>OX422214.1:515081980-516466980 GCA_949130495.1 Sambucus nigra | reverse complement strand
CAAGCCTCCCATACCCATATTTACCTTTGCGATTCAAAAATGGGTTACAAAGTTCATTCCTGCGGGTCATCGACAAATCATCAGCGGGTTATAAAAGCACAAGCTAGTTTACTCTCTTCGATCTTTTTTTCCTCACAGTCATCATAATCGTTCATTGTTTGTTTGGCTAAAGGGAGTAGAAAGAGAATGAGGAGAAAAGAGGAAAAACTGTTTGGCCAAATCGCCTTTTACGAAGTCAATCCAAATTCGACTTGCAAACTGCATCAACTCATGTCTAACCCTCCCAAAATCGACCCAATTCTTTTCTAATCTGCCCGTATCCACCCACAGCTGACCAATTATTGTGTCTAATATTGACAAACTTGTATTTATATATAAACATTTATACTAATTAATTGGAGTTGAGGGATATTATTCTAAATGTATTATTTTTACTCGTTTTGTTAATCTTAGTTTTAATACATGTCTGGATTAATATTTTCTTAAAATATCACCTTTTACACTGTATTTGAGAAATAATAAATCAAATAAGGTCTAGCCCTCATTTCCCGTGGGTTCGATACTCGAGCTAGCCACTATACTCTCGTAAAGAGCAGTCAATGTTTAGATATTTTTGTATTGTGGTGGAAAATCCAATAACGAAAGTGTCCTTCCACGAACACTCGATTTTAGTCATAATAATATAGAGCCGTTGCCGAGAATTATTTGTTTTAGAATTTAATTGATTTAATATTTTTCTTTCTATTTGTATTCTTTCTTAACTAGTTTTGTAGGACTTCTACATGTGAGCGCTAAGAATTGTTTCAATTTTTGTCATCTTGAGATATTTTTATGGTAACCATGTCTTATTGTAATATTTTCAGTAATCGCAATGATAGTTCTCCAAGACCCCCTAAACGTATGACTTTTGGTTAATACTCTTAAATTCAAAAACTGAATACATTTGAATTGTCTTCGGTGAGTACTATAAAAGTCAAGTAACAGATTATGAGAATTTTGAGAATGTTGAGAATATTTTTTTTGATAAAGGGCCACAAAATCCTCGTATTAAGAATGATAAACTAATTGAAATATCTTTTAAAATTCTTATAATGATGATTTTGATAGTAATTTCGAGGATAGTTTCCAAACTTCTCATTTTTAAAAAATATGCGCCTCCACCTATGACGTTGCGTGAGGGTTTACGTATTTTTGAAAATCAAAATCTTAAAATCCTTTATCGAAAATAAAATCATTGTTGGGGATAAGAGTTGTATATATTATTCGAATTCAATAATGATTTTTCTTCTAAGACTTTTGAAGTTGAGGAATGTCTTGAACCAAATGAGGAATCGATGCCTACTTTAGAGAAAGCCATTCTTCTCTTTGCCCAAGAGATATTAGAGAATGAAAGTGAGGATAAATGGATTTAGTATCCATCTTTAATGAAATAATTTATTCTTTGAAAAACAAAGAGGAGTTTGAGACGTATGTTTCACCTCAAACAGTTTTGGAAGAATATTTCACTGAAAGTGAATCCTTCTCCCATGGAATTGAATCGTAAAGTGATAATGAGTCATCTATTGAGATTGAATTTGTTTCCTCTCCATATTTATTCTTCATTATCAAACCGCTAAAAGTATCTCATGAATCGGTTAAAAACTTTAAAACGTTTAACCCTTTCACTGATGAAGATTACTTACTCGAGTCACTTTCCATTAGGGCAATCTTGCTTCCATGTGATCCACCTCTCATTCCAATTATATAATATTTAGGAGAAAATTCTATTATTTTTGATCCCACGTGTATTCTTCACCTGTTCAGTCAAAATCCCCCGTAATATGCTAAAAACTTTTAATTGGTGGTGGTTCATTTCTTTCGCTTCATATATGCCTTTTGTTGTTCAAACGATATTCTTACTTTAGAAAAGGTAAGCACACAAATGAAGGTATTCCTAATATCCTTCAAAGTCAAATTGTATTTAGGTGGACCCTAACAAATTTCAAGTTCTAATATATAGTTAGTTAGAAGTTGAAATATTGGTTGTACATATTAGGTTGCTTTTTCTTTTTACTTATTGTCTAGTAATTAGTTAAAATTTTAGTTTTTTTTTTAATTATGCTTCGTGCTTACATGTTTTACAGAATCTCTGGACTTGTACTATACGGAGATCGCTCCATTTTGGGTAATATTGCTTTTTTTTTTCTCCCACTTTAACTTGGTGCTTAATTCACATTGAGGAGAATACAAGGTTTAAGTTATGAGGTGTGGGATATTCTTCCCATAGCTTTTTGAGTCCATGATTTGATTAGATGATCTTCACAATCATGATTTTTTTGTAAAACTTAAAGAAATCCAAAAATATTTTCAGTATTTTTTGTAACAACCCGTCCTTTTGGAGAAAATTAAATTCCATATTTGGGCATAAATTGGCAATTTGGAGAATTTCTCAAAACAGTGATTTCTGGGATTTTCGAGGATTTAATGATTTTCGATGGGTGTTGTGATTACTTAAGGGATCTTTTAGGACTATATGGCCCACTAATTAAGGGAAATTAGGAGGCTTAAGTGAGGGTTTTAAATGTATGACCCTTAAACTATATGTTCGAGGAAGATAGAATAATGGTAGAATTTGATGGTTTAGGGATTCTAAATTATGGTGGGGACCTTCAAGTGATAGTATGGACAAGAGGTAGTCCTTGGGTTTATGGAAATGAAATCCATAACGCATTAAATTTAAGGTTGTTTGGGAAAGATAAATCCCTAGGATATTGTTAGTGGGCATTTAGGCCCATATAATTATGCGTATAGGAAGCATAATTATAATCGATTGTGGAATGGTATAATTGGAGATATCCAATAAATTCTTAGATAGGATTAAAGTATGTATTACTTATTAAAGTAAGGAAATACTTTGGGTTTAGTATCATGCATATATAAATGCATGATTAGGATTCATTGAGAGAATCTTTGGGATTATTGGTCATCGTTAGATGGTTTGGCAAATATGGCCATTTATATATATTCAAGGAGGAATATATGGTATATGTATACTATGTAATTAAAGTATATATATGATTTGAGATAAAGGAATTTTGAAAATGTAAAAAAAAAATGAATGTTTTCAAAATGGAAAGATAAATGATTTTCATAATTAATAATTTATGCATACACACCTCTCTAAATCGCTATCACAAGGGAATTTGTGCACGTGTGGTGAAGCCTCCTGGCTAGTGAATCCAGGGTGGATATATCCCTAGGCAATATGATCAATTATTGTATGTTTCTGCGCTCGTTAGGCAATTCTGGGTGTGGTCATGACTATCCCGCAGGCATATGGCCGCTTCTCGATGTCTTGCGATGTAGGATCCCAAGTTGTCTTGATGATAAGCCCTGGAAGATGATAGCCATCTAGGGACGCGCACAGTGGGGAAACCCAGACGGACGGTCTTAGAACGCGTTATATTATATGAATATATAATTATTTTCAATAATGTGGGACATTATTGGTATTAAAGCAATTTATGATAATAAATTGGCTTTAATTACATTTCCTGGATGGAAGAAGGGAAATGGGATAAATGATTTGGCTTCAATTGCATTTCCCGGATGGAAGAAGGGAAATGGAAGGATGTGAAACGGAAAAGCATTTTTATGATAATAAAATTGGCTTTTAAAAAGTTATATGTTATGTTAAAGCAATTCATGATAATGAATTGACTTTTATATACATTTCCTGGATATAAGAAAGGAAATGGAAAGTTTGAGATAAATGAGAAGTGAACTGGTAAATGAATTCTCATTCCGGGAGATATATCTGGATGTCTATGGTAATATGTATATATATATATAAATAAAATTTAGTGCTAAGGGTCTAATTAATCCCGACGATCGACCTTACCGCATAGTAGTGTATCGGGGGGGGGGGGGGGGGTTCCTTTTTTGGATTTCGCTTTGCGAGACACCCCACGCACGAACATGGCTTAGTGTTGAGACTAGGGAGAAGTTTAGCCCTTAGTACATTACTTGGACTATCTAGGGTTGATAGTAGTTGGGGGATAAACTAGTTTAGAAGGGTATCTTGATTAGGATGTTTAGAGGGATGCTCTAGGAGTGCACTATTAGTAGAGAGGTGAGGGGTATCTCATGGGAGTGCGATACCAAATTTAAATATGAGATAAAACCTTTTTCTAAAAATAAGGCATTTATGCACTTGCTAAATATTTTCAAAACTCGGCTCTGACCCGTTTATCTACTTTTCCTTTCTTGCTATATATATATATATATATATATATATATATATATATATATATATATATATATATATATATATATAAGTGTCCAGACACAGGGACGTCTGGATGGCACTTCTTTCGAGTCAGACGTCAGCTGCAGCAGCTGTGGATGCGTGCAGGATTCTCGGTAGACGCTTCCATTCTTGTAATCTATATAGGTGGTACTGTATAGACATTCAGGACAATGGCCCAATTGCATTTATTTATTCTTTTAGTAGCAGCATTCAATATGGTTGTATATTTTGACCGAGTGTTCGGTTATTTTATTTAATTTTAGTTTCATTTACGTATAAACTGTGTGGATGTTTTAATTTTAGTCATTTAAAAAGAGTAGTTAAGTAAAATTTTGACACCGGTCTAATAGGTTATTAGTAATTAAATGATTTTTCGACAGTGATACTAAGAATGATCCATATGAGACTCCTGTTATAATTTGATATAGGAGTGATCGTCCGGTATTTTATTAGGCGGGGTGTCACAGATTGTATCAGAGCATCAGGTTCTAGTGTCCTTAGGAATCTGTGTAGACGTACTACGCTTTCAGCGTTGCTCTCGATTTGTTATAGAGCCTCAGGATTCGGATTGTTGATTTCTCTTGTGAGATTTCGTTCTCCTGCCATATTATAAGATTATAGTGATCTTCTGCGCGCTCGTTTGAGAATCGTGTGCGGGGCTTGGATGGCAGCCTTAGGTGGGGGTTAGCTGGAGCAGCTGGTAGAAGTTGGGGACGAGGACCTTAGTAGAGGTTACTCTCCTTATGGAGATTGTTAAGGATTTAGGACGTCCCACTTGTGTGCCTTAGGTCGTTATATCTCAATGACCGACAATGCGAGGGAGTAGTGTAACGGGAGGGTTCCTTGTTTGGATTTCTCTTTGGAGAGACGTCCCACGCATGAAACCAAGAAAATGTCAGAAGTTGAGAGAGGCCTTGGGCACTAGGGATATACTTAGGATTATACTCATTTCGATTTGGTAGGACATCGCATAGATCTTAGTATTATTAGGATTTAAGTTTAGTAGAATTAGTGGCGCCGAGGTTAGGAGAATGGAAGTTCGCGGGTTAGGAGGACCCATAGGTGAGTATTACACCGAGGAAAGGAGACCCTTATTTGGAGGGAGTATTATGTGTCCGACATTCAGAATGGATGTGGAGATGTGCACGGGTTAGAAAGGTGTATGGGCACCTTAGTAAGTTGGTTTATATACCGCCTGAAATTGAAGGGGATTAGTATATAAAGTTGAAGCTTTACGAGATGTAGAGCGGTAGTTATAGACTCGTTTCTCTTAATGGCAATAAAAGGAGCCATTAGAGTAACGCGTATGTGTTGTGCATTAGTAGGTAGAATTTAGAAGAGCTTGTGGTGAAGCTAGTACATTTGAGTACGCCTTGAGGTAGGTGGAATATGGTAAAGGACTATCGTGTTAACACCTTTTGATTTTGGGGGTACTAAGATGTAGTGGGATTTGTGATCCTAGGATTGGTGGTGTAGGTCGTATCTGAATTTTGAGGACGAAATTCCGTTGTAAGGGGGGGAGTATGTAACAACCCGTCCTTTTGGAGACAATTAAATTCCATATTTGGGCATAAATTGGCCATTTGGAGAATTTATCGAAATAACGATTTCTGGGATTTTCGAGGATTTAATGATTTTCGATGGGTGTTGTGATTACTTAAGGGATCTTTTAGGACTATATGGTCCACTAATTAAGGGAAATTAGGAGGCTTAAGTGAGGGTTTTAAATGTATGACCCTTAAACTATATGTTCGAGGAAGATAGAATAATGGTAGAATTTGATGGTTTAGGGATTCTAAATTATAGTGGGGACCTTTAAGTGATAGTATGGACAAGAGGTAGTCCTTGGGTTTATGGAAATGAAATCCATAACCCATTAAATTTAAGGTTGTTTGGGAAAGATAAATCCCTAGGATATTGTTAGTGGGCATTTAGGCCCATATAATTATGTGTATAGGAATCATAATTATAATCGATTGTGGAATGGTATAATTGGAGATATCTAATAAATCCTTATATGGGATTAAAGTATGTATTACTTATTAAAGTAAGGAAATACTTTGGGTTTAGTATCATGCATATATAAATGCATGATTAGGATTCTTTGAGAGAATCTTTGGGATTATTGGTCATCGTTAAATGGTTTGGCAAATATGTCCATTTATATATATTCGAGGAAGAATATATGGTATATGTATACTATGTGATTAAAGTATATATATGATTTGAGATAAAGGACTTTTGAAAATGTAAAAAAAATGAATGTTTTCAAAATGGAAAGATAAATGATTTTCATAATTAATAATTTATGCATACACACCTCTCTCAATCGCTATCATAAGGGAAGTTTCGTGCGTGTGGTGAAGCCTCCTGACTAGTGAATGCAGGGTGGATATATCTCTAGGCCATATGAGCGATTATTGTATGTTTTTGCGCTGGTTAGGTGATTCTGGGTGTGGTCATGACTATCCCGCAGACATATGGCCGCTTCTCAACGTCTTGCGATCTAGGATCCTAAGTTGTCTTGATGATAGGCCCTGGAAGATGATAGCCATTTAGGGGCACGCACAATGGGGAAACCCGGACGGGCAGTCTTAGAACGCGTTATATTATATGAATATATAACTATTTTCAATAATGTGGGACATTATTGGTATTAAAGCAATTTATGATAATAAATTAGCTTTAATTACATTTCCTGGATGGAAGAAGGGAAATGGGATAAATGATTTGGCTTCAATTACATTTCCCGGATGGAAGAAGGGAAATGGAAGCATGTTAAACGGAAAAGCATTTTTATGATAATAAAATTGTCTTTTAAAAAGTTATATGTTATGTTAAAGCAATTCATGATAATGAATTTGCTTTTATATACATTTATTGGATATAAGAAAGGAAATGGAAAGTTTTGAGATAAATGAAAAGTGAATTGGTAAATGAATTCTCATTCCGGGAGATAGATCTGGATGTATATGGTAATATGTATATATATATAAATAAAATTGAGTGCCAAGGGTCTAATGAATCTCGACGATCAACCTTGCCGCATAGTAGTGTATCAGGGGAGTTCCTTGTTTGGATTTCGCTTTGCGAGACACCCCACGCACGAACATGTCTTAGTGTTGAGACTGGGGAGAAGTTTAGCCCTTAGTACATTACTTGGACTATCTAGGGTTGATTGTAGTTGGGGGATAGACTAGTTTAGCAGGGTAGCTTGATTAGGATGTTTAGAGGGATGCGCTAGGAGTGCACTGTTAGTAGAGAGGTTAGGGGTATCTCATGGGAGTGCGATACCAAATTTAAATATGAGATAAAACCTTTTTCTAAAAATAAGGCATTTATGCACTTGCTAAATATTTTCAAAATTCGGGCTCTGACCCGTTTATCTACTTTTCCTTTCTTGCTATATATATATATATATATATATATATATATATATATATATATATAAGTGTCCAGACACAGGGACGCCTGGATGGCACTTCTTTCGAGTCAGACGTCAGCTGCAGCAGCTGTGGATGCGTGTTGGATTCTCGGTAGACGCTTCCATTCTTGTAATCTAGATAGGAGGTACTGTATAAACATTCGGGCCAATGGCCCAATTGCATTTATTTATTCTTTTAGTAGCATCATTCAATATGGTTTTATATTTTGACTGAGTGTTCGGTTGTTTTATTTCATTTCAGTTTCATTTACGCATAAACTTTGTGGATGTTTTAATTTTAGTCGTTTAAAAAGAGTAGTTAAGTAAAATTTTGACACCGGACTAATAGGTTATTAGTAATTAAATTGTTTTTCGACAGTGATGCTAAGAATGATCCATATGAGACTCCTGTTATAATTTGATATATGAGTGATCGTCCGGTATTTTATTAGGTGGGGTGTCACATTTTTCTCCTTTGTTTGACATTTTACCCTTGCCTCCGATAATAAATTACAATTAAATGCCCGTTATAATTGATAATTTAATGATGCATGTTCTCAATTTTAGAAGTTATTAGACTTTACTCCTCGAATCACTCATTATATTAAAAACTTCATGAATTAGACTTTAAACCCATGAGCACATCCACTTTTCTTGTTTAAATAATTTGGTCTATGCCGATTATAACTCGTTAATCTTTTGTTGCATTGTATATACTTAAAAGAAGTGAGTTTTTTACTTTTTGTCATTTGTGAGTGTTTATACATTACTCTTTCCCCTTTGAAAACATTAAAGTCGTATGTAATCTCACTATTATTTCATTTGATCATTCACCAATTGATTTCATATATGAAACATGGTACTTGAGAATGTTATTCAAAGTTATTTTGACTCCAGAATTGCGTAAACTTTTGGAAAGGATCATAGGCCTCTTTGCTATTACACCCATATTGACCTTGTTCTCACCTTATATGTTTCCCCTTATCAACTATTTTGAGCCTAAATATTAGCCTTTTGTTTTAAAACCCAAAATTCCATAACCAACTCTAAATTAGAGTTTTAAACCATATATATGACCTTCCATACCTTTGTTTAGAATGATAATTGGGATTGAATGACGCTCCCGTTATATGATTGCAATTAAGCAAGTGAGAAGGAAAAGAAAAGAAAAGGTGATGAAATCAAAAGAAAAGAGAAGAGAGAAAACAAAAGAAAACGAAAAAGAAAAAGAAAAGAAAGAGACATATTTCATTGATGTACTTAGTGTTCAATAATCCTTATCACTCTCCAATGTTATATCCATTTCTTTTATGGAAATTATATTCCAAGTTTGAAATTTTCCATAATTTTCCATTATCCCAATTGTTTCATCTGTGAACACCTACGAGTCCATACAAATTTTCTTCATTTCATAACCTTCACCTCAAACCCACATTACAACACTATAAAGTCTTGTGTGATCCTAGGATGAATTTGATTAAGACGTCTTAATAATTGTGATAATCTGTGGAAATGTGTTTCACTCCCCTAATGAACGGTATCTTTCATCAAAATTGCAATTTTTCATTTTATATATAGCACTCTTCTTTGATGACATGTGCATGACCTAGTTTCCATTTAGAGTAATTGTTTATGCCCGCATGTCTCGTGTGCGTTACACCCTTTTCATAGTGATTTCATTTGTTGAGTGTAAACACTAGTGAGGAATTGAATATCATGCCCACTTTAATGCTTATCTGGGTTATAAAAGTTTACCAAATCAAACTACTTTCATATGCTCGCTCCTCCTCCCACATTTTAATATTTCATTTTATAAAGGTAATTCTATAATGAAATGATAAATAACTTTTTGAAATCCTGTTTGTTATTATTGAGCTGGTCTTGTATTGCTTTTTGGGCATACTTTTAAAAAAACGTGATGTTTGTGGGTTTCAACCCTGAAAACCCTCATAAGACAACACTCATCCACTAGGATAATCTAGGGGTTTAATGACTTGTTTCATATGGTAAATGCAATCATTCGCCCTTGAAAGTGGAATTTATGTCATTTTGTTTATATACTTTTGATTATCTCTCATTGTTGGATGGTTTTGTTATGTTTCATCATTAGAGACCAGGAATGTCTAAGTTAGTGGGGGTGATACTTGACGAATATTGTATATTAGCACCCGCTATTCTTATGCATTCTGGCACTTTTGTTTTCGTTCTTTCTACTTTTATGATTATATATATATATATATATATATATATATATATATATATATATATATATATATATATATATATATATATATATATATATATATATATTGTGCAAGTTTTATCTGAGTTTTTGTAGGTTTTCGAATGTTGAGCAAAGCTTTTGGTTTCATTTCGAAAAAGTTTTATCGCTTGATGCAAATTTAAGGGCATTTTCATAATTTTAAACTTCTTGGTCTGGACAACAAAAATCTATGGGAGTGGCATTCATTGCATTATCTTCACGTTGCCATAAATAATGAGTTGTTTCGTGTTTGGATGATCTAGTTAGAGCCATTTCGTAAAGCAATTTTTTTCCCTTTTGAAGAAAAAATAACCAAATGGACTAGTCCCCATCCACCGGCCTATCATTCAATCAGGTTTTACCTACGAAAGAAGGAAGTGGGAATTAATCAAGACTATCGATCGACCGGTCATAGATATTTAGCATTTTTTGCATTTTTTTTGTTTTCTCTTTTCTTTTAAATCACTTACCATATATATGTAAGTTGGCTTTATTTAGGATATATCTTTCATTTAAGGTTTTTGTTAAGGCTTGGTTAGGGAGCTCTTTTTTTTCCCTATTTGGGTTTTCATCCATTTGTGTTGTAAGTACTACCCACTGTCTCCCTTCATTTAATTCAAGCTTCCATTGTCATTTTCAAGATTTATTAATTAGTTGTCTTTCACAATTTCTTGCTTTCCTACTTTCTTCCTTTCAATGGATGCTTTAAATACTTACTTTAATATGATTTGTAGCCAATTTATTTTAGGTTGGGATTGATTTAACTCACCTTGGATTAATTTGGTTACTTTGTTTTTGTGATGGATTAGGGTAGTTTACAAAGTTTAGGTTGTTATTAATTTTACGCCTAGGAGGTTTAATGGTGTGTATCATGTATGCACCGTATTTATGACATTAGAGTCATAATTTTAGGATATTTTTTTATTTCAAAATCATAATAGACTTTTATGAGAATTTAGGGGGTGACAAATCTAGATTGGATTAAATGATTAAATAAGATTTAGTCTTGATAAACTTTTCTTCCCATGTAACAATTTATACTAATTAACTTGAGGTAAGGGGTATTATTCTCAATCTATAGTTTTTACTCATTTTTTCAATCTTTGTTTTAATACTTTACTAGATTAAAAACATCACCTTTTACACTTTATTTGAGAAATAATAAATCAATCAAAGTGTATCACTCATTCCTTATGGATTTGATATCCGTACCAGCCGCTATACTCCTGCAAAGTGTGTAGTCATAGCTCCAATTTTTTTTTGTATTGTGATGGAATACCAAACAACGACAGTGTACTTACATGACCACTAGATTTTTTCCATAATCATTACCCTTCCAATAGGTCAAGTCAAATAATATTGACATCCTAAACCATGCAATGCTTTCCTTGGTTTCTTCATTCTCAGCACGGGTCTTTTTATGCTTAATATTCTTGAATTTAGAATTTTTCACCGATAAATTAGCTCCACATTTGAAAGCCCTCCTTTGAATATTTGAACCTAAAATCTTTCTCGGAGGTAAGATCCCATCCGATAAGAAATTAACACTTTTGTATAATCTAAATCTGTGATCGATAAGTAAGAATATCCTATGAGGAAGATATACAATTTTGCGACAATGATCATGATTTTTACAACCCTTCTGGTATAGTATGCAATCATATTTTCAAGTATGAATTAATCTATAATTCATTACTAATCCTTTTAAACTTTTCTTCATACTCGGATTGCATATTCTATTTTGGGATAAACCCTTCATGTACTTCAAATTCCAGTCACGCTACTACCAGACAAACCAAAACAACTCTTAAAACTATTCAAACCAACTATGACATTCAAAATTTTCTAATGTTTGTCATAGTTAGGGTACAATGGTTGAGTCGATTTGACGTTCAAACTTATGTAGTCATAGTTAAGGTTTATTACAACACCATTATGACCATTATAACTTACATTATTTGATTCATTATCTTTCCTATCAAAATCCTAATTGTTTTCTACCACATGAACTTCATAATCATCGACTATTAGATCATCTAACATATTACGCACCTTAACATCCTCCTGTAATTACACAACTGTCCTACTTAATGGTTGTGCATGGGGTTATTCGGAGACAAATGGATAATGTATTTCTCTATGAAAAACCCACACATGGTTATCATCTTCCATACCCCATTTAAGAAAATATAATTCAACTCTTTTCCACTAAAATAATTTTTCATTTCTACAACGTGAATAAGGACATGTGAATTATTCATTATTGAGACAACTTTTTGTTAGTTTAACAAACTCATTAGCAGTACTACGACACACATCCCCAAGTCTATTTATCTTACCCATCCACTTTTTATATAGAGAATATCCCATAAAATCTTATAGGAATTATTACCTACCATGTGTAACCAAATGGGTTAGTTAAATCACATGCAAGTGCAACTCCATAAGCGCAAACCAACAGACACAAACGCAACCTAATTAATGAAATTAATATTAAAAAAGAGGTTAAGTCAAAATAAGTATGGGTTAATAATAATTTATTTCGCGAGGGCCATAAAACTTTCATGTTAAAAACCTATGTCGCATGTAAATTCCAAATTGATTTTAATTATAATTTATAACCTAATCGAATCCAACTTTCAAAACCTATGTACATTTGAAGAACATTCATTGTGTTCTTTGTAATTTTCATCCAAAATCCTTCACAATTATAAATAAACCCACAAATTATATGTTTTTACCAAAATGTTTACATTTAGAACAAACAAAACACAACAATGAAGCGTAAACAAATATCAAAGTCACATATTCACATTGTAATTAAAAATGGTTTCAACAATCATACCTAGTTTTTGAACAAATTATTTCTGTAAAAGCCATACATGTATATACAACTAGTTTACAATAATCAAACATTATAATGAAGCCCAAATAAATATGTAAAGTCAAATATTCACATTCTGTTGAGCAATGGTTTGAATGTTCGAACCAAGTTTTTATACAAATTGATTTCAAAGAATAAAAAGAGAATATGTGCATATACAACTAGCTGATAACATAGATATTAATAAACCCCACATACATACATACATACATACATACACATATATATATATATATATATATATATATATATAATACCTCTTGAGTGAATGAAAATAGGGGATTTTAACATTGGAGAGAGAGATGGGTTGATGAGATAGAAATGGAAATAGAAAATGGGGCAAAAATAAGGGGTTTTAGTTGGCTGTGGTTATCAGAATTGTTATGGCCCTTGACCATGACAAGGATCGTGATGAAAAATATCGCAACCTTATCACGATCAAGGATCATGACAACAAACTCATATTTTTTAATCACGGTCCTATTGAGGTTTATTCATAAAACCATGTGTAAAACGTTTAATTAATAATCAATAAAGGATCGTTTTATTCCTTTTGAAATGAGAATCGAGTCTGTGAGAATGATTTATAGTTTCTTAAATATATTATTTTATATTTAATGTCGATGAATAGATCTTAGTAAGAATTCTAGTGATTCGACTTTGGGTTGATCACAAGGATATTGGAATTACAGTTTTAGCACTACTCAACAATTCATAACCTGGATATGGAGTTGACATACTATCGAAATGGTTAAGATGAAATCCTAGTAGTCTATCTTAAGCAAGGGGAACCTATATTATGGTTTGATCACATGTATTATAGTTCAATAGAGTATTATGATCAATACATACATGGATGTATTAAACAGGAGCACCTGTGAGATTGAAGCCTAAGGGTTGTCTTTATTTGACTCAAGGAGTATCATACCATTTGTAAAGGTTTCTTGGATTCTTAATCCCGATAATTATGAGGATTGAAATTCTTATGTGATTGGTACTTTGATTGCTATGGGTGCGATTCAATCTTGAATTGAATCAGATGATCTCTGCATATTGGGTGACAGTTATGTAGGTAGGTATGAGATCTTAATTTTGAGGAATCAGTGTCTAAGGATTCCTTGGATTGAGATACCCCCTTGATAGTCTTATAAGATTTATTTCCATAAGAAAACCTGATCAGTGAATTATTTGTAATCTGGTAGAGTAGGAAAATAAGTTAAGTCCGAGAATTAAGAAAATTATTAGATATTGGTTAAAGTCAATTTTTGTGACAATTTGACGTGACTAAATGGATATCAGAAGATTAACTTGGGGAATCACATTATCTACCATAATCAACATTGCAAATAATACCTTATTATATCTAAGTGATTTTCGAGATAACTAAATTGAAGTACAATCATAATTATTTAATGAAATTAATTATGATTAAATAAAGAAAGGAAATAAAATTAAGGTAAATGTAATTTGGGATTTTCTAGTATTTATTTGGAGATAATTTAATTGTTTTTCTTGGGTTCCTGTTATTGTCCAAATACCCAATTAGTCAGGCACATATTCTCAAGAAACTCAGTTTAGCCTACGCCCGCCTTTTATACTTGTATATATACATCTCATAATGGGTTTTTAATTATTATTCATAAGGATTAGGGTTTGAGAGAGGTGTGAGGAAATACTATTCATGATTTTAGTGAAGGGGGATAGAGAGACCATTGTATCTCAAGTTTTAGCAATTGTTTTTATCTTAAAAGGTTTCCACACACCTACCTAACTTTAGGAATGATCATACACCAAAGATCCTAGCGTTTACAGGTTTAAGTAAGGTTTTGGAGATCCAAAATAAGGTAGTCTTACATCTACATCAAATACGTTTCTCCCCATCGGATTGCAATTGAATTCACAAAGATATTATTTACTAAACCCTAGGTTTAATATTCAAACCTGGTTGTTTGTTATGTGATTTTCTATATTTGGTTAATTGAAGATCCATGGTTGAAATTTTTTATTCCACATATGTTTATACCCAACAATTGATATTAAAGCCTTTGCTTTAGATTAATCATCCACTGGAAGGTTCTTCAAACCTTGAAAACCCTAGTTTTACATGTTATGGAATGGTGTATGCTTGTGTATGATTTGGTACTAACTCAGGTTTGAAAAGATTCTTCATATGTAATCCTTACATCATGATCACACATTATTTTTCTATGTGAATGGATCCTACAGTTCTTTGTCCATAGTTATTTTTTGTCTGAATTTGATCTGGATGTAATTATTAATTTTTTCATTATTATTTATTTATCGATGTATTTGGAGGCAATGGAAAAGGGGTTGTAATTCTTTATTCACGCACAATATTATATTAGGGCTAGATTGAGTGTTTGGAAAAGTTTCATGGAGAAATATGACGTTTGAGTGGAGTTTTGGAGGATGTTTCATTGCAAAATAAAGGAGGAAGAAGTTGTCCAAAGAGCCTCGCATCGATCCGAAATCAATATCAGATCGATCTGACTCTCAGATTAATCCAAGAGTATCCTGGATCGATCCAATCTATCGTAGGTAAATTTTTAGTTATGCCCTTTAGAGTGTTTTCTTGTGGTGGTTTGTGATGGTTCTTCCCACAATGTTACCAGAATATGGAGGTTCGTTTCCCGTGTTCAAAACCCTCAAGAACTCTTAGATTTGATGAAGTCTACATCAAGTTGGACTCTTTCCCATTGGAAGTCTTATTTAATAAGGATTATTTTGCTTGGAAAATTTTACTTCACATTGAAGTCTATGCCATGATGAAAAGGGCCTTTATATCTTTTAAATTTCTATGCAGCTATTTATTTATTTACTTTAATGTCTTAGTATTTTATTATGTTACATAATTCGTGTGCTAATTTAACTGAATAATTAGGAACACCTTATTTTGTGGACAACGTAAAATATTATTTTGAGACCAACCTAGTTCACAAATTTTCTTCAAAAATTTAATTTAATTTATTCTTTTCTAAAGTTAATTAAATTGGGTAATTAAATTTAAAGGTGTGAATTAAATTGAGATCGTCGTGTTTGATTTGATTTTGGAAAATATTTTTTATTTTAAGAAAATAAAATTGTGATATTAGGATATTTATTTCATATAAGTAAATTTGAAAATTATCAAGGATTTAATTTTGGTCCTTTGGAATAAAATGCATTTTTTTTCATAAGTTTTTCAAAACATAAAGTTGGAGTGTGGTTATAACATAAACCTCGCGGTCTCCATTGGTGCTTTCATGAATCAAGATGTGATTAATTCCTCGAGTCAGCTTATCCTCCCCCACGGATGGAATTAATTAAGACATCAAGGATTCATTAAATTTCTTAAGAGATAGTTTTAAGAATTAGAATGTGAGTGAGTTGGACCCCCCCCCCCCCCCCCCCCGGTGCGAGAAAGTTCATCACAAGTGGGTTTGATTTCGAGGAATGAACCGGTGGTATACACTTAGACATAACTATCATTAATTATGGGTCCACAAGTTGTTGAATATTGAATTATGTTTATAGAGTTTCCTGAACTGTCTACGTACATAATCAAAAGACGTAGGTATGCCTAATTCAAATTGGAAAGATTTAAGCTCCCCACGATAAATCTCATTCCATAAGAGAACTGGGATATCTTGCGAGTTTTATTTTAAAATGGAGATGAGGGAGTCATTTAAAAATTAAAACAAAGTTAAATTCTCACCTATATATTTTGAAATCAATCCAATTTTCAAATTTTATCATTCTCAGATTTGAAAATTGGATCTTCATCCAACCCACTTACTTTAATATTAAAGGATAATAAACTTACTGGAATAAACTATTTTGACTCAAAAAGAAATCTAGATATTGTCCTAATTGTTGAGGACTTTAAGTTTATTTTGAGGAGTCCTGCCCTGCCAAGCTGGAGGAAGGGGTTCCTGAAATGGATGTCCAACGATACCAAAAGTGGGAAAAGGATAATCAGATGACTCTCTCTTAATATTGGCCTGTTCGACTAATATGTTGTAGCACCAACGCCAACAAATGTCCATTACTAATGACATGGTTCTAAAGATCATGTATATATTTAGGGATCAAAATTTTGCTTCAAGGTTAGATTATATGGCAATGATAGTCAACACCAAGATGCTTGAGGGTACTCCAGTACAAGATCACGTTCTAAAGATGATTCCCATCTTAGTATAACTAGAAGTGCTTAGATATGAAGTCGATGGAAAACCCAAGTTTATTTCATGCTCCAATCACTACCAGAGTCTTTTAAACAATTTCTCTTAAAATATTTTATGAAAAAAATGATTTCTCTCTGGCGCAACTATTTAAAGAACTTTAGGTTGCGGATAATATAAATAGGTATAACGGTGCGATTCAGGTTGTTGAGAAAGGCCTATATACTTCTGTCCCAAAAGGAAAGAAGAAGAAGAAGAAGAAGGGAAGGGCTCAGGCATAACCTAAATTTTCCAAGCCAAACTTTAAGCCCCAAGGTGGAGGTAAGAAGCCATAAGGAAACTCTTACATCTGCAAGTAAGAAGGACACTGGAAGAAGCAAAGCCTCGTCTTCTTAGTTAGGAAGAATGAAAATGGTATTTTTTTCCTATATCATTTAGATGTGTTCTTTGGTCCAATCCCCTGGTGTGTAGATTCGGGAGCCACTAGTCATGTTTGCAATTCTGTATAGGGTTCTAATTAACCAGCGAGCTCAGTGATGTAGAGATGTTTTTATTCATGGGCGATCATCATAACAATAATAGTAGTAAGAAATTTAGTTTTAAATTTTGTGAAGATAAAAAGTTAGTATTTGTATATTGTTTATATATTCCTGGAATTAGAATAAATTTGATTTTGATTTCTAAGCTTGTGATGAATGGATATCGTGTTTATTTTAATAAAGGAGTTTTTTTTTTCAAAAATGGAAAATCTCTTATTTGTACTGGACCTTTAAAATTGATCTTTATATTATAAGACCTGTCTCACCGCTACAGTCTAATAATGAATTAAATCACTTAAATGAAAATAACCCAATGATAAAGGAACTTTATAAGTTGAACTAAAAATATCTTTGGTAGTTACGGTTAGGTCATATTAATACGAAAAGTATACAAAAATTGGTTTCAAGTTGACATTTGAGTTCATTGGAAGTGCAGACACTTCCCGTGACATCCCATAAAATTAAATACTAGATTGATTAGGTATAATACAAACTCTTGGGAATAAAATAATTAACTCTCATTCTATCTAAGATGGAAATAAAAATTAAATAAATAATATGACTAACTGAAATATTCTATTGGTGAATCACATACTCTCATACCAAAATAATCGATTGCACTAATACCATCGCGTGATTGCAACTGTATTAACATACACTTAACTACTGAAATGATCTACTATATACATCTAACTTAACAAGGTACACAATGTAGTAAATAGGGTGATCACATAGGCTCGACATTTACATCATATAAGAATAGCAACTGAAAATAAGGTCACGACTGAATGAGGGGTGAGGTTGTGCCTGTGGCCTATATCCTGATATTTTTTTATTATGAAACCTTAACAACAAGTCTAAATAGTATACGAATATAAATTGTTATGGATTACAATAAAATTATGAATCTTCTTTTTATCTTTTAGTAGCTGTTAGGTCACCCTACAATTTTAGATATCACATGCATATAATCTCAGGCCCAAATGTACCCCATTATTACATATTATTCATTTTAATTCAATATTCATAAATATTTTTTTCTATACCTCTCAAGTATGTATATCTAAACAAAAAACACATCTCTATGTGTATATCCACATATGAACTATTCATATCAATTATTATCAACTTGTCTATAAGAGTACCGAAGTAGTCACTATCGCACGACCTAGAGTACGCCCATCTTCCTCTCTCAGGATACCGAAATGGTGCCTGTCATATGTCCCAATGTATTATACTATCTCTACTTACCGGAGTATCAAAACGGTTACTACCGCCCGACCCAGGGTAAACCCATCTCACCCTCTCGGGATACCGTAGCGTGGTTGTCGCCCGACCTAGGGTATTATAATACTATAGTGCTTGCCGTTGTATGACCGAGGGTATAACCCATTTCTACTGGGGTACCAAAGTGGTTTCGTCGCACGGTCCATTATAATATCCCCTCTAGGATGCCTCTAATATTTAGATATAATCGATATATCGCCTATAATATAAAATACAGTTATTCACATTTCAATAACGATATGAGTCTTCTTATCTTTCTTAGTACTTTCGCATATAAGATTAAAGGTCTTAGATTAGTATCTAACATGTATAAGTCTACCAATTCAATCCAAAATTCATTATTTACCAAATTAGGAAACAAAAATTGAATTATGCCTTGGCCGTGAGAACGACTCTGAAACCTAGACCTTCGCACCACCCATGCGTACGAACATGTGGATATTCGAATGGGGAAACCATGAAAATCTCCAAAATTTTGTCTTTATTCAACCTATAGCCCCTAGTACAACTAATCTTTACATAACTAATATTAACAACATAATTCAAGGTTTTACTACATCACATATTCCCTAAATTGTCCTATCAACTTCATAAACCAAATCATATGCTATCCTTACAAGTTTACTAGATTTATGTGTTGATTTAGAAGTATTTTTCAGAATTAGAGCCCTAGGCTTGAATTTCATTCTAAAACCCCAGATTTCCAATTTATTCATGCCATAATCAAGGGGCTTTTACCCAATTCTTCAAGTATACCTAGTTATAACCTAAATTTGTTAAATATAACCCAAAATTCATGAAAAATTGAATCAAATTCCATTTATAAATAAAACCATTTTTTTATTAAAAGTTTTAATAAAAAACTTATTATTTAATAATCTAAATCAATGTTCTATATTTAGATTAAGAACCCAATGAATAACTATATGCTAGTAATAAAAGCTACTATATAAATATACTAAATAAACTTGCCTCCAAATTCTAGTAGGTTGGACTCCAATTGAAAAGACCCAATTATCCTATTTTTCAATGACTAATTGCCCTATTTTCTTTCTTTCCAAGTAGCCTCGCTCTTTTCTCTCTAATCTTTCCTTTCTAAGATGTTAAAATGATTTCTCTTAACCCTAATCTCCTGTTTTATGTTACTCTCTGCAAAATTAGAGTTGGGAGCCTTATTAGCCCTAACTCATTAAGGCCCAAAGCATATCCAAATAGTTTAAAGTCCGGCCCAAATTATATACCAAACTATGGGACTTATAACCCAACTTTTTAAGTCTTAATTAACATTATAAATGTCCCAAACATCAACTCAAAGTATCAAACTAACTTCTTAATATTTTATTTTTTCAAATTCATAATATTCTACTTTGTACGAGTTTCAAAAATTATTATTAAATGATTATTAATTCGTCACACTGTATTAAGTCACATTTCAATTTTGAATAAAATACACATAACAAAACACATATGAAAATATACATAGTGACATAACATGCTGCTTCAGGCACATATAATCATAAGTAAATAATTTCACTATTTAATTAATGCATTAAAATTATGAGGTATTAAACTTTTAGTCTGTGAATCATGCTTAGAAGGAAAAATGACCAAAAGGTCATTTACAACCAAGTGGTATAGGGCCAAGGATATGTTGGAATTGTTCATACTGATTTGTGTGGGCCTGTGACTATAAGGGCAAGAAGTCGTTACGAGTAATTCATCACTTTAATCGCTGATTACTGGAGGTTTATTTATGTTTACATAATACATCACAAGTCTGAAGACTTTGATAAGTTCAAAGAGTATAAGGCTAAAGTGGAGAAGTTTCATGATAAACTAATCCATACTCTGCAATCTGATCGAGAAGGGGAATACCTCTTGGCAGAGTTCAGACAACACTTATCGAAGTTCAGTATCATTGCCTAAATGTCTGTATCGATCACTCTACAACAACATGGTATGGAGAAAAAAAGTAACATGAATATTTTGGATATAGTTAACTCCATTATGAGTTATTCGGATTTGTCGAATTTCTTTTGAGGGTTTTCACTAGAGACGACAATATATTTATTAAACTTAGATCCTTCCAAATTTTCTTGTCAACGCCCATTGAATTCTGGGGAGGGCAAAAGCCAAGCCTATATCACGTTCGGATCTGGGGTTGTCTAGCACACATTTTACAAAAGGATCCATGCCAGTTGGCATCATGGTCAAATGTATATCTTTTTGTAGGTTATCCAAAGGGAATTAAGGGTTGATAATTGTATGATCATAAGGACTAGAAGTATTTGTTCACATAAATGTTTGGTTCTTATAGGAATATTATATAATTAACCACGAGCCCAAGATCAAGATTACCTTATAAGATCTAAGAGGATAAGAGCAAGAAAATGCTTCAGAACCACCAGTATGGGATGATATATAACCTGATATCAAGAGTACACTTCCTGATCATAGTGGGAGCATTATTGATGGTCAATATTCACTTGCCACTTATAATGGATATCAGGTGGAGCCACATAATAGTGGGAGGGTTAGACGTCAGCCTGATAGGTTAGTGTATTTAGGATAGCACTTACATAAAGTCCAAAGAGAATATAAACTGGATCTCGTTAACTATTACGAGGCACCCTAAGACAAGGATGCCAAGATTTAGATGAAGTCTATGGACACCAAGATGGATTTGATGGATTTGAACCAATTATTGGAACTTATTAACTTTTTAGATGAATTAAAACCCATTAGATGCAAGTTGATCTGTAATAAGAAGAGAATGGTAACTTTTTGTAAAAAACTTTCACTTAGAAATAGGGGACCGATTATGAGGAGACCTTATTATCGATAGCCATGATTAATTCTATTCGGATTCTCTTATCCATTTTTGCATATCTCAATTACGAGATTTGGCAAATGTTTGTTAAGACCATGCTCTTGAATGAAAATCTTGACGAGTGAATCTATATGGTGAAACCCACAAGATTCATAGCAAAAGGATAAGAAAGCAAGGCGTGTAAGCTTAAGAGATACATTTATAGACATACGCAAGCACCAAGGTCTTGTAATATCAGATTTGATCATGCAATTAATTTTTTTTGGTATTGATCAATTTATCGATGAATCTTGTGCATATAAGAAGAATGAGAAAAATGTGGTGGTATTTTTAGTACTTTATGAAGATGATATATTCATAATCAGGGGCGATGTGGGTGTATTGTCTAGAGTAAGAGGGTGTTTGTCTAGTCAGGTCTATATGAAATACTTTAGAGAATCCAACCACATCCTAGGGATCAAGGTATTGGGTGATCAGATGAATATGGTGTTGAGATTATCCCAAGCTACTTATATCAATACAATGCTCACAAGGGTTAGAATTCAAGACTGCAAAAGAGGGTTTATACCATTTAGGCATGAAGTTTCTCTATCTAAGGATTAGTGTCCTAAGACACCTGATGAGATATACATGATGAGGAATACACCTTATGCTTCGATGGTAGGAAACCTCATGTATGATATGGTTTATACTAGACCATATATATGTTATGCCATATGCATGGTCAATAAATACTAGTCTAATATAGGTGATGATCACTCGACTATTATGAAGCACATTCTCAATTACATGAAGGGGATTATAGATTATGTGTTGGTTTACTCAATAAACAGCCTAGCACCCATTACGTAGACGAACTCAGAATTTTAGTCGGATGTGGATTCTAGGAAATCGATCTTAGGATATGTATTTAACCTATGAGGTGGAGCCATAAGTTGTAGGGGAATTAAGAAATCCTGTATTACTAATTCGACTATGGAAGCCGAGTATGTTGCCACTTTAGAGGAAGAAAAAGAAGTTATTTGGATCTAGAACTTCCTAGGCTATTTGGTTCTGGTTCGTTTAGTATAATATATTATTAAACTTTATTATGAAAATAATGGTGTGGTTGTGAATTCAAAAGAACTGAGCATTCATTAGAAGGTGAAGCACATTGAGAGAAAGTATCACCTAATTCAGGAGATCATGCAAAGGGGCAACATCATAGTGACCAATATTATAACCGAGGACAACCTGATGGATCCTTTTACAAATATCTTACCAGATAAAACTTTCATACTCACGTAGAAGGAATGGAGGTCAAGTTCATGGCGACATGGCTTTAAGACTAACTAGGACATTGCTGGGGTTTATTCATAAAACTATGTGTAAAACATTTTATTAGTGATTAATAAAGGATTTTTTTATTCATTTTAAAATAAGAACCAATTTTGTGAGAACACTTTATATTTTCTTAAATATATTATTTCATGTCAAATGTTGGTCATTGGAGGTTAATAGGAATTCCACTGAGTCATCTTAGAGTTGATCACAACGAGCTTGGAATTCTGGTTCTATCAGTTCACAACCTAGATAGGGAGTTGACATCCTATCCGAATGGATGAGATGCAATCCCAGTAGTTTTTCTCAAGCTATGAAAATCTTTATAATGGTTTGAGAACATGTACGATATGTCAATAGAGGATTCTGATCAGTACATCCCCGGAATGTATTGAACAAGACCACCTATGAGATTTGAGTGTAAGTGATGTCTTGACTAGACTTATGCAATCCATATCATTTGAAAAAGGGTGTATAGATTCTAAATCCTTAGAATTATTAGGATTGGAATGTTTATGTTATTGTTACTTTAATTGCTACGTGTGAGATTCAATATTGGATTAAATCAAACGATCCCTACATATTGGGTGACATATATGTAAGTAGGCCCGAGATCTTAATTTGGAGGAATATGCATTTGGGGACACCTTGGATTACGATACCTCATTATTAGACTTATAAGATTTGTCTCCTCTAATAAACCAAATGTGTGGATTATTTATAATCCCGTGGAGTAGCAAAAGAAGTTAAGTCTAAAAATCATTTAATTGATTAAATATTGGTTAATGTTAATTTATGGCAAGTAGATTTAACCAAACTGATATTGAAAGCTTAAAGTGGGAAATCACATTATGTATTATAATTAACTTTGCAAATAAGACTTTAGTTTATTTGAGTAATTTATGAGATTATTAAATTAGAGTGCAATTATAATTATTAAGTGGAATTAATTATGATTAAATAATGAAATGAAATTGAATTATGACATATATAATTTTGGATTTTTCAGTGTTAGAGCTAATTTAATTATTTATCTTAGGTCCCCGGTGTAGTCTAAATACCCAAGTAGTCAGACCTATACTATCAAGAAACCTAGTTTAGACCAAGCCCACATTTTATACTTGTATATATAGGTGTGTGAAGTGGTTTTAATCATTATTCACATGCATTAGGGTTTGATAGGGATGGGAGAAAATACTGTTCACGTATTTAGTGAAGGGAGCTAGAGGGAGACCGCAATAACTCAAGTTTTAGCAAAGGTTTTCACCTCAAAAGTTGTCCACCCACCTATCAGACTTTGGGGAGGATCATACACCAGAAGATCCTAGCGTTGAGAAGGTTTAAGCAAGGTTTTTTAGATCCAAAATAAGGCAGCCCTATGTCTACGTGAAATACTTCTGTCCTCATCAGATTACAATTGGATCCACAAAGGTATTGTGTACTAAACCCTAGTTTTGTTCTTCAAACCTAGTTGTTTGTTTTATGATTTCTTATGTTTGATTAATTGAAGATCCATGGATGAATTTTTTTATTCCACATATATTGATCCCCAAAAGGTCCTTGACTGTACAGTGACTGGACAAAAAGTGAGGCATTTTTTAAGTTTAATGTATTGTGTAAAGAAGATATTCCTTCTGTGCAAACCCTTCGGCTACCAAACTCTCCTTGTAATGAACATCGAAATCTGGAGCTCCATCTTTCTGAGCATACACTAACTTGAACCATATAGACTTATTCCCCTTAGAAAAATTCACAAGCTCCCAAGTTTGGTTCTTGTGAAGAGAATTAATCTCCTCACCCATGTCAACCTTCCACTTATTACAATGAGTATCACTCATTGCCTGACGATATGTAGTCGGCACATCACCATAAAATAGTAATGCATAAGCAATAGTGTTATAACATAATATATGTCTCCTCGTGGGTTTCAAGCCCCATGTTCTCTTTTATTAGGAAAATATGTTTATTCTTTACATTGTTGACTTGGTCCCTCTTTTGAAATCTCCACCACTTTATTTGAAGAGTCAATCATAGTATTCACCTTCAATTTCACCCTTTCGCTTTCATTCTTCATTGGAGAATCATCTTTCTCTACCTTTGGCTTATTGAGCATATATTCCTAATTGAAAGTCATATACCTACTTTAGACACCCCATTCTGTTACCCCTTAACTCTCCTTAGGTCCCTAGAACCTCCCTTCATCACTATAAACCCAGGTCACGTCCCGAGTACTGACCTGGAGGCCATCGGGCACCCCCCGACTCAGTTTGACCCAAATGTTAAACTACTCATCTCGACTGAGACTCAATGAATCTTCGAAGGGCACTGAATACCCTTTCCAACGGTTCACCCCGTGCGCGATTCCGACTTACCATGCGAACGAACGCGCCATTTGCGTCCGAAACCAAACCCAGAGGTCACCGGGCACTCCCGGGCTCTGTTTGACCTACGTCAGCTCTTCATCTCGATCGAGGACAAATGAATCTTCGAAGGGCACCAAATACCCTTTCCAACAGTCCATCTCGTGCGCAATTCCAACTTTCCATGCGGACGAACGACTCGTTTCACTCCGGGAAGCCACCGAGAGCTTCCCAGGCCCGGTTGACTAAAGTCAACTATCCAAACCGGGTCAAACTCTTTGGAATGTCGAAGTATATCTCCTAACCTTTCCAACGGTATGCCCCGTGCACGATTCGGACTTACCATGCGGACGAACGATCCGTTTGCATCCGCGCGATTCCCCGTCCAATGGACCGACAAACGCTTCCGAGCCACATTTGACCCAAAGTCAACTCCCAAACTTGGGAGTAGTCCAAAGGACTTTCGAAGGTCTATGAAATACCTTTCCAATGGTATTCCCCGTGCGCGATTCTGACCAACGGTTTGCCCTCGGCGACCAATTTTCCAAAAAAGCCTGAGGCGCACTACCAAATGGCAGGTCCCAGACCCTGCCTATCGGCACCTGCCGATAGGTAGTGCCATGGAAATGCCGATCGGAAGACCCCTGGGCCTATAAAAAGGAGGCCTTGGCTTCATTTGCAGGGAGAGCCCATATCTGATAGAAATCTCTCTAAACGAATCCCGGAAACCTCTCTCGAAGGCAGCGTGATTTCGACTTCCAAATCCCTCTTTTACCACCACTTTTCATCATCCTTTTCATCAAACGTGACGAATTAACCACTATCAATCATCATCCAAGCTCAAGGGTTGCTCTTCAACATTCAAGATCAAGTTCAAGATCTTCAAGAAGGTCCAATTTTCTCAAACTCTCTCTTAAATTCTCTTGAATTCCCAATAACTTGTTTTCTTACTTAGCCCTTTTTTTTTTATCTCATCTCACACATCCTGATATACTTTTTTTTAATATAGTATTATTGCACATCCCATATTTTCATATAAATAAAAAACCCAAAAAAAAAAGAAAAAGAGGGTTTGCTCATAAATTCCAAATAAGGGATTCTCACACTTTTCCCACACTTTTCTCACAACTAAAACACTTTTTCTACACACACACACCCCTACAAATAAGAGACCCCACATTTGGATTTATGGGATAAACCCCACCCCTTTGATTTGTATGCGAACTACGTGGACTCTGATGCCTTTATAGGCTACGTAGGCGTCTCGGGGTAAAACCCGAGACTCGAGTCCTTTCTCTCATTTTTTCTCTCATTTTCTATTTTCTAAATCCATTTTTCTTATATTATATATATACTTATTCTTAGTGACGCATTACTCCATATGCGTTATCGTTCCCTTATAACGATCAACGTAGGGGTAACCGCGTAAATCGTAATTTTCTAATATTACTTTTATATCTTCCTACGAATGACTCGTTTTATCCTTTCCATGATACAAGTCGAGGACTCTTACCTCCATTCTATATATATACACATGCACACATCTCGCGGGGGGGGGGGGGGGGGGGGGGTGATATAAAGGAAAATAACAAATATCCATAAGAGACCAAAAGGGAGGAATGGGTGCCTAACACCTTCCCAGTTCGTAACTAAGCCTCCGAACCCTTTCTGAATCATTTGGTTTCGCATGCACCAGTATGTCTTTGGAAGCCATCCTTCGGGGTGGCTTCCCCCTTTTTTCTTTTGTCTGTTTTGAGTAAAATAGACTGGCGACTCTGAATCTCTCTATATTTTTCACACCTCACAAAATAGACGCCGGCCGGAGCGCTCTCCCGAGAGGGGACGCGCGGGACCCGAAGGATTCCTCCTCCCTCCGCGACGGGGATCGGCGGGGATGGCCACAGTGGCGACTCTGATGGGGGATTTTTATTTATTTTGAGTGCTTGACTCTATTTACATGGATGCTATATTTGTTTATGCTTCCCCCCCCCCCCCCCCCCCCATATCTGCATGTTCCCCTTTCTCATATGTGTATCCCATGCTTATGCTTATGTTCACGCACTTGTAGAAAAATTCTCCATGTACACTTCACACCACGTGCACCTAGGATCACATGTATATCCCCCTGTTGCACGCATCACCCATCCATACTTGGTGTACCTTTTGAGGTACTTGTGCTTTGTTCCCGGTTTAGCATAATCAAGAAAGGCATTCTCATCATAAGATACTAATAAGAGGATCATGCATGATTCACACGACATCACTAAAGAGCATTGATATTGACCAAATTTTACCTAGTAATTGGAGGGTCACTTCGTGATGGGCGCTGGTCCGGCAGGTCGCAGTTAGCGTAAGCGATATGACTCTCACCTCCCATTGGCTAAGTACCTTCGACATATATCGAACGGTTCCCCCGCATCGTACCGCTTGAACGAAGTCATGACGGGAGGTATATCGCAGGGAATTCATTCACGTATGCCGAGTATATCGAATTCGCTCACGTACCGTCCCCACGAGGTATATGGTGAGGCAATTCACGTACACTCAGGTATATCAAATGGCTTGTCCACACGTACCGATTACCCGCAAGAGTAAGACGTATATCGTGGAAGTCACGCTAAAGGGGGAACCCATGCCAATTCACCCAACCAACTGCATACCCGCATATAGGTGTCAAACCTAGGACACGCACTTTAGATTTCCGGTTTCGACCCGAAACTCTGCCGAAATTCCGGGTCGATTTTTCGCCCAATTTTCGCGCATTTTTAAAACGGGACTCTTTCCGCGAGTCTAGTTACAAGTCCAAACCGTAGCTTTGCATATATTAAGAGCCCACTTCTCCAGGATCTGGTCCCGTCCGACATTGCATTTAGGAGAATTAAATACAAGTGAGAACATAATAATCATAATAATCATTCTGAGTTCCGTCTCCAAAAACATTTCTCCCTTTTCATCAAAAATCCAAAAACATTTCTCCCTTCTTATCAAAAATCCAAAAATAGTTCCTTCCCTTTTCTAAAAAATAAATCTCATCCTACGCCTTCTCAGGTTGATCGCACGCCCTTGGCCTGGCTCCCTATTGGCTTAGGTCTTCAGTCAAATCACCCCAGAGTTTCGTCCGTTCCTCTACTACTTCTTTCGAATTCGGAATCCATCCATCTTCCATATAGAATGTAGATCAAGCACCAGTCATAAAACCGGATCTGCTTACGGTCCTAGCTAATCTCGTGGCCAAGATTGACAACCTCCAAGCTGAGCTCCGAGAAATGCAAAGAAACCAAGTCCCTATTCCTCAAGAGCCCGAGGCCCTGTTCCCTCGCGCTATGGGTCCACCCGAGCCCATCTGGGTTCCGGAAGAATATCAGCACGCTCCGCGTGCCCCTCCTACTAATGGGCCGTCGCCTGCCCAGCTTCTAATGCCAAACATTACCCAGCTTATGGCTAACTTGCTTGTGGTTGCTGATCCAAAGGAGTAGGAGTTGAACAAAGTCAAAGAAGATCTTAAGATGCTCACCAAGAAGTTTGAACAAGTCAGGATCTCTAGAAATTACATGTACTACACCCATATGTCTCCTTATCCTAAAGCGAGGTTACCCGAGAAGTTCAAGATGCCAAATATCGAGAAGTTTGGAGGGAGTGGTCCCCCGATTGTTCATCTTCGCAGTTATCATCGTTCCATGACTCTACTAGGGGCTTTCGAAGAGGTGATGGTCCAATTATTTCAGCAAACTTTGAAAGACAGTGCTCTTCGATGGTTTTTATCTCTTGAGGAATCCAGAATCCGTAGCTGGGAGGATGTAGCCCTAGAATTCATGTCACAGTACAAATACAACGAAGAGCTTGAGGTCACCTGCCGTGATTTGGAGTTGCTCAAACAGAACTCTGGGGAATCCGTCAGTAACTTTATAGCTCGATGAAGGGAAAAAGCGGCTACCTTGACTAATCGTCCATCTGAAGAAGAACAAGTCAGCATAGTGAAGAAGAATTTCTTGCCCCATGTCCGAGCAACCATGGGAGGACAATACTACCCCCATTTTCGAGCTCTCAGAGAAGCAGGAGTAGAAATCGAAGGGGGTCTTGCCAAAATAGAAGTTGAAGCAAAGAAGGTGTCCGGACAGTTCACCCCCAGAAAATATGAAAAACCTGTCAGTGCCGCAGTCTCAATCATCAACAATATCTCTCAACCAACCACATCATGGGCACCAGAAAGCCGCCCTGCCCCCATCCGAAGGGAATACACTGAGCTCCATAATCCCCTCTCCAAAGTTTTCCAAGCCCTGTTAAGCCGAAACCTTATAGAGCCCCTGGATCCATGTCCATTACCCAATCCACTTCCCAGAAATTTTAAGACCGTTGCTCATTGCGCCTTTCACCAAACAACTGGCCATACTACCGAGCAATGCTTCCACCTTCGAAACATAATCCAAGATCTCATTGATCGGGGTAACATCGCCCCACCAGCCAATCCTAAACTAAACACTACTCATAACCCACTCCCAAATCACACCAATGCCATCTTCTTGGAAGAAAACCCAGATTTCGATGCATCAACTCAAATCACACCCTTATACCCTCGTAAACCCCTTCAACTTTGCCCATATTTCCTCCTACACCGTGTTAGCCTTGCTGATCAGGCTATGTCACTCCTTACCAGAGCGTGCATCACTGTCCGGACCTATTCTGAAAGTGGAAGTATGGAATTATCAGAGGTGTTAAGCCAACTCCTAGAGTTCGGGCTGAAATTGCCCTCACAGATGATTATCGTCTGCCAGAGGTTCAGTACGTTGTTTTTGGAAGCACGAAAATGGGCTCGAGAATCAGATAGGTGGATGGTACCAACCGATAAAATCTGCTTAGATGATGTTGTCCGGATCATGACGGAAGCATTCAGGCAAACTAATAATATTTGCAGTATCAGCGAGTTACTTGACACTTTGAAGCTGCTAGGGCACCTGGTCCCTTCACCCTTACACATCCCCACAGAATGGGAAGACCTATATGAAGAAGCCATTGAAGTTATGGGATGCATTGACTTCACAAGGGAAAACATAATTGTTACCATCGGATGGGGGGAAGAATTCGAAGTTTCAAATGAAGAACAAGCTTCAGGAGGAAATGGCCCGATAGCTAACTTATGTGGGATGATATCATTCTAGGAACTCCTCGGAGAAATAGATAAGGTGTGAGAACTACCTGAGATTGATGAGGAAACTGGATTTAAGTTCTTCCCTTCTTCAGTAAATCACATAACCAGATCTGGGAGACATTACCAAGTTCCAAGCTCGCTACCAGTAAATGATAAGGGGAAGGGTGTTGAAAACCTTCCTATGCCAGAAATGACCCTCGAGGAGAGCAAGTTCCTCGATCAACTAAAGAAAACTCAAGCTAACATCACTCTATGGGGGCTTTTCATGTCTTCCCAGCTGCACAAAAATGCTTTGATCAAATTACTCGCTGGACCTATAGTTCCTCCTTCTACCATGCCAGAAGAAGCGGTGGACCTGGTCAGGTCCTTGACCTCCACCCTAATGCTGTCCTTTTCTGAAGAAGAAATCCCCAAAATTGGGCCAAATCATAATCATGCACTCAACATCTCCGTCGAAGTTATGGGAAAGGTGGTACCACTTTCTCTCATTGACAACGGATCCGCTTTGAATGTCTGCCCACTGAGAACCTTCAAATGTTTAGGCCTAAAAGAAAGTGACCTCGCTCCAACATCCGCTGTCGTTCATGCCTAAGATAATACCCGTCGTTCGGTGATGGGATTCATAAAACTTGTAATAGGGGTTGGACCTATAAACCCTGTCATCGAATTCCAAGTCATCGATATCCCGACCTGTTTTAACTTGTTGCTCGGACGACCCTGGATCCATAGTATAAAGGGTGTCTCTTCCTCATTCCATCAGAAACTGAAGTTCTTCGCCGATGGGCGAGTCATCACCATCTTGGGTGACGACGGTAACACCGAGGGTGCAAGCACCGGTAGTCCAATCTTTGAGATAAAACATGGGTCAAATGATATGCTCCTATCAGGTTTCCAAGTTGAACCATTTCTACTCCCGGTAGGGGATGGTTTCAAAGAAAGGGTTTGTCCAGAATACGACCCTCATGGAAATGACAATGTGATTCAGATGTTCAAAAACATGCACTTCATGCCCGGACTGGGGCTAGGACAAAGACATCGGTGGATACTTGAACCCGTCGAACTGAAGAAAGCTTTCCCTCCATGCGGCTTGGGATATCAACCATCAGAACCAGAGCTCAGAATGATCCGCCAGACTCGATCAAAAAGAGGGTTAGACTACGTTCGAGCTATCTCAGGTGATTCCTTAAATGGACGATTCATTAAAGTGAGTGAGGATTTACCCTTTTGCGGTTTTCCATAACCATGGTATGACCACGCAGACAAGAAGATAAAGCCTGGAATGGAGATATTTTTCCAAGACAGCTACCCATGGGCCGAAAATTACCAATACCAGGTACCACCGCTTATCAAAGATACTAAAGAGACTGAGGAAAGTGATTCCGAAGATTCCTTCAACTTGCAGATACTGGGGCTGACACTCTGCATGGTTCATTCAGGCACTACATCAAGGGACCCATCCCGTCTGATTAAAGCTACTGATACACCTCTCCTCAACTGGCATGCTATGCCAACTCTACCTGTTGAAATCTCCCCTAACCCCAATGTTTACCCCGTTTTATCTACTATTGTCCATCCTTGCTCAAATGTAATCGAGACCTCTTTTGATGAGGTTCTCAATGCTGTTTTTCCTATCAATGAAATAAATGAAGATTTTGAGTATCTTGCTGTGCCTTATATTAATTGTGTAGATCCCAATCGAACTTTTGATGATGATGATTTTGCAAATGAAAAATTCTTAACTGATCTAAATAAGGTTAATAATAAATAACGTAACCGCGTTCAAGTTAATAAAGAAGAGACTGTCGTTATTAATCTCGGTTCTAGTAACCAACTGCGCGAGATTAGGATATGGGCCACCCTTGATGAGCATGAGCGCGCACAACTCGAAGAATTGTTAAAGGAGTTCGTGGATGTCTTCGCATGGTCCTATGATGATATGCCCGACATCGACCCCGAAATAGCTCAGCACGAGATCCCCACTATCCCGAATTACAAGCCAGTTAAACAAAAATTAAGAAAACTCCGCACCGAATGGTCACTTAAGGTCAAAGAAGAGGTGATCAAACAGGTGAACGTGGGTTTCATTCGAGTAATCGAATATCCCACGTGGCTAGCCAACATTGTACCTGTACCAAAATCAGGAGGAAAGGTTCGAATGTGTGTAGATTACCGAGATTTAAACAAAGCCTCTCCGAAGGATGATGATCCCCTACCCAACATCGACATGATCGTGGACAACACAACCAGTGATGCTCTCAAGTCATTTGTCGACGAATTTGTCGGATACAACCAAATCAAGATGCACCCCGACCATCAAGAGAAAACTGCATTCATCACCCCATGGGGAACCTTTTGCTAAACCGTTATGCCATTCGGTCTCAAGAATGCCGGGGCTACCTATCAAAGGGCTTCCACAACCATCCTACACGATTTGATCCACAAGGAGGTCGAGGTTTATGTGGATGATATGATTATCAAGTCCAAAACTAGAGAAGGTCATGTTCCTGCTCTCCGAAAGTTCTTCTAACGACTGCGGCAGTATCAGATGTGACTTAATCCACATAAATGTGTCTTCGGCGTTACAAAAGGAAAACTCTTAGGATTCATGGTCAGTGAAAAGGGGATAGAAGCAAATCCCTCCAAGCTGAAGGCCATAATTGAGATGCCACCTCCCCGAACAGAGAAGGAAGTCCGAGGTTTCCTTGGAAAATTATAATATATTAGCCGGTTCATCAGCCAGCTAACCTCCATCTGTGAACCAATCTTCAATCTCCTCCGAAAGGATTCAACCAAGGTTTGGAATGAGGCCTGCAAAGAAGCTTTTAATCGAATCAAACAGTACCTAACCCAACCTCCAGTTCTCATGCCACCACAACCTAGTCTCCCCTTGATCTTATACCTAACCATAACCGACATTGCAATTGGGGCTTTGCTAGCCCAGTACCTTGAAGACTCCCGCAAAGAAAGAGACATCTATTATGCCAGTCTCAAGTTGGCCGGGTACGAGGTCAACTACACTACTTTGGAAAAAGCATGTGTCGCACTTGTCTGGGTCACCCAAAAGTTGCAACATTACAAGCTTGCCTTCCCCATTAAACTTGTATCCTGAATGGATCCCATCAAATACCTTCTTGAGAAACCCGCCTTATCCAGCCGAATGGCCCGATGGTTGATGCTCCTAACCAAGTTCGATATCGTGTACGTCACACAGAAAGCCGTTAAAGGAAGAGCCATCTCTGATTACCTCGCTGACTACCATGTAGAAGAAATAAATCGCTGGATCTCCGAATTTCCAGATGAAAATGTCTTCTGCACCACTCAAGACCGCCTCCGATGGAAAATGTTCTTCGATGGCGCTGCCAACAAAAAGGGATATGGCATTGGGATACTTCTGGTCGCCCCAGATGACTCCCATACTCCTATGGCCATTAAATTGGATTTCCCTTGCACCAACAACATGACAGAATACGAGGCATGCACAGTAGGCCTCCAGGTCGCTCTCGAGAAAGGTATTCAATACCTTGATGTATACGGGGATTCTGCCCTTATCATCGGTCAAGTGCTCAGAAAGTGGAAAGTCAAGGATGAAAAGCTCCAACCCTTTCACGCCCAATTAGAAGAGTTGGCCTCCCAATTTCGAGATATCACCTTCCATTACCTACCCCGAGCAAAGAATAACCCAGCCGATGCTCTCGCTACTTTTGCTTCCATGGTCGACATGCTCGAGGGAATAACAATGACCCCCTTCCTAGTCCAAAATCAAGACAAACCTACCCATTGTTACCATATTGATCTTGTCCCCACAGAAGACCCCGAGCTAGTCAATTAATGGTACTATGATATATGGTGCCTCCTCCGGTACGGTAGGTATCCCGAGGGTTCCAACAAGAATGACCGAGCTACCCTCCGAAGGCTGGCCGCTCAGTACATCATCTGTCATAAAGCACTACTCAAGAGGAATTTCGATGGAACTCATTTGCACTGTATCGCAGGGGCTGACATTGAAAAGATAATGCAGAAAATCCACAGCGGGGAATGTGGACCCCACATGAATGGCCACATGCTTGCCAAGAAGATCATCCTACAAGGCTACTACTGGACCACCATGGCCCAGGATTGCACCGCCTATGTTCGGAGGTGCCCTAAATGCCAATAGTTCTCCAATCTCCAACATCTACCTCCGTGGGAATTATACAACATGACTTCTCCCTAGCCATTCTCCACCTGGGGTATCGACATCATAGGGAAGGTCACACCAATAGCGTCAAATGCGCATGAGTTCATCCTGGTTGCCATCGATTACTTCACCAAATGGGTCGAAGCTGAGTCATACGTAGTATTAAATGCCAAGAAGGTGGCCAAATTCATCAAGAAAAATATCATCTACCCATACGAGGTCCCGCACGAGCTAGTGTCGGATAATGGTTTGCACTTTGAGGCAGAAGTCATAGAAATAGTCAACGAATATGGGATTCAGAGGCCAAAATCTTCTCCCTACCGACCTCAGACCAATGGCGCAGTTGAGGCTGCCAAAAAAAACCTCAAAGCCATCATCAGCAAGATGACCGAAAGTTGTAGGGATTGGGCCGACCGGATCCCCTACGCCCTCTGGGGCTACCGAACCTCAATTCGAACCTCTACTGGGGCTACCCCTTAATCCTTGGTCTACGGCATGGAAGCAGTCCTACCTGTGGATCTGGAAATACCCTCGTTACATGTCATGCTCGAAATCAAGGTTAGTGAAGAAGACTGGTGCCAAGGCCGTCTTGATGAGCTAGCCCTCCTAGATGAATGGAGATTAAAAGCTCTTTACCACATACAAGGGTACCATCGCCGAATAGCGCGATCATTCAACAAGAGAGTCATGGACCGCGGTGTCCAAAAGGGGGATTTAGCCCTCAAAGAGATAATCGAACCCATCTGGGACCCCAGAGGAAAGTTCAAACCCAATTGGAGTGGCCCTTACATTGTGAGGAAGATCTTGTCTAGCGGTGCCGCCATGCTCACTGACCTGGATGGGGAAGAGATGGCTCGTCCAGTCAATCTGGACCGTCTCAAGAAGTTCTACCCCTAGTCCAAAATCTCGGTGCACTACGACTCTTCTCATCCCCCTTCTATTCTAAAAAAAAAAAACTCTCTCCATTTCCCTCTACCCAGAACTACGTGGGCCTGATCCTCTGCAAAAACTATTTTCAAACAGATAATAACTTTTTCAAAAACCCCAGAGGTACGTAGGCACCGCATACTCCTCACATGATCACGACCCCTTCTTTTTCACAAAAATATATTCGTTTCTTATCTCCGAGAACAACAGTTCATTGTAAACATCTACTTGAACAAAAGGATTATGTATGCCTTAGCGATTGGTATTGATAATTCAAAATACAAAATTCATCGAAAGACAGAGCTGGATGATCAGAAACTTGTTTATTTCATTAATAAGAAACTATAGTACATATTACATAAAAAAGTAACGGATAACTCTCTTCCCCCTACTACCATAAAAACCAGACAAAATCCCCCACATCTGTTACATAAATAAACTCCCCAGGAGTCCTACCCACAGCTACCCGAAGAGGCTTCACCCTCATCATCTACATCCTGAGGACCCCAAGTCTCTCCTGCCTGAATGGAGTGCCGCGAACACTCCATGGACCGATGAGCCTTAACCATCTTCGAAAAGACCACAACACCCCTTCCATGGAGTCAGATAAAACAAACCACCTCTGATCGGTCTCTACTGCCAACCTCTTGCTGACTACTTCCCTCCACAACCACTTCATATAATCTTTGGGGACATGGCAAACCTTCCCAACAGACTGAGAGGGATGGGTTGATGGACACCGATTTTCGCGCAGAGATCCAAGCAACAAACGCAAGCGCTCAGTCAAATCTTCAACTGGAAAGAAATTTGAGGTCCGAGGGGGAACGACTTGCGCCCAGCCAAATTGACGCAAAAGCCGCTAAGGGAAATAAAAAGAGGTCTACCTAAGACCAACCATCCGTACATATGAATATTCTCCTAGCTCCAGAACAGGCTGCAACTGTCCCCACAAAGGTACGGATAAATACAGCCCACGAGCCCCGTACTCCACAAGCCAATTCTCCTAGTTCTCAATATACAGGCCCATGCGGATGAAGTAGCGCGAAAAGAAGTTGGGTACAACCGACAAAGGATATTCTGGAGGGGTTGACAAGCGGAATCTTTCAGACGACCACATGAACAACATCACTAGGCTACCCCTTAAAAAGTCAGAACGACCTTCTCTCCAGGCATCAAGGCCATTCAAAGTCTCTGCCAATATCACCGCCGTATGATTACGACGGTATGGCATCCATGAGGTAATGGCTGCAAGTTATGGGTCCACTCGCACATCCCCAGTCACTAACAGCAATTTTGAAACCAAGCCCAGAACAATGGCTCCAGCATAGCCAGCGTCACTTACTTCCCGCGAACGCACGGACTGCAACACCGCCGGGAGGGAGATCATTCCTCCGATAACCAATGACCTGGCCGCCGAAGGAGAAATATGGAGAAGCCCGACCAACAGATCCCTAGGAGAATGAGAAAATTTGGGTAAAGCCACGGCAACATTGGGATTCACGCCCAGTATGGCAGAAAACTCCTCGTAGGTAGGACAAACTTCTTCCAACCCAAAGAGGAATACATGGTCTTCGGGGTACCAAAATTGTACTGCCGCCATCAGCATATTCCACTTAAAAGTCCGATTGCGTCACAAGGAGACTCGACGCATATTGAAGGCATCATAGTCGACATTATAAGAGCACATAGCTTCCAAGTCTTCGAGGTAATTGGCAAACTCAATGCTACCAGGGAGAGCCATCTTGCAAGACTAAAAGATGATGGGTGGGTATGAAGAATGCAAAAGGTGTGAGGAAAATACTCCACCCTTCTCCCTTTTTATACTTAAAAATCCTCATAAGCGACATAATCCCTACAGAAATCGAAAGGAACCCTACCCCACAAGGTACTAAAGGCTGAAGAGGGTACCAATCAAAGCTTTCAATTGATGGGACTGGACTGAACTGTCGATAGGCAGACCAGGGTGCTTGCCGATCGGCAACCCCCCATTTTTGGAAATTTCCCTTTTTACTCTTTTGTCAAAATCAGAAAACTCAAATAAAAAAAAATTGATATTCTCAACAGAATTTCAAAATCCCTTTTCCTCCTTATATAATTCCTTTTTTTAAATTTCCTCCTTTCCTTCTTTTTCAAATAAAAAAACTCCATAAAAATAAATTGATATTCTCAAAAGAATTTCAAGAATCCTGTTCCCTCCTTATGGGATTCCCCATTTTAAATAAAATAACTTTCCTTTACGGTCTCAGTAGAAAATTAAAAAGTGCATGTGCATGCATTCATTCATCATAAAAATAAAAGATAATAATAAAAAAAACTACATTGCATTGCATATATATGTTTTCTATGTTACATTATTTTTGCAGGAAATAAAGAAAAAGCCAAAAACAACGGGACTCAGCCCGAACCCGCATTCTCTCCCTCTCTCTATCTCTCTCAAGAGTTTCCACCCCGGCGATGCGCTCTCTTTCCCCTATGGCGAGATGACGTACCCCCACTACCCGAGCCAGATTCTCCCCCTGATGAGGCTGACGGCACCAAGCAAGAAGGAACAGGGACAGCCTCCCGAATGTGGGCAGTCGCCGATGCTATCCAATCCCTGATGTCCCTGAGCCAAGTAGCCAAAACCCGGATTTTCTTCAAAGAAAAGGCAGAATCAGTATTAAGAAAAATAAATCAAAAAAGCGAAAAAGGACTGAAAGGTTTACCGCAGGATGAAGGACGCCCTCTGTCAAGCCCAGCTCCTCCGGATCCATCGCAAGAGGATGGTGTAGCATCGGAACTGCCCCTCCATCAGCCCGCCGGATGATGTACAAAGGAGTGTGCAGCCTTGACAAAAAGGACCTCCAAGGTCGTCGCCGCCGCATGTGCCGACGGACCACCACCGTTGTGGGAAGACCCCACCGCCCGACTCAAACCAGCAAGAGGGAAAGGCAAAGCGTCATGTATACTGGGCACCATCAACCAGCTCATCACAAAGTCCATATAGTCATACGGTTCAGCCGTATCAGTATACAACGCATAGGACTCACCTATCATCGTCACGATCCTCTCATCCTCCAATAACTGCCGCTCCCGCCTCATAGATGTAGGAGGCTGTGTGGGAGTCACCACCACCTCCTCCTCAGCAATCTGACGGATCAACCTCTCCCCTAGGTACCACGAATGGCCGAACTCATGCGCCAACAAATGCCTCATCTGCACATTCACCCCAGTCACCCCCGTATCCTGAATGGCGGTCCCCTAAGGATAAAAGGTCACCTGAAAATCCCCAAGCAAGCATAAGTCAATAAAAAATCGGAAGGTGAAAAAATTAAGACTGAAATGGAAAGAGTCTTACCCTACCACTGGTCAGGTCATTCAAGACCTGACGCACCGCCTCCAGAGAGAGAGAGATCCCTTCGACTAATGGTTGGCCTTACGCCATCGGTACAGTTGGTAGAAGTCCCCAACGGTGTCGTCCTTCAGAGCAATCAGCGGTGTGTTGCACCCAATCACCTCATAGAACCACGTCTGAATTCATGAGCAAAAAGACGCATAAGGAAAATGCGAATGCATGAAATGGAAATACGCAAAGTAAAGAATACCTCAAAAAGATACGTGGCTCCAGTAAAAGTTTACCGACAGCACCGATCGGCACTGTCTCCTCACCTTCTCGAGGCAACCCAAAAGTCCGCGCCACTGCCGAATGGCATCCCTCAGTCTATGCCGACCGGCACCCCCCTTAAAATTTAGTACAAAAATTCCTAGAAATACCAGGAAGCCTAATAAAATCCTTGAAAAATTCCTAAAAATCCCAGGAGGGATTTAGAATGTTTTCATAAAGAAAATTTTGCACTCATTCAGGCGACACATCTTTTTCCCCAATGGAGCCCTCAAAATCCAAGCGATTGACCTCTCAGGCAAGGTACCCCAGACCGCCTAATCACCTCCTCATCAGACTTTACAAAAGACCTCCCTGGTCATCGGCTATCCGGTGCGATACAATATCACATGGTATTTTTCCCTGCAGAAATCAGAAGAATCACTCGCCTCAAACGATCTATCCCAAAGGGCAATCCAAATTTTCCCCAGCTCATTCATCGTTCCCCAGCGGAACCTCAAATCCAATTCTTATCCCCAAACGGAACCCCTCTTACTCAGCGGAATCCTCAAAATCTAAGTAAAAGCTCCGAAAAATCCCTAAGGATCACCCGATCACTTCCCCCAGCGGAATTCTCTCACAGCACCCAAAATAGGTTGTTCTCCCCTGCGAGGTCTCCTATAAAGCCTCCCCCAGCTATCAGCTCCCCAACTCAAATCGGAATCACAAAGCTCTTTTTCGAGCAGAATCAAAATACAATCTTTATATACTCTTGGGTCATAATTGGCCCCGGTCTTCGATCGTCACCTAAATTAGGTCAGAATTGACCTCGATCCTCGATCGTCACCACTCTTGGGTCAGAATTGACCCTGGTCTTGGATCATCACCTAAATTAGGTCAGAATTGACCTCGATCCTCGGTCGTCACCTAAATTAGGTCAGAATTGACCTCGGTCCTCGGTCGTCACCACTCGTGGGTCAGAATTGACCCCGGTCTTGGATCATCACCTTAGTTAGGCCAAAATTGACCTCAGTCCTCGGTTTTCATCACCTTAGTTAGGTCAAAATTGACCTCGGTCCTCGGTCGTCACCACTCTTGGGTCAGAATTGACCCCGGTCTTTGATCATCACCTAAATTAGGTCATAATTGATCTCGGTCCTCGATCGTCACCACTGTTGGGTCAGAATTGACCCCGATCTTGGATCTTCACCTTAGTTAGGTCAGAATTGACCTCGGTGCTCGGTCGTCACCACTCTTGGGTCAGAATTGGCCCCGAGCTTGGATCATCATCTTAGTTAGGTCAGAATTGGCCCTAGTCTTGGATCATCACCTTAGTTAGGTCAGAATTGACCTCGGTCCTCGATCCTCACCACTCTTGGGTCAGAATTGGCCTCGGTCTTGGATCATCACCTTAGTTAGGTCAGAATTGACCTCCGTCCTCGGTCGTCACCACTCTTGGGTCAGAATTGGCCCTGATCTTGGATCGTCGCCTGAATTAGGTCAGAATTGACCTTGATCCTCGATCGTCACCACTCTTGGGTCAGAATTGACCCCGGTCTTGGATCTTCACCTAAATTAGGTCAGAATTGACCACGGTCCTCGGTTGTCACCACTCTTGGGTCAGAATTGACCCCGATCTTTGATCGTCACCTTAATTAGGTCAAAATTGACCTCGATCCTCGGTCGTCACCACTCGTAGGTTAGAACTGACCTCGACCCTCTGAATTGGTCATCCTCATTTCCTTACGTCCTCAGAATTGACCTCGACCCTCTGAATTGGTCATCCTCATTTCCTTAGGCCCTCAGAGCTGACCTCAACCCTGTGAATCAATCACCCTTGCTTCCTTAAGCCCAGACATTCGTCCTTGATCCGTAGAATTGATCATCCCTAGCATACTTCTTAGGTCCTCAGAATCGACCTCGACCCTCTGAATCGGTCATACTCCCTCAAAAGGCATCATGCGGTGTCTAATCGATGGCTATCATTTGTCCCAAACTCACCCATCGAGGGGCTCTGTAGACACCTCATTCTGTTACCCCTTAACTCCCCTTAGGTCCCTAGAACCTCCCTTCATCACTATAAACCCAGGTCATGTCCCGAGTACTAACCTGGAGGCCATCGGGCACCCCCCGACTCAGTTTGACCCAAAATTCAAACTCCTCGCCTCGACCGAGACTCAATGAGTCTTCAAAGGGCACTGAATACCCTTTCTAATGGTCTGCCCCATGCACAATTCTGACTTACCATGCGCACGAACGCGCCATTTGCGTCCGAAACCAGAGCTAGAGGCCACCGAGCACTCCCGAGCTCTGTTTGACCTACGTCAGCTCTTCAGCTCGACCGAGGCTGAATGAATCTTCGAAGGGCACTGAATACCTTTTCCAACGGTCCATCTCATGTGTAATTCCAACTTTCTATGCGGACGAACGACCCGTTTGACTCCGGGAAGCCACCGAGCGCTTCCCGGGCCCGGTTGACTAAAGTCAACTCTCCAAACCGGGTCAAACTCTTTGGAATGTCGAAGTACATCTCCTAACATTTCCAATAGTATGCCCCGGTCACGATTCAGACTTACCATGCGGACGAACGATCTATTTGCGTCCGCGCAATTCCCCGTCCAATGGACCGACAAAACGCTTCCGAGCCACATTTGATCCAAGGTGAACTCCTGAACTCCGGAGTGGTCCAAAGGACTTTCGAAGGTCTATGAAATACCTTTCCAACGGTATGCCCGGTGCACGATTTTGACCAACGGTTTGCCCTCGGCGGCCAATTTTCTGAAAAAGCCTGTGGCGCACTTCCAAATGGCAAGTCCCAAACCCTGCCTATCGGCACCTGCCGATAGGTAGTTCCATGGCAATGCCGATCGGTAGACCCCTGGGCCTATAAAAAGGAGGCCTTGGCCTCATTTGCAGGGAGAGCCCAGATCTGATAGGAATCTCTCTGAACGAATCCCAAAAACCTCTCTCGAAGGCAACGTGATTTCAACTTCCAAACCCCTCTTTTACCTCCACTTTTCATCATCCTTTTCATCAAACTTGATGAATTAACCACTCTCCATCATCATCCAAGCTCAAGGGATGCTCTCCAACATTCAAGATCAAGTTCAAGATCTTCAAGAAGGTCCAACTTTCTCAAACTCTCTCTTAAATTCTCTTGAATTCCCAATAACTTGTTTACTTACTTAGCCCTTTTTTTAATCTCATCTCACACATCCTAATATACTTTTTTTTATATATTATTATTGCACATCCCATATTTTCATATAAATAAAAAACCCCAAAAAATAAGAAATAGAGGGTTTGCTCATAAATTCCAAATAAGGGATTCTCACACTTTTCCCACACTTTTCTCACAACTAAAACACTTTTTCTACACACACACACCCCTACAAATAAGAGACCCCACATTTGGATTTATGGGATAAACTCCACCCCTTTGCTTTGTATGCGAACTACGTGGACTTTGATGCCTTTATAGGCTACATAGGCGTCTCGGGGTAAAACCCGAGACTCGAGTCCTTTCTCTCACTTTTTCTCTCATTTTCTATTTTCTAAATCCATTTTTCTTATATTATATATATACTTATTCTTAGTGACGCATTACTCCATATGCGTTATCGTTCCCTTATAACGATCAACATAGGGGTAACCGCGTAAATCGTAATTTTCTAATATTACTTTTATATCTTCCTACGGATGACTCGCTTTATCCTTTCCATGATACAAGTCGAGGACTCCTACCTCCATTCTATATATATACACATGCACACATCTCATGGGGGGAAACATAAAGGAAAATATCAAATATCCATGAGAGACCGAAAGGGCGGAATGGGTGCCTAACACCTTCCCATTTCGTAACTAAGCCTCCGAACCCTTTCTAAATCATTTGGTTTCGCATGCACCAGTATATCTTTGGAAGCCATCCTTCGGGGTGGCTTCCCCCCTTTTTCTTTTGTCTGCTTTGAGTAAAATAGACTGGCGACTCTGAATCTCTCTACATTTTTCACACCTCACAAAATCGACGCCGGCCGGAGCGCTCTCCCGAGAGGGGATGCGCGGGACCCAAAGGATTCCTCCTCCCTTCGCGGCGGGGATCGGCGGGGATGTACACACTTACTCAACACCATCTTATTGTACTCTAGGCACAATAACTTATATCCCTCGATCCCACTACTTGAAGCCATAAAAATTTCTTTCAAAGATCTTGGATCAATTTTTTTTCACTAACATGAAAATAAGTCGACCACCTAAATACATAAACCTTCTCATAAGTAGGGCATGAACCCGACTAAGCCTCCATCGGATTCTTATAGAAAATTGTGATAGATGGAAAATTATTGATATTAAATAAAGCTTAGGGTAAAGTTTATGCTAAAAATTATCCGGTAAGCCAGCATTGGAAAACATACACCTCACCTTTTCATGTAAGATTTGATTCATCCTCTCTGCCACTCCACTTTTTGTGACATTTTTAGACCGTAAAAGTTTTAACAATACCCTCATGCTCATAATATATAAATTAAGGATCATATCAGTACTTCTCGCCATTATAACACCTAAACGTCTTGATCTTCTGGACAGTTTGATTCTCCATAATCTTCTTCCATTTAAGAAACATTCCAAAGATGTCATCCTTATATTCTATGGAATAAACCCAACTCTGTTGAGAGTAATCATCAATGAACATCACAAAGTAGTGGCTACCGTCCAAACATGGTGTTTTCGATGGACCCCAAACATCCGTGTGAACGTAATTAAGTTTGCTGTTCTTATAGAGAATCTTTGTGCTAAACATTACCCATATTTGGTTTCAAAGGACACGGTCCTCATAAGACCAAACTTATCATTATCCACACCCTTTAGTAATCCTTTTATACACAAAACTATCACAGCCTTCTCCTCGAAATGTCCCAAACTCATATGCCAATGCCTGGTGGAATCCGAATTTTTCTCTTCTTTGTCATCAATAATCGAGGCATGAAATGATACTGTGCTCCATTTAAGAAAAAATAGATATCAGTTATTATTTCCTCTTATTACCACCAAGACCCCCAAGAAAACCTTTACCGATCCGCCCTCGAGTAAAATCTTGCACCCATTGGAATATAAAGCACACAGAGAAATAAAATTCTTTTTCAACTCTAGAACATACCGAACACTTGTGAGAGTCATAGTCACTCCATCATAAATCTTCAATCTAATTGTGTCAATACCATTACACCCCAAAACATGGTCATTTACCATAATGACTTTACCTTTACCCACTTACTTAAAGGTATGGAATAAATCCCTATCTGGTCACATGTGCTAAGACCACCCCGAGTTAAGAATCTAGTCATTTAAAGATATTTACTGTGAAGAAATATCAATGTACTACCAAATACATCGTCCTCTAAAATAACAGAATCGACGGACTCTAATACCTATTTCTTATTATCTCTTGTGTTTATCTTAGGAAAATCCTTCTTGGAATTATTCTCCTTCTTTCACTTCTAACACATATCATTTTACAAGTCATTGGTCTGAGACTTTGACCTAAAGCTTTCTTTTACACATTGCCTTCTCCCCTCGGTTCTACCCCACATAACCATCACATCAGAATAAGAGTCATTATTCTACTTCTTATGCTTCTCACTCCCCAAAAATGCCGAAGAGAAATCATTATACCTCACTTTCTCCTTCCCATATAGCAATGTGGTACTCAAATGCTCATATGAATCCGAAAGTAAATTTAAAAGTAACAAATAATTATCCTTATCATTAATGTCCACATTTAAGCATAATAAATTAGAGATAATTTTTTTAAACTCATCAAGATGTTCGAATGTTGACATATTATCAATATATTTCAATTAAACGTCTTTTACAATCGCAAGAGTATATAAGGTAGAAATTTAGCTCATCCAAAGTTCTAAATTTATTTGAACAAATACTTCCTCAGTATGAGTGATTGAATTTTTAAATAAATAAACCTTCTCAAATGATTTATAATAATTTTATTGAAGAAAGTACAAAGTTAAAGTTCTTAAATGAGAAGAATAAAAGATAAATAAACAATTGAATCTTCTTTAGAAGCAATCAATATGAAATTAGAAGTGAGTATGATGACATTTGAAGCATAAAAAAAAATGAAAAGAAAAGGTGTATTTTGATTTTTTTCACTTGTAATGAATATTTGGAATAGGCAACAACTAAAGGATGTAGTCATTGGGGAGCCAAGCTACTCATTACTATTGACATTATGTTATGGATTTATCCGTAGTTAACTAATGTCCTCACAGTTGAATGAGTCAATTGATACATACTAGAATTTGATCTCAAAATTACATCGCCGAGTGTGATAGATCTCAGAGTCAGTTGGCCAACTTTTAGAGAAAAATATCAACTAAGGATCAGTCGACTAAAACTTCATTTAACTAGACTAGGTTTTGTTATCTCTTAATAAGGTACATTTTAATGCATGCATATAAAAATTTTAAAGCCTTAAAAATATTTTTAATTTTGTAAATGATAAAATATTTTTGTTTGTGGAAAAGTATTTATGACTAACTCATTTTATAGATAAATTAATATATTTCCTATTTAGGAAAATATAAGATAAACCATGATAACATACTTGTATCATGCTAGATTTTATATTGTCAAATTTTTATACATATCGGATCTCATATAATGGGTTTAGGACGTACCTGAATGTAAAAGAATTTTATATGCCTATTTACTCTTACTCCTCCTTGTTGTGCTTTTAATCTGAGTTATGACTTAGAGTTGGCTACTAGAGCTGCCCCAAATATCCACATCATAAGACCTAGGGTTCTAGGTGATAACCCTAAAGGGAGAGAGATAGATAGAGAGAGAGATAGAGGGAGAGAAAGAGAGAGAGAGAAATGTGGAAAAGAGAAGGTAGGGAGAGAGGCTTATGATTTTACGTGTCTATTTATATTAACCACAAAGGCACATATTCATACTAATGCGTGTCTCTTCATATTAGCCTCTTTTATATCTTTACCCGGGTCAATCCAAAACTAAGTGGGCGAATATTATATTTGGGCCAAGCTCATGCAATTTATTAATATTTAGTTAGATAATTATGTCCCACATCGCTTGGTGAGAATTGGCTAGATGCAATAATTTTAACTCTTTTAACAAGTATTCCTTTTCAGCTCAACTGGTAAGTCATGTAGTTTATGATACCACATGCTAGGGGTTCAAACCTTATTGTCACCAGTTTGTAAATATGAGTTGAAATAAAAAAAACATACTACTATGTGAGGAGGTTAAAGTTGGGAAAATTTGTAGGTGATAGATTAGGGTATTACAAATTGTATTAGAACAAGTACTTAGCTGTAATAAGAAACATGAGTTGGAATAAGAAAAACATAACATTGTTTGTGGTGGTTAAAGTGGGGAAAGTTTAATCGTGGCTGATTTGGGTATTGTAAATGGAATCAAATCTAGTACCTTCCCGCAACAAGTGTGCTGACTTGTTAGGTAATGGTTGATTTCATCATAACGAGGACATTGGTATCCCGAAGGTGTATATGTGTGAGTATGGATTGTAATAGACTGGTATCATGGTTGATTTATAGCTAGAAAGTTTAGTCCCACATTGTCTGGGAGAGTAACGGTCCATATATGTAATGATTTTCACTCTTGTAAAATTAAGACCTTGTCATCTTAATTATATGACATGTGGTTGGTGATACCACATGTTAAGGATTAAAATCTCGTTGGAAGTCATTTGTGGATATGATTTAAAATAAAAAACATATCGCTGTGTAAGGAAAAATTTACAATAGAGTTAATTTGTATACATATTGGCTTGAATCCTCTAAGACAAAACCGTTTGAGTCATAGGTGTGTTAAAATGAGTTGTTGATATTTTAACCCTACAATGTATGATTGAAGACCAGAGAAGCAAAGTTAAAGTGATTACATCATCGTGTCACATTTCGTGCCAAGTTTCATCTTCAAAGTCCATGAGTATCATGAGGTATGAATGCGTATTATTTTTTATCCCTGGATATTCATTTGGATATTAGTTTTAAAATATTTAAGGCCATTATTTTATAAAAAGATTTTTTAAAGAAAAATAATTTTTGTTGAAGCCCTTGGAAAAAGATTCTAAGTTGTTCAAATGAATTTACATAAGTTGTTCGAACAAGAGCTTTCAATGGTTCAAATGAGAATGGGGTTTTCATTTAAATGAGGTTCAAATGAGGATCGAATGTCATTTGATCTCTACTCAAATGAGTTTATCAAGTTTTTTCGAACGGGATTTATTTCGTTCAAATGAGATTGGGTAACTCGTTCGAATGACCCTACCATTTTTGTTCGAATTAGTTTCATCATTTCTTGTGCCACCTCAATTTATGTATTTTTTTTTATAAATAGAAGTGTTTGTCAACTTATTTTTTTAAGAGCTATTAGGAAAATTATTTTCCAAGAACATATCTAGAACCTTCAAACCATAGCTTCACCTAATAGTTTTGAGATCTAAGTTTCAGTCAAATATGATAGTTTGAGATCTCCATTTTGGTCCCAAAATTTGTTTGATCTTCATTTTTGTTGAGCATCATTTCATATGGTTGATTCCATGTGTGTTGTGGTTTGACGTGGTGGACTCCATATTGAAGTAACAGTTTGATGAGCCAAGATCGGTGGATACTGAGATGTGTTAGGAGCACACATTGTGGTAATTTGTAAGTGGATACCTGCTTATTGCTATAAACAGGGTCGAAAGAACAAAGACACATAAAGTATCAAAGGTGTCGAGTCGGTTGTTTAAGTCATATATCGTTCTTGTGTAATTCCTTATCATAATGAATTTGCATGGCTAGGTCATCCGAGATTTTTCCCATTTGGGTTTTCCTAGTATATTGGTGTGTTGTAAGATTTTTTATATTACTCCTGCTATACTCGCCTAGTTGTATTGCTTAGAGGAAGATAAAATTTGGTAAACTGTTTACAAAACTTTCTATTTACTCTCCATATTTGTTGACTATCATTTCATATGGTGGATTCCATGTGTGCTGTGGTTTAATGCGGTGGACTCTGTGTCGCTGTTATGATTTGGTGAGACAGTATAGGTGGATATCGAGACATGTGAGGTTCACACGTTGTGGTAATTCATGGGTTGATTATGACTTGTCTCTGTGGAGAAGGTCGAAGGAAAGAAGACGCATCATGTCTTGAAGGAGTCGAGTCGGTTGTATAAGTCATTTATCACCCATGGGTAATTCCTTATCATAGTGAATTTGCATGGTTGGGCCGTCTGAGGTTTTTTCCATTTTGATTTTCTTCATACATCGACGTATTATGTGATTTATTTATTTTACTCTTTCTATACACACCTAGATTCATTAATTTGGGAAAGGAAAATTTGGTAAACTAGTTACACAAGTTTATATTTAATTAAAAATTAGTGTGTGTGTCTAGCAGTCCAAATATGCCTAGTGTAATAGCATTTTCAAGTTGGTATCAAGGAGGGTGTCTATAAATTATTTATGCATGAATCGAGGAGGTTTTTATACAAAGGGTCAATCGATGTCTTGGCCACATTTTTTTATGAGTATTGATTAGTCATGAATATTGCATATTAGCGCCCATTATCCTTAAGCATTCTAATACAATTGTGTCCGTTAACTCCCATATATACGCTCATATATTGTATAACCTTGGGTTTAGGTCTTTATATATATGTGCGTATGTGTGTGTTGCAAGGTTTATTTAAGTTTTTTTAGGTATTAGAATGCTTAACGACGCAATTGGTGCTTTTTAATAAATTTCAATGTAGTACACAACTTCATGGGCATTTTTGTCATTTCACTGTTCGATCTTCGTGCTCGAACTCTTCACGGAAGTTGTATCCCTTCGAGTTAGCTTCGTGTTGCCTTTGACGTTTCATTTATTTGATTCCTAATGAGCATGTTATGACCATTTTCCCGGGAGCTCCTTCTCGGTTATTAGGATAAATCAATTCCTTTTCTTTTATCTTTATTTCTTTTACCTCTTACTATATAAGTGGGTTTTTGTTGTATTTGAAGACATATTCTATTATCTTATTTGACATCATATTTTATTTTGTTTTGAGTTTAGGTTAGGGAGGTTAGGGCTTCGAGGTCATTTTGGGTGTGACTTCTCTATCTCTTAGGGTTTTACCCACTTTGGTTTGTAAGAACACTAAATATCATCTCTCTTTAAATCCAAGCTTACATTGTTGTTATTCTTTATTTGTTATTTATTTACTTGGTTTTTAACCTAGATTTAATTTTTTTCATTTACTTGCTTTCATTTAATTAATGCCAATTAATATGCGTGTAGGTAACTCAATCTAGGTTGAGATTGTTAAACTCACATGGGTTAATTAGTTGCTATGCTATGGTATGATGGGTCTAGGTTAGTTTTAATGAGTTAATTATTCCTTGTTTCACACTTAGGAGATTTAACGGGGTATATCACGTATGCTCCATTTTTACGACCTTTAATGTGTAATTTCGAGAATATTCGTTGACATCGAACTCAAATTAAGACTTTATTAGAATTTAGAGGGTGACAACTATAGGTTTAATTAATTTCCCAAATGTTATTAATCTTGTTAGCACTTTTATGTTCATGTAACCATTTATGCTATTTAGCCCGTGTGAGGGAGACGATTTTCAACCTATAGTTTTACTCGTTTGGTTAATCTATGTTTAAATACATGCCTAGTTTAATGATTTTCTCACATATCATCTTTTACACTTTTATTGGCGAAGTATTAAATTACTAGAATTTTAACAACTAGTCTTTGTGGATTCGATACCCGGACTAGTCGTTGTACTCCCATAAAGAGTGCAGTCAATAGTTTTGGTTTGTTTATTAAGAGGTGAAACGAATTCAACAAATGACCTATAGACACTGTGCTACTTTTCACCCTTAATCAAAATGGCGCCGTGGCCGGGGACTTGTTTATTTTAGAATTTAAATATTTTAGTATTTCGCAATACTTTCTTTGTATTTGTGTTTTTTATTAACAAATTTTTTAGGACTTCTACATTTGAGCGCCAAGAAACACTAGAATCTATCGTCCGCACATCACTTTATGGAATTTTCCATATTGAGATTTATTTGGGGTAAGCATATCTTATTCTAATATTTTCGGTAATCGTAATGATAATAATCAAAATCCCCCTCAATCATTGGGTTTTGGTGAATACTCTCAAATTTAAAAACTTGAAACATCTAAAATAACTTTAGCGAGTATTACAAAAGTTAAGATTTCATTTATGGGAATTTTGAGAATGATTTTTTCGATATTAGGCCACAAAATCCTTATGATAAGAATGTTAAACCTAATTTCATTAGCTTTCAAAATTCTTATACTAATGATTTTAATAGTAGTTCCGAGGATAGTTTTCAAAGTTTTTATTTTCAAGAATCCACACCTACATCAATGACATTGAGCTAGGGCTTGTGCATTCTAGAAAATGAAAAACTTTAAAACTGTTATCAGGAAGAAAATCATCGTTGGGAATAGGTATTGTATTTATTATTTGATTCCGACGATGATTTTTATTCCGAGACTTTTGAAGTTGAGGAATGTTTTGAATTAAATAAGGAATCGATGCCTACTTTGGAACAAATCATTCTTCACTTGTCTCAGGACTTAATAGAGAATGAAAATCATGAATGAATGGATGTAGTATCCATTTGCAATGAACTGATTTCTTCTTTGGTATCCAAAGAAGAAAGTTCTATTGAAAATGAGCCTATTCCTTCGAAATTGAATCTTCTAGTGATGATGAGTCATCTCTTGAGTTTGAATTTATTTCCTCCCCATCTTTATTCTATTTTGTCAAACCGAAACAAGCATCCCATGAAAACATTTAACCATTTCACCGACGAGGACTACTTGCTCGAGTTGCTTTCCATGAAGGCAATTTTGCCTCCATATGTGCCACCTCCCAATTCAATTCCAAGATATTTGGAGAAAATTATATTTTTCTTGGATCCTATGTGTTTTCATAACTTGTTCAACCCAAACCCCTATCACCCCCACCCCAAATTTTTTAAGGGATGATGGTTATTTTCTTTCGCCGTACACATACCTTTCGTTGTTCAAACGGAATTATTTTCTGAAAGGTATGAACTCAAAGGGACTGCCAATTATCCCTCAAAGTCAAATCATTCTTTGGTCGGACCTTCAGAAATTCTAACTTCTTTTGTATAGTTAATTGAGTAATTGAAATTTAGGTTGTACATAATTAATTCTTATTTATTATTTATTTCAGTATAGTTGGTTAATTTTTTTTATATTTGTGTATGCTTGGTTCTAACATTGTTTTTGTAGATTCAACAAACCTGAATTTACGAAAATTGTGCGACCCAGACATTATGATGTTAAAAATATGAAAAAATTAACTCACAAAAATATTTTCTTTATTTTGCACACACTCATACTCACTTCTTTGCATACATATTTTTTTGTAATTTTGTGTGTGTGTTACCCATTGTAAATTTCATTTTTATATTAATATTATTGTGCGTATACTTATTCATATGTATAAATATATATATATATATATATATATATATATATATATATATATATATATATATATATATATATATATATATATATAGAAAGAGAGAGAGAGAGAGAGAGAGAGAGAAACAAACGTACACATTTCAAAAATAGTGAAGTACGGTTTGTATTTGTTTAATGTGTATATTTGTTTATCTCTCTCTCTCTCTCTCTCTATATATATATATATATATATATTATTTTTCATTTATAGTTTTCCTTTATTTTTCATTTTTTCATTTTATTTTTTTCATACCAATCCCTCGTTTCACATTACAACCATGTGCATGCTGAAAAAACAAGAGTAGCAAGTCTTTTTTGGCTTTAAAAAAAGGAGTGGTCTTTGTAGGCTTAAAAAAAGGTCATGGATTCTTTGCTAATATACAAGCAGGTCTCTATTTTCTAAAAAAAAGGGGGAACAAATAGGTGCTCAGCTAAATAGGTCCCTTTCCCCTGACCCCTGGCCGATCAATTTTTTACATACCAACCACTGTCCATGGTTGCAGGAAAATTCGCAAAACCCGATCGTACGGGCTCCCAAATGCGGTCGATCGATACCCTTTCCCCCCGCCATCTGTCTTTAGCCTAAGGCTAAATTGGAAATTATGGCCAACCGGTCCTTTGACTCATGGTCGATCTCGGATAGCTGGTTCAAGGTTGTTAATTGGATCGCTGCTCATGTTTTTACCATATCTTCTCAATTCTCATACAGTTCTCTAATATTCCACCCTCCTATTTCGTACTCTATTTTTTTACTTAACCCAACTTTAATAAAATTCAGCAATTTACACAATCAAGGTTTGAATTCACCCTTGTTATCTTGTATATTTGGTATTCATGGTTGTTAATTGTCATAATTCAAGGGTTTTATATATGTTTTGACAATTTGTAAACTTTTTATCGATGTGTCCCAAAATTGTTTTGTTCCAACATGTTTTATTCTAGATTCTCGATTAATAACCCTTCATAAACACAAATTGTTGATGGATTATTGTGTTTGTTCTTTAATGGGTATTGTGTTGGTTCAAATGACACTCATCACCCTTATACCAAATTATGCACACAAAGTGTTTGTTAAAATGTCTAAACCAAGTTTTTTCGAGATGTTTCTCATACACTTGCATTTTTTTCACCCGTTGTCACACCCTGACACTTTTTGTTACAATGTGGTATGTTTTCACCCGGTTTCACACACTTGCACACGCCATTTTAACTTGCTCATTGACTAACTTTAAATGCACTTTATAATTTTTTTGCCTTTCTTAATTATTGTTCTGTAAGTTTAAATAGACGCAAAGTATGATTCTACCAAGTGTGTGCCCTCCCAGGGTTTCCAGGGATTCTATTATGAAAGGCGAGTCATCTTGCATCGCCACATTGGGGAGCATTTTTCTTGCCAATAATGGCCGCATCAATGAGGAATTTGTGCATTTTTTTCCTGCGACATTCGTGGTGGTGAAAGAGGGAGCGAACGTCATATAAGGCTATAGTTAGGGGGTGAGGATATGCGCCAGGATCCTCTAGTGGTCCCGATTTTTGAGTATTGCTGTGTAATAGGAAATCTTCTTTTCATTTTTCTTTCTTTCTAATTTTATTGTATTAACCTTTTAGTATTGTACTGTATTAAGTTGTTTTGTGAAATTATGAGATTAAAAACGATAATGTTGTTGTTAGTTATATATGGAATTTTGATACGTGTGATCCTCCATTTTTATAAAGTCAAATGTTCACCATCAATTTATCTAGTATTTTTACTTCAACCTATCTACTTATTGTGACCGACGACATGATTTCTTTTAACTTAATTCTTGCGCAAATGTTTTGGTCTTTCTTTAGTCTGTGTAGGGCTCATGTTGACTACTTTGGGGATCATTCCAGATTAGGTTGATTTATTTCTATCCCTCGCTTTTTCATAGTATCTTTAATTTCATTGAGGAAAATGTGCGTTTCAATTTAGGGGGTGTGATTAGTCATCTCGGTTTCTATTTTATCATCGTGAGCCATGTTTATATTTCTTAATGAAATTTAAAAAAAGTTTAAAAGTTTAAAAATTCAAAAATTATTTTCTTTATTTCTTTTCTCTCTCTTGGGTTTTTTGCCTTAATTTCCTATGATAAATTCAATAATTACTCTATCCAATTGCTAATTCAATGATGCATTTTCTATTTCTTTCATGTTATTAAACTTTAGTCCACAAAATTTTCAATATGGAGAATAAATACATGAATTAAACCTTGAAAACGCATGAGCGCTTGAGCATATTTTGCCAATGATTCGGTAGGACAATTGTAACTTGGTATCTTGTTGTTGCTTTGTGTACCCTAAAATCAAGAGTGCTTTGTAATTTTTTTGATTTTCGAGTGTTTATACACTACTCTTTCCTTCATGAAAATGTTAAATTTGTTGGTAATCTCACTATTCTTTCATTGATTGTTCATTAATTGAGTTCTTTTTTAAATGTGTTACTTGATCATGATTTTCAAAATTGTTTTGACTCGATAATTGCATAAACTTTAAGAAAAGATGACAGGCCGTCTTTGTTATATTATCCATATTGACCTTGACCACACCTTATATGTTATCCCTCGTCAACCCCTTTGAGCCTAACTATACACCTTCGTTTCGTAACCCAAAATCCCAAAACCAACTCCTCATTGGAGCTATAAATCATATATATCACCTTACATACCTTTGTTTGGAATGATACTCAGTATTGAATGATGTCTGTGTTACGTGGTTGCAATTAAGCACGTGAGAGTGAAAAAGTGAAGTGAAAAAGAAAAGAAAAGGCAAAAAGCAAAAGAAAAGATGAGAAAAATAAGAAAAGAAAAGAAAGAGAAAGTATTTCCAGTTTATTTATAGTGTTTAATAATCTTTGTGAGCTTCCAATGTTATATTTAATGCTTGTTATAAAATTCATTCTCCAATTTTGAGATTGCCCACACTATCCCAAGTTTTTCATCCCCAAACACCATTGAATCCATAAATATTCTCTTTCTTTCATAACCTTAACCCAAAACCTACATTATAAACCAATTAAAGTCCTATGTTATCTTATGGTAAATATAATTCAATACTCATAATAGTTGTGATAATCTGTAAAAATACATTTCGCCTCCTTTAATGAGTGTTATCTTTTATTGAGATTACAAGTTTTTAGTTTTATATATAGCATTCTTCATTGATGACATGGGTGCGCTCTAGTTTCTATTTACATTTACTCTTTAAGCCCACATGTACTGTGTATTACCTCCCATTCATAGTTATTTCATTTATTGAGTGTAATATTCGGAGAGGAATGAGTGGAAGCATGCACTTATTTTTATCCGGGCGATATGCATTTTTACCGAATCAAAGCTTTTTGCTTGCCCACGCACACCACTCACATTTGAGGTTTAAATTCCATATAGTTATTCTTTTAATGTTAATAGTTTTTTATTATTGGGAAAAAGTCTATTTTGCTTTGTTAATAATATGTTGAAATATTTAGTTGTCGTTGAGCTTGGCATATTTGTTGGTTGGGCATATATTGAGAAAATTTAATGTTTGGGGTTTCATCCCTGAAAATCCTCACGAGACAACACTTGTTTACTCGAGTAACCTAGGTATCTGATGGATTATTGCATATTCTAAATGCAATCGTTTGCCCGTGAAAGTGGCATTTATATATTTTATGCTTATATACATTTTGTATCGCCTTCTCTTGGGTTGGTTTTATTTTGTTTCATCACTAGGGACTAGCAATGTCTAAGTTAGGGGATATGATTAGTCTCGAATATTGCATATTATCACTCGTTATCCTTATGGATTCTAGTACAATTGTGTCCGTTAATTCCCTTATTTATGCTCATATACTGTTTTACCTTGGGTTTCGATATATATATATATATATATATATATATATATATGTGTGTGTGTGTGTGTGTGTGTGTGTGTGTGTGTGTGTGTGTGTGTGTGTGTTGCAAGGTTTATTTGAGTTTCTGTCAGTATTAGAATGCTTAACAGTGCAATTGGTGCTTTTCAAGAAGCTTTTAATGTAGTACACAACTTGAGGGGCATTTTAATCATTTTAACGTTCAAGCTTCGTGACCAAACTCTTCCCGGAAGTTGTATCCCTTAGATTCCACTTTGTGTGGCCTCTAATGGTTCATTAATTCGCTTCCTAATGAGCATGTTATTACCATTTTTTCGGGGAGCGGGAGCTCCTTCTTGGTTATTAGGATAAATCATTTCCTTTTCTTTTATCTTTATTTCTTATATTGCTTACTATATAAGTGGGATTTTTTTGTATTTGAAGACATATTCTATTATCTTATTTTACATAATCTTTTATCTTGTTTTGAATTTAGCTTAGGATGTTTAGGGTTTGGGGGTGATTTTGGGCGTGGCTTCTCTCTCTCCTAGGGTTTTACCCACTTTGGTTTGTAAGAACACTATTCATCATCTCTCTTTAAATCCTAGCTTCCATTGTTGTGTTTATTTCCTTGTTATTGTTTTACTTGCTTTTTAACCTAGTTTCAATTGCTTTAATTTACTTGCTTTCATCTAATTAATTCCATTTAACATGCTTCGGTAACTTAATCTAGGTTGATATTGTTAAACTCACATGGGTTAATTAGTTGCAATGCTATAGTATGATGGGTATATGGTAGTTTTAATGAGTCAATTGTTCCTTGTGTCACACTTAAGAGGAGATTTAACGGGGTATATCATGATATTCCATTTTTATGACCTTTCATGTGTAATTTCTGGAATATTCGTTGCCAAACTCAAATTATACTTTTATGTGAATTTAGAGTGTGACAACTCTAGGTTTAATTAATTGTTCAAATGTGATTAATCTTGTTAGCGCTTTTATGTTCATGTAACCATTTATGCTATTTAGCCCATGTGAGGGAGACGATTCTCAACCTATAGCGTTACTCGTTTTGTTAATCTAAGTTTAAATACATACCTAGTTTAATGATTTGCTCACATATCATCTTTTACACTTTTATTTGCGAAGTATTAAATTAATAGAATTTTAACAACTAGTATCTATTAATTCGATACATAGACTGGCCATTGTACTCCTGTAAAGAGTGTAGTAAATAGTTTAGGTTTTTGTATTGAGGAGGTGAAACGAATTCAATGACTAGCATACTAACACTATGCTACTTTTCACCCAGAATCAAGTCTAATTATACATACTAGGATGTATATATTAAATTATCACTTAATTCCCTACACAAGTGGATATAGTTTGATGTAGTAAAGGTCGAACTCCACCCACAACTCTAATAGGTGAATTTAATGTCCTTAAGCCCATTGAGAATTGGACTGAGGATGTATATAAATTGTGTAACTATAATTCTCATGGTCTGAATGATTTATTTTGTGTGGTCACACCGGAAGAATTTCGTCGTATTATGATTTCTAAAACGTCTATAGAGGGTTGAGACATATTTCAACTCACCCATGAGGGAATTAATGCCATTAAATCGTCCAGGCTCTAAAACCTCACCACTCAGTTTGAGATGATTAGGATGGATGATAAGGAAATCTTTAATGAGTTTTATGCGAGATTTTTTGATATTTTTTACTCATCTTTTAACTTGGGAGAGAAAAACTCGAAACCAAAATTATCAAGAAAGTCTTAAGGTCCTTACTTGAAAGATTTATTCCCAAAGTCACTGTTTTGAATTCATTAGGAATTATTGACTCTATGAAACTCGAGGAACTTATGGGTGACCTTCAAACCAATGAGCTCGACATGTTTCCTCCCCAAAAGATGAAGAAATATAAGAGCATTACTTTAAAATTTGGGAAAGATTAAACACTAATTTCTGATGTTGAGTTTAACATCAATTTCGATGATATGGCCATGTTTTTACAAGAAGTTTAGGAAATTTCTCAAGCCTAAGAAAGAGAACTCTAAATTTGATGAATAGAAATTTGAGAAGAACAAGTTTAAGAAGGCTAAAAAATTCCCTAAGAATCGTAATCAAAATTTTAAATGGGATGAACCATATAGATGCTTTTGGTGTGAGGATTATAGCCACAGGGTAGCCGAGTGTCCCACTAAACTAAGGAAGGAAGGAAAGAACTGAAGGAATACAATCATATCCTTAACGATACTGAATCAAAAGAGGAACCTAATTCCTCGATGTAGTGAAACTATACCGCTTTCATGGCCAATAATGTGATCATTAATGAAAAGTCTTTACGATAAAGAAATTCTGTGCATGATGATTCGAAGGCCAAGTATTGTGAATCCAATGTGAGTGGTGATAAGGAAGAAAAAGAAGCAGAAGCAGAAGAAGAAGAAGAAGAAGAAGAAGAAGAAGAAGAAGAAGAAGAAGAAGAAGAACAAGAAGAAGAAGAAAAAGAAGAAGAATAAGAATAAGAGGAGGAGGAGAGTGAGATTCAGGTTGCCATTCATTAGTAGTACGTGGAGTTCTTAAAGAAGAACTTGAAGATGTAAGATAAGTTGAATTAGTATGTCATAGATAATGATGATAGTAAATTGACTGAGTATTTTTGGACATGCTTGAAAACTTTTAGGAAAAAAATTGCCTTTATTAAGTGGGAGAGAGATAACCTTCATGGATTTATGGAAAATATGAAGGAGTCCCTAGTTTTCAATGAGTCTCATTGCTTGAGTCTAGGATTCAGTATTTAGAGAAAAAACCATGAGACTTGAGTCACATTTTTTTTTGAAATCTATGATGAAAAAGTTGGATAAAATGTTAGGCACTATCAAAAAAAAAAAAAAAAGACAAGATTGGAATTGGCATTGATAATATTGAAAAACTGTTACTAAAGCCGTTTAATACAAGATTAAACTATTTAAGTAACTCCGAACTATTTTTTGAGGAAACCATGTTCTTTAAATCAAATGAGTTTTATTCAAAAGATGTGTTTAATAAAATAAGCATGTGACACCCCGCTTAAAATAATAACGGGTGGCCATCCCTATACTACCGTAAATAAGGAATCTCAGATGGACCAGTCTCAGAACCAACAACTAAATGATAACATATAAGGCTAACTACACGAAATCATATAAGCGAGATGCCAAAATTTAATAAAACATGCCACGAACAATAAACCAACACTATAGAACTACTAACAAAGGTAAAATGCACACAAGTACCATGATAAATGAAGTGCTAGAATAAAATGAAATGAGTACATACAAGGAAATATAACCGAATAAGCTGTCGGGTCACAGACAGTACAACATCATAAAGAAGAATTATAAACATCTATAAATATCCCTTGGGTAAAAACGAGATATACAACATGAATCTTACCTAGATTTTCAAAAAAAGTAGGAAGCGACTACAATTCAAATCCCGCCACAGTCCGCAACTGCTACGACTCCCAAGACTCTGGATAGAAAAGAATCCGGTATCCATGCGGTAGGACACCTGTAGTAATATATACATACATATATATAGTAAAAGAGAAATATAAACGGGTTAGAGCTCGAGGTGTAAAAATGTTTAGCAAGTGTGTTAACCGTGCATAATAAATATAAATGCACTATTTTATAATTAAAGTGGAGTCCCACTCTCGTGAAACCCCCAACTCGCCTCTCATCTAAAAGCAAGCACCTATTCGTGTCCCAGAATCTTGATTAAGTTACCCCACCCATAAGGACAACCTACCTTACAATAGGCACGGCCTACCCGCAAGACCTGCCATTCGAACTTAACCCGAGAACCCTTCCATTCTAATCACACTTAAATATATATACACTTATATGCCATACTAGGCTTAATTGATTCCAATTTATAACTTAATCAGTTATCCATCTTATTACTTCACATATTAACATTAAGCTTCAGATTAAGAGTTTATTCTCTAATTGAAGTGCACAATATAATAAGGACAAAACTTCTCTCTACTCTCAACATTGCATTGCATTTCGTGCTTGGGGTGTCTCGCAAAGAGAAATCCAAACAAGGAACCCCCCCGATACACTACTCCTTGACAATGTCGATCGTAGGGATCCACTATGTCATCCACACCAATACTACTACTACAACTACATACAACCACAAAGGAATAAACTTCTCTCTCTACTCTCAACATTGCACTGTGTTTTGTGCGTGGGGCGTCTCGCAAAGCGAAATCCAAACAAGGAACCCCCCGATACACTACTCCTTGAAAATGTTGATCGTAGGGATCCGTTATGTCACCCACACAAATCTATTACTACAACTACATACAAGTACAAGGATAAAACTTCACTCTACTCTCAATGTAGTACTGCGTTTCATGCGTGGGGCATCTCGCAAAGCGAAATACAAACAAGGAACCACCCGATACACTACTCCTTGACAATGTTGATCTTAGGGATCCATTATGTCGTCAACACAATTCTACTATAATCTCGATTACTATCTAAAAACAACCTAAAAGTCTCCATTAAATCCTTGGGTCGATATCACCAAAATTGTCTATAAGTGAGATACATCAACCCCCAACAATCTAGTACACCATAATCACCTATGATATACACCATAGAAATTTCATTTACTTTTTCACCTATGGGATATATATATATATATATACAGTCATTCATTCTCATAGCCACGTGTACATAACACATAGAATGTACAATCGCCATACACATAATATAACCGGCTATAGAATGCTAATATACTGCACCATGCTATCATCTTCCAGGGCATCACTCACATTCTATCCTGGGGACCACCGGTGGGACTAAATATTACCCACTTCGCGGCCAACACACACACACGACGTCCGGGAAACGGTCATAGTTCCTAACTAGCAATGAGACGAATATACCAACCACGTCTCGTCCCAAAAAATGTATATCACATAATAACAGAATGGACGCTATGACTTGGGGAATATCCACACTCTGTTCCTCAAGCCAGGGTGCTCACCCTCATCGCGCAACTTCCCAATGATAGCATGAGCAGGGTATGCTTAACAATACAAGTATATATATTATTCACATACGCAATATATATACATCCATATGATCCCATCATATAATTAAACCATCACAGACGGTTTAGATATTCACACCATGAGTATATACATATATACATATCCATACTTATATATATATATATATACCATCACTTATGCGTAGGTATGAAATTTATAAACTCGGATATACGTGTATATAATCCTCTTTATACTAGCCATCGACCCGAACGCATTTAATTTAATTCCTTATATAAATACGATCCCTCACTTGAAGCTTATTCATCCATTATCCCTATGATATGAATAGTCTCCTAATATATTCAACATTAAGGTTATCACCCGAAAGTTTAATGTGTATAACCATCACTACACCTCCCGTCAATATCTGAATGGACGCCGATATATATCCAATAACAATTTCGACTATCGGTATACACAAGACCAATAGACTAGAAGCGTCAAGCTTAATATTAAATTTATTCCAAGATTCCATCACATATTGTAATTCCCATTGTTACTCCTACACAATTATATATGGGAACTATCCCGATTAGAAATTCAACACAACCTATTCTAGTTGGTAGTGGTATCCAATCGATCCAGCTTTCTGACTAAGGTTCAATTGTCCCTATGAACTCTTAACATTAACGATATATTCCCTAAATTCATCATCGCTAATGATACGCCACCACTTTCTCTCTCATCGGTCCCCAAATCTTAACCTAAATAGAATCCTATCACTAAAAGGATTCGACACAAACCTCAGTCTGTGCTTTCGAGCCATACCGTCACCACTCTCTCTCAAGGAGTCCTAAACCTTGCGTCGTATGTAAGCTCACTTATGACCTCTAACTAGAACTACCGCTCATAAAGAAATTCCCACACTACATCAATACAATAATCTCCAATACGCACATGTATTCGTCTCCCCAAAGTAGTTCGATATGTCCCCACCGTCATATCAAATAAGAAATCCTTTATAAATCTTCAAAACATTACTCTTACATCATATAATCATGTTCCAAATCAATTAACCCAACCGAAAATGGTTAGACCTCATTTTAGAAAAACTCCACAAAATATCCCTATTTCCCAATCGATTCGGCCTCGCCCGAATCGATTCGATCTCAAGGGCGAATCGATTCTCTCCAAAGGCGAATCGATTAGGTCCAAAGGACCTGGGACTCTGTCTCATGTTGAATCGATTCACCTTGGGTCCGAATCGATTCGATCATGCAGACCTGCCACTTTTGCCAAAGCCGAATCGATTCGCTTACAGGGCGAATCGATTCGGGTCTGCAGAACCTTGAAGGTTTCTTCTTCTTCACAAAACTCACGTATTTTAAACCCTATAATTATCACTTCTAACACTGAAACCTTCATCATAACATGATTCTAAGCCAATAAACCAACCCAAATTTGATCCCAACCATTTCTACACCATCAACCCATATATAAACATCAATTTCAAGATTTAATCTACAAAATCTAGGTTTTGCTATTAATACCCAAAAACTAATTCTTTTATCCACAAATTATGAAATGAAATACACATATGGAATATTTAGCAAGATTAAACACTTGCCTCAGAATGCTAGAGGTTGAATCGTCCCCGGGATCGCGTTTGTGCCGGAATCTCCAGGCTTTTTCTTCTATCTCTCTTCCTTTCTTCTTTCTCTCTTCTTCTATTTCTCTCTTCTCCCAAATGATAAGGGCTGAAATCGTAAGCCCTAAATCCATTAAAATATAAGTCCCAGTTTTAAATATTAATGCACACTTTAAATGACTCGTTTACTCCAATTCGATCCAACTAACCTAAAAATATTTCAGAACCGAAATAAAGCCCAATGACAGTCATTTTGATTATCTTGACCCACCCGGAATCAATAGCGTACTCAGAATCTTCATCTGGCATATTTTAAAATGTCCTCAAGTTTTGGACTTCAATTTCCAAATTTTAAAATTCTCCAATTTAAATAAATTTTTATTCTCCCAAAAATTTAATTTCTCAGTCCCAAAGTCACGGGTTGTTACATACTTCCCCCTTTACAAAAATTTCGTCCGTGAAATTTAGGTTATGCCTAGGACTTCAATCTTATCTAGTCCTTACATCTACCTGTAATACCCCGTATTTTTATAGCTTTTAAAATTATGGGATTTATTAAATTTAATTGAGATAAATTAATTTAATTTTAATCCGGAATGTTGCTTTGAATATTTACTAGCGTGACGAGAGTTAGTAATTATTGGAAATTTGTTATTTGTTGCATATTACTGGATGAGTATAGTAATATATGAGATTTATTTTTATAATGTTGTCATGAGTGAATTAAATGACTGTTTCGGAAATTTAAGTCGGGACGTGCCCGTGTCATGTCAGGACTAATTTTGTTAAATAAAAAGTGCATATTTTATAAGTTGTTCGTATGGTCGTTTTGAGTGCACCAACGCATTCGAAAGGGTCGAGATAGTCAGAAAAGGGTACCCGTGGGTTTAGTTTGGGTCTCGGGGCATTTTTAGGCCTAATTGGTACCCCGGGAGGGCAATTTAGTCATTTCACCTTTTTAGGTAATTAAACCCACGAAATTCAGCAACCTATATCAGCCATTTAGGTTAGCCTTTAAGGTTAGAATATCCAAAAATCAAGTGACGGCCATTGGAGAAGAGAGGAGAGAGCTCCAAGGCAATTCAAGGCCAAAAAGTCACCGGTTTGCACCGCCGCCACCACCACCGCGTAGATCGGGATACGAGGAACGCAGCCATACCAAAATCATCCGTGAATCAGAATACCAAAAAAATCCCAGGCAAGTGTTTAACTTGCGTATTTTCATTAATGCAATCTTCATATTGATTTAGGATTGATTAGAGATGATGAATATGGAAGAACACCCAATTTGTGTTAGGAAAATGCATGTAGAAATGATTTATATGAAATTCTGGAATCCTTGCCATGTAGAGGAATATAACCCACGAAATTTTGATGATATATTAGAAGGAAATTTTGGTAAAAATAGATTAGAACCTTGATTAAGAAAAACTTTAGGGTTCTTGATGATTAGATGGAATTTTGGGTTAATTATCCATGTTTAATGTTAGATATACACATGCTTTACGTTGAAAACATATGGTATAATGTTATAATGATAGTAGTAAGATTTTTGGGACGATTGGAATGGAAAAACATGGTTTTGGATGAAGATATTTGGTAGAACCCGTAACTGCATTTCTGCAGAATTTTCGCAGACCTGCTTGATCGATCGATCGAGCCTAGAGCTTCGATCGATCGAGCCCCAGACCTCGATCGATCGACCCCTCCTGGCAGACTCTTATTTCCCTTGTTTACTTAGTCGAATTGAATTTATCGTGAAATAATTCTTGGGTATCCTTAATGAAATGTTTTGAGAGATAGGAAGGACCAGTAGGACATTTGAATAAGTGTTGAGAACTTTATTATAAGATGAGAATCTTGTTTTGGGGATAATTATATAATGAACTATGAAACTACGTATTTCAAGTGAGAGAATGCGGCGAATAGCTATGATAGTGAATAGAGGTATACCTACTGAATTTTCCTACTTGGAATGATAGAGTCAACATATGTCACGTATTAAGTGAGAAAACCCTTCGAGTTAAGGTTAGAAATGAAACCTTATGCGTAATACTAATAATGTGAAATTAAGGATAAATGGTATAATTATGGGTGACGAGAAGAACCTATATTAATATGATAACTGTGGTATATTTATATGATTGTGTGTACATATATGATATACATGTGAAAAACATACCGCGCTACTTGCTATCCTTGAGGTTACCGCGCTGGGACAGTCTTATCTCGATGGGACCTTTATGGGGGATATTGACTTGTACCCTAGAAGATAGATACCCTTGGTACAGGCTATCGAATCGATAGTTCAGACGGTCCTAAGAGACGCGAGTATGTGCCATCCTCTTAGAGACTTGGAATCTATGCTTCGCCTCGATATTGTTTGTGTATGTGTTAATACAGTTCGAGAGTGATTCCGAACTTGTATTCCCCTTGATATGAGTGGTACGGGGTTTGGATAGTAGAAGTATGCACGCACCATAGTTTTAATTGGGGTGCTGTTATTTATATATATTATACGAGTAGTTAATATATATATGAGACTTGGAAATTTGAAACTGCCTACTGTGATTTGATAAGTAGGACTTGGTTGATGACACATATAGTAAGTACTTATTTTGTGGAAGTATAATATCAGTGGGAAACTTTATAAATGAATAAAGGCTAAAACAAGAATAGTGCTACTAATTGGAAGTATTCTTTTTAAACCAAAAATATTGTTCGGTTTTGTAATCTTATGAGTAAGTTAAGATACGCTAAATTATTGGGAAGGTTAGTATGAGAAAATGTTAAGATAAACCCTTGGGAAGGTTAGTGCGATAGGTGTGCACATTAGAAGAGAGGTGAGTATTTCTCAAGAGAGTGACGCTCTAATATGTTGTTGCATTGGCCTGTATCAATTTAAATACTTGCTAAACGTATTTTAAATCAAACACACTTTCGGGCTCTGACCCGTTTCTTTTTCTCTCTCTCTCTCTTGTATATATATGTATATATTTCAGGTGCCCAGCCACAGGGGCGTCTTGCTTAGGATCCCTTGAGAGGAACGTGTTGCAGCTTAGGTGGGAGTTGCAGGTCACTTGCGTAGACGACTTCCTTTATTGACTCCACTTCTAGCATTCTCATTTATTGGGCATGTGTCGCCCTTTCCATTATTTCATTATTGTTGGGATATTTGTATTTTAGTTATGTCCAGTATTGTTACTATGGGTTTCATTCAGTTTGGACTTGTGACTTTAGTTTTCGTATGTGGACATTCGATTGACGAATGTATTATATTCATTGGATTTGGTGTTCCAGGTTTTTGTGATGTGATTCTTAATTGTGGGAATGTTGTTAATAAAATAAATAAATCTTTTTCTTTAAATAAAATTTGGAAAGTTATGTATGAAAATGGTTTTGACACTTAGCTTAATTATTTAGGGTGTTAAATTGGAAAATATTTTTATCGACAGTGATGCTGAGAATGAACCAACTGTTTACCTTGATTTAATTTAATAAAGGAGTGATCGCCCGGTATTTAATTAGGCGGGGTGTCACAGGTGGTATCAGAGCATCAGGTTCTAGTGTCCTTAGGATCTGTACGTCTTATTATGCTTTCAGCGCTACCTTGTTTGTTATAGAGCCCTATGTTTAGGATTGTCGATTCCTTTGGCGAGATTTCGTTCTCCTGCTATCATGTGTATGCATTAGTGAATTCTAAATTCGTTCGGATGTGTGCGTGTGCCGAGCGATGACGGATGTTAGAAGAAGACCGTTAAGCGTACATCAGGAGGCAGGGCTCAGTTGAGATTAGGAAATATATTTGAGGATGACGACCGTAGTCGAGGTCACCTCCATTATGGCACGAGAAGCCAAGACTTGAAAGGCGACTAAGGTGCAACAATGATTTTCAAATGCTGTTATAGTCAAATGAGGTACGGGGGTAAACTTACCCAACGTTTTACAAAAACGTGTAGAGACTATCAACAGGAAATTTTAGAAACGCAAAAATTGTATGTGTCTTTACCAAAGGCGGTAAAGTATCCAAAGGCTTAAATGTAGAACGGAGTGTGGCAAATCGAAAGTGAAAATTTAGAGAAAATTTTTCTTGGCTTTCAGGACGAAATTATAATGGTTGGAGACAACCACCAATTTTAGAAGTGGAATGCTATGCCTATAGGAGAACCTGAGGTACAGTGTTGACCGTATAATCCTTCCTTAACTGTTCAAGATGAGAAGCAAATGTGGTTTTGAACCCTTCGAGGGAGGGCATATCAGGGGTCCATTCGTGAATTTGAATCTTAACCGTTAGCCAATTTTGTATCAGAAGATGTAGATACAAGTGGGGGAAACGACTCCAAGTGGGAGACCAACTCGTAATAATAGTTGATAAAACTCGAGGAGGAAATTCTGGTGGACGAACGATCCAGAGGTTGACATTGTCATATTGTGTCAGAATAGATGATAATACTTCTTTGTGGAGGAAGTTAAAGGAATCGAAGAATTTAGTCGAGAAGGAGACTGAATGCAACGGTGGTGGTATTGCACCACAGAAGGATGTGGATACACATCAGGAAAACCATTTAAATGCTTCAGACAGTTAAATTCTTACCAAGTGATGGTAAATTCAGTAAGTACTAGTATAGATAGTAACATGATCTTTATGGCCTAAGAAGGCTATGGAACAACCGGGATGGTTAATAGAAATCGAGTCTACTAATGTCCGTGGAAAGGACAATCCTAACCTGGTTATTAGGACAGGTGATAGGTGAATTATGTGTTGAAGTATTTTATGCCGAGTGAGATCGCTCACGATAATATATTCCAAATTAAGTATAAGGGAAAGAATACGGTGCCTAGTAAAAGGCAACGAGTAAAGTAATATTGTTTGGTTTGTGTAGACGTTTTACGTCTGGAAACCATTTGCACAGTCAAGACGATTGTCAAGGTAGAAGTGTATGTTGTATCCTCAGAGGATGAGGCGTGTTTATGTGACACGAGTGAGTCACCATATTTTGATCATTTCTAGATTAGCATGTGAGACGAGTTTAATGCATATAATTAGAAATGTTACCATTGTGTGAATATTTTTCCTTAGTGTAGCGGGATTTTCTTTCGAGCTATCCGCGGAGGATGGGTGAGTATATTAACAGTGTTTTATACTTTATGGAGATTGCTTGTTGTAGTGATGCGATACATGAGTATGATTTTATCTTTGTTAAAATGTTATAAAAATGGGTAGTATGATAGTGGGAATTTATCGCGAGGCTATTGGAGTAGTTGCATTGGTGCAACATGTTTCATGTTTGTTTTGGCGAGGCTTATCTGTAAGAAAGTTGGACTCGCACTTATATTATCTATCCTAGAGACTTCGGAGGAGATAGTGGGCTCGAGATATTCGATGCCAATGTATGTATAGACTTTGTTAGTAAAATTCCGTATGTATCGGGATTTACCGTTGAGCGAAAAGATTTGACTCAGTATTATGTTTAACACTCCGGACTTAGTGATAGGAAGAGTGCATTGTTATATTTAACCTTTAGAGATGTGGGAGTTAATCTTTATACCCCTATTATTAGGGAAAGGAATTTCGAGAATTCCGATTGTATGTATTCGAGGTTTATGGAATGCTATTTCCATCAACCAATACGGTAGTGAAATTGGTGAAACGTTCTTTATTAAGCATAATTATGGGAGAATTGTAACTTTTCTGTCAAGAGACGGAATAAAGGGGTACATACCACGGACGGAGGACCTAACGAATTTCGATGACCGAAAAAGCTAGGTAGTAGTGTATAAGGGGGGTTCCTTGTTTGGATTTCTCTTTGCGAGACATCCCACGCATGAAACTTAGTGTAAGGTTGGAAATAGGGAGACATTTGGTCACTATTCCACGAGTTTGGTACCCTGGTCGAAATGGGATCAAGTAATTATGTATGTAAGTTGGAAGTTGAATTTTGTTTTAAGGTTATTGGAGCCGGATCTTGTGGTAGGAAAACAATGAAAGTTATCCCCACAAGTTGAGGGATGGAACTATGATAAGGAAGATTTAAGAATTCTGATTTCTAGGGTGATTGAGAGTACCCGAATATCATAACCGCGTACAGAACACAAAGTGAATAAAGAGTTGGAATGATTTTTAGCATGGATTATCTGGAAAGAACTTTATACTATACATAAGAGATGACCTATAATTATTTTGATGAATAGAGCGTTAGTGATTTACTTTAGTTGTTGTACCTATTTGGGAAAATTGTTGTACTTATGTGAGAAAAGTTGAGAATTATTATTCCTCTTTTATTGTCATGGAATTTTAATGCCCTATTCCTTCTATTTCGTTGAATTTAGTTAGTTCTACAGATGAGTATCACGCCGTTCGCTCTCCCAGGGCGGTCGGAGTGTTGCAAAAATGTGGGCATCTTGGTTAACTACAATTAAAATGGTCTGAATCGAAGGGACGTGAAAATAGACGTGTGAAATATATGTTTGTGGGAATAGTATGACGAAGTGGAAGTGATAGAGTTAATTAAACGTCACATGAGGGGAGATAATACATACATAAGTGTGCCATTAGAATAGCACGCCCTAACTTGATTGGAAGGCTGTGGAAGCCGTTCAAGAATTGGTATTCCTTGAATAGAGTAGAATTTAATGATTATGAAGAACACCCGGAGCGGAGTTGTTATTAGTCAAGTGTGAGAGAGACTGGCGCATACAAAGAGTAAGGATGTTAGTATGGTATAAGAGATCCAGAAGTGCGCTTCGTGGAGAGAAGAGCACGGGTCGGAACTTTCGGCATACTCCAAGGAGGAAGGGGAGTATTACGTGTCACTTAATGTGAGACATTTCAAGGGAAGAATCAATGTTTAGCGAGACGTAATGAGTAGTCTCTACATGCACCGCCCATAAGTAAGGTTTGGTTGAAAGCGGAGAATCAACCAAAGAATTTTGTATTTATCGACAATTCCTGAAATTGGAAGAGGTCGATAAAGTTGGTACAGTCCTTGGATGGGTTGCCATCCTCAAAATAAGATCAAAGGTTTATCCCGAACTTGTGAATTAAGTCGCCGAGAAGGAAGTGATTGATATTCCTTTGGGCTGGCTTACAATATTAACTAGTATGCCCCAGACTTCCTTTGAAAGGAAGGATCGCGCCAGTGCATGGTCCGGCGCAGTATAAATTTCTGAATCAAGATGAGATTAGTGAATCCCACCTTTGAAATGGGATTTCAGGAACCAGCGGAGATAATATTTCATTCGAGTAGGATGTATCACCCTTAGCCAGGAAATAAGCGCATGGTGATTAAAGATTAGGGGAGCCACGTGAAGGAGATTTTGGAATCTTGGTACGATGATTTCAAGCATGCTCGGTAGAAACACTCGTACCTGTTTGTCGCGTACAAGGTACTTATTAAGGTTTTGTTATAGAAGAACCTCGACTATTCTCCTTCCGTATGATTAGAGGAGAGTAGGTAATCAAAATTTTTGGATCGGTCAAGGAACTTCCGATAAATGTGGTAGAATTCCACGACTATATTAGGCGAGCAAGAGTGATCAAATGTTCGTAATATTTTCTCAGAATGGAAGTTTTGTATATAAATGATCCGAGTAATTGTCTATAGTAGGGTGCGGCCTCCTAATGTTAGTGAGGTAATGAAATGTATAACGTATAAGTGTGACTTATGCGAATGTTGTCGGTTGGGAGCACAAGGTGAAGTATCTATAATGAGAATGTAAAACAATGTTGTTGTGAAGAAAGGGCTATAGTATTTGAGCGTCATAATGTGTAGTTAGTTTGTGTACGGAAAAGGATATCCAGAATTGTGCTATCGGATAGGCCTTATTTTCTGAATTTCGGGACGAAATTCGGTTATTAGGGGGGAAGTATGTAATACCCCGTATTTTTATAGCTTTTAAAATTATGGGATTTATTAAATTTAATTGAGATAAATTAATTTAATTTTAATCCGGAATGTTGCTTTGAATATTTACTAGCGTGACGAGAGTTAGTAATTATTGGAAATTTGTTATTTGTTGCATATTACTGGATGAGTATAGTAATATATGAGATTTATTTTTATAATGTTGTCATAAGTGAATTAAATGACTGTTTCGGAAATTTAAGTCGGGACGTGCCCGTGTCACGTCAGGACTAATTTTGTTAAATAAAAAGTGAATATTTTATAAGTTGTTCGTATGGTCATTTTGAGTGTGCCAACACGTCCGGAAGGGTCGAGATAGTCAGAAAAGTGTACCCGGGGGTTTAGTTTGGGTCTCGGGGCGTTTTTAGGCCTAATTGGTACCCCGAGAGGGCAATTTAGTCATTTCACCTTTTTGGGTAATTAAACCCACGAAATTCAGCAACCTATATCAGCCATTTAGGTTAGCTTTTAGGGTTAGAATATCCAAAAATCAAGTGACAGCCATTGGAGAAGAGAGGAGAGAGCTCCAAGGCAATTCAAGGCCAAAAAGTCACCGGTTTGCACCGCCGCCACCACCACCGCGTAGATCGGGATACGAGGAACGCAGCCATACCAAAATCAGCAGTGAATCAGAATACCAAAAAAATCCCAGGCAAGTGTTTAACTTGCGTATTTTCGTTAATGCAATCTTCATATTGATTTAGGATTGATTAGAGATGATGAATATGGAAGAACACCCAATTTGTGTTAGGAAAATGCATGTTGAAATGATTTATATGAAATTCTGGAATCCTTGCCATGTAGAGGAATATAACCCACGAAATTTTGATGATATATTAGAAGGAAATTTTGGTAAAAATAGATTAGAACCTTGATTAAGAAAAACTTTAGGGAGATGGAATTTTGGGTTAATTATCCATGTTTAATGTTATATATACACATGCTTACGTTGAAAACATCTGGTATAATGTTATAATGATAGTAGTAAGATTTTTGGGACGATTGGAATGGAAAAACATGGTTTTGGATGAAGAAATTTGGTAGAACCCGTAACTGCATTTCTGCAGAATTTTCGCAGACCTGCTTGATCGATCGATCGAGCCTAGAGCTTCGATCGATCGAGCCCCAGACCTCGATCGATTGACCCCTCCTGGAAGACTCTTATTTCCCTTGTTTACTTAGTCGAATTGAATTTATCGTGAAATAATTCTTGGGTATCCTTAATGAAATGTTTTGGGAGATAGGAAGGACCAGTAGGACATTTGAATAAGTGTTGAGAACTTTATTATAAGATGAGAATCTTGTTTTTGGGATAATTATATAATGAACTATGAAACTACGTATTTCAAGTGAGAGAATACGGCGAATAGCTACGATAGTGAATAGAGGTATACCTACTGAATTTTCCTACTTGGAATGATAGAGTCAACGTATGTCACGTATTAAGTGAGTAAACCCTTCGAGTTAAGGTTAGAAATGAAACCTTATGCGTAATACTAATAATGTGAGATTAAGGATAAATGGTATAATTATGGGTGACGAGAAGAACCTATATTAATATGATAACTTTGGTATATTTATATGATTGTGTGTAGATATATGATATACATGTGAAAAACATACCGCACTACTTGCTATCCTTGAGGTTACCGCGCTGGGACAGTCTTATCTCGATGGGACCTTTATGGGGGATATTGACTTGTACCCTAGAAGATAGATATCCTTGGTACAGGCTATCGAATCGATAGTTCAGACGGTCCTAAGAGACGCGAGTATGTGCCATCCTCTTAGAGACTTGGAATCTATGCTTCGCCTCGATATTGTTTGTGTATGTGTTAATACAGTTCGAGAGTGATTCCGAACTTGTATTCCCCTTGATATGAGTGGTACGGGGTTTGGATAGTAGAAGTATGCACGCACCATAGTTTTAATTGGGGTGCTGTTATTTATATATATTATACGAGTAGTTAATATATATATGAGACTTGAAAATTTGAAACTGCCTACTGTGATTTGATAAGTAGGACTTGGTTGATGACACATATAGTAAGTACTTGTTTTTTGGAAGTATAATATCACTGGGAAACTTTATAAATACATAAAGGCTAAAACAAGAATAGTGCTACTAATTGGAAGTATTCTTTTTAAACCAAAAATATTGTTCGGTTTTGTAATCTTATGAGTAAGTTAAGATACGCTAAATTATTGGGAAGGTTAGTATGATAAAATGTTAAGATAAACCCTTCGGAAGGTTAGTGCGATAGGTGTGCACATTAGAAGAGAGGTGAGTATTTCTCAAGAGAGTGACGCTCTAATATGTTGTTGCATTGGCCTGTATCAATTTAAATACTTGATAAACGTATTTTAAATCAAACACACTTTCGGGCTCTGACCCGTTTCTTTTTCTCTCTCTCTCTCTTGTATATATATGTATATATTTCAGGTGCCCAGCCACAGGGGCGTCTTGCTTAGGATCCCTTGAGAGATACATGCTGCAGCTTAGGTGGGAGTTGCAGGTCACTTGCGTAGACGACTTCCTTTATTGACTCCACTTCTAGCATTCTCATTTATTGGGCATGTGTCGCCCTTTCCATTATTTCATTATTGTTGGGATATTTGTATTTCAGTTATGTCCAGTATTGTTACTATGGGTTTTATTCAGTTTGGACTTGTGACTTTAGTTTTCGTATGTGGACATTCGATTGACGATGTATTATATTCATTGGATTTGGTGTTCCAGGTTTTTGTGATGTGATTCTTAATTGTGGGAATGTTGTTAATAAAATAAATAAATCTTTTTCTTTAAATAAAATTTGGAAAGTTATGTATGAAAATGGTTTTGACACTTAGCTTAATTATTTAGGGTGTTAAATTGGAAAATATTTTTATCGACAGTGATGTTGAGAATGAACCAACTGTTTACCTTGATTTAATCTAATAAAGGAGTGATCGCCCGGTATTTAATTAGGCGGGGTGTCACATGTGGTATCAGAGCATCAGGTTCTAGTGTCCTTAGGATCTGTACGACTTATTATGCTTTCAGCGCCACCTTGTTTGTTATAGAGCCCTATGTTTAGGATTGTCGATTTGGCGAGATTTCGTTCTCCTGCTATCATGTGTATGCATTAGTGAATTCTAATTTCGTTCGGATGTGTGCGTGTGCCGAGCGATGACGGATGTCAGAAGAAGACCGTTAAGCGTACATCAGGAGGCAGGGCTCAGTTGAGATTAGGAAATATATTCGAGGATGACGACCGTAGTCGAGGTCACCTCCATTATGGCACGAGAAGCCAAGACTTGAAAGGCGACTAAGGTACAGCAATGATTTTCAAATGCTGTTATAGTCAAATGAGGTACGGGGGTAAACTTACCCAACGTTTTACAAAAACGTGTAGAGACTATCAACGAGAAATTTTAGAAACGAGAAAATTGTATGTGTCTTTACCAAAGGCGGTAAAGTATCCAAAGGCTTAAATGTAGAACGGAGTGTGGCAAACCGAAAGTGAAAATTTAGAGAAAAATTTTCTTGGCTTTCGGGACGAAATTATAATGGTTGGAGACAACCACCAATTTTAGAAGTGGAATGGTATGCCTATAACAATCTAAACAATCCGCATTTTCGAAAATTACTACCCAACAACCTAAACAATCCGCATTTTCAAAAATTAGTAGCATAACTCTCTATTAACTCATCGCGAGACGGTCTAATATCCCAAAAGGTGTCACAAAAAAACAACACTTCCTCACATCGGTAAAAGTCACCAAGGCCAAATTTCCTAACAATGTTGACGAATTTATCAATCTAATCCTCCCTAGGGCTTCCTATTCTCTCCTCATCAGTGCTTACCTTATCGATCACGAATTCTCCTACTTATTTCTGTCTGAATTATGGGTGTTGCATCTCTCATCTTGCCCCTCCTGGACGACATATTCTTGGCGATGTCTGAGACGAAAGCAACCGTGTCAGAACGTCATTCCAATGAGTACACCTCGCAGCAGAAGAGAAACATAATGAATACAACAATCCTACAAGTAGGGCTCTATATCAATCACGTCAACGGAAGAACACAGAAAACCCGCACAGATCCTAATGAAACTAGACCTGATACTCTAATACCATCTGTGACACCCCGCTTAAAATAATAACGGGTGGCGAGCCCTATACTACCTTAAATCAGGAATCTTAGTTGGCTCAGTCTCAGGACCAACAACTAAACGATAACATATAAGGCTAACTACCCAAAATCATATAAGCGAGATGCCAAAATTTAATAAAACATACTACGAACAACAAACCAACACTATAGAACTACTAACAAAGGTAAAATGCACATACATACTATGATAAATGAAGTGCTAGAATAAAATGAAATGAGTACATACAAGGAAATATACCTGAATAAGCTGTTGATTCACAGACAGTATAACATCATAAATAAGAGTTATAAACATCTATAAATATCCGTTGGGTAAAAACCCGATATACAACATGAATCCTACCTAGATTTTCAAAAAAAGTAGGAAGCGACTACAATCCAAATCCCGCCACAGTCTGCAACTGCTACGGCTCCCAAGACTCTGGATAAAATAGCATCCGGTATCCATGCGGTAGGACACCTGTAGTAATATATACATACATATATATAACAAAAGAGAGTTATAAACGGGTCAGAGCCCGAGGTGTAAAAATGTTTAGCAAGTGTGTTAACCGTGCATAATAAATATAAATGCACTATTTCATAATTAAAGTGGAGTCGCACTCTCGTGAAACCCCCAACTCGCCTCTCATCTAAAAGAGCGCACCTATTCGCGTCCCGGAATCTTAATTAAGTTACCCGACCCATAAGGACAACCTACCTTACAATAGGCAGGATCTATACTGACAAGACCTGCCATTCTAACATAACCCGAGAACCCTTCCCATTCTATTCACACTTAAATATATATACACTTATATGCCATACTAGGCTTAATTGATTCCAATTTATAACTTAATCAGTTATCCAGATTATTACTTCACATATTAACATTAATCTTGAGATTAAGATTTTATTCTCTAATTAATGTACACAATATAATAAGGATAAAACTTCTCTCTACTCTCAATATTGCACTGCGTTTCGTGCGTGGGGCGTCTCGCAAAGCGAAATCCAAGCAAGAAACCCCCCCGATACACTACTCCTTGACAATGTCGATCGTAGGGATCCATTATGTCATCCACACCAATACTACTACTACAACTACATACAAGAACAAAGGACAAAACTTCTCTCTACTCACAACATTGCATTGCGTTTCGTGCGTAGAGCATTTTGCAAAGCGAAATCCAAATAAGGAACCCCCCGATACACTACTCCTTGACAATGTTGATCGTAGGGATCCGTTATGTTGCCCACACAAATCTATTACTACAACTACATACAAGTACAAGAACAAAACTTCTCTCTACTCTCAACATAGTACTGCATTTCTTGCGTGGGTCTCGCAAAGCGAAATCCAAATAAGGAACCCCCCGATACACTACTCCTTGACAATGTCGATCGTAGGGATCCATTATGTCATGCACACAATTCTACTATAATATCGATTACTATCTAAGAACAACCTAAAAGTCTCCATTAAATCATTGGGTCGATATCACCAAAATTGTCTCTAAGTGCGATACATTGACCCCCAACAATCTAGTACACCATAATCACCCAAGATGTACGGCATAGAAATTCATATCCTTTTTCACCTATATATATATATATATATATATATATATATATATATATATATATGGTCATTCATTCTCATAGCCACGTGTACATAACACATATAATGTACAATTGCCATACACATAATATAACCGACTATAGAATGCCAATATACTGCACCATGCTATCATCTTCCAAGGCATCACTCACATTCCATCCTGGGGACCGTCGGTGGGACTAAATATCACCCACTTCGCGGCCAACACACACGACATCCGAGAAGCGGTCGTAGTTTCTAACCGACAATGAGACGAAACATACCACCACGTCTCATCCCCCCCAAAAAATGTATATCACATAATAACACAGTGGACGCTATGACCTGGGGAATATCCACACTCTGCTCCTCGAGCCAGGATGCTCACCCTCATCGCGCAACTTCCCAATGAGCGGGGTATGCTTCACGATACAAGTATATATATTATTCACATACGCAATCTATATACATCCATATGATCCCATCATATAATTAAACCATCACATACGGTTTAGATATTCACACCATGAGTACATACATATATATATATATATATATATATATATATATATATATATATATATATATATATATATATATATATATATATATATGTATGTATATATATATATTTATTTATATATATTTTCGTATATACATACCATCTGTCATGCGTAGGTATGAAATTTATAAAATCGGCTATACGTGTATATAATTTTCTTTATACTAGCCATCGACCCGAACGTATTTAATTTAATTCCTTATATAAATACGATCCCTCACTTGAAGCTTATTCATCCATTATCCCTATGATATGAATAGTCTCCCAATATATTCAACATTAAGGTTATCACCGGAAAGTTTAATGTGTATAACCATCACTACACCTCCCGTCAATATCTGAATGCACGTCGATATATATCCAATAACAATTACGACTGTTAGTAAACGCAAGGGTTCCTGCAACAAGATGGATGTGTGCGGGTAAAGAAGCTAGTCCAGGATACTAGACTTAGGTTAGAGACTTGGAACATAGGGACTATGATAGGAAAAGGGATGGAGTTAGTAGATACCATGATAAGAAGAAAAGTTAACATAGCTTGTTTACAAGAAACTAAATGGGTCGGTGAGAAAGCTAGAGAAATAGAAAATACAGGATTTAAATTATATTATACAGGAAAACATAGAAATAAGAACGGAGTTGGAATAATAGTAGATAAAAACTTTAAGGATGATATCGTAACCATTATTAGGAAAGGTGATAGACTTGTACTTGTAAAATTGGTATTAGGTGAAAACATAATTAATATTGTTAGTGCTTATGCACCTCAAGTAGGATTAGATGAGCACACTAAAGTACAATTTTGGGAACAAATGGATGAACTAATTCAAGAAATACCCCTAGGTGAGAAAATCTATATAGGTGGAGATTTTAATGGCCATGTAGGAGAAGATCGTGTAGGATATGAGATAGTGCATGGAGGACATGGTTTTGGAGATAGGAACGACGGGGGAGAGTCTATCTTAGATTTTGCGATGGATTATGATTTTGTACTAGTAAATACATGTTTTAAAAAGGGGCTTGAACACTTAATAACTTATAAAAGTGGAACACATAAGAGCCAAATAGATTTTTTCATTACTAGGAAAGGAGGCCGATTAACGTGTAAAGATTGTAAGGTTATCCCGGGAGAGAGCTTAACCTCAAACATAGGATAACGGTGGTGGATATAAATATTAAAAACCAATCACGAGTGCGAAAAGTGAAGATTAACCCACGAACTAGGTGGTGGAATATAAAAGGAGAGAAATTAGAACTATTTAATGATAAAGTATTAAATGAAACAACATGGAATTGTAACGAAGAAACTAACATAATGTGGAATAAGATGGCCACATGCATTAGGAGAATATCAAAAGAAATTCTTGGAGAATCAAAAATCAAAGGGCCATAGTCTAAAGAAACTTGGTGGTGGAATGAAGAAGTACAAAATATAGTAAAAATTAAAAGGGAGTGCTTTAAAACATGGCAAACAAATAGAAATGAAGAGAATTTTGAGAAATATAAATGGGCTAAAAAGGAAGTTAAGAAAGTGGTAAGAGATGCTAAGTTAAAAGCGTATGATGATCTTTATACAAAATTAGGAACACAAGAAGGGGACAAAAGTATTTATAAGCTTGCTAAACTTAGGGATTGGAGAACAAAAGATTTTAATAACGTTAAGTGCATCAAAAGTGATGATTCGAGAGTCCTAGTCAAAGATGATGAAATTATGGAAAGATGGAAAAACTAGTTTGAGAGGTTATTAAATGGAGATAATGGGAGTATATTAGATATAGAGGAACTTAGGGAGACTCGAGAACATATATTTTTTCATAGAATTAGGACAACAGAGGTCAGGATTGCTCTAAAAAAGATGAAAACAGGGAAGGCTTTAGGCCCAGATGGTATCCCTATTGAGGTTTGGAAGTGCTTAGGGGAGGATGGAGTATCATGGCTTACAAAATTATTTAATAGAATTTTAATGACTAATCGGATGCCCGATGAATGGAGAAAAAGTATTTTAGTTGCTATTTATAAAAATAAAGGGGACATACAAAGTTGTTCAAATTATCGTGGTATTAAGTTAATGAGTCATACAATGAAACTTTGGGAGAGAGTGATTGAATATAGATTGATATTGAAGACAACAGTATCCGAGAATCAATTTGGGTTTATGCCTGGGAGGTCAACAATGGAAGCAATAAATTTATTGAGGATATTAATGGAGAGGTATAGAGAGAAAAAGAAGGATCTTCATATGATTTTTATAGATTTGGAGAAGGCGTATGATAGGATACCCAGAGATATAATATGGCGGGTTCTACATAAACGAGGAGTGACTCGCAGATATATTGACGTGATCAAGGAAATGTATGATGGTGCGATGACTACGGTAAGAACAACAGCTAGAGAAAGTAGTGAATTTTCAATTACGGTAGGGCTACACCAATGTTCATCATTAAGTCCTTATCTCTTTGCTCTTGTTATGGATGAGTTGACTGGACAAATACAAGATGAGGTGCCATGGTGTATGCTATTTGCAGATGATATTGTTTTAGTCGATGAGACTAAGATGGGGATAAATGCTAGGTTGGAATTGTGGAGAGAAACTTTAGAAACAAGAGGATTTAAAATTAGCAGAACTAAAATAGAATATGTGGAGTGTAATTTTAGTAGTAATAGGAGGACAAATAGAGATGTGGTGAAATTGGAGGGTCAAGAAATACCTAGAAATGATCATTTTCGTTATTTAGAATCGATTATACAAAAAGATGGAGATATTAGTGATGATGTTACGCATAGGATTAGAGAAGGCTGGGTTAAGTGGAGAAGTGAGACCGACGTTCTGTGTGATAGGCGTATACCTTTGAAGTTAAAAGGAAAATTTTATAGGACGACCATTAGACCCACCATGTTATATGGGACAGAGTGATGGGCAACCAAAAAACAAAATGTGCAGAAAATGAGTGTGGCGGAGATGCGAATGCTAAGATGGATTTGGGGTAAAACTCGAAAGGATAAAATTAAAAATGAACAAATTCGTGAAACGGTAAAAGTAGCTCCTATAGAAGATAAATAGAGAGAAAATCGACTTAGATGGTTTGGACACGTCAAGCGTAGACCAATGGATGTTCCTATAAGGAAGAGTGATTTAGTTAGTATTGATGGTAACCCAAGGGGTAGAGGTAGGCCTAAATTAACTTGGTGGGATATTATAAAAAAAGACATGATATCATGTGCTTTAACCTAAGATATTGCACTGGACAGAATGGAATGGAAAAATAGGATTCATGTAGCCGAACCCAAATAATTGGGAAAAGGCTTTGTTAAGTTGAGTTGAGTATTACATCACATATTGGAATTCCCATTGTTACTCCCACTCAATTATATATGGGAACTATCCCGACTGGAAATTCAACACAACCTATTTTAGTTGGTAGTGCTATCCAATCACTCCCGCTTTTAGACTAAGGTTCAATTATCCTGATGAACTCTTATTATTAATGATATATTCCCTAAATGCATTATCGCTAATTATACGGGACCACTTTCTCTCTCGTCGATCCCCAAATCTTAACCTAAATATAATCCTATCACTATAAGGATTCGGCACAAACCTCGGCCTACGATTTTGAGCCATACCCTCACCACTCTCTCTCAAGGATTCCTAAACCGCGCGTCGTATGTTAGCTCACTTATGACCTCTAACTAGAACTATCGTTCGTAAATAAATTCCCACACTACATCAATACAATAATCTCCAATACGCACATGTATTCGTCTCCCCAAAGTAGTTCGATATGTCCCCACCGTCATATCATATAAGAAATCCCTTATAAATCTTCAAAGCATTCCTCTTACATCATATAATCATGTCCCAAATGAATCAACCCAACCGAAAATGGTTAGAACTCATTCTAGAAAAACTCCACAAAATAACCCTGTTTCCGAATCGATTCGGCCTGGCCCGAATCGATTCGCTCCAACTGCGAATCGATTCGCTCCAATGGACCTGGGACTCTGTCTCATTCCGAATCGATTCGCCTTGGGTACGAATCAGTTCGGTCATGCAGGCCTGCCACTTTTGCCAAAGCCGAATCGATTCGCTTAGGGGGCGAATCGATTCAGGTCTGCAGAACCTTGAAGGTTTCTTCTTCTTCACAAAACCCACGAATTTTAAACCCTATAATTATCACTTCTAACCCTTAAACCTTCATCATAACATGATTCTAAGTCAGTAAACCAACCCAAAGTTAATCCCAACCATTTCTACACCATCAACCCATATATGAACATCAATTTCAAGATTTAATCTACAAAATCAAGGTTTTTCTATTCATACCCAAAATCCAATTCTTTTATCCACAAATTATGAAATGAAATACACAAATGAAATATTTAGCAAGATTAAACACTTGCCTCAGAATGGTAGAGGTTGAATCGTCCCCGAGATCGCGTTTGGGCCGAAATCTACTATCTTTTTCTTCTCTCTCTTCCTTTCTTCTTCTTCTTCTTTCTCTCCTCTTCTATTTCTCTATTCTCCCAAATGAGAAGGGATGAAATCGTAAGCCCTTAAATCCCTTAAAACATAAGTCCCAACTTTAAATGTTAATACACACTTTAAATGACTCGTTTACTCCAATTCTAGCAACCTAACTTAAAAATATTTCCGAACCGAAATAAAGCCCAATGACAGTCATTTTGACTATCTCGACCCATCCGGAATCAATGGCTCACTCAGAATATTCATTCGACATACTTTAAAACGTCCTCAATTTTTGGACTTTAATTTCCAAATTTTAAAGTTCTCCAATTTAAATAAATTTTTATTCTCCCAAAAATTTAATTTCTCATTCCCAAAGTCACGGGTTGCTACAATGCATGAGATCAGTTTAAGATTTCTAAGAAGTTTTGAAAAACAAAACTTAAAAGGTTAAATCAATACACCAACGAGAATGAGATGAGGAGATATAGAAAAATCAATGACAAGAGATTTTTAACGTGGTAAAACCTCCCCCAACGGAAGAAACATCCACGGTGACTTCTAAGTCACAAACCAAAAATCCACTAAAATAAAATATATCAGTTACAAACTATATAACACACATTCACAAAAATCTGTCCTATACAAGTTTAGGAATGTACCCACTGGTATCCTTCTAACTTTTCTGCAGTTCTGATTTCTAATGTGATTCTCCCAGTTTGCTAACTTCCATTTTGTTCCAGTCTTTACATCGACTCTTGTTTCAAGATCTTATTGCCAACACTTTCAGTGTTGTAGTGTGTAAGTGTTTGTGATGGTGATCTAACACTCAGGCTTATTTTTACAAACAGTCCTAGCAAATTACAAATTAGATCTATATGCTGTGATTTTCAGTTTCTCTCTTCTTAGGAAACAAGAACCTTATTTGACCTTTAAAAAGAACCCAGAATCCACGGCTATCTTGCTCAGAAGACGTTTCAAGATTTCATTCAATTTCAGGGTTTTGAAAATGTTTTTGAAATTAAAAACCGCCAAGTGTGATTCCAACTAAGTCAAAGGTATTGTTTCAAAAGAATTAGCAACCGAAAATGATTTTGTTGATTTTGAAGATGAAAAGATTTACAGAAAATAATCAACAAAGGATTTCTCAAAGCGAGAAACTAAGAATGTAGATCTAGGTGTAATATAACATAAAAGACTAGATCTATGATTTCTATAAAATAAAAATGCAGATCTAACCTAATGTTTAAGTTGGACACAAGATCTTAAAGCGAAGAAGTTACAACACGAAACAACTTTCAAACCAACATTAAAAAACTCTCAAACACTCAAGGTTGGTGTTTGGTATATACTACTTTTTGGAAAAATATTTAGGGTTTGAAGAGGTGTTTGGACGATTTAGGGTTAGGGTTTCTAACTCTGTGGTTTCTCTATTTCTTCTCACTTGGAAAGACGAAGTGGCAAAAGTCTTCAACAGGCTAAGGGTTGGCCTCCTTAAATACAGGGCTAAGAAGGATCGAGAATGGGGTTCGAAATCAATGGTTGAGATTAAGTCTTTCCATATTGACTTCCATCCAACGGTTAAAGATAAGCGATTGGTTAAACGCTTTCTAATTGGCTAAGAGAGGTTCACAGGGATTGGGATAAAGATGCATGCAGGGCGCTGATATGCTCAATCCAAGGGCTGTTAATAAACACCAGTTTTGCCTCTTAAAAGAAACACACAACCAACCAATAGGAGGGCAACAGGTGTAGGGAAAATAACGGACCACAAACGCGCGTCCCAAACTAATTACCTAGACACCCGTACAGTCTCAAGTGCTTTCGATTTCTACCCAATTGAACTTAACAGAGATATAACCAAGAACCACAAATTATAGAATGACCCCAAAACTATTTAATTCCATATTTATTTAAGAAAAAAATTGTTTTAAAATCATTAGAAATTCCCAAAAAATTATTAAAAAATGTTTTAAGGGAAATTAACACACACAACACACACAACACACACACAACCAATTTAATGCAAAAAATGAACAAAGTATGCAATCCTAATGTCTGTGAGTGTTTATAAGGATACCTTTGATCAATCAAACAAGAGGAATGAATTGAATAGAAGGGCCTGAGTCTCTTTGGTATCTAGGGGAGGGACTCAATTTTGTCACTATTTCCAAACTAGATGACCACTTATACAATGTAGACTCAAGTGAGTCAAGAGTATAAGGTGCTTCAATCTTCCCCTTTGGAAATATGAGACAAAATCTCCTTTGAGTCATCTTGGACTCGTTGGGAAACAAACAGAAAAGGAAAAACCTATTCCTATACAAAAAGTCTATCTACCCATTTCCTAGAAAAGAAGATTACATAACTCAACTAGTTACAATTCATTACCCTATTACCGCTGTTGAGAATAATTGAACAGAATCCTGCAAATAACCACTAAGATCAAGTTTTTTAGAATATGTACAAAATAAATGAACTCTCATAAGACTCAAATTTCTCCCCCATTTTGTCTCAAATGGACAAAGGGAAAAAAATATGTATGCTAAAGAGTTTAATCAGCACAAACCATTCCTATTGATTTACGTAAAAAAATAAACCTATTGTAATCCAAAGGTTTGGTAAACATATCTGCGAGTTGTAAATCAGTAGGAAGATAATTGATTTCTAATTCCTTAGTCTCAACTAATTCGCGTATAAAGTGTTGCCTAATTTTTATATATTTTTTTGCGAGTGCTGAACATGATTTTTGGAGATATTGATCGCGCTTTGATTATCACAATAGAGATGTAATTGTTCCTCTTTAATACCATAATCACTTCGCATTTGCTTAAGCCAAATTAATTTGGCACATCAACTTCCAGCGGCTATGTATTCAGATTCAGCTGTTGATAAAGAAATGCAATTTTGTTTCTTACTACTCCAACCTACCAAGTTATTACCAATATAGTAACATGCGCTGGATGTGCTCTTACTATCGTCAGTACACCCTGCCCAATCGGCATCAGTGTATCCTATTATAGTGCTAGTAGTATCATTGGTGTACCGAAGTCCTAAAGTTAGAGTGCGTTTAATGTATTTTATAATTCTTTTAACACAAACTAAATGGCTCTCTTTAGGGGTGTTTTGATAACGGGCACACACGCAAACAGCGTACATAATATCAGGATGCGAGGCAGTGAGGTATAGCAATATTCCTATCATACTGCGATATAAAGTTGGATCTACAGATTTTCCAGTTACATCCTTAGACAGTTTGATCGTAGTACTCATGGGAGTTTTGGCTTCTTTTGCACTTTTAAGGTCGATTTTTTTAACAATCTCGAAAGCGTATTTTAATTGCGAAATAAATAATCCTTCTGAATTTTGTTTGACTTGAAGACCCAAGAAAAATTGTAACTCTCCCTTAAGAGACATTTGAAACTCTTTATGCATAATTTCAGAAAAAGATTTAACTTCTGAGGGGGAAGTTGATCCAAAGATGATATCGTCAACATAAACTTGAGCTATAATGATATGTTTGTCAAAATGTTTGACAAAAAGGGTTTGATCATTTCCACCTCCCTTAAAACCTTTGTCTTAAGAGAAAATTAGAAAGGCGCTCATACTAGGCTCTTGGCGCTTGTTTTAGGCATACAAAGCCTTTTTAAGATGAAAGATATGATTTGGATATTTAGGGTCAATGAACACTTTTGGTTGTTCTACATAGGTCTCCTCAGTCAATATTCCATTAAGGAAGGCAGATTTGACATCTATTTGGTAAAGCGTAAAATGTAAGTAGCAAGCTATGGCAAAGAGAAGACAAACAGATTCTAAGCGAGTAACAGGGGCAAAAGACCCGTTAAAATCTATTCCTTTAATTTGAGAGTATCCTTGAGAAACTAATCTTGTTTCTTTCTAATGACTATCCCACTTTCATCAGATTTATTTTTAAATATCCAACGTGTGCCAATAACCTTTTTGTGATCAGGCCTAGGTACAAGATACCAAACATCATGAATGACAAATTAAAGAAGTTCTTCCTCCATTGCAGAAATCCAATGAGGATCACTCAATGCATCATTTACATTCTTTGGTTCCACAAGGGAAACAAAACATAAATATTGAGCATAGTTTCTTAATTAAGATCTTGTACGTATAGGCTCACTAGGGTTACCAACAACGTTGTTTAAGGGATGTTCTTTAGAAACCCAATTGGGTACTTTAGGTGTCTTAAATGGTAAAGAATCATCTATTTCTGGGGAGTCATTTTCTAAAACATTTTCAGACTCTTCCACAATAGTTGGTTCCCCAGTCTTACTCTCTACAGCAGCGTCACTTACAATAACGTTTATGGATTCCATTAAGATCTTAGTGCGAAGATTACAGACACGGTATGCTCTACTGTTAGGAGAATATCCTTGAAAAATGGATTTATCTCCACGAGTCTCAAATTTGTATAAGTGTTCTCTATCTTTAAAGATATAACACGTACTACCAAAAGTTCTAAGATACTTAAGGTTGGGCTTCTTCCCATACCATAGTTCGTAAGGAGTTTGTTTAGAATTCTTTCTAAGATAGACCCTATTGATAATGTGACATGCAGTACGAATAAATTCTACCCAAAAATACTTAGGTAAAGTTTCGGCATGAATAATAACTCGTGCCATCTCTTGAAGGGTATGATTTTTTCTCTCAGCAATACCATTCTGTTGAGGAGTCTTAAGAGCACTAAATTCATATTTGTAACCATTGTAGTCACAATACTCTATAACACATGTATCTGAGAATTCTTCACCTCTATTACTATGAATTATATTTACTTGAGTGTCTTTCTCATTTTCAATTCGAAGTAAAATCTTTAAAAAGGTTTGGAAAGTGCCAGACTTTTGTTTTAAGAAAGTAACCCAAGTGAATCTGGTGAAGTCATCAACCATAACAAGAATGTAAGGACCCATTAGGTACATATGGATGAGCTCCAAGGGTTTAGAGGTAAGGATATCTTTTACTTTCTTAAGAGGGGCTTTAATAATTTTTCCTTCTTGACATGATCCACAAAAAATATTAGAAGTAGTCTTGATCTTAGGAATGCCTCTAACTATTTTTTGATAAGACAGTCTACTAAGGTTTTCATAATTTATGTGACCCATACGATTATGCCATATCTCATTGTCATCTATTCTGGCAATGTTACAAACCTCAGCACTGTTTTGAACAGTATAACAATTGTCCAGAGTCCTGAGTCCTGTAATAATGCATTCACTTTTCTCATTTAAAATTTTGTAATTATTCTTTGAAAAGGTGACAGTATGATTTGAGTCATAAAATTGCGAGATACTAAGTAGATTAGCCTTACGACCTTTTAATAGAAGAACATTTTGAAGTAAAGGTAATCCTTATTCTTGGAGTGTTCCTTTACCAATGATTTAAGATGATACACCATCACCAAAAATAACTTTTCCTCCAGCAAAGCTGGCTTTCTTTAAAGTTTATTATCATCCCCAATCATATGTTTTGAACATCCAGAATCTAAATACCAACTAGAGGGAGTGTGTTCAGTTGCTGTAATCACAATATTACACTTCATCTGGGGCAATAGCTCATCTTTTCTAACCCAAACAACTCTTGTTTTCATTCTGCGCTTATTTGCTCTCATTTGATAAAATTTGCTAGCATTAGATTTCTGTTGAAAGATGTTTTGCACATGAGGTTGAATTTTATGATAAACATGAGCGTTTGTCTTAGGAAAGTGTCTAGGAATCCTTCTTGGAAGTGATCTTTTAGGTTTGGTTTTTATTTTTCTATAGTTAGAGTTTTTATCTGGTTATCTAGGAAGAACATAATTATTACGGCTTCTCCTAGAATAGTTAATGTTTTGGTACACAGGAGTACTGTAGACATGGTTGACCAATCATCTTGAGTAGCAACCTTCAAAGGAATGAACATATAAGTCACAGTGAGAGCAATACAAATTGCTCGAGGATGGTATCTCCTTAGGAAAGTCTATGAACATATGCTTCATGGCATTTTGGAGTTGAACCTTATTCCTAGGGAGTATAATTTGAAAGGCAGAATCACTCTTCCTAATCGGGGAGCAGACATATTTAGCCTTAGGTGAACTTTCACATTTAAAGTAACTAGATTACCCAATATCAAACTTTGATTATTTTTCATAAAATTCGTTTTTCAGAGAATGAAAATCTAGACAAGTTTCTATAGGTTTTTTGCCTCCTGACACAAATGTGACACCCCGCCTAATAAAATACCGTGTGATCAGTCCTATACCAAATTAAAACAGGAATCTCAGTTGGATCATCCTTAGCATCACTGTCGAAAACTTTTTAAAACTTACTAACCACCTAGTATTCCAAAAGCTGGTGCCAATTTTAACTTTTTAATTACACACAACAGTACGTGAGGAAATAAATATAAACCATTCACACAACTGAATAAAACTTAATTGAATAATTAATTACACAACTTGTCGAATAAACCTCCGGCCACCAAAGAAATAATCCAATACAAATATCCAATACCGGAATAAAATAAGTTTGAAAACTGAACTGAAAGTCCGAGCGACATGCCCTAAATAAAACTGAAGCTGATACAAGATTTCTACTCTAGGAATGAATGAATGATGCGCCTAATCCAAACTCCTGCTAGCATCCACATATGCTACAGCTCCGTGTCCCTGCAATAAAATATCAATCCTGGCGTCCCTATGGCTGGACACCTAAAAGGTTTTGAAATAGTTTTTATAGCAACGGATTGAACCCAAAACATTTTGAAAATATTTAGCAAGTGAATTAACTGTAGTAAATTAAAATGTATGAATGCGCTTCATATTTAAGTTAGTGTCGCACTCCCTTGTGGACATTCTCACCCCTGCACTATTGTGCACACCTACCGGTTACCTTAACCCCACCTAGTTTTACTATCCCGTCAAACTAGTCCTGGTATAACCTTCCCTTGCCATACTATTCTAACCCGAGTATAATAATTTCTTGAATTATAAGTTATCTCACAATTAACTTTATTAATTCCTCTTAAATAGTAGCATATAACTGTGTCACAAGTTATATAAAGTAAATACATCACACACTGTATTATTACCCGCATATAATATTTATAACCATTATATACGTACTTTTACCACAATATCCACACATATAACATACGTATATCCATCCCTTCGAGTATACCCTCGCCGGATGATTACCTCTAAACTGCTATCTCACTAGGTGTGCTCACAAAACCTGGTTCCCCAAGTTGGAATCGCTCACCAACTTGGCCCAAGATATAAACGTAGTGGAGGCGGTCATATTCCTTCCCTGAAAGTGAGATAAATCCCTCACCCATATATATCGAACACTATGACCTGGGGATATACTCTCCCTACTCCTCAAGCTAGGAGATTCATCCACATCGCGCAACCTCCCTTGATATAATTAGAGTATATAAATTGAATAAATATCTAGTCACTTATATTTAATATTTCACACAATATATACACGTATATATGTATACTATCACTACACCGTATATATATATAATGTAAACCCCGGCTTTACCGTGTACTCAAAATCCCATACACTGCCTGTAATTTAATATCACACACAATATATATGGACATATATATATACTATCACTACACCGTATATATACAATATAAACCCCAGCTTTACCATGTACTCAAAATCCCCTACAGTGCCTGTAATTTCCTGAGTCTATGGCCCAACTCAACACAATTAATTTTATCAATTAATAATTTATCATCTTTCCGAGTCTATGGTCCGACTCTAATATAATTAATTCATGCCTCAATTAATATAATACTTTCCCCGAGTTTATGGTCCGACTCTAATTAAATTAATTAACACACCCATTAATTTAATAACTTGGTGTCACTCAACCATTATCCCCGGACTCGCTCACTTAGCCCATAACTTAATATTTTCCGATTCTATGTTCCTATCACAAGGAGACACACAATAGGCATTCACAACCCAAGTAATCCTATAAAACAGTAGGCATTTACACAACCCAATTATTCGTATTTGTACGTAATATATTTCTCTCTAATATTTAACGTACTTATTTGCTTTACGAATTTATTTCACTTTCGTATTAATTCAAGTATTCACACAACTCTAAGGGTCCTAGTTACCCCTTGTTATATCAATTCAGTAGTTACCCTTGTTAATCCACTGACCTAATGAATTTAAGCTCGCTCGTGCTTTTCCGCAATTATATTCTTATCATCTCGAATTAGAGTACGCCACAATCAAGCCTATGAATATCCACTTTAACTCTCTCACAAAATTAAAGTCTAACACTAAATCATAGACCTAATTCCATGTCATTATTCCATCAATATATTTCATCAAGGTCCCAAACACTTCCCCAATAAAATTTTACACATTTGAGGCTTAAAAAGAAAAAATCAAATTTTCTAGCATATTAAACACCCTCTAGTAAAATTATTATTTCTCCCTCTACAGAACTCCGATTGACTTGATTCCAAGCTCATTGGATAGCTAAGAGAAATACCTTTCCATTAATGTATGGTTTACACTCTAATTCGAAATAAAATTCAAATCACACACGTTTAAAATCATGTCAAAATTCTGGCAGATTACTATGTTGACAGGTTAATACCCTGTCGTAAAATATCTATTAACCCCTCTACAGAACTCTGATTGACCTGATTTCAAGTTCATTGGATAGCTAAGCGAAATACCTTTCCAGGCATATATGGTTAACACTCTAATTCGAAGTACAACTCAAATTACATACGTTTAAAGTTGTGTCAAAAATTCTGGCAGATTGACATCTTGTGTTCATCAATTAAACCCTAAGCCATTCAGGATTCATGTTCTTCATCCAAGAACTCATAAAGATTCCATGTTAATCATCAAATATATTCCGTTTTCTACTTTAAATCAGATATCTATACTCGGGGATATACAACACAACTAATTCTTACTTTGAATCTCATTCAATAGTTCCATGAACAAAAACCCCATTTTGTACCCATTTATCCCCAAAACGGATTTTGATTTACACATCACTATGATATGAATTGATTATCATCAATTTAGAAATCACAATAGTTAACCACTTGCCTGAAATTGTTCGTAGTGTCTGATCCATTGGTGTAGTCCCTTAATTTGGCTCCAAAATCCCCAAATTGGCTCTTGATTTGCTTTCCCCCAAATTTCCTCTCAAACCCTAGGTTTAGAGTTGTGTTGAGTGTCGTTCCCTAATCTCTCAATTAGGTTAAAAACCCTCAATCCCATTTTTGTCCATCTGGGCCTAATTAATATGGCCCAACTCACCCTGTGTGGGCCCGGCGATGTCCAAAAATACCCCGAGACCTAATTACTACCCTCAGATACTTTTTTCTGACTATCTCGACCCATCCGGACGCTACCGTGCACTCGGAACTGTCATCCGAAATAATTTTTGTCATTTCCAAATTACGACCTCAAAATGCGACACACGAGATTTCGAACCATTAAAATTAAAAGTCGCCAATTTTAAATAATTCGGCTCAGTCAATTAAATTCTCCAACTCATGAATTTAAGTTTCTCTAATTTAAATATTTTTATAACTCCCAAAATAATTAAATATTAAATCCTTAAAATTACGGGGTGTTACATACTCCCTCCCTTACAAAGGAATTTCGTTCTCGAAATTAAGATGAGCATAATGTTCCAAGCTTCACATATTACTCTTAGTCATGTGCCTCCAAGCCCGCAATATCTATCCCATCCGCTTCAAACCATACTTTACATAAGTATGCATTTAGATTACCTAGGGCGCCCATACACCCTATACCTGCGCTTAGCCGCACAAAATTTGTCTTAATTAACCCGGGTGCCCGTACACTCTATCCCCGCACTCTACCGCACGAAAGTTACCAGGCTATGCTAGTCGTAACCCGTAATATAACTTCGAACCCGTAGTCATATCACACACACACACACACACACACACACACACACACACACACATATATATATATATATATATATATATATATATATATATATATATATATATATATATATATATATATATATATATATATATAAATATAAATATATACTGCCTGGGTAGCCAACCCACGTGCTAACGTCCAAACATGTCCCCATAAATACTTGTCTCTCAACACAAAAGTACATACGCTGTAGAGGGGGCTTGAAGGTAATCTTGACATTAGGGACAAATCCCCAATTAGCAGCAGTGTTTGAGATTAAGCAACCGAGGTAGCTCAAGCGTGGAAACTCAGCGAGGCAGCTCGGCGTAGCAGCTCATATTTTATCTTGTTGCATTAGTCATATTGTATTTTCATTATTGATGACTGTAAGCTTTAACAGTTGTAATGACGTAATGATAATAACAAAAGAGTTTGTATGAGGTCTTGCGAGAGACCAGGCTTGGCAGGGCCTGGGAGAGCTTTCATGCTCTATCGAATGACCTCACCGTGGGAACTTTAGAGGGACCTGGTTTGGAGGTTTGAGAAGTAAGGCACCATTGGGGCTTGTCCTGACCATACTAGATACACCTGGTAAAACACCGAAGGACCCTGACCGTGGAACCTCAAGCGGAGCAGCTTGGAGTTCCATCGGGCGTTGAGTTATGAACCAAGTAGCCCTCTACTTAAATGTCACATCTACTGTAGGTGATGTCACTAGCCAGCTAAACAATGTCAGACATGAACTTGAGTAAACCACCGTGGTATTTGGGGCTGTCAGGCAGTTGGTGAGCCACCTCTGCGACAACAGCCCCCTGACACATAGTGATTAGGCAAAAGGCATGTCTTGGCATTTAATGTTTATGACGTGGAGACAACTAGTGCATCAGGCATTTCATGCTGTGACATAAAGTATGAGGGATGTCTTTCATAGTTTTAATGACTGAGTTGCCTCGGGGGTAGTGTGGGGGGCTATTTAAGGACCCCAACCACCTTTGAGGAAGAGAGAGACTTTTAGAGAGACTCTTGGAGCGTTCAGAAGTTATTGCAAAAGAGAATACACACCAGAGGGAGTTATTGTAAACCAGAGAGTTTACTCACTCACCATTGTCATTTATTATAAAGCTTTCAATTTTGGAGAGAGATTCTTGAGGGTATTTGGTGTGGTTTTACCTGCCTACCAAGGTGTATCTAGGATGCTTACTTCTCTCTCCCTCTAGCTAAGCCACTTCTAAAGTTCTTTATTATTCCCTGAGTTATACACGAGAGACTTTGTGAGTCTAAGCTGAGTCTATCTTCATTGGGTTCATGTTTATATGTTCTGTCATTAATCCAAAGCCTTGGACAACTAACTTGTCATTACCATACTCAATAGGGGTTACGCCTCCATATATAACCTAAAGTACCCTCCTATATTTGGCGACTCTGCTGGGGAGGAATTCTTCTAGATAAGGAGTATGGCGCAAGATAATGCTACTCGGAGACTCAATTTCGATGACATTCAACATAATGAAGAACAGGCTACGAGAGAGCAAGAGGCCGTAGGAGATGGGGCTCCTCGAGTAGAGGTACCTCTGGCGCCAGCAACGATAGGCATCCCGGGGGTGGCCCAACCTCCCATGATCACGGGGTTAGGACCCGCCCATATTTCCCTCCTCATGAGAAAGTTTCACGAGTTCATGCAAACTCCGGTGGCTTCAACTATGCTGGGAGGGTTAGAGGCTAACGCTTTCGTAACACCAGGAGTAGCCCCAACGGTTCCACCAGGGGCAGGTGTTACAGGAGCGGTCCCAGCAAGTGTACCGTCTGTTGCGAACCCAGCTATGGGTACCTCAAGAGTTTCAACGGCACCACCGATAACGTTCATTTCGGTTGCAACGAGCGCTCGGCCCTCTGCCCCATCGCTGGTGGCCCCAGTGGCCTCGCCCATGGAAGAAATGAGAAAAGAGATGCAGAAGGAGATGCTAAAGTTCATGCAGGCTTCCTCGCAGGCTGTGGGCGAGGTGGCTTCGGTCTACGATGACTTTCGAACACCTTACCCCCATGAATACAACGACGAGCCCTACCCGAAGGACTATATTCCCCCTACCTTTGAAAAATACTCAGGGAAGGGTGGGAACCCGAAGGAACACATTAAGCGTTTCGTTGAACATTTAGGAGCGCACTGCAATGACAAAAAGCTTAGATTGAGGGAGTTCTCCAAATCCATGACTGATAAAGCATACACTTGGTACTCACACTTGCCTCCCAATAGCGTCTCTACGTGGGAGGAGATGCATTTATTGTTCGTCTGAAAGTTCTTCTTGGCAGAAGATGAGTTCACCCTAACCCAACTTGGCAGGGAGAGGCAGAGGCCAGGAGAAGAGGTAGTGGCCTATATTCGAAGGTTTAGGGAAAGGTCCCTCGATGTAAGGGAAGAAGCTAAGGAGGCCAGGTTACTACAGATTTGTGCTGAGGGATTACTTCCTGAGTATAGCTGTCACCTAATCAATGAGACACGCGAGGGAACATTTTCAGCATTCTTAAAATCCGCAAGAAATATCTCTTTGGTAGTGCGACCTAGCCCGGTAGTAGCTCCCATGGTGTTCAGACAGCCGATACAACCCATTGGAGGAAGGTCTCAGGCCCCACGGGTGGGATATATCGAGAGGGAAGATGGGGGCAAGGCCCCGAGGAAGGACAACAAAAGAAAGTTCGAAAGAGATAGAGAAGACCCTCCACCGTTACCTTGTACGGTGGAGGAGGCTGTGAGTTGCTATAACGCAATGGTCCAGGACAGAACCATTTATGAACCAAAGGGTGTTCCGGCGGAAGAGCCCGACGCAATAACTAGGGCTGACCCCAAATATTGTCAGGTTCATCGAAAAGTCCAGCATTCAATATAAAGCTGCTTTACACTGCGAAGAATCATCGACAAGTACATGAAGGCGGGGACATTACAAATCCCCCCGCAGAACGTTAACAATAACCCACTCCCGGCACATGGGGCCAATCTCGTAACGACCAACGATAAGGAGGCAGAACGGGAGGGGGAAGGGGAAGGGGCAGCGATGAAGGAGTTTGATGAGGCACTGGAGCATTGCACCAGGGGAATGGCTAACGTAGTTCTAGCTTATGATGAAGCAAGTGCTAGGGACGTAGAAGACACCTACAGCGTTGAGGGTGAGGAAACGGACCCAGTTGTAGAATATAGTGCAGTTTCAAAATCTCCAAAGTTCACTTGGTTCTTCGACCAAGTGGGAATGCCAAAAGAGAGCAAAATGGAGATAACTCAGGCGATCTTAGATATTGCAAGGAGAAATGCAATCCCCTCGCTAAGATGGAGGGGACCCATGGCTAGGCTGGTAAAGAAGTTCCTATCAGAAGTAACGTTCAGTGATGCGGATAGAGCTGTAAGGTTCCCCCATATTAGAACTCTGTATGTAACCGCCAGTGTTAACGGGGTTAGCTTTGAACGGACTCTTATGGATGGGGTGCTTCCATCAACATTATGCCAATCAACTCCTTCCACGCGGCTAATATTCATGAAGAAAGGTTGGTTCCCATGCCCTTGGTAATCTCGGGCTACGATAATCAATCTTCCAAATCTATCGGGTATGTAAACGTGGGGATAGTAATGGGAAATCTGAGTTCCCATATCAAGTTCCATGTAATAGAAAGCGCAACTTCCTATCATTTGTTAATAGGAAGAGTATGGATGCACAACCAAGGGTTAGTTCCCTCAACGTACCATCAATGTGCTAAGGCGAATATCAAGGAGACAGAAGTGACTATTAGGGAAACTAAGAGGCCTTTCGCTATCGAAGAAGCACACTTGGTGGATGCAGCCTTTTATACAGAGCTCGAAGAGGACGTGCGGGTTCTAACAAGAAGAATGGAGGGAGCATGGGTCCCATCGATTAGAGAAAGAATGGGACCTTTAAATGAGAGTGACGAAGGGGGGAGGATCGAGGAAACATATCGGGCGGTCCCTCGACCCCAGAACATCTCGAAGCAGCTCAAAAAAAAGATGAGGCCTAGGACAGACCCAGGCGAGCATGAGGTCCAACGACAAAGCGTGTTAAGTCATTTTTCAGGGGAAAGAATCACTGAGGCTTCCAGAGAAAGGAAGAGAAAGGTCGTAGCAACAGCTACCAGCAGGCAATGCAAGAAAATTGTCACTGAAGAGGGAAAAGTGGTGTACCGCTTATAATGGTGTGAACGGGCGGCCGAAAAGACTAACAATGGGGTTGACCCGATATATGAGTGTTTTTTAGTGGATCAACGAGGGTAGTGTATGGTGATAGACAACTCCAACATACAAGAGTTCGTAGAATATGTCGCCGAAGAACCAGACTACATGGCAGACCAACCAAGGCCCCAGGCACAAGAGTTGGAGCAACTAAACCTAGCAGGGCAAGGGGAAGATCCAAGGCCTATCTTTATATCGAAAGATCTTGTTAAGGAGAAACAAGAAGCCTTGGTTGACCTGATTCGGGAGTTCATATATGTCTTTGCATGGAAGTACACTGAAATGGAGGGGCTGGATAAGGAAGTGAGCTTCCACAAGTTGAACGTGATGCGTTCGGCTATTCCGGTGAAGCAGGGAACAAGAACTTATAAGCCTGAAATATATTTAAAGATTAAAGAAGATATCCGACGCTTATTGGCAGCAGGATTTATCAAGCCCATACAACATCCCCTCTGGCTATCCAACATTGTGCCAGTGGGGAAGAAAGACAAAAACCAAATAAGGATCTGCGTGGACTTCAGAGACTTGAATAGGGCTTGACCCAAGGATGAGTTTCCCCTACCCTCCATCGGCAGTTTGATAGATGACACGGATGGTCATGAGATGTATAGCTTCATGGATGGATATATGGGATACAACCAGATCAAGATGGACCCCTCTGACGCAGAGAAAACAACATTCAGAATGTCGTTGGGCAACTTCATGTACAAGGTAATGCCGTTTGGACTCAAGAACGCCGGGGCTACGTACCAAAGAACAATGATGGCCATTTTTCATGACTTCTTCCACAAATTTGTGGAATTATACGTAGACGACTTGGTCATCAAATCAAAGAAGGAGGAGTCCCATCTGAACGACTTAAGGAAGGTGTTCGCTCGGTGCAGGAGGTACAAGTTAAGGATGAACCCGTTAAAGTATGTCTTCGGGGTAACAAGTGGTAAGTTTTTAGGCTTTGTGGTTAACCAACAAGGGGTACAGATGGACTAGGATAAACAGCGGGCAATCTTGGAGATTCCATGTCCAAGAACGGAGAAGGAGCTGAAAAGTTTTCTCGGTAAAGTCTCCTACCTTAGGAGATTTGTGCCTGGATTGGCCGAAATAACACACCCACTGATGCAGCTGCTATGAAGGAACACGAAATTCAAATGGGAAGAGGTTCACCAGAAGTCCCTTGTTGGGTTGAAGAAGCTGCTCGTATCACCACAAATCATGGTTCCTCCCCAGGCAGGAGCTCCGTTGCAGCTATACCTTACATCCACCACGAGGTCCATGGAGCTCTGCTAGCACAAGAAGTGGACGGGTAAGAACGACCGGTTTACTACCTCAGCAGAATTATACATGGGCCAGAAATTAGATATAGTAGCTTAGAAAGGCATTGTTTAGCCTTGGTCTTTGTAGCACAAAAACTTAGGCATTATATGATGTCTTTTACCATTCATATTGTAACTAGATGCGACCCAATTAGGTATTTGCTCGCAAAGATTATATTGATTGGCAAGGCAGCTAGATGGTTCCTTATTCTCTCTGAATATGACTTAAAATGTGTGGTCCCTCGCACAATCAAAAGCCAGGCGTATGCTGACCTATTGGCCATCTTCCCTTCAGGAACCTTCGAGCCGCCTAGGGAAGACATTCCAGGAGATGATTTACAGGCCAATTACCTGGATGCAACTGAGGAGGAATGGACGATACAGTTCGATGGATCTTCCACGGAAAAAAAGGGAGGACCAGGGGTTGTTCTTTCAAAAGGGATGGAAGAGATTTGCCTTTCCTACAAACTAGATTTCCCTTGCTCTAATAACGAGGCAGAATACAAGGCATTGGTACTAGGGCTTCTAGAGGCTCTTCGGAGGGGAATTCGTTCACTCTGCATTAAGGGTGACTCGAACTTAGTAATTCAGCAGGTAAACGGAGAATATGCGTTGAAACACATGAGCCTGGCGCCCTATAGAACAATCATTCAAAGGCTCCTCAACTAGTTCCATCGGACCAAGATCAGAAGACATCCCAGAATGATGAACCGCCATCCAGACGCCTATGCCACTATTGCCCAGAAGATGATAATGAAAACCAATGAGACCACAGTTGTGATCCAACGAAGAACATCTCCTTCGGTAGTATAGTCAATACTATCGATGGAGGAAGAGGTGGGCTGGAAAAGAGATATTAAGAAGCAACTGGAGTCTGGTGAGGGGGCGATGGGGCTAAGAGAGTTGGCCCAATATTTTACATGCCAGGGAAATCTATATTTTAGAAATACAGGAGGATGGTTTTCAAGATGCGTCATCCCAGAGGAGGCCGAGCAAATATTAAGGAAAACACATAAGGAACACTGCGAAACGACTGAGATACCTCTATATAGGAGAATTCAAAGGGAGGGGTATTTATGGCCTAGGATGAAGAAAGACGCGGCAGAGATACAACGGAAATGCAATAAGTGTCAGCTATTCTTCGAAGTAGCTGAGTGCCATTTTATTGAAGCTCAAACGGACTGGAGGCAGCCCTACATCGACTTCATTCAGGAGGGAGTTTTCCCAAGAGAGAAAATAAATGCAATGGGTCTGAGGCGAAGGGCTCCAAGGTTCTACCTCCAGGAGGGGCAGCTTTATCGAAAAGGGTACTTTAACAGGCCCTTGCGACGTGTCACGAGGGAAGAGGCAGTGGAGGTCCTCAAACAAGCGCACGATCCAGCACATATAAGAGGAGCCAAGCTGTATGATCAGTTGATGACATTGGGGTATTATTGGCCAACAATGGAGAAAGACTCTGCGGAGTTTGTTCTAAAATGCAAGGCTTGCCAACTTCATGGGAATATGATCCATGCCCCATCGGTAGACTTGCACTCTCTATCAACCCCCTATCCATTTCATACTTGGGCGTTCGACCTAGTGGGGGCAATACACTCCTCTTCGAGGGGCAAGATATGGATACTAGTAGCAACCGAATGTTTCACAAAATGGGCCGAGGCAATACCACTCAGATGGGAAACGACTGGGGTGGTGAGAAACTTCATCAGAGAATACATCATTTGCCGTTTTGGGATCCCAAAAGTTATTCTCTTGGATAATGGGACCCTCTTCGTCAATTCTGATGTAACAATGCTCACGGACAAGTACTCCATTATTCATCACACTTCAACGGTGGCATACCCAAAGGGAAATGGTAAGGCCGAAGCAACTAACAAAACCTTGGTTAATATTTTGGCCAAAATAATGGAAGACTTTCCAGGGGCGTGGGATGACAAGATACCAGCTGTCTTGTGGGCCTATCGAACAACCAAGCGAAAACCCACATGATACACGCCGTTCTCTCTTGTTTATGGGGCTGAGGCAATCCTTCCAGTAGAATTGGAAGTTCCCTCTTCTCGTTATGCCTTGAGAAGTAGCATGCTCCCTCATAGTAGACATGTACAGCTGGAAGCGTTGGATGAACACAGAGATAACTCGATGCAACACTTTCAAATATATACGAAATAACTCTCCAGGGCATATGACAACTTGGTGAGACCAAGGAAGTTCGTGGAGGGAGACCTCGTATTGAAAGCGGCAGTGAAGCAAATCAGGGGACTTCCTTTACCAAAGTTCGCAGCTAATTGGGAGGGACCTTTCGTTGTGAAAGAAGCCCATGACTCAGGTTATTGTTTAATTTCGAAGTTAGAGGAAGACAAGACATTTAAGATTAACAATAAGTGGCTGAAGGTTTATCATGTGTAAACAACCAAGTTTGAACTGATGATATGACTAGATATTGTTATAAATATACAAGTTTTGGGTGACATTTTTTTAGCAGAATGGAAGAATTGTAGAAATACAAAACTCTATAGCATACAACAACAGTCACAACACGCGAAGGGATTGAAAAGTATATATTCTTCATTCATAAATAATAGAGCATTACAAAATTTGTTTTGGGAGCTATTTCCCAAGAATTACATAGATAAGAACAGTAAAAGATCTGTATACAAGAAGTAACTAGTCTAAAAGAAAAGATAAATCTGAGGAAGAGAAAAAATCTCCAGGGAGGCCCGAAGAAGCTGCCGTGAAAGACCGTTGGGCGTTAATAGAAACCTCCAGCCTCGTTTACACTTGTGTACGTTCGATCAGGAGTCTCTCGCGCTTTAGTTTGACCAGGCACAAAGCTTCTTCGTCATCCTTCACCTCTTGATTCACCGCTTCCAAAAGGGGTGCCAATGCGACCAACCTAGCTTCCTCAGCTTGCTGGTCCTCCTGGTGCTTTCGTAACACTTACCTATGGCCGATCAGTTGCTGGTTTTTCAAAGTCTTCAGATACGTTATAAGCCAGTCAAAACGGAAACCATCACGCCTCAACTCCTTAAAAAAACCTAGAAATTGGTTAAGAAGGGATCTGGTAACACTTGCAGTAGGGGTACTGGCAATTTCAGCAACAACGATCGCCATGCCTTGAAGTCTGTGACTCATCACGTGAATATTGGAGCGCAGGCAATCTGGTGTGAAGGTCTCAGGGTGGCGATTCACCAGTTGTTCGATCACCAAGCGGTGGTGGACAGGCACTTGAGGAGACTGCCGAAGCACCATTAGGCAGAACGCCTGAGGAGAAAGGTCAGGAAGAGGCAGTTCGCACCCAGACTCGCTCTTGGCTGCAGCACCAGTCGTGGAACCTTGATCATCATGAATAGAATTTTCTGAAACATCAGGTTCTCGGAAGGGTGAGCATACAGGTGAAAGAACTGGAGGCGAATTTTCCTGAGCAACCTGAAAAGAGATAGCGCACATGACGAACTTATGAAAAATCTTAACAAGCGTTTTCGTTGTTAAGTCACCGTTATAAGGTGGAGTTTATGAAAAAAACTTAACAAGCGTTTTCGTTGTTAAGTCACCGTTATAAGGTGGAGTTTATGAAAAATCTTAACAAGCGTTTTCGTTGTTAAGTCACCGTTATAAGGTGGAGTCTATGAAAAATCTTAACAAGCGTTTTCGTTGTTAAGTCACCGTTATAAGGTGGAGTTTATAAAAAAAAATCTTAACAAGCATTTTCGTTGTTAAGTCACCGTTATAAGGTGGAGTTTATAAAAAATCTTAACAAGCGTTTTCGTTGTTAAGTCACCGTTATAAGGTGGAGTTTATAAAAAAATCTTAACAAGCGTTTTCGTTGTTAAGTCACCGTTATAAGATAGAGTTTATGGAAAATCTTAACAAGCGTTTTCGTTGTTAAGTCACCGTTATAAGGTGGAGTTTATCGAATATCGTTGATTAAGTCATCGTTATAAGATGAAATTTAAGAAAAAATTTTAGGAAAAAGCATAAGATGGATATTATGGAAAATCTTAAAGTTAACAAAAATACCTCAGTCACAACGGGAGCATATGGGGCAGCCGCAGGGACAGGAACCGTTGGGGGCGAGATTATTACCCCAGAAGCCATAACGGGGTCCCTGGACACAGAAGCCTCCATACTTCGCAAAAATCTATCACCTATATAGGGCACCAGGGCCTGCATACTGGGTTCATCAGGCGAAGACACTGAACTCCCAAATAAAGGCACAACACGAGTTGGTGCAAGATCAGGAGAAAACTGTGGCACAAAGGCAAGTGTTAGAAAAGAAGAATGGGCACAGAAAATATGAAGAAATATCTCTACGTTTTACCTACCTCAGTTATGGTGCTAAAGAGAGGAATGGCAGTCAGGGGTCTCATCAGCGTCGTCGGAAGAAGAACGCTTGCCAACAACGAAGATATTTTAACCTGGGGTACCTAAAACATATCAGAATTCAGCAAGTCAAATAAGAAAGGAGTGAGACAGAAAAGACTACAACAAATAAATTATAGAGGAAATCATACCTCGCTCTCACTCTCCTCAACAAGAACAAGGGGGAGAGGAACCTCAGGTGAGGCCTGTAGATCAGAGGGGACCGAGGGTGTTATCTCGGATTGTGTTATTTCGGGTTGTGTTACCACTTCAGGCGAGGAATCACCTCCCCCAATGACTTCCCTCGCACGTTGACTGCCTGCACGTCGAGAATAGATAAGCCCCGTCATTGGGGAACGAGGAGGAGTCACATCGGTACGAGATGCACCGAAGCGTCCCCCCACAAAAGGCCTTACGGGAGGGCTAGAGGGGTCTGGTCTTTCTATTTCAACTCCCTGCACCACCGTTGTCAAAAAAAGAAGAGAGAATAAGGAAAATATATATTTAAGCAAAGACAGTCGTCCTTAAGCAAAAAGGAGATAATAACTAAATCAGGCATACATACCTCCGATTCAGAAGGAGAACGAGAAAACATGACTACGGGTGAAGAAGGAGGAGTAACAGCAACAGAAGGGGCAGGAGTGGAATGCACCTCAGGGGTTTGGTGCACCTCAGGAGTTCGTTTCTTCTGGGACTTGGTTCCCAAAGTCTTCTTCCTCGATCCCGTTGCACCAGTGTTGACCCCTTGAGGAACCCTGGAGCTCTTCCTCCTCCTAGCTGTTGGCTTTGTAGGATCAACCACCACCGTGGGGAAAGCAATGGTAGAAGGGACAAAGACTGTATGCCGTTGATACTCGGCATTTATTTGGTCTAGTTCTGCTTGGGCCTCCCTCCTTACACGCTCAGCCATTTCAGCCGGCATTGGAGGTGGAACGGAGGATATGGGAAGAGCCGCCATGGGAGTTTGGGGCTTCTGGGACTTCACTTTTGATGACCCACTCTTGGCGGTTTTTGCCTTCTTGGTAGGTGGTGGAGAAACCCCCTCGTGGGTAGTAGCTGCAGTAGAGGGGGCGGCCTTCTTTGGAACAGCATGAGTCCTCAGTTTTGGCGTTACAACTGGGACCATGGGGAAAAGTGGGGGAAGCTCGGTATGAGGTGCTTTGTGGGTTGAACTTAGGGGGAATTATATCCCAAGTACAGAGTTGCCTTTTAGCCCCAGCTCTAGGGCAGAAAATGAAGAAACGGGAGGATACACCGGTTCTCCCTCAACGAACTCAGCAATTTCAGCTAGTTGTTTTGGCCAATACTTGGTGGCAAACAAAGGGGTCACATCCCCGTGTCTAGTAATACTGGGAATGGTGACACGCCCAGCCATCGTTGAACATATCCCCCACGCAGCGGTCGAAGAAAACAGGGAGCATGCCTCGCCAAAGGAGACCTTGGGGTTTGACGATTGAAACACTGGACGTGGTGCCCCCTGGTCAAACCCAAACTGACGGCTGCATCGGTTGGGATTATAATGCTCGCTCGTGTATCCACACTCGGTGTAGGAGGGAAGATATCCTAGAGAAAATAGAAGAACCACGGAAAGCGAGGGATCCTCAATGTCGGGAAAAGGGTCCTGATCACTCTAGCTTCATGATGAAAAAATCCACAAGTGTGAAAGAAGTCCTCTTCCTGATAGGGCCTCATGACGAAGTTCTCGAAACGGTGTGATAGATGAAAGATCGTGGAGGCAGAATTGCTTCACCCGAAGGAGGACTGTTGGGCTTGGCCGCTATGGCAGGAAAGCGGAAGTAGAGAAAGCTGGTCAGAAGAATGCTGTTGGCAAAATTAGCCAAGTTATAACGGCCAATAGAGCGTTCCATGTCAAATAAAGCCCTATCCAGCCAGGTGTACAGGGATCCCAAGGCAATTGCATCCAGGGGAAGCTTTATGCCTCGAGCTAAGCGAAGGGACAGGTTGATAAGGTCCCTTCGGGGCTGGTCATTGGGCTTGCCCGTCAAAAGGAAACGGGAAAGAATCACAAGAATGTAGGCGGGAAGCTCCAACGGTGTACCTTGACCAGGGGCAGTTGATGAGGAACTGCCTTCACCAGAACTCTTGAAGAATTAATTGATAAAGGGAGAAAAAGTAGCTTTATTGGAAGAACCGATGCAACTTCGGCATATACGATCCAACTCCAAACGATCTGTAGTCTCTTGAGCATCAAGAGCCTCATCGGTGTAAGGCTCATGGCCTGTTGCATCGAGGCCTAGGAGCTCGCACACGTCCTCCACAGTTATGGTAAACTCACCCCACGTAGCGATGAATGTATGAGTAGCAACGTTCTATCGAGAGACCAAGACAGGAAGGGCAGCATTGTTCTTGAAGAGAGTAAACTCACCAAACCATTTAGCCCGTTGCAGCCCGATCTTAGCAAGGATGTCAGCATAGGAACTCTACATATGAGAGTTCCAGGCAGCAAAGTGCGCGGGGGATCCCCCGGGTGCTTCGAAATCAGTATGGGACCATGGAAAGTCCCCTCGCTCCAAGCGAAATCTGAGAGTTCCTTCTGGGGGCAGAAATCCCCACTTAGACAATTCTTCGTCCTCATCACCCAACAGTAGGGTGTCAAACTTGGAAGAAAAACAGACAGTCTTACAGGCAACAACAAAGCCATCACCCTCCCCAAAATTGGGAGAGCGACGGTAAAACCTCAGCTGTTCCTGGCGAGCAACACCCAGGGCGGAGGCAGCAGTGGTGGTGGCAGACGGAACACTGGTGGTAGACACGGTGGGGTTGCTTGAAGACGCCATAGCAAATAATGAAACCGTAACAGAGAAAGCTTCGAGAAAAAAGGGATTGAGAGCGAGAATGGAGAAACACGATCACAGGTGGTGGTATAGAAAGTGAAGAATAAAGCTCTTGCAACAATCGAGTCTCTCTCTCTTTCTAAAAAAGAAACGCCAGTCTGAAGAAGATAATAACAGAGTAAGAAAAAACAAACGAGAAGGTTCAAAGTATTTGGAATATGGCTGTTTGGAAATCTCGAGTTTTGGCGTTTAGATTTCCCAACCATCGCACGTGCATAGCCGCCTATAATCATTTCACATGAACACATGGCACCTTGGGAAGTGCTTTGACAGTTGAGAGGACTGTGCCACCTCACTAATGAAGTGACGTCTGGGGAACACTAATCGTTGCCTTCCTATACAAGCTTGAGTTTTGGCGCCAACAAAATATCTTTTCAGACTTATCCCTTAAAGACCCAACGAAGAAGATGTACTAACGGTTCTGCAAAAAGGAAAAAGGCCTGAATATTTTCACACAAAGAAAAAAAAGAGAGAAGTCCATCGGTTTGAGATATTTCGTGCAGACATTTCTTATTCCAACAACTCTCTCCACGAGGGGGCAAATGTAGAGGGGGCTTGAAGGTAATCTTGACATTAGGGACAAATCCCCAATTAGCAACAGTGTTTGAGATTAAGCAACCGAGGTAGATCAAGCGTGGCAACTCAGCGAGGCAGCTTGGCGTAGCAGCTCATATTTTAGCTTGTTGCATTAGTCATATTGTATTTTCATTATTGATGACTGTAAGCTTTAACGGTTGTAATAACGTAACGATAATAACAAAAGAGTTTGTATGAGGTCAAACGGTACTTGCGAGAGACCAGGCTTGGCAGGGCCTGGGAGAGCTTTCATGCTCTATCGAATGACCTCACCGTGGGAACTTTAGAGGGACGTGGTTTGGAGGTTTGAGAAGTAAGGCACCGTTGGGGCTTGTCCTGACCATACTAGATACACCTGGTAAAACACCGAAGGACCCTGACCGTGGAACCTCAAGGGGAGCAGCTTGGAGTTCCATCGGGTGTTGAGTTATGAACCAAGTAGCCCTCTACTTAAATGTCACATCTACTGTAGGTGATGTCACTAGCCAGCTAAACAATGTCAGACATGAACTTGAGTAAACCACCGTGGTATTTGGGGCTGTCAGGCAGTTGGTGAGCCACCTCTGCGACAACAGCCCCCTGACACATAGTGATTAGGCAAAAGGCATGTCTTGGCATTTAATGTTTATGACGTGGAGACAACTAGTGCATCAGGCATTTCATGCTGTGACATAAAGTATGAGGGATGTCTTTCATAGTTTTAATGACTGAGTTGCCTCGGGGGTAGTGTGGGGGGCTATTTAAGGACCCCAACCACCTTTGAGGAAGAGAGAGACTTTTAGAGAGACTCTTGGAGCGTTCAGAAGTTATTGCAAAAGAGAATACACACCAGAGGGAGTTATTGTAAACCAGAGAGTTTACTCACTCACCATTGTCATTTATTATAAAGCTTTCACTATTCGACAGAGATTCTTGAGGGTATTTGGTGTGGTTTTACCTATCTACCAAGGTGTATCTAGGATGCTTACTTCTCTCTCCCTCTAGCTAAGCCACTTCTAAAGTTCTTTATTATTCCCTAAGTTATACACGAGAGACTTTGTGAGTCTAAGCTGAGTCTATCTTCATTGGGTTCATGTTTATATGTTCTGTCATTAATCCAAAGCCTTGGCCAACTAACTTGTCATTACCATACTCAATAGGGATTACGCCTCCATATATAATCTAAAGTACCCTCCTACATACGCTTACCCTCATGCTACCAAAGATAACATAAAATACCGTGCCCTTACTATCACTAGTCCTTTCGCAAAATAAACCCTGAGCTATATCTCTTTGCTCGAAAATAAATCTAACCACCCTGATTCACTTCACTAAACATCCCCACTTACCAGGATAAAATGTGAGAATACAAAACCTCACTATGTGCTATCGTACCACGTAATAAAACATAAATATCCACATATATATAGGCTATACGCCCTCTCCGGTGATACCTCGTACCAACCATACCCTGGTGTCGCGAACACTAAAATTTTACACCACTATCCACCATAGTTAAATTTCATTGCTATCCAGCCGATTTTTAGGAAATATTATCGACCCTACTCCCATAATTCTTGAAAGTAGTAACTCCTTACATAATTCAAAACTTCACTCAGTGTACACCTCCACTCTCCCGTGAAGAACACCAAAGAGACTCCGCTACCCCACAAAAAGTTTATCGACATACTATGGCTGCTACAGCCAACGCACCCACTAGATTTGACTCACCTACGAACTCTAGTGAAAGAAGAAAAATAAGTCTTATATAGTGACATCCTCTTTTTCACTCAAAAATATACCCCACGCCCATAGGGTAAAATAATTACCTCCAAACTCCAGCTGCAGTGGCTAATCCTCGAGTTCCGGAGCATCTTCTCCCTGCCCGAAAGCACCCATGACTTGCTTTAGTGGATGTACAACCAGGACCTCATCCTGTAGTTGACCCCTGCCTCGCTTAAGACAATCTCTCCTCATGTGTCTCGCTTCCCCTACAAACGAAACACCTTATAATACATTCACCCTGCCATTGGTCCCTTCCATGCCAACCTTGTTGGAATTTCTGGCCATCCTGCCGATAGCCTCCAGTTGTAAATCGTTTGGCATGATTTCCCTATCAAAATCCTTCCCCTGATCTCCCCCTGTCTATTGTTGGGATACCCCACTGGTACTGTTCCCTCCAGCTTTATCCAACTGGCTAGTTTTCACTCCCCTCTTGCTTCCTTTCACGTGGAAGCGGTCTTCTTGACAGCGCCGGAGTGTTGCGCTAACGACATCAGTATAATCTACTAACGCAGAATTACCAATTAAATCTTGTTTGATTCTCCAGACTAACCCATCCACAAACCTTACTTTCTTTATCTCTACCCTCATTCGGTACAAAACTTGCCAACCAAGTAAATTCTTCCTCGCAATTGGCCACTGAACGGTCCCCCTGAGTCCTCTTTAAATGTTCTCCTCATTTCGGTCTCAACTTCTAGAGGAAAATACGTGAGGTCGAATCGCACCGAAAATTTTACAATAGCTAGTGTATCCCTTTCCTCAACTGTGGTGATCAACTCCCACAACTGTAGTACTGCTCCCACTAAACTAAAAGTGGCTAGCATTTGCTTCCGCAACTCATCGCAATCTCCCATGCGTAGGTGACACTGGATATCTCTCTTCCTTGACACGCTAGCACTACACCTGAACCCCCTCACAACTCTGGTGGATTCCCACTCCTGAAAAAAAATCTCTTACTTACTGCCACCCCGACGACCCCGCATGAGTCTGAACATCCGGTACCACTAACACTTGTGGTTGATCCTGTGAAAAGTACCCTGTCATTATGACCACCGTCGTTTCAACTGCCTGTTCCAGTAGTTCAGTTACCTATGTTGCCAAAATCATCTATGGTTGTTGCTGCGGTAACTCTTGCTCCTGATGAGTCTCCCTAGTCTCATCTCCCCCTGTTGTCCTAGCTGCTCCCTCTCTTGGGCGACATCTGGAATGAGAATCAAATCTTATGAGTTCACCCTCAAATATAAATTTGGCAGAAGAACGTAAATGTGCATACGTATAAGAATACAACAATCCTATGATAGGGCTCTATATCAAAGATTGCTAAGCTGAAATGTGAAAAGCCGCACAGATCCTAAGGACACTAGAACCTGATGCTCTGATACTATCAGTGACACCCCGCCTAATAAAATACCGGGTGATCAGTCCTATACCAAATTAAAACAGGAATCTCAGTTGGATCATCCTTAGCATCACTATCGAAAACTTTTTAAAACTTACTAACCATCTAGTATTCCAAAAGCCGGTGCCAATTTTAACTTTTTAATTACACACAACAGTACATGCAGAAATAAATATAAACCATTCACACAACTGAATAAAACTTAACTGAATAATATATTACACAACTTTTCGAATAAACATCCGGCCACCAAAGAAATAATCCAATACAAATATCCAACACTGGAATAAAATAAGTCTAAAAACTGAACTGAAAGTCTGGGCGACATACCCTAAATAAAATTGAAGCAGATACAAGATTTCTACTCTAGGAATGAATGAATGATGCGTCTAATCCAAACTCCTGCTAGCATCCACATATGCTACAGCTCCGTGTCCCTGCAATAGAATATCAATCCTGGCGTCCCTGTGGCTGGACACCTAGAAGGTTTTGAAAATAGTTTTTATAGCAAGTGTTAGAGCCCAAAACATTTTGAAAATATTTATCAAGTGAATTAACTGCAGTAATTTAAAATGTATGAATGCGCTTCATATTTAAGTTAATGTCGCACTCCCTTGTCGACATTCTCACCCCTCCACTATTGTGCACACCTACCAGTTACCTTAACCCCACCTAATTGTACTATCCCGTCAAACTAGTCCTGGTATAACCTTCCCTTGCCATACTACTCTAACCCGAGTATAATAATTTCTTGAATTATAAGTTATCTCACAATTAACTTAATTAATTCCTCTTAAATAGAAGCATATAACCGTGTCACAAGTTATACAAAGTAAATACATCACACACTGTATTATTACCCGAATATAATATTTACAGCCATTATATATGTACCTTTACCACAACATCCACACATATAACATACGTATATCCATCCCATCGAGTATACCCTCGTCGGATGATTCCTTCTAAAATGCTATCTCACTAGGTGTGCTCACAAAACATAGTTCCCCAAGTTGGAATCGCTCACCAACTTGGCCCAAAATATAAACATAGTGGAGGCGGTCATATTCCTTCCCTGAAAGTGATATAAATCCCTCACCCATATATACCGGACACTATGACATGGGGATATACTCGTCCTACTCCTCAAGCTAGGGGATTCATCCACATCACACAACCTCCCTTGATAGCATTAGAGTATATAAATTGAATAAATATCTAGTCACTGATATTTAATATTACACACAATATATACACGTATATATATATACTATTTCTACACCGTATATATATAATATAAACCCCGGCTTTACCGTGTACTCAAAATCATGTACACTGCCTGTAATTTAATATCACACACAATATATATACACGTATATGTATATACTACCACTACACCGTATATATATAATATGAACCCCGACTTTACTGTGTACTCAAAATCCCGTACACTGCCTGTAATTTAATATCACACACAATATATATACACGTATATATATATACTATCACTACAACTTATATATATAATATAAATCCCGTCTTTACCGTGTACTCAAACTCCCGTACACTGCCTGTAATTTCCTGTGTCTATGGCCCGACTCAACACAATTAATTTTCTCAATTAATGATTTTTCATCTTCCCGAGTCTATGGTCCGACACTAATATAATTAATTCACACCTTAATTAATATAATAATTTCCCCGAGTCTATGGTCCGACTCTAATATAATTAATTAACACACCCATTAATTTAATAACTTGGTGTCACTCAACCATTATCCCCGGACTCGCTCACTTGGCCCATAACTTAATATTTCCCGATTCTAGTTCCTATCACAAGGAAACACATAATAGGCATTCACAACCAAAGTAATCCTATAAAATAGTAGGTATTTACACAACCCAATTATTCGTACTTGTACGTAATATATTTCTCTCTAAGATTCAACGTACTTATTTTCTTTACGAATTTATTTCACTTTCGTATTAATTCAAGTATTCACACAACTCTAAAGGTCCTAGTTACCCCTTGTTATATCAATTCAGTAGTTACCCTTGTTAACCCACTGACCTAACGAATTTAAGCTCGCTCACGCTTTTCCATAATTATATTCTTATCATCTCGAATTAGAGTACGTCACAATCAAGCCTTTGAATCTCCACTTTAACTCCCTCACAAAATTGAAGTCCAACAATCAATCATAGACCTACTTCCATGTCATTATTCCATCAATATATTTCATCAAGGTCCCAAACACTTCCCCAATAAAATTTTAGACATTTGAGGCTTAAAAAGAAAAATCTCAATTTTTCTGGCAGATTAAACACCCTCTAGTAAAATTTTGATTTCTCCCTATACCAAACTCCTATTGACCTGATTCCATTCTCATTGAATAGCTAAGAGAAATAACTTTCCATTAATATATGGTTTACACTCTAATTCGAAGTAAAATTCAAATCGCACACGTTTAAAGTCACGTCAAAATTCTGGCAGATTACTATGTTGACAGATTAAATACCTTGTCGTAAAATGTCGATTATTCCCTCTACAGAACTCCGATTGACCTGATTCCAAGTTCATTGGATAGCTAAGAGAAATAACTTTCCAGGAATATATGCTTCACACTCTAATTCGAAGCAAAACTCAACTGGCATACGTTTAAAGTTGTGTCAAAAATTCTGGCAGATTGACATCTTGTGTTCATCAATTAACCTAAGTCATTCAAGATTCATGTTCTTCATCCAAGAACTCATAAAGTATCCATGTTAATCATCAAATATTTTCCGGTTTCTCATTTAAATCCGATAGCTATACTCAAAGATATACATCACAAGTAATTCTTACTTTGAATCTCATTTAATAGTTCCATGAACAAAAACCCCATTTTGTACCCATTTATCCCCAAAACGGATTTTGATTTACATATCACTATGATATGAATTGATTATCATCAATTTAGAAATCACAACAGTTAACCACTTGCCTAAAATTTTCCGTAGTGTCTGATCCGTTGGTGTAGTCCCTTAATTTGGCTCCAAAATCCCCAAATTGGCTCTTGATTTGCTTTCCCCCAAATTTCCTCTCAAACCCTAGGTTTAGAGTTGTGCTGAATACCGTTCCCTAATCTCTCAATTAGGTTAAAAACACTCAATCTGGTTTTTGGCCATCTGGGCCTAATTAATATGGCCCAACTCACCCTGTGTGGGCCCGGCGATGTCCAAAAATACCCCGAGACCTAATTACTACCGTCAGATACTTTTTTCTGACTATCTCGACCCATCCGGACGCTACCGTGCACTCGAAACTGTCATCCGATATACTTTTTGTCATTTCCAAATTACGACCTCAAAATGCGACACACGAGATTTCGAACCATTAAAATTAAAAGTCGCCAATTATAAATAGTTCGGCTCAGTCAATTAAATTCTCCAACTCATGAATTTACGTTTCTCCAATTTAAATATTTTTATAACTCCCAAAATAATTAAATAATAAATCCTCAAAATTACGGGGTGTTACAATAAACTTGATTGGTTCAAGATTTTTAGTTTGAGTCTTCAAGTTGGGGCAAAGCCCTATTCCAGTTCGATCATCATAATTGGTTCTTGAATCATCAACAAAACCATCAAAATAGTTTGAATTATTTTCAAATTTAGCAATTTTTTTGAAAACTGTTGCTGTCTTCTCTTTAGATTGTTCCAATTCTAATAATGTTCCTTTATATTTTTTATCCAGAGTTTCATTTTTTTCAATCAAATTCTTTAATTTTTGATAAAAAATTTTGACTTCATTTTCATGAGTTAGACATTGGGTAGTATACTCTTCAGTGTTAAGTTTAACCATCAGACTTAGGTCTTTCAATTTCATAGTGAAATCTTTCACTATCTTCTCTAGTCTAGTGCCTTTCTTGAGGGTTTTTGCCTAAAGTGTGTGAATGTCAGGTAGGTCTTCAGTGTCTGAGTCACTAAGTGTGGTGTGTTAAGTGACCCCTAAGGATTCAATTCTTAAACTCATGCTCCCATTGACATCGTCATTATTGCAGTCCCTTTGACTCACACACCTCGTGGTAGAACTAGCAATATTCTCAGAAATCAAAGCATCTAAACCAGTAGTAGCATGATTTATAACAACAAAAGTAGAGCTATTATCATCATTCTCATACATAATCATATCATCATTGTAGATTATCTTAAAAAAGAGAGATATGCAAGGATCAAAATAATTAGAAGATTCAGGTCCATCATTTTCAGAATCACTTGAATCATCCCATGTTTTTGAAATTTTGGCCCTAGTATGTTTATTGGCAATGTTCAATTTCACTTTATAGTCTTGTGCTATATGTCCTAGTTTTCCACATCTAAAATATTCAATGTTCTTGAAGTCTTTGTTGGGTCTCTTGTCCTTGTGATGTTTGTCTTGACCTTTCTTATGAGGTTTGTAGTTAGACTGAGTTGGATAATTTGGCTTGCCTTCTCTGTTTGCCAATTTATTTCTAAATTTGACACTTTTCTTAAATTATTTTGACATCAAATAATTTTGATTATCCAAACTATCTATATCACATTCCTCATCAGCATCATTAGTGGGAATAGTGATCTCATGTTTATCAACTTAGAGGAAAAAATCAAGTTGGAACTAGTCTGTTTCCTATGGGACTGGGTCATTTGTTTCTTAAATTCTAATTCCATTTCCAATGTTCGTAGTTTACTACTGAGTAACTCAGGAGTGGGATTTTGATCACACATTTCCTCAATAGCATATCTTTTGTTGTCAAATTTCTGTGGCAATGATCTTAGAATTTAGATGCAATTTCATGTTTATCATATGTTATCCCATTAGCATGCGGTTTGGTCATAATGTCAGTCAATTTTATGTAAAAATCATCAAAGGATTCAGAATCTGACATAATTAGGGAGTTATACTGCTGGACAAGCATTCGAGTTTTAGGAGCCTTAACTCTAGTGTCACCTTCATGGACAGTGTATCGCAAGCTTCCTTAGAAGTGGCACAAGATGAGATCCTTTTGAACTCATGTTCATTTATGGACATAAAGATGGCATTCTTGCCTTTATTATTGTTTCGAGAAGTTTGCTTCTCTTCTTGAGTGAATTCACTTAATGCTTCCTTAATCCTCTCATTACTTCCTTCTGTGGCTGGTTTAGTAGGATAAGTGTATCCATTTTCAATAATATCCCAGACATCATCTCCTAAGTTTCCTTCTATGAAAGCAACCATTCTTACCTTCTAGTAAGAAAAGTTGTTTCAAGAAAAGAGTGGGGGTCTGGTCAAGTTACCAAATCTTTCATTTTTCTCGTCCATTGTTTTGATTTTAAGCAAAACAATTTCAGAAACACAAGATCTTTTAAAAAGATTTTCAAAGCTCTGATACCAATTGAAAAACTGTTACTAAAGCCGTTTAATACAAGATTAAACTATTTAAGTAACTCCGAACTATTTTTGAGGAAACTATTTTCTTTAAAATCAAATGAGTTTTCATCACAAGATGTGTTTATTAAAACATTTATGAGACCAGTTTAAGATTTGTAACAAGTTGTAAAAAACAAAACTTAAAAGGTTAAATTAGCACACCAGCGAGAATGAGATGAGGGGACGTAGAAAGATCAATAATAAGAGATTTTTAACATGGTAAAACCTCACCCAACTGAGGAAACATCCACGGTGACTTCTATGTCACAAACCAAAAATCCACTAAAACAAAATATATCAGTTACAAACTATATAACACACATGCACACAAATCAGTCCTGTTCAAGTTTAGGAATGTAGCCACTGGTGTCCTTCTAACTTTTCAGCTGTTCTGATTGCTGATGTGGTTCTCCCAGTTTGCTAACTTCCACTTTGTTCTAGTCTTTATGTCGACTCTTGTTTCAAGATCTTATTACCAACACTTTCAGTGTTGTAGTGTGTAAATGTTTATGATGGTGATCTAACACATGCATGCACACACTCACGCTTATTTTTACAAACAGTCCTAACAAATTACAAATTAGATCTATATGCTGTGATTTTCAGTTTCTCTCTTCTTAGGACACTTAAACCTTATTTGACCTTTAAAAAGACCCAGAATCCACGACTATCTTGCTCAGAAGACGTTTCGAGATCTTATTCAATTTCAGGGTTTTGAAAATGTTTTTGAAATAAAAAACAGCCAAGTGTGATTCCAACTAGGTCAAAGGTCTTGTTTCAAAAGAACTAGAAACAGAAAATGACTTTGTTAATTTTGAAGATGAAAAGATTTACAGAAAATAATCAACAAAAGATTTCTCAAGGCGAGAAACTAAGAATGCAGATCTAGGTGTAATATAACATAAAAACACTAGATCTATGATTTCAAGAAAACAAAAATACAGATCTAACCTAATGTTTAAAAGTTGTACACAAGATCTTAAAGAGAAGAGGTTACAGCACGAAACAACTTTCAAACCAACATTCAAAAACTCTCAAACACTCTAGGTTGGTGTTTGGTATATACTAGTTTTTAGAAAAATGGTTAGGGTTTAAAGAGGTGTTTGGACGATTTAGGGTTTGGGTTTCTAACTCTATGGTTTCTCTCTCTCTCTTCTCTCTTCTCACTTGGAATGACGAAGTGGTAAAAGTCTTATACAGGCTACGGGTTGGCCACCTTAAGTACAGGGTTGAGAAGGATCGAGAAGGGGGTTCGAAATCGATGGCTGAGATTAAGTCTTTCCATATTGACTTCCATCCAACAGTTAAAGATAAGCGGTTGGTTAAACGCTTTCTGATTGGCTAAGAGAGGTTCACAAGGATTGGGACAAGGACGCATGCAGGGCATTGATAAGCTCAATCCAAGGGCTGTTAATAAACACCGGTTTTATCTCTTAAAAGAAACACACAACTAACCAGTAGGAGGGCAACAGGTTTAGGGAAAACAACGAACCACATATGCATGTCCCAAACTAATTACATAGACATCCTTACAGTCTCAAGCGCTTTCGATTTCTACCCAAGTGAACTTAACAGAGATAAAACCAAGAATCAGAAATTATAGAATGACCCCAAAACAATTTAATTCCAATTTTATTTAAGAAAAAAATGTTTTAAAATCATTAGAATTTCCCAAAAAATTATTAAAAAATGTGTTAAGAGAAATTAACACACACAATCAATTTAATGCAAAAAATGAACAAAGTATGCAATCCTAATGTTTGTGAGTGTTTGTAAGTATACCTTTGATCAATTAAACAAGAGGAATCAATTGAATAGAAGGGTCTAAGGCTCTTTCTTATCTAGGGGAGGGACTCAATTTTGTCACTATTTCCAACCTAGATGAGCACTTATACAATGTAGACTCAAGTGAGTCAAGAGTCTAAGGTGCTTCAGATCTAAATGATTTCATTACAAAAGCCAATACCAAAATTTTGAGAGGGTTAACCATCACCAAGGACATTAGAAAAGGTCAACCCAAAGGTAACATTCATCTTTGTGTCTACACGTGCACACATTTTAGTTGGAAGGGTCACCTTAGGAAGTTTTATTATGATATTCGAAAAGGTCCTAGGAAGTCTAAGTCTAGTGTCACCAAGGGTCCTCAAAACATACATCATCACATTACACTATGTGGGTTAGGAGATCCAATTTCGTGGAATTAAATGTTAGACTTATTAATTCTTACACGCTTGCACATGATTTTTCTAATGCTAAATCTAATGGCTGTTTGTGTATGGATCACTACACCAAAAATTGAGAATTATCATGGTACGTGGGTCACAGTCTTGGACCTTCACCTCCTGGTCACGTTCATAGGTTGTGGATAATAACAAAATCGTGTGACCAGGACCTAAGCATGCGAAAGGCTGACGCCCATAGACTGTGACCATGGGGTCATGGCTCAGGTCCATGACCATCTTGTGATCAAATAATGCCAAATTTCCCACAAAACTCTCGCTAAAGTGGGTCACAAACCTGGACCGTAGACTGTTGTGGTCATGTTTACCCCCTCCTTAAGTGGTTGTTTAGGTGTTGGTGGAAGGGATTTTACATTGGTGGACATATTGAAATTTTAAGGTTAGTTTAAATAAAATAAACTTAATTTGGACTTGCTTATTTTGGTAGGGTGAATGCAAATATGCAGAAGGAAGCATAACAATGTTTGGACCAAATAAAATAAGATAAACTCAAATTGGATCGGTTGAAAATAAAAACTAGTTAGTGATTAAATAACGACATTACTTGTAGGGCTTATATTCACATCCTCATATATTTTTCTTAAAAATAATGAGGTACTGTGATAATCACTACTAACAAGAGTAAAAAAGGTTGCAATTGGACCATCGTCATACATCTTTTATTAATGCACCCCATATAGACGATACTCTTATTTATAAGTACGAAAATAAGAAGATTTGGCGATTTAACTACCTTAAAAATCATGGAGTTCATATCTCACAAGAATAAATGTTCGATTGTATTATATTTTCCATATCAGGAAGCTGGGATAAGATAGTATCAAATATATTTCGCCTACATAATCCCGACATAGACCTAATTTTATTTACACTATTAGAGAAGGTAGAAAAAATATTCATCCATTATGGATACAACTACGTAAATAGAGCATTTGACCAGACTGTGATGTCTCGCAACATATGCGCGTTAAATTAAACATTTTCAATAAGATGATGAAGAAAGGATTATGAGTTCATGTCACGAACACATCAATTATAGATACACTCCCTCTTAGTTGGCTAGTTGCAAAAATCCATCTATGTTTAAAAAGTAATACTGAATGGATGTACATTATACACGATGAACATATTTTAAAGTCTTCAGAAAAGAATCTATAAAAATATATATAGTTGTAAACATGATTAGTTAATCCTAAACATGTTAGTATAATGAATTCGCCATTTTTTTTATTACAGGTAATGTTGTATGAAAATGGAGATAACGTACCAAATGATAACTGGAAACCTCCTAGATTCTCATCTCTTGCCCCCCCAAACTGAATTTTCGTCACTCTGGGTGAATATTACACTTCTCCGCAATTGGTTCACTTTACCACTCCATCTACGAGTAGGTAACAAATGCCTGTTAATTCAATACTCCGTCCCCGCTATCACAATCTCCCGAGTAAATGAGATGAAACCCATTGGCTTCTCCCTCCTCAAGAATAATCCAACTGGCACTAAGAATGATGCCCAAATCTTTAAATCCCAGTGTTTTTCCCTTAGAAAAATACATGTGGAAGTTAGGGCAATATATAACTGATACGAAGCTGATCAAGCCATTAAGGATGACATTTTTAAACAACTCTATAAAGTTTTTCATTTCCCAACCGTTCAAAGAAAAAGATTATTTACCAGGTTGTTAAATGAATGAGAACATATATGAGTAACCATCTGTAGAGACATTTCTTGAAGGCGACATTAAGCTCCGACATTTTTGCAATCAAAGAGAGTTTCCCTTCAAATGTTGAAATGTTGATCGATCTATGGAATATCCTTTTAGAAAATGAGGTGATGGACAAAAGATGGTCTAGAGGGAGAAAAATAACCAAAATCGAATGAATAAATTTGATGTCCACAGGCTGGGGCCTAAATCATCTGAAGATTTTAGGAGTGAATGGTCAGAAAGGAGAATGAGTAGTCCAGCTGCCGATAAAATACCTAATGAGGGAAACTTATACGTGCATGCCCGATGGAAAAAAGATAATAAAGTCCCATGACACTTGGCTCTGAATCTGTAGAGTAATACTATTTATTTATTTATGTATATACAAGTTATATAAATTAATGTTAAAATCATAAGACTAAATATAATTTCACACTATAGGAATTGATCAATGCCAATAGTAGTTAGTCCCTATGATCCCTTATGATGAAATTTGAGATGATTCCCTAAACTGTACCTTTGCAAAGGACAAATGATAAAGGATGATAGGTGTGTGATCGTATATATCGAAAGCAAAATTACAACACACTGTACCTCTCATTGATGAGCTCTGTTCGGTGAGGAAATACATATTGAGCCAAGAGGCAAGTCAATCCAATACAAAAGGGATGTGAAATAGATTAAGAGTAACCCGGGAGTGTTTATGAGTGAAATCGAGAGGCTTGTATCCTTATTTACTCAAAGTTTTTGGCCCCAAATTCCTCCTCAAGGTTATAACCTCCTTCTCAAGGTTTCCCCTCCCATATTCTGCCTCATGTAACATTCCTCTCCCCAGTGCCCTCTCCTGCCAAATTCCCCTCCAAAATGGCTCCTCCTACCGCAGTCCCAAGATCATCGTCAACCACTCATGGTGAATATATCGGGAAGTACTATATTATGGACTTTTCCAATATTGGGACTTTTGTCACGTGCACACTCGTTTCCTTCAATGTTAGAACTCCAGTTCACAATCGCCCTTTACAGATGTTTGAGGCCCGAATGTTGGTTGATAACATATACGCTAGTTGCCGAAAAGAGATTGAGCATAATGATAGCAAAGAAGGGCCCTTTCTGGAATACTATCGAAATTGTGATATCACTTGGTCAATCTATTTGTTGGTCAAAATTAGGTGATGAATGTTTAATTTGAGTTAAAGTTGTAATATTTTGTTTATTTAAGTTATTTTATGTTTGTGGGTCATTTTTTGAAAATTGTAGTAAATGTAACATATATTTAAGTTAATTTTTTTTTTAATTTAAGTTTTTTTAAGTCAGTCAGATTTTAGTTGGATAATTTGAAAGCATTATAAATTGTGCATTATTGTATGCAACATGACCTTTGTTTCAACCTACCAATATAGGTGAATTTAATTTTGAAGATTATTTATTGGAATTCCTAAAATATAAAGATTGGATGGGGAAAACTAACCAAATATTTGATAATCATGTAAAGGTCATTTAAAAATTTGTTAAATACACATATAGAAATCTTAAAAGTGACAAAATTCCACGTCCATGCACCCGTTATATCAACGAAAAATATAAATCTTTAGAAGATATTGAGTTGCATTTAGTAAAGTGGGGAATTGATTAAAACTATAAGATATGGACATACCACGGTTAAAATAACATGCATTATATTCCAGAAGAATTATCAGTACCTAAACACATAACGAAACCGCACCGAGTAAAAGTGGTACATGATTTGGTAGCATATTGTCCTTTGACCGACCTAATTGATGATTCTTACACAGTCCAACAACATCAAAACCACCAACCTTTAGATATAAATGATGTGCATTACGATAAATCCAATGAACAACTTGACGCTGAATTACAGAATATCGATAATACATACAGTTAAAGGCTGACACATCTAGACCGTCGCATAAATATTGCGATAAAGATCACTAGGTATAATATGCAATAATTTTTTTGCAGTTAATTTGTTTTTTCGAGCAAAAGTGTAACTAATATTCTTAAGTGGGTCAAATGCATTCTCTCAAAATAGAATACGTTATTTGATAATTGTTTAAGAATGAAGAAGACCTTGAAGGGTTTGTGTTTGAAGTACAAATAAACTCTTTCTTGCAAGTATGATTTCATATTGTAATGCAATAAGAAAGAAGAGGAGGCTAATTGTCTCGTATGCAGTGAGCTAAGCCATGTGCCTTGTGATAGGGGAAAAGACAAGACAACAAAATATCGCAAGTGCTCGCAAGTTCTACATAAGGCTTTGAAGTATTTTCCCCTTAAGCCAGGTTAAAATGATTTTTCACTGTAACATGGATATAAGAGGTCATGACATGCCACACTCGATGCAAGGTGGGTAAGAATCTAATTCATCATCCGATTAATTCACTAATTTGGAAGCTTTGAAATGCATGACACCCTGAATTTGCGAAGGGACCGTACAATGTCCGTCTTTCATTATCAATCGATAAATTTTACCCTTTCAATAATTTAAGCACTAATCAAAGTTATTGACCAGTTCTCATGATGCCTTTAAGTCTCCTTCCAACACTATGCATTAGAAAGGAGCTCACATTATTATCATTACTGATACCCGAGGTGAAGGCTCTCGATGAAGATATTGATATTTTTAGCCCCATTAATCGGAGAACTTAAAGAATTGTGGGATAAAGGCATGTGGGAGTTTTACACTTATAAGGTTGAAGTTTTCACACTAAAAAGTAATGGTATTATGGGAGATCGATGCCTTTCTTATTATGGGACCTTGTTCGATTGCAATGCTCATGGTTATTTTGAAAGTCGCATATATGAGGATAAAACTGAAAACACTTGACTACATCAAAGTGGTAAGATGAGTTATACGTGTCATCGGAGATTTTTAACGATTGCTACATGTCGGTCATGAGTATAGGACAAAACTTGCTTAGCTTTGTAGTTAGTAGATCAAGGAGAGGGCGAAGATTGTGACTACAAGGAATACGTAAGTAGGTAAACACCCTTAGTTTGTAAACCATAAGCATAAAAATAGGGAGGATCCTAATGACCCTACTAAAAGAAAGATATGGTCCAGATGATCAATATTTTTGACTTGTCGTATTGGAAAGATCATTATGTAAGGCATGGGACTGATGTGATGCACACAACGAAGAATGTTGCGAAATATTTGATAGGAAATTATCTGGGTGGATCTTATTTAAAAATTGGAGAGATGGTGCATCGTGATCTACATAAGATGAAAATAAAGAAGAAATTGTGGTTTAAAAATGTACCTAGAACAAGAAGTATTTATACCCCCCTTGGGAGCTTTCACTTTGACTACTAGTTAGAAAATGATTCTCCTAGACATATTTTTCAACTAGAAGACTTCGATTGGTTATTTTGGTAATTTGCTCATGGTAGTAACCTACCACACATATTACCTGAAATAGTGCAAGTTTAACACCCCAACTCGAGTTTTGATCAATGTTGGGTCAACTTGCGTCGAAGGAATTAAAGGAGGAGGGGAAAAGTCCAATTTTATTATTTTAGAAAATCCTTTAATTGCACAATTTATTAAGCACAAAAATTATCGATTTTAAGTTGGAAAAAGAAGTGACCACTTTAAGTAATTAGATCAATTTACAAGGTTAATTTATAAAAATTCGATTTAATTTGTAATACTAATTAAATCATATGGCTAAGGCCTAAATAAAAACCACAGTCATCCTTGTATTATTAAATCATATGGCCAAGGCCCGAATAAAATTTTTAATGTCGCCAATTACTAATATTTCAAAAGATAATTTAAATGAAATTACAGAGGCACTAACGATGTTGACTGCCCTCTGGGGCTCTATCCACTTCCTTCCCGACGACCTTACTCGAAGTACCTAAGGTGGGGTGGGTTTTTTAACATAAAAAGCAGGGGTGGGAGAACGCTCATCAGGGCAGGTAATACTAAGCTATACGTTTTCTACAAAAATAATATACATATAACGTGTATTTTACTCATTTTGAAAATATTTAATAATTTATCCAGTATTAATGCTACTACCATGAAAGGCACCCGAGCGATGAACTTATACTCACACTTGACCATTTCATACCACCCTTTACCTGGTTTAGAGACTATTAATTTTATTTTATTCATTAGTCTCCTTTCTATCACTTTTCATTTGGTTGTCTTACTTACACATTTTCAAGCACAACCAATGTGATTTCCTTTTTTCATTATATTTTCTCGAATCTTCCAATATCCGCGAACTTTAATAGGCTCCCCACCATCTGGTATGCTACCATATGCTATGGACATTGATTTTAGGTCTGTTACCCCAGGGCTCCGAGCCATTCTTTATATTTTTGTTGTCATTCGAGTCCATATGAACGTATTTTAATATTTTTGCTAATGTTCACTTTATTCCATCGTTTTACCGTTTTCGTCCTTTCTACGATTTATATCACCATTTAATCTTGTCAACGTGCCATTCTATCCACTTTATTCATTTTACCAAAAATCGACTGATGAGGTCTAATGAGAAAATCCAACCATTAGGACCCTCATCCATTTTGCCTTTCTTTCATCATAATTTTGTGAAAAACGTATTTAATTCATTATGGCACTAAAAATCAACCTTTTCTTTCAAAACATCATTTTTATGATTTTATCTCTATACTTCATTAATACATTTAACCATTTGAAGACTATTTTAGCCAAATGCTCACTATTTTTCTCTATATATTGATGTGACTTCAAGTTCTATTTTTCTTCATTCTAATAATATTTATAACACAATTTTAGGGCTATAATTATTTCATAAAACCCATTTCAACATCATTTATGAAGTCTAAAATATCTTCTACTAGCATACTACATGATTTAACACATGTTAAGGCGGGTTTCAAGCCCAAAATCCTCAAATGTGCAACTAAACAAGATATAAATCATGGGTTTACATTTTTCAAGCTTTATTTTCATATTTCAAGGTAAAAATGTCATTTATTCATAAAAACCTATTTAGGTTTTGTCTTCTTGAAAACTCTATTTTTGCAAGACTTGAATATAAGAGAAAATATCTTCTTTTTTGGCATTAAATCTTATCTACCATGCATCCTACACATTTTTCATAGCTAGAAACCTTCAAATCTTAGAGAGAGAAAAGTCCTACTTTAAGGTTTGAAGAGGAGATATAGAAGAATATGAAGATGGAAGGTCCTAACTTCAAATACCCCCAAAATCTCTTTAAAACACTCCGAAGCTACTTTAAATTCTCCTACTTGCTTGACTCAACCCACTTCTACCCTTTACAAATCTTGAAATGGAGGAATAATACTTGTACATGGGGAAAAATGGTGTAGAAAGATGATGTTAGGTGTAAATATGGTGGGAGTGAGCCGGGGAGAATGATATACAGTTGAAATTAAAAAGAGAGAAGGGAAACCACTGATATAAAAAAGTGGGGAGACCTACTACCTCTCTCTCCTATATGGACCCAAATACCTACAAAAATGATTTGAAAACCAAGCCCGACCATGAAAAACACGTTTTATCTTATTTGAAGCACTAGAGGTTGACACCTCATAGATCCAAGGGTTATGGTGTTGACATCACAATAAAAATCTACAAAAATTTCCGATTTAGCTTCGGTCGTTTAAACGACAACTGATCTCGTTCGAATGAGACCCCTCTTCATTTGAACACGCATTTAATGAGGCCAAAAGGGTTAACGTGGACGTGAGAAGTAACTCATTCGGACAATAATCTCTTTCGATCGAACGACACCCCCTTTGGTTCGAACGACAAGGAACTTCGTTCGAACGTAGGCTTCCAATGTGATTCCAGAGAGTGAGGGAAGTCGACCATTATCTCTGTCATTAGAAGTTCATTCGAATGAGTTTTTTAAACAACATACTCCTCATTCGAACGACTTTAGATTTCTACTAAATGAACTTTAAGCCATAAAAATTCCAATTCGACAAACACAATAGCTACGATGATGGTTCAATCTCAATATTAATTCATATATACAACTTTATATGGAAATAGATAAAATCATGTGCACGGGTATTATAATAAGTGTTACGAATGGCACATTATCATTCAATCAATTTACCTATTTTTTAAGCATGGCTTCTTAGAGCACATAGATGTCTTCTAAGAAATTATGCAAATAAGTTTGTGCTTTGCATTACTTTGTGTGAACGTGGTAACAAAAATCACATTAAAGTTGTGAAATCAACTTTACATGATATAATTTTTGTATTTGAGAAATATTTTCCTTCGCCATTCTTCGATATCAATATCTATCTACTTCTGTATTTAGGCGATGAGGCTTTGTTACATGGCCCCGTTTGGTATTAATGGGTTTACTTTCGAGCATTTGATGAAAGCCTTCAAATATTATGTTAAGAATACACAGTATATTGGGGTATCAATTGCTAAAGAATAAATAAATGTGGAATCATTGCTATATCATAAGGAACATATTTGAGAACAAGATATGATGAGGGTCAATCCTCGTGGAGAAGGAATGATCAAGGAACCTGGCACGTTTGAGGATTAATTAACTTTTGGGAACCCTAAAGATGTGAGACTCACTAATCTAAAATACGATCAAGAATCTCGATATGTCTTTGAATCGTAAGATAAAGTTAAAGAATAGAGAGTAAATAACTACATACTTAACTGAATTATTCTTGTTTGATTATATGTATTCTCTATATTATGTTCTAAACTCTACCATTTACCTTTAGGAATTATGATAATGAAAATTTTCCAAGATCATAGGAGAAATTGCTCAACGAATGAAATTAGGGCATGGTTATCAAAATAGGTAATTTTCACCTTTTATGTGTGAGGTTTTATATTCATGTGTTGTAAAAATATTTTCTAATACAAATTCATTAATAAATCCAACTTCTAAAAAAGGGTGTTGTCTCTTTAAGAATTGCACGCCTATAAAAAGGTCCCACATTTCGTGCAAAAAAGTTTAAGAAGTCTTGCACCATTGGTTTTAATTTTGTCTCATACCCTTATGAGGAAAATTTTGTGACGCAAAACAATAAGATTTTAATTTCCTCCTTGACTATTTGTGTCACTAGAAAAAGAGATAAAAATATAAAAGATACGGTTGTGGGATTGTCCTATAAATCCTGGAACTCGATTATTCATATTTCAGGGAAACCGTATCCTATTTTGACTGGGTAAATAAGGAGGACACTATAAATGCTTGTAAAGTTGATCCTAACTTAAAACTTATCATGGTAGATTTATCTAGGTTGAAGAGTAAATATGTCACAGTCGAAGAACCTTTTATTTGTTTCTTTCAGAACGTAATGAAGGTATTATACTTAACGTGCATAAAAGATGATAATTGAGTCTATTATTGTGCATGTACCAAGGGGTATAGATACTCAAGAAGACGTATTAAAGGTTTCTAAATAGTTATACTATGCTATTGATGACAACCCTAATTTGAATAACCTTTTAGTTGATTTAGAGGACGATTGATTATAAAAATATTATGTTAACCTTGGCAATCCTATTTGTGTCATATTATTATATTGCCCATTGATAATCCTATTTGTATCCAAATTGTATTCTATTATGATATTAGCGCTATATTGGCACTTTAGTTTGATGTATTGTTGTTTAGTTTTATTTATGAGTGTCTATTTTGAATTATGAATGTTTAGTATGATTTATGAATTAACTAGGATGGCATGGTGATTTTCTTTGAATTGTCAAATCCACGGTGTCAAATTAGTTTTAGACATAAGTTCCTATTAAACATAAAGTGGAATTGGGACGACAATGTTAACAACATTTGGTCAAGAACAAAGAATGATATCGAGAAAATAGGTATATAAATTTTAGGTGAGACTAAAGGAAAAAGATTCATTAAAAAAAGACTTGGTGGTGGAATGAGAAAGTGCAAAAGATAATACAAAAGAAACAAGTAAGTTTTAAAGAGTGGCAAAAAAGTAAGGATTAAGAAGATTTAGAAAAATATAAGAAGTTAAAAAGTGAAGTAAAAAATATTATTAAAAATGTGCAACAAAAAGCACTAGATAATCTTTATAGTAGTAAATTAGGTACCAAGGAAGGTAAAAAGGAAATATATAAATTGGCAAAAAATGTGGATATATTGATAGAGGATATGAGTCCAGGTAAGTGTATTAAAGGCATAAATCAACTTTTTTAATTAACGAGAAAGAAATTTTAGATAGATGAGAAGAGTATTTTCAAGGATTATAGAATGAAGAATATCCCAAAAAAGATGTCGACGACATAGAGCCGAATATAGGAATGGTATGTTCGATTACTAAAAAAGAAGTAGATATAGTAATAAGAAAAGTGGGAAAGAATAAAGATATTGGTCCGAATAAAATACCCATGGAGGTATGGAGGATCCATGGAAGTATATGGATAAAATGGTTAAAAGTTTATTTAATAAAATTTTAAAAGAAGGCAACATGCCAGATGAGTGGAGGAAAAGCACTATAACACCTTTGTCTAAAAATAAAGGGGATTTACAAAACTATAGTAATTATAGAGGAATCAAACTGATGAATCACACTATGAATATATGAAAAAGTTCATAAAACAAAGCTTTCGAAATGATTCAACTATTTCAAACAATTAATTTGGATTTATGCCAGGACGATCCACTATGGAAGCTATTTTCTTATTAAGACAGTTAATGGAGAAATGTAGAAGTAAGAATAAAAATTTATATATGGTATATATAGACTTAGAAAAGGGTTATGTTAGAGTACCTAGGGATATAATATAGTGGGTTTTAAAGAGGAAAAGAATCCCTATGAGTTATATTAAAGTTATTGAAGACATGTATGATAACATTTAGACTCGAGTGAGAACTATATGGGGAGAAACTAATGACTTTATGATTAAAGTGGGTTTACATTGAGGACTAACTTTATGTCCTTACTTATTTGTCGTAGTATTTGATGAGATTACTAAGGGCATACAAGCGGATGTCACATGGTGTATGTTATTTGTGGATGATTTAGTTTTAGTAGACACTTCAATTGAGGACTTAGCAATGAGAGCAGATACTTAGGTAAACCTTAGAATCTAAGGGACAAAAAATCAGTAGAAATTAAACTAAATTTATGGAATGTAAATTTAATAATAAGGCATCGGATATCATAATGTTAAAGATTGAAGAAAAAGTGATAAACTAAACTAATAAGTTTCATTATTTAGATTCAATGTTACAAAGTAATGGGGATATTGATGAGAATCTTATGAGTAGAATATCAACTTTTTGGCTGAAATGGAGACAAGCAAGTGGGGTGTTATGAGACAAAAGGATTACTACTAAATTATAAGGAAAATTTTATAGAACAGTTGTTAGGATATCAACCATGTATGGAGCGGAGTGTTGGGCTTTAAATAAAAAACATGAACAAAGTCTTCATATTAGTGAGATAAGGATGCTCCAATGGATGATAGGAATTACTAGAAATGACAAAATTAAAAACCAATGTGTGAGAAATTTTAGGAGAAACTCCAATTAGTGATAAATTAAGATAAAGTACACTTAGGTGGTACGGACATGTGTTGCGTAGAACAATATATTCTTCTATAACAAGAGGAAGATTATTGGAAATAGAGGGTAAATGAGAAAGAGTCTTCCCTAAGCTATCGTGGGATGAAATTATTAGGAGAGATCTTAAGTAATTAAACTAGAATGATAATATTGCTCCTAATATAATAGAATGGAAAAGGGGAATCCATGTGGCCGACCTCATATGATGGGATTACGGCAAGGATGATGATGATGATATTTTTCATGTCCTTCGAAACACGAATGTAATTTGTATATTACAAGCAAATACATCTTAGTCTTAAATATCATCTTTTTCCCCATTTGACAAAACATTAACAGTTCCTTGAAGATCTAGTTGGTGTTTTTATATATTTTAGGCTAAAATATCACTTTCTCCTTACTTTGTTCATATTATAACTCCCCCAAAGCATATCAAGATTGCATGAGATTGGCAGTAAAAGTTACACCTACTTGACGCCGATATGTTGAATTAGCACTAAAACATTATTCAAAGAAGTAAATTATTAGAAATGATACATAAATTTAAAGTTCAATAAGTGATAAGACCTCAAATTGGAAAAATAGTTGCATTGAGTGGAAGAAAAAATAACAAATGTTATACACAACAGGTATCCATGTCTTTACATTAATTTTGTAAATTTTATTAGTTTGGAGGTTAAGTAACTCCGGTTGGTTACCATATGTGAGTGATATTCTAGTTTTGATCAATTAATAACAAACCATCCTTACATGTAAGATAATTAGTGAAGTGCCTAATGGTGAATATAATTTTCTTTGTTACTTACAAAAAATATAAATGGTGATGAAATTTCTCGCATTTCATTGTTTTAAAATAATATGCTCACAAACTAGTCAATGTGATGTGAGTATTATAAAGTAATAATATTACTGAATTATAGATAAATTGTTTGCTGAATACAAAACTTTTTTAGGGGCTGCATAAAAAGTATTTCCTTTTATTAAATGGATATGGTCATGGACCTAATCCATGATCCCAATTTTTTTCTAAAAATAAATAAATAACTGGTCATGCTCAAAGACTGTAACTAAGTATTTAGTTTTTATAAAACTTAAAGGTCACGAATTAGGGCCATGAGAAAATTTGAACATTGTCCCATTCTGCCACAAATTCGGGCCATGACCATGGGGTCACAGATTATGTCCGTGACCATAGAGCCAATATTATTCCACACTGGTCACGAATTTCGGCCATGGCCACGAGGTCACTGATTAAGTCCCTGACCATTGAGCCAAATTATTTCACATGAGAGACCATGACCCCCATTTAGGATCAAGGATGACGTATGTGACCACAATTTTAAGTCATGGAGAAAATGTTCACGACTAAGATCCGTGATCCGTGACCCTGGTCACGGTTGAGGTTTGTAAAGCTTTTATGCTTTATATTATATGTTATTGCAATTTGTATGATGCTTGAGTCTTTTTTATTTTTGATTTTTCATTTATTGGGTTTTATGAAAAAATACAAAAAGATTTTATTTATCTTTTGAGTCATTTTGAAAAATGTTTAAGAACAAAAAAATATTTTATTTTGTTTGTGTAATTTGGTTTTACACATTTTTTGTGGCATATCGGTGTTTGGAATCCCATCAGTTCCATGTTATTCCATGTGTCTAGGACATTTGATTATGATTTACAATGCTTAGTATTGTTCTCAATCATTCTTGCATGGAGTTTTTTTTTAATTTAATTTACTTAATGGATTCACTCTAAATATGCCTTTGCACAAACTTGCACGAGCTCTTAAGGATTAAAATTATATATGTTGCATGATCTAAGTGGGGTGTTCTCCTATTAATCTTGTTATATATACATATCTATTTGACTATGAGGGCTTTATATATGTAAGAATCATTACCCAAGAGTATATTTAGTTTGATAAACATATGAGGATGCATTGAAAAAAGGGATATGAAGGGCTAATTCTCATTTTTGTGAAAGACTACCATCGACAAGAGACTAAAAGAAAATAGAGGCAAAAGAAAAAAATTACCAAGGCCATGTTTAGAAATTGATTCTTCTTATTTCGATATCTTCAAAAAGAGAGAGAAAAAAATGAATATCTAGACCTTTTAAGGTGTTAAGTTGAAGATCAATGGGTTTTCATAATGTGTTCTAGTTATTCTTAAATGTTTGATACTATTGTTCTGAGAATCATCAAGATTTCTTGGCTAGTGTGCATTGTGTATGTTTGTCCTTTATGAGTTCTTTTTTATCACTTGAGTCTCAATCGAAGTTTGATAAATTATTACGGTCAAATATAATTCTTGGACATATCTTAAGTGATTGGGCAGATTTTTTTTATTTCTTGTTCACTCCTCTTCACTCCATACCAAATTTAGTTTAGACACATTGATGCCATACGAGTGTGTAAAGATAATGTGTTCTGTATCTTTTGTGGTGTTTATGCCTATACATGTATCTATGCATATTTATATATACGGTATGGTCTGTTTTGAGTTTTTTTCATTGAATTTAATCTATGATTGCCACATGCTTCATATTCGATTCAAATTTAGTATGTTATATGACCCTTTTGGTATCTTTTATCTCATTTTTTTACAATGGTTTTTGTAAGGACATTTTTCTCATGTCCAAGATTTTACATTTATGTATGTCGTACGCCGCTACATTTTGCACGTCACCTCACGATCTCACATGACGGCCTCTATCCGATTTCTGGGAATCAAGCATCCATCATCTCCATCATGTGTCCCACATAGTCCTCAACAACTTCACATACCATGCTTTTAGGGTCTATATGCTAGTGGTATGCAAGAGAAGTCAAATCAATGAAAGAAGTCACGATATGGAAGTTCAAGGGAAATTTGGTAATTGTACATCCACCGTCCGGAGGATAGGTCAACTGGAATGTTGAAGATCTTGCCACAACAAAGATACTGGAAGAAACGGCATCTCATTCTGAGCTACGGTGAAGAAGATATGGCCCTTTGAAGATGGAGAGAATTCCTCGAAGGAATCTGGTTCCTGAGGATCGGACCGATCCGCCTAAAGAGACCAGACCGATCCGACTGCTAAGATGAGGCCAGTATACCCCGGATCCATAACGAACCGATGAAGCCAAAATACCGAACCAATCCACCTGCAATTAAAATAACCGATCCGGTATACCGGACCGATCCGCCCATCAACCGAACCGGTCCGCCTGGGATAATTACGAGCAGTCCCAGTGTTTGAAAACTCTTTCCTTGGTTTTCTTATTTAAAGCCATCTTCGGGGAGTTATTTTTTAAGACTTTCAAAGATAAAATCCAGAGTCCTAATACTCCAAGTCTTCACTTTTTTGAGTTCCCCAACTCATGTTTGATTCACACAACTTTGCCATACCATTGTGAATCTTTTGGAACCCTAGAACACAAACTTTGTGTATTTTTCATCTTTGTGGAGAGAACTTTGCAACCGAGGGCTGCGTGTCATTGCCGAGGGAGTCTCTATGAAGTGTTATGACTGCGTGTCATTAAGGAGTGCTGCGGTTCTTCCTTTGCCGATTGGACTGAGGTTCATGTGGGTTCGCTGCGTGTGGATTCATTGCTGTATTTCATTGTAAATCTTGTAAGTTGCGATTTACTCTTTATAGTGAAATAAAAGGTTTTGCTCTGCGGGGATTTTTCCTTAACTTGGTGTCACATGATTTATTTGTTTATGGGTTGACACACACACGCACTTTAGATGCATGTTTAGGGGCTGAAATTTAATAGGTTTGCCAAATTTGAAATTTGCGAAGTTTTTCAATATCACGCATTCTCAAATTGGTATCAGAGCGGGTTACTCTAAATTATCGAGTGATCTTGATTTTTAAAGTTTTTTTTCCTGATACAATTTGACTTCTCACATCGTCAAATTGGTATCAGAGCAGGTTGCGCAAATTTATCGCGTATTCCTATTTTCCGCAAAAATTGTGTGATATTGATTTTTTTAAAAAATCAGTTTTATGAAAAATCGCAATTTTTCAATGGAACGCCCATTTAATGAGGAGCCTATTTTTGAAAAATTTCACGACCGTGCTGAAAAATTAAAAAGTTTGAATTTGAAACTTTGCAAAAGAATTAAAGTTTTGGAAAAAGAAAATTCTCTCTTTAAAAGTAAGATTGAATATTTGCAAGAGTTTCAAACTCAAAGTGATATTTGTCATGAGCACTTTGGTAATTTGTGTACTGATTTTGATTCTTTAAAAATTGCCAAAAAGAAGAGTGATGAGAGAGTCCTAGTTTTAGAGAAGGAATTGGAGGACTTAAAAAATTTTAGGGTTCCCGTTTGTGCCGTCGAGGATAAAAAATTAATCGATGATTTTACGGCACGCGAAAAGACTCTTAGGAATAAGTTTGTTTTAATTGAGGGGGAGCGTGATAAACTGTTAAGTTTAATTGATTATTTGAAGAAGGCGTCCCTTAATTTGAAAGAGTCTAATTCTTTGCTTGAGTCAAAAATTTTGAAGTTAAAAAATGATTTGACAGACTCAAGTAGGTTTGATAGTGATGGTAATGGCTCATCATGTTCTCATGCTTCTAATGCTAAAGCCAAAACCATTATTTGTTTTAGAGGGTCAACTAATTCCAAGGACGCTAGAAAAGATCACACTTTCGGTGTCATCCCACCCGTTTACACATGCTCATATTGTGGTAGGAATGGTCACCTTAGGCGATTTTGTTTTCATCTTGGAAGAGGTCCTAGGAATTCGAAGTCTAGTATTTTGTTGGTTCCTAAAACCCCTTGTCGACGTGTTTCATCCATTTGGGTTAGGAAATCACTTTTGGAGGAACTAGAATTTAGACAAGTTGATTCCCGTTTGCTTACACATGATTCTTCTCTTGCCATATCATATAGATGATTGTGTTTGCATGTTTGTCATACGCTAGTTATGCTTTTTGATATATTTTTGCTAGCGTTGTGACATGTACTTTTTGTATATATTTTTTTGAAAAATTTTGAAAAATACAAAAAGATTTTCTTTTAAGAAAAATTTTGAAAATACCAAAAAGATTTTATTTTGATAAAATTTTTGAAAAATCCAAAAAGATTTTTTCTTTTGTTTTGCACCTTTTCTGGATGAGCATTTAAGATAGCCAAGTCACAACTTCATTTCATATATCCATGTAACTGTTTGGTAGAGATTTGAGTCGCTACATCATTTCATCCATGTGCTTAACATTGATTGGAGTCATTGAGATGTAATTAGTGATATCTTCCTACATGTTTGACTCCTATATCCTTTAATGCACACATGCACGGCTATATTTGATTATTGCACTTGTCTATCACATATTGGCTTGAGTGTTTCTATCTCAATTCTGTCTATACAATGTACAATATGCGATAAAACTTGACAAGATTGGATTGCATGTAAAAACCGTTCTGGTGAGACTGTGTGATTATTTGCATAACGGGGAGGGGCTGCGAAAGTTGATTATTTATACTTTGCGCAAAAGCCACCGTTAAAAAGGACCTAAAAAATGGAGGTATTGTAATATCCGAGGTCCAAAGAGGTTAAAAGAGCCCGGAAAAAATTTAAAGGCAATAAAAAGATATTCATGCCACAAAGGGGCCATTTAGGTTTTTGCACCAATTCTCCAAAGTTTGAGAATTTAGTATACCCCTATTAAAATATAAATCTGAGGGAGTTTGGTTGGAGATTGAAAAACGGGTTTGCACTTCCTTGAAAGTCCTGAAAAAGCATGAAAATCATTTTGGACGTTATTGGTGTAGAAATCACTTTGAGCTTTGATTTGTAGATTTGATATAGTCAATGTCTTATATTTCCAATCTTTTACACCAAAGGAAGTATTTGAGTTCATTCGTTAGGAATATCCAATATTCATCGTGCACATATGTCATGTTTGTATGCATTGATTTTCCTATCGAATTTGATCACTCCACTTCATTTACGCTATCATCGACTTGGTTGTTTTGTGTTCATTCATGGTGTGATTTTATGCCTTGTGTCACCCCGGTACTTGATTGCTTGATTTATTTCTCTCATTTGTCTATTTGAGGACATCATAAAAAGGGGGAGAATGAATTATCCGATGATGGGGGAGTTTTGAAATTCTGAGAATATCATCTTAAATTGATATATATGCTTATGTTTATCTCATTTCAAACTCGATATGTCACTTGGTATTTTGCTTTATCTCATGTGTGTAGGTACTACTTTGATGATCACTGAATTGCACACCCTAATGAGAAAAGCGTTGAGATTCCCGAAGATTTGAAGATCAAACGATGCAGTCTTATTCACTTGTACTCTTTCAGTTTTGGGTTCATGGAAGGGTAGATTTGTATAGGCAATTTCATACGTGATAATTCGTATTTTTTTGTATGTACCGGCATAGACATAGGGAGAGATTTGTAAGGATATTTTTCTCATGTCCAACATTTTACATTTATGTATGTCGTACGCCGCTACATTTTGCACGTCACCTCACAATCTCACATGACGACCTCTATCCGATTTCCGGGAATCAAGCATCCAACATCTCCACCATGTGTCCCACATCATCCTCAACAACTTCACATACCATGCTTTTAGGGTCTATATGCTAGTGGTATGCAAGAGAAGTCAAATCAATGAAAGAAGTCACGATATGGAAGTTCAAGGGCAATTTGGTAATTTTACATCCACCTTCCAGAGGATAGGTCAACTGGAAAGTTGAAGAGCTTTCCACAATAAAGATACTGGAAGAAACGGCATCTCATTCCGAGCTACGGTGAAGAAGATATGGCCCTTTGAAGATGGAGAGAATTCCTCGAAGGAATCTGGTTCCTGAGGATCGGACCGATCCGCCTAAAGAGACCGGACCGATCCGACTGCTAAGATGAGGCCAGTATACCCCGGATCCATAACGAACCGATGAAGCCAAAATACCGAACCGATCTGCCTGTAATTAAAAGAACCGATCCGGTATACCGGACCGATCCGCCCATCAACCGGACCGGTCCGCCTGGGATAATTACGAGCAGTCCCAGTGTTTGAAAACTCTTTCCTTGGTTTTCTTATTTAAAGCCATCTTCGGGGAGTTATTTTTTAAGACTTTCAAAGATAAAATCCAGAGTCCTAATACTCCAAGTCTTCACTTTTTTGAGTTCCCCAACTCATGTTTGATTCACACAACTTTGCCATACCATTGTGAATCTTTTGGAACCCTAGAACACAAACTTTGTGTATTTTTCATCTTTGTGGAGAGAACTTTGCAACCGAGGGCTGCGTGTCATTGCAGAGGGAGTCTCTACGAAGTGTTATGACTGTGTGTCATTAAGGAGTGTTGCGGTTCTTCCTTTGCCGATTGGACTGAGGTTCATGTGGGTTCGCTGCGTGTGGATTCATTGCTATATTTCATTGTAAATCTTGTAAGTTGCGATTTACTCTTTATAGTGAAATAAAAGGTTTTGTCCTACGGTGATTTTTCCTTAACTTGGTGTCACATGATTTATTTGTTTATGGGTTGACACACACACGCACTTTAGATGCATGTTTAGGGGCTGAAATTTAATAGGTTTGCCAAATTTGAAATTTGCGAAGTTTTTCAATATCACGCATTCTCAGTTTTATTTGTTCATTGTTTGGATTTTTTGTGCTTGTGTTGCCGAGTGTGTTTGTATTGTGCACTTTTATCTTTGTCTATTCCTGAACAAAATGGGAAAATATTTACCTTAGGGGGAGACATCTTAGTTTAGGTGGATACATCTTAACCTTAGTTTTAGGATATGTTTAGACAAAGAGGGAGGGTATTTAATATGACGATTTATAGTTGTTATATATTCTCTTTTCATCTGAAAGGTGCATTTATGTGTGCCAGTTTGTAACGACGAGGAAAATTTTTCATAAGAGCAAGGATACCCAAAGTTTGTGTTTATCAAACATTTATACTTTTTTCATTTTAGGGTTGGAATTGAGGCTTAGTGAGCCTGACGACCCAATAGGTTTCTTACTTATTGATTTTTGTCTTGGAATAGCTGAATGGGGATATTTATAACGATTCCAATAGAGTCAATTTGTATGTATATTGGCTTAATTTCGTTTGGACAAAATCTTTTGAGTCAAACGTATATTCAAACGAGTCGATTATCTTTCAAGCCTATGATGTGTGATTGAAGACCGTAGTGGCCAAGTAAAAGCGACTACATGAACATGTTGTGTTTCATGCCAAGTTTTATTTTCAAAGACCATAAATCTCATGAGGTATGAATGCGCATTATTTTGTATCATTGGATATTAATTTGGGTGTTTGGTTGAAAATGTTTGAGGCATTTTTTGTAGATTTTTTTTAAAGAAGAAATATTTTTATTAGTGGAATTTGTATGAGATTTTAAGCTGTTCGAATTTACATAATTCATTTGAATGTGATCTTTTAGGGGTTCAAGCAAAATTGGGATTTTCGTTCGAATGATGTTTAAATGAGTATCTAACGATTTTTTTCTTTACAGTGGGATGCTATTCGAAGGTCATTTGATCTTTTTTTAAACGAGTTTAGCAAGTTCGTTCAAACGACATGTATTTTGTTCAAATGATATTGTATAACTCGTTCGAACGACCCTCGATTTTTATGTGAATGAATTGCCTCGTTTTTTTCAAAAAATGTTATTTTTCAAGAACATATCTTGAGCCTTGAAACCCTAGTTTCTCCTAATAGTTTTGAGATCCAAGTCTCAATCAAATATGCTAGTTTGAGATCTACGTTTTGGCATAAAATTTTATGTTCTCTTCATCTTTATTGAGTATCGCGTCATACGGTGCATTTCATGTATGATGTAGTTTGACACAGTGGTCTCTATGTTTCTGTGATGGTTTGTTGAGCCATGAATCAATGGATACCAAAACATGTGAGAATCACGTATCGTGGAACATCATGGGTGGATTCCTACATGTCGCCTTAAAGAAGGTTGAAGGAACGAAGATGCATTAAGGATTGAAGGAGTCACATCGGTGTAAGTCCTCGATTATCCTTGTGTAATTCCTTATCATAGTGAATTTGAGTGGCTGGTTCGTATGAGGTTTTTTCCATTTGGATTTTCCTTATACATCAACGTATTGTGTGATTGCTTTATTTTACTCTTTCTATACTCAACTAGATTCATAGTTTTGAAAAAGATAAAATTTTGTAAACTATTTACACAATTTTATGTTTAATTGGTGCATGATTAATTGGGTTATTCGTTTAACTAATTTAATTTGATAAAAATAAAAATTAGTGTGAGTGTTTGGAAACCCATATAACCCTAAAGTAGTAGCATTTTCAAATTTCTATTTGTGGTGGGTAAAGTTGGTATAATATCGCTCGTAGCAGAGTGGGATATTACGTCATGTCCAAACATGGAACTAAAACACAGAAGAAAGGATGGTCGCCTAGTGAGTTTATGTTTACTCTTGCTCCATTGCTTCACCAAACGAATTAATAAAATAAAAAAAATTCATGTAGCACATAATTATATTTATTTAAGTAAAGTAATGCAAACATATGTTTATATTATTATAGTATATTAATTAGAGTTATTTTAGTGTGTTTATAATTCATTGTCCCATTAGAATGTTTAGCAAATATTCTTTTGAGAAATTTTATATTATTTTATGCCTCACCAAAGTTATTGACTGCAAAATAAAAGTCGTCATTATAGAAATTCTAGAGAATGATTGTGCCCCTCTCACTTAATTGATCATTGATTCTTTCAACTTAATTGTGTACATTTGAGAGGCATTATATTCTGTCTTCATAGTATGTAAATGTTCTCTCAGTCTTTTATTTATTAACTCTAATTCAATCATTCTATCATTTTTATCAATGAAAAATGGATTGTATAAACAAATCCCAGTGGTTTCTCTCTCTCTCTCTCTCTCTCTCTCTCTCTCTCTCTCTCTCTCTCTCTCTCTCTCTCTCAAAATATAAATTTAAAAGAGAGAAGCTTGATACAAATTGAACAGTTTAGAAGAAGAAGAATCTTATTACTCAAATGAAGAACCAGAATAACAAGTACATAAATTAAGCTAACATTAAAGACTTTATTTATGTAATAATTGCCCCTAGAAAGTCTCAACTAAGTTGAACTGAAAAACACCAAACATGCTCCTGCTTTTAATCTGCCAACAACAATAAATATTCAAATGAATCCTAAATAAATTGAAGAATGAATCAAACTTAAAAATTAATTTAAATTTTGGAGGACACGATGAGTAAAATTTTAATACTCCCCCTTAGTGGAGACTTATGATTAGTAATACCAAAAACACGCCGAAGCTTTTCAAACTTAGCTCGTGGAATAGCTTTTGTGAAAATTGCAAGAGGTTGATCATTGCTCCTTTTTTATGTAACACTATCTAATGATTAAACACCACTTCTAGGATAAAATGGTAATGGGTTGCAATGTGTTTCGTGTGTGCATGAAATACTAGAATTCCGGCAAGCTTAATCGCAGTTTCATTCTCACAATGAATGGGAACTGGAAATTCCAAAGAAAAGTTTATTTCTTGAATGATCCGCTTAATCCAAATAAACTGCTAAGTGGCCATAGTAGTTTCCATAAGCATTAGTTTTTATCTTTTTACTGCACAAAAAGATTGTGGCTGAACCAGTGCTCAAGCAATAGACCATGATAGATAGTCTATCATTAATGTCACCTACCCAATCGGCATCAACAAACCCATGTAGGGAAAAGGTTCCATTCGACTTATACCTAAACCCAAAATTAACAGTTCCTTTCACATAGTGAAGAATTCTCTTTTTTGTAACCATATTGACCAACACACAACTGGTCCATAAAAAAAAATAATGCCGACACACAATGCAATGTCTGGTTGTTTAAAAAGGTCGTGTCCAGTTCTCAAGGCTCCGACTTTACTGCAGGGTATGAGAGAGGTGGATATTAAATATAATAAATGTAAAAACCCGCCTAATGGGATACCGGGCGATCACTCCTATATCGAATTAAAATAGGAGTTACTTATGGATCATTCTTAGCATCACTGCCGAAAGTCCATTTAATTACTAATATCCTATTAAGCGAGCGTTAAAACTTCTACTTACTACTCTTTTTAAAAAATTAAAATAAAACATCCACAATTTAGTGCGTAAATAAAACTGAAATGAAAATGAAATTAATTAAAATAACCGAACACTCGGTTCAAATTATACAACCATATCGAATATCATGCAAAGAATAAATAAAATCAGTTGGACCATTGGCCCGAATGTTTGTATAATACCTCCTATCTAGAGTACAAGGAAAGAAGCGTCTACCGAGAACCCGTAAGCATCCACAGCTGCTGCAGCAGACGTCTGACTCGAAAGAATTTCCATCCAGGCGTCCCTGTGTGTGGACACCTATATATATATAATATATAGAAATAAAGGAGAGTAGATAAACGGGTCAGAGCCCGAATTTTGAAAATATTTTGCAAGTGCATAAATTCTTTATTTTTAGAAAAATAGTTTTATCTGATATTTAAATTGGTATCGCACTCCCATGAGATACCCCTCACCTCTACTCTAGTAGTGCACACCTAACGCATCCTAACAACACTTCCTTGTCAAGCTACCCCGCCTAACTAGTCTAATAACCTATCCACTTTCTACCCTAGATAGTCCAAGTGCTAAGGGCTAAACTTCCCTCCATTCTCAACACTGCACTAAGTTCGTGCGTGGGGTGTCTCGCAAAGCGAAATCCAAACAAGGAACCCCCCCGATACACTACTACTTGGCAGGGTTAACGGTAGAGATCCATTAGGCCCGTAGCACACACAAGTGTATAAATATATATATGTGTACATTTACAATATACGTCCGGATAATATCTCCCGGACCGAGGTTTACCAATTCAATTATATCTTTATAATACACATCCGGATCTACCTCCCGGACTGAGGTGTATTCTATACACAAAGTATTTATCATTTTTATTTCAAAGCTTTCTATTTCCCTTCTCATATCCAGGAAATGTATTTAAAAGCCAATTCATTAGAATGAATTGCTATACCATAACATATACTTTTTAAAAGCCAGTTTTATTATCATAAAAATGCTTTTCTGTTTCGAAATATCCCATTTCCCTTTTTATATTCAGGAAATGTATTTAAAAGCCATTTTTATTATCATAAAAATGCTTTTACCATATCATATGCTTCCACATCCCTTCTTCCAACTGGGAGTGTTACCGAAGCTAAACATATAACCCATTTCCCTTCCTATATCCAGGAAATGTAATTAAAGCCAATCCATTATCATGAATTGATTTAATATAACGCGTTCTAAGACCGCCCGTCCGGGTTTCCCCACTGTGCACGCCCCTAAATGGCTATCATCTTCCAGGGCCTATCATCAAGATAACATGGGATCCTACATCGCAAGACGTCGGGAAGTGTCCATGTGCCTGCGAGATAGTCAAGACCACACCCGGAATCTCCTAACCAGCGCAGAAAAATATATATCAACAAACGCTCACATGGCCTATAGGACTATATCCGCCCTGCATTCCTTAGATAGGGGGCTTCACCATACGTACGCAACTTCCCTTATGATAGCGATTTAGAGAGGTGTGTAATACATATTTTATTAATTATGAAAAACATTTCTCTTTCCATTTTGAAAATATTCATTTTTATATTTTCAAAATCATTTCCATCATAACATATATATATATATATATACCTAAATCACACAGTATATACATATCCTATATATTCCTCCAAGAATATATATATAATAACGGTCATAGTGGCCTATAGCATCTAGCGATAACCAATAATCCCAATGATTCCATCCAGGAATCATAATCATGCATTCATATAATCATGATACTAAACCCAAAGTATTCCCAAGCATTCATTAAATCCATACCCCAGATCGTACTCTAAATTAATCTGAGGTTCCTTATTTCATCCCGGGGTTTATTCACCCTCAATACCATTATCTAGGAGTCCTAATGTGATATCTAGAATACTCGATAATAATCTCCAAAACCATAGTTTAAATCTCCCTAAACTTTAAAAGGAGAAAACCTTAAAAATTTTCCAGGACCGAATCGATTCGGCCTGCCCGAATCGATTCGCTGGCCACCGAATCGATTTGCCTTGTCCGAATCGATTCGAAATGGTTCTACTTTCAAACTGTCTCTTACTGAATCGATTCGGTCTATCCGAATCGATTCGGCTTGTCCGAAAATCCCAAATCTGCTTAGGGTTTTATATAACCCCAAACCCCAAAATTTAATCCACTCACCATTTAAACTATAAGTCGGATTTATTCTTGCAAACCCAAATTCATTAACGGTGTTTCTAGACTACACCAAAAATTATCCCGAACATCTAAGCAATTAATTCTAGACGAAATTTTTCCAATTCCCGATTTGATTTCCGAGTTGATGATTTCAACCCGGAGCTTCCATCTTGTAAAAATCATATCAAATCGTAGAAAAATCAGAAAAATACACGACCAACTCCCTCATGATCGTATCGAAAATATCTACAACTTCCGTGTTTTGGCCAAGAGCTAAATCATTTATCTTCCTGGCCGAAAATGACCCCAAAGGCTACGGGTTCACTATTCATTGTCTTCCCCAAACTCCCAAACTCCATTTTCCCCCATTTTTGTTGTTTCTAACCTCATCCAACAACTCAACAAACATCTAATCTATGTTTTACAACTAACACATCAATTATTTTGGGGTATTGAATCATTTCTCTTAGTTTTAAACCCTAAAACCATAAAAACCCCAACTTAACATTTAAACCCATTTTTATACTCCATTAACATGGTTTTAACACTAAAAATCATTAAGAGTTTACACTACATCAATATGTAAACTCATAATCAACTTTTACCCAATTTTATTTTAAGGGTTCTAACCCCAAAATCATATTTTTACCAACTATGATATGAGATTAATGCACAAAAGTAAATAAATAAAGTAAACACTTGTCTGGAGGATCAAATTCGACGACCTCGAGTCGAATCCGGCGGAGTTTGGCCCGAATCTCCCTTTTCTCCCCTCTTCTCTCCTTCCTCTCTCTCTTCTCTCTTTTATTTCTTCTTTTTCTTCTCTTTTCTCCCCCTCTCCCTCTTTATAAAGAAAGAAAAAGGGTTTAAACCCTTAAAACCCCAAAACGACTCGTTTACCCAATTACGAGTTACTTTTACCTCTAAAATTACCCGAAACTTAATTTCGACAATCAGACACTCTTTTCCGACTAACTCGAACATTCCTAGACTCATGGCGCAGTCGAAATTTCCATCCGAGGTACTTAACCGCAAATCACTATTCTAACACAAAATAAATAAATGCGGGTTTTCTACTCAAAATCTTACCTCTTTTGTCGCTACACTCCACGGCGACATATAATTAAATTACTTCGACCTATATAGTCCCAAAATAATTTATAACACCCTTCGAAAATCATTAAATCCTCGAAAATCCCAAAAATCACTATTTTGATAAATTCTCCAAATTCCAAATTATACTTAATTATGGAATTTAATTATCTCCAAAAGGACCGGTTGTTACAATAAACTACCCACACGTTATATAAAAGTTGTCGCATCTTTCATTAGGTGTTATTCATCCTTTTTTAGGTTGAGAAATGGTTCCATTAGGGTGGCCATATCTTTAGAATCTTCGATCCCAAACGAGTCAGTGAGATAGTGGCGTACCCTTTTTGAGATACAAAATAACCATTTGACTTCTCAACTTCTAATCCTAGAAAATAACAAACTTCACCCAAGCTTTTCATCAAAACGGATAGACAATTCTTCCAGAAGATGAGAAATTTCAGCATTGTCATCATGAGTAATGGTTATGTCATCAACATATAAAATAATCATTGGGCCGATCGAAGATGTTTACTTAATAAATAAACTTGGATATGAATTTGAAGGTTTAAAATGACAAAGATAAAGATAGTTAGAAATTTTACCATAACAGGCGTGCAGAGCTTGCTTGAGGCTATATAACACATTTTTGAGTCGGTACACATAATTAGGGAACTTCTTTAAAACAAAACTCGATGGTTGTTCTATGAATATATCACGATCTAATTCACCATAGAAGAATTCATTCTCCACATCAAGGTTCCATAAGTTCTAGCCTTTGTGCTCAGCCAAAGATATTAATGTTCAAACTGTTATCATTTTAGCAACATGATCTAGTCCGTATTCATACCATCACTTCATCATGTTGATGCTAGTGTGCAGATGAATTATATGTCTTCCCCTCTCTTTAGAACCTATTTTACTACAGAATAGCTCAAGATTAGCCAAATAACTTTGCACATTAGCAACTGAAAAACATGTAGACGCCTCATCAAAGATCATATCCCGAGACATAATAAACTTCCTGGTTACGGGATCCATGCATCTCTATCCTTTCCTATGTGAGTCATAGCTAACAAAAATACACTTTTTTGACTTTGGGTCAAGTTTGGTTCACTACTTTTAGATATAAGGACATAACAAATGAAACCAAGCCCCTTAAAATAACTTACATAGGGCTTGTGATGATATATAACTTCAAAAGGAGATAATATTTTTGGTTGAATAGTCAATCGATTGATTAATTGATGAACATATTGAATAGCTTCTCCCTACAAATCCCTAGGAAGATTCTTATCATGCAACCAGGATCAATAAACTGTAGTGAGATGAGCTAACTTTTGCCGTCTGCTGAGGCATATATGTACATGTCATTTTCCACTAAATCCCATTTTTCTCAAAGTATATGAAAAAATATATTCAACAAATATTCTACCCCATTTCTCACACACTTAATATTCTGGCCAAACTCCTTCTCCACTTACATCTTAAACTGGATGAGTTTAGGAAGAGGTTCACTTTTGTGTTTTATAAAATAAACCCAAGTGAAGCGAGGTAAATCAGCTACAAGAATCATCACATAGTGAAAACCACTGTAGCTAACCATTCTTGTAGGTCCCATTAAATCTGAGTGCACCAATTGGAACATTGTAGATGCCCGAGTCTCAGATTTTGGGCAAGAAAGACGACAAGATTTTCCATATTGATAACCCAGACATACTACATCAAGAATAATCTTCTTAATCAAAGTAACACCATCAGTAGTTTATTATTTGTGATTTTCTACAATAATTGATGGCCGGCATGTCCTAACCGAACATGCCAAAGTGGGGCACTCAAATTTTGACTTGTATTCGATACATAAGCTTTTCTTGTAGACAAGACATAAATATTCCCTCTTTTGACAAGTAAAATAACATCAACAGTAAAATTCTTTAAATTTTCAATAATTTGAACATTACCAGGACCAAAAAGAACATACATCCCAGATCCAATTATTCTGAAATCGAAATGAGGTTCTTTGTTAATGACGACACGTGATAGACATCCTTAAGAGAAACTCCACTGCCATACGTGCATTCAAACTAAATAGAAAACTAACCTGCTGGATAAATTTTAAAATTAATATAATATTATATAATATCTAGTTGTTATTTTTATTATATTAATTGGTATTTTAATTTTTAGCTTCGGTTTTATTTTTAGGGGGAAGAAACATGAGCAAATGGGTGTGAAAGATATGGGAGGGGTTAAAGTCCCACATTGTCCCACATTGGAAGATTACTACAAAAAGTAGTGGTATATCAACTAAAGGACAACTAAGATTCTTAGTTGACAAGTCAAACAAGAGGCTATGATCCTACTAATTGCGGTGGTGCTTAAGCACCACCAATTGCGACACGCAACATGCAATGCACTAAAGGACGATTGGGTGACTTTGGGCGCATTGCGCGCTTTGACGCGCACTTGGAACTTCACATGTGGGCATAGTCACTTAGAGCGTGGGACCCTGAAGTTTTGATGAATTAAAACAGATCAACGACTGTGATTAAACGATCTGATCAAAGGGTTTAAAATCCAAAATAACTTGATCTGAACCGTTAGATGAACTTCTAGCGTTTCGTGTAGGGGATGTCCATTCTCTTACGATGGGATGCCTTATCTTCACCGTTAGATTGGAGCTATTCCAAACAGGCACGATCTAACAGCCGCTGAGTCGCTACATGAAGATATTTGACTGTTGAAGAACAGTCATAAAAATGGCTATAAAAAGAGTTCTAGACCTCTATTTTGGATATCCACAATTGCTAATTTCTCCTCTCTTCATCCTCTACCTTTTGGAATTATTAGATTACAAATTCAGAATGTTCTCGATTTGATCAAATAGTACATAGTTTGAATCAAACAACTGTTCATAAACTGCATTGTATCCTGAAGGGAGATTCTATAAAACCCGTAGTGTACTCGCGGTTCTGTCTCAGTCGGATTGGGAGAAATTTTGCCTAAAAGACAGCGTTCCCAGAATGTGCCTTGTAGAAATTAATTTAAATGTTTCGTTCTTTCCATACCAAAAATCCAATAATTTTAGGCAGAAGTTTATTATTACTCCACTCAAATGGAAGGAACAGTGGCACAGTCTATCTAAGTCATGAGTCAAGACTTAATCCGACTCGTCCGCTTTGATGGCACAAATTTCACCCATTGGCAAGAGAAAGTTATATTCTTACTCACATCACTAAAACTAGCATACATTCTAGATGAAAACCTAGAGCAAATTACCGGGCCCACACCCTAAGACACCGAAGAAATAAAGCAAAAACGGGTGAAGAGGAAAGAAGATGAATTTATGTGTCGAGGACACATTCTCAATCCTTTGTCTCAAACTGATTATAATACTCATCAAATGATTCTGACAGCAAAGGAATTATGGAAGGCTTTGGAGACAAATTATCAAAATGAGAAAGAAAACAATCGTATGTTTTTTATTTAAAACTATATGAATTTTAGAATGAGTAATGATAAATCTATTACTAGACAAGCACATGAACTCCAACACATTATTGGTGACCTTAAAGACGCTATAATTAATCTTAAAAATGAATTTCAAGTAGGGGTGATTATTTCAAAACTTCCATCCTCTTGGAATGGCTTTAAAAAGAAATTTTATCATGATGAAAAGATTTATACTGTGGAATCCCTTCTTCAACACCTTCGTATTGAAGATGATACTCGTATTTGAGAAAAGAAGGAAGAACAAGGTGAGGGTCATTCAAAAGCCAATATGTTTGAGGATCAAAAATCCAAGATTACCAATGATTCAAAATTTAAAGCAAAGAATGATTCAAAATTTAAAGTAAAGAATGATTAAAAATTCAAGAACCAAGCTGCAAATAAGAAAAAGAAGGGAAAATGTTTCTTCTGTGATAAACAGGGACCTTATTCTTGAGAATGTCGTCTTAAAAAGAAGACATTTAAGGAAAAACAAGCGCCAAAGGAAACAAAAAATGTTGAAGATCTTATTGCTACTATATGTGAAGTAAATTCAATTGAAAATGAAAGTGGATGGTGGCTGGATACTGGTGCAACTGTCCACATATGCAAAGACCGCTCTTCATTCAAAACATATCAAGAAATTGATGGAAAAGAAGTGAAGATAGAAAATAATCTTCGCACCAATGTAGTTAGGAAAGGCACAGTGGAATTGAAATTAACTTCTGAAAAGACTCTTACTCTTATTGGTGTACTTCATATACCTAATATGTGTAAAAATCTTGTGTCTGGGGACCTTCTCAATAAGAGAGGTTTCAAACTTGTGTATGAGTGTGATAAGTTTGTCTTATTTAAGAATGGCCAATTTATTAGCGAAGGGTACTCTTGTAACGACATGATCAAAATTAATGTAATCAGTAATATTAGTTCTGCTTATATGGTTGAGTCTATTTCTTTATGACATAGTAGATTAGGTCATGTGAATTATAAAAGTATTAAAAATATGACTAATCTCGGCTTAATCTCGGATTGTAAATTTGATAACCTTTCTAAATGTGAAATTTATGCTCAATCGAAGATAACTAGAAAGTCATTTAAATATGTTGAGTGGACATCCAAAATGCTTGATCTTTTATTGATGATTACTCTAATTATGCATATACCTATTTTCTTAAAAGTAAAGATGAGGTTTTCGAGAAATTTTTGAATTTTAAAGCAGAATTTGAAACTCAATAAAATAGAAAAATCAAAGTCCTACGATCCGATAGGGGTGGTGAATATTACCCGAGTGAGTTTATACAATTTTGTAATACTCATGGGATAATCCATCAAGTTACAGCGCCTTATATGCCATAACAAAATGGAACGACGGAAATATGGTTTTAGTTGAAGTGATAAATGCAATGTTAATCAGTTCTGGTTTACCTTTGTCGATGTGGGGAGAAGCGATTTCATCAGCATGTTATATTTTAAATAGAGTTCCATTGAAAAACAAGAATATTACACCATACGAACTATGGTTTAATTGTAAGCCTAATCTTAGACATCTTAAAGTTTGGGGATATCTTGCTTATATAAGAAAACCCGAGCCCAAAAGACCTAAACTAGGAAATAAGACTTACAAATGTGTTTTTATTAGAAACTATAGTAACAGTACGACTTACAGATTTTTATATCTTTAAACTCAAGAAATCATTTAGTCGGTAGATGTGCAATTCTTTGAACATCTAAAAAAATTTAGTACTTTGAATCAAGGTTTAGAAAATAATAATTCAACTGTTGACTCCTCATATTCAGAAGAAATTTTACAACCAATATCTTCTTCAGAAATAATGAATGACGTTGAACCGCGAAGGAGTAAAAGACAAAGAATTGCAAAAACATATGGGCCCGACTTTATTATTTATTTGGTTGAAGGGGATTTAAATGAAACTAAGAATAAAACAAAATTTGTTCTTAATATAGAAGATGAACCGACAACATTTTATGAAGTTGTAACATCTAGGGATGTTGTTTTTTGGAAAGAAAAATCAATGATGAAATGAACTCAATTTTGTCAAATCAAACTTGGGTTCTTTTCGATCTTCCCCCCAGAGCTAAACCTATTGGGCGCAAATGGGTATTGAAAAGGAAATTAATACTGGACGGTTCTATAAATAATTTTAAGGCAAAATGAGCTGCTAAAGGCTATAAGCAAAAACATGGAATTGATTATTTTGACACACATGCTCATGTTGCTCGAATCACTTCCAGTAGGATATTAATATCTCTTACTTCTATTCATAATTTAGTAATTCATCAAATGGATGTCAAAACTTCTTTTCTAAATGGTGATTTAGAAGAAGAGATTTATATGGAACAACCTGAAGGGTTTGTTTTACCTGGCCAAGAAAAGAAAGTATGTAAATTAGTTAAATCTCTTTATGGCCTTAAACAAGCGCCTATGCAATGGCATGAGAAGTTTTATAATATTGTAATATCCCATGTATATAAAGTTAATAATGCCGATAAATGCATATATAGTAAATTTGAAAACGGTGTATGTGTTATTATTTACTTGTATGTGGATGACATGTTAATATTTGGGTCTAGTCTCAATTATGTTGAAGAAACCAAAAGGTTTCATTCATCAAAATTTTATATGAAATATCTTGGAAAAGCTTATGTGATATTAGGAATCAAAATTGTGAGAAAGAATAATTCTTTAGCATTATTTCAATATCATTATATAGAAAAAGTTGTTAAAAGATATAATCATTTTGAACTTAAGCCAGTTGCTACGTGAGTGGATCCTAGTATAAAATTAATTAAAAATACTGGACGAACTTAAATATGCTAGTATTATTGAAAGTCTAATGTATGCCATGCATTGCACTAGGCCAGACATTGCTTATGCAGTAAGTGTCTTGTGTAGATTTACATGTAATCCAAGACAAGAGCACTGGAATGCAATTTCTAGGGTACTTAGATACCTTACGAGGACTTTGGATTATGTCTTACATTATATAGGATATCCATCTATTTTAGAAGGATATAGTGATTTAAGTTGGAATAATATTGAATCAAAATCCAAGTCCACCACTGGTTGGATTTTTACGCTAGGAGGAGCAGTTATCTCTTGGGGATCCAAGAAACAAACATGTGTGTCAGATTCAACGATGCAATCTGAATTTATAGCCCTAGCAGATGCTTGTAAAGAAGCAGAATGGCTTAGAAATGTGTTGTATGATATTCCTTCACGGAAAAATCCATCTTCTTCTATTATGATAAGTTGTGATAACCAAGCTACAATTTATAAAATTTCGAACAAAAATTACAAAGAAAAATCTTGACACATTAGTCTAAGGCATCAAATTATAAGAAAATTACTCTAGGAAGGAGTAATTACAGTCGACTATGTTAACATGAACAAGAATTCAACATATCCTCTAACTAAAGGTCTTGTTAGGGAGATTATATATATAACTTAAAAAAGAATGGGACTAAAGTATATTAAATAACATAATTATATTTAATGGTAACCCAACTCATATCTTGGAAATATAGATAAAGTTCAATGTGGTACAAACAAGTTAAATTATTGTTATGGAACACTAAGAATTTTATACAAAAGTTCCATTCCTATGTGCCTAGTGTTGGTTTTCTACATGTTAGAGGATGATGTTTACTTCTTAATAAATTATATAAGTGTGACTCGCATAATCACTAAAGTTGATTTACCTATACGAGTGTCGAAAGTGTGGTCTCTTTCTATGGAATCAAGACCGTTCCTAAAGCGCTTGTGAAATGAGGATTAGCACAAGGACGTTAATGTGCATGTTAGCAGAACACTTCTAAAATTCAAAAATCGGTATATGTGATAGTTCCGGTTCGTCATAAAGGGTCATTGGTTTAAGATACTTTCACCACAGCACCTTGATGGAGCTTTGATTTGTTTACACTATATGGAAGTTCAAGTCCGGAAGACACTTCTCATCTATGTACTAGATTTCAACGATAGTGCCAAAAGTTTTCTATTATTATTTTGTAATCGATCCTTTGTATCCTCTCTTGTGTATATTGAAATTGGTGGGGGAATGTTGGATAAATTTTAACATTAATATAATATTATATAATATTTAGTTCTTATATTTATTATATTAATTGGTGTTTTAATAATTAGTTTTGGTTTTATTTTTAGAAGGAAGAAACATGAGCAGATAGGTGTTAAAGATATGGGAGTGCTTAAAGTCCCACATTGTCTCACATTGGAAGATTACTACAAAAAGTAGTGGTATATCTACTAAAGGACAACTAAGATTCTTAGTTGACAAGTCAAAAAAGAGGTTATGATCCTATGCATTGCGGTGGTGCTTAAGCATGATCAATCGTGACATGCGACAGGCGTAAGCGTGACACGCGATGCTGGAAAGGGAGATTGGGGGACATTGGGCGCATTGCGCACTTTGACAAGCACTTGGCACTTCACACGTGAACATCGTCACTAGGAGCGTGGGAGCCTAAAGTTTTGACGAAGTAAAACAGATCAACGGCTGTGATTAAATAATTTGATCAAAGGGTTTAAAATACGAAATGACTTGATCTGAACCATTAGTTGAACTCGTAGCATTTCGTGTAGGGAATGTCCATTCTCTTACAATGGGGCAGCTTATCTGCACCATTAGATTGAAGTTATTCCAAACAGGCACGGTCCATTGGCGGCTTATTCGCTATATGAAGAGTAGTGACTGTTGAAGAACAATCACATAAATGGCTATAAAAAGAGTTCCAAGTCTTTGTTTTGGATACCGAAAATTGCTAATTTCTCCTCTCTTCGTCCTCTACATTTTGGCATTATCAGATTATAAATTCAGAATGTTCTCATTTTGATCAAATAGTACATAGTTTGAATCAAACAACTGTTCATAAACTGCATTATATCCTGAAGGCAGATTCTATAAAACCCATAGTATACTCGCGGTTCTATCTTAACCGGATTGGGAGAAATTTTTCCTAAAAGACAACATTCCCAGAATGTGCCTTGCAGAAATTACTTTAAATATTTCGTTCTTTCCATACCAAAAATCCACATAATCTTCATTTGTGACCAGATGTGCCGAGTTATCAGATGTAATAGTGACATAATTTCCCTTTGTATACAAACATCTGAAAATAGAGATGAATTGCCCGTGGCATGATATGATCAGCCAAAATCTACAATCCACTCACAATCCACCCATTCTTGTGGCCTATGGAGCCACTAATAGCTGTATGTGCATTAGTTTGATGAATAATAGAAGCTACATTAACTAGTTGGTCAATACCTACAATGGAATTCGATTGATTAGATTCTTCGCCTTAGGGTATAACATTTGAAGTTGCTTTCGTAAGCTTAACACAACAAATTTGTTTAATATGGCCCGATTTTCAACAGTGATTACATATCACCTTTACATGAAAATCGCTCTTTAAGTATCCTAGTTTTCCACACCTATAACAGGCTTTTGAATTACCTCACGACTGTCCCTCAGTTCCTTACTGCTTGCTGTCATCAAAGAATAGCTGAAGGAAAAAATCTTATTCCCTTGTTCCTTGGTGTCAAGAACATCATCCACTTGAGAAAGAGTCTTTTTGTTGCTAGACATCTATTTCACAAAAGCCTTAATTTGAGGGCAAGTTCTCTAAATATACAATCGAGGGATGAGTTTCCCACCCTTTCATAGAGGAGATAAATGACATAAACTCCTTTTTTAGTCCACGAATAAGGTATCATCTCAATCATGATTCACTTATCGATTCCTCGTATCTAACTCTGGAATTTCAGCACATAAATTTTAAACTTTTTAAAATATTTTGAAATAGACAAATTCCCTTGTGTTACTACAACAAGCTCATTCTCCAAGTAATGCAATCTCATTGTATTTTTTTGAGTAAATAGCCTTTCAAGAGTCTCCCACGCTTTTTTTACTAAATCTATATCACGAACATGATCAATATGATATATTATAGACTTTATTTATGTTAAAATTTCCCCTAGAAAGTCTCAACTAACTTGAACTGAAAAACAACAAATGTTCTCCTCATTTTAGCCAACTAACCAACTATAAACATTCAACTGACTTAAATTGAGACTAAATCAAACTTAAAGACTAATTCAACTTTAGGAGGACACGATCAATATGATGCATTAGATTTTAACATTTCTCTCTCTCTATCTCTCTCTCTTTTATGTTTTAAGTTCAAAATTTTCTTCCTTAAGTAGGTGTTAATGAATGTAATTAGTCTCTCTCTCTCTCTCTCTCTCTCTCTCTCTCTCTCTCTCTCTCTCTCTCTCTCAAGATACATTTGTAATATCTCAAACTTTTCTTTCGTGGTGTATTTTTTTATATCAAGCAGGCCCATTTATGCTTTAAGTACAAAATTTTCTTCCTTAAGTTGCTGTCAATGAACATAATTATCTATAAACGTCCTAGTCTGTTGTAGTAATTTTTTCCCCCAAGTCCCACTTCAACTATTCTGTACTCTACAGCATAGACACTTGAACCCTATCATTTTTTTCATTATTAGTCTTTATAATTTTATGGTCCACTGATGGAGGTTCTGGTTGTTGACATTGGTAGTTATGAAACCAATTGGTCATGTTATAATCCTCAGTAACTCCAAGAAAAACATTTAAGTACTTATTCTCATTAGTGATCATGTTTAAGTATTCTCATCTTATGTGTTATTCCAACTTACCTAAAATGGTTTATCAAGATGACTACCATCATTAAGATATACTAGCATGTAACAAGTGTGCTGCACGGGCGCACAAAAAATATTCATTGCAACCTCTCTAACAAAACATAGACTCAAAACATATACACATAATGTCATATTTATATGTAAAGAAATAATTCAGCACATACATTTTATCCATTTTATTAATATAAATAAAAAAACTAAAAGGATATCAATGGATGATTACAAATCATTATTCGTATGAAAACAATATGTCACTCCAATGACCTAGAAAAACTGCATTGATAATCAAAAGATGAGAGTCTTGTTTGTTAAAACAAAATAATTTTTCAACTCACCCTTATAACACTATTTCAATATCAATATCTGGATGGTTATTAACAAAATTGAATAACAAAAGGGGGCAAATAATAACTTTTTTGCATGATTCTTAAATACTTGTACATCTCCATATTTAATGCCTAAAAAACTTAACAGTCTCATCATTATCTTGACTGCATATAATAATTATTAAAAAAATGAAGGAAAATGACCAATAAAAACCATGGAATTGAAGAACCAAAAATGTAGGAAAATCAAGATTAAAAATGGAAAAAAGAAGCTAGAAGGAAGCATGCAATCATAAGAATGGAAGTGGATTTGGAATAAAGAAAGAAACTAAGAACCTTAGCAGAATTTGTATATTAAAACTTTAGAAATTGACCAATATATGTCTGCGTAATGATATATATGCATTTTGGTTGCAATTATACAATCCAATTAACTAAAAATAACGCATAGAGGATTAAGAGTCTAAATTAATCAAACTAATTTACAGAGGATTGTAGTCCAAATTAACTAAAATGAATGCATAGAGAATTAAACTATAAATCAACCTTTTAATTTTCATGACATAAAAAGTCGGTATAAACTGTTTAAATCTTTTAACGTAATACATTAATGATTTATTTACTAGAAAAATATTATGCTAATCTATGCAAGTATTAGAAAGGAAAAATAAGAATGAAATAAAATTAAAACCTCTTGTCATGGCACAAAATGTCCAATATCATTGTGAAAATGTAAAGTAAAATAAATTGTGAAAATATCATTTATGAACCCAAAAATTCCCATCAAGCACAAAGAAATAGAGTACATAAAAAATAAATACAAAATGTAAAAACGATAAATATTGTGAGGTTCTTATATTTTTTACAATTTGTAGATGATAATAAAGGAATGCAACACCACCCTGGCATTAAACAACAACAATTGCCCATTCTCACCACTCACCCTCTCAAATCCAAACCAAACCTCCAACAATAGACCAAATTGTAATTTATACCCAAATCAAGTTATAAAGAACGCCACCAGTCTTCGGCTCGCTGATCAACCGACCAAGGTTATCTTGCATACCTGAATTGGTCGCCCCCTTACTGGAAATGTACCAACTGATGATCGGGTTAAGGGAGACGATCAGAACACGTGGAGTTCCAATTGACCAGGTGACCCAATTATTTAGCCGACCATACTGATATACCATCTCAATTTGTTTGGTGCATTGGTCTGAAGTTTTGGGAAGACGAAAATGGACAAACCAATTTATACACAACAATAAAATATGCCCCTTCATTATAAGCGAGAAAAGCAGTACGTGAGAGGAAGAGAAAAAATGCAGTGAATAAATTATCGGTGGATTGGAAGAGACACTGTAAGGGGAAAAAGCAACCAACTGTTGGAATTAATTAAATGAAGAGAGAGAGACTTAGAAGTGGATTGGAAGAGGGAAAAAAGATCGAGGAATGAAAAGGTGAGATGGCGAGAAATAAACTGAATCGTTTAAAATAGGGAACAAAGACAATCTTGAAGATTAACTAATATGGTTCTTGATAACATGTTCCTAAGGGCATACAATTAGATATGAAAAATAGTAGGGTATAATTAATAGAACACAAATACACATGTGTAACTTTCGAACTTACTATTTGAGGCTCAAAACATGTGCCCTGAGGGCACATGTTAACCATTTCCAACTAATATTAACCTAATGTATTAATTGCTATTAATACCTTTATCTCTCCCGGAAAGAAAAAATAGATCACCACTTCTCTTAGTAATGGACTTCCTTGAATTATTCCTTAGCCTTAAATGTCCTTCTATAGATTCTCAAACCTCTGTCAGACAAAATCTCCATGCATGCGTTCTTTCTCTCCTCCCCTCAGACATTCTTCATTTTCCCCTTTATTAGAGGAATAATATAGATATAAATTAAAGGTCCATCATCGTCTGGGATGTTTAACGACATGATGGGATTGTTTATTCCTTTTTTGAACTAAAATAAAATGTAACAAGTTAAAATTGGACAAGTGCATATAATATACAATTTTTATATAAAGAGTAGATAAGGAAAGTATGTATAATAAAACCAATATTATATTGTAATCTATACCTTGAGGCTATGTAGTAAGACTCTTTCCATTTTGTTAAGCACATTTAGGCAACTCCGTCGGAAAATTCTTGGTATTGTAGTTTCCTTGACATTAAGAGTCCAATTTTTTTTATATCTATGCCAATTTTGATGCTTACAGTGGTAGAAAATTTTGGGCAGTTTTCTCTAATGGGATTTATAGTCATTCTCAAAATTTGGAGAATGACTACAAAATTTGTAAATCCTTATTTTGATCTTCATTAGTTCGTAGTAATTCCTAGGAACTAATAATGTTCGTAGGATGTATTTACAGAATGGTAATAAACTAATGTCTAGATTTCTCAATTAGTATTAATCGGCATTAGAGCAGAACGTATAACCACATCAATTTATTCCCATTTGAGAATGCGCTTTCGCGATATTAATGGAATGATTTATATAATTAAATATCCAAACACAAATCCAATTTTATCTTATTATCCAAAGATATTCATTAAAGTGATAAGATAGATAAATAAACATGTAATCACACGGTAACTGAGGAAGAATACCTTTTTTAAAGAAAATCTTCATTTTTCCAATTTAAAAACTTTACAAGACAGTCGACTTACAATGCTACTTGATATGACCCACAAGTACAATTCCCAGTTTTTGCAGAATCTCTATAGAATATTACTCGATCCTGAGAATTTCACATGCGGCAATCCAACCTCCGTATCCATCAATCAACCTTCAGTATTCTTCTGCCCTATTCTTCAGCTGTGATCACTCGGGCCCCAAGGCAGCCTTAGAAAATCCTCTCCACACATATGTATGAAAATATACGAAACTATCTAGTGTTTCAAAATGATTCACTAGATAGTTCGAGGATGCAATGTTTCGAATCAAAAGTTTTTTGGAAACATAAAAAGTGAAAGATTTTTCAACAGATATGCAGGAAACGTTTTGGCAAAACGTATTACAAAATTTGGATTCAAAATAGACAATTTTAAATGTGGCACAAATTTTGAGGTGGCGATTCGTTCAAATGAAAATGATGAGGCTTGTTCGAACGAGAAAGCTATTTTGTTTGAACGATACTGAGTTCATTTGAATGACAACGCCATCTCATTTGGACCAGGTTCAAACGACTTTCAAATGATGAAAAGAGTACGCCCTCATTAGATGCTGATTCGATGTAAAGATCAAACGACCCTTCTCATGAGAATGTAAAGTCGTTTGAAGTAGAAACAAATCTTATTTAAACGAGGTTAAAAATAAAAAGTTTATTTTGAAAACATAAAAAAATACAAGCATCATTTTTCAATAAAAAATAAGCATCCCAAATAACTTTATGAATAATTTCAAACTCCTAAAATTCTTTATACCTTCTTGAGATGTAGAGGAGTCTTGAACTTTGAGATGTTGGTGTTCGGCTCGACGAGTCAGTGTGAGTCAATTCGTAAGGGGGTACACCAAATATGCCAAAGTACAAATAAAATAAATAAAAAGCCTAAGCTAAAATATTTACTCTGACAAATATCCCCCTTGGGCTATTCCGGTACAAAAACTAACTGAAACCCAAATTACATAACAAATCCCCCTTAAGACAAAATTTCTAATACCCTTTCTAAACCCTATATATGGAATGACATTGAAAAATAATCTCCATCTTCGATCTCCAGTTGTTCTTGTCTTTGATACTTTATCTTCACCCGGTGTAATATGATCTTCCATAAGTACCTATTGATATGAAGCAAAGAAAATACCCCATGATGCATTAAGTTTGAAATAGAAAATAAAACTAAAATTTCATAATACTATCTCCCCCATCAATCAAACTCATTAAATCTTCAAATCTTTCCCCTAATTTGTTCTCCCATTTTTTTAATCCGAAATAGATAAATGATTATAATCTAAACACGAGATATAAAGCATCACACAGAAGATTTAAGATATCATCAAAATTATGTAAACAACGCACGTGTAATGATAATCTCAAAGGCAAAATCAACCAACTATTTTTGAAAATTATCAAATTTTTCAAAAAAATGTAAAATGTACAAATAACAGCACGATAACTCAAGCACAAATAATCCAAATGATCAAGCTTATGATAAACATGGAATAAATGTAAACCACAATGAGTCAACACAATAAGATATATAATATGTGCAAAATATACAAAACAACATCAGACACGCATATGTAGGTATAAACGACCGTAGAACTTCGACACAAAACACATAATCTTTACACACTAGCATAGTACCGATGTGTCTAATGATGTGAGATATAATGAATGGGAATGAACTAGATACAAATGAATTATGAACCAAACACTAAAAAATGATCAATAAATTCTAATTGATCGCAATACTTTATCACAGTAAGATTTAGCCTCAAGTGGCAAAATAAAGTGATCTTTAATGAACAAAGAAGCATAGTGCACACAAGCCTAGAATATTGATGATTTTACAAATCAATAGCATAATGACAAAATAAACATAACTATGATTCATTGTGCAAACCTGTTGATCTTCAACTAAACTCCCTCAAAAGATTAATAATTATATTTTTATTCTTTTCTTTTCTTTTCTCTTTTGAAGTTATTTCTTTCGATAGATCAATTATTAATCTAAACTACATTGGCCCCTTTTGGACATTTTTTCTGTTTTTATTGCCTTTAATCTTTTTGTTGTTCTCTTGCCAACAGTGGCTTTCCCGCAAAGACTTTTGTCTTTCGTAGCCCTTTCCCATGCACCCTCATATTTTTTCAATGTTAAAAAAAATCTCATGGGCAGCGGTTCTTATATGCAAAAAATCCCTATAGTTATATAAACATGTAGATGACAAAATTTATGAAAGAACATCTCATAAAGATCAAATATACATGTGAAGTTTACGTTAAAAAAACTCGTGTATGTGTGTGCGGAGGCGTATACAAAGTCGAATACGTAAAGCAACTAAAGTTTGAAACAACTCCACAATTACAAGGTTAAGAACAACCTCAGTATCTACAATCATAATCAAATGTCCTAGCCACATGGAAAGTACAGAGTGAATTTGATTCAAACACAACACTATGCCATAACAAATGTGTAAAACTAAAATACACCAACAAATTGTTTTGTATTTTTCAAAAAAATTATCAAAATAAAATCTTTTTGTATTTGTCAATATGACTTAATAAAAGAAAAAAAATTACAAAATATACACATGTATAACACTAGCAAATATATATCATGAAGCACAACCAGAGTGTGACACGTAAAATATACAAGCAATCGCCCATAAGATATAACATGTGAAACATCATGTGCAAGCATGTGAGAATCAATCAACCTAACATTTAGCGTCTCCAAAATAGATTTCCTAATCCAAATAGATGTATACTTAATGCGTTGAGTTTTGGGAACCAAAGGGGCACTAGACTTAAACTTTATAAGGTCTTTTCTAAGATCATAGCAAAAAGGCCTAAGGTGACCTTTCCTATTACAATGTGTGCACGTGTAAATGCGACAAGGAACGGGACCATCAAGTTAACCTTTTGGAACACTCTACGATGTGGTTGACCCTATAAAAGGAATAATGTTCTTGGCTTTGACACTAGAAGCATTAGAATTACTAGAGCTAGTGACATTACTACTAACACTACTATAGTATTTTAAATCATCTTTTAACTTCAAAATTTTAGACCCAAGCAAATAATTAGAGTCTTCCAACTTTAGGTACTCATTCTTCATATTTTTAATAATTCCTATAAGGTTATCTCACTCCCCCCCCCCCCCCCCCCCCTAAACGAAATATAACTTATCCCTAAGAGTCTTCTCCCGTGCCTTAAAATCTAAAATCAATTTATCATTATCCTCATCAGCACAAACACTTTCTCTTAAAAAAGGACTCTATCATCACTCTCTTTCTTGGACAATTCTAAATTATTAAAGTTAGGATCCATATCCACAAGCTTCTCACGAAAGAAATCTCTTTGAGTTTGAACAGTTTGCAAAAGTTGTAAAGCAGTTTTAAAACGAAAATTTTCTTTTTCAAGAATTTTAACTCTTTTAGCAAACATTAAACTCAAACGTGATAAATTTTCACTACGAAAATCTATCAAGAAAAAAAAACAAGAGAGAAGGATAAATACAAGAGAGAAGGTTAAATAATCACCTTAAAACAACACTAAATAGGGATCTACACAATAAATTAGTGCAACCCACCCTGATATCAATTTGATAGTGCGCTTTCGCGATCTCAATGAAATGATTTATATATTTAAATGTCCAAACACAAATCATATTTTATTTTATTATCCTAAGATATACATCTAAGTGATAAGACAAATAAATAAACATGAAATGACATGATAACTGTGCAAAAATCCCTTTTTGGGGGAAAAACCTTTATTTCTGCACTTTAGAAGACAGTCGGCTTACAATTCTACTTGATATGACCCACAAGTAAAATGCGTAGCATTTGCATAATCTTTAAAGAATAATATTTAATCTTGTGCAGTCCACAAGCGATAATCCACCCACGGTATCCACCGATTATCCTTCAAACTTCTTCTTCAACCATGATCATTGAGGTCACAAGGGCAGCCATAAATAATCCTCTCCACACAAATGTATGCAAAGCTAAAAAAAATATCTTGGGTTTCAAAAGATGCACAAAAACTATTTGGAGATGCAGAGATGTCAATCAAAATTGTTTTTATAATAAAAAAGTAAAAACTTTTCCAATAGACATGCAGGAAATATTTTGGCAAAAACTCTTACAAAATTTGGAGTCAAAACAAATATTTGAAAAATGTACCATGTGCGATAATGATTCAAATAGATTTGCAATTTCCAATTCAAACTTATTTAATTGGATGTCTAAATATGTTCAAATCAAATACCAATTAAATCATCCCTTAAACATGCATATATGTGTCAAAATAAATCAAGTAATCATGCGACACAATAATTTTAGGAAAAAACCCCTTTTGGGTCAAAACCTTTATTTATAGAACTTTGACTAGTTTACAAGACCAATGACTTACAAATAACTTGATAATCTCCCACAAGTGTAACGCACAGTGCCTTTGTCAAATATTTAAAGTAATGATATAGAAATATGCAGTGGTTCACGCGCAGATATTCCCCAAGGACACGCAGTCCTGGACATGCAATCTTGAAACTTTGCAGAGTCTCCCTCCACAATAGTACACAGCTCTCGGTTGTAGAGATCACCCGACAAAGGTTAAATCAACAAAACACCCAGAAAAACTATGTATTGGGATCCATAAAACAACTTACACAAAAGCAGTGGGATTTGTGAGTTGTAAAACAAGTTTTAAACCTTCAAAGTGATGGAGAATAAACTAAAACTATTAAAAATGTAGTCTGTAAAAACCAGTGTTTTCTCCACAAGAAAATCAGTAGTCTGACACCCTTTAAATACTGAAAATCAAGGCGGTGACTTTACAGAATTAAACAGCTCGTTCGAACGAGAAACAGTGTCGTTCGAGCGAGATTTGATCTCGTTTGAACGATATACCATATCGTTCGAACGACATCATACACATGTCCAAAACAACTTTAGTCTTGTATAAATCTTGGACACTTAAAAAGTTTGGATTGTTTACGAGATCAGAAAAGTTTATCCAAAACCTTTTTATGTTAAAATTATTTAAACTTTTATGAAAATATCCCAACACTTTTTATGCAAAATGTAAATGGAACTAAATCACATTTACCAAATTTGTCCTTGTTGGGCATGATTGTTGAAAAACTTGATATTCGGATCCGTCTCGATGCATATTTTATCTTGAACAATATTCGACGGTGTATCGGTATACGACATACTAAATTGATAACGGACATTTATAAAATCATGTCCTTATAAATTTACCCCTATGTCTATGCCCGTACAACATAAAAATATCTGAATTATCAATCAAAATATGACCTATACAAATCTACCCTCCCATAAACTCAAACATGGAAAGATAAACTGAACGAGTCTTCAAACTTTTTCAAACTTCACTTTAACAATAAACTTTTCAAAATTCCAAGCTTTTCTCATCAGGGTGTGCAATCCAAACATCATAATTCGTTCTCCCCATACTAAAACTCCCCCATAATATCATAATCAAATCTCCCCCATAATATCATAATTCGTTCTCCCCCTTTTATTTGTCCGAAATAGACAAGGAAAAGAAAAAAACACATAAAACCAACTAAGTTGTCATGGTAAACAAAAACAGACAAACTATTTTTGAATTTTTCAAATTTTTCGTACAAAAGAAAAAAATGATGTTACAAAAAAACACACACCATGAATTTACACTAAGATAACCAAATCGTGGATGCAAAATGAATGTGTGTGAACAAATTCGATAGAAAAATCAACTCAATGATATCAAGTTTGCACGATGAATAAATGTACTCCTAACGAATGAACATCTAAATAGTCCTTAGGTGTTAAAATGTTGAATTTAGATGACATTGTCTTAAATCAAAATCAACAAATCAAAGTGAACATGATTTTCACACCAATAACGTCTTAAAACTTTTTCACGCGTTTTCAAGATATTTTAAGGACGTGCAAAGCCATTTTAATTCTCCAACCAAAGTTCTTCATATATATTATCGTTTTGAGTGGATCTAAATTCTCAAACAATGGAGAATTAGTGAATAAATCTATTGGCCCATTATTGACATATATTTCTTTTTATTGCCATTCAATTTTTCGGGCTCTTTTAAATGTCATTGGACCCCGGGTAATTAAAATTCCATAATTTTTATGTCCTTTTAAATAGTGTCTTTATCGCAAAGGAAAAAAATGAGTACTTTTCGCGGCCCTTTTTCGTTTTCAAAAATCACCCAAACTCATGTTAAACTCTAAAAACATGCACAACTTATATTATCTTGTTTTATCGCATTTGGTTCATTTTAATAGATAGAATTGAGATGAAAACACGCAACCAACATGTTATTAGATAATAACAAACATGAAATAAATTCGTGCTCGTGTGCTTAAAACGACAAAGTGAGTCAAATATGTAGGTAGTAACACTATAGCATCTCAAAGACTCCATACTTTATAAAGAACATGAATGACACAAAATATTGTCTCAAAACACTATAAAAAGTCACATGAATATGGCATGATGTTGTGACTTGGTCATCCTGAATGTGCATTCATAAACGGTGTAAACAAATTACAAAACTCTTTTTGGATTTTTCAAAAAAAAATTTAAAATAAAATCCAATACAAAAGGTATACATGTCATAATACTAGCAAAGATATAAATCATGAAACACAACTAGCGTATGACAAACATGCAAATATAATCATTTATATGATATAGCAAGAAAAGAATCATGTGCAAGCAAACGAGAATCAACAAGTCTAGCATCTAGTGCATCTAAAAGTGATTTCCTAACCCAAATAGATCTCAAACGTCGCGTGGGGGTTTTGGGAACTAAGGAAACACTAGACATAGACTTCTTAGGTCCTTTTTGAATATCAAAACAAAAATGCTTAAGGTGTCCTTTCCTACCACAATATGAACATGTGAAAACGGATGGAGTGACACCTATGGGTTGACCTTTTCTAATGTCCTTGGGAATTGTCGACCCTCTAAAAAAAACAATGGTTTTGGCTTTAACACTAGAAGCATGCGAACAAGATGATCTATTACCATCACTACACAAACTACTCGAGTCCTTCAAATAATTTTTCAATTTCAAAATTTTTTACTCGAGTAACAAATTAGACTCTTCCAAAGATAGGGATTAATTTTTCAAGTTATCTCTTAAATTTAATAGTTTATTGCGCTCAGCCTCGATTAAAACAAACTTTTCTCTAAGAGTCTCTTCACGTGCTATAAAATCATCGATTAATTTTTTATCCTCGACGGCACAAACGAGAATGTTGAATTTTTTCAAGTCCTTTAGTTATTTTTCTAAAACAAGGACTCTATCATCACTCTCGTTTTTGGACAATTTTAAAGAATTAAATTCCTGATCCAAAGAAACAATTTTTTTCACGATAAAAATCTCTTTGATTTTGAACCGTTTATAAAAGATCCATCGCGGATTTAAAATGAGAATTTTCTTTTTCCAAAACTTCAATTCTTTTTGCAAATGTAAAATACAAACTATTTAAATTGTTAAAACTTTTACTTGTGACAATAGGAAGGGGCATAAAATTACATAAGTGTTCCATTGGAAAATTGCGACTTTTCATACAATAGATTTTTCTAAAAAATCAATATCACAAATTTATGTGAAAAATAGGAATACGTGATAAATTAGCGTAACCTGCTCTGATACCAATTTGAAAATTGTGTTGTGTGCGATAATGATTCAAATAGATTCGTAAGTTCCAATTCAGACTTATTTAATTGGATGTCTAAATATGCTCAAATCAAATACCAATTAAATCAACCCTTAAACATGCATCTATGTGTCAAAATAATCAAGTAAGCGTGCGACACAATAATTTCAAGAAAAAATCCCTTTCGGGTAAATCATTTTTGTACACTGTGTTCTTCATTTGAAGATAAATCAAGTGAAATAGAGTAAGAAACTACATCGATTTAGGGTTTACAAACCAAAAAAACTAGAAAAACTAACAATATATGAGCATGGATGGATTAATACCTATTAGTGTTGTTTGAAATAATCTGATTGAGAATGATAATCATTTATTACAACTTTGACGACTAGGATTTGATTGGAAGAGAGAAAGTTGAGGCTTTGATCGTTCGCGCTTGTAAGGTGTGTTTGTTTTGAGATTTGAGGATATTTATATGGTAGAACTAATCGTTTAAAATTTGTTGTGTCCCGATTTATAGTCTAAAATTATTAGTCCAAGGACTTAACAGTAAAAGACCTTTATCCCTTTTTTCCCATATTGAAATTATCTCCAAACATTTCTCTCCCTCTTTTATTTCTAATCATAACAAACTCATATCATAATAGTATTAAATTACAATTTCAACAACACAAAAAAATGCACATTTCAACTCGTAAATAAAATACAAATTTTAGCCAGTAAAAAAAGTAATACGAACATAACTAAATTAAAATAAGACCTTATAGAAAATTTTATTTTTATTACCTAACCTGAACCCGGCCCAATTAAATGCGACCAAAAATGATTTTTTTTAACTAAATACGAACATGACCTAATTAAAACACGACATGACACAACACAACACAAATTTTTGAGGTAGTAAATTTTTTAGGTAATAATTTTTTGTTTTTGAAATAAGTTTTGTGCCTTTTTTTAGGTAGTAAATTTTTTTTGTTAAAATAAATTTTATGTCATATGTAATGTCAATTAAATTGTGTTAGTTAAGGCACGATGCGATTTTTTTTACCAAACACGACATAATTAAAATGCAATGTCACGCAACACTAAATTTTATTTTTTTGCCTAACGCGAACACGACCCAAAAAACGTGACACTACATGAAATTTAATTTTTCTTACTGACCATGAACATGGACCAACTAAAACATGACATGAAATCTAATTTTTCTTACTGACCAAAAAAAGCAACACTACATGATCCGAATTTTTAAAAAGTTTTAAAATTATTTTTTTATAAATATTGTACATTTATATATGTATACAAGAGTTTTTATTATAAATATTAAAATTACATAATAAAATTGTTTTTTTATAAAATTACATAATAAGTCCGTTTTTATTAAAAAAAAAGCAGAGTGAGGATATTTTAAAATATGTGTGTTTGTATGTGTGTGAAAAATATTTTTAAAAGATCTTTTTTTTTTGCTTTTCTCAAATTATTTTTGGGGGTCAAATCCTAAATAATAATAGGATCAAATACTAAAAAGTCCCTCAAACTTTTTCTAATACATATTTAGTCCAAGCCTTTTATTTTGTACCAAAAAGTCCCTCAAACACCCATTTAACTAATATTCTCTTATTTTTAAAGGTTCGCGCTAGCAGCCTGGTGAAGGAATTTTTTGAGCAAAATAAAAATGCTTGGACTAAACGTGTATTAAAAAATGTTTGAGCGACTATTTAGTTTATAACCCATAATTATATGAGGGTATTTTCGATATTACACAAAATATAAAGGGGCATATACCCAATAGTCTCTTGAACTTCTTTTAATACATGTACAGTCCAAGCCTTTTTATTTTGCACGAAAAAGTTATTTACCATGCCAAAAAGTCCTTTACCATGACACTGGCGCAGACCTTTACAAGTAAGAGAATAAGGGACTTTTTGGTACAAAATAAAAGGCTTGGACTAAATGTGTATTGAGAGACTTTTTGTTATTTAATCCAAATATAAAGGTTGAAATGGGGGCAACCCCCTAAAAATGAAGGCCAAACCCCAAAAAATTCAACAAGTGGGGCGTTCTCCTGAATTTCAAAAATAAAACAGATATCAAAACCAAAATAATCTAATTAAATATTAATTTAATGTAAAATTTATTTAACTTTAAAATAAGACATAACTTTAATTATTTATCAATCTAAAATAATTATTAAAAAAAAGAGAATATGTTTCCGTTTTCTTTTGGCTCTTTTATCAGATTGAACTTTTTTGCTAAAAAACTGTGAGAAACAAAATGCATTATTTTTGGGAAAGAGATTAACGGTCCGAATTGTTTTGGGTATTGATAAATCCCTACATTTTAACTGACCTGCTATTTTCTTGCCTCCAAATCCCATACTTAGGGAACAAACAACATGCACCGCCTCACTTATTTAAGTTTAAAATAATATAATTAAATATTGATGTAATGTAAAAATTATTTAACTTTAAAATAAGACATAACTCTAGTTATTTATCAATCTAAAATAAATATTAAAAAAAGAAGAGAATACGAAGAAGGGTCCGGTAATAAATGAACGTCTTCATTGGATTGTGTCTAATAAAGGCACAAACTTCTAACCCCAAAGCCCGACGCAATAGTTGGTTTAAGAGTTTTAGAGGGATGCCTTTGTATGTCACGTGTGGATAAGGATATCGAAGTAATATTGAGATACTAACCATGAGAGAGTATGGTGTGGTTGAATCCTGGACTTTTATGTTCATCATTTCAAATTTGAACCTAAACCCATATTATGGAGAGTTGACACCGTTAATTGTTACTAGGAAGGGGGAAATTTTATTTAGAATGTACTGCCGTGGAGTTAAACTATCGGCCTATAATCCTACATAAGATTCATATAAGAAGGTTTCAAAGAGTGGCGATTATAGTACATGCAAGTGCATTAGTGCAAAGTCTAGTTTCTCCCGTGGGCTACCGCTGGGATACGAAGCGACACCAAAAGCGTGGGAAAGAAATAACCTGGACGACCGAGGGACCGTTTGGTTTTTTAAGCTCGAAAGCTTGAATGTTTAATGAAAAATTCTGAATGTTGAAAAATACGTATGTTTTTTTTATGTGAATGACGTTATTTCACTCTGAATGTTCAATGCTGAATATAATTAATTTTACAATTTTGTCATTTTTACAATTTACTAATTTATTTTATATCGTGTCATTTAACAGATAAGATGAGATTAAAATTGGAATGTAATTTTATTTTAAAAAAATGCAGAATTACGCATTGAGAGGGGTACTTGCCTCATAATGCTTAATGCGGAATTTTAACTTAAAAATACCCCTTAAAGTGATCGAGAGGAAGAACCGCTCAATGAAGAAAGAACAAAAGGAAAAACGATAGTAGTTCTAGAAGATATCCTTCTACTTCTTTCCACTTTTAGTTTATGTATGTTATGTAGTTCCAAGTCTATTTATCACTAGGTACGTATCTGGACATTGGCCCTTTTGTTTTCTCATTGATAGGATTAATTATTTTTTTATACATACAATTAAATTTGTTTGATGAATTTGTGTGGTAGTTCATTAGTTCATATCAAACTTAATGCTAGAGACAAGATTCAGAGTTGTTTATCTAATTCAAAAGATCTCGGTTCTAGTCAAGGGTCACAACTGCTTAATGACTATATGTTGGACTCTACATCTTTTGATGTGGACCATCCAACATTACCATACATCTGTAATAATCTAATTTTGAGGTTCACCATGATGCACTGCGACTCACACTACCTCGAATTGATTATATCGACGCATATTGCAACCTGACACAAAGCCCGTTGATGGTCCCGATCAAACCATTGGATTTGATACCACCGTTAGGTCCCAAACTCACAGCTAGCCACCGATATTATCCTCAAATTACTCACTTGGACCTAGCCCAGTGTGGGGTTTGAAACCACAAGGTCTCGGTGCTGAGTCAAATGGTCATACCCACTTGAGTACTATATGTTGGACTCTACATCTTTCGAAGTGAGATAAATACACACAATATATTTAACAATTAGGTATATCTTATTTGGTTAGGCCATTCAATTCACTTATTAGGTTGTAGAAATTGTTTAATTCTATAAAGATCAAGGAGATTTTTATACGGTGGACATAGAGGTTTTTCTTTAAGGCTTGTTGTTGGCTAATGGTTTTAGTCTGAACAAGATATTTAGATGCCGAAGTGATAACTTGCTAATGGTTCATCTCTCTATTTAGGGTTGAAAAAATTGTGAATCAGACCAAAATGATTAATGTTCACCTTATTGATGGACAATTACAGAGAGGTATACCATGTACAAAGAGTGTTGGAAGTAGGAACCAAAGGAATACAAAATTTATGTAAAAGATGAAAATTTCATTAAAAATAGGACATCTGAAAAATATGTACTATATTGTTGTTTGGTTATATATGATGACCCTGGTTATGTAATATTTTATTATGTGATATTTTTTGTACCCTTTAATGGGTACAAAGTAACTCCACAAAAAGTAGTGCTATTGGTGCCCTGATGGGACCCCATACCACAAGTCAATGTTTAATAGGTAGGTGAGAGAATAAGTGGAATCCACGTCAGATTTTGGGGATGTTTTTGTGGAGATTTTTGTACTCGTATCATTATTCAATCTGAAAAATAGAACCGTTTCCCCAACACTTCTTGTGCAGGTTACTTATCTTTAACTAAAAAAGAAACCTCATCCCTTGATATTATCACATTTTCTGTGAGTGATGTTGTTATATTCATGGTTGGAGGGCACAAATAAAAGTAAACTGTAGTTAATAGTAATCAATACATGTTTAGCGGATTCATTCTTTAGATTGCCATTATTGTCTGTTTTGCCTATTTTTCATTAGTGGATTCTGATTATGTGCTTAATAGTTTGTAGAAAAAAAAATAATTCCAGACATATCATGGAAGAACTAAGTTCCAAATTACTATTACTGATACTGTTCCCAAAACCTGGAAAGAAAGGAGACACAATTATGACCAAGATGGTCATCAAGACTTTGGGTAGAATATGTGTAATGGTTTTGTTCTCACTTGTTCTTACTAATCTTTATTCTTATGTCATCCTTCAACTAGATAATTCGTGAGATCGCTAACATCGAATTTCTTGCATGATGATGGTTATGGCTTCATCGAGGTCTTTGTTATGACCCATTCATTAGTAATTAAAAGGTCGTACTAAGGCTTTCACAACAAAATCCATAATGTGGTGTCAAATTAACTATTTTAATCTAGTGAAGTTAATTGTTTTAATCTAGTGAAGAATAAGTTTAAGGAGTCTCCAACTCCAAAGACCAAGTATAGGGACAATAATGCAATAAATGGGTTTGGCGGTTTTAGGCGGGTGTCTTTTTATGTCTCTCTGGGATAATTTGAGCGAGTTTAAAGGCAATGTTAAGATACTGAAATGAAGTATGGTGTGGTGGAATCTTGGACTACTATGATTTTAGTATTAAATATGGACATACATGTGCATTATGGAGATTTAACACCACCGATTTGTATAAGAAGGGAGAAGTTTTATTTAGGATGGACTAATGAGGATTATTGGCCTATAATACTGCAAAGTTGAGTAGGAATGTTCCAATCTCTTTAGGGGATTGCTTTTGCTATTTATATATAGTGTCATTAGTTCAGAGCCTAGTTTCTCCTGTTGGCTACTGTTGGAATTGGAGGAGGCAACGCCGAAGACTTAGGAGTGAAATACAAAGGCTTGCAAATTAAGAAATTTTAATTGTAGCTTTTTCTCTAAAGACGCCCTATTGATTCATTACTATTTTTTCCACTCCATATGTCTAGTTTGTTGAGGTAGATATGTTCATGTTGCTTTGGAATTGTCGTAAGAAAAAACATCATATAGAGGAAATGTTCTTTTTTTCTCCGCATCATAGTGAGAAGAGAATACTAGCCCGTCCCCGGCCTCCAAATAATGCAAATTGCACTGAAGATGGCTTGGGTTATTTTTTACGAGGTTCATTACATATGTCATAGTGAAAGAGGAGTGGTATGAGAAGAGAGAATTATAATGGCCCCAAAAAACTCTCAATTTTTATACCTCTCCAATAGTGCCTAACGCGAAGGAGTTTTCCAATTTGGTTACAAATATCCACCGATTACCATGTCATATCGTTTATACTCGTTATCAGACAACACCCCTTTAAGATTATATTTTCCCTTCTGGTGGCGATGGTCTGTACTTAGTGGTGGAAAAAAGGGGAAATTTCGTGCGAATAGCTTCTAAAAAGGTTTATATGATCTTGTTCCCACTAGTAAAGGTGCGATGAAAAGAGGAAAGAATGTGAAAGGGAAGAAGAGTCTGTTAGTTAGGAGACTTAGAGAAGAAAGTGACACATTTAAGATGGTGAAAATGATAATGTAGTGTCAATATGTTCCTTCCATTATTTTCAGATTCAGCAAATGGGAATTTGAATTTTTCGCAATAACAGACGGATAAACTGAATCTCAATGATGATGATGAGTAAGTGAACACGAAACATTCTTTGAAGGGCTATGTACATGTTATCAGATGATGATAAAAATATGCCTCACATTTTGATTATGCTATCCGTTGTGAAACATGGAATAGGTGGCCATTACTCTAGTTTACTTACCATATTAAGGAAGTGATTGGGATATTATTTCAAGAAAGGCTCATCAAGTGTTTGCTTGCTACAGAGACATTCACCATAGGCTTGAATATGTCTGTGAAAACTATTGTCTTCTTAAATTTTTGTAAATTTGATGAAGATAAATATAAATGAATACCCAGTGAAGAGTATGTATAAATGAGTTGTTATGTTGGTCATCATGGTATTGATGAATGTGGGATTTGCATCCTTATGGTGGATGAGAAGATGGAACCATCTAATGAGAACAAACTCAACGTTATACACCATAAGAAGGAGATTATTAACAAATTTGAGTGAATTAAGAGAGAAATGAGAACTTTCATGGTACTGATGTTTAAAGATGAACTTAAAGAAAGGAAAAGGATCCTCATGCGAGTAGGATATGTTACGAGTGATGACGTTATGGATTTGAATGGGGAAGGTGGATTGTTCATCAGTAGTGCAAATGCATTAATGTTGATCGAACTCATATTTAATGGGGGTTTAAAGGATATAAAGATGTATCTTCTCTCTTGTTTAGTGTGTTAAGATAAGCTTCAGGAGGCTCAGAATCCTCGTTAGTAACTTTAGTTTCTCTTTACATAATTGTAAGATACAACTCGGAGGGTTGACAAAGTTCAACTCGAGTGCAAGGCTCAACTTAATGTGAAAAGTTTTGCAAATTCTTTTTAATATGATCTCATAGAGGACATTTATGCATGGGAAAATGGGTTCAATTCTAAGAGATAATGAAAATCACAGAGTTGTTTAAAGGAAGCTTAATTACTATAGAAGACTCAAGGAAGTAACAACTAATACGAGAAAACAATGTTCGGGAAATCGAGCTTGAAGGAAATTCGAAGATGAAATTTCTAAGATCAAGAGGGATATTGACTTTGCAGCATCAGTTGTAGTTGCACACTGCCATTAGATGCATTATAGTGGATTATTTTTGGAAGATAGAAATGATGATTAGTTAAGACAAGTTTTGTTATACGGGATGCACCATTTTTGCCCTTGTAAAAAGTGTCACTAAAGAGGAGATTAATTTCAAGTGGATATCTATCTTGGGGAGTAGTTAGGAGGCAAATAATTTTACATGTATGATAAAAGATAAATAGAGATCCAGGGTGCATGCTAAATTAATATACGAGCACTATCTGCTTATGAAAAGAAATGTTGCCTTGGTATTGCTACAGCATGTTGAATCTCATTAACAAGTATTTTTAACACATGCATTTTAGTTTTGCAAGTATCGATCTCTTGGCTCGGCATTTATCTCATAGTTTAGTTTATATTGAACATCCATAGCAGAGGAGACAATCCCATAAATTCTCTTTATATAGGAACCTTAACCTTTATATTATAAAGGTAACCATAAAATATTGGTCTTAAAACACGAACCTTGTGTTTTTGAGTTTTAGAACTACAAGGTTTAGTATCAATTGGCATAATATCTTCTAGGTTCCAGTCTCATCTCTGGAATATATACTCACAACTGGAAATCCTTGGATTATACTCTATAATCGATATTATATGAAATTGTTGCAGTTTATCGATCTCTTTAATTAGAAGGGAGACTTTATCTCCTAACATTGTCACGTTTGCTATTAGCGTGTTTATTTTATTGGAGGCAATATTATGTCTGAACTCTGATCAATAATAAAAAAACGTTAAACAAATTCCTACCTTAGTATCGACTATTATTTTGGATCATATTCTGACTTGAATAAAATATGTGTGCTTGTCTTCTTTGGTTAGCGTAATCTGCTCATATACTTAATATAGAATATAGAAAATACATATTTCCATAAATATCATGGCAGAACTAAGTTCCAGATGCTGAAGTTTGTGATGGTTGAGGACATTTTTGCATGATAATGCTTGCGATTTGATTCAAGGTATGCTATTGGCAAATGATTATGACTCGAACAAGATATTTAGATACAGAAGTTGAAAAACTACTAGTGGTTCATCTCTTTATTTAAAATGATAAAATTTCCCAATTAATCAAATGAATATGTTACATGTTGACCTAATATTTATTAATTATAAATTGGCATATAGTTACATAAAAGTTATAAGTGGTGAAAGGAGGTATCAGACAGAGATAATTTACATAAAAGATTAAAACTAGATATGCCTACATTGCATGAAAACACAATACTAATGCATGATCTCATATAATGACAATTTCTACTTCATCTCATTTTTTGCAATTTTACATTTTTCTCCTTTCATTCAGTATAAAATGGGTTCCTTAGGCCTAGGTACTAATTTTGATAGTAACATGAAACACTATAACCAACCTTTTACATTGGGCCTTCGGCCGTGATGTAATGTGTTTTTCGACAATCCGAGTCCATTAAGGCCCTCAAAACCCGTTTTGCCATTTTAGAAAATAATCTCGGGGCTTATAAATCTATACAAAAAATTAATATTAACGTTCCGCAAAAAGTTTTGGTTTTCTGGCATGTTTTACTTAAATTCTATGGTGAAACTCATTTTTGTCATTTTTGGCGAAATTCATGAAATATGTATTTTGTTACTATACTTGGGAAATTCTGTTTTTGAGGCATTTAAGCTACTATTGATATATTTGTAATTATTGGTAGATTACGTATTATAGTTAATATTTAATGAATGATTAACTATATTTATGTTGGGACATGTAAGCAATTATTCATTTGAGTTAAGTCAAAGGCCAAACACAAGCTGAGACTGCATGTAGGAATAATACACTTACATTCATTAAAGGTTTATTCTGATGTTAGTTATAAAATTGGATTGAGGCGCAACACATGCTAATTTCTAAATTCAACAACATTAGAACTGGTTTGATTAAAACATAATAGTTGACATTGAGTCCATTAATCATGGTATTAAATGTTTAGGCAACAAACACAGACGCCAAAATTATGGGACCATGATAAATGAATTATAGGGTAGTATATCTTTACAATCTGAACATTATGTGATGATTAACACAGCTTCCGTGATATTCAGATTGTAAATGAAATATGCAAAAAAAATTAGTCAACAATTCAATATTCGACCCTTGCAATTTTTATTGTGTGTGAAAATTTAAATTGTTAACATTGTTATTAATTGCAGTTCCCCTTAACCTGTATTCGCAAGCTCAGACATATTACAAATTTGATGGAACTAATTTTTCTGAATGGAATGGAAAATTGTGTTCAGCCTAGGTGTTCTTGACCTGGACATGGCAATTATGTGTGATGAAGCCGCTGCTATTACTGATGCCAGTAGCCAGGATGAAATTGTTGTCCATGAAGCATGGTCTCAATCCAATAGGCTGGCCCTTATATTTATGCGAATGTGCGTTGCTGCTAACATTCAGACCTCCCAACCCGAAACTACGAAAGCGAAAGAGTATTTGAACAACATTAAGGAATGATTTCGCATTGCTGATAAATCCCTTGCGGGGAAACTGATGGCTGACCTGACCACTATGAGGTTCGACGGTACTCGAACTATGAATGAGCACATTATAGAAATGACCAATCTGGCTGCTAGACTTAGAGTTTTGGGCATGACAGTGAGTGAGTCTTTTCTCATCTAATTCGTCCTCAACTCCCTACCTCCTGAGTATGGGCCTTTCCAAATCAATTACAACAGAATAAAAGATAAGTGGAATGTAAATAATTTGCAAAGCATGTTGGTACAAGAGGAAGGAAGGCTTAAGCAACATAATGGGCATGTGACTAAGGGACAGGTGGCAAATCTAACAGTCAAAGGAGATGATTTTAAGAAAAAGTTCGACAAGGGCATTAAGAAAGGTCCTGGGCCGTCTCATCAAGCTGAATCATCAACTGCTGCTGTGAAGAAGGAAAAGAATGACAAGTGTCACTTCTGTAAAAAGAAGGGACATGTCCAGAGGGATTGTCATAAACGAAAGGCCTGGTTCGAGAAAAAGGGTAAGCCTTTTATTTATGTTTGTTTCGAATCAAACCTTATTAACGCTCCTTCTAACACTTGGTGGATTGATTCTAGTTTTATGTCTCATGTTTCTAATTTGATGCGGAGCTTCACTTCGATCCGCAAAACAAATCCAAATGAGCATTTTCTCTACATGGGCAATAAAGCGAAGGATAAAATAGAAGCTATTGGAGTCTTTCACCTGATTTGAAGAACTAGATTTCTTTCAGATTTTCAAGAAACGTTTTATGGTCCCACAGTTTCTAGGAATTTAATTTATGTTTCCAAACTTGCTTTAGACGGTTTTGCGATTGAATTTAAGTATAATGGTTTTGGTTTAAATAGTCATCATGGATGTTCATATTAACTTGAATCGAGATAAGCTTTTAATATATACAAAGAAGTGTTATGATTAAACTTTATTCGTTGTATGGGGAAAAAAAACTTTCTTAGTTGCATTTCCAATAATGCAATTGTGGATCGATTCTAACATATGAAAAATCATAAAGGGATATTATAGTTAGTCCGTTTTATATTTTAATTAGTACTTACAATGAATATTTATCTTTTTAGCAATAAAGTATTAATGCGTGAATAACCTTCAATTTATTTTTCGGGGGCTACCACCCCTGAACCCTCGTACTTTTTATTCTTGTGTACCACAAATCACAAATTCTTGGCTCCGCCACTGGTTTTAACCCTTACTATAAAATGTTTTCAAAACCTTTTCGGTGTCCAGCCACATAGACGCCAAACTTGATTCTATTCCAGGGTAATGCAACTGCGACATAAGTGGATGTTGCAGGAGTTGGAGTATCCGCCTATTTCATTTATTCCTAGTTTAGGAATTTTATCTCATTTTTTTTTCGAGCATGTTACTCACTGTAATTATTCAGATTATTTTAGTTCAGCTTGTATGGGATTTATATACTATATGTCAGACTTATTTGGTTTTGGATTTTAACCGATGGTTAATTCGACAAGAGTTTATTTGAGTTATTTGTTTGGATGTTTAGACTCTCTTATTATGTGATGGTTCTATTTAGTCTTCCGTAGTACTAAATGAATTGGTTATTAAAAGATAAAATTTTGGCACCGACTTAATTAACGAATAGTTGGTTAGTAAGTTTTAAAAATTTATTCGATAGCGATGCTAAGAATGAACCAAATGAGTTTCCTGTTTAATTTGATACATGACTGATCACCCCGTATTTTATTAGGCAGGGTGTCATAGATGGTATCAGAGCATCAGGTTCTAGTGTCCTTAGGATCTGTACGGCTTACTATGTTTCAGCATTCTTTGATATAGAGCCTTATTATAAGATTGTTCCATTCCTTTACACATGCAACTTACATTTTACTGCTAATTACGTATAGTTGATGTGATTTATATACGATTTTGGTTGAGTGTGGAAGATCGAACATTACATAACAATAAGCATCGGATGTTAGAAGGATTGTAGAAGGGAGGACTCAGCAAAATCCATAGAGTATACTGGGAACAGTGACGTGATAGGAGTCACCATGATTATAGTTCGAATATTTAACATTGGAGCAACCGTTGGAGTATAGTAGTTATCCCAAGAACTTTCGTGAAGGACTATGGCGAAAAGTTAGACCCACCAAGTGCAGACTACAATGACGAGGGTAGAATACGATTTTTGTTTCAGAAGAACAATTCGCTAGAATTCGAGGAAAGAGCAAAAGGGAGACTTACTAATGGAAAGAGAACATCCAATTGGGATCAAATGTAGTCAAATCAAAATTTTGGGAAAAAATGTTTGCTCATAGGAGCAGCATAAGTTGGTGGGCGTCAGTCACCATATCCATGGAAAATTACCATGAATAATGAGGAATTTGGGGTGTAAATTATTACGAATCCTCTCACCAGTTATATAAATAAAGAGGCAAGGGAGATTTCAGTACTTTTCCAGAAGGATCGGACAGTGGCCGAATGTGAAGGAAAGTTAACAAAAATTGCAAACTTCATATACGAAGAATCAATAAGGAATCATAAGTTGAAAATAGACCCGTGGGTAGAATATAAATGTGTGGATAGGAGATTCGACTAGGATGATTGGTGTCATTGTGATAATGGTTGTACATTTACAAATTTAAATCAATGCTCTCGTGAGAAGGGAGCTAGTGAGTTAGAGAATCTAATCTAAGAGTAAAACTCGATTTTTCAGTGCTAGTGAGGCACCAAGGGAAGGGATATATAGTAGAGGACCCAAATTAATGATCGAGATTAATCAAATTTGTACCGAGTGATAGTGAGTTCAGTTAGGATTGTCAAGGCCATCAACAAGTCCCACGGAACCAGCGGAGCCAAAGGGACAATAAGGGTAGCAATCAGGGTCAAGACTACCATGTCCGCGAGAAGGACAACCCCGACATAGCCAGTGGGGCCATATAAAAGGGGAAGGGCACGACGAGTCTTATGTGTAAAGAGAAGAAACACAAGCGTAAATATTATTCGCAACGTGTCAGGGGACAGGAGCGGGATGCCTAGCAGGGCAACAGTTATAGAAGTTTTGAAGAGTGTGTGTGCTCTCGCGTTCAAATGATCAAATTATATATAAAACCCTTTTAACACAAACAAACCCTAAACATGCAGCAATATGTGATTGAATAAATTGATAATCTATGCAAGAACATTCAAACACATGAAATTAAGGAAAAATCCCCCGCAGGGGCAAAACCATTTATTTTCACTATAATTTGTAAGAAAACGGCTTACAATCGGATTACAATGAAAATACAAGTTGACTAAGAATTACCCTTGGGTATCGGATTCTGTAGTCGCGGCTGGAATTATCCCTTTCCAGTAGGGCTGCAATGAAGAAGAAGAACGGTCTCCTCCACAAGGGTTGAACAAACCAAAGTTGTGTTCTTGGGTTGCAAACGGATTCACAAATATTTGGCAAGGATGTGTGAATCAAAACATGAGTCTTTGGACTAAAAAATATGAAGACTAGATGTATTTGGACTCTCAAATTCGTCTCCCAAAGTCTTGCAAAACAACTCTCCCGAAGTTGGTATTTATAGGGAAATACATGAAGAGACCCACGATTTTAAAATGCTGAAATTCTATCCAGCGTACAGGTACCCCGAACCGGTTCGGGTACCCCTGCGAATTGGTTCGCCCCCCCGAACCGGTTTGGGTCTGGGTTCGGGAAAGTGTGCTGGGAAAGGTGCTTAAACACTTAGGAAAATTCCCAGAATTTTCAATGAACATATCTCCATTTTCAACGGGCCATAACTTGTTCACCGTAGCTTGGATTGAGGTGCCGTTTCTTCCAGTATCTTTGTTGCGGCAAGCTCTTCAACTTTCCAGTTGACCGGTCCTCCGGACGGTGGCTATAAAATTACCAATTTGCCCTTGAACATCCCTATTATACCTTGTTTCACTGATTTGACTTCTCTTGCGTTCCACTTGCATTACGAGCCTACAATCAAGGAACGTGAAGTCGTTGATTCAGATGAGGGATATATTAGTGGAGATAATGCATGCTTGATTTCCGGAAATCGGATAGAGGCCGTCATGTGAGATCGTGAGGTGACGTGCCAAATGTAGCGGCATACGACATAAATAAATGAAACATTTCGGACATGAGAAAAATGTCCTTACAAATCTCCCCCTATGTCTATGCCGGTACATGCATAAAAAATCTGAATTATCAAATATGAAATTGCCTATACAAATCTACCCTCCAATGAACCCAAAACTGGAAAAGGTACAAATGAATAGTCTTCATCGTTTGTTCTTCAATTCATCAGGAATCTCAAAACTTTTCTCATCAGGGTGTGCAACATATAGATCTGCAATCTTCATACCTACACACATGAGACAAAGCAAATACCACATGACATATCGAGTTTGAAATGAGATAACATGGGTATCAATATATGATAAAAACAAAAGCAACATCTCAAAAACTCCCCCAAAATTCAAACTCCCCCATAATATGATAATTCTCTCTCCCCCTTTTTATGATGTCCCCAAATGGACAAATTAGAGAAATAAGTCAAATAAGCAAGTGCGGGGTGTCACTAAGATAAAAGCACACCATGAATAAACAGAAAGCAACCAAGTCGATGATAGCGTAAATGAAGTGGTGTGATCCAATTCGATAGGAAAATCAATGCATACAAACATGACATATGTGCACGATGAATATTGGATATTCCTAGCGAATGAACTCAAATGCTTCCTTTGGTGTAAAAGAGTGACTGTATAAGATATTAACTCAATCAAATCAATAAATCAAAGCTCAAAATGATTTTCACACCAATAACGTCCAAAATGATTTTATGCTTTTTCAGGACTTTCAAGGAAGTGCAAACCCGTTTAAAGATTCTCCAACCAAACTCCCTCAGATATAATTTTGAATAGAGGCATTCTAAATTCTCAAACTTTGGAGAATTGATGGTGAAACCTAAGTGGCCCATATTTGGCATGAATTGCTTTTTATTGCCTATAAATTTTTTCGGGCTCTTTTAACCTCTTCGGACCTCGGATATTAAAATTCCTCCATTTTTTAGGTCCTTTTTAACGGTGGCTTTTGCGCAAAGGATAAATGATTACCTTTCGCAGCCCCTCCCCGTTATACAAAAACACACAGTCTCACCAAAACGGTTTTTACATGCATTCCAATCTTGTCAAGTTTTATCGCATATTGTACATTGTATAGACAGGATTGAGATGAAAACACGCAAGCCAACATGAGATAGATAAGTGCAATAATCAAATATAGCCGTGCATGTGTGCAATAAAGGATATATGAGTCAAACATGTAGGAATATATCACTAATTACATCTCAAAGACTCCAACCAATGTAAAGCACATGGATGAAATGATGTAGCCTCTCAAATCTCTATCAAACAGTCACATGGATATATGGAATGAAGTTGTGACTTGGCTAAGTTAAATGCTCATCCATAAAAGGTGCAAAAACAGAAAAATCTTTTTGGTCTTTTTCAAAAATTTTATCAAAATAAAATCTTTTGGTGCTTTTTCTCAAAATTTTTCTTAAAGGAAAATCTTTTTGTATTTTTCAAAAGAAATATAAAAAGCAACAAGAATAAAACAAAGCTGTACAACTAAGCAATGGTACATATTAAACTGACTAGCAATAGGAAGCATCTGATATGAACATGAAGGAGCATCATATTCTAGACATAGACCAACCCCTCAGTCAACTGTGCAAATCCCTAAAGATTTCCTAAGACTCTCAAATCTAAGGGCATCTAAAGGTTTCATGAAAATATCGGCTAACTGACGGTCGGTGGGAACAAAACTCAGGGATATGACTTTCTCTTCAACTAACTGACGTATAAAGTGCTCACGTATCCTGATGTGTTTTGTGTGCGAATGCTAAACTGGATTGCGGGATATGTGTATCGCGCTCGTGTTATCACAGGAAATGGTCATGATGTCCTGTGGTATCCCATAATCCTCCAGCATTTGCTTCATCCACAAGAGTTGTGTGCAACAACTCCCGGCGGCTATGTACTCAGCCTCCGCAGTGGACAAAGAGATGGAATATTGCTTCTTGCTCAGCCAGGAGACAAGAGCAGAACCAAAATAGAAACACCCACCAGAAGTGCTCCTACATCCATTTACATCCCCAGCCCAATCGGCATCCGAATAGGCGGACAGACGGTCATCGGTATCAAAGGAATACCAAATCCCGTATGAGAGAGTCCCACTTACGTATTTAATAATACGTTTTAGAGCAAGTAAATGTGAATCTTTTGGGGATGCCTGATATCGCGTACACACTCCAACACTAAAGGCGATGTCGGGACAACTAACAGTCAAGTAAAGAAGACTACCTATCATACTCCGATAGAAGGTTTGCTCTACGTCCTTGCCTGAAGTGTCCTTACTAAGCTTGGTAGTGGTACTCATAGGTGTACGGGCATGCTTAGCGGAGTCTAAACCAAATTTCTTCACTAGGTCTCTAGCATACTTGGATTGGGAGATGAACATCCCATCCTCTAGCTGACGAACCTGGAGACCAAGGAAGAATGTAAGCTCACCAACCATGCTCATTTCAAACTCACTTTTCATCTCCTCCTCAAAGTGATGAGCATGCTGGGAGCATGTGGATCCAAAGACTATGTCATCCACATAGACCTGGGAAACCAAAATAGCACCGTCATCTCTCCTGACGAACAACGTCATATCTACTCCCCCTCTCTTGAAGCCACGAGCTAAGAGATAGGAAGTAAGCCTCTCGTACCAAGCACGGGGTGCTTGCTTCAAACCATACAAGGCTTTCCTCAGATAGTAGACATGCTCAGGGTGCTGAGGGTCTTCAAACCCTTTTGCTTGTTCCACATAAACCTCCTCCAGTAGAATGCCATTCAAAAAGGCACTCTTGACATCCATCTGATACACCTTGAAGCGCAGATGACATCCGATGGCGAGCAAAAGACGGATGGACTCAAGCCTCGCAACAGGAGCAAATGTCTCCCCAAAGTCTACACCCTCTATCTGTGTGTAGCCTTGAGCGGCCAACCTAGTCTTATTTCTGATTATGGTACCATATTCATCCATTTGGTTCTTGAAAATCCACCGGGTACCTATCACATTAGTCTCACTAGGTCGGGGGACTAATTCCCAGACATTATTCTTTTTAAACTGAAGCAACCCATCCTGCATAGAAGATATCTAGTGTTCATCCTTGAGTGCTTCTTTATGGTTCTTGTGCTCGACTTTGGACGTGTAGCAAAGATGGCTAACAACGTTCTCTAGCTGAGCACGACTCTTGACCCCAAGAGTGGGATCACCAACAATGGCAGAAGGGTCATGACTCTTGCGAACCCAAGCAGGTGTGTCCCCTAACACAGGAGTAGGATCCACAGAGTGTGAGAGAGGAGCAGGTAAATCACTGTCAGAACAATCCTCATCCTCACACTTAAGGTTAGGATCAATAACCGTCGAAGGTTCGTCATCTTGCACGGTAACGTTTATTGATTCCATAAACCAAGAGCTCTTCAGGTTAAAAACCCGGTATGCTCCACTATTCGATGAATATCCTAGAAATATTCCCTCGTCTCTCCGGGAGTCGAACTTTCCTAATTGCTCTCTATCCCGTAGGATGTAGCATTTACTCCCCAAAACACGGAAATACGCCAGGTTGGGCTTCTTGCCGGTCCACAACTCATAAGGTGTCTTTAGTGTGTGTGGACGCAAATAAACCCTATTCACTATGTGCTATGCAGTAGACACTGCCTCTGCCCAAAATGTTCTAGAAACTTTACGACCTAGAAGCATAGATCTAACCATCTCTTAGATCGTTCTATTCTTTCTCTCAACAATCCCATTTTGCTGAGTTCTCACAGCAGAAAACTCATGTTTGATCCCAAGGCCATCACAGTACAAATCCACCTTTTCTTCCTTAAATTCAGTGCCGTTGTCACTACGTATTCTGTTAATAGTGACACCGTGTTGATTTTGCAGGACACGGCACTTAGTCGTTAAGAAATCTACAACATCGAATTTCTCTCTCGGAAAACCTACAATGGAGTATCTAGAGAAATCATCTACCATCACGAGGATGTACCTCTTACCACCTAGACTCTCAGTACGAGTGGGACCCATAAGATCCATGTGAATCAACTCCAGAACACGAGAGGTGGTAATGGAATGCAACTTCCTATGAGGACTACGAATTTGTTTTCCCAACTGACAGGGTCCACAAACGGTTGAAGTTGACTTTCCAAGAGATGGTAAGCCACGTACTAGGTCCTTTACAGATAAACGATTAAGATCTATAACGTTCACGTGACCTAGACGTTGGTGCCACAGATCCATAGGAGTGATCATGGCGCTGTTGCAGACAAGTGAGGATGTGGGCTCAGTCCGATAACAATTATCCTCGGTCCTCACACCTTGCATCAATAGTTTACCGGTTTGATTGTAGACTTTACACGCGTCCCGGTCAAACTTTACTACAAGGTCAGTGTCGCACAGCTGGCTAATGCTGAGAAGGTTTGCTTTCAAACCTTTGACGTACAAAACATTTTCTAGCTTAGGAAAACTAGGTAACTCGATTGTACCTCGTACTATAATGCTAGACTTACTCCCATCTCCAAAGGTGACTCTGCCATCTTGATAGTCCTCAAGAGTAGTAAAAAATGAGGCATCACCTGTCATGTGTCTGGAGCACCCACTATCAAAATACCACTGAGAGGTATTATGTGCTTTGAGAGCAACATGAACAACAAAAGCCTTTTTATCTTTCTTAGGTACCCAAGTCGAGATGACCTTTTGTTTGCCTTTGTTGTTGTCGATTTTAGCTGGAATGTGAGAAGCATTCACTAATGGCAAAGAGATCCGTCGAAATTCTTCCATTAAACTTTGAGTCGTGGCAGCTAAGAACTCAACTCGCTCTCTCAGACTAGAAAACTCACCAGTATGACGTGGTGGAGCAGTAGTACGTCGTGTCCGACCCATGCTATAGCAAGTTTCCCTAAGGTGGCCTTTTCTTTTGCAATAAGTACAAAAGAGCACAGTCAAAGGCGGACCTTGGTTTGCTTTTCTTGGTCGAACTCTCCTTCGAGGTTTTTTACGGTGACCATAAGGAGTTGTAGTAAACTCAGGAACTGGTCCAGGTGAAATTTGGGACGTGGAGGCACCATCATATCCAATTCCTTGACGATCACCAAAACCTAAAGCGGGGCCGAGGAGCATCTTTCCCATCTTCCCAGATCTTTCCTCGATTTGTACCTTGACTTCCCGTGCTTTCTCAAGATCTTGAGTCAGTTGGGCAACAAGGACTTCAAGTTTCTTTCGAGTCTCCACGGAGGAATGGAGCTGACTCGTAAGACTAGCCACTTGATTAATCAAGTCCCCTCTCTCTTTCTCTAAAACACACTATCTCTCTCTAAACAAATTCTCATTCTCGACACATGTAGAATCTCTCTCTCTCAGGGCGGTGCAAGTGGAGAACTCTCTTTCTCTTGCTTTCTTTAAATCTTCCTCTAAGCAGGTGATCTTAAGAACTAACGCTTTGTTACGCTTTTTAGTTTTAAATGACTCGGAATATAACTCAGCGTAGGTGCGCTATATATTACTCTCGCTCTCACTTGTGTCATCCTCCCCCTCACTCACATCGCTCTCACTGTCGAGGTGTCCCTGTGAAGCATCATCCTCAACGTCGTGAGGAGAACTAGGAGTGCTCACTTGGCTGGCCATGAATGCGGTGAAGTTACACTCATGCGGTGACTCATCTTCAGAATCCACCGTCTCGACCTCACTGTCGTCACTAAGGGTAGCATTAAGAACAGCTTTCCCTTTCTCTCTATTCAGACAATTGGCACACGCAAAAGCTCTATGACCCTTACCATCACACTCAAAACATCTCTCACTTTCTTTCAGAGGAGGATTTTTGGAAACTTTTTCATTTTTCTTTTCAAACTTATTTTTCTCAAATTTCTTTTTATCTTGAAAATTGCCATTTTTCTTAAATTTGAGAATCCTCTTGAAATTTTTTGCGAAAAGAGCCAAATCATCTACGTCAAAATCGCACTCAGAATCTGACGTGTCAGTCTGTCTCTTTCTAGATGACTCTACCCTCTTTCTAGCTGACCCCTCACTCCTTCTCTCTTGGGCTTTAAGAGCAATACCGTTATCTTTAGATTTAGCATTTTTATGGAACATATCAATTTCATAAGTTTGCAAATCTCCTACAAGTTCTTCCAATTTTAGCGTATTTAAATTACCCATAGAATTTAGCACAGTGACGCTTAGGCAAAGAACGAAGAATCTTTTTAACAACTCTAGCATTCGGAATATGTTCACCAAGATTAAAACTAGTATTCACAATGTCAGAAAGTCTAGCATAAAATTCATCAAAGCATTCAGAATCATGCATGGTGATTGTTTCAAATTGAGTTGTCAAGTTTTGCAACTTAGACTCTTTCACAGCATTAGTTCCTTCATGGGTGAGTTGTAAAACATCCCATGCCTCTTTTGACGTGGTACACGTCATTATGCATTTGAACTCATCAGGTGTGACAGACCCAGAAATAGCACTTAGACCCTTAGAATTAAAAGATGACCATTTAATTTCTTCATCAGTCCAAGAAATGTCAGGTTTCAAGTTGGTTACATTATCAACAGTCACGGTGGGAGGAGTCCACCCTCGTTCAACCAAAATCCAGACACGTTCATCAATGGCTTTTAAAGCCGACCTCATACGGGCTTTCCAATAAGCATAATTTGACCCGTCAAAAATAGGCATTTTATAATATGACTTCTCCATTTGAACACGCACTTTTTCAAAAATCAAATTTTTCAGAAAATTGATATCTTAGAAAAATTTTGCGGAAAAAGGAATACGCGATAGATTAGCGTAAGCTGGCTCTGATACCAATTTGAAGAGTGTGTGTGCTCGCGTTCAAATGATCAAATTATATATAAAACCCTTTTAGCACAAACAAACCCTAAACATGCAGCAGTATGTGATTGAATAAATTGATAATCTATGCAAGAACATTCAAACACATGCAATTAAGGAAAAATCCCCCTCAGGGGCAAAACCATTTATTTTCACTATAATTTGTAAGAAAACGGCTTACAATCGGATTACAATGAAAATACAAGTTGACTAAGAATTACCCTCGGGTATCGGATTCTGTAGTCGCGGCTGAAATTATCCCTTTCCAGTAGGGCTGCAATGAAGAAGAAGAACGGTCTCCTCCACAAGGGTTGAACAAACCAAAGTTGTGTTCTTGGGTTGCAAACGGATTCACAAATATTTGGCAAGGATGTGTGAATCAAAACATGAGTCTTTGGACTAAAAAATATGAAGACTAGATGTATTTGGACTCTCAAATTCGTCTCCTAAAGTCTTGCAAAACAACTCTCCCAAAGTTGGTATTTATAGGGAAATACATGAAGAGACCCACGATCTTAAAATGCTGAAATTCTATCCAGCGTACAGGTACCCCGAATCGGTTCGGGTACCCCTGCGAACTGGTTCGCCCCCCCGAACCGGTTTGGGTCTGGGTTTGGGAAAGTGTGCTGGGAAAGGTGCTTAAACACTTAGGAAAATTCCCAGAATTTTCAATGAACATATCTCCATTTTCAACGGGCCATAACTTGTTCACCGTAGCTCGGATAGAGGTGCCGTTTCTTCCAGTATCTTTGTTGTGGCAATCTCTTAAACTTTCCAGTTGACCGGTCCTCCGGACGGTGGCTGTAAAATTACCAATTTGCCCTTGAACATCCCTATCATGCCTTGTTTCACTGATTTGACTTCTCTTGCGTTCACTTGCATTACGAGTTTACAATCAAGGAACGTGAAGTCGTTGATACAGATGAGGGACATATTAGTGAAGATAATGCATGCTTGATTCCTGGAATTCGGATAGAGGCCGTCATGTGAGATCGTGAGGTGACGTGCCAAATGTAGCGGCGTACGACATAAATAAATGAAACATTTCGGACATGAGAAAAATGTCCTTACAAGTTTTGGTTCGGTTAGGATGAGAGTGTCATGTCCAGGATTCGTTTAAGCCGCCAATGTTACGGGCGATTGAAACTACAAATTTTATCCCGGAGTGATTGGGGTCTGTTTTGTGTGACATGAATAAGTCACGGTAGTTTGTTAATACTAAATTCGCATATGGAACGGGTTTAGTAGATGTATCATAAATAGTACTATAGCTGTAAACATTTATCATTGAGTAGCACATATATCATCCATGTTAACTTAGCGTACTCACTTGTCATCTAATGTGAACACCTAGCGAGTCTAACTACCCATACTAGTCTCACCACTCTACCTGACTATATGTAGGATAATCACTATGCCGGATACAATTCTTAAATAACACGAAATCAATATATTATTATTATTATTTAGGAATAGGTTTAAGGATGTTATAACTCATTCTCATAGTATTCTTTATTCCCCACTGGTGACCCATTAAGTATATACTTTGATAAAGTAGCCAACAAGAAACACAGAATAGGGACTCAGTATACATATATAAAATCTCACTATGTATACATATAAATATATCTATACAGTACCCATGGTTAAAAAACCCCTGGTGCTAGGCATACTCGGCTATCTAGTCCCATTGCAATGCTCACGCATAAAGGACAACTAGTTCAATCTCTCAAGAACTAATAAAACATATACACATATTGGAGGCGAATAGGTCCCAAGTCGATGGGCTACGCACATACCTACGCACCCATACGACCGTCAACACTATCGTTCTCACAAATTGCTCGTACCTAGGTTCCATTCTCTAGTGGTATGGCTCGAAATCCCCCGAAGGCACACAAGATATGGTCGTCCATAACGTGTTAACCCCCGTTTGATAGCCAGTATCTAGGTACTTCATACAAATGATATTCCAAGTAATAAGCATGCACACAACTTATATACATTAATAGGTAATCACATAAGCCAAATACTATAATCCATAAGTAATATTATCATCATTACTCTCCACAATATGCACACACACACACACACACACACACATATATATATATATATATATAACCTCTCTAGGAATTACATTCTCTCCTAGGTTTTCACCCAAATTCAATACCCCGAGGACCATTACACCCTTAATTACCTAACACTTTGGAATTTAAGCCACCCGTTACTCGTGTAGGTTAATACACTTGCTTGTATAACCCTAGGACAGTTTTTAACTCGAAACGGATCCTAAAAACTCATGAATAAAAGTATTCACTTCTAGAAGATATATGATGGATAAATCACATAAAAAATGAGATACCCCATAAACAAAAGAGAACATCGTCCTCAATGATAAAACCATATTAGAAATTTAAAGCGTAAGGTAGGAAATGGATTACCATAATCAAATGGTAATGAAAGTGTGCCGCATGATGTAACCGAGGTGAAACCTGGATAAAAATGATACGATAAAAAATTTACAATTTTGTAAATCATCGGGGGAAGGATTTGACACCACCCCTAAATAGGATAATACTCATACCCATAAATAAGCACTACACCAAATCTGCCGAATTGTCACGGTCATTGACCTTGACAAGTTCAACTTATCAAGGTCAATGACCGTGACAATTCCTGGGGTGATAATTTTTTTTATCACGGAATTGTCACGGTCATTGACCGCCATAAGTTCGTTAGAATTGTCACGGTCCTTGACCTTGACAAGTTATGTCACGATTAAGGATCGTGACAAACCCGTGACAATATTTAAAAAAAGTCACGGTCAATGACCATGACAATCTGGGCAGAATTGAAAAAAATCTGCTGGTCACTTTGGCCACTACCACTGCCCAGCAGCAACGTTGTACCTGTTCAAGCATAATATATTCAAATAAACAGAGATAATTCAAATATACATTCAAAATAGAGACAAAATTCATCATGATATAATACAAATATAATTCAAATGTACCAACTTAAAAACAATTCAATTCAAATAATGTCACTACATGTCTGGGGTAAGGTTAACTCTGAGGAGGTGAGTAGACCACACGATATACGAATTGACACACCCACTAATATACATCGTGCCGCATTATTCGAACAACCAGAATAGGGAGTATTCCTTCCCGGGTATCACATGCGTTACGAGCACCTTGCACTCAATGTCTTGAAGCTCAAGTCCATGAACTAGTGCACCTTGGATGATATTCGGGTCCCTCAACCCCCGCCTATCCACTGGAAATCAAATATGTCTAGTATAAACACGCTCGGCCAACCCAGTGTCAACATCGGTCAGTTGAAGGGAGCTAAATAGGGAAGTGGATCATCAAAGTCCTCACGTGTTGACGATGAAGCAGCGAGGCACACATCCTCATCATCTTGCACCTCCTCCTCCACCACCTTCTCCTTCCTTTTCCCCTTACGATTTTCACCCAACGAACGCTTGATGAATGAGAACATATCTTGGACCGTTGCCTCCAAACAGGATAGCTTCGCGTCATGCGAGTCCACCATTCGAGCCAACTCGCTGTCACTCGTCTCCAATCCGATGATCCTAGATTTGGCTACCCGCGAGCTCACCCATCTTGTCCTCCCCTTGCGATCAGTGCCAAGCAATTATCTAAGTGCATTTATGGACAAAGATGCCTTGTCACTACGACTCATGCACTTCTTTAAGCTTTGCCTAAAACGACAAAAAGCACATGATTAGTAAAATAAGTAAATTAAAAAATTATAATGTAATTAATAAAAAGTAAACTGTCGAATTACTTACAATCATGGTCGTGATGCTCGGGGACACCTCCTCATCCTTCCCCTTCTTCATTCGAAGAGCCACATAAGTATCAATCCTATGTGGCCTACCCCTAGGTCCACTCCCTATCCCCTGAAATAAAATAGAGTAAAATTAGTATCGGCTCCGCAAAGTAGTTATAAAAAAATTAAATCCTACCATCATCCTATGCTCCACCTCGGCGTAAGACATCCGGCCGGAGTAGTGCACCTCTGTCTTTTTTGCCCAATTTTCCCTCCCTGATTGGCGAGATGCCAAATGTCGCTCTCCGATCTCATTGTTAATGAACTTTTGCCACTGTGCCAATGAGATGGGATCCTTCGGCGGGACGGATTCACGCATTTGGATAACGGACTCTCATGTCTTCCCAAAGTACCGGGTCCGCATATTTTTCTTCCACGTCTTGTGTTGCTCCCTCAACTACTCCAAGACCGAATCGCGTAGCTTTCGATCCAGGCTGAATTGTTCCTGTCCAACAAATACAATGTTAGTTACGAATAAATATAAATATAAATATAAAATGAAATTGAAATTGAAATATTCATATTCATATAAATATAAATATAAATATAAATATAAATATAAATATAAATATAAATGCATTACATGTAGTGCCCCCCAAACAACTAACTTGAGCTCATATGGAACCTCCTTCCAACTAATGTACCCTGGGCCAATGATAATCTTTACCAGCTCGAGTGATGTCGCTAATAGCCTCGACTTGTCCTCGATGGCCATCCCCAATTTGCCATATTTGGGGAGCCTAGGGGCCAAGGAGCCCTCGTCGCCTCTACTACCACCGAGCCCAGATGACATCATCATAACCAACATCATCATCCTCACCTTAATACCTGAAGGAGACATTTGCTATAAAAAAGTGTTATTAGTACAAATCAAAATGAATTGTTACTACAAATATGTACAATTACTACAAATAAAAATGAATTGTTACTGTTAAACACCTCAATTCTGAGTTCCAAAACAACAACATCTAGCTCATAATATGTACAATTACAAAAAATCTGAAACATCCCCACCCTCACCCCTACTTCCCACACACACGCACACTACACAAGAGTGAAAATGATAAAGTGCAAATCAATTAAAAGCATTAAAAATGGATGTTTTGGTACAAATTGGAATATTTATTTCAAATTGAAAAATTATTTAAAATTCAGGTTATCATAAAAAATGGATTCATATTCGATAGGAGCAGACAAGTCATCCACACTACTATTTATATGCTTTGGCGCGTGTCGTACAATTGACCACGTTATATAATGTAACGTTAATATGGCGCGTGTTGTATATGGCGCGTGTTGTATATGGCGCGTGTTGTACAATTGACCACGTTATATATGGCGCGTGTTGTACAATTGAGTGTAATGTAACGTTATATAATGACCATTTTCATTATAATTACCTCTTCTGTCAACCATAGCCTAAATTCACTGTCTGATTGTACCATTATTTTTTATCTTTTATTGTTCTCACATGCTTCATATTTTCTGCATATTACAAAATTAATCATGTATAAAATAATCTAAAATAATGTCAAACATTATAATAATCAAAATATCCTTTTTCAATTCTTCGACATCTTTATGTGTGTCAAATAGATAGCGAGCTACTTGTTCATGTTGCAAATTCGTTAATTTCACTCGTTTTCCCATCACATGACCACCATCATCGACGAACTCATCAGTGTCATCAACGCTGGTCGAGTTAGGCATATATTCCCGAGTATATATTGATGACTCCAAGGTGATATTCAGATTCAATTTATAATAGAAATTTCTATTTCCTCCATCTCCTCTAAAGGGTGAGTGGTCATATCCCATTCTAGACTGCATTTTTCTGTAATATACTTAACAGCTCATGCACATTGTAATGATTTGAGAAATATTCGACAGCATATCCCCATAGTTCTCCAAGTACATAACGTAGATTGGCAAGTGTGAGTGTTATTTCAATTGATCAATTGAAATAACAGTCACACTTGTCAATCTAGTATGTACCCAGAGAACATTAGGATACGACTGCAGAACTTCCTCCAAAAGTAACAACTTTAAGCCACAAAGAATATTATTATACAGAAATTATGCAGTCCCAAGCTGTCCAAACGGGACAACTCGAGAGATCTCATTACATGGGTAATGACTCTCGAACGGGTCTAAGGTTTATTGAGTGCGTACGCATAAGAACTAGAAGGCTAGTATCTATGCGCACTATATGTAATTTCAAGTATGTTTCATTTAATTATCATACTATATATATATTGTTTGTTATACAAGGTAATTTTAAAAAAAAATTTGAAAAATCCCACCCCCATATGGACAATAATCTAGTGGTTATGCCACTTTTAAAATTAACCAACCCAACATTGATCCACTATAATCCAACCACAATGTCAACAACAAATGTGTATCCCATACTCCTTCTAATTCATCTACTCAATTAATTATTTTCATCAATTAAACTAACAATTAAAGTATACAACAATTAATTTACTAATTTAAGGCAAGTGTTTAATCTAAGGCAAATCTAAACGTGACATCGAGGACGATCCAACCTCTACAAATCTAAGGCAAGTGTTTAATCTTGCTAAACAAGTCATTTGTGTATTTTAATTCATAATTTGTGGGTTAAAGAAATGGTTTTTGGGTATAAACATCAAAATCGAGATTTTGGGTTTAAATCTTGAAATCAATGTTTAAAAATGGGTTTAATGATGTATAATTTGTTGGGATGAAATGTAGGATGAGTTTACATGTTAAGAGTATTATTGGGTTAAAGATTTGGGAGTTTGGTGATGATATTTGGGTGTTTGAGGATTTAGGGTTTGCTGAAAATGGGAAAATCGGCCAAGATAACTGGTATGGCCGGTCGAACGCGGTCTAGGGACCGGTCGATCGCGCCTTAAGGGAAAAGCCTACTGCATTTCTTGGTAGGTAAAATTTGGACCCGTGGTCGATCGGGGGTCTGCGATCGGTTGACCGGTCGACCATTTTTAGCCCAAGAATGGGAAATTCTTTTACCCCTTTTCTTTTGGAGTTTTATTCTTAGGGGCTTTCTTAATGGGCTTATTATGGGGGGTTATGATATTAGATCTAGGGAATAGGGCCCTAGGTCGAATAGGGGCTTGCAGGCCTATGTTAAATTGATTTAGGAGGATGGGATGCCCTTTTTAGTAATGAAAGGAATGTGGGACTTAAGTGATTGGCGAATTGTTTTATCATGATAGAGGCGAATTATCATGTAATGGTTATAACCGGTATACGGATAGTCTCTTTTACCTATATGTGCATTAATAATGTTACCCTTAGGTATAGTGGGGGATCTCAATGAGGACGGGAGTTCTAGCTTGAGGTCATAAGTGAGTTTAGACATGATTGAGGACCGACGAGAGAAGATGTCGTGTACCCTTGAGGAGTATAGACGTAAGGAATAAATTGTGAATGTAAAAAAATTTAGGGTTTATTGGAGCTATTAAACCTTAGATGGGATTTTGAGAATTATGTGATTTGGCTATCAACTAGGTTAGGGTTGGTTGCCAATCTAGTGGGGATAGTCGTTGTATATCCGGGTGTGATTAATATTGAGGTTCCCAATAAGTAATGGGACCAAGAAATGAATTTAGTATAGACACTACACCAAAAACAGGATTCTGGCACAGTTCAAAACCGTGCCAGATCAAATCTGGCACGGTTTTGAACTGTGCCAGAATCAGGTGTTCCAAAATGGGAATTTTTTTCTTGCACGGTTTAAAAGTGTGCCAGAATCAGTCAAACAGGAACACTTCTAGCACACTTTTAAACCGTGCCAGAATTTGATATTTCTGGCACACTTTTGGCACAGTTTTTAACTGTGCCAGATTCAGCAAAATAGGAACACTTCTGGCACACTTTTAAACCGTGCCAGAATTTGATATTTCTGGCACACTTTTGGCACAGTTTTTAACTGTGCCAGATTCAGCAAAATTTAAAAAAAATTAGCACAGTTTAAAACCGTGCCAAAATATGATACACTTTTGCCACGGTTTTGAAATGTGCCAATTTTTTTTAATTTAAAAAAAAAATATTTGAAAGCACAAAATTCACAAATTAATAATATTGCGCGTTATTAATATACTAATGTACATACAAACTTCAAAATATTACAAGTCTTTAATTGCTCATAGGCCCAAAAAAAATTGGGCAGAGTTTCCTCTATTTTCTGGACATTCCAAAACCTGTTAATACAAAACCTACTTAACATAAAGCCCGCACGGCCACAAAATATAACAATTAACTTACAAAAGCCCTCATGGCCATAAAAGTCAATAATAAAACAACAAAAGACCGTATGGTCATGACACAAAAAAATGGATTCATTAAAAAACCCCTTATCGTAAACCATTGAGTTCTTTGTGTGTTCCACGCGAATAAAAGCCAACGATAAACTGTTATCCTGCAAAAAAAATAGAATACAAAAAACATACGATATTAGTAACCCAATAATTTACAAAAAAAAAATACTCAAAACAAAAAAATTACATATATGAATGGAAATTAACGTCATACTCACAAACCGGGAGACCCGGGACTACGCGGTCAGTTCCTACAAGTTACATTAGTCCCGTGCGAGGTGTTCGTGCCCCCTACGGGGTCGTTCGGGGGCTGGTTTGGGTTTTCAACCTTTAACAGCTTGTTTTTAAGTTTAAGTGTTGATTTTTGCAAATTATCGTCGTATTCTCAAATCGGGAAACCCGGGACTACGCGGTCAGTTCCTACAAGTTATATTGGTCCCGTGCGAGGTGTTCGTGCCTCCTACGGGGTCGTTTGGGGGCTGGTTTGGGTTTTCACCCTTTAATGGCTTGTTTTTAAGTTTAAGTGTTGATTTTTACAAATTATCGTCCTACTCTCAAACCGAGAGAACCGAGACTACGCGATCAGTTCCTACAAGTTACATTGGTCCCGTGCGAGGTGTTCGTGCCTCCTACTGGGTCGTTTGGGGGTTGGTTTGGGTATTCACCCTTTGACGACATGTTTTTAACTAAGTGTGATTTTTGCAAATTATCATCATATTCACAAACCGGGAGACCCGGGACTACGCGGTCAGTTCCTACAAGTTACATTGGTCCCGTGCGAGGTGTTCGTGCCCCCTACGGGGTCGTTTGGGGGGTGGTTTGAGTTTTCACCCTTTAACGGCTTGTTTTTAAGTTTAAGTGCTGATTTTTGCAAATTATCGTCATATTCACAAACCGGGAGACCCGGGACTACGCGGTCAGTTCCTAGAAGTTACATTGGTCCCGTGCGAGGTGTTCGTGCCCCCTACGGGGTCGTTTGGGGGGTGGTTTGTGTTTTCACCCTTTGACGGTTTGTTTTTAACTAACTGTGATTTTTGCAAATTAACGTCATACTCACAAACCGGGAGACCCGGGACTACGCGGCCAGTTCCTACAAGTTACATTGGTCCCGTGCGAGGTGTTCGTGCCCCCTACGGAGTCGTTCGGGGGCTGGTTTGGGTTTTCACCCATTAACGGCTTGTTTTTAAGTTTAAGTGTTGATTTTTGCAAATTATCATCATACTCTCAAACCGAGAGACCCGGGACTACGCGATCAGTTCCTACAAGTTATATTGATCCCGTGCGAGGTGTTCTTGCCCCCTACGGGGTCCTTTGGGGGCTGGTTTGGGTTTTCACCCTTTAACGGCTTGTTTTATGTTTAAGTGTTGATTTTTGCAAATTATCGTCGTATTCTCAAACCGGGAGACCCGGGACTACGCAGTCAGTTCGTACAAGTTACATTGGTCTCGTTTATTGATTTTAGAAAATTTTGACATAGTTTCATTTATTTATTCGTTAAATCCAACATGCTTTAACATTTGAAATAAACTCAACAGCAGCAGCAAATACCAAAACCAAACCACCAACAAATCCCTTCCACCAATTTAACTGAATAAGCTCATAAAGTAAACCATTTTATATTCGATGACAAAAAATGTACAAAAGATGTACCAAAGTCTAATTTTGACCCTTAGCGAGACCCTTAAGTAAAAAAATACTCATAATGTAATGTATGAATCACCTCGCTGTCAGATTCAGAATCATCATCTCTTTGGACAGAATCAACTCCCAAGCTAACGGATCTAGCACACTTTTGACCTGTGTAAAGTAGACGATAACACAAATTTTGATTATCACCTGAACTCTTGATCTAATTTTGCTTTAATTTTCTCAATTATCAGTACAAATAGAAAAAAAGAGTTTTAAATTCTCTATTGGACTAATGAGAATATCAAATATTCGCACAAATGCGGGAAATTTGCCATTGACTAAGGAAGACTAGGTTCACCACATATGCAGTGAGAGTGTGTGCGTGTGTGTGTTTGTGTGCGCGTGTGAGTGGGAAAGGGGGGCGCGTGTGTGCGTGTTTGAGTGTGTGCATGTGTGAGTGTTGCACTGCATATATATGCATATGCCCATATATATGCATATGCATATGCATCAAAATTGTGAGCCCCCACTATCGGCACTAAAAATTTACCTCAAATGCCATCTCAGAGGCTATAGTTTTTCATATTGAATCTCTAGGAAAGACAATTGTACTTTTTCATATTCTCTCATGTTTGATTATTCCACGTGAACCTACAAACAGAGCAAGCGTAATCACTTCACATTCATCTTCATTGAACTCAGCTGCTGCACTGATGGGTGTTTAATGAGGTTGTTTAGACTAAAAACTCGCATTCAAATATGAAAAAGAGAAAAAAAATATCAAGACAGGGAGAGGGACATATTAAACCTCATACCTATTGTACGGATGCACCAACATCATCAGCCTTTATAAACAAAGAAGAGTGATCTGATATTATGAGTTTCATCAGTATAAACTCCAAATAGAGGGTAATGAAGCAAAATTCATAAAAAAGAAAATAAAAAAAGAAGAATCGTACCTCAAATTATTTCCAAGAGTTATATGAAAAAATAGAACCCGAAACATCTTGAAACCCAATATTATACACTGTGGGACTATTATTGATACCTTGTATAAAAAACCTACACCTGACCAAACACAAAGACATTACATAGCAAAAAACTAAAAACATAAACAAAAACAAAAACAATTTAGAACCTTGTATCGATTTCACCTGCTACTCGGCAGGAGGCCTAAAGTGAGTCTGATTCGCAAGATAAAACCTACAAAAAAGAATAAACAAACATTATAGAGGTATGTGTTTCTCCATGTAGTTAACTTAAGAACACAGATTGAATTGGGAAATCAAAGAACAATTCAAGATTATGGAAACAATGATCACAAGTTCAAGAAGCCATTCAAAACTTATAAAAAGAAACAAAATACCTGAGCAGGGTACACCGGACGGATTTGGGTTTGGACACTGGATGGATTTCCATGGCTTCTCCGTGGGATCGCCACTCTCAGATCTGCAACCACCATAGCAACCCCAGCACAACACCACGAACCACACCACATCCATCCACCTCCCTATCACCACCATATCGCACCCAGCCCCATAACCTTCGATCGCCGGAAAGAGAAGCCCAATCAGGACCACGAAGAAAGAGCACTACACCAAAATGGGCAAATTGTCACCTTTCAGCCGGCCAGCCTTGTCAAGGCCATTGACCGTGACAAAAAAACACGCGTTTTATGTCACGGTCATTGACCTTGACACGACCGTGACAACGAATTGTCACGGTCAATGACCGTGACAAGCCCGTGACAAATGTAATTGTCACGGTCTTGTCACGGTCAATGACCGTGACAATTCGTGTCACGGTCAATGACCTTGACACGACCGTGACAACTTTTCCAGCAAAATCACTTTCCCCCTTCTTTTTTCCCTCCCACCGTTCCCTCCCTCTCTCTCTCTCTCTCTCTCGACTCGACGCTGCTCTCTCTCTCTCTCTCTCTTCCATTTATATATATATTTGTTTGTATATTTATGTGTGTATGTGTATATATATATGTGTGTGTGTATGTGTGTGCGTGTGTGGGGGGTGGGGCGGGATGGGGCAGGGGGTGGGGCGGGGTGGGGGAGGGGGCGGTGGAGGGGGCAGGGGGTGGGGTGGGGTGCAGTGTGTGTGTGTGTGTGGTGGTGTGTTTTGGGGGAGGGGGTGGTGGAGGGGGGCAGGGGGTGGGGTAGAGTGGTGTGTGTGTGTGTGTGTGGTGGTGTGTGGTGGGGGAGGGGGTGGTGGAGGGGGGCAGGGGGAGGGGGTGGGGTGGGGTGGTGTGTGTGTGTGTGTGTGTGTGGTGATGTGTGTGGTGGTGTGTGGTGGGGGTGGGGCGGGATGGGGCAGGGTGGGGGAGGGGGTAGTGGAGGGGGGGAGGTGGTGGGGTGGGGTGGGCACACCTACGCACACACGCACACCTACGCCACACACACACGCACACCTACGCACCTACGGACACACACACACCCCACCCCACCCCACCCCCTGCCCCCCTCCACCACCCCCTCCCCCATCATTGTGTGAATAGGTATGAGATCATAATTTGGAGGAATTCACGTCCAAGAAATAATTTGGTTTCCCTTTAGGGTCTTATGTCTTGAATTAATCTGAGGGGGTGGGGGTGGGGGCGGGGGTGGGTGGGGTTTTGAATATTATTTACATTCAAAATAAATAATTGATAATAGTTGGATAATAATTGGATAATAATTGTTTTTATACCTATAGAACAGCTTAGATAGTGTGTGTGTGTGTGTGTATGTGGTCAATACATGAATTTCTTTTTGTATTTGAATTATCCCATGAATTTATTTTTGTATTTGAATTATCCCATGAATTTATTTGTGTATTTGAATTAACCCATTATATGAAACATACTTGAAATTAAATATAGTGCGCATAGATACTAGCATTCTAGTTCTTATGCGTACGCATTCAATAACCCTTAGACCCGTTCGAGAGTCATTACCCCTGTAATGAGATCTCTCGAATTGTCCCGTTTGGACAGTTTGAGACTGTATAATTTTTGTATAATATTCTTATTGGCTTAAAGTTGTTACTTTTGGAGGAAGTTCTGCAGTCATATCTTAATGTTCTCTGGGTACATACTAGATTGACAAGTGTGACTGTTATTTTAATTGACCAATTGAAATAACACTCACACCTGCCAATCTACGTCGTGTACTTGGAGAACTAAGGGGATATGCTGTCGAATGTTTTTCAAATCGTAACAATGTGCATGAGCTGTTAAGTATATTACAGAAAAATGCATTCTTGAATGGGATAGGACCACATACCCTTTAATAGGATAATTAAATGATGGGATAATTAAAAAAAAACATACTATAAATCTAAGTTTTGTTTACCTTTAATAGGTGTTTAGTTGTGGTAGTTGTGATGGGATATCCGAAATACAAAGAGTGGATGGGTGAGACTAATAGAATGGGGGATGTGTTTCGCAGAGGTGCTAACGAATTTGTGAAATATGCAAAGAGATGTCGTAATGATGAAGACTTTCCGTGTCCATGTGCTAGGTGTAAGAATGGTAAGGTGTTTGAGTGAAAAACAGTTGAACTACATTTGTTAAGATCGGGTATGCAAGATAGTTATCGATTTTGGAGTTTTCACGGTGAATTGAAAGTTCCTTTTGTCCCTGACCAACCTTCACAACATCCTTCAACAAGTAGAATAGATGAAGAAGGGGACGACGTAGATCATAATATGTTAGAGGATTTAGTTGATGATGCGTACGGAGTTTATGAAGCTGAGGAGAATGAGGTTACTGATGATGTAGAAGATTCAAGTGCTCGTGAAGATAACACGATAAAACTTGACGATGACTACCAAAGTTTAAAATTTAAGGCGACCCAACCGTTATACTCTGGCTGTGAGAAAGATCAAACAACTTTACATGCCATGGTTGGTTTGCACAGTTTGAAGACGCAGTACGGTTTGTCTGGCAATAGCGTGACGGGAATTCTGAAATGGGTGAAGGGCTTATTACCCAAGGTGAATACACTTCCAAATAGCTATCCTGTTATGAAGAACAGTTTGAAAGGTTTGGGAATGAATTATAAATCGATTCATGCTTGTGTGTACGACTGCATACTATACCGAAAGGAGTATGAAAATATCGATCGTTGTCCGGTATGCGATGAACCTAGATATGTCCAATCTACTAGTAAGGAAGGCACAAGCTCAAAAGTGCCTCAAAAAGTATTGAAATATTTTCCCGTTGGGCCTAGATTAAAGCGATTTTTCACAGTACCATGGATTGCAGAGGCAATGACTTGGCATGCTAGGGCAGAAGTAGGGGGTAATATCATGCGTCATCCTATTGATTCTACTGCCTGGCGGAGGATGAATTATGAGTATCCCGATTTTGCTTGAGAACAACGCAACATTCGTTTGGCTATATTAACAGATGGTTTCAATCCATTTGGAAATCTAAGCACCAATCAGAGTGTATGGCCAGTGATCCTAGCCCCACTCAACCTCCCTCCTTCACAGTGTATGAGACCTGAATTTTCGATGATGGCTTTATTGATACCTGGGCCAAAGGCACCAAGTGAAGACATTGATATCTACCTGGCTCCTTTGGTAGAAGAATTAAATGAGTTGTGGGAAGATGGTGTGCAATCATTTGACTCTTTTAGAAAAGAAGAGTTTACGCTGAAAGCTATGTTGATGTGGGCAATTCATGATTTTCCAGCTTATGGGACATTATCCGGATGTGTAGTACATGGTTATTTGGGGTGTCCTATTTGTGGAGAGGAGGCTGAGTCTCTTCGTCTATCCTCCAGCTTAAAAAATGTATACCATTGCCACGGGAGGTTTTTACCCCCAGCTCATAGTTTCAGATTTGAGAAAGCTTCCAATTTTTTATTGGGCGGAGTTGAACATAGGCTACCGCCGAGACAACTTTCGGGTTCAGAAATTGAAAGTAAATCTTCTAAATGTGGCCCAAATATGCCAGGTAAGAATCCCAAATTTAAGAATGTCAAGCATAAGAAGGCCCCAACTGGGAATGAAACTGAGATAAGAAAGGCATGGTCTCGGAGGTCAATTTTATTTGACTTGCCTTATTGGAAGAAAAACCCGGTGCGCCATGTATTGGATGTGATTCATGCAGAGAAGAACTTCGCTGAACATATTGTGGGTACTTGCCTTGGGGGGAGTCATTCGAAGGATGGAGAAAATGCACGAAAAGACCTTAAAACGTTAAAACTTAAACCACAACTATGGTTGAAAGAAGATAGTAGGGGAAGGACAATAATTCCCCCTGGTGCGTTTACTTTGACGAGTGAGGAAAGGAAGGTGCTTCTAGACACAATATATAATTTGAAGGGCCCATCTACTTTTTCGTCCAACTTGCAAAGGATTGTGAATTATGCTACTCATGATTTACATAAGTGTAAGTCCCACGATTGGCATGTGATCATGCAATTGGTTCCTCTATTGTTTAAGCACTGTTTCTCCAAGCACAAGGATTTGCGTAGGGCTATTATGCAAATTAGTATTACCTTCTCCCTCTTGTGTGAGAAGGTAGTGAATCGAGAACACATAGTGGCCGCAAAATTGGCTGTGAACGAAGCGATTTGTGTATTGGAGAAGTACTTTCCCCCAGCATTCTTTGACATAACTGTTCACTTGTTGGTACACCTATGCGACGAGGCACTTCTTTGTGGTCCAGTTAGATATCGGTGGATGTATCCGTTTGAAAGATTGATGAAAGTTTTTAAAGATTACGTCAAGAATACGCGATATATTGCAGGATCAATTGCAAAGGAATACATCACCGTGGAGTCATCAATATATACTCGGGAATATATGACTGACTCTACCAGCGTTGATGACACTGATGAATTCCTCGATGATGGTGGTAATGTGATGGGAAAACGAGTGAAATTAATGAGTTTGCAACATGAACAAGTAGCTCGTTATCTATTTGACAGACATGAAGATGTCGAAGAATGTAAAAAGTAAGTTTCGAATATTATAATGTTTAACATTATTTTAGATTATTTTATACATGATTAATTTTGTAATATGCAGTAAATATGAAGCCTGTGAGAACAATAAAAGACGAAAAACAGTGGTACAATCAGACAGCGAATTTAGGCTATGGTTGACACAAGAGGTAATTACAATGAAAACAGTCGTTATATAACGTTACATTACACTCATATTTTACCACTAATATAATTAATTTATCTATATTCTCAGCTCCTAAAGATGGGTGATGCGACATCAATGCTTGCTCGTCTAGCCACTGGACCCTTGTTCGTGGCACAAGAGTACAAAAAATATCGATTGAAAGGTTACATTTTCGGTGCTAAAGTGTACGAGGAAAGTACAAATGTACAGAACTCGGGTATTTCATACAAGGCTCTTACTTTCTTTCGAGCAAGCGCAAAAGATAAAAACCTCGTTGAAGCTGAAATGACTTACTATGGTGTAATTCAAAATATATTTGAATTGGATTATATAAGCTTCAAAGAGGTTGTATTTTACTGTGAATGGGTAAGAGTTGAGGATAAAAATGCTTCTAAAGTTGATCCTGTCACCAGTTTGATCATGGTTGACTTGTCCAAGTTGAAGAGCAACGACCACGTGAGCGATGAGCCGTTTGTTTGTGCATTTCAAAAGGTTAAGCAAGTGTTTTACTCAGAGTATATCAACAACGAGCCATGGTCAATTGTCCAACACGCGCCAAGGCGTCTAAATAGTAGTGTGGATGACTTGGCTGCTCCTACCGAATATCAATCCATTTTTGATGATAACCCGAATTTGAAACAATTTTTCAATTTGTAATAATTATTTCAATTTGTACCGAAACATCCATTTTTAATGCTTTTACTTGATCTGCACTTTATCATTTTCACTCTTGTGTAGTGTGCGTGTGTGGAGAGGAGATTAATACATAAATATTCCAACTACATCTAAGTTTTGTTTATACTAATCCATGAATATACGCTTCTTACCTTTAATAGGTGATTAGTACATAGTTATTTGGGGTGTCCTATTTGTGGAGAGGAGACTGAATCTCTTCGTCTATCCGAACACTAAGAAATGCCATAATCCTATGGAGCGATGCTCTGCAAATTCCTCCCAACCGTTATGTAGCCAAACATCACCGGTTGAAGTTGTCAATTCCACTTTCCATACCCCACCACTTTCCATACCCCATTCAAAGGTGGAGTTGACAACTTCAACTGCTGATTTTTGGCTACACAACGGTTGGAAGGAATTTGCAACGCATACCTCCATAGGATTATGGTATTTCTTAGTGTTTAGATATGAAGAGAATTATAATTGACACGATTGCCCGGGGTACATTAGTTGGAAGGAGGTGCCATATGAGCTCAAGTTAGCTATTTGAGTGACACTACAGGTAATGTATTTATATTTATATGTCAATTTCAATTTCGATTTCAATTACAATTTATATTTATCTATATTTGAGGGGCGGATACTAATTTTAGTTTATTTCAATTCAGGGGACAGGGAGTGGCCCTAAGGGTAGGCCACATATGCTCTATACTTATGTCTCTATTCGGACGAGAAGGGAAGGATAAGGAGGTGTTCCCGAGCGTCGCGGTACAAAATCTCTTTTCCATGCAAATAGTTTGTAGATTTGAGATAAAATGATGGTGATGTTGTTTCTTTTTAAATAGTTTCTTATTTGAATATATATTTGCATTATCTTTAGTTTGTTCGGATATATGATGTGTGGAACAGGTACAACGTTGCTATAACAGGTACAAATATACTGCTGGGCAATGGCCATACTGCCCAACAGTTTTTTTTTAATTCTGCCCAGAATTGTCACGGTCATTGACCGTGACAAGTCCCTGATAATTTTGTCACGGCCTTGTCACGGTCAATGACCGTGACAATTTTTTTACTAAGGGTCACGGCTTTGTCACGGTCATTGACCGTGACAAACGTGTCACGGTCATTGACCTTGACATGACCGTGACACAAAACGCGAGTTTTGTGTCAAGGTCAATGACCGTGACACGACCGTGACAAAAAAAGTTGTCTCGCCTCGAAATGTCACGGTCATTGACCTTGACAAGGTGAATTTTTCAAGGTCAATGACCTTGACAAATGGGCAGATTTGGTGTAGTGGAGGGTAGGGGAAACGTGGTCTTCACCGAGGCTAAAATCACCCAAATCTCCCATATAGAGAAATGCCCGACCCTTACCAGACTTGAATCGGTAGAGAAAGACCAAGGTGAGATAGAGAGAGAGCGGGAGACTAGAAAGAGAGATCAAAGTGAGCGGGAGAGAAAAAAAATTGTGAGGGGTATTATTTTTTTAGGGCTTTTATATTTTAGTTAACTGTACTCAATTTTGGCACACTTTAAAACAGTGCCAAATTTTGGCACTGTTTTAAAGTGTGCCAGATTTTCATTAAACCGTGCCAGAATCTGGCACAGTTTTAAACTGTGCCAGATTTTTAATATCAGGGTGTGCTAATTTGTTGTTTTTGGTGTAGTGAGAGCTTTAGGCTCATCGATTATTAATTTTATAATTACCTATGATATAGATAAATATCGTGGGTTGATGTACATTCAGACATTGATAAAATGTATAGTAATTGTTATACATAATGTTGGATATATACATGTATTATTGGGAGACTATTCATCATAGGAAAATGGATGAATATGCTTCAAGTGAGGGATTATATTCACATATCGAGGTAAATTAAATGAGTTTGTGGTGATGGCTTGTATATTAAGGATGGTGTATACTTATAGCCGAGTTAATATATCTTATATAGATGAAAGAGAATTAGTTTATATATAGAGATATATGGATATGTGAATATCTGTATATATATCTGTATGGATATGAATATATGGATATATTTATGTTGGGATATACATGATATGGATATCTAAACCGTATATGATGGTTAAATATTTGATCATATGATGGAATCATATGGATGTGTATATATTGTGCATGTGAACAATATATATACTTATGTGGTTAAGCATACCCCGCTCATGCTATCATAGGGAAGTTTTCGCGCAGAGGGTGATCATCCTGGCATATAGAGGAGGGTGTGGATATTCCCCAGGTCATAGTTGTCCAGTGTGTTATTATGTGATATATATTTTAGGGTGGGACGTGGTATGTATGTCTCGTCTCATTGACCGGTTAGGAGCTATGACCGCTTCCCCGGACGTCGTGTGTGTGAGTTACCACGAGATGGGTGTCGTTGAGCCCCACCATGGTGGTCCCCAGTAGCTACGTGAGCCGGGCATTAGGAAGATGATAGCATGGTTCAGTTTTATCGGCGATATATATAGTCGGGTGGATTATGTGCATGTCCATTGTACAGTAGATATGATATGTACACTTGGTCATGGGTATGGATGATGGTATATATATGGTTAGAATAAAATGCCTGTATATATATTTATATATCCTATAGATGAAAGGATATGGAATCTTTGTGTAGTGCATCTTGGATGATTATGGTGTACTAGATTGATGGGGGTTGATGTATCGCATTTAAGGAATATTTCGTTTACATCATCCCAAGGACATTATTGGAGATTTTTAGTTGTTTTCATAATTGTAATCTAAAATTTAGTAGTATAGTATGGCATTATGGATCTCTAGGATCGACATTGTCAAGGAGCAGTGTAACGGGGTGGTTCCTTGTTTGGATTTCGCTTTGCGAGACACCCCACGCATGAAACGTAGTGCAGTGTTGAGATTAGAGAAGAGTTCTGTCAATAATTAGGTATGGCATAATGGATCTCCAGGATCGACGTTGACAAGGAGTAGTGTAACTGGGTGGTTCCTAGTTTGGATTTCGCTTTGCGAGACACCCCACGCACGAAACGCAGCGCAACGTTGAAATTGGAGAGAAGTTTTGTCAATATTAATTTTGTATGCCTATTATTTAGAAATTTAAATCATATGTTTCAAGCCAAATGCATATGGGTAACTTATTAAGATTTATAATTGGTCAAATTATAAACCGAAATCCATTAAGCCTAAAGTGGCACACATGTTTGAAAATAAATAAATAATTTATGGTGTGCTTAGAAAGAGTGGGTTCTGGGGTTACAATAGTAAGGCAAATCTCGTGGGTAAAGGCTAGGCCTATGATAAGTTAGGTTGTCCTTATAATTGGGGTAATTTAACTAAAAATTGAGGACGCGAATAGGTGCACGCCATTAGATGGGAGGTGAGTTATGGTTTCACGAGAGTGCGATTCCACCTTAATTATGAAATAAGGCATCGATATTTATTATGCACGGTTAACACACTTGCTAAATATTTTCACAACTCGGGCTCTGACCCATTTATTTTTTTCTCCTGCCTGTATACATATATATACTATTACAGGTGTCCTACCGCATGGATGCTAGATGACTTTCTATACAGAGTCTTAGGAGCCGTGACAGGTGCGGACTGTTGCGGGATGTAGAATGTAGTCGCTTCCTACTTCTTTACAATTCTAGGTAGGATTCATGTTGTATATCGAGTTTGTACCCAAGGGATTTGTATATAGATGTTCGTACTTATTCCATTTCAGTTATTGTATTGGCTGTGACCCGAGAGCTTATTCGGGTTTATTTCTTTATGGCATATTCATTAGTAGTTATTCATTTCATTCATCATAACTCTAGTATGCATTTTTATTTTGTTTACTAGTAGTTTAGTGTTGGTTTGTTGTCTGTTGCATGTTTTATTTAATTTTAACATCTCGCTTATATGCTATCAGGTAGTTAGTCGTATATTATGTTATACGGACAGTTGATGTTGAGACTGAGCCATCTGAGACTCCTGATTAAATATAGTGTAGGGTTGGCCACCCGTTATTATTTTAAGCGTGGTGTTACAGATGGTATCAGAGCATCAGGTTCTAGAGTCTTTAGGATCTGTTCCAGTTTTCTGCGTTCTTCCATTAACGTTCTTGATATAAAGCCCTACTATTAGGACTCTTGTGTTCACTACGCTTATCTTCTTCTTTGAAGTGTATTAACTTGATCGACGTTCTGATAACAGTTTCTCTCGTTTCAGACGTCACCTAGATTATGTCGTCTAGGAAAGGACAATATTAGAGATACAATAACCATAACAGAGTTTGGGTACGCTTTGATCGGGGGTAATTATTTCTCCCGATTCCGACAGAGATATAAGAAAGAGAACTCTAGCAGTGGTTCAGGGTGCTCTATCGATGGTTGAGTAAGAAAGGGAAATTTATTCGAATGACGAATCTTGGACTTAGTAAGGAAAGTTTGAGGAGAGAGTAGTGTAGTCCTTGGGAGGTTTAGGTTGAGGAACCTGTCAACCTTTGTTAGGAAACCTGGTGTTAGTGACTTTTATCGATGTGAGGTGGGTGGAGTTGTCCCAATAGTAGGTGTATTGACTTCTGGGAAGAGGGAGTAAGAAATTGGAGACTCGATTTCGTTGAGTAGGACTGAGGGAGTTTTCGATAGTCGTAATTGTGTTTTGTCCTTCTAATGGTGAGGAAGATGTTTCTCTTGTGGAGAAATAGGTTTAGGAATAATGATTGTACCGGGAGAAGTAGAGAATTTTAATAAGGATCCATGAATAAAGTAAAACAATTCGAGTTTGTTGAGTAGTGGCTATAAGACTATTGTCTTATGGATAGGTTAGGGCGTGTAATAGAGAAGAATTTATTAATGGAAAGGTATTGATTTGAAGTAGAGGAATTTTATACCTGAGAGGTTCAGAGTTAGTAGATTCGTTGCTGAGAGGAGAATTTAGCTCATAGTTGTGCTAGTTGGAGGACTAGGTATTGGTTAGAGTGTTGTATTTGTTAAGACCTCGTGTCTTGAGCATAAGGTGTTTGTTTGGCATGTCGAAAGACGCGAATTTTATTTATATTATATATTGTTACATAGGACTTCGGGCAATATCTAAAATATGAAAATCTTTTATAAAACCTTAACCCTGGTTCAACTAATCTCAATCCCCGACCTAGCTACACATTAGTGTATTGGGAGGGTTCCTTGTTTGGATTTCGCTTGCGAGACCTCCCCCGCACGAAGGTGGATAGCGTCAGGAATTGAGGAGAGTTCAACCATTTGGGAATTTTCAAACATATATATATTTGATAGGTTACTATAAATTGTATTGTTGCGAGTATATTATGATTTGAGGCCAATGGAGTCTGATTATAATTCTCGAGTAAAGCTCGGGTACGGGGTGTATGGGCGCCCTGGGTGGTTAGTTGATTTTAAAATCTATATGGTTCGACGTGAGAACTAGTAAGGATCGATATAGTGATCCTAAGAATTGATGTTAGGACTAGATGATATTGAGGTCCTATGCATATCTTAAATTTCGCGGGCGAAATTTTTATAAGGGGGGAAGATTGTAACACCCCATGATTTTTGAGACTGAGAAATTAAATTTTTGGGAAAATAAAATTTAATTAAATTGGAGAATCTTAAAATTTGGGAATTGAGCCCCAAAAATAGAGAACCTTTTTAAAGTATTCTGGATGATGATTTTGATGGTACCATCGATCTCGGAAGGGTCGAGATAGTCAAAATGACTGTCATTGGGTTTTATTTCGTCTCCAGAATGTTTTTAAGTCAGTTCGACTCGAATTGGAGTAAACGAGTCATTTAAAGTGTGTATTAACATTTAAAATTGGGTTTATTGTTTTAAGGTTTAAGAGGCTTACGGATTAATCCATTCTCATTTGAGAAAAAGAGAGAAAAATTCCTAGAGAGAAAAGAAGAAGAGAAAGAAGAAGAAAAGAAGAGAGAGAGGAAGAAAAGCTTGGAAATTCCGGCCCAAACGCGACATCGAGGACGATCCAACCTATACAAATCTGAGGCAAGTGTTTAATCTTGCTAAATAAGTCATTTGTGTATTTTATTTCATAATTTATGGGTTAAATAAATGGTTTTTGGGTATAAACATCAAAACCTAGATTTTGGGTTTAAATCTTGAAATTAATGTTTAAAAATGGGTTTAATGATGTATAATTTGTTGGGATGAAATGTAGGATGAGTTTACATGTTAAGAGTATTATTGGGTTAAAGATTTGGGAGTTTGGTGATGATATTTGGGTGTTTGAGGATTTAGGGTTTGCTGAAAATGGGAAAATCGGCCAAGATAACTGGTATGGCCGATCGACCGCGGTCCGGGGACCGGTCGACCGCGCCTTAAGGGAAAAGCCTACTGCATTTCTTGGTAGGAAAAATTTGGACCCGCGGTCGACCGGGGGTCTGGGACCGGTCGACCGGTCCCCTATTTTTAGCCCAAGAATGGGAAATTCCTTTTCCCCTTTTCTTTTGGAGTTTTATTCTTAGGGGCTTTCTTAATGGGCTTATTATGGGGGGTTATGATATTAGATCTAGGGAATAGGGCCCTAGGTCGAATAGGGGCTTACGGGCCTATGTTTAATTGATTTAGGAGGATGGGATGCCCCTTTTAGTAATGAAAGGAATGTGGGACTTAAGTGATTGGCAGATTGTTTTATCAAGATAGAGGCGAATTATCCTGAAATGGTTATAACTGGTATAAGGATAGTCTCTTTTGCCTATATGTGCATTAATAATGTTACCCTTAGGTATAGTGGGGGATCTCAATGAGGACAGGAGTTCTAGATTGAGGTCATAAGTGAGTTTAGACATGATTGAGGACTGACGAGAGAAGATGTCGTGTACCCTTGAGGAGTATAGACGTAAGGAATAAATTGTGAATGTAATAAAATTTAGGGTTTATTGGAGCTATTGAACCTTAGATGGGATTTTGAGAATTATGTGATTAGGCTATCAACTAGGTTAGGGTTGGTTGCCAATCTAGTGGGGATAGTCGTTGTATATCCGGGTGTGATTAATATTGAGGTTCCCAATAAGTAATGGGACCAAGAAATGAATTTAGTATAGAGCTTGAGGCTCATCGATTATTAATTTTATAATTAACTATGATATTGATAAGTATCATGGGTTGATGTACATTCAGACATTGATAAAATGTATAGTAATTTTTATACATAATGTTGGATATATACATGTATTATTGGGATACTATTCATCATAGGAAAATGGATGAATATGCTTCAAGTGAGTGATTATATTAAGATATCGAGGTAAATTAAATGAGTTTGTGGTGATGGCTAGTATATTGAGGATTGTGTATACTTATAGCCGAGTTGATATATCTTATACCGATGAACGAGAATTAGTTTATATATAGAGATATATGGATATGTGAATATGTGTATATATATCTGTATGGATATGAATATATGGATATATTTATGTTGTGGATATACATGACATGGATATCTAAACCGTATATGATGGTTAAATATTTGATCATATGATGGGATCATATGGATGTGTATATATTGTGCATGTGAACGATATATATACTTATGTGGTTAAGAAAACCCCGCTCATGCTATCATAGGGAATTTTCCGCGCAGAGGGTGAGCATCCTGGCATATGGAGAAGGGTGTGGATATTCCCCAGGTCATAGTCATCCAGTGTGTTATTATGTGATATATATTTTGGGGTGGGACGTGGTGGGTATGTCTCATCTCATTGACCGGTTAGGAGCTATGACCGCTTCCCAGGACGTCGTGTGTGTGAGTTACCACGAGATGGGTGTCGTTGAGCCCCACCATGGTGGTCCCCAGTTGCTACGTGAGTCGGGCATTGGGAAGATGATAGCATGGTTCAGTTTTATCGGCGATATATATAGTCGGGTGGATTATGTGCATGTCCATTGTACATTAGATATGATATGTACACTTGGTCATGGGTATGGATGATGGTATATATATGGTTAGAATAAAATGCCTGTATATATATTTATAAATCCTATAGATGAAAGGATATGGAATCTTTGTGTAGTGCATCTTGGATGATTATGGTGTACTAGATTGATGAGGTTGATGTATCGCATTTAAGGAATATTTCAGTTACATCATCCCAAGGACATTATTGGAGATTTTTAGTTGTTTTCATAATTGTAGTCTAAAATTTAGTAGTATAGTATGGCATTATGGATCTCTAGGATCGACATTGTCAAGGAGTAGTGTAACGGGGTGGTTCCTTGTTTGGATTTCGCTTTGTGAGACACCCCACGCATGAAACGTAGTGCAGTGTTGAGATTAGAGAAGAGTTCTGTCAATTATTAGGTATGGCATAATGGATCTCCAAGATCGACGTTGATAAGGAGTAGTGTAACGGGGTTGTTCCTTGTTTGGATTTCGCTTTACGAGACACCCCACACACGAAACGCAGCGCAACATTGAAATTGGAGAGAAGTTTTGTCAATATTAATTTTGTATGCCTATTAATTAGAAATTTAAATCATATGTTTCAACCCAAATGCATATGGGTAACTTATTAAGATTTATAACTGGTCAAACTATAAACTGGAATCCATTAAGCCTAAAGTGGCACACATGTTTGAAAATAAATAAATAATTTATGGTGTGTTTAGAAAGAGTGGGTTCTGGGGTTACAATAGTAAGGCAAATCTCGTGGGTAAAGGCTAGGCCTATGATAAGTTAGGTTGTCCTTGTAATTGGGGTAATTTAACTAAAAATTGAAGACTTGAATAGGTGCACCCCATTAGATGAGAGGTGAGTTGGGGTTTCACGAGAGTGCGATTCCACTTTAATTATGAAATAAGTGCATCGATATTTATTATGCACGGTTAACACACTTGCTAAATATTTTCACAACTCGGGCTCTGACCCGTTTATTTTTCTCTCCTGCATGTATACATTTATGTATATATATATATACTATTACAGGTGTCCTACCGCATGGATGCCAGATGACTTTCTATACAGAGTCTTAGGAGCCGTGACAGGTGCGGACTGTTGCGGGATGTAGAATGTAGTCGCTTCCTACTTCTTTACAATTCTAGGTAGGATTCATGTTGTATATCGTGTTTGTACCCAAGGGATTTGTATATAGATGTTAATACTTATTCCATTTCAGTTATTGTATTGGCTGTGACCCGACAGCTTATTCGGGTTTATTTCTTTATGGAATATTCATTAGTAGTTATTCATTTCATTCATCATAACACTAGTATGCATCTTTATTTTGTTTACTAGTAGTTTAGTGTTGGTTTGTTGTCTGTTGCATGTTTTATTTAATTTTAACATCTCGCTTATATGATATTGGGTAGTTAGTCGTATATTATGTTATACGGACAGTTGATGTTGAGACTGATCCATCTAAGACTCCTGATTAAATATAGTACAGGGTTGGCCACCCGTTATTATTTTAAGCGCGGTGTTACAGAAAGATGAAGCATTTGACTCGTTTTCACGGATCACCAATGACACACCCCAACCCAATTACTTATAATTAAGTTTGAATGTCAAAGTGAGTCAAACCATAATTGTCTTAACCAAACCATAAACACGAGTATCCTTTTTGACTTATTAACATTAATCCATGAGACTAAAAGCTTTTCACAATTTTAAACTAATTATGCTCATTCAAACTTACTAAAAGGATAAGTAGGAATAAATTACCCTATTTACGTTTGACCAAAATCATGATTTTATTCATCCTTTGCTAACCCCACTAGACCTTCAAGATTTGGCATTGATATCCCATTACCTGGAAAAAAAACATTTGAAATCGTGAGAAAAATAGCTCAGCGAATGAATCACTAATACACTATTGCATAAAATTAAATGCAACAAATCATATCCCTATGATGACATATATATATACTTATCTGACTCAATCATAAAGAATGACCAGATTTTTAGCTCATTCATAAGAATGATCTAATTTTTGTCTTATTCATAAGGAATGACCTAATTTTTGGCTCATTCATAAAGAATTATCAACTTTTTGAATCATGTTTCACATATCTTATCTGCAATAGACAATTCTCCCCCATTCCGGGTCGGGGGGTAACCTCCCATTTTAGTAAACCAAAATGAACAGTTTAATATTCATAACATTATAATCATATCCATAACCACGCATAAATACGTCTTACCAGTGAGTAATATTCTGATCATATCCATAGCCATGTATAAATGCATCTTACTAGTGAGTACACTCACCTTGTCCACTTAATGGGTTTTTCCTTTGTATTTATCTAGCACTTGTTCAACTGGTTTCACTTCATTTTCTCTCATCATTATAATAAGAGTATCATCATAAAATTAATTACAATCCAAAGAATAACTTAAATGTAACTCAATTCATTAACATCATATGATCTATTCAAATTATTTATTATAAATGAAAAGTCCCATCTAATTCCATGTTAGGATATTTAACATATCCAAATCATAACCCAGATAAACTTTAATCCTTACTTGGTAATTCCATCCCTAACATATTAGGTTTCCAATATAATAGACGACACATCATTTAAAGTTTTCTAGAGAAAGATATGCCCATATCTTTACCACATAGTAAACCGGTTGTATAGGCTACTCTATCGTTCAGTCAACTTCCAAGAATTTTCATACTCTTTCCATATCATAAATCTCTATGATATTCCACCCAATTTCAATAGACATATTTAATGATACAAAATCAAAGTTTTATAATTTTTAGAGTTCATTTGCTATGTCGAGAAAAATGTCAAACACGTGGTATGCGTGCTTACACTTTGGGGGCAGATTCTATACCTGTACTTCAAACTATCACCCGAGATTCATTTATTGGTATTTTTACACAATTTTTGGGTATGATATACATATATAAGTATATTTTAATATCCAATTATAATTACTCAATTCTAGTAATTATACAAAAAGATACAAGTTTGAATACACAAGGTTTCTAATAGAAGCGATATAAAGTGTTTACACGTTCAACTTTGCTTAAACTTGCATCTATCCATACATATATTCCAAGACACAAAAGTTCAATAAACTATCAATGGTTTATATCATTTAAGTTAGTAATACCAAAATTATAACAAGATTTACCGATAGAATTACCTTATGGGTGTTTAGGTGATGTCCTATTGATTTTCCCCAATCATTTTCCTCACTTTCTTCCTGAACTTCCCGGCTCTCATTCGTCAAGTTAAAACTCTCCAAAACTTAACTAAGGATGAATTTTATGAATAAATGGGATGGTTTTAAGGGTTATAAGTCAGCCAAACCCACCTCCCTTTCCAACCAATCATAACAACCCATTTGTTGTACTAAGAAGACAAAATATCACTTAACGAATGGACATATTTTCCCTTGCTTCGTAATTTCAGCATAACTAATCACTCAGACCTCTGTTTTGCACACCGTTTATTTTTTTTCAAACATAACTCATATATCTACAATTATCTATTTTCACTTCAAGTCAATTGTTATATTATAAGGGTCAAAATGAGTTTCGAACATGAACATTGCTATCGAAAACTACAAAATTTTGTGTTAGTAACTAATTTGATATTTCATGAGTTATGAAGGTAGGATTAGACTAAACGTTATAACTTAAAATTATATACCCTAATAACACAATATCGATATCACATAAGGTAATCATGAATTAAACATGATTTATCATAATTATATTTGGGTTGTCACACCTTTCCCCCTAGAAAATTTCATCCTCGAAATTTAGTCTAAATTTCACTTACCAAATAATTGGGGATGCTATTTCCTCTTTCTATATTCCCTTTCCCAAGTTTCTTCTGGAATTTTTATGGATACCCCATAACACTTTAACTACAAGACTAACTTTATTCCGTAATACTTTCTCCTTATGATCAAGAATTTCAATCGGTTCCTCGATGTACGATAAATCTTCTTTCATAATATCTTCAGTTTCTTTATCATTTACACGTAAGGATAACTGTATAATGATTTATTATCAATTAAAACCAATTCCATACTCATATATTACTTCATACCTTTATATACGTATGTCGAACATTCACACATGATAGATTATCAGTTGTACCATCATATATTCATACTAAGTGAACATTTTTAATGAACTTGATATCATTCTTTACGTTTATCCCTTCATTTTTATACTCTATACTTATCATCGTTTGATATTTCAAATCATAATTATTCTATTACAAGACTACCTTTTTATACTTTATCTCTCCAGCTTCAACTCAATATCTCAAATCATAAATATCACATTACCAGACTAGCTTATTACATGTCATATATCCATCTTCCATTCAATACCAAATATAGTTGTTTGACTTTAACTACTATCCACATCATTTCAGAAGTTTAATAGTATAATAAATATCGTCCTCACAATTTCTTAATTTAAATATAGCCTCACTACTTTTCATATATTGAAACTGAACAAACATTCACTAAATGTTTATTCTTAACCCAGATTCCATATTCACTTTCATGTATGTTGTGCAGTCATGCACTATGAACGTAATATAACTTCTCACTATATTCCTTTTTAAATATCGTTTGATTGTTCTTTAACTAAAAATACAATGGCCTTAACAAATCATTTATCCAACACAATAACTTTAGAATCATAATCTTACCCGAATCCTTATTAACTTGATAGTCTTATGCAATATCATTAACAAACTCAACTTATCCGTTTGATAACATGGATGTTAAATGTAATATTACCACTTAAAACTTTTTCTATACTTACCAACCCCATAATGCTTCTCTAACTATTATATGCCGCAATTATTTAAAATAACCTATACAAATCCCTTAATGTATCACATTATAGTATCTTACATATCACATTATCCTTACACATACTTCTTGGTGAATTCGTATAATGTCAATCATATTCATTATATGTCATACTCTTATGGATAACACATATGTACAATGACAAATAGAACTCAATATCCCCCCAAACTAGTTGATGATATTAAAATCCAACTAGTATATTTCTCATATTCATACATTATTCCTTATTCATCATTAGTTAAAGTTTATATCTCATTTATTTATTAGCTGTGAAAATCTCATTTAGCCCCGATTATATTTTATCACAAAGTCATCACACCCCATCATATTTCATTTACATTTCACCATGGCCACATCCCATTAGGTTTTATTGATATTGAGTATGGGCATACACTTACCCCCTTTTTCTTATTTAATAACTCCTACTCAGTTATCATATACATTAAATATCAATAATTGTCCACCCTTCATTCTCAAATACATGTTCAATTCTCATAAATAATTCTTACCTCTTATCCGATAAGAAATTCATTGCCCTAATACACAACACATTCTCTTAAAATAATTCCTTAATATGTTAAAATTCCAACTCTTTAACACCTCATCTTAACTTTACTACTCATATAAGCATCGCAAAACGTCATAAGAGTAATATCCACTGAATATACGCATACTATTAAATAAGTACATCTTAACTCTCATTACTCTTTTCTTCTACTTATCATAATTCATTATGAACCAATGTTCATATCAATTATGATATATTATATTTTAGATCATTTAACATATTAAATTTAAACATATACAACTACTAATCTTCTCCTTTCTCCTTTACTGTGTGAATCTTCATTTTATCTAACGATTTAAGTCTCATCATAATTGTGTAATAGTAATTCTTCACAATTTTAAATACGACATTTTGTCTTTAAATATTTTCCATCCATGACACGTTTGCAACATATAAAACAATGTAATGCCTTATATTAAAATACATGTATTCGTTGGCATCACTGAATAAACCTTAACATCTTATTTCCATTCCTGCAATATCCTCACATTTCATATCCCGTACAACAATATATATGTATAACTGATAGATGTTAGTCAATAAATCCAATTTAAAACTTAATAACAAACTCTTCATGTCCATGTCTCGAAAATCCATCATACTTATTTGTATCCTTTAAAATTGAATACTTATGACTCAAAATAATTTATATGTCCACTTCCAAATCTAGGCGCTTCTAACTCCATAACCTCTAAAACCTAGGCTCTCATACCAAAAGTTCACACACTCCCACCCAGTTTCTTATAATTAAGTTTGAAAGTAAAAGTGAGGCAAACCATGATTGTCTTAACCAAACAATAAACACGAGTATCCTTTTTGACTTATTAACATGAATCTATAAGACTAAAAACTTTTCACAATTTTAAAGTAATTATGCTTATTCAAACTTATTGAAAGGATAAGTAGGATTAAATTACCCCACTTACGTATGACGAAAATCATGGTTTTATGCATCCCTTACTAACCCCACCCGACCTTTTAGATTTGGCAGTGATATCCCATTACCTGGAAACAAAACAATTGAAACCGTGAGAAAAATATCTCAGCGAATGCATCACTACTACACTATTGCATAAAATTAAATGAAGTAAATTGTATCCTTGTGATGACATAAATGTACTTATTCGTCTCCATCATAGATAATGATTGAGTTTTCGGCTCATTCATAAGAATGACCTAATTTATGTCTCATTCATAAAGAATGGCCTAATTTCCATCTCATTTATAAAGAATGACCAACTTTCTGAATCATGATTCATATATCCTATCTACAATAGACAATTCTCCCCCATTCCGGGTTGGGGAGTAAAACTCCCATTTCGGTAAATCGAAATGAATAGTTTAATATTCATAACATTATGATCATATCCATAACAACGCGTAAATGCATCTTATCAGTGAGTAATATTTCGATCATATCCATAGCCATGTATAAATTCATATTACCAGTGAGTACACTTACCTTGGCCACTTAATGGGTTTTTCCTTTGTCTTTATCTAGCACTTGTTCAACTTGTTTCCCTTTCTTTCCTATAATTCTTACAATATTATTATCATCATAAAAATATTTACAATCCATAGAATAATTTAAACGTAACTCATTTTTGTTGGTGAGATAATTGAGGGATTTCCTTTTGCCAAGTCAAGATACAAACATGGGTTTGGGGGATAGGTGGATTCTTTTGAATGTAACAACCCGTGACTTTGGAGACTGAGAAATTAAATTTTTGGAAAATAAAATTTAATTAAATTGGAGAATTTTTAAAATTTAGGAATTGAGGCCCAAAAATAGAGAACATTTCAAAGTGTTATGGATGATGATTTTGAGGGTACCATCGATCCCGGAAGGGTCGAGATAGTCAAAATAACTGTCATTGGGTTTTATTTCGGCTTCGAATGTTTTTAAGTCAGTTTGACTTGAACTGGAGTAAACGAATCAATTAAATGCGTATTAACATTTAAAATTGGGTTTATTGTTTGAAGGGATTTAAAGGCTTACGGATCAAGCCTTATCATTTGAGAGAAAGAGAGAAAAATCCCTAGAGAGAAAAAGCAGAAGAGAAAGAAGAAGAAAGGAAGAGAGAGAGGAAGAAAAGCTTGGAGATTTCGGCCCAAACACGACATCGAGGATGATCCAACCTCTACAAATCTGAGGCAAGTGTTTAATCTTGCTAAATAAGTCATTTGTGTATTTCATTTCATAATTTGTGGGTTAAATAAATGGATTTTTGGGTACAAATATCAAAACCTAGATTTTGGGTTTAATCTTGAAATCAATGTTTAAATATGGGTTTAAATGGTGTAAAAATGGTTGGGATCAACTTTGGGTTGATTTATTGGCTTAGAATAATGCGGTGAAAAAGATTTGGAGGTTAGAATAGAAATTTTAGGGTTTTAAATTCGTGGGCTTTGTTGAGAAATGGAAATCGTCCAGGTTATCTGTAATGACCAGGATAATTTGTTGGTTAAATTCATGGGTAGTTGAAGTAACGAGTAGAAAACCCTTCGATAGCGTTCATGTCTGTAACGACCGTTACTCCCACCATTGTGACAAGGATTGTAGAAGCCCAAGGTAAGGATGAGGGTTGCCAAGACCACATTCGCCGATTACTGTCCGAGGGAGCGGAGTCCTACTCGATTAGTTCTGAGGGTGGATTAAGCTTCCATGGAAGTCTCATTGTTCCTGAGGAGGGGGATTTGAGATGGGCGGTGACGGTCAAATCTCACGGGTCTAGATTATGATATATCCTGGTGGGGACAAGATGTATCAAGACATGCGCTGTCAGTATTGGTGGCCAGGCATGAAGTGGGATATCTCTGAGTTCGTGTCCCGATGTACGACTTGTCAATTGCTCAAGATTGATCATCAGCGACCGACAGGTTTGTTGCAACCGTTAGAGATTCCAGTGTGGAAATGGGAAAGTATATCTATGTATTTTATTACGGGATTGCCAATATCACAGAGTCGGCAAACTTGTTACCCGTACGAACTGATTATGACACTGCTCGCTATGCCCGATTATTCTTTGAGGAGGTGGTTAGACTCCATGGGGTGACTTTAAATATAGTTTTCGACCGAGATAAGATCTTTGTCTCCCACTTTTGGTGAAGTTTCCAAGATGCGTTGGGGACCGAATTGGAGTTAAGCACTTCTTACCATCCTCAAACATATGGCCAAACTGAAAGAGTAAACCAAATGTTAGAGGATATGCTTCGTATGTGTAAGCTCAACTTTAAAAGGTGGTTGGGAACAATACCTTCCATTGGTTGAGTTTGGTTATAACAACTCTTACTAATTTACTATTTTAATGGCACCTTATGAAGCTTTGTGTAGAAGACCTTGTAGATCACCCGCTTGTTGGTTGGAATTGGGCGATAATAAATTCCTTGGACCTGAAATGATCCAAGATACTTCTTCTATGATTGAACTCATTCGGAATCGCATTCGGATAGCTCAAGACTGCCAAAATAGCTATGCCGATGCGGGTAGAAGACACATAGAGATGGAAATTGGGGACCAAGTTTTGGTTGGAGTGTCAACGATGAAAGGCATCAAGCGTTTCGGGAAAAGGGGAATCTTGCGCCACGTTTTGTTGGACCCTTTCCAGTTATTGCGAAGGTGGATCCATTGGCATATCAACTTGCCTTACCAGAACCTTTGCAAAAAATTCACGATGTATTCTATGTTTCCTCTCTAAAGAAGTATAGGACGAGCGAAGGTGCGCTTTGTCATATCCCTTTCGAGGATATTGACTTGCAACCCTAAATTTCCTATGAAGAACAACCAGTCTCTATTCTAGAGCATGGGGAGCTTAGGTTGAGATCTCGAGTGTTTCCCTTGGTATGGGTCCAATGGAGTCACCATAACGCCAAGGAATCAACATGGGACCGTGAAGAGGAAATGCGGGAAAAGTATTCGCATCTTTTTATACAAGGTACGTTTAAATTTTGGGGAAAAAAATTCCCTCATAAGGGGGGGAGTATGTAACAACCCTCGCTTTTGAGAACCTATTTTATATTTATTTGCTAGGTATAGTAATTAGATATAAAATGTTGGCATGTGGAGTAAGTATTAATTTAAGGGAGAAAAGTTAATATTTACCAAGATACTGCATATTTACCTTATATGTGGGTGAATATCACCATGATGTGTTTTATTGTGTCATAAGATTTAAAATGACATTTTGGCTTAAAATGAAACCGAAACTTAAAATGAGTTATAAAATTTCCAAATGATAATTTGGAGGGCGTAGTTAGCTCCAGAAGGTGCGAGATAGTCAAATTATGTGCCATATTGTATTTTGAGGTTTCAGGCACTTTTGACTGGTTTTAGCTTAAATGTGTAGTTGCGTATTATTTTATCGCGGTATTGATCACTTAAGTTGTAAGTTTGGACTAAGGCCACGATTTAGTCTCCCCAAGTCTTCTATTTCCCCTAATTTTATTCCTAAACCTATAGAGAGAAGAGAGAAGAGAACTTTGGGAGAAAAGAGAGATTGAAAACTTGGAGACTGATCTTGTCTACAACTTCATCAAATCTGAATTAGCAAGCTTGAGGCAAGTTTTCTACTTGCTATTATATGATTTAAGTGGAATAATTAGTATTGATAGTTGTGGTTATGTATAGTTTGAGAAAGTTAGGGTTTTTAATTGGATTTATGGGCTTTGAATCTTTGGAGATTGATTTAATTGGACATTGGTGTAAATTATGGTTGTTGGACGCATTTATAATCAGTTGGTGGTAATAAATGATAAGGGTTTTGGTTGGTTAAAGTTGGGAGATATTTGGAGTCCAAGACTCCCTAGCCAAACATGGCAAATCTGGAGAACCGAATCGATTCGGCCTGGTCGAATCGATTCGCCTTGAGACAGCTTCCAGGTCTGAGTTGTCCGAATCGATTTGACTCGTTCGAATCGATTTGACTCGTTCGAATCGATTCTATAACTATGCAGAAAGTTATTTCCCCTGACCGAATCGATCTGGCTAGTCCGAATCGATTCGTTTTTCTGAACCCAAATCGATTCGGCTAGTTCGAATCGATTCGGAAGTCTTGTATATTATTTTTCTTGTAATTTTAACCCCTTTCCTTTAAGCTTAGGACCTAGGAACCTTCTTGAATGAAGTAAACTTAAAGTCCTAGAGTTTTAGTTGAGTTTGGTCGTTACCCTAGAGTTGAATGGGTTCACTTGGGGTTTATTTCATGGGTACCAAAAGTGATGTTTAGGCATTACTTTCCATTTCGCAAATTATTAGGAATTAAGAGTTATAAGCCCATACTTGGAGATTTTATGGGTCCTATTGAGGTATATAAAACCTTGGGACTCATGAGATTTTGGGGATCATTGGGAGAATAGTTCGGTACTTAAAATGTGATGAATATCAATGAGGTTATTCAAGGATTGTGGTTTCAAATAAAATGAAACGTACATGTGATTAATGAAGATGATAATGAGATTTAATTGGTAAATGTTAATTTAATTAAACACACCTCTCTAAATGATATCATAAGGGAAGCTCGCACATGAGGTGATGTCCCCTGACTAGTGAATGCAGGGAGACTATAGTCCTCGGCCATATGCGGGATTTTATATATATGTTTTTTTTGCGCTAGTGAGGTAATTCCGGGTGTGGTTATGACTCACTCGCAGGCACATGGCCACTTCCCGACGTGCGTTAGGTGCCCAGGTTATCTTGTATAGATAGGCTCTGGAAGATGATTGTCATTTATGGGCGCGCCCAGTGGGGAAACTCGGAGGGGAAGTCTTAGAATCGTTATATGTATAAGAATATAACCTTTCTAACTCAAGTGGGATTTGAAATATGTGAATTGCCATAAGAAATCATGATGGTAATTATATTCCTGTTAAGGAATTGAAAAAGGAAAATAGATGATGAATAATGTTGTTTAATTTAATTCTCTCGTATAAGTTCATACTGTTAGAATCAATTAAATTGTCTTATCATACTTTATAAGTAGGTTGCCAGATCTCCATCCATTTCATTCATGATTAACTGTCCATATCTATCATGCTTCTTGTTCTTTTGGTAATCATATATAAACCGGGCCCTGACCCGTTCATTTTTCCATGTTGTGCATGTTATTGTATCCGCTCAGGTGCTCCTCCGCAAGGGCGCCCGTTGTGACATCCCTATTCCATTACTTTTGAGGAGCTGTGAGATATTGTGGATTATTAAAGGATATTTTGTTAGACGCTTTTCTTTTTGAATTCTAGATATGATCGGGTCTTTTCATTCGGGTGTGTGTGGCCCAACTTTTGTAAATGCTTAATGTATGTATTATGTATATTCTTGAATTGTTGTTATACCTTGGATGTAACTGTTGACTGACAGATTATTCGGTCCTTTTATTGTATGTTGTTTCCGTATTAATATGAGTTTCTTTGGAATTCCAGTTTCTTTGCGGATTTGGGTGGTTTTTCCATGTATACCTATTTTATTGTTTTGATGATGATAATGATTTCCATCCATGATTCCGTTATGTTGAGGTAACGGGCTGGCCACCCCTTATTTCGGATCACGGGTTGTCACAATTATCCTATCCGAGTGCCGATGGGAGACACCTACTTAAATTTACTGTAATCTTGTATTTCAATTTCAGTAAGTTAATTCTTACACACTCTAGGGCGCTAATCCAAATTACAAGGTTTATGTAGACAAGGATAGCGGGACTAAAGGAATATCAGACTTGCTGTCACGTATTGCTTCTCGAAGATCGATTTATTGATTCTAGTTTAGGCTGCTACTTCTTCCTATCTTTATTTATTTTGGATTATTTTATGGGCATAAGCCCGAAGTCATTTAGTTTTATTAGTCGAGATGTTATAATTATGTTAGATTTTATTTTGTTGAATGTGGATGTTGGATTTACTATTATCTCTTGTTTATTAATTCAATTCAGTTTTACATTCAAATGTGGTTTAAAATATAAATGTTTATTCTCGGTCGATGCTAAGAATGATATAAATTGACAAGAAAACCCCATCTTCGGCGTATCATGGCTGGTCATTTACGTGAGAAAATGGGGTTTGTTACTTTTTGATACTCTAATCCAAATATCGTTAAATAACAGGAGAGATTCGGGCATTTTTAATAGTACATCTAAGAAACTGTATCCCATTTACAAGTAATAATTTGTGAACATTTGATCACAATAATCATTATGGATCTTCATATCACAAATCAATATAAATTATATGACTTTCAATTTGTACACTTTCAATTAAAACTCCATGTTTGATTGTGATATATTTTCTTTGAAACGTTAGGTCCAAATAATTTAGGGACTTCAAATACTAAAATTAGAACATAAAAAAGCACAAGTTCCAAAGTTGAATAATTATGGTGTAGGTATTAATATCATATGATTAGGTACCTTTCGATTGCAGCTAAAAAAGGTTATATGAGAATAGGCCTCAAAATTTAAATGTAATAATTTGTAAGCTTATAAGATCAAACTAAAATATAGCCATTTTTATATTTTAAGGAGATTAGTTTCCATATAGCTTAAAACCTAGGGAGGAAAAAAAACTAAAATAATTTGTAAGCTTATAAGACCAAACTAAAATACCATAAAACATGGCGAAAAGAAAAAGTAATATTATAGGATGTAGTTTAATTATTGATTACTAATTAATAATTCTCATATTTTTATAGACCTGATCAGAAGCTAAGTTGATTCATTCTTATATATAAACTACAATGAAGAAGAAGTATAAAACTTTCTAATATTTAGAGCCGGTTTTGAGGGGAGGCCAGGGAGACGGTCGCCTCGGGCCTCGATATTCAACGCAATTTAGGCGTCCCAAAATTTTATTTGTGTATTTAAATTTATAGCGTAATTTTTCAATTGTCACACAAATAATTTGTTAAAAGCTGAAGGGACAGACATTTAAACTTGTAAACTCTTGAAAATCAAGTCGGCATATTTTCGATGTAACAATTCGCTTAAAATAATAATGGGTGGCCAGCCCTATACTACATTTAATCGGGAATCTCAGATGGCTCATTCTCAGCATCAACAGACTATACTAAAATAAATAAGGCTAACTACCCGAAACTACAGAAGCGGATGCCAAAATTAAATAAAACATACAACAGACAACAAACCAACAATATAGAACATATGGAATTAGAAGAGTACACACAAGTACCATGAATAAAGAAAATGCTCGAATTAAAATAAAACGAGTACACAAAAAGGAAATAAACCCGAATAAGCTGTCGGGTCACAGAATGTACAACAACCAAAATAAAAAGTATAAACAACTACAAATGACTCTTGGGTATAAATCCGATAAACAATGAATCCTACCTAGATTTACAAGAAGTAGTAAGAGACTATAACTAAGTCCTGCCACAGTCCGCAATTGCTACGGCTCCCAAGACTCTGGATAGAAAAGCATCCGGCATACATTCGGTAGGACACCTGTAATAATATATACATATGAGAACGTATGTGCTCGTGTTCAAATGATAAACTTTTATATTAAACAACTTTTAACCCAAACAAACCCTAAACATGCCATAATATGTGATTGAATAAGATAATGAACTAAGCAAGAACATTCAAACACATGCATGTGAGGAAAAATCCCCCAAAGGGGCAAAACCATTTATTTTCATTATAATATTGTAACTGTACAATTTCGGATTACAATGAAAATACAAGTGACTAAGAATTACCCTCAGGTGTCGGATTCTGTAGTCGGCGGCTGGAAATATCCCTTTCCAGGAAGGCTGCAATGAATAAGAGAAACGTCTTCTCCACAAGGGTGTCGGCTGGAATTTTCCCTTTCAAGGAGGGCTGCAATGAAGAAGAAAGACGACTTCTCCACAAGGGTTGAACAAACCAAAGTTATGTTCTTGGGTTAGCAAAAAGATTCACAAAGTGTTTGGAAATTTGTGTGAATCAAAAACCTAGAGTCTTGGGCTCAATAGGTGAAGACTTAGAGGTATATGGACTCTCAAATTCGTCTTTCAAAGTCTTATCAAATAGCTCCCCCGAAGTTGGTATTTATAGGGAAATACATGAAGAGACCCACGATTTTAAAACTATGAAATTCTATCCAGCATACAGGGACCTCGAACCGGTTCGGGTACCCTACGAACCGATTCACTCCCCCGAACCGGTTCGGACTGGGTTCGGGGAAACTTGCTGGGAACAGGGGCTAAGCACTTAGAAAAATTACCAGTATTTTCAATGTAAATATCTCCATTTTCAACGAGCCATAACTTGTTCACCGTAGCTCGGATTGAGGTGACGTTTCTTCTAGTATCTTTGTTGCGGCAAGTTCTTCAACTTTCCAGTTGACCGGTCCTCCGGCCGGTGGCTGTAAAATTACCAAATTGCTCTTGAACTTCCCTATCAAGCCTTGTTGCACTGTTTTGACTTCTCTTGCGTACCACTTGCATAAAGTCCCTAAAATCATGGAACGTGAAGTTGTTGAGGCAGATGAGGGACACATGATGGAGATCATAAATGCTTGATTCCCGGAATTCGAATTGAGGCCGTCGTGTGCGATCGTGTAGAGACGTGCCAAATGTAACGGCGTACGACATAACTAAATGAAACATTTCGGACATGATAAAAATGTCCTTACAAATCTCCCCCTATGTCTATGCCGGTACATACATAAAAATATCCAAATTATCAAATAACAAATTGCCTATATAAATCTACCCTTCCATGAACCCAAAACTGGAAAGATAAAAATGAATAAGTCTTCATCGTTTGATCTTTCAAAACTTCAGGAATCACAAATCTTTTCTCATCAGGGTGTGCAATTAAGTGATCATCAATGTAGTACCTACACACATGAGATAAAGAAAAAATACCAAGTGACGTATTGAGTTTCAAATGAGATATCAAATGAAGAAAGCATGTTATATCAAATCTCAAAAACACAAAACTCCCCCAAAATATGATAATTCTTTCTCCCCCTTTTTATGATGTCCCCAAATAGACAAATGAGAGAAATAAAGAAAAATAAGCAAGTGCGGTGTGTCACTAGGATAAAATCACACCATGAATGAACACAAAGCAACCAAGTCGATGATAGCGTAACTGAAGTGGTGTGATCAAATTCGATAGGAAAATCAATGCATACAAACATGACATATGTGCACGATGAATATTGGATACTCCTAACGAATGAACTCAAAGTCTTCCTTTGGTGTAAAAAAAATGGAAATTTAAGACATTGACTCAATCAAATCAACAAATCAAAGCTAAAAATGATTTCTACACCAATAACGTCCAAAAATATTTCATGCTTTTTCAGGACTTTCAAGGAAGTGCAAACTCGTTTAAAGATTCTCCAACCAAACTCCCTCAGATTTTCATTTTTAATAGAGGCTTTGTAAATTCTCAAACTTTGGAGAATTGATGGTGAAACCTAAGTGGCCCATATTTGTCATGAATTGCTTTTTATTGCCTTTAAATTTTTTCGGGCTCTTTTAACCTCTTTGGACCCCGGATAATAAAATTCCTCCATTTTTTAGGTCCTTTTGAACGGTGGATTTTGCGCAAAGAAGTGATAATTATCTTTCGCAGCCCCTCCCCATTCTTAAACAAACACTCAGTCTCACAAAAACGGTTTTTACATGCATTCCAATCTTGTCAAGTTTTATCGCATATTGTAAGTTGTATAGACAGAATTGAGATGGAAACACTCAAGCCGACATGTGATAGACAAGTACAATAATCAAATACAGCCGTGCATGTGTGCAATAAAGGAGATAGGAGTCAAACATGTAGAAAAATATCACTAATTACATCTCAAGTACTCCAATCAATGCAAAGCACATGGATGAAATGATGTAGCGTCTCAAATCTCTATCAAACAGTCACATTGATAAATGGAAAGAATTTGTGACTTGGCTATCTTAAATGTTCATCCATAAAAAAAAGGTGCAAAAATACAAAAATCTTTTTGGAATTTTCTCAAAATTTTTCTTAAAGGAAAATCTTTTTGTATTTTTCAAAAGAAATATAAAAAACAAAAAGAATAAATAAAAAGCTATACAACTAAGCAATGGTACATATAAAACAGACTAGCAATAGGAAGCATATGATATGAACATGAAGGAGCATCCTATTCTAGACAAAGACCAACCCCTCAGTCAACTGTGCAAATTCCCAAAGACTTCCTAAGACTCTCAAATCGAAGGGCATCTAAAGGTTTCGTAAAAATGTCGGCTAACTGACGGTCATTGGGAACGAAAATCAGGGATACAACTTTCTCCTCAACTAGCTATCGTATAAAGTGCTCACGTATCCTGGTGTGCTTTGTGCATGAATGCTGTACTGGATTGCGGGATATGTGTATCGCGCTCGTGTTGTCACAGGAATTGGCCATGGTGTCCTTTGAAATCCCATAATCCTCCAGTATTTGCTTCTTCCTTAGGAGTTGCGTGCAACAACTCCCGGCGGCTATGTACTCAGCCTCCGCAGTGGACAAAGAGATGGAATTTTGCTTCTTACTCAGCCTGGAGACAAGAGCAGAACCAAAATAGAAACACCCACCTGAAGTTCTCCTACAACTATCTACATCCCCGGCCCAATCAGCATCTGAATAGGCGGATAAACTGTCATTAGTATCAAAGGAATACCAAATACCGTATGAGAGAGTCCCACTCACGTATTTAATAATACGTTTTAGAGCAAGTAAGTGTGACTCTTTCGGGGACGCCTGATATTGCGCACAGACTCTAACACTAAAGGCAATATCGGGACGACTGGCAGTCAGGTAGAGAAGACTACTTATCATACTCCGATATAAGGTTTGCTCTACGTCCTTGCCTGAAGTGTCTTTACTAAGCTTGGTAGTGGTACTCATAGGTGTACGTGCATGCTTAGCGGATTCTAAACCAAATTTCTTCACTAGGTCTCTAGCATACTTAGATTGGGAGATGAACATCCCATCCTCTAGCTGACGAACCTGGAGACCAAGGAAGAATGTGATCTCACCAACCATGCTCATCTCAAACTCACTTTTCATTTCCTCCTCAAAGTGATGAGCATGTTGAGAGCACATGGATCCAAAGACTATGTCATCCACATAGACTTGGGCAACCAAAATTGCACCGTAAACTCTCCTGACGAACAACGTCATATCAACTCCCCCTCTCTTGAAGCCACGGGCCAAGAGATAGGAAGTAAGCCTCTCGTACCAAGCACGGGGTGCTTGCTTCAAACCATACAAGGCTTTCCTCAGAAAGTAGACGTGCTCCGGGTGCTGAGGGTCTTCAAACCCTTTTGGTTGTTCCATGTAAACCTCCTCTTGTAGAATGCCATTTAGAAAGGCACTCTTTAAATCCATCTGATATAACTTGAAGCGCAGATGACATGCGATGGCGAGTAGTAGGCGGATGGACTCAAGCCTCGCAATAGGAGCAAATGTCTCCCCAAAGTCTACACCCTCTATCTGTGTGTACCTTGAGCGACCAACCTAGATTTGTTTCGGATTATGGTACCATGTTCATCCATTTTATTCTTAAAAATCCACCGGGTACCTATCACATTAGTCTCACTAGGTCGGGGGACAAGTTTCCAGACATTGTTATTTTTAAACTGAAGCAACTCATCCTGCATAGCAAATATCCAGTGTTCATCCTTGAGTGCTTCTTTATGGTTCATGGGCACGACTTTGGACGTGTAGAAAAGATGGATAACAACGTTCTCTAGCTGAGTACGAGTCTTGACCCCTAGAGTGGGATCACCAAAAATGTCAAAAGGGTCATGACTCTTGCGAACCAAAGAAGGTGTGTCCCTTACCACAAGAGTAGGGTCCACAGAGTGTGAGAGAGGAACAGGTAAATCACTGTCAGAACAATCCTCATCCTCACACTGAAGGTTAGGATCAATAACCGTCGAAGGTTCGTCATCTTGCACGGTGACGTTTATTGATTCCATAACCTTAGATCTCTTCAGGTTAAAAAGCCGGTATGCTCTGCTAGTCGATGAATATCCTAAAAATATTCCCTCGTCGCTTCCGGATTCGAACTTTCCTAATTGCTCTCTATCCCGTAGGATGTAGCATTTACTCCCAAAACACGGAAATATGCTAGGTTGGGCTTCTTGCCAGTCCATAACTCATAAGGAGTCTGAAGTGTGTGTGGATGCAAATAAACCCTATTCACCGTGTGGCATGCAGTAGACACTTCCTCTGCCCAAAATCTCTTAGAAACTTTACGACCTAGGAGCATAGATCTAGCCAACTCTTGGATCGTTCTATTCTTTCTCTCAATAATCCCATTTTGCTGAGGAGTTCTCACAACAGAAAACTCATGTTTGACCCCGAGGCTATCACAGTAAAGGTCCACCTTTGCTTCCTTAAATTCAGTGCCGTTGTCACTACGTATTCTGTTAATAGTGACTCCGTGTTGATTTTGTAGGACACAGCACTTGGTCGTTAAAAACTCTACAGCATCGGATTTCTCTATCAGAAAACCTAAAATGTAGTACCTGGAGAAATCGTCTACCATCACAAGGATATACCTCTTACCACCCAAACTCTCAATACGAGTAGGCCCCATAAGATCCATGTGAATCAACACAAGAACACGAGAAGTGGTAATGGAATGCAACTTTCTATGGGGACTACGAATTTGTTTTCCCAACTGACAGGGTCCACAAATGGTCGAAGTTGACTTTCCCAGAGATGGTAAGCCATGTACTAGGTCCTTTTTAGCTAAGCGATTGAGATCTCTAACGTTCACGTGACCTAGACGTTGGTGCCACAGATCCATAGGAGTGATCGTGGTGTTGTTGCAGACAAGTGAGGATGTGGGATCAGTCCCATAGCAGTTATCCTTTGTCCTTACCCATTGCACTAATAGTTTACCGGCTTGATTATAGACTTTACAAGTATCCCGGTCAAACTTTACTGCAAAGTCAGCGTCGCACAGTTGGCTAATGCTGAGAAGGTTTGCTTTCAAACCTTTGGCGTACAAAACATTTTTTAGCATAGGAAATCCAGGTAACTCGACAGTACCTCGTCCTACAATGCTAGACTTTCTCCCATCTCCAAAGGTGACTCTGCCATTCTGATAGTCCTCAAGAGTCTTAAAAAATGAGGCATCACCTGTCATATGTCTGGAGCACCCACTATCTAAATACCACTGTGAGGTATTATGTGCTTTGAGAGCAACATGAACAACAAAAGCCTTTTTATCTTTCTTAGGTACCCAAGTCGAGATGACCTTTTGTTTTCCTTTGTTGTTGTTGGGTTTAGATGGAATGTGAGAAGCATTCACTAACGGCAAAGACATCCGTCGGAATTCTTCCATTAAACTCTGGGTCGTGGCAGCTAAGAACTCAACTCGCTCTCTCAGACTAGAAAACTCATCAGTATGACGTGGTGGAGCAGTAGTACGTCGTGTCCAATCCATGCTATAGCAAGACTCCCTAAGGTGGAATTTTATTTCGCATTAAGTACAAAAGAACACAGTCAAAGACGGACCTTGGTTTGATTTTCTTGGTCGAACTCTCCTTCGAGGTTTTTGACGATGGCCATAAGGGTTCGTAGTAAACTCAGGAACTGGTCCAGGTGCAATTTGGGACGTGGAGGGACCATCATAACCAATTCCTTGCCGATCACCAAAACCTAACTCGGGGCCGAGGAGCATCTTTCCTATCTTCCCAGATCTGTCCTCGATTTGTACCTTGACTTCCCGTGCTTTCTCAAGATCATGAGTCAGCTGGGCAACAAGGGCTTCAAGTTTCTTTCGAGTCTCCACGGAGGAATGGAGCTGACTCGTAAGACTAGCCACTTGTTTAGTCAAGTCCCCTCTCTCTTTCTCTAAAACACTCTATCTCTCTCTAAACGAACTCTCTTTCTCGACACAGGCAGATTCTCTCTCTCTCAGGGCGGTGAAGGTGGAGGACTCTCTTTCTCTCGCCTTTCTTAAATCTTCCTCTAAGCCGGTGATCTTAAGAACTAGCGCATTGTTACATTTTTTGGTTTTAAAAGACTGAGAATATAACTCATCGTAGGCGCGTTGAATATCACTTTCGCTCTCACTTGACTCATCCTCCCCCTCACTCACATCGATCTCACTATCGAGGTGTCCCTGTGTAGCATCATCTTCATCGTCGTGAAGAGAACTAGGAGTGCTCACTTGACTAGCCATGAATGCGGTGAAATTACACTCATGCGGTGACTCATCTCCTGAATCCACCGTCTCGACCCCACTGTCGTCGCTAAGAGTAGCATTAAGGACAGCTTTCCCTTTCTCTCTATTCAGATGAGTGGCACACTCAAAGGCTCTATGACCCCTACCATCGCACTCAAACCATCTCGCACTTTCTTTCTTAGGAGGATCTTTAAAATCTTTTTCATTTTTCTTTTCAAACTTAATTTTCTCAAATTTCTTTTCATCTTTAAAATTGCCATTTTTCTTAAATTTGAGAATCCTCTTGAAATTTTTTGCAAAAAGAGCCAAATCATCTAAGTCAAAATCACACTCAGAATCTGACGTGTCAGTCTCTCTCTTTCTAGATGACTCTACCCTCTTTATAGCAGACCCTTCACTCCTTCTCTCTTGGGCATTAAGTGCAATTCCCTTATCTTTAGATTTAGCAGTTTTAGGGAACATATCAATTTCATATGTTTGCAAATCTCCTACAAGTTCTTCCAATTTTAGCATATTTAAATTACCCATAGAATTTAGCACAGTGACTTTAGGGATAAAACTCCTAGGCAAAGAACGCAGAATCTTTTTAACAACACTAGCATTAGGAATATGTTCACCAAGATTAAAGCTAGTATTCACAATGTCAGAAAGTCTAGCATAAAATTCATCAAAGCATTCAGATTCATGCATGGTGATGGTTTCAAATTGAGTTGTCAAATTTTGCAACTTAGACTCCTTCACATCATTAGTTCCTTCATGGGTGAGTTGTAAAACATCCCATGCCTCTTTTGACGTGGTGCACGTCATTATGCGTTTGAACTCATCAGGTGTGACAGACCCAGAAATAGCACTTAGACCCTTAGAATTAAAAGATGACCATTTAAATTCTTCTTCAGTCCAAGAAGTGACAGGTTTCAAGATGATCACATTATCAACAGTCACGGAGGGAGGAGTCCACCCTCTTTCAACTAAAATCGAAACCCTTTCATCTATAGCTTTTAAAGCCGACCTCATTCGAGCTTTCCAATAAGCATAATTTGTCCCGTCAAAAACAGGCATTTTATTATATAACTTCTCCATTTGAACACGCACTTTTTCAAAAAATTCATTTTTTCAGAAAATTGATATGTTAGAAAAATTTTGCGAAAAATAGGAATACGCGACAGATTAGCGTAACCTGCTCTGATACCAATTTGAGAATGTATGTGCTCGCGTTCAAATGATAAACTTATATATTAAACACCTTTTAACCCAAACAAACCCTAAACATGCAACAATATGTGATTGAATAAGATAATGAACTAAGCAAGAACATTCAAACACATGCATGTGAGGAAAAATCCCCCAAAGGAACAAAACCATTTATTTTCATTATAATATTGTAACTGTACAAGTTCGGATTACAATGAAAATACAAGTGACCAAGAATTACCCTCAGGTGTCGAATTCTGTAGTCGGCGGCTGGAAATATCCCTTTCCAGGAGGGCTTAAATGAAGAAGAGAAACGGCTTCTCCACAAGGGTGTCGGCTGTAATTTTCCCTTTCCAGGAGGGCTGCAATGAAGAAGAAAGACGACTTCTCCACAAGGGTTGAACAAACCAAAGTTGTGTTCTTGGGTTACCAAAAAGATTCACAAAGTGTTTGGATATTTGTGTGAATAAAAAACCTAGAGTCTTGGGCTCAATAGGTGAAGACTTAGAGGTATATGGACTCTCAAATTCGTCTTTCAAAGTCTTATCAAATAGCTCCCCCAAAGTTGGTATTTATAGGGAAATACATGAAGAGACCCACGATTTTAAAACTCTAAAATTCTATCCAGCGTACAGGGACCTCGAAGCGGTTCGGGTACCCTGCGAACCGGTTCGCCCCCCTGAACCGGTTCGGACTGGGTTCGGGGAAACTTGCTGGGAACAGGGGCTAAACACTTAGAAAAATTACCAGTATTTTCAATGTAAATATGTCCATTTTCAACGAGCCATAACTTGTTCACCGTAGCTCGGATTGAGGTTCCGTTTCTTCCAGTATCTTTGTTGCGGCAAGCTCTTAAACTTTCCAGTTGACCGGTACTCCGGACGGTGGCTGTAAAATTACCAAATTTCCCTTGAACTTCCGTATCAAGCCTTGTTACACTGTTTTGACTTCTCTTGCGTACCACTTGCATAAAGTCCCTAAAATCATGGAACGTGAAGTCGTTGAGGCAGATTCCATAATTAATGTGGAGTCGCACTCTCGTGAAACCCCAAACTCACCTCTCATCTATTGCGTGCACCTAATCGTGTCCTGGAACCTTAATTAATTTACCCGTACGTTACCCGACACATCTAAGGACCACTTAACAAAATATACACATGGCCTATACCCAACTGACCTGCCATTGTAACATAACCCTCAAATCCTTTCCATTCTAATCACACTTAAATATATATTTCACATATATGCCTTACTAGGATATAATGGTTCCAATTATTAACTTAAACCAGTTATAAGTCTTAATACGTCACATATTAACATTAATTACAATATAAATGTGTATTCTCTAAACCAATATACATACAAGTATTAAGGAAAAACTTCTCTCTACTCTCAACATTGCACTACGTTTCGTGCGTGGGGCGTCTCGCAAAGAGAAATCCAAACAAGGAACCTCCCCTATCCATTATGTCACACACAAATTATATTACTACAACTACCTAAATATCGACAATAAAGTTATCACCCCAAAGTTTAATGTATATAACAATCACTACACATCCCATCTATATCTGAAAGCACATCGATATCTAATAATAATTCCAACTATAGGTATACACCTAACTAATAGTCTGCAAGCCTCCAGCTAAACCTTAAATTTCATTTTATAATCCCTTCATATAGAAATCCCTATTGTTACTCCCACACAATTTGATATAGAAACTACTCCGACTAGAATTACAACACAACCTATTCTAGTTGATAGTACGATTCCATCGTTCACAATTTCGCCTATGGTTCAATTGCTCTTACAAACCCTTAATATTATTGTATTACAATTTATTCCTTAAGTTAAACATTACTAAGGATGCGTGACCTCTACCTCTCCTTGGTCCCAAACCATATATTAAATAAAATCCTATCACTATAAGGATTCGACACAAATACCGGCCTACACTTCCATGTCGTACTCTCACAACTCTTTCAAAGGGTCCTTAACCTTACGTCATAACTAGGCTAACTTATGACCTCTAAATAGAACTCCTGTTCTCAATGAGATTCCCCACTATATTAATATTTACCAATACATATGTATATATGTCCCCAAAATAACTCGATACGTACCCGCGATCTCATCATGCGAGAAACTTCCACTAAATCTCCGAAACCTAATTATTACATCATATAATCATTCCCCACTTCAATAAACCCATACATAAAGGGTTAGAAATCATTCTAGAAAAACTCCACCAAACAACCCTGTTTCCGAATCGATTCGGCCTGGCCCAAATCAATTCGGCCTCCAAGGCGAATCGATTCAATCTCAAGGGCGAATCGATTCGCCCCATATGCGAATCAATTCGGTCCAAAGGACCTGGGAGTCTTTCTCAGGCCAAATTGATTCACCTTAGGTCCGAATCGATTCGATCATGCAGACCTGACACTTTTTCCCTAGCCGAATTGATTCCCTTAGGGGGCGAATCGATTCGGGTCTCCAAAACTTTGAAGGTTTCTTCTTCTTCTTCACAAAACCCATGAATTCTAAACCCCAAAATTTTCACTTCTAACCCCTAAACCTTTATAAAATAATGATTCTAAGATAATAGATCAACTCAACTCTTATCCCAACCATCTCTACACCATCAAACCCATATATAAACATCAATTTCAAGATTTAATCTACAAAATCTAGGTTTTGACATTAATACCCCAAAATCCAATTCTTTTATCCAAAAATTATGAAATGAAATACAAAAATGAAATATTTCGCAAGATTAAACGCTTGCCTCAGATTTGTAGAGGTTGAATCCTCCCCGAAATCGCGTACGGGACGAAAATATCCAAGCTTTTTCTCCTATCTCTCTCTTCCTTTCTTCTTCTTTCTTTCTTCCTTTCTCTTTCTCTATTTCTCTCAATTGAGATGGTTGAAATTATGAGCCTATTAAATCCTTAAAACATAAGTCCTAGTTTTGAATGTTAATACACACTTTAAATGACTCGTTTTACTCTAATTCGAGTCGAACTGACTTAAAAATATTCCGAAACGGAAATAAATCCCAAGGATAGTCATTTCGACTATCACGACCCATCCGAAATCAATGGTGCACTCAAAATTGTCATCCGGAATACTTTATAACGTCTTCTATTTTTTTACTTCAATTTCCAAATTTTAAAATTCTCCAATTTAAATAAATTTTAATTCTCCAAAAAATTTAAAAATTCAGTCCCAAAATCATGGGGTATTACATTCGATTAACCTTTATAAGAATTTCGTCCGTGAAATTTAAGATTTGCCTAGGACTTCGAATCTCATCTAGTCCTTACATCTACCCTTAACATTATTATACATGCTGATATTCCCTATATGTACCCAGTAGCTCAGAGACACCAACCTCGGCCAAGGAAATGGCCGAGGTTACAAGGGCCCCAGATTGGCAACCAGCGGTCTTGTCATAAGCAAGGTAGGCTATGGCTGACGTTATTAGTTGCCTCATAGTCAGACAACAACTGAAGTCTTTATGATCCAAGGGGCACTTATTCATCAAGTCGTCGAGAGCCGACGTCACGTTTACCTCATACAGCAACCTCGATTAGGTATAAGCCGTGGAAGCAAGGACTTCAACATCATCATAACCAACCTCAGCTGGGAGTCAACCGATGTTCCAAACTACTCCTACATAACCTCGGCCCAGGCCGATGCTATAACTCCACTTGCCTTACCAAGACTTTCTTACTGAGCCGAGATCATCATAAGTAACCTCAGAGTGGGCATTAGCCATACTTCACCAACCTCGTACTCTTCCAGGCCGAGGTTGGTACCAATCGAAGACAGTCGATCCTTTACTCGCACATGTGTGGATGGGAACAGATGTACTAAAATCAGTTGTAACAAATTAATCCCCTCATGTAGGGGAATATTTCATCATCATTCTCTACATATGACAGTGACATATGACTTCATCGTATTGGATAGATCAACACACACATGCTCATGGCATGCACGGGGGATACATTACACCCCCCACACACTATATATGCTTGCCTTCTCCTATATGGGAGAGGATCCGAAATCAACAACCCTAGCTGAAACTCTATCCAAATATATAGTAGAGAGAGAAAGCTTGAGAGATTGTATCCATGGCCATTAGTGCCTTATTCCAGTAACCTTTCTCATTTACTTGCAGAGTGGATGTAGGCTTGATTGGCTGAACCACTTATATATCTTTGTTCATCCCCTTCTCCTCACTTTATTCTACTATATATTCAAATACTCTTATGCTTCCATTGTTAACATTGAATTAAGCTTACAAACACCTTGAAGGGTGGTGCTGTTTCCACCATCATCATTTTGGCGTCGTCTGTGGGAACGAGAAGTTATCTCTTCCCCTCTTTTTCTGCTTAACCTCATCGGAGACTTTGGTGGTGAACCAGGCCTCACCTTTTGTGTGGAGCTGTTTCATCATTGAAAAGGTCCTTTAAGGTATTAATCTCATCACCTACACCAGCTCTTTAGTGTTAACGTATGGCACCGAAATTACCACCACCTCTTCCACTGTCTGGTGCTGGAGGGCGTAATTCCAGACAGGCACCGCCTCAGTCCGAAATAGCAGATATGGCAGCAGCCTTGAGGTCTTTGGCTGAAACACAAGAAGTAATGAAGGATAAATTTTCATAATTTAGTCAAAATCTGATGAGACCACGTGGAGTCTCACCGGAGATGATTACTCCGGTGGCTGTTCAGCCCCATCCTGAAGCCAGGGGACCACCCCAGGCACCGCGAAAAGACCAACCTACACCCCAGTGGAGGAGGGGCATTGCTGACCCTAGGCGTTTATGCCTGGGGAGACAAGGACACCCTTGCCCTGAGGATAGGTAGGATGATTTGGAGGCGGAAGATGTTCCAGAAGATTTTTGGGAACCGTTTGGGGTTTCAAATAACACAGTTCGTCCTATCCAGCAGAGCTGAGGTTGTGGAGGTTGAAGAGGTGAAGAAGCCCAACAAAGAGGATCAACTTTTGATCGATTGAGTATAGGGTCGGTTTTTGAAAGGCTCAGCCCAGTTAATTACCTAAGACAGAGGTTGTCAAGGTCGAGAAGTGAAGCCGATTCACAAAGGGAAGAGGGTCAATTCTGGCCTCATCTAGGCCGACCCCACATAGGACGAGGTAGAGACCAGGAAAAGGTCAACAACCGATGTTGTGCTGTAGCTGGGGAACCTTCAGTCACCCCTTGGAGGTGGCTGGGGATAACCTCGGTCTGGTCAACATTGCGAGGCCATGGAATGACTCCATCCAACGTCTTGAGGAAAAGATATGAGATCTCATTAAAATTCGGGACCCGCTACAGAGAGGTTTCCTAGAAGGATCCCCATTCGTGGCTAGGATAGTGTGTTTTTTTACCCTTGCTAAGTTCAAACCGCCTACGGTGTCTCCCAAATATGACGGTAGCACCAACCTTGTACGTCATATTGAGATGTACCAATCAGTGGAGGACATTTATTCAATACCAGATGTGATGAAGTGTTAGGCCTTCTCCGGGAATTTGATAAGAGTGGCACACATCTGGTTTACTTCTTTTCGAAAGAATTCAATTAATAACTTCAAGGGCTTGGCTGAATGATTCATTCACAATTTCTGTTTTGGGGTAAGGCCTAAAAAAAGACCTCCCATCTATTGTATGTCAAACAAGGCAAGAACGAGAGCCTAAGAGATTACATTGCTAGGTTCAACAAAGAAAAACTCGAGGTTAAAGACTACGAAGAGAATATAATCATGACCGCCCTCATAGGAGGTCTTCAGAAAGGGAAGTTATTCTGGAAACTTGTGGAAGACCGTCCCAAGTCCATGGTAGAACTATTGGTAATTGCGGGAAAGGTCATGAACGCTGAAGAGGCCATGGCCACAAAGTATGAGGATGAGAACGACGGTAGCAGCGAGAAGTTCCAAAGAAAGAAGGACGAAAAGAAGAGGTCAGCTGACGACAAGTTCGCACACTATACCCCTCTATCTGTGAGCTGCGAACACATCCTTAATGAGATCAAGAATGACCGGTCTCTGAGATGGACAAATAAATTGAAGTCTCCTCTACATAAGAGGAATAAGAACTTGTGGTGTGAGTTTAACCAAGACCATGGCCATATTACAAACAAGTGCTTCGCCTTAAAGGATGAGATTGAGAAGATGCTAAAATCTTAAAATTTGAGGGAGTATATTGATGGCAAGGCTCCAAAGAGGGGAAGAGATGACCCTAAAAAGAAGAGAAATGATAGATGTCGTGATGATACCCCAGCAAGAAGAGACGATGAATCGGATGGTAATGATGAAGACGATCCAGACCTCCCACCAAAAGATGACAACACCCCAGTGAAGAGGGTTGGTATGATCTCCTTTGGTGTTAACACCATATGCGGAGGACTCGCAAGGGGTGGTTCTGAAGTGGCTAACCAAAAAGCTCATGAGGTAGAGTTCAAGTCAGTGGCCAAACTTGAAGTGGTAAAACTGACATCTTCCGAAACAAAGCAGAAGAGAAAGAAGGTGGATATGGACACTCTTATAGTCGGGTTCTCTCGACTCGAATTCAAAGGAATCCTAGCTCTGCATAATGACCCTTTGGTAATCACAACAAGAGTGCATGGATGCGAGGTACAGAGAATTCTCGTAGATGTAGGAAGTTCAGCAGATGTGATGTTCTGGCCCTGCTTCAAAAGCCTAGGCCTTAGCAGAGCTAGGCTGGTACCCTATCGTCATCCGTTAATCGGCTTCAGCGGTGAAAAGGTCCATCCATTGGGCATGTATGATATGGACATGCGAATGGGAGATGAGTGGCCTAAGAAGTTGACTTGAAAGATCAATTTTTTCGTTATGAATGAAAACGTCTTCTCGGCCTATAACCTCATCATAGAAAGAGTATCCCTTAAGGAGTTTGAGGCTGTGCCATCGACGGTCCACAAGATGCTATAATTCTCGACCCCCTATGGAATAGGGGAAATGCAGGGTGACCAGACCATAGCACGATAATGCTACTTCAACTCAGCCGAAGAGAGAGAGGTCCATAAGAGAGAAATTACCACGTATAACATGGATACACTTGACCCTAGAGATGAAACGAAGTTAAAGAAAGGAGAGGCTGCGGAAGAGGTAGAATCCATCTTCCTCAATGAGGACGAACCAAAAAAAACCGTCCAGGTCGGTATAGCCTTAAAAGCAGAGATCAAGGAAGAGCTAATAAACTTCTTAAGGAAGAGGCAGAGTGTCTTTGTTTAGATCCACGCAGACATGCCTGACATCAACCCTCAAGTTATGTGCCACAAACTCAACGTGACTAAGGATGCTAGGCCAATCAAACAAAGACGAAGAGTTTACTCTAGGGAGAAGTATGACGTCATCCAAGAAGAAGTCAGAAAGTTGGAAGAGGCTGAGTTTATCAGGGAAGTCATATATCTGGAGTGGTTATCAAACGCAGTCATTATGCCCAAAGCTAATGGAAAATGGATGATGTGCGTAGATTTTACCAACCTGAACAAGTCTTGCCCAAAAGATAGATATCCCTTACCCTGAATCGATTAGATGGTAGATGCCACTCGAGGGCATAAGCTCATGAACTTCATGGATGCGTATTCAGGCTACAATTAAATCTTCATAGATGCTGAAGACTCAGAGAAGACAACCTTCATCAGTGACAAGGGGACATATTGCTATAAGGCTATGACCTTCGGTTTGAAAAATGTGGGGGCAACATATCAACATCTTATGAATAAGATGTTTGAAAATCAAATAGGCAAGACTATGGAAGTATATATAGACAATATGTTGACGAAGAGCTTAAAGGCCTTCACTCACGTGGCAGATCTAGAAAAGACCTTCAATACCATGGACTTGTACAAAATGAAACTCAATCCAACGAAGTGTGTTTTCGGGGTAGGAGCTGGGAAATTTCTTGGATTCATAGTCAATCAAAGGGGAATAGAGGCCAATCCTGATAAAACAAAGGCTTTGCTTGACATGAAGATACCAAGGAGTATCAAGGACGTTCATAGGCTCACTGGAAGAGTAGTTGCACTCAACAGATTTGTTTGCAGAGCGACAGACAAGTGTCTTCCGTTCTTTAAGGTGCTCAGAAAGGCCTTAGAATGGGACAAAGAGTGTTATGAGGCTTTTAACCAACTGAAGTCCTACCTCGGATCTCCCTTGCTCTTATCTCGACCCATAGTGGGAGAGACATTGTATGTTTATCTAGAAGTCTCTGAGTCAGCTATATGTGCAGCCATAGTACGAGAAGACATTGGGGTCCAAAGAGCAGTATACTTTAACAGTAAGGCCCTTCAAGGGTCTGAACAGAAATATCCTCAGATGGAAAAGGTGGCTTATGCTTTGATACATGCTTCGAGGAAGATGAAGCCCTATTTTCAAGCCCATTCTATGGTCATCCTCACTGACTCCCCACTAAGATAGGTCCTCCACAAACCTGAGAAGTCAGGTAGATTAATGATATGGGTCATTGAGTTGGGAGAATATGACCTTACTTATCAACCCAGGGTGGCTATTAAACAACAGGCACTTGCAGATTTTGCTGCTGAGTTCACATGGGAAGAGGCTGAGGTTGAGAATAACCTAGAGACCACAAAGGGATCAAATAGCAACGTCTTTTGAGACCCGGAAGAGGTTGTATCCAAGAGAGATAGAAATGAAATAGTCAAGAATGAGCAAGATCGGTACCTCTTCAAGCAAGGAGTGATGTTAAAAGGGAGCTTCTCATCAGATAAAGACATCTGGAACCTCTTTATTGACGGGTCTTCTTGTGAAAGTGGAAGCGGTGCAGGGCTAATACTTTTAACTCCGGATGGTACCAACGTTGAATTTGCCCTAAGGTTTAACTTCAAGTCATAAAATAATGAGTCATAATATGAACCCATGATTGCATGCCTCTCCTTGGCAAAGACCCTTAGGGTAAGACGACTCCTACTTCATTATGACTTAAGTCTAGTTATTAATTAAGTGTTGGGGGTTTATGAGGCCAAGGATGAAAGGATGGCCAAATACCTGAAGAGGGTAAGAATGATACTAGAAGGTTTCATAGAGGTAAAGATGAAGATAATACCTCGGCAAAACAACAGCCACACAAATGCACTATCAAGGTTGGGTAAAACAACAAGGATAGACATCAGAAGGAAAGTCCCAATTGAGATCCTGCCCAAGGCGACCATTGAAGAAAAAGAGGTTAGTAACCCTTGCTTTAATTTTAACCTAGGGGAATCATGAATGGACCCCCTTATCAGATATATCAGAGAGGGAAAACTGTCGGAATCAAAGCTAGAGAGGAGGAAACTGAGGTACAGAGCTGCAAAGTTCTCAATAATAGGAGATGTCCTATATAAGAAAGGATTTCTACTACCTATCCTCAGATGTTTTCATCCCACAGAGGTTCCTCGCCTCCTACGGAAGGTACACGAGGGTTCTTACTCCAGTCACATAGGAGGAAGACTTTTGGCGAAGAGGATTATTACACAAGGATACTGGTGGTCAATCATGGCCAAAGATGCTGCTGCCTACGTGAAGAGGTGCGATAAATGTCAAAGATTCTCTAATATCACCCACCAACCTCACCGTCCTATGGCGTCAATCAGTTACCCTTGGCCATTCGTAGTATGGGGTATTGACTTGGGGGACCCCATGCCAAGGGCTATAAATAATTACCGATTTGTGATAGTTTCAATTGATTACTTCTCCAAATGGGTAGAGGCCGGGCCGATGATCACGATTATAGAGAAGAAGACCTTCTAATTTATCTGGAAAAACATCATATACCGACATGGCCTCCCAAACACCCTCATCTCGGACAACGGAACCCAGTTCAAGAATTCTTCCTTAGAAAAATATTGCAAAAGAGTTGGGATAAATCAATTTTTCTCTTCTCCTGGCCGACCTCAGGAAAATAGTCAGACCGAAGTCATAAACAGAACAATCCTTGATGGGATCAAGAAGATGTTAGAATAAGCTAATTGAAGATGGACTGAAGTGGTTTATGTTAGGTTATGGGCCTACAGAATAATGGCTAGGACACCAACGAGGTGAAACCCATTTATGTTAGCACATGGCTTAGAGGCCGTCATACCAACAAAAGTAGGACTCCCTACCCATAGTGTTCAAACCTATGATCTTGAGAAGAATGGGGAGGAGAGAATACTTGACCTAGATTTAATTTAAGAGAGAAGGGAAGACGCAGAGATTAGACAGTCATCTTACCAGCAGAGAACAACAAAGTTCTACAATTAAAGGTTAAAATCAAGACCCGTAGCCGTGGGAGACGTAGTGCTGAAGAAGATGTTTCTGAAGGTAAACAAGTTTCACCCAAATTGGCATGGTCCTTAAAAAGTGATTGAGGAGGTTATACCCAGGACCTACAGGCAAGAAAACCTTGAAGGGGAACCTTTATCCAATCCTTGGAATGCTGATCATCTAAAAAAGTATTACATATGATGTTGCAAGAGTTTCTATGTAAATGTATCTTATAAAGAGATTATTAATGAGAAGATCAGTTCTCGTATTAATTCTCGGTTCATTATTCTCTATTGGTAGAATTTATGAGGGTAACATCTTAGTTGATGACCTCATACCTTATAACATCATAATTTGGTGACAAGGTCTGAGGTGAGACATTATGCTTGGATGACCTCAGACCTTAAACATCATTAATTTGGTGAAAAATTATTTATGAGGGTAACATCTTAGCTGATGACCTCAGACCTTATAACATCATAATTTAGTGACAAGGTCTGAGGTGAGACATCATACTTGGATGACCTCACACCTTAAACATCATTAATTTGGTGAAAATTATTTAGGAGGATAACATCTTAGCTGATGACCTCAGACGTTATAACATCATAATTTGGTGACAAAGTCTGAGGTGAGACATCATGATTGGATGACCTCAGACCTTAAACATCATTAATTTGGTGAAAAATTATTTATGAGGGTAGCATCTTAGTTGATGACCTGAGACCTTATAACATCATAATTTGGTGACAAGGTCTGAGGTGAGACATCATGCTTGGATGACCTCAGACATTAAACATCATTAATTTAGTGAAAAATTATTTATGAGGGTAAGATCTTAGCTGCTGACCTCAGACCTTATAACATCATAATATGGTGACAAGGTTTGAGGTGAGACATCATGCTTGGATGACCTCAGACCTTAAACATCATTAAGTTGGTGAAATATTATTTATGAGGGTAACATCTTAGTTGATGACCTCAGATTTAGTAACATCATAATTTGGTGACAAGGTCTGAGGCAAGACATCATACTTGGATGACCTCAGACCTTAAACATCATTAATTTGGTGAAAAATTATTTATGGGTATAACATCATGCTTAGATGACCTCAGACCTTAAACATCATTAATTTGGCAAAAGATTATTTATGAGGGTAACATCTTAGCTAATGACCTCATACTTTGTAACATCATAATTTGGTGACAATGTCTGAGGTAAGATATCATACTTGGATCACCTCGCACCTTAAACATCATTAATTTGGTGAAAAATTATTTATGGGGATAACATCATGCTTGGATGACTTCAGACCTTAAACATCATTAATTTGGTGAAAAATTATTTATAAGGGTAACATCTTATATGATGACCTCAGACGTTATAACATCATAATTTGGTGACAAGGTATGAGGTGAGACATCATGCTTGGATGACCTTAGACCTTAAACATCATTAATTTGGTGAAAAATTATTTATGAGGGTAACATCTTAGCTGATGACCTCAGACCTTATAACATCATAATTTGGTGACAAGGTCTGAGGTGAGACATCATGCTTGGATGACCTCAGACCTTAAACATGATTAATTTTCTGAAAAATTATTTATGGGGATGACATCATGCTTGGATGACCTCAGACCTTAAACATCATTAATTTGGTGAAAAATTATTTATGAGGGTAACATCTTAGCTGATGACCTCAGACCTTATAACATCATAATTTGGTGATAAGGTCTGAGGTGAGACATCATGCTTGGATGACCTCAAACCTTAAACATCATTAATTTGGTGAGAAATTATTTATGAGGAAAACATCCTAGTTGATGGCCTCAAACCTAGTAACATCATAATTTGGTGACAAGGTCTGAGGTAAGACATAATCCTTGGATGACCTCATACCTTAGACAATGTTATAAGGCTTAGGAAGACACCATTATATTGAGGCTTCAGGCCTTAACACAAACATATTGTATGACATAGAAAACCATTCAAAGAACATTCGGCAACTAAGAAAGAAATCCCTCTTCAGAGCTTTATATAGCATAAAGTTAAGAGTTACAAACCAAAAGGTAACAGAATTTGTCATCAGAAGTTACAGATCAATGTTAAAAATTATAAGGGGTTCACAAAATGGATTTAAGTATCTGCAATCTCAGGGTTAGTAGCCAGGCCTCCATCTCCCTGGCCGAGGTTGGTCACTTCTAACCCATCATCTTGAGGACCAATGTCTTCAGTCCTGGTATCTTCTTGGGGAGCAGTCTCGACAGGTGCGGTACCTCCTTCCTCCTTGACCTCTTATAAGGCTTGAGAAAATCGAGGATCGGTATAACCCAGAATAATAAAGTCAGAGGCTGCCAGGCTCTTTGACTCTTTCTCCTTCATTGCATCCCATTTGCTAGTGGCTTTAACACCCCTTTCGAGGTACTCGAAGCCAAAGATGAAAAATTCATCCGAGACCTTGTAGTCCTCTAAGATATTTTTTGAGGCATCCTCTAGAGTATCCTTCACAGCAACGTCAGCCTTGTATTGAAGAGAGTCAACCTAGGTCTTTAGAGCAGAGCTATGTTCCCTTTAAACCTTTCCCATGTCCTTCTCCAACTGCTTGACATTGGCTTCAGACTTCTCTAAGGAAGCCTTCAGACTCTCCACTTCAGCATTCAGAGCAACCTCGATCTTTTGGGCCTCTTTGCCCTTCTCAATCAGAGGAATTTTCCTCAGAGTCCAGTCGACAAACTGGTACATGGTGAGGAGACCCTGCAAAATATGTGAAGAAATGTCAGTTCAAGATTTGGTATATTTCAAAGTCGATGTTACACTTGTTCAGCAAAAGCAAAAGCAAAAAGTCTTACTTGAATAGATCGATGGAGGGCGAACTCGACCAGCAAAGGGGTGTCCAGAGAGCGGTAAAAGCGTTTGTCAAAGTCGGTCATGACGGAGCCGATAGCGTCCAATTCCTTCAGACTTTATTCGATAAGACTGTCGCCGATCTTTAGTTTCTCCAGACGAGCAACTAACACGTCCTCAGAGGAGATGGGGATTGTGACACCCCGACTAATTTAAATACCGGGTAGCTACTCCTTTATTAAATTAATACAAAATGCCGAGTTAGTTCAGTTCATAGCATCACTGTCGAAAACGTTTTAACAATTACTAGCCACCTAATATTTAAAAAGTGAGTTATCAATTTTATTAAAAGCCGATTAACATGCAAGTAGATAAGAAATGCTAACATAACCACCACAATGAAAATGACAAGTATAACCATACAATAATAATGAAACTGAAGGAATACTCCTCACAACAAATCCGAATACTGAAATAAACAAATACTAAATCTGCATCACTAAATTAATTACAACCCAAAAATCTGAAATAAACTGAATAGATAAAATGTTTCTAAAAGAAATGGGGCGACATGCCCAATGGATGAGAAATTCTACTAATAGAATCAAGATCGAAAGTGGAGGCGTCTACTGACAAGATTCCGTAACTTTCACAGCAGCTACAGTACGTCACCTGAATGGAACTTCTATGCTTGGTGTCCTTGTGGATGGGCACCTAAAATGTTTTTACAAGAATATATATTTGAAAGAAAATGGGTCAGAGCCCGATTGTGGAAAATAGTTTAAACTATAGCAAGTGTTTTAATGACAATAAAAAAAATGAATGCAAAATACATGTTAGGACGTGCTCTCACATGAAATACTCACCTCTCGACTATTTGTGCACTCCTAACGTACCCGTGCCCATTATAGTGATTCCTATATCTAACTAGTCCAAAATAAATTCTAGCATTTCTATACGATTCACGCTTTAATTCCAACATCACCAATTAAATAGAGAGATTTACATTAATTCTCGGTTTCCCAATTGTTAGCAATACTAATTTACTAGAGATCATCCATTTTATCTTTACAGAATGTTGCTATAATTATACTCACAATTAAACATGACAGTTGATTTCAATTAACAGTATATTATTCTCATCATAAATATACATTACTAGCACCCCGAGACTAAGCTGCGGTGCCCAAATACTTTGATATCCAATCCCGGTACATCACGTACATAAGGACCACGCATTTCAAATCTCTCTGGAATCGTTTTCAGATAACAACAATCACACAAAATGGAGGCGAACATAGTTCACATCACATGGGTCACGCACCTACCTACACTCCCATGATCAGTAGAATTATTAACTTCTCAATAAGCCCTTCTCTGACCTATGCCCTCAAGGTACCAATCTAAATCCCCCCGTAGGCACACAAAGATTAGATGGCCCTAATCGAACGCAAACCTCCCATGATTGCAAGTATGGTAGGTATGTTATACACATAAAACCACATATACTAAGCATTCGCACATCTTAGATATCTCGTATTATTAATATAGGTATACTTCTCATTCTTATACCGTCATTTAATCTTATACGATTACAAGTCCCCGATTTGTATATTAACGTTATCAACCCTTCTCACATCGTAATTAGGTACTCGTTTCCTACTCCACAATTGACATTCGATTTTATTATAAGGTTCTAAGTTCTACTCCTCAACGTACCCCAATCCTCATAATTATACCCACTAATCAATAAGGGAAATTTAATACTCCAATTAAATAAGTCTACGGATCGTTTGAAATGAAATCATGCTAAAAGGCCATTATGTTAACTCGTTAGAAGTCTCGTTCGAACGAGGTCGTTCGAACGAGTTCGTTCGAATGAAAGGCTTCAAACGAACTACCATCTCGTTAGAAGGGACACAGTTATCTCATTAGAAGCTCGTTCGAACGAGATCGTTCGAACGATCTGGGCAGGTCTTCTAACGAGATTACAGTTTTTACCCAAAAATTTCCCCAATTCGTTTTTCTTCAATTTCTCTCCCTTAAATCCATACTAAGATCATCCCAAATGAGTTTTAATTTGAATAAACTACTCTAAGTTATCCTAGGTCACTATTTAACATATATTTGGTGTCAATTCTTCCTAAATTAACATGAAATCATCAAACTTCTCACATCTGTCTCAAAACCTATAAACATGAAGCCAGAATTTTAATGTCTACAATTACTTCCTCATAAATCCGTTTTTAAACCATCATAAGATATATTTTGGATATGGAATACATACATAACCATTCTACATGAAATCCCTATATAAGATTATGAGTTCTATCTCAAATTTCATGGGTTTTTCATCAAACTTTCAATAAGACATATGTTCAAATCTAAGCATGGAAGAAATAATCACTTGAAATTATGTAATTAAACCACTTGCCTTAGATGTTATGATTTGATGTTGAAGGATTGAAGGTTGATTCTCCTCCCTTTCTCTACAAATTTCTTCCAAAGAGGGTGATGGTGGCTAGGGTTTCCTTTTGGAACTTCTTAAGACTTTCCCTATGTCTCCCGTAGCCCTCTAACTTACCAAATGCTGATAATGGCTTTGTGGGTGCTTTTCTAATATAAAAATAAACACTAAAATTCGTGGGTTTTAATTCCCCTATTTTTAAAATTACCAAACTACCCTTTTGGGTTGCCGGTATGGCCTAAAAATGCCCCGGGACTCAAACTAAACCCCCGGCTAGTGTTTTCTGACTATTTCGAGCCTTCCGGACACGTTGGCGCACTCAAAATGACCATTCAATTGATAAAAATAAAATTTACTTTTTAATTCAATTAATTACGTTCCTGACGCGACTGACATGCGTGTCCCAACAAAATTTTTCAAATTGCCGTATTTCAACCTCGTGACAATTTAAATATCATCAATACTCATGTATTACCATACATACTCGGAAATAATAAATTTTAACATCATAATCAAATACCAACTCACATCTCGTTAGTATTTATACCCGGATTAATTTCCAATGAATTCTCATTTAATTTAATTAATCCCTTAAATAAAAATCAATAAAATTACGGGGTATTACATACTTCCCCCCTAATAATAGAATTTCATCCCGAAATTCGAAGCTAAAGAGTACCTGGTAAAAATAACTCAGGATAACGGTCGCGCATCTCATCCTCGCGCTCCCATGTGGACTCCTCGGCATTATGATGACACCACTGAACACGTACTAATGGTACTATCTTCGACCTCAGTTTCAACTCGCTTCGATCCAAAATAGCAATCGTACTCTCCTCGTAGGAACTATCGGGCTGGAGATCGATGTCCTCCAATGCAATGTGAGTATGGGCCAAATCGTCCCTAAGATATTTCCTTAGCGAGGAAATATGGAACACATCATGAATCCTATGCAAGTGCTCCGGTAACCCCAGTCTATACGCAACTGTCCCAATACGTTCGATGATAGGAAATGTCTCCACATACCTTGGTGCCAGTTTCCCCTTCTTCTCAAAATGCATGATCCCCTTCATTGGAGATACTCTGAGTAACACCTGGTCCCCCACCTCAAATTCTCTGAAGAACCTCTTGGCATCAGCATAGCTCTTCTGCCGGTCCTGAGCTACCCGAATGCAGCCCTATATCATCTCTATGCTTGATGAAGTCTCCTAAATCACTTCTGGCCCAAGGAGTTTGTTATCCCCCACCTCTAACCAACATGCTGGGGAACGACAAGGTCTACCGTACAACGCCTCAAATGGAGCCATACCAATGGTGAATTGGTAGGATTAATTATAAGCAAACTCCACCAGTGGAAGGTACTGCTCCCAACCACCTCCAAAATATAAGATGCACATACGCAACATATCCTCCAACATCTGATCTGTCCGCTTGGTTATCCCATCAGTCTGCGGGTGATAAGCCGTACTCAGCCGCAACTCCGTACCCATGGCCTCCTAGAAACTCTCCCAAAATTATAAAACAAATATCTTGTCTCGGTCAGACAAGATATTTAGAGGCACACCGTGAAGTCTCACTATCTCTGCAATGAAAATCTGGGCATACTGTCCCGTAGTGTAATCTGTCCTTACCGGTAGAAAATGAGCAACTTTGGTCAACCGATCCACAATTACCCATATGGAGTCATGACCCCTCTATGACGTAGGTAACCCCGTGATAAAGTCCATGGATATGCTCTCCCATATCCACGTCGGAAGCTCTAATGGTTGTAGAAGTCCTGCCGATTTCTGATGGTCCACCTTTACTATCTGACAAGTGACACATTTTAAAACGAACATGGCGATATCTCTCTTCATCTCGCTCCACCAGTACTGTCATCTCATGTCTTTCTACATCTTATCCCCATCAGGGTATACCGCGAACTGTGAGCCGTGCGACTCTATCATTACTTCGTGTCACAAGTCTTCCCCTTCCAGAACAACCAGTCTTCCATTGAAGCGTAATCCCCCGTCTGAACTAACGGTATAGGACTCGGCTCCCTCTGCTAGTAATCGAACTATCCGCTCATGATAGAATGAGTCATTTTCCCTGGCCTTTACCACTCTCGTAACAATCTACGGTGTAACAGTCATCACAGACATGAACGATCGGGCCACTGCATCCTGGTGTCCCAATTCCTTCCACTTAGCATTCCACACCTCGGCCACCTCATCTACTAGCCTACGGCTCAACGCATCTGCTACCACGTTAGCCTTCCCTGGGTGATACTGGATATCGAGCTGATAATCCTTCACAAACTCAAGCCATTGACGTTAACGCATATTCATCTGCTTCTGCGTGAAGAGGTATTATAGAGACTGGTGGTCTGTGAACAACCGAAATTTCTCCCCCAATGTGTCTCCAAATCCGAAGAGCGAATACGACTACCGCTAACTCCAAGTCGTGTGTGGGGTAATTCCTCTCATGAGGCTTAAGCTTACGAGAAGCATAAGCTATGGCATGACTCTCCTGTTATAGTACACCTCCAAATACTTGTAAGGATTCATCGATGTAAACTAAATACTCAACTCCCGGTATGGGAAATGCTAACACAGGGGCTGAGGTCAACTTTTCCTTCAGCTCATCGAATGCCAACTGACAGGCATCGCGCCAGATGAATGTCACACTCTTGCGAGTCAGATGTGTCAAAGGACCCGCTATCTTTGAGAATCCACGAATAAACCTCCTGTAGTATCCTGCTAGGCCTAAGAAACCATGAATCTCAGTCGGTGTCGTGGGCTGTCCCCACTCCCTCACTGTAGATACCTTTCCCGGATCAACAGATATCCCCTGGTCCGAAATGATATGCCACAAAAACTGAACTTCCTTCAGCCAAAATCCACATTTCTGGTACTTTGCATAAAGCTCGTTCTGACGTAGCGTCTGAAAAACCTGTCTCAAATGCTCGGCATGCTCCTCTTCTGTCTGGTAGTAAACCAGGATGTCATCACTAAAGACGATGACAAACTGGTCTAGGAACTCTCTGAACACCCTATTCATCAAGTACATAAACACGGCTGGAGAGTTGGTCAAGCCAAAAGGCATAACTCGAAATTCGTAGGAACCATACCTCGTCAAGAAAGTAGTTTTCGAGACGTCCTGTTCCCTGATACGCAACTGATGGTATCCCGATCACAAATCAATCTTTGAGAAGAAGAAAACTCCTCTCAACTGGTCAAATAAGTCATCGATTCGGGGCAACGAATACTTATTCCGAATCGTAACTTTATTTAACTCCCGGTAATCTACACACAATCTCAAAGATCCATCCCACTTCTTTACGAACAACACAGGGGCACCCCACGGCGAAGTACTCCTTCGGATGAACCCCTGACCCAACAACTATTCATTCTAATCCCGTAGCTCTCTCATCTCTGCTGGACCCATACGGTAAGGTGCGCGGGAAATTGGCTGAGTGCCCGGCGTCAAATCAATAACAAAATCTATCTCTCTACTAGGCAGTAATCCAGGTATGTCCTGAAATACATCAGCGAACTCCCTCACGACTGGAATCGAATCGAGTGGCATCACCACTTCCTTTGAGGTCTCCTCCTCTATATAGTACAAATGAGTGAACGATGCTCCCTCAGGGTGAGGCATCGCCACTAGAAACATCTCCTGCCCGGGAATGGTAAAAATAATACTCCTACTGAAACAGTCAATCATGGCTCGATACGCAACTAGCCAATTCATACCAACTATCGCATCGTATTCAGTCATCTATAATACTAGCATATCAGCGGGTAACGTAAACCTCCAAATATCTATTCCCACACCTCTACAAATAAGGGAAATCATAGAACCCCTACTCAACGGTGAGTCTACACACGTAATCGTACTCTCGAAAGTGTCTAACAACCCAATAGTGAGTGCAAAACTCATGGCAATGAAACAATGTGTGGCCCCCGTATCAAATAAAATATGCCCTGTAGTCCCCTGAATAGAGAACATACCCTCAATAGCAGGTGGATCCTGTGGGACTACGACATGCTGGAGCTGATACACTCTCCCATACTGAAGTTGTCCCTGCTGGACTGGGACCGCTGGGATGGGTGGTAATGCTGCCATCTGTGGTGGTGCTGGGAGGGCGGCGGTAAACATAGGCCTCTGCGGCTCGTGTCGAGCACCCTGCTGCTGTTGCTGTAGGGTCTGTGACACCCCGCCTAATTAAATACTGGGCGATCACTCCTTTATTAAATTAAATCAAGGTGAACAGTTGGTTCATTCTTAGCATCACTGTCGAAAAATAACTTTTCCAATTTAAACACCCTAATTAATTAAGCTAAGTGTCAAAACCATTTTTAGACATTACTTTCCAAATTTTATTTTATAAACCAAGATTTAAATCTTTACAATATTTCAATAATAACAAATCACACCACAATTCTGGAACATATAATCCAAATAATTTAAACACTCAACAACTATATCCCAACATTTAAAACTTAAAGTAAAACATCCAGACAGTAATAAATCCCAAAGTGACAATACTATACATAACTGAATCACAATGTCCAATAAAATAACTGAATAATGGAAACGGGCGACACATGCCTAACTAAATGAATATGCAAGGAGTGGAATCAAATGAATGAAGTCGTCTAAGCAAGAGGCCTGCAACTCCCACCTAAGCTGCATCACGTTCCTTCCAAAGGATCCTATGCAAGACGCCCCTGTGACTGGGAACCTGTAATATATGCATATATATACAAGAGAGAAAGAGAAATAGAAACCGGTCAGAGCCTGATAGTGTAGATGATTTAAAATTTGTTTAGCAAGTATTTAAAAATTTTACAGGCCAATGAAACAACATATTAGTGCGACACTTTCTTGAGAATTTCTCACCTCTCTTCTAATGTGCACGCCTATCGCACTAACCTTCCCAATGGTTTAACTTATCTTAGGTTACTCGTAAGAATTAAAACTGAACAATATAATTGTTTAAGAAAATAATTTTATTTGATCACAAAGTTCTCATTTAAACCTTATTTGCTAATAAAGTTTCCCAGTGTTCCATTATACTTTTTCAAAACAATTATTTCCAATTTGAGTCATTATACATGTCTTACTTACCATAACACAGTAGGCAGTTTCCAAATTTCAGAATTTCATATATATATATATATATATATATATATATATATATATATATATATATATATATATATATATATATATATATTAAATACTCGTATAATATATATATATTCTATCAGCACCCCACATAAAAATTATGGTGCGTGCATACTCTGCTATCCAATCCCTGTATCTCTCGTACTAAGGGAAATACAAGTTCGGAATCACTCTCGAACTGTATTAACACATACACAAACAATATTGAGGCAAAGCATAGATTCCAAGTCTCTAAGAGGATAGAACATGCCCCCATGTCTCTTAGGAACGTCTGAACTATCGATTTGATATCCTGTACCAAGGATTTCTATCTTCTAGGGTACGAGTCAATTTCCCCATAAAGGTCCCATCGAGATAAGACTGTCCCAGCGCGGTAACATCAGGGAAAACAAGTAGCGCGAGCACGATTTTCACATATAGATAGTATATGCATAAACACAATTATATAACTATACTAATATTACCATATCAATTTAGGTACATCTCAAATCCCATAATTACGACATTTATCCTTATTTCTCATTATTTGTTATCACGTATAACTGTTTGTCTCTAACTTTAATTCGAGGGCTTATTCCAACTTACTACGTAACACTCATGGACTCTATCCTCCCAAGTGTAAAATTCAGTAGGTATTCATCTATTTTCCATCGTAACCATTTTTACGTATCTCTCCCTTTAATACCAAATTCCATCAACCCTTATATATAAACACCCCAAAAATATAAATTTCGCCTTACGTTAAAGGTCTCTTAATCATTTATAAATCCTACGGGTCATCTTTATCTCCCAAAATATTTTAATAAATGTGTCTAGGGAGTATTCTTCATTTTAGAATCAATTCAACAATTTTAAAAGGGGAATTTAAGACTTCCAGGAGGGGTCGATCGATCGAGGTCAGGGGCTCGATCGATCGAACCTTCGATTGATCGAAGCTCTTGGCTCGATCGATCGATCAAGCAGGTATAGCGAATTCGGCAGTTAACCAGTTACGGGTTCTAACACATAACCTCATCCAAATCCATATTTTCACACCCAAACTTCCTAAAATTTGTACTATAATCAGTATACACCCATATTATTCATCTCATACGTAAAGAATGTAATTTTACATCAATAACTATGGATTTATAGGCAAAAACTTCATAAAAATCTCAAGAAACCTAGAATTTCTTTAACATGGTTCTAATTAATCTTTTTCAGAATTTTCTTCTTCTAAAATATCATAAATTCGTGTTTTAATCCTCTACATATAATGGGGTTTCCAGATTATCAATCAAATCATAACTACATGCGATTTTCCTATCTCTAACATGAATTTTCTTTTACCAAACTCATCCTAATCACCCTAGACTAACATGAAGGATGCATTAACGAAAACAAGCAAGATAAATACTTACCTGGGATTTTCAAAATTCTGGTTTGATGAAGAATTTGGTGTGGTTGCGTTCCCCGTCACGCGATCTACACGTTGGTGGTGGTGGCGGCGGCGGCGGTGCTAACGGATGGATTTTGGGCCTTGGATTGCTTTGAAAGCTCTCTCCTTCCCTCTCCTATGGCCGTCACTTGTCATTGGTTGTTTTAACCCTAGAAGACAACCTTAGACATCTGATATAACCCTTGAAATTTCGTGGGTTTAATTACCCAAAAATGCAAAATGTCCAAAATGTCGTCCCGGGGTGTTAAATAGGCCTAAAAACGCCCCGAGACCCAAACTAAATCCCTGAGTACACTTTTCTGACTATCTCGACCCTTTCGGACACTTTGGCGCACTCAAAATGACCATACGAGGAACTTATAATATATTCACTTTTATTCATCAATATTTAGTCCCGACGCGACACGGGCGCGTCCCGACTCAAATTTCCAAAATTATCATTTTATTCACTCGTGACATTTAATATAACCAATATTATATATTACTTTGCTCATGAGTAATATTCAACAAATTTCCCATAATTACTAACTCTCATCATGTTAAGAATTATAACATAATTAATTTCCGGATTTATATTAAATAATTAATTCACATTTAATTTAATAAATCCCCAAATTAATATAGCATAAAAATACGGGTTATTACATACTTCCCACCTAATAACGTAATTTCGTCCCGAAATTCGAAAAATAAGGCATAGCTGGTAAGAATAAATCTGGGTATCTCTCGTGCATATCTGCCTCGCGCTCCCAAGTGGATTCCTCCACATTATGATTCTCCCACTGGACCTGTACAAGTGGAACTATCCTCGACCTCAATCTCCTCTCGCTATGGTCTAGGATAGCCACCGGTCTCTCCTCATAAGAGCTGTCAGGCTATAAATCTATCTCATCTATCGCGATGTGAGTATGGGCCATATTATCCCGAAGATATCGTCTCAACGACGAGATGTGGAATACATCGTGAATGCGATGTAAATGCTCTGGCAGTCCCAATCTGTATGTTATCGGCCCAATCCTCTCGATAATGGGAAATGGTCCCACATACCTCAGGGCCAATTTCCCTTTCTTCTCGAACCTCATCACTCCTTTCATAGGAGATACAACACCTGGTCCCCCACATTAAATTACTGAAAGAACCGTTTCGCATCGGCATAGCTTTTCTGTCTGTCCTGAGCTACTCGAATGTGACTCCTAATCATCTCAATCCTCGCGGAGGTTTCCTGAATTACCTCTGGTCTGAGCAACTTGTTATCCCCCACCTCTATCCAACAAGTTGGGGAATGGCAAGGCCTGCCATACTAAGCCTCAAATGGGGCCATGCCAATCGTGAACTGATAAGAGTTATTATAAGCAAACTCTACCAGTGGAAGGTGTGGCTCCCAACCTCCTCCAAAATCAAGAACACACATGCGTAGCATATCCTCCAACATCAGATTAGTACACTCTGTTTGTCCATCTGTCTGTGGGTGATAAGCTGAACTCGCCCTCAACTCAGTTGCCATAGCCTCCTGAAAGCTCTACCAGAAACGCGACACAAAAATCTTGTCTCTATCTGACACAATATTCAGGGCACCCCATGTAATATGACAATCTCAGCGATGAACAACTGAGCATACTGACCCGTCGTATAGTCTGTCCGCACCGGCATAAAATGAGCCACCTTGGTCAAACGATCGATAATCACCCAGATAGAGTCGTGGCCCCGCTGTGATGTAGGTAACCCTGTAATAAAATCCATGGAAATACTCTCCCACTTCCACCCAGGTACTTCCAATGGCTGAAGCAACCCTGATAATTTCTAATGGTCCACCTTTACCAGCTGACAGTTAGAACACTTGGACACGAACTCAGCAATGTTCTTCTTCATCCCACTCCACCAGTATTGCCTCCTCATATCCTAGTACATCTTATCTCCACCAGGATGTACCACAAATCGAGACCCGTGAGACTGGGTCATCACTGCATGACGTAATTCTGCTCCTTTAGGAACCACCAATCTCCCATTAAACCTCAAACCCCCATCAAAACTAACAGAATAAGACTCAGCACCCTCAGCTAAGAGTCGTATAATCTGCTCCTGGAAAAATGGGTCTGCGGTCTGTGCCTGTATCACCCTCATAACAATCTTGGGTGTCAGTGTCATAACAGATATGAAGGAATGGGCTACTGCGTCCTGGTGGCCTAACTCCTTCCACTTTGCTTTCCAGACGTCCACTACCTCATCTATCGGTCTACGACTCAACGCATCAGCAACTACGTTGGCCTTCCCTGGATGGTACTGTATATCGAACTGATAGTCCTTCACAAATTCTAACCATCTTTGCTGATGCATATTCAGCTCTCGCTGAGTGAACAGGTACTGTATTGACTTGTGGTTTGTGAACAAACAAAATTTCTCCCCCAATAAATAGTGCCTCCATATCCTCAATGCAAAAACGACCGCTGCTAACTCCAGGTCATGAGTGGGGTAATTCTTCTCATGCGGCTTAAGCTTGCGGCATGCAAAAGCTATAGCCTTTTCTTCCTGCTGAAGTACTCCCCCAAGTCCCCGTAAAGAGGCATCGGTGTAAACCAGGTACTCCACACCCGGCTTCGGTAACGCAAGGACTGGTGCTGAAGTAAACTTGTCTTTCAGCTCGTCAAAATCCAATTGGAAATCATCATCCCAAACATATGGAACCCCTTTGTGAGGCAGGTTCGTCAATGGACCTGCTATTTTGGAGAATCCCCGAATGAATCTCCTGTAATATCCGGCTAAACCCAAGAAGCTACGCACTTCCGTCGGTGTCGTGGGCTGTCCCCACTCCCTCACCGCTGACACTTTACTCAGGTCAACTGCTATCCCCTGTTCAGAAACAACATGCCCCAAGAACTGTACTTCTCGCAACCAGAATCCGCACTTCTCGTACATAGCATACAACTGATGCTCTCGTAGAGTCTGAAGAACCTGTCTCAAGTGCTCGGCATGCTCCTCCTCGGAGTGTGAATATATAAAAATGTCATCTATGAAGACGATGACAAACTGATCCAAGAAATCTCTGAACACCCATTTCATCAAGTCTATGAATACGGTGGGAGCATTTGTGAGGACAAATGGCATCACTCTGAACTCATAGGACCCATATCTCGTCAAGAAAGCAGTCTTTGAAACATCCTGCTCCCTAATACGTAGCTGATGGTACCCCGATCTCAGATCTATCTTTGAAAAGAAAGTTTTTCCCCTCAGCTGGTCGAACAAATCATCGATTTGAGGCAACGGATACTTGTTCCGTATCGTGAACTTGTTCAACTCCCGATAGTCCACATATAGCCTCATTGAACCATCTCTCTTCTTCACAAACAAAACTAGAGCGCCCCAAGGTAAGGTACTCTTGCGAATGAAGCCCTGACCTAACAGCTGCTCTATCTGATCTCGTAACTCTCGCATCTCTTCCGGAGCCATACTGTATGGGGCGCGCGCTATAGGTCGAGTATTCGATAATAAATCTATGACAAAGTCTATCTCACGACTGGGGGGTAGGCCTGGTATCTCCTGAAATACAACGGAATACTCACTAACAACTGGAATCGAGTCTAAGGGAATCACAACCTCCTTAGAGGTATCCTCCTCTATATAATATAAATGAGCGATCGAGCCTCCCTCTGGGCGAGGGATCGCCACTACAAACATCTCCTACCCCGGAATGGCAAAAACAATACTCCCATATAAACAATCAATCATGGCTCTGTAAGCTGCGAGCCAATCCATACCGATAATAACATCGTGCTCATGCATATCTAAGACTAAAATGTCTGCAGGTAATACCAAGCTACCAATCTCTACCCCCACTCCACGGCATATAAAGAAAATAAGTGATCCACTCCCCAGTGGTGAGTCTACACACATCACAGTGCTTTAACAATCCTAAGGCCTTCATAAAATGCGTAGCTATAAAACAGCGTGTCTCCCCAGTATTAATTAAAACCCGACCTATAGAACCATGGATAGGAAACATACCCTCAATCACGGGTGGTGCCTGTGGAGCTGCTTCCTGGTGAACGTTATAGACACGTCTATACTATAACTGCCCTTGGTGCACTGGAGCCGCTGGAACTCCTGGTAGGGCTGGTACTTGAGTTGGGGCTGGGAGGGCAGCCAGAAAAAGTGGCCTCTGTGGCTCATTGCGGGCACCCTGCTACTGTGGGGCCCTCTCTCCCTCTTGAAAATCCTGGCGCCTATGGCCATGTTTGTTGCACCCCTCCAAAACATCGGCCTTTGAAATTTCCTCCCCTCTGACCCTACTGACCACGACCCTGCTGGCCGTTACCACCCCGCTACTGGCCCTGTTGGCCCTGGTGAAAACGATATTGGCCCTGTTGGCCCTACTACTGACCCTGTTGCTGTCGGTGTTGGCCTTGCTGGCCCTGCTGATTAGGGTGGCCTGGCCTATAACCCCCAAATCCCTGTCTGGAATCACCTGAACGAAATTGCTTAGAAGGGTCCCCCTGATGGGAACTCTGCTCGTGTTGACGAGTCTGTCCTTGAGATGTCGGTGCTCCACTAGCACTACCACCCCCGGTCCTGCCCTGCTGGACAAACTCTCCTGCTCTCTTGCTTCCCTGCAGATGGAAGCGGTGATCCTGGCAATGTAGTAAAGTAGCATTGAGTACATCAGTGAAAGTACTCAGAGACAGATTCCCTATAAGGTGCTGATGGATCCTCTAAGCTAACCCGTCCACAAACAACATTATCTTCTTACCCTCGGTGGGTGCCTCATCTGGCACTATGGTGAGAAGTCTCGTGAACTGCTCCGTATACTCGACAACGGTATAATTATCCTGTCTCAAGTTCAGTAATTTCTGCCTCATCTCAGTCTGCACGGCGGATAGAAAGTACTTGCAGTCAAACTCCTCCCAGAATGACTAAATCGGGATCGTGTCCCTCTCCTCTAAGGTGGTGGTGGACTCCCACCACTGCAAAGTGGCCCCCACCACCTTAAAGGAAGCCAACAACTTTTTCTGCACGTCTGTGCACTCATACATACGAAGATGCGGCTGGATATCTTTCTTCCATTGGCTGACGATGATGATATCTGAACTACCAGAGAACTCAGGGAAATGCGCCTTCTGAAAGGCATCCCTAACCCACTCTCATGCAGATGGTAGCTGTGCAGGTACTGGCGCCACTGCTTGAATCTGGGGTGGAGCCTGCTGAACCACCACTAGCGCGGCATTCACCGCCTGAGCAACAATAGAAGCTACCTCATTAGCATTCATAGTACCCTGTGCCGGAGCTGCTGGCTGCTCGGCTTGGGCACGCCTATCCTTTGGTGCACGTCTCGGAGGCATCTGAAATGTGAAGAAATTCATTAGTCTACAGTTATTATCAAATCTCAAATAGCTGAAGACGTAAACGTTAAAGAAGGAATACAACAATCCTAAAATATGGCTCTACAGCAAAAATGTTAAGCTAAAAGCGAAATAAGCCGTATGTAATAACCCGCGTAATTTTTGGGATATTTAATTAATTTCTGGAAAATGGAGGAAAATAAAGTTTTTGATAAAATTATTTTTATTGCTCAAATATGTTGGTTATTATTTTTAAAGGCGAGAATTTCAAACGGTTTCAAAAACGGAGTTAAAACGGATTTTAAAATGATTTTAAAATGTTTTTAACTCTTGGAGTTGTTTTGACTTCCAACTCTTCATTTCTTTGCCTTATTTAAAGGAGTCTTTTGGATTCCAACTCTTCATTTCTTTGCATTATAAAAGGAAGTCATGGGAAACCTTTTTAACCAACTTTTAGAAGCAAATATATTTTATATTCCTCTTCTTTTTATATATACATTGACCCTTGAGATTTGTGAGTTCCAACCTTAGATTAGAGGTGTTCTTTGGGCTATTTTGTTAGAGGTTCTTGGAGGAGCTTTTGTAGATCTTTTGTATTGATCTTGAGGATATCATTTGTTTCTCATCATGGCTTGAGGTATGGGGTTTTACACAATATGCTCCTAAAATCTCGCGAGTGTCATTCTCTTTGAAATCTTGTTTAATTGAACTCGTGTTTGAATTGCTAAATTCATTGAAATCTGGAAAATAATTGTTGAAATTATTTTGATTCATGTGGTATCATTATATTGTTGTTGATCACATTGTCATGAGATTTTAATATGCACGGATGTTAGGCACCCGCCAAAATTCCTGTTTCCCGAGCTATGGCTTGATAAAGCATATATGGATGTCGTGAGGCTTGGTGACTCGATTAAAGTGTTGTTGAGAAATTATATTGATAAATGCTTTGAGATTTCCATTTTGATTTGAATATTCGTACTCGTTTTGTTACGCTTTGTTCATCGCTAACTTATATTTGTTGAGCATCTTTCCTGTCGTATTGTGTACTTCCCCATATTTTCTTTTAGTGGCAGGTTAGCGCGGATTTTGGGGGGCTATGGAGATTGATGTTAGCGAGGATTGTTTAGGAAAGATTTGTATTATTTTGATGTATAGAGATTTGGAGATTTGTATTTTTATTCGAGTTAGATAGTTGTAATTTTAATTCGAGAGACTTGTTGTAATTGAAGAGATTGAAATTAGTGGATTTATATTATTGTGGGTTTATTTAGATGCTCTATACCTTGTCACTTGTGGATTTGGATTTATTTTATCGCGTTAGCGCTCCGTTCACTCTCCCCGGACAGGCGGGGTGTTACAAATGGTATCAGAGCTTAGGTATACGACAACCCTTGGGGCTTGGATTTTGGGTTCATTGCGTGGTTAGCAATTTTTGGAGATAGAAAATTTTAGGTGAAATTGGTGATAGGTTTCGAGATTAGAGGTGAGGAATTATTTTTGGAGACGATATTATTTTTGGACTTAGTGTAGTGTCCTGATTTTGAGAGTTAGGCATTCGGTGAATTTCGAGGGCGAAATTCCATTGTTAGTGGGGAAGTGTAATAACCCGTGTAATTTTTGGGCTATTTTAATTAATTTCTGGAAAATGGAGGAAAATAAAGTTTCTGATAAAATTATTTTTATTGCTCAAATATGTTGGTTATTATTTTTAAAGGCGATAATTTCAAACGGTTTCGAAAACGGAGTTAAAACGGATTTTAAAATGTTTTTAACTCTTGGAGTTGTTTTGACTTCCAACTCTTCATTTCTTTGCCTTATTTAAAGGTGTCTTTTGGATTCCAACTCTTCATTTCTTTGCATTATAAAAGGAAGTCGTGGGCAACCTTTTTAACCCACTTTTGGCAGCAAATATATTTTATATTCCTCTTCTTTTTATATACACATTGGCCCTTGAGATTTGTGAGTTCCAACCTTAGATTAGAGGTGTTCTTGGGGCTTTTTTGTTGGAGGTTCTTGGAGGAGCTTTTGTAGATCTTTTGTGTTGATCTTGAGGATGTGATCATTTGTTTCTCATCATGGTTTGAGGTATGGGGTTTTACACAATATGCTCCTTAAATCTCGCGAGTGTCATTCTCTTTGAAATCTTGTTTAATTGAACTCATGTTTGAATTGATAAATTCATTTAAATCTGGAAAATAATTGTTGAAATTATTTTGATTCATGTGGTATCTTTATATTGTTGTTGATCACGTTGTCATGAGATTTTAATATGGCACGGATGTTGGGCACCCGCCAAAATTCCTGTTTCCCGAGCTATGGCTTGATAAAGCATATATGGATGTGGTGAGGCTTGGTGAATCGATTAAAGTGTTGTTGATAAATTATATTGATAAATGCTTTGAGATTTGCATTTTGATTTGAATATTCATACTCGTGTTGTTACCCTTTGTTCATCGCTAACTTATATTTGTTGAGCATCTTTCCTGTCGTATTGTGTACTTCCCCATATTTTCTTTTAGTGGTAGGTTAGCACGAATTTTGGGGAGCTATGGAGATTGATGTTAGCGAGGATTGTTTAGGAAAGATTTGTATTATTTTGATATATAGAGGTTTGGATATTTGTATTTTTATTCCAGTTAGATAGTTGCAATTTTAATTCGAGAGACTTGTTGTAATTGAAGAGATTGAGATTAGTGGATTTATATTATTGTGGGTTTATTTAGATGCTCTATACCTTGTCACTTGTGGATTTGGATTTATTTTATCGCATTAGCGCTCCGTTCGCTCTCCCCGGACAGGCGGGGTGTTACATCATATAGATCCTAAGGACATTAGAACCTGATGCTCTGATACGACCTGTGACACCCCGCCTAATTAAATACCGGGCGATCACTCCTTTATTAAATTAAATCAAGGTGAACAGTTGGTTCATTCTTAGCATCACTGTCAAAAAATAACTTTTCAAATTTAAACACCCTAATTAATTAAGATAAGTGTCAAAACCATTTTTAGACATTACTTTCCAAATTTTATTTTATAAACCAAGATTTAAATCTTTACAATAATTCAATATTAACAAATCACACCACAACTATTCTGGAACATATAATCCAAATAATTTAAACATTCAACAACTAAATCCCAACATTTAAAACTTAAAGTAAAACATCCAGACAGTAATAAATCCCAAAGTGACAATACTAGAAATAACTGAATCACAATGTCCAATAAAACAACTGAATAATGGAAATGGGCGACACATGCCCAACTAAATGAATATGCTAGGAGTGGAATCAAATGAATGAATTTATCTGAGCAAGAGGCCTGCAACTCCCACCTAAGCTGCAGCTTGTTCCTTCCAAAGGATCCTATGCAAGACTCCCCTGTGGCTGGGCACCTGTAATACATACATATATATACAAGAGAGAAAGAGAAATAGAAACGGGTCAGAGCCCGATAGTGTAGATGATTTAAAATTTGTTTAGAAAGTATTTAAAATGTTTACAGGCCAATGCAACAACATATTAGTGCGGCACTCTCTTGAGAATTTCTCACCTCTCTTCTAATGTGCACGCCTATCGCACTAACCTTCCCAGTGGTTTAACTTATCTTAGGTTACTCGTAAGATTTAAAACTAAACAATATAATTCTTTAAGAAAATAATTTCATTTGATCACAAAGTTCTCATTTAAACCTTATTTGCTAATAAAGTTTCTCAGTGTTCCATTATACTTTTTCAAAACAAGTATTTCCAATTTGAGTCATTATACATGTCTTACTTACCATAACACAGTAGGCAGTTTCCAAATTTCAGAATTTCATATATATATATATATATATATATATATTAAATACTCGTATAATATATATATATATTCTATCAGCACCCCACATAAAAATTATGGTGCGTGCATACTCTGCTATCTAATCCCCGCATCTCTCGTATTAAGGGAAATACAAGTTCGGAATCACTCTCGAACTCTATTAACACATACACAAACAATATTGAGGCAAAGCATAGATTCCAAGTCTCCAAGAGGATAGCACATGCCCCCATGTCTCTTAAGACCGTCTGAACTATCGATTTTATATCCTGTACCTAGGATTTCTATCTTCTAGGGTACGAGTCAACATCCCCCATAAAGGTCCCATCGAGATAAGACTGTCCCAGCGCGGTAACCTCAGGGATAGCAAGTAGAGCGGGCACGATTTTCACACATAGATAGTATATGCATAAACACAGTCATATAACTATACTAATATTACCATATCAATTTAGGTACATCTCGAATCTCATAATTATTACATTTGTCCTTATTTCTCATTATTTGTTATCACGTATAACTGTTTGTCTCTAACTTTAATTCGAGGGCTTATTCCAACTTATTACGTAACACTCATGGACTCTATCCTCCCTAGTGTAAAATTCAGTAGGTATTCATCTATTTCCCATCGTAACCATTTTTACGTATCTCTCCCTTTAATACCAAATTCCATCATCCCTTATATATAAAAACCCCAAAAATATAAATTTCGCCTTACGTTAAAGCTCTCTTAATCATTTATAAATCCTACTGGTCATCTTTATCTCCCAAAATATTTTAATAAATGTGTCTAGGGAGTATTCTTCATTTAGAATCAATTCAACAATTTTAAAAGGGGAATTTAAGTCTGCCAGGAGGGGTCGATCGATCGAGGTCAGGGGCTCGATCGATCGAACCTTCGATCGATCGATCAAGCAGGTATGGCGAATTCGGCAGTTAACCAGTTACGGGTTCTAACACATAGCCTCATCCAAAACCATATTTTTCACACCCAAAATTCCTAAAATTCGTACTATAATCATTATACACCCATATTATTCATCTCCTATGTAAAGAATGTAATTTTACATCAATAACTATGGATTTATAGGCAAAAACTTCATAAAAATCTCAAGAAACCTAGAATTTCTTTAACATGGTTCTAATCAATCTTTTCCAGGATTTTCTTCTTCTAAAACATCATAAATTCATGGTTTAATCCTCTACATGTAAAGGGTTTTCCTGATTATCAATCAAATCATAACTACATGCGATTTTCCTATCTCCAACATGAATTTTCTTCTACCAAACTCATCCTAATCACCCTAGACTAACATGAACGATGATTTAATGAAAATAAGCAAGATAAATACTTGCTTGGGATTTTCAGAATTCTGGTTTGATGACGAATTTGGTGTGGTTGCGTTCCCCGTCACGCGATCTACACGGTGGTGGTGGTGGCGGTGCAAACGGATGGATTTTGGGCCTTGGATTGCTTTGAAAGCTCTCCCCTTCCCTCTCCTATGGCCGTCACTTGTCTTTGGTTGTTTTAAACCTAGAAGACAACCTTAGACATCTGATATAACCCTTGAAATTTCGTGGGTTTAATTACCCAAAAATGCAAAATGTCCAAAATGTCGTCCCGGGGTGTTAAATAGGCCTAAAAACGCCCCGAGACCCAAACTAAATCCCTGAGTACACTTTTCTGACTATCTCGACCCTTTCGGACACTTTGGCGCACTCAAAATGACCATACGAGGAACTTATAATATATTCACTTTTATTCATCAATATTTAGTCCCGACGCGACACGGGCGCGTCCTGACTCAAATTTCCAAAATTATCATTTTATTCACTCGTGACATTTAATATAACCAATATTATATATTACTTTGCTCATGAGTAATATTCAACAAATTTCCCATAATTACTAACTCTCATCACGTTAATAATTATAACATAATTAATTTCCGAATTTATATTAAATAATTAATTCACATTAAATTTAATAAAGCCCCAAATTAATATAGCATAAAATTACGGGGTATTACAGGGCCCTGCCCCTATAAGAACAATCCTGGAATTTTTGGCAAATCTTGCCACAAAACGAAGTACTTCCCCGAGAAGTTTCCCCCTCGCTGTCCCTGCTGCCCACGACCCTGATGGCCGTTACCATTCCTTCCCTGACCATATTGGCCCAGTTGAAACTGCTGCTGCTGACCATTCTGGCCCTGGTGGACCTGATGGCCGTTCTGACCCTGATGGCCATGCCTGAAACCTCCCTGACCATTCTTGAAATCCCCAGATCTGAATCTCTTAGGATCCCCCTGTTGGGAACCCTGATCACCCTGCCTGTGCTGACCCTGAGCAGATTATGCCCCGTTGGAACCATTTCCCCTGTCCTGCCCTGATGGATGGAATCTCCTGATCTCTTACTCTCAAACATGTGAAAGAGATGATCCTGGTAGGGAAGCAGTTTCGTGTTAACCACATCAGAATAAGTGGTCAACGAGAGATTTCCCAACAAGTGCTGTCGGATCCTCCAAGTCAATCCGTCCATAAACTTCTGAATCTTCTTCTCCTCAGTCGGAATCTCAGCGGGGACAATGTTCAAGAGATTAGTGAATTCGACATCATACTTGGCCACGGTCTTTCCCTCCTGCTTGAGGTTCATCAACTTCCTCCTCATCTCAGTGTGAACGGCTGACGGAAAATATTTGCGGTCGAACCGCACCCAGAACTCCTTAATAGGAAGGGTATCTCTCTCCTCCAGGGTGGTAATGGACTCCCACCACTGAAATGCTGATCCTACTAGCTTAAAAGTAGATAGTATCTGCTTCTGAACATCCGCGCACTCGTACATCCTTAAGTTCCTTTGAATGTCCTTCCTCCACTGACTGGATACCACAACACCGGAGCTACCTGCAAACTCTAGAGGGTGTGCTTTCTGAAAAGCATCACGAACGCGTTCCCAAGAAGACGAGAATGCAAGAGCCTGAACTAGCGCGGCTACCGGTGCCTGAGGTGGTGTCTGCTGCACAACTGCGAGGGCGACATTTACCGCTTGGGCTACAATGGATGCAACCTCTGCAGCATTCATGGTGCCCTGAACTAGTGCAGGCTGTGGCTCGGGCTGAGCATCCCTAGGAACTCGCTGCGTACATCGTGGAGGCATCTGAAATGAGAGTAAAGTTTTATAAGTTCGCATTTATTATCTCAAAATAGCTGAAGAGCAAAGCATACACAAAAGAATACAACAGTCCTAAAATATAGGGCTCTACATCAAAGAAAGCTCAGCGGAAACATAACAAGCCGTATAGATCCTAAGGACACTAGAACCTGATGCTCTGATACCACCTGTGACACCCCGACTATTTTAAATACCGGGTAGCTACTCCTTTATTAAATTAATACAAAATTTCGAGTTGGTTCAGTTCGTAGCATCACTGTCGAAAACGTTTTAACAATTACTAGCCACCTAAAATTTAAAAAATGAGTTATCAATTTTAATAAAAGCCGATTAACATGAAAGTAGATAAGAAATGCTAACATAACCACCACAATGAAAATGACAAGTATAACCATACAATAATAATGAAACTGAAGGAATACTCCTCACAACAAATCCGAATACTAAAATAAACAAATACTATGTTTGCATCACTAAATTAATTACAACCCAAAAATCTGAAATAAACTGAATAGATAAAATGTTTTTAAAAGAAATGGGGCGACATGCCCAACTGATGAGAAAGTCTACTAATAGAATCAAGATCTAAAGTGGAGGCGTCTACTGATAAGATCATGTAACTTCCACAGCAGCTACGGTACGACACCTGAATGGAACTCCTATGCTTGGTGTCCTTATGGCCGGGCACCTAAAAGTTTTTTACAAGAAAATATATTTGAAAGCAAACGGGTCAGAGCCCGATTGTGGAAAATAGTTTAAAATATAGCAAGTGTTTTAATGACAATAAAACAATGAATGCAAAATACATGTTAGGACGTGCTCTCACATGAAATACTCACATCTCGACTATTTGTGCACTCCTAACGTACCCATGCCCATTCTAGTGGTTCCCATATCTAACTAGTCCAAAATAAATTCTAGCATTTATAAACGATTCACGCTTTAATTCCAAAATCATCAATTAAATAGAGAGCTTTACATTAATTCTCGGTTTCCCAATTATTAGCAATACTAATTTACTAGAGGTCATCCATTTTATCTTTACAGAACGCTGCTATAATTATACTCACAATTAAACATGACAGTTCATTTCAATTAACAGTATATTATTGTCATCATAAATATACATTACAAGCACCCCGAGACTAAGCTGCGGTGCACACATACTCTCTTATCCAATCCTGGTATATCACGTACATAAGGACCACGCATTTCGAATCTCTCAGTAATCGTTTTCAGATAAAAACAATCACACAAAATGGAGGCGAACATAGTTCACATCACATGGGTCACGTACATACCTACGCCCCCATGATCAGCAGACTTATTAACTGCTCAATAAGTCCTTCTCTGACCTATGCCCTCAAAGTACCAATCTAAATCCCCCCGTAGGCACACAAAGATTAGATGACACTAATCGAACGCAAACCTACCATGATAACAAGTATGGTAGGTATGTTATGCACATAAAACCACATATACTAAGCATTCGCACATCTTAGATATCTCGTATTATTAATATAGGTATAATTCTCATTCTTATACCGTCATTTAATGTTATACGATTACAAGTCCCCGATTTGTATATTAACGTTATCAACCCTTGTCACGTCGTAATTAGGTACTCGTTTCCTACTCCACAATTGACATCCGATTTTATTATAAGGTTCTAAGTCCTACTCCTCAACGTACCCCAATTCTAACAATTATACCCACTAATCAATAAGGGAAGGTTAATACTCCAATTAAATAAGTCTACGGAATGTTTGAAATGAAATCAGGCCAAAAGTCCATTCTGTCAACTTCTAGAAGTCTCGTTCGAACAAGGTTGTTCGAATGAGTTCGTTCGAACGAAAGGCTTCGAACGAACTACCAACTCGTTATAAGGGACACTGTCATCTCGTTAGAAGCTCGTTCGAATGAGGTCGTTCGAACGAGGTCGTTCGAATGACCTGGGCATGTCTTTTAATGAGATTACAGTTTTTTCCCAGAAATTTCCCCAATTCATTTTTCTTCAATTTCTCTCCCTTAAATCCATACTAAGATCATCCCAAATGAGTTTTAATGTGAATAAACTACTCTAAGTTATCCTAGGTCACTATTTAACATATATTTGGTGTCAATTCTTCCTAAATTAACATGAAATCATCAAACTTCTCAAATCTTGTCTCAAACCCTATAAACATGAAGCCAGAATTTTAATGTCTACAATTACTTCCTCATAAATCCGTTTTTAAACCATCATAAGATATATTTTTGATATGGAATACATACATAACCATTCTACATGCAATCCCTATATAAGATTATGAGTTCTATCTCAAATTTTATGTGTTTTTCATCAAACTTTCAATAAGACATATGTTCAAATCTAAGCATGGAAGAAACATTCTCTTGAAATTATGTAATTAAACCACTTGCCTTAGATGTTCTAATTTGACGTTGAAGGATTGAAGGTTGATTCTCCTCCCTTTCTCTACAAATTTCTTCCAAAGATGGTGATGGTGGCTAGGGTTTTCTTTTGGAACTTCTTAAGACATTCCCTATAACTCCCGTAGCCCTCTAACTTACCAAATGCTAATAACGGCTTAGTGGGTTCTTTTCTAATATAAAAATAACCTCTAAAATTCGTGGGTTTTAATTCCCCTATTTTTAAAATTAGCAAACTACCCTTTTGGGTGGCCAATATGGCCTAAAAATGCACTGGGGCACAAACTAAACCCCCGGCTAGTGTTTTCTGACTATTACGACCCTTCTGAATACGTTCACGCACTCAAAATGACCATTCAGTTGATAAAAATAAAATTCACTTTTTAATTCAATTAATTACGTTCCTGACACGCGCGTCCCAACTAAAATTTTCAAATTGTCGTATTTCTACCTCGTGACAATTTAAATATCATCAATACTCATGTATTACCATACATACTCGAAAATAATAAATTTTAACATCATAATCAAATACCAACTCACATCTCGTTAGTATTTTTACCCAGATTAATTTCCAATTAATTCTCATTTAATTTAATTAATCCCTTAAATAAAAATCAATAAAATTACGGGGTATTACAGGGATATCATGATCCCCCTTTGAAGTTTTCTTCTTCTGCCTCTGATCCTCAGGGGCAGGTTTAGTAGTTCTCCTCTTCCTAGAGGCCTCGACCCCTGAGGTAGTAGTAGGAGGAGGAGGAGTAATAAGACCTGCTTTCTTCACAAGCTTAGTAAGACTGGGGGCTACCATCTCCCAAAGATCGTCTGAAATTCCTTTTGGACGCTCTGCAAATAGAAAGATCTGAGTTAATAGATCAGAGACATAACAAAATTAGAGGTATAACTTCTTGAAATGATAAAGTAACTTACGGAGCTCGGTCAGAGGACTCCCCCCCAAGGCCAGTCTCAGAGAGGTAGTCGGGGTCATCAAATTCTTGTACTTGACCAACATACCATTTTCCCCATGATCTTGAAGGTCTTTGACCTTCTAAAGGTTATTTTGGCTTAACCTAGGGTTAGCCCTAGCATCCATTGACACCTTTCCCCATCTTAGGGGTACTCTCGGCTCTAAGGATGAAGAGGGGGCACAAGGACCAAACTCACGTGACCCTGAGGCAAAAAAGTATTATGGTTTCCAGTTGTGGTTCGAAGTTTGGGTAATAAGAAATATCTTCTTATTGGACTTCTGAGCTAAGAAGTGGTAGTAACTCAGGTGATTCCTAGCAAAGGAGGGGACGTAGAACCTTGTGAAGACCTAAACGGGAAGGTCTGAATGGTGGACTGCCCTCCATAAGACTATAGCTCCAATTATCACCCTTCAGGCATTGGGGGATAACTGGGAAGGAGCCATGTTAATATAGGACAATATGACCCTAATTATGGGATGAATGGGAAGACGAAATCGTAACTTAAACATCTACTCATACAAGCAGATCTCACCATCTCGGCCACCAAAGGCCCTCTCATCCCTCAGAGGTCTCCTAAGTTTTATGGAGGGACCTATAGAATACAGATGTCTAAAGGCTAGGAGGTCGGGTTCGCTGATAGTGCTCTCTATCTTAGTTGCCTCCGAGATGTCAACTTCGCTTTCTCTATCATCATCCTCATCTCGATCAACGTCGACTGGAGCGGACGAGGGAGCACCATCAGGGAACCTCTGAGCAAACTCAACTCTTGTGGCGACAGACAAGGGAAAACATCAAGGATTGGTGGAATAACCACACTAGGTCCTATAATTTTGACATCATAGGAAGAATGCAAAATGCTAGAACTCTTGTTAGACGAGGCCCGACTGGAAACCTCATCTTGGTTAGGGGCTTGATCCATCCCGATGGAATAATCCATGGATTCTTGAAAAGAATCCACAAACTTAGGGTCTGAGGTTGACGACTTAGACATAAGAATGGGTTTTACTGGGACCTCTGCAGGAACAGATGGCTCAGGATATACCACTTTCAGAGGGGGTGGAAATACAGGACTGAGAGGGAATGCCTCTACCCTACGAGCTTCCTCTTGGGCTCGTTCTATTTGCTAATATTATCTAAGGTTTTCTCCCTAAGAGAAGGGAATTGCTCTAAGAGTTGATAAAGGGGTATGAGCATATGGGGACGACCTTACACTTATGGACTCAAGCTAAAAACAAACAGGATGAACACAACAATGAAAGATCAAACGTAGCTATTTGAAAGATTTCTAACAAGAACAGTCCACCGAGAAACTCATAGGCTCACCGAAAACCCTAAACTACCGCCGAAAAACTCAAGTTAATACTCGAAAATGCAGTAAATAGAAAAACAAGGCTGGAAAAATGGCAAAGAGGAGGTAATAAACAATACTTGATGAAATACGAGGAGAAAAAGGGGAAGATTGGCAAGAAAATTCCCCCAAACACACTCTTGATCAAGCTCTGGAAGAGAGAGAAAGCAAAGAAGGTTTAGGTGGGAGAATGAAAGGAAATGAAGAAGAAAGAGAGAAAAAAGGGTTAAAACCCTCGAAATCCACTTGCACGCACCCCAAGGCCCATTATTACCTTGGGAGCCCAAAAATCCCCAATCATTGCACTTGCCAAGCACGCAGCCTACTTCAGAAGCTGACACTTGTCAAGAAAATACTGGTACCTAAAGAAATCCAACCTTGGACATATATACCCACCCCTTACTCACCTGTTCATATGGGTAACTAAGGTTTAGGGGTGATTGATATGCCCTATATGTACCCAACAGCTCAGAGACACCAACCTCGACCAAGTATATGGTCGAGGTTACAAGGGCCCCAGATTGGCAAACAGCGGTCTTGTCCTAAGCAAGGTTGGTTATGGACGACGTTACTAGTTACCTCATAGTCAGACAACAGCTGAGGTCTTCATGATCTAGGGGGCACTTATTCATCAAGTCGTCTAGAGCCCACATCACGTTTACCTCATATGGCAACCTCGATTGGGTATAAGCCAAGGAAGCAAGGATTTCAAGATCATCATAACCAATCTCGGCTAGGAATCAGCCGATGTTCCAAACTACTCCTACATAACCCCGGCCCAGGACGATGTTATAACTCCACTTACCTTACCACGACTTTCTTACTGAGCCGAGATCATCATGAGTAACCTCAGAGTGGGCATTAGCCATACTTCACTAACCTCGTACTCTTTCAGACCGAGGTTGGTACCAATCGAAGACAGTCGAACCTTTACTCGCACATGTGTGGATGGGAACACATGTACTAAAATCAGTTGTAACAAATTAATCCCCTCATGTAGGGGAATATTTCATCATCATTCTCTACATATGAAAGTGTCAGATGACTTCATCGTATTGGCTAGATCAACACACACATGCTCATGGCATGCACGGGGGATACATTACACCCCCCACACACTATATATACTTGCCTTCTCCTACATGGGAGAGGATCCGAAATCAACAACCCTAGCTGAAACTCTATCCAAATATATAGTAGAGAGAGAAAGCTTTAGAGATTGTATCCATGGCCGTTAGTGCCTTATTCCAGTGACCTTGCTCATTTACTTGCACAGTGGATGTAGGTCTGATTGGCTGAACCACTTATATATCTGTGTTCATCCTCTTTTCCTCACCTTCTTCTACTATATATTCAAATACTATTATGCGGCCATTGTTAACATTGAATTAAGCTTACAAACACTTTGAAGCATGGTGTTGTTTCCAGCATCATCACATGCCTCTGCCACTTCTCATGTCGAATCATATAAACTCTGAAATCAAACTAACCACCCAGGGCTCCCATACACCCTATACCCGAGCTCAACTCATAGCAGCATAATGCGGCTCTACAAGCCTCAAATCGTAATATAACTCTCAATAATTTCTATAGTAGCATATTAAGTATATATAAAAGTTTGAAATTTCCAATGGTTGAACTCTTCTCAATTCCTGACATAAGCTACCTTCATGCAGGGGAGGTCTCGCAAGCTAAATCCAAATAAGGAACCCTCACAATACACTATTGTGTAGCTATGTCGTGGATTGAGTTCAGTTGAAGCAGGATTTAGGTTTTGTAAAAGATTTTCAATTCATAGATATTGCCCAAAGGCCTATATAACAATATAATTTCATATATTTCAACACACCAATAAATCACCTTATTCTCAACACAAGTCCCCAACAAATATAATACTCTCACTAATACCTAGTTCTCATAACTAACACAACCCTGAGCTAAATTTCCTACTCAATAATAAATTCGCTAAACTCTGAACCTCCTCAGTTCTAAAAATCCTTTACATCACATTAAAGCATTGCCACAAAGTAAGTCCTTCCCTCATTGGAAAACTACAACTACATACAACTAACCTAACTACAAAACAACAACTTTAATAGTCCGCACTTCCGAAAATCAATAACAAAACTCTCTATTGGCTCATCACGAGACAATATGTTGTCCCAAAAGTACCATACAAAGACCATACTTTCTCACTCCTTCCTCGAAGGAAATTCCATACACAATATGGTTATAGCTACTAACCACTCATAAACCTTACATGCGACCCTCCCAAAATCTCATAAAGCGTGACCTTAAACCCAAAGAAAAGTATTCAACCTTATACTTCCATAACCCAATTGTTTTACTTCATCCATGAATCCTTATTCAAAGTCCTCTACTTCTTCCAGGACAATCTTTCTTCCTAAATCCTAATTCTCCTCAAGAGAAACATCTCCCAGAAAATCCTTCCTAACCATTTTGAAGGACAAAACGCAGTTACGACCCCTGATAACTCCTTCGGTCCTACTCAACAAAACTAAGTCTCCAAATTTCTTACTCCTTCTTAAATAAAGATGATATTCCTAACAATGGGACAATGCTACCTACCTTCCACCGGTAAAAGTCAGCATCACCAGGCTTCCTAACAAAGGTTGACGGGTTTCTCAATCTAAACCTCCCATGGATTTCATTATATGCCTCTCCTCAAAACTTACCATGTTAAGTCCATGATTCACCATTTGAGTAAATTTTCCTTTCTTACTCAACAACTGATAGATTACCTGGAATCACCGCTAGAAATCTCCTCCTTATCTCCGCCTGAATCAAGGAAAATAAATACCTCCAGTTAAAGCATACCCAAAATATGTTATCGGTATTTCATCTCTCATATTGTCCCTCCGTGGATGACATATTCTAGGCGATGTATGAAACGAGAGCAACAGTTGTCAGAACGTCAGTCGAGTGAGTACACCTAGCAGAAAAAGATAAACGCAGTGAACACAACAATCCTAACAGTAGGGGTCTACCTCAAGGACATTAACGGAAGGATGCAGAAAACCCGCACATATTCTAGAGACACTAGAACCACATGCTCTGATACCATCTGTAACAACTCGCTTAAAATAATAATGGGTGGCCAGCCCTATACTACATTTAATCAGGAATCTCAGATGGCTCATTCTCAACATCAACAGACTATACTAAAATAAATAAGGTTAACTACCCGAAACTACAGAAGCGGATGCCAAAATTAAATAAAATATACAATAGACAACAAACCAACAATATAGAATAGATGGAAATAGAATAGTACACACAAGTACCACGAAGAAAGAAAATGCTCGAATTAAAATAAAATGAGTACACAAAAATGAAATAAACCCGAATAAGTTGTTGGGTCACAGACAGTACCACAACCAAAATAAATAGTATAAACAACTAAAAATGACTCTTTGGTATAAACCCAATATACAACGAATCCTACCTAGATTTACAAGAAGTAGTAAGCGACTATAACTAAATCTCGCCACAGTCCGCAACTGCTACGGCTTTCAAGACTCTAGATAGAAAAGCATCTGGCATCCATGCGATAGGACACCTGTAATAATATATACATACATACATATAACAAAAGAGAAATATAAATGGGTCAGAGCCCGAGGTGTAAAAATATTTAGCAAGTGTGTTAACCGTCCATAATAAATCTAAATGCGCTATTCCATAATCAAAGTGGAGTCGCACTCTCCTGAAACCCCAAACTCACCTCTCATCTACTGCGTGCACCTAATCGTGTCCTGGCACCTTAATTAATTTACCCTTAAGTTACCCGACACATCTAAGGACCACTTACCAAAATAAACGCATGGCCTATACCCAATTGACCTGCCATTCTAACATAACCCTCAAAATACTTTCCATTCTAATCACACTTAAATTTACATTTCACATATATGCCTTACTAGGATATAGTGGTTCCAATTATTAACGTAAACCAGTTATAAGTCTTAATACGTCACATATTAACTTTAATTTCAATATAAAAGTGTATTCTCTAAACAAATATACAAACAAGTATTAAGGCAAAACTTCTCTCTACTCTCAACATTGCACTACGTTTCGTGCGTGGGGCATCTCGCAAAGCGAAATCCAAACAAGGAACCTCCCCTATATACTACTCCTTGGTGGTGTCGATCGTAGGGATCCATTATGTCACGAAAAAATTCTATTACTACAACTAACTAAATATCGATTACTATCTAAGGCCATAATTAGAATCTCTATTAAATCCTTGGGTCGACATAACCATAATTGTCGCTAAGTACGACTCTTCAACCCCAATGAACTAGTACTCCAAAATCACCCAAGACGTACTTCATAGAAACCTCATATCCTCTTCACCTATAGGATATATATATATATATATATATATATATATATATAGAGAGAGAGAGAGAGAGAGAGGAAGGCTCACCTACATCATGCACTATACATCACACCATACATCACACCTAATTTTAGGCCCTAGAAAACCTTTTTTTCAAATTTTATATTTTCCCCTTGAAATTAACCTTCCAATCAACACATGAAAGAAATTAGGTCAAAATACATTTTGTAGCCATTTTTCAAAAATCCATAAAAAACTGCTCACACAGACCCTTATAAATAAGGTATTTTTAGCAGTTTTTTGTGGGTTTTTAAAAAATAGTTACAAAATGTATTTTGACCTAATTTTTTGCATATGAGCTGATTAGAAGGTTAATTTTAAGGGGAAAATATAAAATTTGAAAAAAAAGGTTTTTTAGGGCCTGTAATTAAGCGTGATGCATGGATGATGTATAGAGCATGATGTAAGTGAGCCTTCTCCTATATATATATATATATATATATATATACATTTACTCTAAATATATATATACTAGCGGAATGCCCGTGCCTGAAGGCACGATGAAACATTCCAAAGTACGTAATAGTAAAACAACTAAATTTTCAAAGTGAATACTTGTAAAATGGCAAAAAATTTCATTCCCCAACAAAACAAATGTAATTTAAAAAAAATGATCATAATCTTCTTTGTTTAAAGGCTATCTAAATGTGTAAACAATTTATGTAGAGTTGTCTTACAACACAAATGTAAAAACAATTTATTAAATTTGGACAAAGTTTCCTTTATTTATAGCACTATACACCCTATTAAGAAAAAAATAATCCACAACAATATTATCCATCCTATACATGGAATAAACATCATAATGATCACAATTATACCATTATGAAACATCACTATTATACAAAAAAAATTGTTTACAACGCAAAGTGTAAATATTGTGACCTATTGTGACACAAAATTTGAGCCATTTTGGCCGAAATTTTTCCATGTGTTGCCAAATATTGTGTTCATGTGGCATTTGTTTTGACGGTAAATCTAGACCAGCACATGATTTTGACACATTCTGGTAGACACACTAACACGTCGTCTATCCATTGGTTGCCGGTTTTTTGAATAATAATGAGTGAACTCCAAACACCAACCAATGCATACATGACATACCAGTGTCTACAAAAATGTGTCTGAATCTTGTGTCGATGTAGAATTAATCTTGTTTTTCTTTCCAAATTTGTTTTTCCACCCTAACTTTTTCCTTTATTTTATATTTTTTTACCAAGATGTCAAAACAATGCTGCCTATTTGGTTAAAGGTTTAATTTTGACCATATTGCTAATGACCATCTAGAGTTGGTTAAGTGTTTATTTTGCACAATAAAGAATCAAAATATGGGTTTTGTCAAAACAAAAAAAGATCTTATAAGTGTTGGCATATTCTTAGCATGCTGCAAAATAATAGTGGAGTGAGTACTATTTATGCCACCACTTGTAAAAATTCAAAAGAAAAAGGACGTGAATGGGCATTTACGCAACTGGTATATTGCGTCAGGGACGAAGCTAACATATTTTGGGGAGAAATGACTAAAATAAATTTTGGCTAAAATAAAAGATTGTCTAGAGTTCTAAACATCCACTTCTATCTTGCAATATGGCTTTTACAATGACTACAATAAAATCAACAATTACTGTACATTTGTTCAGATGTTTTCATATTTAGGAAAGATGGAAATTCATCCAGTCTTCATGTACTCAATCCATACCTCAAGTGTCATGTTCAGATATAATGAAAGCTTGAATAAGGCTTTGAATAGTGTGTATTTGATCCGGTAATCCTGATACTACTACAACACCTTCAATGACTACAGGTCTTGGATCATGTACAGCTACATTTCCACCGAAGATCTATATTAAAAAAAAAGCTTATATTAATAAACATTGTACCACACCATACTTTAGTAAATTTAATAAAGTACAAATAAAACAAAAGCAATGAGATTTAGCACATGCTAGAAATGGCTCACACCCCTTTGAAACAATTGTGGAGTTGTGTAGCTCTATTTGGGATTTATTTCCTCTTTAGAGTTATTTTAGATATAAAAATGAAACAAAAGTAACACCAATAAATACATGTACCCACATGCCTTATTTGAGTCAGGTTACTATTGTTCTCTCCGTAAACATAGGCTAATAAAAACTGAGGAATTACCACCTTAACACTTGTGCTTTCCATAATGGGCGCTTACTACTGCTGCCAAAAATCAATTTTAGCATAGTATAGTACAAAATTAGCAAATCTTTTTGCTAATTAGCTATTGTGCAGAATTAGCTAAATTTTCTACTAATTAGCTACATTGCAGAATTAGCGACAGAAACTACTACTCATAATTAACTACAGTTTATGCTAAATAGAGTATAATCACCAACCAAAATTTTTTCTAAATTTTTCTACAACACGTAATTAGCTACAGTTTTATCGAATTGACAATACATTATTTTCTAAAACACTACACTAATGATTTGCAAAATGAAATAGTAAAATATGAAATATCATGAACTGAAAGGTTTAATCATTACCTAGTTATCTAAAAGATGTTACACTTTGAGTGAAGTAAGGACCATTGGAAGTTTCCACCATACTGATTTCGTAATGAGAACCAAGACAAATATGGAAAGACATGGGTGGAGTCTGGGCCTGGAAAGACAAATATGAAGTAAGGACCATGGGAAGGAAAAAGATACTATAACACTTTATCAAACAAGTTATATAGGTGAAGTCTGGGTAGGAAAAAAATGCAGGAACACTCTATCCTCATTAGTTTTTATGGCTTCATCAAAAAATTGATATAAAAAGACTTGATCAAACCTGTAAAATAAAAAAAATTAAAATCATGTTATATTTAATATGAATTTTATGTCTAATATTTTCGGAATGTCTAATACGAATCTTGTTATATTTGTCCCCACGAAATCCAATAATTGTAGATCCTATTATAACAAAATAATCCGCCCTTATTATATAAACCTTAAGTTTGTTTGGACCAACTAAATGGAAAACCAAAATATCTCCTTTAAGCAATTTATGTCCAACATCAAATTTTTTCCACCCTACACTGAGCCCTGTCTTGTCTGCAATGTATTTGAGTTTGAAATGTTCTTCGCCTTCATCTTCCAGTGTAACAGTAGTGTCGTTCATTAGTAAGTGTGACTTACATAATGGAAATGGAAGGCTCATCCAGAAACCAATATTAACATGTGATCTAACCAACAACTTTAAAAAGCTAGGGGATTCAGATACTAAGCTCAATCGAAGCTCCTCTGCTTGAACCGTACTTCTTCATGACAGTAGACATTTTTCTAGTCCAAAATAATTTTTCTTCTCATTTATTTATGCTACTATTATTAGAGTCCAAAACAAAAGGCCTGTGCTACAACAACCGAATCTTCGAAACAACGGGAGAGAAAGCTATAAGAACTGCACAACAAAAATCGGATCAGTGAAACAACAACCGAATCAACGATAAACACAAACTGGATGAACTTCCTTATGACAGACTTGTCTTTTAATTTCTTCATTGCTGATCAGGTATAATATATATACAACGTATTTGCAAAACGAATTTCAACTTCATTATCGATCAAGTATCGTATATATCAAGTAAAAATTTCTTAGAAATAAATTTATGTTAATGGTGTGGACTGAACACAAAAACAGATTATCAAACCTTACCTACTTTTTGAAGTGTCATTGAAATATACATATGAAATGCATACAAATAGGATGTGTGAAATTTCTTAAGAATTCAAATTCTAATTCTCTTATTCCCATTCAATTTGAACTTAACTATAGAAAATGTGATTCAATGATCTTGTACCCATGTAGGCATGCCAATTCTTACATATGTAGGAAGTGTCAGTCACTAATGATACTGAATTATGCATGAAGGAAGTGCATTAGCAAAAATTTATAGATAATGGGAGTAGCCTCGCACCTTACTATACTTTCTCTCGTCAAGGCTTCGTAAAATCAATTATAATGCCTCCAAATACCAGTTGACGAAATTTGCAAGGAATGAATTTCAATAGATTTATCTATGAAATATAATCTGCTCCTACGATGTGTAAAACATAAATAGCAATACGAATATATAAGTTCATTTTATCAATAATCTTGTTGGCATTTAAAATTCTGTGTATAAATTATCTCCATCATAAATGCTTACGAACTAAAATTCAATCATGAAAGCCTGAAATTTTTATGCCTCCATGTCCCGTGTCTATCTCTGCAACTCAAATTATAGGAACATGTGTTACAAACATGGCTATAAAAATCCCATGAACAACAAACCCTAATATATACAAATCCAATGAATGCATCTACAAAAAACCCCAACTAAAGTCACCACAATACTGAACGACCTTACTTTGTCAAGTTGTCAACGACATGGCATACAATTTGTGAAACATTGAGTAGTAATGATTCTAATGAGTCATCTAAATGAACATAGTAGAAATAATACAAATAAAGCCTAAATCTGTTGTCCACTTAAATTGAAAATGAAAAATAGAAAAAAAGAGTGATGTTGAGATCAAATTACTAACCCTATAAAATCTTCAAGTTCTAACTGATAGGGGTATACAATTTATATTCTAACTATCATTTGTACTCCCATTATTCCAATTGGAAATAATGTTTTTGCCTAAATTGGCAGGGTACCCTTAGGTCAACAGACCATGGATAAACGGTGCAGGCTAAGTTTGGCTACCGCGGATAACCATTCGACAACTCGAAATTTACACAACCACCGTCCTAATCGCTATCTTACGCTCTCCACACCCAATGAGAGAATAAAAATGGCATAATATCATGAATGAAATTTCAAAACATATTTGACAACTAGAAATTTCAAAGGTAACACAGGAAAAAAGTATAAGAATGTATATAACAAATTGACAAAATATATGTTCAATACTATATATCTGATGCAAAAAAAATGTATAAAAAAGGCAATATATTTTCACCCAGGCATTTGCAAGTGCCAAATGTAGTGCGAAAGTCTTATATAAATCCATGTGGCCATTGAAATTCCCTTTCGATCCTTCACGATGATTGCGCTTGTTAAATTCCAAAGGCCTAGTAACAAACACCATAAACAATAAAAACCAAGTTCAATACAAAAACATCCAAAAAAAAATAAGAATTTGTACATCAGCATACACCCTAAAGATGATAAAATTACCATGAAAAAGTACATGAATTTTGAAATTTCTAAATATGTGTGCGAACTTCTTTTTTTGTGTGTGTGTGGGGGGGGGGGGGGGTGGGGGGGGGGGGTTGTTTTGAACAATAGTTGCATTTTTATGTTGAAAACATTGTTGAGCTTACCAAATCTGCAATAAGAGGTATAATACATCCGCAAGCTTAACAAATCTGCAAAAAAATATTATGAAAACCCCACTTAAAAATCCCGAATTACAACAATAAACATGGATGGAAACATATCAAGAACAAAATGGAAACAAACATATAAATTATTTGAAAATGACACTGGGAATAAATCTCAGAAATGTTTTAGCATCCATACAATGGCATTCACATGTTCGTATTTTAGAGTTGGAACAAATTTGGGTGGGTTGGTTCTCACCTAGCACTTAAAGGAGAACAAACTGTAAACAAAAGGTTGTGGCGCTTCTTGAATGTTGGGCAGATGGTGGTAGTTATGAGATGATAATGTGCTCAATAATGGAGAGAGATTGAGATAGGAGAGAACCAAGTAGCGTGAGAAGTTAAATGAGGAGAAACATACACCTCATTTTTGTTGAGTCGTGTGCTCTGTCAAACTGCATACACAATATAACTGTACAATTGTTCAAAACATACTACAATTGTACAACTGTCTAAATAACATAATACAAATGTTCAAAACTATATTGTCTAAATAACAGACTACAAATCTTGAATGAGGTTTGCAACTGCTAAAAATACAAAACCTTAATGAAAAGGTAAGGTTGGCATGTGGTGACAGTTTTGGAATGTTTTGTTCCAAAACTACAATGACTTAGCCAATTATAGATTTCAAGGATAGCAGTGTTGTTTAACTGCTTTTTTGCATTTCGTAATGACTTAAAGATAATGAGTTATAATTAGGTACCTCATCAGGATCCAATCCTTGAAGGCGAGGGTCCATCTGATCATGAATAGTGATAACGTTTTTGCATCGAATCTCTGCTCATTAAAGTTTAGCAGACTACTATACTCTGGGTAATTATCTCGACAGAAGTCCTGTATACAAAAATGTTAAATCCTTCCTTGATTAAACTATCATCCAACCCAACCAACAAAACATATATACCTCAACCAACACAAAATAACATTTCAAGATATCTCAAATGTGAAAGTGTATAACTTGTCAGTGAGCCTTCACACATCTAAAAAACCATATTACCACAAATAAAATAGAGAACAAAAATTCACACACGCAACAAAAGTTTTTTTCTTCAATATCCACTTCCTCAAAATGCCATTGGAGTCCCCAAAGAATAGGCACAATGGCTTTAAAGCCAATAAATTACCCAACAGCCTTACTGTTTCTTTGAAAATAGTTTGTGGGGCATACCGTTAAAGAGAGAACCATTGTTTGTTTTGTGCATCATGAACTCAAACCAAATTTTCTTGCGCCCAATATATTAAATGCCAAATGCGGTTTCATATGCATAATAAAGTTACCAGCTTGAATATTGAATTAAAAAAAAATCATTGTTCTCAACAAATATACATACATACCTCCCATATGCATAATCGTTGTTATAAAAAAATATACATACATACTTCCCATATACATACATACTTCCCATATGCATAATCATTATTCCAACTGCATAATAAAGTTCCATCTACATATATGCAGATATATGCATATATGAATATATATTATTTTCCCCAAGGTCAAGTATGTATGATTGTGATCAACACGACATAGGATTTTTTAAGGAAGATTGAACTGGGGAATTTGTGGCTTCATCTCTTGATTTAATGATGCCTCTAACTGCCCAAAAAAATTGTACATCCCATATCAATTTTTTGTGCTAGAAAGAGCAAAATCATTGTTATAAAAAAATATACATACATACTTGACCTTGGGGAAAATAATTTATATTCATATATGCATATATCTGCATATATGCTTGCATATATGCAGCATATATGCATATATGCAGCTTCCATATATGCATATATCTGCATTTATGCAACATATATGATATATGCATATATGCAGCTTGCATATATGCATATATGATATATGCAGCTTGCATATATGCACATATCTGCATATATGCAAGCATATATGCATATATTTGCATATATAAAGTATGACATGCCCAAATAATTACAGTCAATTAGTCCTAAACTAAACTTTACTATATAAAGTATGACATGCCCAAATAAAATCCACCACCTCCACCACGTATCCACCCAACACCAACCTCATAAAAATAACCCAAAAGAGCCTTCATGGATTAATAAACGAAAAAATAAACTAAAAGAAAAATATCTTTGAAAACTAACGTAAAATGCATTAAAACTTAAGCACCTAACAACCAAGTCTGAATCTCCAAATGTGTTTCTCTTCATCGGCAATCAAACATTGAAAATAACTACTACATAAAGTCAGATGATAAAAATTTACCGTAAAAATCAATGGCTCAAAATTTTATCAAGTACTTGCTGGTAAGAATTCTTACTCTTGCGCCACCTGATATCCGGAATCTTATCAAGTACTCTTAGCTCATCATCTCAAATTAATGAAACATATATCAAAATCATACTATTGGAGCTAGTAATGAAGCGAAATCGTGATAAAATGAATGAACAAAAAAAGAGCGCAAAATACTTAAATTTAATCCTCAAAAGTTTTATCACTCAAAACATTGAAAGGGTAAAAATAGTCAACAGTAGACTGGAGACAAAACAGGGCAAACAATTAGAGACAAAACAGGCCAAAAATCGGGGGGGGGGGGGACAAAATAAATCCTCTTATAAGCATAAATTTCACATCAAAAGCCTTGTGTGTGTGAAACCGTGTATTTAAAGTTTTACATATATTCCAAACTCTATGTTTGCCTTTGTCATAAAGAATTTCGTTAGTTCTTTAATAATGTTTGTCGTATAGTTAGTTGGTCTTTGAAAAACACAAATAACGCTTGAAATTGTATACTGGCGGCAGGAAACATACATGTTTACTATTAATAAAAAACAAATAGCTCATAAAGAAGATGTTCACTTAAGTCTTTCGTCAAACATTTGGAGTGTGTAGGTTAGACCAAATAATTCTCTTTAATTGCATACAGTTCAAGTAGAAAATTAGACAACATGAGGTCAATGAAAAATTACAAAAGAAAATATGCATAGAAACTTTAGGACCTGAATCGTATCAAGTATAAGAATTCTTCAATGGTTCTTTCTCTAGTATAAGCATTCTCCAACTCTGTAATGCCCGAAATGAAACACACCCAAGAAAATAAATAGTATGACATTAGTATTAATCAATCAAATTCAAGTTATTTCCACCGGATTGATGCACTTATGGCTTATTTTATCGGTGTCCTAATGTGCTTGCTTTGAATGTTATACATATACATGCTTTTGGTTTTAATGAATATCATCTGGGTGATTTAAAGATAAAACAGATGAATCAAATTCATGTGGAAAGATTAGACAATTCTTTATGAAATTCAATATCATAAACTCAACTATAATAACCTAGACGGAGGGAATTCCAAACCAAAATTAATTATCTTAACAAAATGCAAAAAAGAAAAAATATTGAGTAAAAGCATATAATATTCAAGATGGCAGGGTATTAAACCACTGATAGGACAGAGAAGGGTGGTACCGACTTTCGTATGGTGATAGGGCAGATGATATTATAGATTGAAGATTCAAGGATTCCATTTTGCAACCTGCTCCAACAGTAATAATTTCACTATGAACGCATCCCCTAAAGAGACATTCACTGCAAAAAGACAATTGGAAATAGGGTGTGAAACATCCAAAACAATATTTTTTAAGCTTAGGATTGAAAATATAAAAAATAATAATTTCAACCCTAAAATTGATCATTATGAAATTAGAGAGGGAATGGAAATACTCTTAACTATCCACGGATGAAAATAATAAACCATTCAGCATTACACTATGAAACTGAAAACAAAAAGCCCCAAAAAGAGAGAAACAAAACCAATGCACCAGTTCGGTTGTAAATGAATCAGCTCCAAAAAGCATCTTTATCCATCACTTTAGTGGAACATATATGAATTATAACCTATATCTCAAAAATCTCAGAAATGATATACCAGTTTTGACTCATGTAAAGTAAAAAATATATAAGAAGCTAAACAAATAAAAAAATAAAAGAAACAACAAGTGGTAAATTCTACCAATACTTCCACTTTACAGTAGGAAAGTCTGACAAAGCATCATTCACCTCATCATCAATCTTGTAGGGAATAACCTCCAACAATGTGTTTTCATCTTCAATAATTCCCGTTGCGAGTAGATTCTTAAAATAAGACACACAAATTCTAGTTATACTCTGAGAATCATCAGAGCCTTTTTTCGTCTCTTATGACTTGAGATTCAAAGTTTACAAAACTCAAACAAAAAATTATTCATCAGAGCCTTTTCTTCATCTCGTTGTAGTAGTTGTGAGGGTGAATAGAGTGGATAGAGAGGTAATGTATTTGTTTCTAATAGACTCGCAGATGATCACACTTAAGTAAAGATAAAAACAAAGCACTAACAGTAAAAACTAACAAACGATCAAAAGTATATGGCATTCAAATTCTTCTATATGAACTTTATTTGAAATGCCTCTACATGGATCGTAGTTTAAAACTACGTGGTTGAAAATTTAGTTGAAGTAGATATTTTCACCCCTAAATTTGAGACATATCTTCAATCAATGTTAAACCATCCATCAAACTTAGAGATAATCAGACTTACATGAAGAGACAACCAAACATACAAAATGACTTATAGATAATTATCTTTTGGGGGTGATTGATGATAATTCTCAGATCCAACCCTCATTCATTCCTACATGAACAAAATAGTTCATGGAATAATGTTAAAAACACTGTGGTCAGTCTGAAATTTCAAAAAATAAACAAACAAAGACAAAATATAAGAATACATCTTGAATAATAGTATCTCACTGAAACCACAAAAAAATTAAATGGAAAAATATATAGAAATGAAAAGAATGAAATGATAACATACAGCTAGTGTCGCCTGATGTGGGATTAATTGAGCGAGATAGATTTTTTTGTGATAGTAGGGTCGGTGTCACCGATGTTTCTGATGATTCTAATTGAACTTTGATTGTACTTTTATGACTATCCTTTTCATACTGCTATGTCAAAGAAAATTACATAAATCAATTCAAACCCCCAAATAATAGTTTCATGAATCAACTGAACGAATTATAGACATATGCACGAATAAATTGAACCCCCAAGTAGAAGAGAAGACTTTAATGTCATGTTAATTGTACAAAATATAGTTGAAACCCCCCAAATAATAGTTGTAATACATGTGAAGAACTCAAGCAGGAAATTCTTCAAACATATTACCCACGTAAAGATGTAATCATGTGTGAAGAATAAATTCTGAAACAGATGCGCCGAAAAAAAAAATCCTAAATTCCATTGAGAATATCAAAGTTGAAGCTCATTTTCCAGAGAATTGAACAAATTAAACATGTATAAAAATCGGCCCCAATTGTCTATATGGATACTAACCGAACAGGTATAGAAATCGACCCTAAATAAAAATAGCAACCAATCAACCCCAATTATATTCTGCAACCAATTGGCCTGAAATAGAAACATATATAAAAATTGACAACCAAAAGTAATGCAATTCATAAAAAAAATGAAACCTTACTGTTTTAGCACACGTAAAATCAAAACAAAAAACACCCTATATGAAACTATATGAAACAATGAGTGAGGCATTTTATAAATACATAGTACCTACAATATAGCATAAATAATTACTCAAGATAATCTAAATAACTGTACTTAAATGTCAAATAAAACTATGCATGTAATAAAACATGAATAATATGCTTAGAAATATCTTTAACAACTGAACATATTACCTCATATACACAAAACCTAAAATATATAAATAGACACAATAAAGAAAAGGAGCATACCTATTTAGGGTGTTCTACTATAATCTGGTCACCTGCAAAAGAAAAAATAAATAGCAAAACAAAAAAACTAATTAGATTCCAAAACATAAAAATAAATGTAATAAGATCTAAAACGAAATGAACAAAAACGATGTAGATGTTAACTAAAACGAAAATGAACAAAGCCCTAAATTTATCAATGGATCTTAAATGAAATCAAATCCCTAAATCGCCCCATATTTTAAGATCAACAAATCCCTAAGAACAAAGCCCTATGTGTGTGCCTATAATTGTAAGAGAATCGGGAAGATTACATGCAGAGAGCTGGGAGGACGACGGATGAGAGAGTGGAAGAAGACATATGAGAGACGGAGAGACCCTGGGTAGGTAGAGTTTGAGATCAGAGGGGAAGAATATAAATGAGTGATGTCTTGTGGGAGAGTTTGAGATCCGAATCTTTCTTAGTAAGAGACCCTTATACCCTAGTTTTTGAATTTTGAACAAAGGGGGAAATAAAGTAGTGTGTATTTAAAGAGAGTGAAACCAAAAAATTAAAGGCCAAAAATGGTAACAGGGTTAATTTAATTTCAACCATTGGATTCTTGCATTGTTGGTTTAATCCTAGCCCCTAATTACCTTATGATCTTATTTAATAGTAACCAATATTCTACTCCTTATTATATATATATATATATATATATATATATATATATATATATATATATATATATATATATTAGTTCCTATAACCACGTATACATAACACACATAATGTAAACTTTGCAATACACAAGAGATACGACTATAGGATGCCAAAATACTGCACCATGCTATCATCTTCCAAGAATTACTCACTTTCTCCCGGGGTCACCACCCATCGGACTATTATCACACCACCATGGCGATAAAATCAATCATAACGTATGGGAAGCGGTCATAGTTCCTAACCGGTCAAGTGAGAACGTCCCATACCCAAGACTTCTCACCCCTAAAATAAAATCACACAAATAATAATGGACGACTATGACCTGAGGAATATCCACCCCTGCTCCTCAAGCCAGGGGCTCACTCAACATCACGCAACTTCCCATGATAGCATGTGCCAGGTATGCTTCACACCATAAGTATATATATATATATCACACACTATATACATATACATCCCTATGATCACATCATATAATCAAACCATCATGCACGATATAGATATTCATGACATAAGTACATACACATATACATGTCTATATATATATATATATGTCGACATATCCATATATATACACACTATCTCACAATCGTATGTATGAAATCCATAAACTTGGCTATACTCGTACATCGTCCTCATTATACTAACTATCAATCCCAGCATATTAACTTAAAGAGTTAGACAATTATGTGTAATACCCCGTATTTTCTATGATATTTATTTTTGGGGATTAATTGAATTAAATGTTTATAAATTGGAAATTAATCCGGATAATAATATTAACGAGATGTGAGTTAGTATTTATTATAATGTGTATACTTGGCATTATATGAATATTGGAAAATATTGAAATTGTCACGAGATTGAAATACGACAATTTGGGAAACTTTGTTGGGACGCGCGTGACAGTCGCATCAGGAATATAATTATTTGAATTAAAAAGTGAATTTTATTTTTATCACCCATATGTTCATTTTGAGTGCGCCAACGTGTCCGGAAGGGTCGAGATAAAACACTAGCCGGGAGTTTAGTTTGGGTCGCGGGGTATTTTTAGGCCATACCGACATCATAAAGGGTATTTTGGTAATTTTGTATTTTTGGAAATTAAAAGTGACGAAAATTAGAAATAGAAATCTGACTTCTTCTTTAACCCACTAAACCCACTAACTACACTAAGAGACTTAATGGGCTAAGGGAGAAGTTGAAATATAGTCCCAACTTACCAAAAACCAAACACACCTCCATTATCATCATCCTTGGGAAGAACTTGTAGAGAGAGAGAGAAAGGAAAGAATTCGGCAGAAAGAGAGATAGAGGACAGATTCAACCTTCAAATTCAACATCAAATTCAGAGAAAGATTATGGCAAGTGGTTTAAATTCATTTGATTCAAGCTATGCTTTTCCATGTTTAGGAATTTTCGAAATTGATCTTGGAAGATGATTTAGACCCATATATTAGAAGTTAAAAGTTATGAATTATGTTAGGGATTGCATGTAGTAATATTTTGGACGAATTATATGTTCTAAACAGAACCATTGATGATCTAAAAATGGAGTTTAGAAGTAGTTTATTGATGTTCTTGAATGGGGAAGAAATCTGGAAATTTTTGATGTAGTTTTGATCTAAACAAAGCCTTTGAATGACGAATTATGGGTTTTAGAATGTTAATACTGTTGTAGAATGATAGTATAATGATATTGTAACCTTGTCTTAGAGTTTCATGCTTGGAAATGGTGTTTTGGGACGAACTGGTAATTGCAAAACGAAGCAGTCCGTAACCACACCTGGTGCGTTCGATTGATCGATGTTCTTCAGTCGATCGATCGACCACTATCTATCGATCGAAGGTAAAGGTCGATCGATCGACCTTCGTAGAATGAGTAAAGTTTTTTTCCCTAATTAAATTTTAATGGTGTTAATCCTTGAATGATACTATTGGAGACCTTATGAATACCCTTAACCTTAAGGAAGACCAGTAGGCATGATTATGAGATTGGACCTTAATTGGAATTCAATTTGAGGAATTATTCTAAATTAATGAAATTCGATAATTGAGATAATATTTGGGTTAATAGTGTAAATTTGAATAAGTTGATGAAATAAGGTTTGGGGCAGAAGTAAAGACCTTAGGTGTAAAGATGTTATATGGGGGAATAAGAGGAACTTAATAGTCTATTCGAGATAGGTTTTAAGTTTCAGAAACTACGACGTGAGACGTGTCGACAATTTAATTTCTATATCATCGGGATACTTGAAATATATGAATTTGGAATAATGGTATAAAGATGTAGAGTATACCTTTATTAATATCGAGATATCTAAGATGTGTGAATGCTTAGTATGTAATTGTATGTGTATGACATACCTACCATACTTGCTATCACGGGAGGTTTACGTTCGCTTAGGGCCTTCTTATCCTTGTGTTGCCCGGATTTAGATTGGTTACCTCGATGAACATAGGTCATAGAAGGACTTATTGGGATATTAATAAGTCTGCTGATCGTGGGAGCGTAGGTATGTGCGTGACCCATGTGATGTGACTGTGTTCGCCTCCACTATTTGTGATGTTGTTATCTGAACGATTCCAGAGAGATTCGGAATGCGTGATCCTTATGTATGTGATGCACCGGGATAGATAGCAGAGTATGTGTGCACCGCAGCTTAGCCTTTGGGTGCTTGTATTGTATATTTATGATGTGAAAATATACGGTTAAACGAGAAGGAAATTTAATATGTTAAATTGTGAGTATAGTTATGGTAATGTTATGTAGATAAAAAGGGAACTTATATCTATAAATGGTTTTGTTAATAATTGGGAATCCGAGAATTAAAGTACAACTCTCTATTTAATTGTTAAGGTTGGAAATTAAACGTGAACCGAGTAGTAGTGTTAGAAACTCTTCAGAATTAGATAGTTATGAGATAACACATGAATGGGTACAGGAACGTTAGGAGTGCACAGTTAGACGAGAGGTGAGTATCTCATGTGAGAGCACGTCCTAACATGTATTTTGCATATACTGTTTTAAATGTTTTTAAAGCACTTGCAGGTTTTTAAAATATCTCCACATTCGGGCTCTGACCCGTTTGCTTTCAAATCTATTTTTTGTAAAACCATTTTTAGGTGCCTAGACATAAGGACACCATGCATAGGATTCTCACTCAGATGACGAGCTGTAGTTGCTTGTGGAAGCTACAGGGATGTTCTTTTAGACGCTTATATCATTTGGATTCCATACTCAGTATTCCTCAGTTGTAGGGCATGTTGGCCAATTTCTTTTAGAGACATTTCCATTTCAGTTTTTTTCAGACTTTGGCATGTATTGATTCAGTATTCAGTATTTCGTTACTTACTTCAGTGCGGGATTTTGTTGTGAGGAGTTTTTCCTCCAGATTTATTTATATCATGTGTTGGTTATTCTATTATTTCGTTATGGTGAATGGTGATATTATTCTTGCTTTAAATCTTTTACTGCATGTTAACCAGGCTTTAATTAAAATTTGGCAACTTACTTTTTAAATACTAGGTGGTTAGTAATAATAAAAATGTTTTCGACAGTGATGCTATTAACTGAGCCAACTTGGCATTTTGATTTAATTTAATAAAGGAGTAGCTACCCGGTATTTAATTAGTCGGGGTGTCACAGGTGGTATCAGAGCATCAGGTTCTAGTGTCCTTTAGGATCTGAACGGCTTATTATGTTTCCGCTGAGCTTTCTTTGATGTAGAGCCCTATATTTTAGGACTGTTGTATTCTTTTGTATATGCTATATTCTTCAGCTATTTTAAGTTTATAACTGTGAACTTATTGACTTTATTCTTATTTCAGATGCCTCCACGACGTGCACGACGAGTTCCCAGGAATGCAACGCCAGAACCACAGCTCGCACCGGTTCAGGGCACGTTGAACGCCGCTGAGGTTGCAGCCATAGTAGCCCAAGCGGTAAATGCCTCACTTGCCGTAGTTCAGCAGGCACCACCTCAGGGGCCGGTTGCCGCACCAGTACAGGCAAATGCATTCCCGTCTGCTTGGGAACGTGTACGTGACGCTTTCCAGAAAGCGCATCCGCCAGAGTTTGCAGGTAGCTCAGATGTGGTAGTCTCGAGCCAGTGGAGGAAGGATATACAGCGGCACTTGAGGATGTATGAGTGCACGGATGTTCAGAAGCAGGTGCTAGCTACTTTCAAGCTAGTTGGGTCTGCATTGCAGTGGTGGGACTCTATTACCACCGTAGAGGAGAGGGATACTCTCACTATTCAGGAGTTCTGGGTGCGGTTCGACCGCAAGTACTTTCCGTCAGCTGTTCATACGGAAATGAGGAGGAGATTGATAAGTCTAAAGCAGGAGGGTAAGACCGTGGCCGAGTATGAGGCCGAGTTCACTAATCTGTTGAATATCGTTTCGGATGAGATACCGACAGAAAAGAAGAAGATTGAGAAATTCATCGACGGGTTGACTTGGAGGATCCGTCAGCATCTGTTAGGGAACCTTTTGTTGGCCACTTATTCTGATGTGGTTAACGCTGCATTGTTACACTGCCAGGATCACCGCTTTCATATGGCTGAGGGCAAGAGATCGGGAGAGTCTAGCCAACAGGGCAGGACTGGAGGACATGGTGCCGGTGGGGCACAATCTGTTCAGGGGCAGAGGCTGAGTGATCAGGGTTCCCAGCAGGGGGATCATAAGAGGTTTCGATCAGGGGGTTTCAGGAATGGTCAGGGAGGATTCCGAAATGGTCAGCAGGGTCATAACGGCCATCAGGGCTAGCAGGGTCAAAATGGTCAGCATCAGCAGTTTCAGCAGGGCCAGCAGGGCCAAAGGAGGAACGGTAACGACCACCAGGGTCGGGGACAGCAAGGGAAGATAGGAGGAAACTTCCCAAGGAAGTGTTTCATTTGTGGCAAGACTGGCCATAAACGCCAAGACTGTCCTGATAGGGGCAGGGCCCCACAGCAGCAGCAGCAGCAGCAGGGAGCTCGCCAGGAGCCTCAGAGGCCTATGTTTCCCGCCGCTCTCCCCGCACCGCCACAGATGGCAGCATTGCCACCCATTCCAGCAGTCCCGGCTCAGCAGGGGCAGTTACAGTATGGACGTGTCTATAACGTCCACCAGGCAGCAGTACCACAAGCACCGCCCGCGATTGAGGGTACGTTTTCTATCCATGGCACTATGGGTCGGGTACTGTTTGATACGGGGGCTACACATTGTTTTATAGCTACACATTTCGCGAAGGCTTTGGGGTTGTTAGCCACAGCGGAGAGCACAGTGACGTGTGTCGACTCACCATTGGGAAATCGGTCACTTATTTTGTTTATATACCGGGGAGTAGGGGTAGAGATTGGTAGTCTGGTATTACCTGCAGATATGTTGGTATTAGATATGCATGTTCACGATGTGAATATCGGTATGGATTGGCTCGCTGATTATAGAGCCATGATTGATTGCTTCGGTGGGAGCATTGTTTTTTCCATTCCGGGGCAAGAGATATTTGTAGTGGCGATGCCTCGCCCAGAGGGAGGCTCGACCGCTCATTTGTATTACCTAGAGGAGGATACCTCTAAGGAGGTTGTGATTCCTTTATATTCGATCCCAGTTGTCAGGGAGTATTCTAATGTGTTTCAGGAGATACCAGGCCTACCCCCCAGTCGAGAGATAGACTTTGTTGTAGACTTATTACCAGATACGAGACCTATAGCACGCGCACCGTACCGTATGGCTCCAGCTGAGATGAGGGAGTTATGGGATCAGATTGAGCAGTTGTTGGGTCAGGGGTTTATTCGGAGAAGTACATCACCGTGGGGTTCCCCTATGTTGTTCGTGAAGAAGAGAGATGGTTCACTGAGATTGTGTGTGGACTACCGGGAGTTAAACAAGGTCATGATACGGAATAAGTATCCGTTGCCTCAAATCGATGACCTATTCGACCAGTTGAGAGGAGATTCTTGCTTCTCAAAGATTGATTTACGATCTGGTTACCATCAGTTGCGTATCAGGGAGGAGGACGTCTCGAAGACTGCGTTTTTATCGAGATATGGTTCTTACGAGTTTCGGGTATGCCATTTGGTTTGACCAACACTCCAGCAGCATTTATGGACTTGATGAATAGGGTGTTCAGGGATTTCTTAGATCAGTTTGTCATTGTATTCATCGATGATATTTTGGTTTACTCCCAGACAGAGGAGGAGCACGCTAAGCACTTGAGGCAAGTTTTGCAGACACTGCGCCAGAATGAGTTGTATACAAAATATGAGAAGTGCGGGTTTTGGCTGAAGGAGGTTCAGTTTTTGGGGCATATTATTTCCGACCGGGGAATATCGGTTGATCCGGGGAAGGTATCCGCGGTGAGTGAGTGGGGACAGCCCACGACACCGACGGAGATCCGTAGTTTCTTGGGCCTAGCAGGATACTACAGGAGGTTTATTCGGGGTTTCTCCACGATAGCGGGTCCCATGACACATCTAACTCGTAAAGGTGTGCCGTTCATTTGGAGTGATGCCTGTCAGTTGGCATTTGATGAGTTGAAGGACAAGTTAACCTCAGCACCTGTGTTAGCATTGCCGAGACCGGGAGTTGAGTATCTTGTTTACACCGATGCGTCCTTACAAGGACTTGGAGGTGTACTGCAGCAGGAGAGTCAGGCCATAGCTTATGCTTCCCGTAAGATTAAGCCTCACGAGAAGAATTACCCTACCCATGACTTGGAGTTAGCGGCAGTGGTATTTTCCCTTCGTATTTGGAGACATTACCTTTTGGGGGAGAAGTTTCGATTGTTCACGGATCACAAGTCCCTACAGTACCTATTCACGCAGAAGGAGTTGAATATGTGGCAACGGAGGTGGCTTGAATTCGTGAAAGATTATCAGTTCGATATCCAGTATCACCCGGGGAAGGCTAACGTAGTAGCAGACGCGTTGAGCCGTAGACCTGTAGATGAGGTGACAGAAGTATGGAAGGCAAAGTGGAAGGAATTGGGTCACCAGGATACAGTGGCTCGATCATTCATGTCTGTGATGACTGTTACACCGCAGATTGTCACGAAGGTAGTGAGGGCACAGGCAAACGACTCGTTCTGTCAGGAGCAGATAGTTCGATTATTGGCAGAGGGAGATGAATCCTATACCGTTAGCTCAGACGGGGGATTACGCTTCAATGGGAGATTGGTGGTTCCGGAAGGGGAGGAATTGCGGTATGAGGTGATGGCAGAGTCGCATGGCTCACGGTTCGCGGTACATCCCGGAGGGGACAAAATGTACCAAGACATGAGACGTCAGTATTGGTGGAGCGGTATGAAGAGAGATATTGCCGAGTTTGTTTCTAGATGCACCACTTGTCATCTAGTAAAAGTGGATCATCAGAGACCGGCAGGACTACTACAGCCGTTGGAGGTCCCGATGTGGATGTGGGAGAGCATATCCATGGACTTTATCATGGGGTTGCCTACGTCACAGAGAGCTCATGAATCCATTTGGGTAATAATGGATAGGTTGACCAAAGTCGCTCATTTTCTACCCGTGAGGACAGACTACACTGCAGGACAGTATGCCCAGCTCTTTATTTTTGAGATAGTAAGACTTCACGGTGTGCCCCTAAATATCATGTCTGACCGAGACAAGATATTTGTTTCATGGTTTTGGGAGAGTTTTCAGCAGGCCATGGGCACGGAGTTGCGATTGAGTACGGCGTACCACCCGTAGACCGATGGGCAGACCGAGCGCACAAATCAGATGTTGGAGGACATGCTACGTATGTGCACCATTGATTTTGAGGGTGGATGGGAGCAGTATCTTCCACTGGTGGAGTTTGCTTATAGTAACTCCTACCAGTTCACCATTGGCATGGCTCCATTTGAGGCGTTGTACGGTAGACCTTGTCGTTCCCCAGCATGTTGGTTGGAGGTGGGGCACAACAAACTACTTGGGCCGGAAGTAATTCAGGATACTTCGGCAAGGATAGAATTGATTCGGAGTCGCATTCGGGTAGCTCAGGATAGGCAGAAGAGCTATGCTGATGCGAAGAGATTCTTCAGAGAGTTCCAAGTGGGGGACCACGTTTTGCTCAGAGTATCTCCTATGAAGGGGATTATGCGTTTTGAGAAGAAAGGGAAGTTGGCACCGAGATATGTGGGACCATTTCCTATTATTGAGCGGATTGGACCGGTTGCGTATAGGCTTGGGTTACCGGAGCATTTACATCGGATTCACGATGTATTTCATATTTCCTCGCTTAGGAAATACCTTAGAGATAATTTGGCTCATTCTCTCATTGCTGTGGAGGACATTGATCTCCAGCCAGATAGCTCCTATGAGGAGGGGCCGATTGCTATTCTGGACCGAAGTGAGTGGAAGCTGCGGTCAAAGATAGTCCCGTTAGTGCGTGTTCAGTGGCGACATCATAATGTCGAGGAGTCCACATGGGAGCGCGAGGATGAGATGCGCGAACGTTATCTAGAGTTATTCTTACCAGGTACTTTCTAGTTCCGAATTTTGGGACGAAATTCAGTTATTATGGGGGAAGTATTCTCTCATTGCTGTGGAGGACATTGATCTCCAGCCAGATAGCTCCTACGAGGAGGGGCCGATTGCTATTCTGGACCGAAGTGAGCGGAAGCTGCGGTCAAAGATAGTCCCGTTAGTGCGTGTTCAGCGGCGACATCATAATGTCAAGGAGTCCACATGGGAGCGCAAGGATGAGATGCGCGAATGTTATCCAGAGTAATTCTTACCAGGTACTTTCTAGTTCCGAATTTCGGGACGAAATTCAGTTATTGGGGGGGAAGTATGTAATACCCCGTATTTTCTATGATATTTATTTTTGGGGATTAATTGAATTAAATGTTTATTAATTGGAAATTAATCCGGATAATAATATTAATGAGATGTGAGTTAGTACTTTATTATAATGTGTATACTTGGCATTATATGAATATTGGAAAATATTGAAATTGTCACGAGATTGAAATACGACAATTTGGGAAACTTTGTTGGGACGCGCGTGACAGTCGCGTCAGGAATATAATTATTTGAATTAAAAAGTGAATTATATTTTTATCACCCGTATGTTCATTTTGAGTGCGCCAACGTGTCCGGAAGGGTCGAGATAGTCAGAAAACACTAGCCGGGAGTTTAGTTTGGGTCCCGGGGTATTTTTAGGCCATACCGGCATCATAAAGGGTATTTTGGTAATTTTGTATTTTTGGGAATTAAAAGTGACGAAAATTAGAAATAGAAATCTGACTTCTTCTTTAACCCACTAAACCCACTAACTACACTAAGAGACTTAATGGGCTAAGGGAGAAGTTGAAATATAGTCCCAACTTACCAAAAACCAAACACACCTCCATTGTCATCATCCTTGGGAAGAACTTGTAGAGAGAGAGAGAAAGGAAAGAATTCTGCAGAAAGAGAGATAGAGGATAGATTCAACCTTCAAATTCAACATCAAATTCAGAGAAAGATTAAGGCAAGTGGTTTAAATTCATTTGATTCAAGCTATGCTTTTCCATGTTTAGGAATTTTCGAAATTGATCTTGGAAGATGATTTAGACCCATATATTGGAAGTTAAAAGTTATGAATTATGTTAGGGATTGCATGTAGTAATATTCTGGACGAATTATATGTTCTAAACAGAACCATTGATGATCTACAAATGGAGTTTAAAAGTAGTTTATTGATGTTCTTGAATGGGGAAGAAATCTGGATATTTTTGATGTAGTTTTGATCTAAACAAAGCCTTTGAATGATGAATTATGGGTTTTAAAATGTTAATACTGTTGTAGAATGATAGTATAATGATATTGTAACCTTGTCTTAGAGTTTCATGCTTGAAAATGGTGTTTTGGGACGAATTGGTAACTGTAAAATGAAGCAGTCCGTAACCATACCTGGTGCGTTCGATCGATCGATGTTCTTCAGTCGATCGATCGACCACTATCGATCGATCGAAGGTAAAGGTCGATCGATCGACCTTCCCAGAATGAGTAAAGTTTTTTTCCCTAATTAAATTTTAATGGTGTTAATCCTTGAATGATATTATTGGAGACCTTATGAATACCCTTAACCTTAAGGAAGACCAGTAGGCATGATTATGAGATTGGACCTTAATTGGAATTCAATTTGAGGAATTATTCTAAATTAATGAAATTCGATAATTGACATTATATTTGGGTTAATAGTGTAAATTTGAATAAGTTGATGAAATAAGGTTTGGGGCAGAAGTAAAGACCTTAGGTGTAAAGATGTTATATGGGGGAATAAGAGGAACTTAATAGTCTATTCGAGATAGGTTTTAAGTTTCAGAAACTACGACGTGAGACGTGTCGAAAATTTAATTTCTATATCATCGGGATACTTGAAATATATGAATTTGGAATAATGGTATAAAGATGTAGAGTATACCTTTATTAATATCGAGATATCTAAGATGTGTGAATGCTTAGTATATAATTGTATGTGTATGACATACCTACCATACTTGCTATCACAGGAGGTTTACGTTCGCTTAGGGCCTTCTTATCCTTGTGTTGCCCGAATTTAGATTGGTTACCTCGATGAACATAGGTCATAGAAGTACTTATTGGGATATTAATAAGTCTGCTGATCGTGGGAGCGTAGGTATGTGCGTGACCCATGTGATGTGACTGTGTTCGCCTCCACTATTTGTGATGTTCTTATCTGAACGATTCTTGAAAGATTCGAAATACGTGATCCTTATGTACGTGATGTACCGGGATAGATAGCAGAGTATGTGTGCACCGCAGCTTAGCCTTTGGGTGCTTGTATTGTATATTTATGATGTGAAAATATACGGTTAAACGAGAAGGAAATTTAATATGTTAAATTGTGAGTATAGTTATGGTAATGTTATGTAGATAAAAAGGGAACTTATATCTATAAATGGTTTTGTTAATAATTGGGAATCCGATAATTAAAGTAGAACTCTCTATTTAATTGTTAAGGTTGGAAATTAAACGTGAACCGAGTAGTAGTGTTAGAAACTCTTCAGAATTAGATAGTTATGAGATAACACATGAATGGGTACAGGAACGTTAGGAGTGCACAGTTAGACGAGAGGTGAGTATCTCATGTGAGAGCACATCCTAACATGTATTTTGCATATACTATTTTAAATGTTTTTAAAGCACTTGCAGGTTTTTAAAATATCTCCACATTCGGGCTCTGACCCGTTTGCTTTCAAATCTATTTTTTGTAAAACCATTTTTAGGTGCCCAGCCACAAGGGCACCATGCATAGGATTCTCACTCAGATGACGAGCTGTAGCTGCTTGTGGAAGCTACAGGGATTTGCTTTTAGACGCTTATATCATTTGGATTCCATACTCAGTATTCCTCAGTTGTAGGGCATGTTGCCCAATTTTTATTAGAGACATTTCCATTTCAGTTTTTTTCAGACTTTGGCATGTATTGATTCAGTATTCAGTATTTCGTTACTTACTTCAGTGCGGGATTTTGTTGTGAGGAGTTTTTCCTCCAGATTTATTTATATCATGTGTTGGTTATTCTATTATTTCGTTATGGTGAATGGTGATATTATTCTTGCTTTAAATCTTTTACTGCATGTTAACCAGGCTTTAATTAAAATTTGGCAACTTACTTTTTAAATACTAGGTGGTTAGTAATAATAAAAATGTTTTCGACAGTGATGCTATTAACTGAGCCAACTTGGCATTTTGATTTAATTTAATAAAGGAGTAGCTACCGGTATTTAATTAGTCGGGGTGTCACATTATGATCCCTCACTTTAAGCATATTCATCTATTGCCCCTATGATATGAATAGTCTTCCATTATATATATTCGACAATAAATTTATCACCCCAAAGTTTAATGTATATAACAATCACTACACATCCCATTTATATTCGAAAGCACATCGATATCTAATAATATTTCCAACTATAGGTATATGCCCAACTAATAGTCTGCAAGCCTCCAGCTAAACCTTAAATTTCATTTTATAATCCCTTCATATAGGAATCCCTATTGTTACTCCCACACAATTTTATATAGAAACTACTCTGACTAGCATTACAACACAACCTATTCTAGTTGATAGTATGATTCCATCGTTCACAATTTTGCCTACGGTTCAATTGCTCTTAAGAACCCTTAATCTTATTGTATTAGAATTTATTCCTTAAGTTAAACATTATTAAGGATGCGCGACCTCTACCTTTCCTTGGTCCCAAACCATATATTAAATAGACTATAAGGATTCGACACAAATATCGGCCTACACTTCCATGTCGTACTCTCACAACTCTTTCAAAGGGTCCTTAACCTTACTTCATAACTAGGCTCACTTATGACCTCTAAATATAACTCCCATTCTCAATGTTATTCCCCACTATATCAATACGACCCTCTCCAATACATATGTATATAAGTCCCCTAAATAACTCGATACGTACCGGCGATCTCATCATGCGAGAAGCTTCTAATAAATCTCCAAAACATAATTATTATATCATATAATCATGCCCCACGTCAATAAACCCAACCAAAAAGGGTTAGAAATCATTATAGAAAAACTCCACCAAACAGCCCTATTTTCGAATCAATTCGGCCTGGCCCGAATCTATTCGGTCTCAAGGGTGAATCGATTCGAACCATATGCAAATCGATTTGGTCCAAAGGACCTGGGAGTCTGTCTCAGTCCGAATCGATTTGCCTTGGGTCTGAATCGATTCGGTCATGCAGACCTGACACTTTTGCCCTAGTCGAATCGATTCTCTTAGGGGCGAATCGATTTGGGTCTTCAGAACTTTGAAGGTTTTTTCTTCTTCACAAAACCCATGAATTTTAAACCCTAAAATTTTCACTTCTAACCCCTAAACCTTTATCAAATCATGATTCTAAGCTAATAGATAAACACAACCCTGATCCCAACCATCTCTGCACCATCAAACCCATATATAAACATCAATTTCAATATTTAATCTACAAAATCTAGGTTTTGACATTAATACCCCGAAATCCAATTCTTTTATCCATAAATTATGAAATTAAATACACAAATGAAATATTTAGCAAGATTAAACACTTGCCTCAAATTTGTAGAGGTTGAATCCTCCCCGAAATCACGTACGGGCCAGAAATCTCCGAGCTTTTTCTCCTCTCTCTCTCTCTTCCTTTCTTCTTCTTTCTTTCTTCATTTCTCTTTCTCTCTTTCTCTCAATTGATATGGTTGAAATCGTGGGCCTAATAAACCCTTAAAACACAAGTCCTAGTTTTAAATGTTAAGACACACTTTAAATGACTCGTTTTACTCCAATTCAAGTCAAACTGACTTAAAAATATTCTGGAACCGAAATAAATCCCAAGGACAGTCATTTCGACTATCACGACCCATCTGGAATCAATGGCGCACTCAAAATCGTCATCCGGAATACTTTATAACATCTTCTATTTTTGGACTTCAATTTCCAAATTTTAAAATTCTCCAATTTAAATAAATTTTATTTCTCCCAAAAATTTAATTTCTTAGTCCAAAAATCATGGGGTGTTACATTCGATTAAAAAAAACCATAAGTTATAAATTAATTAAAAACCTCTTGTTTAATATGGATCGTAGTTCAAGAATTCACCTTGATGCTAAAATCTGGGGGCCAACCCTGGTAATATGTATTAATGGACCAAAAGCAAACAATTGATGCTTTATAAATAGAGAGGAGCAAAATAAGCATCAACTATGATGACTTTAAAATTTTTAAATTCAAATATGTGAGGGACAACGAAGATGTAGTCCATGAAATTGACAGTAGAAAAGATAACAATCATGTACTTATTTATCTTCAGTGAAGAAAAGAAGAGAACCATAAATTACCATCACTTGTTGTTACCCATGGCGAGGAGGCAATCGTCTTTCTTTTTATTATATTAAGCTCTTATGTTATAACATGTTGTGAAAAATAAAGGATTTGTTTTAGAGAGAGAGCAAACATTTCATTCAATTAGTATCTCCATACTTGTATTTTCTTTATTTATAGTATGAATTCAGGTATCTTGAAATACTTTTTCATTCATATGCTAGATAAAAGTGAACATCCACCCATATACATATTTTATAACCAAAAAAATTATTTTTTTATGGTCTAAAAAAGGCAGAAGAAGGTTTATGGTTGTGTCACTTGTCACATTGATTTATACAAACAAATTATATATCTTGTTCAATTAAAAATATGTATTTTTATGTTTTTGTTTGAATAACAGAAGAAGATGCATTGAAGTTTTTATTATATGATTTTATTGTGACAACCCGCTCAAAATAATAACGGATGGCCAGCCCTATACTACATTAAATCAGGTATCTCAGATGGCATAGGCTCAACATCAACTGACAATACTAAAATAATATAAGGCTAACTACTCGAAATCATTAAAAGTGGATTGTCAAAAATTTAAAATTTTTTATTTAACAACAACAACAAAACCAATAATGTAACCATAACCAACAATACACATCTAACTATGATGAGTGAAATGTGCAAACTCCAAATATATACAAGACTGCAATACAATGTACAAATAAAATACCCGAATATGTTGTCGGGTAACAGTCAATACAATAATCTGAGGAATGAAATATAAAAGGGTTAATCTACAACACTTGAATTTAAACTCAATATACCATTGAATCCTAATCTAGGTATACAAAGACAGGAATCAACTAAAGCAAAGTGCCACAACAGTCCGCTACTGTCACCGCTCCACGAATACTGGATGGAAGAACATCAATGGCGTACTTGCGGAGGAACACCTAAAGTAATACAATATATACATGGAGGAGGAAAATATAAACGGGTCAGAGCCCGAGTTGAAAAACATTTTTATAGCAAGTGTATTAAAAATCATAATAATTATAAATGCATTATTACATGATTTACTGGAATCGAATACTCCATAAAATTCAACTCGCCCCTCCGCTAAAGCACGCACTAAGCGTATGCACGTGATCTCCAAAAGGATGCCCAATACTATTTAGGTAACAAAATCTAACTTAAACCCAAAGGAATTATTTGTTTTAAAACCGTCTACCCTATCTCCCAATCTATTCTTATTTATTCTCTTTAAATCATATGCTTTAACTTTAATATAATAGTTCTCTTTATATTTGTTCATTTATTGAACATATAAAGTTATACAATCATCCTCATAACCACATCATCACAATACATCAATATTCATTTACTAGAATTTAATATATTCTAGTGATGCCCTTATTTGGCATGTAAACATTATATATATATATATATATATATATATATATATATATATATATATATATATATATATGAGTTATTAGCATCAAGTGTTAAGGACTAAACTCCTCTGATTCTCAACACGGCACTGCGTTTCGTGCGTGGGACGTCTCGCCGAGGAGAAATCCAAACAAGGACCCCCCCCCCCCCCCGTTACACTACTCCTGACCGTATTGATCCTCGGGGCTCATTATGCCCTCAATGAATGATGCATGTAACTCAAATTATTAACCTATTTTAATTAATTAATATTCCCAATTCTCAACAGTACACGGCATTTCATGCGTGGCACGTCTCGCCAGAGCGAAATCCAAACAAGGAACCCCCCCGTTACACTACTCCTGGCACTGTCGATAGTCGGGATAGGTGATATATAATATAAATATGAGCATTAAGGACTAACTTCTCCCTAATTTCCAACATTACACTGCGGTTCATGCGTGGGACATCTCGCCGAGGCGAAATCCAAATAAGGAACCCCCCTGATACACTAATCCTGGCAATGTTAGTCGTTGAGGTCTATTATGCCCTCGATATACAAGTACAAGCACAATCAATAACCATCCAACCGAGCTATAACTCGAGGACACAGGCTCACATGCTATCATCTTCCAGCAGCCCATACACGTAGCAAACTGGGGCCACCTGGTGGGGTTCAACGACACCCACCTCGTGATCAACTCATGCACACGACGTCCAGGGAAGCGATCATAACACCTAACCAACAAGTGAGAATGACACATACCCACGACTTCTCACCCCCAAAATAAATAAATGTATATCACATAATAATCACATGGACGACTATGACCTGGGGAATATCCACACCCGGCTCACTTAGCCAGGATGTTCATTCTCTACGCACGTAACTTCCCAATGATAGCAAGGAGGGGGAATGCTTAACTATATATATATACCATCATATAAGGTATACATACATCCCACATAATAAAGATATACCATCATAGAAGGTATACCTGGCACATCATTTTCATTTTCATTATACGCTCTTAGGCGCAATAGATTTAATGTCATTGTTTAGTATTTTTCCCTCTTGATATACTAATCGTCAATTCTCACACGTCTTCCCCACTTAGTATACACTATATTGTTCCTTGCTTGAAGCTCACATATCTCTTCTAATTATGATTTGTCTCTCAATTCTATTCATGTTAGGGATATTCCTATTTCCGTATGCTCAATAATTAGCATTTATAATTCTCCATCCATCATAGGGTTCAATTCATTAATGAACCATTAAGATTATACCAATTGGGATTGGATTCTAAGATCCGGTATCTCTAAATTATTCTCATTCTTTTATATGAATTTAATTTTTATCTCTAACTAGAATCTCCAAATCAAGGTGGGCTTCCCCACTTAGAATGTACCATAATACATAATCGGTATTCCTTAAATTTAGTCGATATGAATCCAAAATTTCCTATAAGGGAAACCCTCTAAAAGTATCCAAAACATACTCCAAATAACTCCTACAAAGGTTCCCAATCGATAACCTTAGATGAAACGGGTTGAAATTCTTCTTAGAAAAACATCTAAAAAATCCCATGTTTCTGAATCGATTCAGCCCCTCCGAATCGATTCGGCCCCAAAAGCGAATCGATTCGGCTCATCCGAATCGATTCGGTCCAATTGACCTGAGAGTGTGATACATACCGAATCAATTCGCAAGGGGCGAATCGATTCGACCCTAAAGACCTGGGGATTCTGCAACAGACCGAATCGATTCAGAAGGGGCGAATCGATTCTGTAAGTGCAGCAAGCTACGAAATGGGCTATTTTCTTCTTAACCCAAAATTCCCAAAAATCAATTTTATCATCATCCAACCATTTTTCCTCAACCCAAACATATACATCATTATTATTCATCGAAAAACACATTTTAGTTGATTTCTAACCCTAAATTCATTTTCTACACAACAAATCTAAGGTTTTCCCCAAAAGTTAGGTTTTGATAAACTAAACCTAAAACCCAAAGATTCAATCCACAAATCATGCAATAAATGGTACACAATAATTATTTAGCATGTTTAATCACTTGCCTCGGGTTCGTAGGGTCTGAATCCGCCTTGAGATCGCGCATTTGCCGAAAAATCCTCTTTCTCTCTCTTTTTCTCCTTCTTTTTCTTCTTCTTTCTTCTTCTCTCTTTCTTTCCTTCTAGTTCTCTTTCTCTATTTGGAGAAATAAATCTCCCGTAGGATTTTAAGCCTGTTCTCCCAAATGTACACATCTTCAAATGATAATACACACTTTAAATGACCCGATAACTTTAATTCGAGTCAAACGGTCCTAAATTTTTTTTGGAACCTAAATTGACCCAAAGTACAGTCATTTCAACTTTCTCGACCCTTCCGGAAACAATGGTACCCTCAGAATCGACATTTGACACACTTTCTAACGACTCCAAATTTTGACCTCAATCGCCAACTTAATTATTCTTCAAATAAAATAATATTTATTTCTCCCGAAATAAATAAATTATCGTCTCCAAGACCTCGGGTTGTTACAAACTTCCCCACTTACAAAAATTTCATCCTCGAAATTTTAGCTAAGCCTAATTCTCCAAAGCTCAAATAGTTCTACTACACCCATCCTTATTAATCCTATCTCCAAACTTCTAACTTCCCACGACGAATTTATTTTAATTTACTTTATTTTAAGTCAATGTTGAGTTTTATAAAACCAATTTCCACAACTAGGGCGCCCATACACCCTTTATATTTGAACTTTATGCTCACAGCAATTAGAATGAGGCTTTATTGGCCTCCAAAGTTCCACCATTCCATAGATATATATAATACAAACATATTAATAGTGTAAAAATTTTGAATGGTCCAAAGAAATAACTCCTCTCAATTCCTGACATTCGCCACGTTTGTGCGGAGAACGTCTCGCAAAAGCGAAATCCAAACAAGGAACCCTCCCAATACACTACTATGTAGCGACGTCGGGGACTTAGAGTTTGTCAAATCCGGACTAGAGTTTGAAAGAAAGAAAGAAATATTTTATGAAAATCATTTTAAAATGGCCGAAAGGCCGAGAAAAAGTTTTATTTTGAAAACAGTTTATTTTGAAAAACGGTTTATGTAATAGAGTATCCATATAAAATTCCTTATGTCCAACATAAGGTCTTAACCATCATCATACATATAACAATATGTAGCTCACAAAAATTAGCATAATTATGAGCTAAACTTTCCTGCATCCCATCAATCCACAATCTTTAAACTCTTAACAGAAATCACATCATTACAATATATATTGCCATTTATAAGGGTCATCCATTTTGTGGAATACAACAATTATATAAGTCTATCACGACTATATAAAAAAGAAGTATCTTTATCATAACTACTTATCATCCATAACCATTCTTACATTTACCACAAGGTTCATAGCTCTTTTTTAACGCATTACAAAATTATCTAGTCTTACAAAAGAAAATAGCATAAGAGCCTTACTTGCTCAAAATTCCCCCTTAGGGTCATTACATACATAATAGGACTATAGCACTACCCTTTCATAAAAATCTCTCATACGATATTCCAAAAATTCATTTTAGTAATTATCCTATTCATAAAGGAAAATTAATATACGTCATCCATCTCTAGTCCGATTGCCCTTGCTCATCAAGGGGCTCCTATACGTAGTCCCCCGGTCTAAAATGACCTCGAATCTGTTGTAGGCGTTGCACTTCAAAAAATTCATCAAACTATGGTCCTTTACCTCGTTTAGGACAATCTCTCTTTCTATGACCTATTTCTTTACAAAAGAAACACTTACCCACAAATTCTTTCTGCCCACTCGCATTACTGGAACTCTCTTCGCCAAACTTACTTGATGAACTCGAATCTCCAAAGTTCTTACCCTCTTGCGAACGAAGACGATATTCATGACACTTTGGTAGTACCGCATTCACTACCTCGACGAAAGTCACTAACTTAGGACTCTCTAACCAATGTTGTCGGATTTTCCAATCTAAACCTCGAACAAATTTTGATATACGCTTCTCTTTCGTATTTACCTCATCAGGCACTAATTTCTCCGATCTAGAAAAATCTTCCTCATATTCTGCCACCGTTCTATTACCTTGAAAAATCTTCATATCTCGAGTCGGGGAAGGAAAATACCTTCGATCAAAAAGTTCCCAAAATTTTGTTATAGGTAGAGTGTCTCTTTGTTCGGATGTGGTGACGGACTCCCACCATTGGAGAGCTGCACCCGATAACTTAAAGGTGGCTAAAACTGTTTCTGCACCTCACTACACTCAACCATACGAAGGTGCCTCTGCATACTATTCTTCCATTGACTTGCAGTCATTTCATCAACTTCCCTTGGAAACTCGGGAGGATGCCCCTTACTAAAATCTTCCTTCACTCTCTCCCATATAGAAAATCCTAAATGGGGTTGGGCTTCTCGAACGGCAGATTGCTGCGCCATCGTAGAAATGGCAACAGTTACTGATTGTGCCATAATATTGGCAACTTCTTCTTAATCATATTCCTCTGAGGCATTTGGGGTTGTATTTTGTCAGCCCCTTTATTTTCCCTACCTGAACGACCTCCCTTTGGTGGCATCTGAAACAAGAACAATTATATCAGAACGCCCTTCAAATATTTTCAAATCACAGAAGAAATATGGACGTATGAATGTAACTGTCCTAACAATAAGGCTCTACATCAGGAACGCTTACGGAAGATCGTAGTAACACACACAGATCCTAAAGACACTAGAACCTGATGCTCTGATACCATCTGTGACAACCCGCTCAAAATAATAACGGGTGGCCAGCCCTATACTACATTAAATCAGGTATCTCAGATGGCATAGTCACAACATCAACTGACAATACTAAAATAATATAAGGCTAACTACCCAAAATCATTAAAAGTGGATTTTCAAAATTTTAAAACTTTTTATTTAACAACAACAACAAAGCCAATAATGCAACCATAACCAACAATACACATCTAACTATGATGAGTGAAATGTGCAAACCCCAAATATATACAAGAGTGCAATACAATCTACAAATAAAATACCCGAATATGCTGTCGGGTAACAGTCAATACAATAATCTGAGGAATGAAATATAAAAGTGTTAATCTACAACACTTCAATTTAAACTCAATATACCACTGAATCCTAATCTAGGTATACAAAGACAGGAATTGACTAAAGCAAAGTGTCGCAACAGTCCGCTACTGCCACATCTCCACGAATACTAGATGGAAGAACATCAATGGCATCTTTGCGGAGGAACACCTAAAGTAATACAATATATACATGGAGGAGGAAAATATAAACGGGTCAGATCCCGAGTTGAAAAACATTTTTATAGTAAGTGTATTAAAAAGCATAATAATTATAAATGCATTATTACATGATTTACTGGAATCGAACACTCCATAAAATTCAACTCACCCCTCCGCTAAAGCGCGCACTAAGCGTATGCACGTGATCTTCAAAAGGATGCCCAATACTATTTAGGTAAAATAATCTAACTTAAACCCAAAGGAATTATTTGATTTAAAACCGTCTAACTTATCTCCCAATCTATTCTTATATATTCTATTTAAATAATATGCTTTAACTTTAATATTATAGTTCTATTTATAATTGTTCATTTATTGAACATATAAAGTCATACAATCATCCTCATAACCACATCATCACAATACATCAATATTCATTTACTAGAATTTCATATATTCTAATGATGCCCTTATTTGGCAAGTAAACATATATATATATATATATATATATATATATATATATATATTATTTGAGTTATTAGCATGAAGTGTTCAGGACTAAACTCCTCTCGATTCTCAACACGTCACTGTATTTCGTGTGTGGGACGGCTCGCCGAGGCGAAATCCAAACAAGGAACCCCCTCCCGTTACATTACTCCTGACCGTATTGATCCTTGGGGATCATTATGCCCTCAATGCATGATGCATGTAACTCAAATTATTAACCAATTTTAATTAATTAATATTCCCAATTCTCAACAGTACACGGCGTTTCATGCGTGGGACGTCTCTCCGGAGCGAAATCCAAAGAAGGAACCCCCCGTTACACTACTCCTAGCACTGTCGATAGTCGGGAGAGGTGATATATAATATAAATATGAGCATTAAGGACTAACTTCTCCCCAATTTCCAATAGTTCACTGCGATTCATGCGTGGGACGTCTCACCGAGGCGAAATCCAAACAAGGAACCCCCCCGATACACTAATCATGGCAATGTTAGTCGTTGAGGTCCATTATCCCTCGATACCCAATTAGAAGCACAATAAATAACCATCCAACCGAGCTATAACTCGATGATGCAGGCTCACATGCTATCATCTTCCAGCAGCCCATACACGTAGCAAACTAGGGCCACATGGTGGAGTTCAACGCCACCCACCTCGTGATCAACTCACGCACACGACGTCCAGGGAAGCGGTCATAGCTCCTAACCGGCAAGTGAGAATGACACATACCCACGACTTCTCACCCCCAAAATAAATAAATGTATATCACATAATAATCACATGGACGACTATGACCTGGGGAATATTCACACCCGGCTCATCTAGCCAGGATGCTCACCCTCTACGCACGTAACTTCCCAATGATATAAAGGAGGGGGTATGCTTAACTATATATATATACAATCATATAAGGTATGCATACATCCCACATAATAAAGATATACCATCATATAAGGTATACCTGCCACATCATTTTCATTTTCATTTTTATTATACGCTCTTAGGCGTAATAAATTTAATGTCATTGTTTAGTATCTTTCCCTCTTGATATACTAATCGTCAATTCTCACACCTCTTCCCCTCTTAGTATACACTATACTGTTTCTCTCTTGAAGCTCACGTATCACTTCTAATTATGATTTCTCTCTCAATTCTATTCATATTAGGGATATTCCTATTTCCGTATGCTCAATAATTAGCATTTATAATTCTCCATCCATCATAGGGTTCAATTCATTAATGAACCTTTAAGATTATACCAATTGGGATTGGATTCTAAGATCCGGTATCTCTAAATTATTCTCATTCTTTTATATGAATTTAATTGTTATATCTAACTAAAATCTCCAAATCAAGGTGGGCTTCCCCATTTAGAATATACCATAATATATAATCGGTATTCCTTAAATTTAGTCGATATGACTCCAAAATTTCCTATAAGGTAAACCCTCTAAAAGTCTCCATAACATACTCCAAATAACTCCTATACAGGTTCCCAATCGATAACCTTAGATGAAACGGGATGAAATTCTTTCTAGAAAAACATCTCCAAAAATCCCCTATTTCCGAATCGATTCGGCCCCAAAAACGAATCAATTCGGCTCATCCGAATCGATTCGGTCCAATAGACCTGGGGATTCTGCAACAGACCGAATCGATTCGGAAGGGGCGAATCGATTCGGTAAGTGCAGGAAGCTATTAAATGGGCTATTTTCTTCTTAACCCAAATTCCCAAAGATCAATTTTATCATCATCCAACCATTTTGCCTAAACCCAAGCACATATACATCATTATTATTCATCCGAAAACACATTTTAATTGATTTCTAACCCTAAATTCATTTTCTACAAAACAAATCTAAGGTTTTCCCCAAAAGTTAGGTTTTGATAAACTGAACCTAAAACCCAAAGATTCAATGCACAAATCATGCAATTGATGGTACACAACAATTATTTAGCAAGTTTAATCACTTGCCTCGGGTTCGTAGGGTCTGAATCCACCTTGAGATCATGTATTTGTTGGAAAATCCTCTTTCTCTCTCTTTCTCTCCTTCTTTTTCTTACTCTTTCTTCTTCTCTCTATCTTTTCTTCTACTTATCTTTCTCTCTTTGGAGAAATAATCCCCCGTAGGTTTTTAAGCCTATTCTCCCAAATGTACAGATCTTTAAATGATAATACGCACTTTAAATGACTCGGTAACTTTAATTCGTGTCAAACAGTCCTAAATTTTTTTTAAAACCTAAATAGACCCCAAGTACAGTCATTTCGACTTTCTCGACCCTTCGAGAACCAATGGTACCCTCACAATTGCCATTTGACACAATTTCTAACGACTCCAAATTTTGACCCCAATTGCCAACTTAATTATTCTTCAAATAAAATAATATTTATTTCTCTCAAAATAAATAAATTATCGTCTCCCAGACCTCGGGTTGTTACATTTACAGAGGTTAATATTTTCATACATTTATTTGTGATAAATTTGACAAATTATTATTTACAAATATTTATTTAGTTTTTGCTAAACTTTGCATGAAATGTTGGTGAACAAATATAAAAGAAGATATACAAATACGATATTTTCCAACACTATAAAAGCCACGAGAAACTATTTGTATCATAAATATTGTACAAATATGAGAGAGAGAAAAGGGAATAAAGGGTATAAATTTATGGGGAGATAAATAGGATTTCGTACAAAAGATTGTTAGAATATAAATTAAAGGGAGATGAATAGATGGATGCATTTTACAATGGTCTTTAATGCTAACACGAGTATATATATATATTTTTATATATATAATGAACAGACGTATAAAAAAAATTAAATTATAATTATGTTGTAATGAGTTACAAACGTGTAAATATATATATATATATATATATATATATATATATATATATATATATATATATATATATATATATATATATTGATAACCCTGAACCTCCACACGAACAAGCCCTTTGGACTCCCCCGTGCAAGCTAAACAGGGGGGGTACTGTGCAGGACCCACCTCCCACACGCACACCGCTTAAATACTGGCTTACTAGTGGGGAATCGAACCCAGCACCGTGCGCCTAACCACACAGTCCAAAGCTTGCCCTTACCGCTGGGGCATACTAGGGTGGGTAAACGTATTTATTAACATACATAACAACACATAAATACATTTCTTGTCATGCAATTCATATTCATGCATTAAGAAAAAAAGTAATGTTGTAATTTCATCAAATCTATGGAAATAAAAAATAAAAATAAAAATAAAAAATTTGCCCGACTGCTTAAGACTTTAAAAATAAAAAGTTCTAATATCACTTACCACATCAATTTGTAAAAGAAATCGTATAAAAAATGGTAAGAGTGCATTTTTTTGTGTGCTTTTGTTTTCCCTTAACAGTTATGTTCCTTATTATTATATTTTAGAATTTTCTCCCCATGGTGTCAACATGGTCTTTAATTGGCTAACATTAATGTCAATTTCTATATAAGGCAGAGAAGCTTTAATCTTTAATGATCCAGCTAGACGTATTTTATAGTTACCTATAGATATAATATATATTGAATGGTTTATTTATAACTTACCGATGTTTTACTAATGTAATGATTCTAACATATAAGCCAGGGAAGCTATAATCTTGGATGATCATGTTTATCGTATTTTACATACAATACATATTGAATGATTTATTTAGAATTTACACTGTTTTGCCAAAGTAATGATTTAACGTATATGTTACTTTATGTAGACTATTGAAAATTTTGGTTTTACTTTTTTTTAACATAATTTATGTTTTAAATTATTTTCTTATGAGGACCAATCCGCATTTTAAGAGTGCGAACCGGACATGTGTCACCGACGGTGAACCTAGAAAATATAGGCTAAATTATAGGCACTCTCTTTCTTCTTTCTAGGCTCACCGCCAGGTGACGCATGTGCAGTCCGCACTTAAAAATTACGGACTGACCCACACAGGTGCAGTACTCTCTCTCTCTCTCTCTCTCTCTATATATATATATATATATATATATATATGCATAGATGTTTTTCATTACATAATGATTGATTTTGCAGTAAGAATGAAGCTCGATTCAAGGTTAATTATTAACTTCCATGACAAGGAAAATAAATTCACTTTAAGGCACGTAAAAATAAAATAAAAACCATACTTTATTTAAACTTATATTTGGTTGTAATGCTTTAGGCACTACAATATCTAAGAAAACAAGTTTCCAAAAGGTTATTAATGTGCCAAAAAAAACTAGAAATAACATTACAAAGTTCAAAACTAAATATAAACCCAAATTACCAAGCCATTAGAGAAGAAGCAGTATTAATAGTCAGCAAGGAGCCTTCTCTTTTTGTATTTGGCCTTGAAGCAAGCTTGCCTGATTTTTTTTATTTTCTCTGTCATTCCAAAATCGGGTAGCTTCTCCATCATCTTTTTGTTCTCTTCTAGCATCTCTACCTCATTGGTTAATCCCATTTCCTAAAACTGCAATTTAAAATAAAATAATTATACTAATAAAATAGGTCGTACAATAATGCTATAATTAGATATTACCCCTCTATTTTTCATAGATTAGACTTGACCACCCACATGTGTTTTGACTTTCTTGTACCTTATGCATACGATGTTTATGTCTATTTTTTCAAAAAGCGGATGGTTATGTCTGATTGCTACATTTCTCAGAGGGGTAAAGTAAAACGAACACAATAAATTAAAATGACTTCTAAAAACATATATTCGGTAAACTTTTATTAAAGATAAAGGAAATGAATGAAAAATAATAAAGTATCCAATGACATTTTGAAAGAATCTTAACATGCAGGCAGGATAATAACTTAACATTATCAATGAGAGACTTCATACTCTTGATCTTCCTGTGAGGCTACCTCATAATATTCAGTTTTCTAAATCTTTTCTTCAACGCAGTCAATCCCACCTTCAAATATTAGGCTGCCTTAGTTATTGCAAAATTAAAATACTTTTGGATCTCATACATTTCTAATGGAGACGTTCTCGATCTTTTGTTTTTTCGACTTTAATTTTCTTTTGTGTTTGAAATCATAAAGTTTTTAGGATCAATCATATAAGTTCCTTCATCAGTGAAATAGCCCAAAATTTAAGTATCCATCAACAGTTTTTGCTTGGTATCAAGAATAAGGTCTTAACTAATAGATGAAAAATTATCATCCCACATGCTACACAAATCACCCGTACCAATACTCTCAAAATCAGTGAATTCCAACTAGGGACTGAAATTTTCATGTTGTGAAAATTGGTAATGATTTTGATTGTTTGTTGCAAAAATTTGTACTGATAATAATCAAAGGGAATTTGATGATTTAGTTGTGAAAATTGATGTTGATCATAATCAAAGGGAATTTGATTATTTTGTTGTGGAAATAGGTATTGATCGGAGTTGAAAAGATCACCCAAAGGACTATAATCCAAGTTATTAGTGACTGTTGAGTACTCCTCCAATTTTCTATACAAAAGATAAAATGTACACAACATATAAGGTTAGTCTGTATAGAATAGAGACAAAACTAAAGAACTTTAGTAAGTATGAGATTACCCTTGGGACTTTTCTTCAAAATATAACCAATCAAAGATATACTGATTCTCCATCCTTGAAAAGGTAAGTTGGTCATAATATATTATTGAAAAAAAAGGAATTGGATGAAGAAAAGAGGGGATGAAACAACATATAAGTTTGGATTGGGTTCGTTCATAACCTTTGGAGTTACAAAACATTGTGGCACATTTAATTGTATTTAACATTAAGAAAATGACAACTAAGACGGGAATTACATCTTGGATTTTAGATATCTAGGGAGAATTTACAAAGGTCACATAAATAATAGTTATTCATGCACTAATTGATGCACATGGAAAAGATGTTTGATGTTCTTAACTGTACAGATGAACAAAGGGTTTCATTTGGAACGTTCATGTTAGAAGGTGAAGCCGAACATTGGTGGAGAATGACTAAGAAAGTACATGGGGAAAGGAATAATACCATAGGTTGGAATGACTTCGTAGTAATATTTTACGAGAAATACTTTCCTGAAATGGTCCAAGACTAAAAAGCAGTTGATTTTATGAGCCTGGTTCAAGGAAATATAATGGTTAGTTAATATAATGCAAAGTTTACTGAATTATCCCATTTTGCACCTTATGTTGTGATAACTGATGTTTTAAAAGCCAAAAATTTTGAACGTGGGTTAAGGTTAAGTATTCATAGTCGAATTTACATCCTGAAGTTGACATCATATAGTGACATCGTGGCTAGGGCTATGATACCTTAGAGGGATGACGAGGAGTACAATAGAATTAGAGATGGTAAGAGGAATTCTGGGGAATAAATAGGGAAGAACACAAATAATAGAAACAATTTTAGGAAAACATCCAATGTTGGGGGAGCTAGGGATGACAAACGGTATAATAACAAGATATGTCAACAATGTGGGAAGATTCATGGAGGATGACCTTGTTACAAGGATATTGGATCTTGTTTTAGATGTGGACAGAAGGGACATCAGATAAAAGACTACCCAACACGAGCAAGGATTTTGATAAAACCTTTAGTTGAAAAGAAGGACCAAGGCAGACAAGGTAGAGTTTTTGCACTTTCTGATATCCAAGCTTCTAATGCAGTAGTGTTAGGTACACTTTTTATATGTGCACAACCGTTTCAAGTTTTAATAGATCCTGGTTATACCCATTCATTCGTTTATGTGCATTTTGTTAATCACTTTCTTAATAGGCCCGAACCCTTGAATCATAGCATGCACGTTTTTACTCCTTCGGGTGAGTTATTTATGGGAACTTTAGTATATAAGTCTTGCCCAATTGATGTTACTAGTTAAAAACTATTCACTGATTTGATAGTTTTAGACATAAAAGACTTTGAAGTCATTTTGGGAATGGATTGGTTAGCATCGTATCATGCTAAGGTAGATTGTTTTGAGAAGAGACTTACTTTACAAATACCTAACCAACCAGAATTCAGTTTTGATGGAACATGCTTCCTATCTCCCATTCGTATTATCTATGCAATGCATTATTGTAGTTTTCTTAAGAAGGGATGTCAAGGATTCATTGCGTGTGTTATTGATTTATAAACAAAATAGCCTATTTTAGAAGATATTCCTATAACTAAACATTTTCCAAATGTTTTTCCTGATGATTTATCCATTCTGCCTCCTAGTAGAGAAATAGAGTTTACGATTGACCTTATTCCTGGAACTATACCAATCTCAAAACCACCTTATTGCATGGCACCTTTAGAACTAAGGGAGTTAAAAGTTCAATTACAAGATTTATTAGATAAGGGTTTTATTAGACCAAGTGTATCCCCTTGGGGTGCTCTAGTGTTATTTGTTAAAAAGAAGGATGGGATGATGAGGTTATGTATTGATTATCGTGAACTAAATAAGATGATCATTAAGAATAAATATCCCCTACCTCGTATAGATGATTTGTTTGACCAACTACAAGGAGCACACGTATTTTCATAGATTGACCTTAGGTCAGGCTATCATCAATTGAAGATTAAGGAAGATGATATTTCAAAATTAGCTTTTCGTACTAAATATAGTCACTATGAATTTCTTGTGATGCCATTTGGACTGACTAATGCACCAGCCGCTTTTATGGATATGATGAATAGAGTGTTTAGGAAGTATTTGGATCAGTGTGTGGTTTTTTTCATTGATAAAATCCTTATTTATTCCAAGAGTATTGATGAACACGAAAAGCATTTAGAGACAGTATTACAAATCCTTAGGAGGGAGAAATTATATGCAAAATTAAAGAAGTGTGAGTTTTGGTTTCCTAGCGTATCTTTTTTAGGACATGTCATTTCCAAGGAGGGAGTGTCGGTTGACCCTCAAAAGATCAAAGATATACTATATTGGCCTAGACCAACTAATGTGATGGAGATTCTTAGTTTTCTTGGATTAACAGGATATTATCGAAGATTTGTTGAAGGATTTTCTAGTTTTGACAAACCTCTATCTAGGTTAACCCAAAAGGAGGTAATATGAATGATCTTAGGAAGTTGAGAATAGTTGTCAAGAACTTAAGAATGGATTACTAACTGCCCCAATTTTAACTATTCCTTCTGAGACAGGGGGATTTATGATTTTTAGTTATGCTTCTAAAAATGGTTTGGGATGTGTGCTAATGCAAAATGGAAAAGTAGTATCTTATGCCTCGATACAGCTAAAACCACATGAGCAGAATTATCCAACCCATGACCTTCAATTACCAGCTGTAATTTTTGCACTTACGATTTGGGGACACTATTTGTATGGTGAGACTTGTGAGATTTATACCGATCATAAGAGTTTGAAGAATATATTTACTCAAAAATAATTGAGCATGATACAAAGGAGGTGGTTAGAGTTGATTAAGGATTATGATGTAAATATTCATTATCACCTTAGGTAAGTTAATATAGTAGCTGATGCTTTAAGTAGGAACTCTAAACCAAATTTAACGTGTCTTATTACAAGCCAGGAAGCACTGTTGAAGCATTTGAGAAGTATGGAAATAGATGTATAGGAATAATCGCAAACTCAGAAGTACAACCCGTGTTGATGGAAAGGATGAAAATTGCACAAGTAAATGACCCACAACTGAAGAATATTAGAGAATAAGTTATTGAAGGAAAGAGGATTGAATTTGGGATGCGAGATTATATATTGAGGTTGAAAAATAGAGTGTGTGTGCCATGTGATGCCCAACTAAAGAGGCAAATTTTGGAGAAAAGTCATTACTAAAGATTCACATTTCATCCCGGATGTACAAAAATTCATAGGGATCTCCGAGAAGTTTTTTGGTGGAATAACATGAAGAGGGAGATAGCGAAATTTATATCTCAGTGTTTGGTTTTTCAACAAATAAAGGATGAACATAAAAAAACCATCAGGATTATTACAACCCCTACCAATACCTGAGTGGGAGTGGGAACATATCAGTATAGATTTTGTGACATGGTTACCAAGGAGTTCAAATGGTAATGATTCTATTTGGGTAATTATTGATAGATTAACTAAATCTGCTCATATTCTTTCCATTAAGATTACCCATTCTTTAGAAATGTTAGCTAAGTTGTACGTTCGGGAAATTATTAGGCTTTATGGAACCCCAGTTTCAATTATTTCTGATCGTGACCCTAGATTTATGTCTCTCTTCTAGAAAAGCCTACTAGCAGCCATAGGAACAAAATTAAATTTCAACACCATTTTTCACCCTCAAACGGATGGACAATCTGAGAGAACCATTCAAACCTTAGAGGATATGCTTGGGGCATGTTTACTTCATTTAAAAGGGAATCGAGATGATCATTTACCATTAGTGGAATTTGCATATAATAATAGTTATCCAACAAGTATTTAGATGGATCCGTATGAGGCACTTTATGGTTGAAGGTTTCATTCCCCTGCATGTTGGGTAGAAGTTAGGGAAAGAATTTTTTGGGACCATAATTGATCAAGATCCCAATAGAGAAGGTGAAATTTATACAAGACCGACTTCGAATCGCTCAAAGCCGTTAAAAGAGTTATGTTGATAATCGTCGACGAGAGCTAGAATTCTAAAGAGGAGATTATGTGTTCTTGTGAGTATCACCAGCAAAGGGAGTAATTCGATTCGGGAAGAAAGGAAAGTTGAGTCCAAGATACATAGGACCTTTTGAAATCCTTGAAAGGATAGGAGCTGTTGTGTATAGAATAGCCTTACCTCCTGAACTCTCTAGTGTGCATAATGTGTTTCATGTTTCAATGATGAAGAAATACGTCCCAGATCCAACACATATCTTAAGTCATGAACCTCATCAAGTTAGAGAGGATTTGTCATACATTTAGCATCCGATAGAAATTTTGGACCATAAAGATCAAATATTATGAACCAAGGTAATTCCATTGGTCAAAGTGTTATGGCGTAATCATTCCATTGAAGAAGCAACATGGGAGCGGGAAGATGAAATAAAGGAGAAATATTCATACTTGTTTGAAAATTAATGTTAGTCAAGTTTGGGGACTAAACTTTTTATAAGGAGGGTAGGGTGTAATGACCCTATTTTCTTATGCCAATATATAATTGTCTTCTTTCAATTTCATCTCACTTACTATCTAATAATGTTGTATTATTACATATGTGATATTCCGGATTCTTAATATAATAAAACCCATTTTTTTAAATTTGAAGAATTTATTATAAAATGAGTCAAATTGATATTTTAGGACACATCTTCGTCTAAATGATAAGTTTCGGGGTAGAAAATATAATTTTACAAAACTTTAGGGACTTGATTTTTAGTAAAGAAAGTTCCAGGGACTAAAAGTAAAATATAAATAGGACCATTTTGTAAATAAAATATTTTCAAGGACCTCTAAGAAATATTGAAAATATATCGTGTGAAATTACCAAAATGCCCTTAATGTGTAAAATGACCATTATACCCCTAACACATTTCCACCTTATGCTTGACACCTCGTGCTAACACGCGTCGTCGATATAGCTAAACTAAAAACACGTGTCACTGCTCGGTGAAATAAGGCTGCAAAACCCCTCTGTTGCGCGACACCTCAACGCCGTTATAAAGGCTTGGTCATCTAGACAATTATCACCGCCGTGAAATCCCTGGAGAATTATAAATACGGCCTTTAGGATCATTTAAACTCATACCGTTTCCTTGATAATTATAGTAAGAAAGAGTGATATCGTAAGAGGGAATTCTGTAAGTTTAAGAAGAATTTTAATCTTAACGAAGAAATCAAAGACTCAATATCGATAACTTCGAACTTCTGTTTTAGGTGAGTACTCTGACATTCCTTGTGCGTTTTAGTTATATGATATTATGCAAACTAAATATATTTTATGAACTGATTTTATTCTCAAAATTCATGTGATACCGATGACTGATTCCTTGTGATATGTTTATATTTGTCCATATAGATATACCGATTAAAAAGAGTTTTTAATATGATATTGAATATTGAAAATAAGATTTGTCCTAAGGGACCTCTCTTACTGACTGAACTTCCCAGCTGGGTTATCACTTGTATCCCTAAATAAGGCATTGTGATGAACAAGTTCGATTGAACCTCAACTACCGGGCAATAATATGGTAGAAGAATACGGTAGTTATGTGTACTTGGCCATTAAAATTATATGATTGAAAGAAAAAGATATTGAAATTGATTTGCCGTATTTGTTCTATTCAGTGCTATTCATTTCTATATACTGTCATCTCAAATTTTATACAACAAATTCCTATCGATATATGTATATGTCTACTCTTTGGATTTGAATAGTTATTAATTTTCTGAAGAAAACCTTGGAATGTCTAGAGATTAAACCTCACTTGGCTTTTAGCTGATGTTGTATAAATAACCATTTTTCAGGAAACGTTTAGGCTCACGGACGGAACGAAAAAGGGCTATATTGAAGATTTAGATTTTAGAGGTCTTTTTCGTAAATTGTTTATTTAGAGCATGTCTGGCTCTCTTGTAATATGTTTTAAAATTTCTCTTAAGTTGTAGCTCGTTGTCACTTTTAAAATAAATGAAGTTTCCTTTTACAAAGATCTGATGACGTAATTCCTTTACTATCAGTAGTTTACTATTCATGACCAAGTGATCATATTTCCGTTGCACTTATTTAAAGAAACAATTTAAGTCAGAATATATGTTGCCTTAGTAGCATGTCAAGACACTCGTTCCCTACTACAAATTTTGGGACGGGGTCGTGATAAAAGAAATATTACAATGGATGATAGGGCAAAGCGCTATTCACCATAGATCAATAGATATTCTATTAAGGAGTCTATTAGGTTCTTGATATATTCCGTATTTTTGTAGAAATATTTGGTAATTTATTAATGTAAATATTAGGGTGATCTAGTGGAATTGATTTGGTGTAGGGTTTTAGTCATTCTGTGATTTTGAAACTTAAACATCATAATATGAAAGTGGGAAGTGGGAAGTAGAGTATAGGTTAGGAAAAAATAATTAAAAGCAAGACCAGTAGACACCATGCTTTCCTCAGTTTTATTTGAAACTTAAACATCATAATATGAAAGTGGGAAGTAGTGTAAATTATATCCATAATAAACTGTGCCAATGTGTAAACACCCTTCTTGAGACATGTAGTGTTCGATTTACTTATCAATTAATATATAGCTTAATCCAACTTTAAAGTTATTGGGTTAGAAACATTGGGAACACATATTTGAGTTTGTGATCAACTCCTTTGTGTGAATGTGCTAAAGGTTAAAGCATCTCCCGTGTGAATGTGTATGTTCCGCTTATGTGGATGTGAAATAGCGCAATATGAATCTTATATAACGACAAAGTTAATTTACACATTTACGTAAAAAAATATATTTTCACCAATGCAAATGTCTGTACTTTTACTAATTTATGTACTTGTATGAATAATGTTTCTGGAGATCTTCATGTTAATCGTGGTTTAAGTCTTACCCATTCGGGCTTCTGAGAAACTTCGTGTTGTCATAAATATGGTGAGAAATTGATTGCGTGATAAAGGTTTGGTGGCCAAAAAATGGGACGTGTGTACTCTAGAAGCATTAAAACGGGTAACTTTAGAGGCAATTTTTCATTCAACTCTCAATGTTTTATATAAGATAGATACACCATGTTATTCAGCTCACAGAGGAGATCATGCTGTTGCATAGTCCCACTATTATCAAAGTGTGGTTCCAATTTTAGTTTGAGCGTAAATTTGCTCATAATCTGGAAATTGAAACCATTTTCTCAACAGTTTGTGTGCTGGTTACTTGTCTCTAATTAAAAAGGAAACCTCATCCCTTGATATGAGTCACATTTCCTATGAGTGAGGTTGTTATATTCATGGTTGGAGGACACAAATAAAAGTAAACTGTAGTTAATAATAATGAATGCATGTTTAACGAATTCATTCTTTAGATTGCCATTATTGACTTTTTTGAGTCATTTTGTGTGTGCATGTCTTTCGTTAGAGTATTCTCATTATGTGCTTAATAATATATAGAAAAAATTAATTACAAAAATAGCATGAAAGAACTAAGTTCCAGAATACTTTTGTTGGTACTGTTCCCAAAACCTGGAAAGAAAGGAGACCCAATTATGCGAGTGTCTTTTTATGTCTTCCTGGGATAATTTGAGCGAGTTTAAAGGTAATGTTAAGGTACTGAAATGAAGTATGGTGTGGTGAATTCTTGGACTAGTTTGTTTGTATTATCAAATATGGACATACATCTGCATTATGGAGAGTTATAACCATCAATTTTTATAAGAAGGGAGAAGTTTTATTTAGGATGGACTAGTGAGGATTATTAGCCAATAATCGTGCAAAGTTGAATAGGAATGTTTCAATTGTCTTTTGGTGATTACTATTGGTATTTATTTGTAGTGTCATTAGTACGGAGTCTAATTTCTCTTGCTGGCTACTACTGGAATTGGAGGGGGCGACTCCAAAGACTTAGGAGTGAAATACAAAGGCTTGCAAATTAAGAAAGTTTAATTGTAGCTTTTTCTCTAAAGACAGCCTGTTTATTCATAAGAATCTATTCCACTCCATATGTCTAGTTTGTTGAGGTAGATATGTTCATGTTGCCTTGGCATTGTCGCAATGAAAAGAAAACATCGTATTGAGGAAATGTTTTTTTTCTGCATCATAGTGAGAAGAGAGTTTTATCCCATCCACTGCCTCTAAATAATGGAAATTAAATGGGAAGTATCTTGGGTTATTTTTTGCGAGGTTTATTACATACATGACAGTGAAAGAGGAGTGGTACGGGAAGAGAGAATTATTACGACCCAAAAAAACTCTCAATTTATATTCCTCTCCTATAGTGACTAACGCTAAGGAGTTTGTCAACTTGCTTGCAAAGATCCATCTATAACCATGTCATATTATTTATACTAATTATCAGACAACACCCCTTCAGGATTATATTTTCCCTTCCGGTGGCGATGGTCTGCACTTGGTAGTGGACAAAAGGGGAAATTTCATGCGAATTGCTTCTACAAAGGTGCGAGGAAAAAAGGAAAAATGGGAAAGGATAGATGTCTAAATTGAATATCAATGATGATGATGAGTAAGTGAACACAAAACATTCTTTGGAGTGCCATGGACATGTTATAAGATGATGACAAAAACATACCTCACATTTTGATCATGTTATCCCATGTGAAACGTGGAATATGTGGCCATCATTCTAGTTTACTTCCCATATTAAGGAAGTGATTAGGATGTTATTTCAAGAAGGGCTCATCAAGTGTTTTTTTGCTACAGAGACATTCACCATAGGCTTGAATACGCGTGCAAAAACTATTGTCTTCTTAAATTTTTGTAAATGATGAAGATAAATATAAATGAATACCCAGTAAAGAGTATGTACATATGAGTTGATGTGCTGGTCATCATGGTATTGATGAATGTGGGATTTGCATCCTTATGGTGGATTAGAAGATGGAACCATCTAATGATCATAAGCTCAACGTTATACACCATAAGAAGGAACTTATTAACAAAATTATGTCAATTAAGCAAGCAATGCGAACTTCCACGATACTAATGTTTAAAAATGAACTTAAAGAAAGGAAAAGGGTCCTCATGCGAGTAGGATATGTTATGAGTGATGACGTTATGGAGTTGAAGGGGAAGGTGGCTTGTGTATCAGGAACGCAAATGCATTGAAGTTTATCCGAACTCATATTTAATGGTTGTTTTAAGGACGCAAATCTTGAGGAGATGATATAGCTTCTCTATTGTTTAATGTGTTAAGATAAGTTTCAGGAGGCTCAGAATCCTCGTTAGGAACTTGAGTTGCACTTTTCACAATTGCAAGATACAACTCGGAGGGTGGAAAAAATTCATCTCGAGTGCAAGGCTCAACTTAATGTGAAAGGTTTTGCGAGCTCTTTCTAACATGATATCATGGAGGCCGTTTATGCGTGGGAAAATAGGTCCAATTCTATGAGATAAAGGAAATCACACAGTTATTTTAAGGCAACTTAATTACTAGAGAAGACTCAAGGAAGTTCTTAACAGCTAATACAAGAAGAAAAAATTGTTCGGGAAAGTGATCTTAAAGCATGATTCGAAGATGCAGTTTCTAAAATGAAGAGGGATATTAACTTTGCAGCATCACTTATAGTTGAACACTGCCATTAGATGAATTATAGTGGATTTATTATTGGAACATAGAAATGGTGATTGGGTGAGACAAGTTTTGTTATACAGTATGTGACATTTCTGTCATTGTAAAAAGTGACACTAAAGAGGAGATTAATTTCAAGTGGATATATACCTTGGGGAGTAGTCAGGAGGCAAACAATTTTAGATGTATCATTGAAGATAAAATAAAGATCGAGGGTGCACGTTAAATTACTATATCAGCATTATCTGCTTCTGAAAAGAAATGTTGCCTTGGCATTGCTACATCATGTTGAATGTCATGACAAGTATTTCTAATACATGCATTTTAGTTATGCAAGTCTCGGTCTCTTGGATCTGTATTTATCTCACATATTAGTTTATATTCAACATCCATAACAGAGGAGACAATCCCATAAATTCTCTTTATAGAGAAACCTTCCCTTTATATTCCAAAGGTAACCATAAAAAATTGGTCTTAAAACATGAGCCTTGTGTTTTAGAGTTTTAGAACTACAAGGTTTAGTATCAATTGGCATAATCTTACCTGGGTTCCATTCTCATCTCTGGAATATATACTCACAACTGGAAATACTTAGATTATACTCTATAATCAACATTATATGAAATTGTTAGTGCAATTTATATGTCTCTTTAATTAGAAGGGAGACCGTATCTCCTAACACTATCACATTTGCTATGAGCGTATTTGTTTTATTGGAGGCAATATTATATCGATTTAGCACAATTTGATACCGCGACTGACGATTAACCTGCGAAATAATGAAATATGAACATAAGGCTAATTTTATTGAGATCGATGGACTAAAATGCACATATTTAGGGTATAAAATAGACACTTTTAGGTACTTATCACACCACCCTCAAATAGAACATTGCTAGTCCTTGAACAAATATATAGAGAAAAAGAGATAAATGACCAAAAGTGTGCCACTTTCACAAGCACTTGTGATTGCACTTAGCATGTGGAACTAGTCGTTCAACCTGTTGGTTGCCTTACAAGATGAGTGTTGTCTCATGAGGGTTTGCAGTTAATGTACCCACAAAATTCAAAATTTTATTTTAAATCCAGTCTCTTATTTGATGATGAAGAGCTATACGAACCAACTTGAAAGGATGTCAATCAACACCATATTTAACTATCAAGGTAAGGCATAAATTCACATAATACCCAAAGCGTAATCCTTCCTAAAACTCAGCATGTGTTAGTGTGAAATAATCATAAGTATCATCAGAGAAATTCTTAGACCGCCTGTATAGAATCAACGTTTTGACTTCAATTCTCACTAGATATATCTCTCTAAATCGAACTCTCTGAGAATCGGGTAAGTGTATCTCTCTAGTGTGTGAGGAGGTGAGTAAATGTACACAAGGTCAAACATCTCACACACTTTATATGAAATGACGGATATATGAAAGAAATTGATCTCATGATGGAATGATACTCTCTCTCTCTCTCTCTCTCTCTCATTTTTTGTTATAAGTTAGGTTGCGTCGCACTCTTAAACACCCCGGTTACCTAGGGGAAACGAGGTTAAAGTCCTACAACGGTTGTAATAACTAATCAACATGATTTAATCATTTATTTAATTTAGGGAATTACTTTTATATCCATGCAAGCCACATCGGGTTGGGTTCATGCATTTCAACCCTTAGAAATCAAGTCGGACATGGTTACGTGAGAAATAATACAAATCTTAAATTTGCAGGTGATGAAAATCATAATTATGTGAAATGTGTAATGAAAATTCAAAGAGGGACTTTAATAAGAAATAATGAATCACCAACTGAAAATATGAAAACAATTACAAGCAACGAAGAAAATAGTACTTGGAATAAAGAAGAGCCTTGAATTAATCTAAAAGGATGAACAAAATGTTGAATAAGATGAATCCTAAAGTTCTTAGCTTAAAAAACCACTCAAAACTAACTAAAAATAAGCCTCATAATGTCTGGTATGATAAAAGAATAATACACCACGTTATTTTAAGTGTTTGCACTATGCATAACTCTATTTTTGAGGAATAAGGAATTAAAAATCGGTCTAGGCAACCGGTTCGGTTCTCCTTCTTTACTAGGGCGAACCAGCTCAGTGTATACCAGTTTGGGGAAACGGTTCTACTTATTATTCATCGATTCGTTTTGGTGCTGACAGTGTGGCGAACCGGTTCGGTTATGATTTCATCGATTCGGTTCAGTGACTTTATATTTTTCTTCCTTTTTTCCCTTGATTTCTTCTCAACTTCAAAGTTTCCAAACTTTTTACCTAAGATTTGAATTTGGATGACGTTTCTTTATATGTGCTTATGGACTTGAGGTCTTCAACTTTCCTCTTTCGTGTTCGGATTCCTGGTGTAAAATCACTGTTTTTCCCTTGACTCTTCTTCTTTTCTTTCTCTTTTGATTTTGAATTTTCTCTTTTCTTCACTTGCATATAATATTTGCAAAATGTACGAGAAATACACGAAACTCGATGCACTCGATGGAAGATGTCAGTAGCAAGTATATGAGATAAATCAATACAAATTACACTACCTAGGGGAATAAAAGTCTCTAAATTACGAGGATAAATCGAAAGAATTTATGCCTAATCAACCTCAATTAGTATAGAATCTATGAAAATATAAAGAACACGAATATATTCATTCACAATCCTAAAAAATGCCGTTGGTGCGAACCATAATAATATGGGATCTATGAAAATATAGAGAGCGCATATTCATTCATAGTCCTAAAAATATGGCATTTGAGTGGACCACAATAATATAGGAGCTATTAATTATAGAGAGTCGTATATATTCACATTCCTTAACCAATGTCGCTTGCGCAAACGACAATAATATATCACCTATTAAATATAGAGAGCATATGTATGTTCACATTCCTCAAGAAATTCCAATGGCGCGGACCACAATGATATAGGAGCTATAAAATTTAGAGACCACATAAATACAGTGAACATGCAAAATGTGTGTTTTTTTTAATTAAAACTAGGGCAACAAATGTAGAAGTTGGACTCATATTGTATTTTTCGTATCAACAACAAACAACATAATATGATATCATCACTCCATACACAATGTCTACAAATTTATACATATGAGAACATAAAATACATGATAAAATAGGGAAAAGGTTATATAAAATCTAAGGACACAAAAATATGTAGTACATGGAATACATATTAAAACACTCAATATACAATGATAAACAGGTGATATCATAAATATAATGCTAAGAACACAACATATACATAGTGTATGGTATAAACTTAAGAAAAAACTTAAGGAGATAATATTACATTCAATACACAATGAATTACATCAAATACATTATGAAATCATTTTCGTATGCTGTGTTCTTCATTTGAAGCGAAATTAAGTGAAATAGAGTAAGAAACTTCATCGATTTAGGGTTTACAAACCAAAAAAGCTAGAAAAACCAACAATATATGAGCATGGATGGATTAATACCTATTAGTGTTGTTTGAAATAATATGATTGAGAATGATAATCGTTTATTACAACTTCGATGATTAGCATTTGATTGGAAGAGAGAAAGTTTGAGGTTTTGATCATTCGCGCTTATAAGGTGTGTTTGTTTTGAGATTAGAGGGTATTTATATAGTATACCTAATCGTTTAAAATTTGTTGTGTCCCGGTTTATAGTCTAAAATTATTAGTCCAAGGACTTAACTGTAAAAGACCTTTATCTTTTTTTCCCATATTGAAATTATCTCCAAACATTTCTCTCCCTCTTTTATTTCAATTCACAACAAACTCATATCATACTAGTATTAAATTACAATTTCAACAACACAAAAAAATGCACATTTCAACTTGTAAATAAAATACAAATTTTAGCCACTAAAAAAAGGAATACGGACATGACTCAATTAAAATATGACCCTATAGGAAATTTTATTTTTATTACCTAACCGGAACCCGGTGCAATTAAATGCGACCAAAAATGATTTTTTTAACTAAATACGAACATGACCTAATTGAAACACGACATGACACAACACAACACATCACAAATTTTTTAGGCAATACTTTTTTGTTTTTGAAATCAGTTTTGTGCCTTTTTAAGGTAGTAAATTTTTTTTGTTAAAATAAATTTTATGTCATATCTAATGTTAATTAAATTTTTTTAGTTAAGGCACGATGCAAGTTTTTTTTACCAAACACGATATAATTAAAATGCAATGTCACGTAACACAAAATTTTAATTTTTTGCCTAACGCGAACACGACCCAAAAAACGCGACACTACATGAAATCTAATTTTTCTTACTGACCGTGAACATGGACCAACTAAAACATGACATGAAATCTAATTTTTCTAACTGACCAAAAAAAGCGACACTACATGATTCTAATTTTTTAAAAGTTTTAAACATATTTTTTTTAAATAATGTACAATTATATATGTATAACAGAGTTTTTATTATAAATATTAAAATTACATAATAAGTCCGTTTTTATTATTAAAAAAAAGCAGCGTGAGGATATTTTAAAATATATATGTGTGTGTGTGTGTGTGAAAAATCTTTTTAAAAGATCTTTTTTTTTTCTTTTCTCAAATCATTTTTGGGTGATCAAATCCTAAATAATAATAGGATCAAAAACCAAAAAGTCCCTCAAACCTTTTCTAATACATATTTAGTCCAAGCCTTTTATTTTGTACCAAAAAGTCCCTCAAACACCCATTTAATTAACATTCCCTGATTTTTAATGGTTCGCGCTGGCAGCATGGTGAAGAACTTTTTTGAGCAAAATAAAAATTCTTGGACTAAACGTGTATTAAAAAATGTTTGAGCGACTATTTAGTTTATAACCCATAATTATATGAGGGTATTTTCGATATGACACAAAATATAAAGGGGCATATACTAAACAGTCTCTTGAACTTCTTTCAATACATGTATAGTCCAAGCCTTTTTATTTTGTACCAAAAAGTCCTTTACCATGCCAAAAAGTCATTTACAATGACACTGGCGCGGACCTTTACAAGTAAGAGAATAAGGGACTTTTGGTACAAAATAAAAGTCTTGGACTAAATGTGTATTGTGGGACTTTTTGGTATTTGATCCAAATATAAAGGTTGAAATGGGGGCAAACCCTAAAAAATTCAACAAGTGGGGGGTTCGCCTGAATTTCAAAAATAAAAAAGATATCAAAACCAAATTAATCTAATTAAATATTAATTTAATGTAAAATTTATTTAACTTTAAAATAATACATAACTCTAATTATTTATCAATCTAAAATAAATTTAAAAAAAAAGATAATATGTTTCCGTTTTCTTTTGGCTTTTTTTATCAGATTGGACTTTTTTGCTAAAAAACTGTGAGAAACAAAATGCATTGTTTTTGGGAAAGAGATTAACGGTTCGGATTGTTTTGGGTATTGATAAATCCCTACATTTTAACTGACCTGCTGTTTTCTTGCCTCCAAATCCCATACTTCGGGAACAAACAACATGCACCGCCACATTTATTTAACTTTAAAATAATCTAATTAAATATTAGTTTAATGTAAAATTTATTTAACTTTAAAATAAGACATAACTCTAATTATTTATCAATCTAAAATAAATATTAAAAAAAAAAGAGAATATGAAGAAGGGTTCGATAATAAATGAACGCCTTCATTGGATTGCGTTTAACAAAGGCACAGACTTCCAACCCCAAAGCCCGACGCAATAGTTGGTCTAGGAGTTTTAGAGGGATGCCTTTGTACGTCACGTGTGGATAAGGATATCAAAGTAATATTGAGATACTAACCATGAGAGAGTATGGTGTGGTTGAATCCCGGACTTTTATGTTCGTCATTTCAAATTTGAACCTAAACCAATATTATGGAGAGTTGACACCGTTGATTGTTACTAGGAAGGGGGACATTTTGTTTTGATTGTACTGTCGTGGAGTTGAACTATTAGCCTACAATCCTACCGAAGATTCATATAGGAAGGTTTCAAAGAGTGGCGATTATAGTACATGCAAGTGCGTTAGTGAAAAGTCTAGTTTCTCCCATGGGATACCACTGGGATACGAAGCGACACCAAAAGCGTGGGAAAGAAATAACCTGGACGACTGAGGGACCGTTTGGTTTTTTAACCTCGAAAGATTGAATGCTTAATGAAAAATTCTGAATGTTGAAAAATACGTATGTTTTTTTATGGAATGACGTTATTTCACTCTGAATGTTCAATGCTGAATATAATTAATTTGAAAATTTTTCCATTATTAACAATTTACTAATTTATTTTATATAGTGTCATTTAGCAGATAAGATAAGAGTAAAATTGGAATGTAATTTTATTTTTTTTAAATGCAGCATTGCACATTGAGAGGGGTACTTGCCTCATAATGCTTAATGCTGAATTTTAACTTAAAAATACCCCTTAAAGTGATCGAGAGGAAGAACCGCTCAATGAAGAAAGAACAGAAGGGAAAATGAAAGTAGTTCTAGAAGATCTCCTTGTATTTCTTTCCATTTTTAGTTTATGTATGTTATGTAGTTCCAAGTCTATATATCACTAAGTACGTATCTAGACATTGGTCCTTTTATTTTCTCATTGATAGGGTTAATTATGTTTTATATATACAATTAAATTTGTTTGATGAATTTGTGTGGTAGTTCATTGTTTCATATCAAACTTAATGCTAGAGACAAGATTCAGAGTTGTTTACCTAATTCAAAAGATATCGGTGCTAGTCAAGGGTCACAACTGCTTAATAACTATATGTTGGACTCTACATCTTTTGATGTGGACCATCCAACATTACCATACGTCTGTAATAATACAATTTTGAGGTTCACCATGACACACTACGACTCACACTACCTCGAATTGATTATATCGACGCACATTGCAACCCGACACAAAGCCCGTTGATGGTCCTGATCAAACCACCAAATTTGATACCACCGTTAGGTCCCAAACTCACAGCTAGCCACCAATATTATCCTCAAATTAATCACTTGGACCTAGCCCAGTGTGGGGTTTGAACCCACAAGGTCTCGGTGTTGAGTCAAATGGACGCACCCACTTCATTATTATATGTTAGACTCTACATCTTTCGATGTGAGATAAATACACACAAGATATTTAACAATTAGGTATTTCTTATTTGGTTAGGCCATTCAATTCACTTATTAGGTTGTAGAAATTATTTAATTCCATAAACATCAGGGAGATTTTTATACAATGGACCTCGAGGTTTTGCTTTAAGTCTTGTTGTTGGCTAATGGTTTTAGTCTGAACAAGATATTTGGATGCCGAAGTGATAACCTGCTAATGGTTCATCTCTATTTAGGGTTAAAAATACTATGAATCACACCAAAATGATTAATGTTCACCTTATTGATGGACAATTACAGGGAGGTATACCATGTACAAAGAGTGTTGGAAGTAGGAACCAAAGGCATACAAAATTTATGTAAAAGATGAAAATTGCATGAAAAAAAGGACATCTGAAAAATATGTACTATATTGTTGTTTGGTCATATATAATGACACTGGTTATGTAATATTTTATGATGTGATATTTTTTGTACCCTTCAATGGGTACAAAGTAACTCCATAAAAGTAGTGCTATTGGTGCCCTGACGGGACCCCATACCACAAGTCAATGTTTAATAGGTAGGTGAGAGAATAAGTGGAATCCACGTCAGATTTTGTGGAGATTTTTGTACTCGTATCATTATTCAATCTAAAAATTGGAACCATTTTCCAAACACTTCTTGTACAGGTTACTTATCTCTAATTAAAAAGAAACCTCATCCTTTGATATTATCACATTTTCTATGAGTGATGTTGTTATATTTATGGTTGGAGGGCACTAATAAAAGTAAGTCGTAGTTAATAATAACCAATACATGTTTAACGAATTCATTTTTTAGATTGCCATTATTGACTGTTTTGCCTATTTTTCATTAGTGGATTCTGATTATGTGCTTAATAGTTTGTACAAAAAAATTAATTCCAGACATAGCATGGCAGAACTATGTTCCAGATTACTTCTGTTGATACTATTCCCAAAACCTGGAAAGAAAGGAGACCCAATTATGACCAAGATGGTCATCAAGCCTTTGTATAGAATATGTGTAATGGTTTTGTTCTTACTAATCTTTATTCTTGTGTCATCCTTCAACTAGATAATTCGTGAGATCGCTAACACCGGATTGCTTGCACGATGATGGCTATGGATTCATCGAGGTCTTTGTTATTGGCCCTCCATTAGTAATTAAAAGGTCGTACTAAGGCTTTCACAACAAAATACAGAAATGTGGTGTTAAATTAATTATTTTAATCTGGTGAAGTTAATTATTTTAATCTATTGAAGAATAAGTTTAAGAAGTCTCCAACTCCAAAGCCCAAGTACATGGAAAATAATGCAATAAATGGGTTTGGCGGTTTTAGGCGGGTGTCTTTTTATGTCTCTCTGGGACAATTTGAGCTAGTTTAAAGGCAATGTTAAGGTACTGAAATGAAGTATGGTGTGGTGGAATCTTGGACTACTATGTTTTTAGCATTAAATATGGACATACATGTGCATTATGGAGATTTAACACAATTGATTTTTATAAGAAGGGAGAAGTTTTATTTAGGATGAACTAGTGAGGATTATTGGCCTACAATCCTACAAAGTTGAGTAGGAATGTTCCAATCTCTTTAGGGGATTATTGTTGCTATTTATTTATAGTCTCATTAGTGCAGAGCCTAGTTTCTCCTGTTGGCTACTGTTGGAATTGGAGGAGGCGATGCCGAAGACTTAGGAATGAAATACAAAGGCTTGCAAATTAAGAAAATTTGATTGTAGCTTTTTCTCTAAAGACGACCTATTGATTCATTACTATTTTTTCAATTCCATATGTCTAGTTTGTTGAGGTAGATATTTTCATGTTGCTTTGGCATTGCCGTGATAAAAAGAAAACATCATACAGTGGAAATGTTCTTTTTTTCTTTGCATCATAGTGAGAAGAGAGTACTAGCCCATCCCCAGCCTCCAAAAAATGGAAATTGCACTAAAGATGGCTTGGGTTATTTTTTACAAGGTTCATTACATATGTCATAGTGAAAGAGGAGTGGTATGAGAAAAGAGAATTATAATGGCCCCAAAACACTCTCAATTTTTATACATTTCCAATAGTGCCTAATGCTAAGGAGTTTGCCAAATTGGTTGCAAATATCCACCGATAACCATGTTATATCATTTATACTTGTTATTAGACAACACCCCTTCAAGATTATATTTTACCTTCTGGTGGTGACGGCCTGTACTTAGTGGTGGAAAAAAGGGGAAATTTTGTGCGAATAGCTTCCAGAAAGGTTTATATGCACTTGTTCCCACTAGTGAAGGTGCGAGGAAAAGAGGAGAGAATGTGAAAGGGAGGAAGGGGCTGTTAGTTAGGAGAGTTATAGAAGAAAGTGTCATATTTAAGATAGTGAAATAGATAATGTAGTGTCAATATGTTCCTTCCATTATTTTCAGATTCAACAAATGGGAATTTGAATTTCTTGCAATGACAGACGTCTAAACTGAATCTCAATGATGATGATGAGTAAGAGAACACAAAACATTCTTTGAAGGCTATGGACATGTTATCAGATGATGATAAAAATATGCCTCACATTTTGATTATGCTATCCCTTGTGAAACGTGGAATAGGTGGCCATTATTCTATTTTACATGCCATATTAAGGAAGTGATTGGGATATTATTTCAAGAAGGTCTCATCAAGTGTTTTCTTGCTACAGAGATATTCACCATAGGCTTGAATATGTCTGTGAAAACTATTGTCTTCTTAAATTTTTGTAAATTTGAAGAAGATAAATATAAATGAATACCCAGTGAAGATTATGTACAAATGAGTTGTTGTGCTGGTCGCTATGGTATTGATGAATGTGGGATTTCCATCCTTATGGTGGATGAGAAGCTAGTACCATCTAATGAGCACAAGCTTAACGTTATACACGATAAGAAGGAACTTATTAACAAATTTCAGTCAATTAAGCGAGCAATCAGAACTTCCATGGTACTGATGTTTAAAGATGAACTTAAAGAAAGGAAAAGGATCCTCGTGCGAGTAGGATATGTTACGAGTGATGGCGTTATGCATTTGAATGGGAGAGGTGGCTTGTGTATCTGTAGTGCAAACGCATTAACGTTGACCGAACTCATATTTAGTAGGTTTAAAGGATATAAAGATGTAGCTTCTCTCTTGTTTAGTGTGTTAATATAAGCTTAAGGAGGCTCAGAATCCTCGTTAGGAACTTTAGTTTCTCTTTACTTAATTGCAAGATATAACTCTGAGGGTTGCCAAAATTTAACTGAGAGCAAGGCTCAACTTAATGTGAAAAGTTTAACGAATGCTTTCTAACATGATCTCATCGAGGCCATTTATGCATGGAAAAATGAGTTCAATTCTATGAGATAATGAAAATCACACAGTTATTTGAAGGCAGCTTAATTACTACAGAAGACTCAAGGAAGTTCTTTAACAACTAATACGAGAAAAAAATGTTCGAGAAATAGAGGTTGAAGCAAATTCGAAGATAAAGTTTCTAAGATCAAGAGTGATATTGACTTTGCAGCATCACTTATAGTTGCACACTGCCATTAGATGCATTGTAGTGGATTTATTTTTGGAAGATAGAAATGATGATTGGATGAAACAAGTTTTGTTATACAGGATACGACATTTTCGCCCTTGTAAAAAGTGTCACTAAAGAGGAGATTAATTTCAAGTGGATATCTACCTTGGGGAGTAGTTAGTAGGGAAACAATTTTACATGTATGATAAAAGATAAAATAGAGATCGAGGGTGCATGCTAAATTAATGTACGAGCACTATCTGCTTATGAAAAGAAATGTTGCCTTGACATTGTTACAACATGTTGAATGTCATTAACAAGTACTTTTAATACATGCATTTTAGTTGTGCAAGTCTCGATCTCCTGTCTCGTCATTTATCTCATATTTTAGTTTATATTCAACATCCATAGCAGAGGAGACAATCCCATAAATTCTCTTTATAGAGAAACTTTCCCTTTATATTCTAAAGGTAACCATAAAATATTTGTCTTAAAACACGAAACTTGTGTTTTTGAGTTTTAGAACTACAAGGTTTAGTATGAATTCTCATAATCTCATCTAGGTTCCATTCTCATCTCTGGAATATATACTCACAACTGGAAATCCTTCGATTATACTCTATAATCGATATTAGATGAAATTGTTGCAGTTTATTTGTCTCTTTAATTATAAGGGTGTCCTTATCTCCTAAGATTGTCACGTTTGCTATTAGCGTGTTTGTTTTATTGGAGTCAATATTATGTCTGAACTCTGAATAATAATAAAAAAAATTTTAACAAATTCCTACCTTAGTATCGACTATTATTTTGGATCATATTCCGACTTGAATAAAATGTGTGTGCTTGTCTTCTTTGGTTAGCGTAATCTTCTCATATACTTAATATAGGATATAGAAATTACATAATTCCATAAATATCATGGCAAAACTAAGTTCCAGATGCTGAAGTTTGTGATAGTTAAGGAGATTTTTGTATGATAAAGCTGCAGATTTTATTCAAGGCTTGCTATTGGAAAATGATTATGATTCGAACAAGATATTTAGATACAGAAGTTGAAAAACTGCTAGTGGTTCATCTCTTTGTTTAGAATGATAAAATTTCCCTATTAATCAAATGAACATGTTACATGTTGACCTAATATTTATCAATTATAAATTGACATAAAGTTACATAAAAGTTATAAGTGGTGAAAGTAGGTATCAAACGTAGATAATTTACATAAAAGATTAAAACTAGACATTCCTACATTGCATGGAAACACAATAATAATGCATGATCTCATATATTGATAATTTCTACTTCATCTCATTTTTTGAAATTTTACATTTTTTCTCATTTCATTCAATATAAAATGGGTTCCTTAGCCCTAGGTACTAATTTTGATAGTAAAATGAAACATTAGAACCAACCCTTTACATTGGGCTTAAATCTAAGGAATTACATTTTGAACTCTTAATGAAACAGAATCCACAATAGGATGTCTATAACCACTATATTTCATACCAATGATGCGTATTTCAAGAACTTGTTAAACTTATTAATAGAATCTCTATTAATCTATGGTGAATATCACCCTGCCCTGTCATCCATTGTAATATTTCATTTCATGCTTATGAATATAAAGAAAAATATTTCAATGGATGATAGATCAAGGTGTTATTCACCATAGATCAATACAGATTCTATTAAGGAATCCATTAGGTTCTTCATATATTTCGTATTTTTGTAGAAATATTTCATAATTTTCTTACTGTAAATATTAGGGTGATTTAGTGTAGGATTTTAATCATTCAGTGTGATTTGGAAACTTAGACATCATAATATAAAAGTGGGAAGTAGAGTATTGGTTAGGAAAAAGAAACTAAAATCTACACCAATAGACACCATGCCTTCCACTGTTTTATTTGATATATCATAAGTTAGTATTCTGGTTAGATGTCTCTTATCAATTAGTATAAGGAGTCGTGGACTCTCATTCTTGATTAGTTTTTCTGATGTCTTATGAACACGATCATGTATTCATAACCCATTCCTAATGTCTAAACGCATTAACATTGTGTTAGGAATTGATTGTATTAGCCTACAACTAGGGAGTGTACACAAATTACAATATAATCGCTATGCTTAATTTGAAAATCCGAGGTATTGTAAATCATTGCCAGAAAATCATTATATTACATTATGCCTCATGTAATATCTAGGTGTTTAAATGCTTATTTTTTATGTACATCTCAACATACTTTAAGTGATTATCGCGAGAATGAGAAGTAATTTCATTTATTTTGAAGTTTAAGTACCACTAAATAGTTTGTAAGTACATCTCAAAACTACTAATGCACCTGCTCATGAAAAGCACAACCACGGTCCATCTATGTTAATTTTATATTTCTCTTTTCTTGAATTATAATGCAATTTTAAATATTTTTCTTTCCTTTTTTTTAAATCTCTTTTGCTTTTGAATAGATGGAGAAGTACAAAAGAAGAATTTGTTTAAACTTGATTTTGGCAAGGCTTCAATTTGTATTCAGTTACACTATGAATATAGTTTTTTATCACTTAGTCTTTAACATCTATTCTTTAGGAGGCATGAATAATTATTAAGCCACTTTCTAATTTTCCAATGATATGAACAATGGATCCTAAAACTGGAAAGTTATTCAAAGAACAAGTTAAAGTTGCACTTGAAGTTGTTTACAAGGCTGAATGTCATCAAATAATATGAAGTTATACTTGATATTGCAGAGGTACACCGAAGTAACTTTCATCAAGGAGTGTGATTAAGGTAACTTAATTTATTTAAAATTATCAATAGTGGTTTTGTTTCACATTTTGAATTGTCATCTATGATATAATTGCGTTTCCAGTGGCAGATCCGGGAATTTTATATTGGGTGGAGCCAAAGCATTAAGTAAACAAAATATAAATATGAATAAGTAAAGCAAATGGATAAATAATCCTAAAAAATAACGACATGGATCTTTATTAACATATACACCATTGACACGGATAATTAGAAAAAAATGACCCTAACTACATAGGAATTTTTTATATCACAAATTTTGATCGACGTTCCTTAATTTCATAAAAGTCATTTATAATGTCATCAACTTCAAAATCTCGGGCAATTTCTTTCTCGATAAATGTAATCAAATAATTTGCAAGAAAGTAATCCTCCATCATGTTCCATAGCTTAGTCTTAATGAGACCCGTGGCCAAAAATGCACGTTCCGTTGTTGCGGTTGATACGGGGAGAGTTAACACTAGGTGAATCAACCTATCAACAAGGGGATAAATTATAGCTTTTCTTGTTTTTGCCAAAACTTGGCATAACTCAGAAATTGTGGACACCCTTTGCAGTCAATATTTATATGAATGTCAAGCTCATAATGCTCCAGTTGAGACCTCAAACACAAATTCTCTTGTTCATCGAAGTCATTACGATAGAAGTTGTTTGAAAGTTTACAAATATCATCAATGTTGAATGACTTATAAGAATCATAAGCGTCAAGTGTCGTGCTCAGAATAAGTAACTCCATCACATCTTCTTTAAATCTATGATTCAATTCTTGTATTTGAGAGTCTATTGCAGCAGTAAACACTTCAAATAAAAAATGATACTCAATTTTAATGTCCCTTTACCGAGATCTACCTCGACCACCACTATAACGAGCACTCACATTAGAAATTTATATCTTATGCTTTTCACAAAATGATCTCACTTTATGAAATAAAGGATCCCACCCATTTTCTCTCAACTTTTGCATAAGATATTTTGTTATTGATACCAAATGCATTGCATTCACTATATTTTGGGATTTACATTGTAAGGCTTGGCAAAGATCATCACTAATACCCATGATCTCTCTCATTATATGTAAGCTAAATATGAATTTCAAAGAAGTGATCAAATCATCACAACTTGTTCCATAAACAATAACAGTTTTTAAGACTGGACAAGTTGCATTAAACAAAGATATCAAGCTACGAAGAGATCCCAAATGAGAGCTCCATCGGGTATCTCTGGCCCGTTTTAAAGTGTTAATTTGATTTAAACCTTTACCAGACTCAACTTCTTCAATGGCAAGTTTTTTTGCAATTTCTTTCGCTTGAGAAATTTTCAATTGACCATTCCATTTATAAGAGGAACCAACTGCATTAACAATGAAGGGTAAATAATTAAAAAAATTAATGAACGGTAAAACCTCTCGCGAAGCAGCCACAAGTGCTAATTACAGACTGTGGTGACAATTATATTGAACATAAATAGAGAAGAAAAGCGCAATCACCAAGGAAAATAAAGAACATAAAATGCCAATCACACAACACAGTATGTACGTTGTTCAGCAAGAATGCCTACGCCCACGGTGGTGCAGTCAGTATTATTTCTATATACTCCGGGGAGCGTTTACAGAGAATATAGTGCGTGCCTCTTGCCCCAGGCTTAGGATTTATTATATACATGTTTATCTTCGGGGAGTGGGGGTGTTGGACTCCCCCCACGTCCATATTTCTCTCCTGGAATATCTCTATACGATATTTTAGGAGAGGACTAAGCCATAACTGATTTTAGTTAAGCTGCTAGGGATCCGGACTTTGGGCCATTTTATTAGGCTACTCGTCTGGGCCCATGATGGTAATTCCGGGTACCCGCAATTGACCCTAAAGTTGTTGGGCCACAATTTGGGCTCAATAAATTTAAATGATTTTCCACAATGGCTCTTTTGTAAGTTGTGTAACTCTTCCCAAAGTTGAGAACTGATTTAGGCGGCAGTTGCTTTGAGTTTTGTGCGCGATGATTGGGAGCATTTGAAAAGTTATTTGGAGCAGCGTTCCATAGTTGTCGTTTCAAACTTCTAAGTGTTCCCTCACCTTCTGCGAGTTTTAGCTGTTGTTTCCTCTTCTCCAGGTCTTCATTTTCTTCGCTTCCTATCTCCCTCGTCGTCCGATCTTGTGAACTTGCATTGTCCAAGCCAAATTTTCATCTCGTATGCCCCCTTTGCTCTCTCTTTGTGCTTTCTCTGTTGAGTTTTCTTTAAATTTGCAATTTAGGGTTTACAAATGACAAAGTACGTAATAGATCAGTGTCTGAGTTTAGGAAGTTTTATAACATCCCATAATGGGTAGAGATTGAGTGCGCCTCCTTCCCTAAGAATGTTAGAGAGATAGAGGGTGCTCATTGGATTCACGTCCTATTGCTTTCCCAAGGGGGGATTACTTTTCCTCCAAACAATTTGTTCCTGCATTTCTTTGGCTATTTCAACATTGTCCCTGCACAGTGTTCGCCCAACGTCTGGAAGATAGTTAATGGTGTCCAAAGAATAAATCAACTTTATGGAACCAAATTAGGGCTCGCTAAAGTTTGTTTTTGTTATTCCTTCTCTCGAATGAGCTCTGGTCTTCTTTACCTCAAGTCCAGGAGTCCTGATAGGGCATTGGTAGTAAATTTACCTGATTCCCACAAGGACTACTGGTAAGATGGATTTCTTGCTAGATATTGGCAGTTCTCCCCTCAGACTGAGGGGGCGAGGTCTGATAAATTCACTGTTCCCTTTTATGGGGAAGAGTACATAAGCAGTCTTCACTCTTCTTTTTCGATCTTTTTGTTAATGTGTGATTTTTCTGATACTTTTATGTTTTCTTTTCAGCGAGGACAAAGAACTTGGAACATGCCCTTAGCGAGGTTCGAGCTGATTAAAGCTTGGAATATCAAGGAATCTCTGGTTAACGGTGAACATCCCCGGTCCGCTTATTTCCTGCTTGAGTACAAGAACATCGGGTCCAATTTCATTGCGAGGCCTGTGGATAGCATTCCTGACTTAGATATTTCTGAAGAAGCTGCTGCTGATCCCATTCAGTTGGACGAGGAAGAGAGCAGTTCTGAAGGTGATATCAGAGGGGGTGATGAAGGTGGTTCTGGTGAGGCGATCTCTAGTAGTGAAAGTTCCTCCAACTCAGAAGAGGTTTCTGAGGCTAAAGAGTCTTTAAGTAAATCCAGTAGTTCTATCAAAGAAATGGATCCCCCCAGGAGGAACCTGATTCGAGATGATGATGATGAGGAGGAGGATGTTCTTCTCGCTCAGCGATCAAAGAAGCAAAAGGCCAGTAGTGGGGCTATTTCCACTGGTTCTTAGTCTTTTGCTCACGAGCAGGAGAAGAAGAGAAAAGAAGAAGAGTAGTTGAAAGATAGAGAAAGAAAGTGAGAAAAGGAGAAGAAGAAGGCTTAAGAGAAAAAGAAGGATGAGGAGAGCAAGAGGGTAGAGAAGGAAAAAGAGAGAGAGGAATAGAGGATGAGAATGGAAGCAAGAACGAAGGATGGGTAGACTCTAGTGCCTGTGTTTACGCTGCCAGAGGGGGCCTCGGTTGCCATCTCTCCCCAACTGGCGCCTGCACTGCACGAAAAGGCAGTCTTGCCTGCTGATTGCCAAAGGGAAATGGGGACTGACCAATTAGCCTTGCAAGCGAGCTGGAGAAGTAGAACGCTTCTTTAAAATGGAAAAGTATCGAGCTCGAGGCCTTCCTAAAGACTGTTGATGCTTCTTGGATGTCTTCTGATCTGGCCTTTATTGAAGCCAATCGAGCGAGTAAGGCAGCGGTCAAAGAACTGAACGAACTGCGACAGGTTATGATTTAGTCTTCTTGAGCAAGCTAGTAGTGGTGGAGGAGAATAAAGTGCTAATGGGGAAGTTGAAGGAGAAGGAATCGGAGGCAACTTCTTTGAAGGAGAGTTCTTACAATGATGGTTGGGCCGCAGTGTATGAAGATGCCGATGTTCAGATTGGCTACATCATCCGACTGAACTTCCAAAAGGGCTAAAACAAGGCTCTTCTTGATGTTGGGGTGGATACTTACTCACCCCTATATGACGAGCATGATCCAGTCCTAAAGCCTATTATAGATGAATTCATTGTCCCAATCATTGAAGGTGTTGCCCCTGTCTCCTAGACTATTTCTGTCGGTGTTCCTCCTGCTCAGGGAATAGAAGTTGTCCCTTCTGAGGGAGATGCTCCTACTGCTATTGATAAGGGGAAGCAGCTAGCTTCTTCTGAACAAATCGAGGTCACTAGCTAATCTACTCTTAGGGTTTCTCCGTATTTTTACTTTACTTGTACTTTTCTCGAACAAATCAATGTAATTGTACCATTTTATTTCAATAAAGTGAGAGTTCTTTCCTTTCTGTACATTGATTCTTCTACTTTTTTGCTGCTTGTATGGTTTATAGTTGATTTATGTAGAAGAGTATATACCTGCCACCTCTCAATTAGGAAGGACTCTTGGCCCTAACGTGAGTCCTCGAGTTCTCCAGGCCTTCGTTAAGATATGTAAGTCCCTTAGGGAGAGGAATTAGAAGTTTAAGGACCAGTCTGAGCTCGTGGACAAACTGAAGGATTGGCTTCAAGAGATGGAGGAAGTTAGTGCCTCAGTCCAGGAAGAGGTGAATACTCTGAGAGCTAGGCTTCTGGATGCCTCTGAGATCAACAAGGTCGAAGAAATTCTTTAATAGGAAAACGAGGCTCTAAGGAGGGAGGTTTCACAACTCATGGAGCATGTACCGAGCATCACCCCTTGCGTATTACGAGGTTCCTCTTCCTCAATTGTTTTATGATTGGCATAGAGCTGAGCGGTGATCCTCCAGCCTTACAAGACTCTACCTCATCGACTGATCCACGAGCAGGTCCACACATAGGTGGTTCATCTAGGGAAATGGACGAGCTCCGAGAATATGTTCATCGAGCATACGTGATTACTATTAGGCTTCAAAGGGATGTTACACGGCTGAGACATATGTTCAAGAAAGGTCCTCGGCGGGTGTGGGCTGATGGTTATGACCAAGGTTGGGCAGATGCTCCGATGAGGCTGGTAGAGTTTGAAGACTTATCTTTCATCAAGGGATGGTTGAGTTCTCTTAGGGAGCTGCAGGTCCCAAGGAACTCTGTACTCTGGTACCATTATGAGATCTCCCATTCATCATTGAGGCCTAATCCCTTCAGGAAGGATGATCAGTGGATCCCTATTAATTCCATCCCATGAAAGCTGTTGGAGTGAGATGCAAATGAGGCCGAGGAGGTTTTAGATCCTCATCAGGATGACGGTCGAAGAGCACAAGTGGCCGATTATCTTGCTCAGAGGCCTTAGCCTCATTAGGATTTTACCAGTTGTAAGTCTATATACACATGTAATTAAGTGATGTAATATTGATGTTTTGGGCAATCTCGCCGACTAAACACGAGTTGTACATTCTTATTGTAATTATGATGAAGTAACATAATATCTATGTTTTGGGCGATCTTATCGACTAAACATGTGTTCTGTATTTTTTATGTCATTTATTCTTTGCTTAATAATCTTGGGCCTCTCATAGACGAATAGATTAGTAAGTTTGCTTTGTTGAGCAAGTGTCCCTCCAGTCCAGTATGCTTATGAGATACCATTTTGCCCCACTTTACCTTTTAGGTCGTGTCGTCACACTTACTTAAGCCTAAGTGTCGCAATTGGCGAGGACACACCTAGTGTTGGATGTTCTGTTCGATCAGGGTTTTATTAACCGAACATTATTTGGCGACCAATTCAACTTGGCCAGACTGCCCAAGGATCTCCTGTAGGGCTTCATATATTGCCAGGGGAAATGCTAAGAGGTCATTTGTACTTCATAATGAAAACCCGAGGAGGGTGATTTCCCTGCTATCGCGTACTGAGTAGTGTGTCTGTCACTTGGAAAGGGTATGCAAGTTATAAAGTTCATATATTAGTTAACTGACACTTCATAAAATGCAACAGCCAAATCACTTTTATTAATCATAAGTAAATGAGCTGCCAGTTTCATGAATTTGATAAACGATGAAAGAAAAGACTAGAAATAGAATTTCTTAAGGTTGGCTGCATTCCATGCTCGGGGTATATCTCTACCCTCTAGCTTTTCTAAGTGATAGGCTCCTTGCAGATCATCTATTGTTATCTTGAATGGTCCTTCCCAGTTTAGTCCCAACTTGCCATCTGATGGTTTTACTACACTGCCAAGGACTTTCCTTAGGACATAATCCCCAACTTGTAATGCCCTTGGATTTACCTTCTTAGTATAGTGTTTTGCAAGCTGTTACTGATAGTTTGCTAGTTTCACTAAGGCAAGTTCTCTACGTTCGTCAGCTAGGTCGAGTTCAGTGAGCAATCCTGCATCATTCTTGCCCTAGTCGACAAGGGTGGACCTCATAGTTGGTAGGCCTGCTTTTAATGGGATGACCGCTTCCATTCCATACGTTAGTGAGAATGGGGTTTCCCCCATTGCCCGACGTGGGGTAGTGCGATAAGCCCACGAAATATGTGGTAATTCGTTCACCCATGCGCCTTTAACTCGCTTTAATCGTTGCTTTAACCCATCGATCACCACTTTATTGGAAGCTTCAGCTTGACCGTTGCTCCGAGGATAGGCCACTGAGCTAAAATGGTGCCTAATTCCGTGGTCATTGCAGAAACCCTAGAAAGAGCTTCTCTCGAACTGTGTTCTATTATCGGTGATGATGGTTCTAGGAATCTCAAAGCGGGTAATTATGTTTTTCCATATAAATCTCATCATATCTGCATCTCGGATGTTCACTAGTGGTTCTGCCTTGATCCATTTAGTGAAGTAGTCAGTTACAACCAATAGATATTTGCGGTTGTCGGCAGTGATAGGAAGAGGTCCCACGATGTCCATTCCCATTGGGCGAATGGCCATAGGCTGGAAAGTGATCTTAGGTCGCTGGCAGGTTGATGGACCATGGGAGCATGAAATTGGCATTTTTTGCATTTGCGAACATATACTGCAGAATATCTTTGCATATATGGCCACCCGTAGCCTTCCTTCATTACTTGTAAAGCTAATGACCTTCCTCCAATATGGCCTCTACAGATTCCCTCGTGGAGTTCACGTAGAATTCGTTCCACATCCTTTGGTGAGCACATTGAAGGTAAGGACCGGAGAATGATCTCTTATATAGCTTACCCTCAGGAGATAAGTGAAAGTGAGCAGCTTTGACTCTTATCTAGTGAGCGGTCTTCTTATTATTTGGAAATGTGCCATCTTTCAAATAGTCCCTTAAGGGGTCCATCCAACTGGGTGCTGACTCAATCTCGAGCACATGCTCTACGCTTGGTAGCTTATTGCTATGGTTGATGCTCGGATGGGCGAGGAAGTTGACGGGGATCGTTCTTTTTATGTCTGAATTATTTGTCGAACTCAGGGCTGCCAGGGCGTCAGCATGGCTGTTTTATCCTCTGAGAAACTGCTGGGCATCGACTTTCTCGAAGCTGGCCGTTAGCCTCTTTGCCAAGGCGAGGTAGGCTGTCATTCTTTCATCCTTTGCGTTATAGTCCCCACTTATCTGATTGGAGACTAATTCTGAGTCGCCAAACACCTGTAACTGCCTCGCCCCCAAGTGTGTGTCTTCTAGAGGTCGGCTATCAAAGCCTCATACTCTGCCTCATTATTGGAGGCTTCAAATCCAAGCCTGATTCCCTGTTCGAGGATTGTATCTTCTATAGTGACAAGCATAATGCCTACACCTAACCCTTTTGAGTTGGAGGCTCCATTAACAAATAATTTCCAGACTCCCTCTGTTGTGCGATTCTCTCTTTGCTTCATGGGTTAAAGTTGGTCGAGAGGATTCTTGCCTATGAATTCAGCTATGTAATCAGCGAGGACTTGTCCTTTGACTGCATTCCTTGGTTGAAATTGAATGTTAAATCCTCTGAGCTCGACCGACCATTTAGTCAGTCTGCCCGACAAATCCGCTTTCCTCAGGATTGCTTTAAGGGGGTGAGATGTAAGGACGATGATGGTGTGAGCTTCAAAGTAGTTCTTTAACTTCCTCGAAGCTACTACAAGTGCAAAGGTGAGCTTCTCTAGTGGTAGGTACCACTGCTCAACTTCTAATAAGGTCTTGCTCGTGTAATAAATGGGGTGTTGGATTCCTGCTTTTTTACACACTAGTGCAGAACTAACGGCGTGGTTGGAAATGACGAGGTATAAGTACAAGGAATCTCTTTCTTGAGGTATGATGAGTAGGGGTGGTGAGATAAGGTAAGCCTTGAGCTCGTCCAATGCTTGTGAGAAATCTTGATTCCATTCTACTGTCTTGTTTCCCTTCAAAACCTGGAAGAATGGTTTGCACTTTTCGAAGGACTTTAAGATGAAATGGTTCAAGGCGGTGAGCGTACCGGTGAGCTTCTGTACGTCCCGTATTGTGCGAGGGGGCTATACCCTGTTGGTTGCATCAATCTGGTCCGAATTAGCCTCGATGCCTCTCTTATTGACCAAGTACCAAAGAAATTTTCCTGACTGGACACCGAAAGAACACTTGCTCGCGTTAAGCTTCATTCAGTATTTCTTGAGGATTTCAAAGGTTCTTGATAGGTCTGAGAGGTGGTCTTATTTTTTCCTTCTCTTGACGAGTATATCGTCGATGTAGACTTCCATAGTGTCTCCCATTTGGCCTTTGAACATCTTAGTGAGCAGCCGCTGGTAGGTTGCCCCTGCATTTTTTAGCCCGAAGGGCATGAGTTTGTAACAGTATAATCCGATGAGGGTGATGAATGTTGTCTTGTCCTGGTCTAGTGCGTAAAGAGGGATCTGATGATAACTCGAATATGCATCCAGAAAACTCATTTTCTCGTGAGCTGCTGTGGCGTCCACTAATTGGTCGATTTTTGGGAGATGGAATCTGTCCTTAGGGCATGCCCTATTAAGGTCGGTGAAATCAATGCAGACTCTCCATTTTCCATTACTCTTTGGAACTACTACTGGTTTGGATAACCATTTAGAGAATTGAACTTCTCGAATGGATCCCTCATCCAGTAATTTTTCAACTTCTTTTTCTACGGCTTTGGCCTTCTCTGGTGCAGTTTTTCGTGCCTTCTGCGTGATAGTTTTGAAAGTGGGGTCGACGTGCAACCAATGAAAAACCACACTGGGATCAATTTCAGGAAGCTCGTATGGTTCTCATGCGAAAATGTCTACGTTGCTTCTTAACAAAATCATCAATTCCTTCTTTTCCTGATTTATGAGAGAAGCTCCAATCAAGAAAACTTTATCTTTCTCACTACGACTAGCTGTAACTTCCTCCAGGTTTTTGACGACCCGTTTAGAGGGGAGGATCCTCGTCTCTTCTACTCTGGGTCTTTCGTACTTTAACTGCTATTTCAAAGGTATCAAACCTTCTTATTCCTCGACTTTCTCTCTGGTCTTTTCGGCCTTCTTCTCTGGTCTTGGGCGGATGGCCGCTACGAAGCACCTTCTTGCCATCGCTTGATCACCATGGATATCCATTACTCCTCACTAGGTCACATATTTGAGTTTCTGATGGTAGGTCGAGGAGACTACCTTCATCGCAGGTAGCCACCCTCTACCGAGGATAGCTTGGTATGGCGAGTCAATGCCGACTACCAGAAACTCAATCATCTTGGAGACATTCCCTGCCCTTACTGGTAGCACAATCTTTCGCAATGGAATAGTCATTTTTCCAGTGAACCCAACTAGAGGGACAGTGGCTTCCTTTAGGTCGGTGACGTTTAACTTCAATTTCCTGAACAGGGCGAGATACATTATCTCGGATGAGCTTCCTTGATTGACGAGCAACTTGTCGACATCGTAGTTGGCTATCCCAAGTGTAATGATCAAGGCATCATGATGCGGGGTTCTCACTCCCACCAGATGTTCATCTGTGAACATGATATGTTTGCTATAGTCGATGTCATTTTGCTCGTCACGCTTTCCTGATTGTGTCTTTGTTGGATCGATCTGAAAATCTTGCATCACTGTTATAAGTTTTTTTACTTCCATTCGAGCTGAATTTCCTTGAATCTGCTTCATATCGGATGCCCCATGAATTACGGTGAATTCATGTCCAACATCATCCTTGAGTATGTTGTCAGGTCTTGCTTCTCCATTGGCAGCGATTTTCTCTGCCTTCTTCTCCACAAACTCATTCAGGTGCCCAAACTAAGCCAGTTCTTCGAGGTGAGAATTAAGAGCTTTGCAGTGCTCAGTCTTATATCCTCACTCTTTATGAAAAGTGCATCTCAGTGCGTTGTTTCTCTTCGAGGGATCTTCTCCCATCTCTCTAGGCCACTTAACAAATGGCTCATCTTTTATCTCCGCCAGGATCTTATAGATTGGTTCTTTGAAGACAGTATTTACTGCCTGAAATGCTTTCAAAGCATCAATCTTGCCTCCATTCTAGGAAACATTCTTACCCCAATTCTTGCCTCCTTTCATATGGTTCTCAACCTTATCATTGCCTAGTTAGAGCGTTCTCCCATGTATTGAGGCGTGTCACATCCTCCACCTTGGCGTACTTCTCGATGCGGGCCATTAGGTCATCAATGGTTATGGCCTCCTTATTCGTCAGGGATTGGTGCAGAAGGTAGAAGTTTGGTAGGCCAATCTTTAAAGATTCCACTACTACTTTCTCCGAGCAGTTCTCGACCTCGTTGAACAATTCCTAGTACCACTATGCGTAGTCCCAGAGGCTCTCCTGTGACGTCTTCTTCATTGTTAGCAAAGCATCCATCCTCTTATGATGGGAGCTACTAGTGATTAAGCAAACTATGAAGAGTTCGGCTAGGGACTCAAAGCTTCTGATGGACCTGGGGGAAAATTTGGCACATTAGGGCATCCCAATGGTTCTAGAGAGTCATGTCTTGCCTGTACTGCGTAACGTGATCAATAGGATCAGTTTTTCCATCATAGATCTTGAATCTCAGAATAGCAAATTTCTTGGGGGCTTACTCTTCATCTATCTCCATTGAGAAAGGGGATTTCATCTGAGTCTTGAGATCTCGTCTAGCGATCTACCTTGTCGATCTGGCACCGCGATGTATTGGGTGTTGGTCCATCTCCCTTCGAACCAAATTTCATATGTTCTCATTGCTACGAGCTGGGCTCCTATAATGGTGAGGTAGTCACAGTTGCTCGAGTAGATCGTCATTCGACTCGTGTCCCTCAAATCTTTGGGATCCGCGTCTAGGGCTCCTTCCTCGATTGCTAGACTTGCTCACTTGAGGGCTAGGAGTGCGGTATATACATCTCCTGGTGCTACGATGGAGTTCTCTTTCCATACTTTCTAACCTTATTTTGAGGCGAGCATTCTCAGCCTCTTGCTTGTGAGCAGACTCTCCTTGCTCTTGGAGTCTTGTCTCATAGGCATCGATCAATCTGGAGATTTGTGTGGACTTCGCTGGTCCCTGACTTTCTTTTGAGGCTTGTTGCTCTAGGCGAGCCCTCTGATTTGAATGACGAACTTCGGATCTGATCCTGCGAGGAGCAGGCTGCTCTTGAATATCTCTTGCTTGAGGGGCGTTACTGCTATGACTAGACATTATGGATTCTTTATTGGTTAGGGCATTCTCAAGGAAGACTAATGTTTCCCATAGACGGCACTAATTGTGGTGAGAATTATATTCAACACAAATAGATAAGAAAAGCGCAATCACTAAGGAAAATAAAGAACATAAAATGCCAATCACACAACACAGTATGTACGTGATTCAACAAGAAGGCCTATGTCTACGGTGGTGCAGTCAGTATTATTTCTATATACTCCGGGGAACGTTTATAGAGAATACAGTGCGTGTCTCTTGCCCCAGGCTTAGGGTTTATTATATACATGTTTATCTTCGGGGAGTGGGGGTGTTGGACTCCCCCACGTCCATCTTTATCTCCTGGAATATCTCTATACAATATTTTAGGAGAGGACTAAGCCATAACTGATTTTAGTTAAGGTTCTAGGGATCATGACTTTGGGCCATTTTTATTAGGCTACTCGTCTGGGCCCATGATGGTAATTTCAGGTACCCAAACAGACGATGAGCAAGACAATGAATATAGTATGCAAAAGGGCACTCGTTTAAAAAAGGTCTTGCAACCCATTCCATTCTCCACGCATATTACTAGAACCATCATATCCTTGACCTTTCATATTCTGTATACTAAGATTATTATTAGAAAGGACAAGTGATATTTGTTTCTTCAAAGTAAATGATATGGTATCACCTACATGAATCAAATCAAAAAATTATTCCTGTATAAATCCATCTTTATCGACAAATCTGAGAACAATGAGCATTTACTCCCTTTTTGCTTCATCCCAGGACTCTTCCATAATAATACAAAATTTAGCATCATTAATTTCTTCCCGAATGACCTCCCGAATTTTCCTTGCATTAGATTTGTAAAATTTCGTTTTGAATCGCATGAGAAATGTATATAGCATTTTGAGGAGCTCAATCTAAGACCACTGCAGCAACCTCCTCACTATAGGATGCCAAAAATTTTATCAATTTAATAAAATTTCCCCAATTTATCGACTCTGGCCGTTCATCATGGCCTCTAAAAGCACAAGCTTGAAATGTGAGGCATTTAACTACATCTATTAAAGTCTTTAATTTCAATCTACTATTTTTCACAATTTCAAAAGATTGTTTTTCAACAATCTTCTCAATATGTTGCGATTGGTTATTGAGATCATGTAAACACTCCATAGCATTATTGTGCAACGAATTTGTATCTTTAACAACATGATTTAAAAGAGCACAATTGACACCACAATTAACTTTATTCGATGAACGAAATCCCTCCAACGTGAATGCTTTAGACCCAGGGCAACCCGATGGTTTGGTAAAAAGAAAGTAAGGAAGACAATAAATCCCATCAGTATTTGGAGAATATTCCAACCAATTTGGAAATATTTTTAACCAAGAATCTTTAAATCGACGAGGCTGTTTATCTTCATTAAATGGGTATTGGGAAAGAAGATGTTGATATGTACCGGCTTTAATGTAAGCTCGTCGAAGTTCATCACATTGATTATATGGATATTCCCATATTTTTTGGCGTAATCCAAGATCACGTTCGAAAAAATTTGGATCTTTTTCAATCGAGCTGATATTGGAAACCTTGGAGGGTCATTGTTCATCTTCGACATTAGAGGCAGACTGTTCATTAGAAATCGGTGCACTAACATTTAAACTTTCAACACCAACTTTCTTGAAAAATGCATCAATAGTTGTTCTCTTGACCATGACTAATTGTCAAAATTTTAAAACAAAAAGAAATGATTTTAAACTACAATTACAGAAATGATGATTTTAAATTAAAACTTAAATCCTATATTCAAAATATTTAATTTAATAAAATCCCCATATATAGATGTGTAATTCTTAGAATAACAAAAAATATCACATATATGAAATTATATTAAAAAACTGTTTAATGTTGGAATTTCAATTTTAATTTCCACTCTCTAACTAAGATTACCAAGACTATTACAATTTCAAATTTAAAATTTTGTAATACTCTTATTCAAACCATACCATACTCCAGCAAATAGTCATTGTAAAATAACATAAAAGAAAAGCATGGGATGGGACTTGACAAATAACTACAAAAGATAGCCATCGGATTGTCCCAACTTTGTATTTTATAAACTGTTACAATATAATTTTTGTTATATTGAATTGTAACTAAGAAAAAAAAGGAGAAGAATATAAAGTACCTCGTAAAACCAACTCAAATTTTCTGTTTTCCCACAGTGGTTAATTTTTGGTGTTGTTTGGTTTCTTTGAATTTGGGTTTTTACAGCAGCCTAGCAGGTGGTTTCTCTTTTGAATTTATTTGGTTGGTAAAAGTTAAAAGCGGCAGCCACTCTATTGAGTTTTCTTGTTATATATTAATCTAAACCTTAAAATGTCTTCTTTGTCCTTTGGTTGAGTTTTGGAAAAAACAGACGTGACTTTTGAAGGTGCCAAACCATATTAAAAAATATATAACACCTATAAAAAAAAAATTGTTGCTATAGAAAGTTTGAAAATATTTGCATGGGCAAAGCCCCCCCCCCCCCCCCCCTCGATCCGCCTCTATACATTGCTATTTTCATGCATTTTATATTCCATATTCTTTTTTCCCTTTTATGCTTATTCTTCCTCAACATTCAAATAGTTATGCACTACCAAATTAAGAGACATGATAACATATTCTTCTAAGTGGTTAGTCATTCTTTTTTAGGGTAAGCATAAACCAAGGTGTCCATTTAATACTTATATGTTGTGCCTTTAGATCTTCTTAGTCATGTTTAAGGTAAAATGGTAATCAAATAGCATGTCCCCAATTAAAAATTGTATTGTTTTATTGAAAATAATAATGGTACGTCATTTTCTTCACATTTATCAATCATAACTTGTGATTAACTATCATTTCTTTTGTTCAATTAGCGCGGGCTTGAAAACATGTCATTATCGGTGACATACACTCGCAGACAATGCTCTTATTTGGTGTTTGAATAAAGGTATTAGTAGGCCATCTTCTAAAAATGTTGAATTTTATACTTATCCTTTTTCGAATGAGGCCTCATGTTGTCTTCAAGGTTCTTGATTATTTTGTTTTTAATTTATTAATTTATTTTGTGCATGAGGATTACCATGATTGGCGTTCTTTATAAGGTATTTTCTTTCTACCCTGCGTATTATGACGATATTTATGTGTTTAGTAAGGTGGATGTGGTACAATGGTAGCTATTGAGACCTCTCATTAGAGCTTAAGATTCTCAACGTTGAACATCGAGTAAGTTTTTATACACCGGTTTTCAAACAACATCCACTTGAAAAGAATTCAATAGTCACAATTATGAAACCATAGGATTTTTTTTGCTAATTTTAATCTCTCTTTATCTAATTTTATTCTTAGTGAGGTTAATTTTCTACATTCCGATGGTTTGAATATTAAGGCTTTTCCTCCCCACCCCCACTTCAGTTGATACTGTGTTATTTATCAATTTTTTATACACCAGTTTTCAAACAACATCGACTTGAAAACAATTCAATTGTCACAATTATGAAATTGTAGGATTTTTTCTATTTTTAATCTCTCTTTATCTAATTTTATGCTTGCTGAGGTTAATTTTCTACATTTCGATGGTTTGAATATTAAGGTTTTTCCTCCCCACCCCCACTCCAGTTGAAACTGTGTTATTTATCGAGGTTGAATGGGTCTTTTGTATTATTGTTTAATTATCCAAAGCTCAAACTATTGTAAGTTTGCATATTAGTGGAAAATAGTGTACTCAACTTTACAAATCCTTTTTTCAATTATTTTCGATCGGCTACATGAATCCTAATTTTTCATTTTCCCGCAATATCCCCATGATATCATATCATTATTTATAATATCCCACCATGTCAATTTGGGTCAACCTCTACCCATATCGTTACCATCAATACTAACTAAATCATATCATTATTTCTTACGAAGAGTATATTGATTTACGTTTAACGTGTTCAAGCAAACCAACACTAATTTTCTCTCAAATTATCCTTTATATGAGCTACTTGTACCGTTTTACGAATTTATTCATTTCTAATTTATTAGTGTATAATAGTGTAATACCCATAATTAGACTAAAATCATTTTTACAAGTTAAAAAGGGTGGAGACAGAAAGAGGGGGAGTTTTTATTTTTATTTTTTATAATAGGTCGTTAATTGTCACAGACTTGAATAGGTAGTGCCTTGATTACCAATAGATATTTTTTGGATGCTGTTATAGACATGAATAAATACTTAAAAATTGCAAATTGATCCTAATTTTTTTATAAGATTGAATATCTTCACCACTATTTTAGTTAGTATTTATTGTTTTCGATTTGTACTATCTTTTGGGATGTCATACTTTGTTGTCATAGGGAGAGGGTAATTTGTTGGAAGTTATATTGTTTTTAGATGTTATTCAATTTATATTACCATTTGGGATATCTCCCAATGCACAACAGTATATATATACTCACTGACTTGGTGCTTCTTTTCCTCACTCACCCTGAAATTAAAAGTGGGTATGTTCTTGTTTCCTTAATTGGTAAGTGTATATCTTTAGTGGTTCAATGAAAGTTCGGCCATGAAGTGTCCATTCCTTATCACATATAAATATAACGATAATCCATACATCCTTTCATGGAAGGGAATAATAATGATGTGAGGATTCTTTTCCGTTTATACAAATATGTTGGGCTTACTATGATTATCAATATTTGGTCAATATAATCTTTTATTGTCATCAATTTCACATATCTACATGCTGAAATTTTTTGATGCAGGAGAAACTTTGATATTACTACAAGTCCTTAGAAGTGTCATGGTTCAATAAATGGGGTTGAAGAAGCTCTACAGTTTATTTTCGGATTATACCGACGGCAGAAACACGATTTATGAAAATGGTCATAACGCCGTCCTTAAAAGTCCAAATGACATGATTCAAATCTCATTGGAAATCTAACGTATATACCTTTCAATTGGTATATGTCTTCCCTTCTAATTCAATGTACACAAAGAGTGGCATGAATTTTAAGTGACGCCTAACTTATTGGCAGATTAGTTTTGAGTCCAAGGGTCTAGTCTTTTAGTTTTCTAACTTCTAGTTTATTCAACCTTCTATTTAATATATCTTATCACCCATTATTGGAGAGTTGTTACAAGCACCTATATAAGGGATGAGGATGTATTAAACAAGGATAATTTGATTTGAGATTATAAATAGACTTTTGTATAAGAAGCGAAGTTTTCTTATTTTGCTCTTAACCTTTTGGTGGATTCCAATTGGGGACGAATGTTGCTCCCTCTCTTCAGTGGATTCCTTAGAGTTTGAGTGGGTTACCTGAGTTAACACCTGTGTTATATATTTCTCTTTCATTATCCTTAGAGTTTGAGTGGGTTACCTCAGTTAACACTTGTGTTATATATTTCTCTTTCATTATCCAATTTCAGATTGGTATCAGAGACTTGGTTTTGATGGCCAGCAACTGTCGTCATGGCCCGAATGTTGGTGCACCGGTATGCGAAAGAGACTTACGTGACATTGAACTAGATGAATTTAGGGGACAGGTGAAAAACTCTAACATCGTTTGGTACGCCTTGAAGCTCAGGAATGTGATGGATCGCAGTAGTTACAATGAATTTCCACATGATGAAGAGGAAATTAACCCCATTTATAATGCTCATGACCACGCATCAAAAGAAGAGGATCCTTTGAAACGTATATGTGGAAGGAACCAACCCTATCACTGTGCTTATATAAAAGTTAGGATCCAAGAATTTGATGGTCAAATCTAAAGTGATGCATTCATTGATTGGATCAACACCATGGAGAGAATCTTTTACTACTATGAAATTCTATAAATAAAAAAAGTGAAATTAGTTTCCATAAAGTTGAAGAAGCATACCTCAACTTGGTCGGAACACTTAAAGAAGCAACGTGAATATGAAGGTAAAAGAATAATTGTAACTTGGAAGAAGATGAAAAAGGAGTTAAACATATTTTTTCCTAGTCATTACGTACAAGATGCTTTTCTTAAGTTTCACAATTTCGTAAAAATTAGTTGTCCGTGGAGGAGTATTCAAGACTACTTGATCATATCATGATGCGATGTGTATTATTCGAGTCAGAGGATCAAATAATTGCTCATTATCTCAGTGGTTTAAAGACTCATATTTTAAATGATGTTCAATTGCAACCATATTGAACTTATAATGATGTGTTCATTTGTCTCTAAAGGTGGATAAGCAACTCAAGGAGAAAAGTAGTGTTCGAAGTTAGAGTTATGAAGGAGGTTATAATCAGGGAGTACTTCTATTTCCAAGCCTTCGAAGAAATCTTTCAAGATACCTTCAAAGAATGATATAAAGGGAAAATCAATTCAGCAAGGATCTTCAAATTAAAATTCTCACCGTTATTTAAATGTCACGACTTTGGGCATATTGCATCTGAATATCCAAATCAAAAGATTGTTTCATCAGTGGAGGTGGACGTCAATGAAGATGTGGAAAAAAATTATAGTGATGAAGATGAAAGTGAGGGTGAAGTTTATATGAAGACCAAGGAGAATCACTTGTTGTTCAAAGAAGCTTAAATGCAACCCATGTGGAGGATGATCAATGACTTTGAAATATTAATTTTCATACCTGTTGCACTTCTCATAGAGGAAAATGAACAGAGGTTCGAAGTCCCACCTAACTTACAACCTTTGCTAGATAAATTTTATGATGTGGTGCTAAAGGAAATTTCATCCTGCCTTTTATTGATGAGAGTCAACACTGTACTGCTCTTGTCCCATGTTCTATGCTTCCAGTAGCCTACCGAATATATCCTAAAAAATATGAAGATCTTTATAAGCAAATCAATGATTTGTTGGAGAAAGGTTTGATTATAGAGAACATGAGTTCGTGTGTTATCTCGGCATTACTTGGTCCTAAGAAAGATGGATCTTAAAAGATGTGTGTTGATAGTGGGGAGATGAATAAAATTACCATTAAGTATCTTTTTCCTATTCCTCGACTCGATGATACCAACTTTGTTGGGATGTAATCTTTTCAAAAATTAATCTTCGAAGTGGGTATCATCAAATTTGCATAAGGCCAGGAGATGAATGGAAAACTTCTTTCAAGACAAGGGATGAATTATTTGAATGGATAGTGATGCCATTTGGTATTTCTAATGCTCCTTGCACATTTATGCGTCTTATGAATCACATATTCAAGCCTTATATTGGTAAGTTTATTGTAGTTTACTTTGATGACATTCTTATATCTAACAAAGAGTAAAATCAACATTTTGATCATCTTCAAAAGGTTTTTGATGTATTGAGTGAGTAGAAATTAAATTGAAGAAGTGTGACTTCTTGAAAAATAGTTTAGTATTATTAGGTTATGTTGTCTCAAGTGATGGTGTGAAGGTTGATCCAAACAAAGTGGAGGCAATTATTGTTGGTATTAAATTATTTATGCCAAACTTCTTGTTTGGGTGATAAGTTTTCAAAATATATCACACCCACGCGTACATTCTCTCAAAGATAAGAACTAATAAAGAGAACAAGTATTTTCATAGATAAAATGTTTTTCTTCTCTTGTTATTGCTTATATCAAACAACAAGCTTATAACTCTATTTATAGAGTTACAAAACACATACAATCACACATTAAGTGGAACAACTAAAATAACATAATTAATTATGGAAACATTAATCTAACCCATTAGAAAAAGCAATGGAGGAAATGAATTAACACCTAAACCACTTAAAGAAAGAAATATTAAAAATCATGTAAGTGGTCTTTGTGGATTATCACTTCACATAGTACTTATGTAGTGCATAGTCAAGCTTACCATTAATTATCATAGTGCAAGAGACACTTGATTTGTGTTTATTTCAACATTCACCCCTCAAATAAAAAGTCCTTTATCCCAAGCATTACACGTAGCTTTCTGAAATAATCAATCGGGAGAGGGTTCATAAGGATATTTATTATCTGCTCCCTGGTGTGATAATACACAAGTTCAATTGTCTTTTACTTCACATGATGCCTTAGAAAATGTAACCTAATGTCAATATGCTTGCTCCTTCCATGTTGTAATAGATTCTTTGCAAGCTTGATTTCAGACTTATTATCCACATGAATCACAGTATATTCTTTTTATAAGTGATTCAATGACTTCAACATATTTCTCAACCAAATTCCTTTACAAACAATTGAACAAGTTATCACATACTCAGCTTCACATGTTGATAATTTTGTAATTGTATGTCTATTTGATGGCAAAGATAAAGTTGTTGAACCAAGGTAGAACATGTACCCTGTAGTGCTTTTCACCTCATCTCGATAACCTCCCCAATCACTATCTAAATACCTTACTAGATTTTCATCTTCTCCATAAGCATAAAAAAGTCCAGGGTTAAGAGCACCTTTATTATACCTTAGTATGCTCTTAGTAGCTAGACGATGAGATTCTCTTGGTGTTTCCATGTAACGACACACAAGTCCAACTACATATAAAATTCCAAGTCTTATCATTGTCAAGTACCATAAGCTTCCAACTATACTTTTGATCAAAGTAGAGTTAACAAACTATCCTTCTCTTTCTTTTGATAGCTTGAGTCCTATAGTGTAAGGCCCTAAAACATGATTAGGAAGGTTAATTACATGATTAAATCTAAGTTATTAGTTATAAATTGTTTATATGTGTTAAACATGTTAATTATCATGTTTAGGGAATGCATGCTCCTGTGATATATATGTGGTTTATATTAGATGCTAATCGAGCTTATGATCGGGGATAACATGTTTAGAGCATATGACTAGTATGTGGTTAAATGAGTAATAAAATATGTTTCTAATGCATGATTACGTTTATAGAAGTAAATTAGGGTGTTGATGCGAAATTGGTAATGTTTGGTCGCAAAATGCGAAAGTTTTGAGATTTTTGGTAAATTGCTACTTTCTTGTTCGAAGCCCAAATTAGGAGTACTAGTTTATGATTTTGGGGAAAAAAAATTATGAAAGTTTTAGATGTATAAGTTATATATGCGTAGACACAAGTTGTTATCAAAGCAACGTATATATGTATTGTGAAAAATATTGCATCAATTTATGGAGATTTTTTTGCCATAAAAAATGTCATTTAGTGGCGAATTTAAATTGCTAAGAAAGCTGTTCCATACAAATTTAAGATCAAATGTGAAGATTTTTTTCCACGAAACAACCCTTTGGATGGCGATTCTTTGGTTTGCTACAAAAAAAAATCTTTTGGTGGTAAACTATCAGCTATGGGTGGCAATTCAATATTTCAAAAATCGTTCCATAGAAATTTAAGTTCAATTGTGGCGATTTGTTTTGCCACAAAATGTTACTTTTGGTGGTGAATTTTTATTTTTCTACAAAAAATAAACTTTTAGTGTCAAACTATCAACAATTACTGGCAATTTAATCTTTCTTGGATGCAAAAAAAAAATTCCACCCAAAGCGATGTTTTGGTTACGAAGTGATTTTGTCACTAAAAAGTCAAATTTTAGTGTCAATTTAATAAATTGCTACGAAAACAATCTGTGGAACACCTTTAGTGGCAATAGCATGATGAAATATTTTTTTCCACTAAACGATTTGGTGGCGAATTTTTTATAATTAGGTGCAAAAAATTATGTCACTAAAAATCATTTTTCTTGTAGTGTATGCTAGACGCATCACATGTTTCCCAATCATCTTGTTATCTATATTGCATTTGGTTTCTGGGGATAGGATACGATTAATATTGCACCTAGGTGAGAGGTGATGAGATTATCCTATGCGAGTGCTGATGGGAGACACCTACTTAAATTTACTGTAATCTTGTATTTCAATTTCAGTAAGTTAATTCTTACACACTCTAGGGTGCTGACCCAAATTACAAGGTTTGTGTAGACAAGGATACGGGACTAAAGGAATATCAGACTTGCTGTCCCGTATTGCATCTCGAATATCGATTTATTGATTCTAGTTTAGGCTGCTACTTCTTCCTATCTTTATTTATTTTGGATTTTATGGGCATAAGCCCCAAGTCATTTAGTTTTATTAGTCGAGATGTTATAATTTTGTTAGGTTTTATTTTGTTGAATGTGGATGTTGGATTTACTATTATGTCTTGTTTACTAATTCAATTCAGTTTTGAATTATAATGTGGTTTAAAATATAAATGTTTATTCTCGATCGATGCTAAGAATGATATAAATTGACAAGCAAACCCCATCTTCGGCATATCATGTTTCTCCAATCTTTACATGAGAAAATAGGGCTTGTTACTTTTGGATGCTCTAATCCAAATATCGTTAAATAACATGAGAGATTCGTACATTTTTAATAGTATGTCTAAGAAACTGTATCCCATTTACAAGTAATAATTTGTGAACATTTGATCACAATAATCATTATGGCTCTTCATATCACAAATCAATATAAATTATATGACTTTCAGTTTGTACACTTTCAATTAAAACTCCATGTTTGATTGTGATATATTTTCTTTGAAACTTTAGGTTTAAATAATTTAGGGACTTCAAATACTAAAATTAGAACATAGAAAAGTACATGTTCCAAAGTTGAATAATTATGGTGTAGGTCTTAATATCGTATGATTTGGTAACTTCAGGTCGTAGCTAAAAATGGTTATATGGGAAGAGGACTCAAAATTTAAATGTAATAATTTGTAAGCTTATAAGATCAAACTAAAATATAGCCATTTTTATATTTTAAGGCAATTAGTTCCCATATAGCTTAAAAACTAGGGAGGAAAAAAAAGTAAAATAATTTGTAAGCTTATAAGACCAAACTAAAATACCTTAAAACATGGCGAAAAGAAAAGGTAACATTATAGGATGTAGTTTAATTATTGATTACTAATCAACAATTCTCATATTTTTATAGACCTGATCAGAAGCTAAGCTGATTCATTCTTATATATAAACTACAATGGAGAAGAAGTATAAAACTTTCTAATATTTAGAGCCGGTTTTGAGGGGAGGCCAGGGAGGCGGTCACCTCGGGCCCCGATATTCAATGCATTTTAGGCACCCCAAAATTTTATCTATGTATCTAAATTTATAGCGTCATTTTTCAATTGTCACACCAATAATTTGTTAAAAACTGAAGGGACAAACATTTAAACTTGTAAACTACTGAAAATCAAGTCGGCATCTTTTCGATTAAAAAACCCATAAGTTATAAATTAATTAAAAACCTCTTGTTTAATATGGATCCCAGTTCAAGAAGTCGCCTTGACGCTAAAATCTTGGGTCGGCCCTGCTAATATGTATTAAAGGACCAAAAGCAAACAATTTATGCTTTATAAATAGAGAGGAACAAAATAAGCATCAACTATGCTGACTTTTAAATTTTCAAATTCAAATATGTGAAGGACAACGAAGATGTAGTCTATGAAATTAACAATAGAAAAGGTAACAATCATGTACTTATTTGTCTTCAGTGAAGAAAAGAAAAGAACCAAAAATTACCATCACTTGTTGTTATCCATAGCGAGGAGGCAATCCTCTTTCGTTTTATTATATTAAGCTCTTGTGTTATAACATGTTGTGAAAAATAAAGGATTTTTTTTAGAGAGAGAGCAAATGTTTCATTCAATTAGTATATCCATAATTGTATTTTCTTTATTTATAGTATGAATTCAGGTATCTTGAAATACTTTTTCATTCATATGCTAGATAAAAGTGAACATCCACCCATATACATATTTTATAACCAAAAAAAATTATTTTTGTATGGTCTAAAAAAGGCAGAAGAAGGTTTATGGCTGTGTCACTTGTCACATTGACTTATACAAACAATTTATATATATTGCTCAATTAAAAATATAAATTGTATTTTTTTATTTTTGTTTGAATAACAGAAGAAGATGCATTGAAGTTTTTATTATATGATTTTAAAGAGGTTGAAATTTCATACACTTATTTGTGATAAATTTGACAAATTGTTGTTTAAAAATATTTATTTAGTTTTTGCTAAACTTTGTATGAAATGTTGGTGAACAAAGACAAAAGAAGATATACAAATACGATATTGGCCAACACTATAAAAGCCAAGATAAACTATTTGTATCATAAATATTGTACAAATATGAGAGAGAGAAAAGGGAATGAAGGGTATAAATTTATGGGGAGATAAATAGGATTTCGTACAAAAGATTATTGGAATATAAATTAAAGGGAGATGAATAGATGGATGCATTTTACAATGGTCTTTAATGCTAACGCGAGTGTATATATATTTATATATATATATAATGAACAGACGTATATAAAAAATTAAATTCTAATTATGTTGTAATGAGTTACAAACGTATATATTAACATACAGAACAACAAATAAAGACATTTCTTGTCGTGCAAGTCATATTCATGCATTAAGAAAAAGAGTAATGTTGTAATTTAAACAAATCTATGAAAATAAAAAAATAAAAATAAATATAAAAAATTTGCCCGACTGCTTAAGACTTTAAAAATAAAAAGTTCTAATATCACTTACCACATCAATTTGTAAAAGAAATCGTATAAAAAAATGGTAAGAGTGCATTTTTTTGTATATTTTTGTTTCTCCTTAACAGTTATGTTCCTTATTATTATATTTTAGAATTTTCTCCCCATGGTGTGAGCATGGTCTTTAATTGGATAACATTGATATCAATTTCTATATAAGCCAGAGAAGCTTAGCTGGACGTATTTCACAGTTACCTATAGATATAATATATATTGAATGGTTTATTTATAACTTACTGATGTTTTATTAATGCAATGATTCTAATATATAAGCCAGAGAAGCTATCATCTTGGATGGTCCAACTTACCGTATTTTACATACAATACATATTGAATGATATATTTGGAATTTACACTTTTTTACTAAAGTAATGATTTAACGTATATGTAACTTTATATAGACTATTGAAAATTTTTGTTTTATTTTTTTCAACATAATTTATGTTTTAAAATGTTTTCTTATCTTGTCAAATATATATATATATATATATATATATATATATATATATATATATATATATATATCATATGCATCGATGTTTCTCATTATATAATGATTGATTTTGCAGTAAGAAAGAAGCTCGATTCAAGGTTAATTATTAACTTCCATGACAAGGCACATAAATTCACTTTAAGGCACATAAAAATAAAATTAAAGCCGTACTTTATTTAAACTTATATTTGGTTGTAATGCCTTAGGCACTATAATATGTAAGAAAACAAGATTCCAAAAGGTTATTAAAGTGCCAAAATAAAAGTAGAAATAACATTACAAAGTTCAAAACCAAATATAAACCCAAATTACCAAGCCATTAGAGAAGATGCAGTATCAATAGTCAGCGAGGAGCCTTCTCTTTTTGCTTTTGGCCTTGAAGCAAGCATGCCTGAGTTTTTTTATTTTCTCTCTCATCCCCAAATCAGGTAACTTCTCCATCATTTTTTTGTTCTCTTATAGCATCTCTACCTCGTTGGTTAATCCCATCTCCTAAAATTGTAATGTAAAACAAAATAATTATACTAATAAAACATGTCGTACAATAATGCTATAATTAGATATTACTCCTCTATTTTTCATAGATGAGACTTGACCACCCACATGTGAATTGACTTTCTTGTACCTTATGCATACGATGTTTATGTCTATTTTTCTAAAAAGCGGATGGTTATGTCATTGCTACATTTCTCAGGGGGGTAAAGTAAAAAAAACACAATAAATTAAAATGACTTCCAAAAACATATATTCGGTAAACTTTTATTGGAGAGAAAGGAAATGAATGAAAAATAATAAAGTATATAATGACATTTCGAAAGAATCTTAACATGCAAGCAGGATAATACCTCAACATTATCAATGAGAGACTTCATACTCTTGATCTTCCTATGAGGCCACCTCATAATATTCAACTTTCTACATCTTTTCTTCAACGTGGTCAATCCCACCTTCAATTCTTTGGCTGCTTGAGTTATTGGAACATTAAAATACTTTTGGATCTCATGCAGTTCTAATGGAGACATTCTCGATCTTTTGTTTTGTCGACTTTGATTTCCGTTTGTGTTTGAAATCATAAAGTTTTTAGGATCAATCATATAAGTTCCTTCATCAGTGAAATAGCCCAAAATTTCAGTATCCATCAACAGTTGTTTCTTGGTATCAAGAATAAGGTCTTGAATAATAGATGAAAAATTGTCATCCCACAAGCTACATAAATCACCTGTACTGATATTCTCAAAATCATTGAATTCTAATTGGGGAATGAAATTGTCTTGTTGTGAAAATTGGTATTGATTTTGATTATTTTGTTGCAAAAATTTGTATTGATCATAATCAATGGGAATTTGATGAGTTAGTTGTGAAAAATGATGTTGATCATAATCAAAGGGAATTTGATTATTTTGTTGTGTAAATAGGTATTGATCAAAGTTGAAAGGATCATCGAAAGCACTATAATCCAAGTTATTAGCGACTGTTGAGTACTCCTCCAATTTTCTGTATAAAAGAAAAAATGTACACAACATATAAGGTTAGTATGTACAGAATGGAGACAAAATTAAAGAATGTACACAACATATAAGGTTAGTTTGTACATAATGGAGACAAAACAAAAGAGCTTTAGTAATTATGAGATTACCCTTGGGACTTTTCTTCTAAATATAACCAATCAAAGTCATACTGATTCTCCATCCTTGAAAAGGTAAGTTGGCCATAATCCATTCTTGAAAAAAAAAGAATTGGATGAAGAAAAGAGGGGATGAAACAACATATAAGTTTGGATTGGGTTTGTTCATAAGGCTTGGAGTTACAAAACATTGTGGCACATTTAATTGTATTTAACATTTAGAAAATGACAACTGAAACGGGAATTACATCTTGGATGCTAGATATCTAGGGAGAAATTACAAAGGTCACATAAATAATAGCTATTCACGCACTAATTGATGCACACACGCATTGCACGTGTAACGAACGTGAGAAGTTTAGGTATGAGGCATATTTACAAACATTAATTTGATTAAGGGCATTAGTAATAAACTCCGAAATTTGAACGCGAATAATCACCCCCACAAATTTGTAGTTGAGGTCTTAAAATTTATTGTAGAATAATGTGAAGTCCATAGTGTCATATTAAGGCAGCATTATATAACAAGGGATTGTCGTATTATAATTTTTGTCATATTTAAAAATATTCCCATCGTATTTGTTACACACATATCAAAATTAAAGTTTGATAAGGGATTAAAATATTAGATAACATTAAATCTAATATCAAATACACACGCGCGCGTATGCAAATAGTTCCTCGAACTTTTTTAATACACGTTTATTCGAAACCTTTTTATTTTGCGCCAAAAAATCCTTCACCAAGCCAAAAAAGTTTTACCATGCCGCTAGCGCGAACCTTTAAAGATAAGAGAATAAGGGACTTTTTGGTACAAAATAAAAGGATTGGACTAAATTTGTATTAAAAAATGTTTGAGGGACTTTTTGGTATTTGAGCCTTTAGTAATTGATAGCTAATCTATAATTTCTATATTTTTATAGATCTAATAAGAAGTTAAGCTGGTTCATTCATACATATAAATTACAACGAAGAACAAGCATAAAACAAATTAATAATTAGTAAAGGACCAAAAACAAACAAAATAAGAACCAACTCTGTTGATTTTAAAAAATTTAAATTCAAATATGCGATGAACAATGAAGATGCAGTACATGAAATTGACATGTACTTACCTGTTTTGAGTGAGGAAAAGGAACAGAACCAAGAAATACGAAAATTTATTATTACGAGTGGCAAGGAGGCAATCCTCTTTCTTTTTATTATATTGAGCTCTTGTGTTATATATAACACTAGTTGTAAACCAGCGCGATGCGTGTACGATATATATATATATATATATATATATATATATATATATATATATATATATATATATATATATATATATTTGATATTAACATATTTATTTAGTTCCTAACTTAAGTGATTACACATACTATGATATTAAAAAATGACAAAAAAATAAATAGAACATTAAGTAAATGAAAATGAGCCCAAAAGATTCAATTTCATTCAATGAAATTAAGCACACCTATCTAATATACTCCCTTAATCCTTATTAGTCTTTAACTGATTATCATGAACGAATTATGATAACAAATTAAATTATACGACCATTTCGTGGTAAAAAAATATAAAAAATAAAAAGAACTCAAAAGCACGGTTGTTTAACTTCAACTGCTATATCAACTATTTTTTGTAAAATGACTATATTATTTCATGTATACTTGAAAATTTGCCGAAATAGTCAATCTCAAATAGCGCCTTCGATTATATATGTAGTCAAACATAGTACATATTATATATACTTTGGCAATTCAAGAACTTTTTTTTCTTTTTGAAACATATATAGCACTAAGACAAAAATTGGATTATTAATGCAAAAAAAGGCAAACGATATTAACAATGTTCAAAAAGATAAAAATGTGCATAAGGTGCCATAAAAAAACATAGTAAACTGTTAATTAAAAAGAGATCCATAGACAATAACTAACATGAGCACAAACTTAAAATGAACCTCATATTTTTCCTTTTACCCGAAAACATTGGACTATGAACATTATCACATTTGAGGGTATTTTGGTGAAAATAATAATGTCACAAATAATTAAGGGATCTTAAGCATTTAGTCTCATTTTTAAAGATTCATTTCTATCCACTCTCATGTTTTTATTTATTTTTTATTATTGATCGTATTGTAGCATATGGGATAAGTGTATTCTCGGGGGAAAAAAAGAGGGCTGGTCACATAGCAATTATGGGTGGTTTGAGATGGATATGAAACTTAATATATTTTCAAAAATAAATGGGAGTGAAGCTCCACAAATCTTAAGAGATTAAATTAAAGCCAAAAAAACTAAATAATCGAAACTCATTCTTGTATATACCTAGATCTAAAAATCCAAAACACTTAAAACCAAATCAAGCATATATTTTGAAATACTCAAAGTCATAGCATTGAAACGTTAATTTTAAAACCATTAACATAAAGTATTATATATATTTTTCCCTACATCATTAAAAAAAAATTAGAGTATTTCATCTAACAATCACCTTGGAAATATTATTACATATTTTTAAAGAAAATTTGAAATTAAAATCCTAATAATGAACTATATGGAATGACTTATTTTTTTATATATATAAATAAATGATGCTCACGTGGAGCATATGATAAAAAAAATAGAGAATGGTTGAGCCCAAAATCCAACACCTACAGACCAAATCAAAACCCAAAATAGAGAATTAAATTGAATTAGGGCTTATAACATTACCCATATAGAGAGTAAAGACAAGAGAAAAATAGAACATAAGAAATTGATAAAATTTCCCATGGCACCAAAAACAAATAAAGGGATTCAGTTAATGGACAATCATCCTCTAACCAAATCTATCTCCTACCGATACCGACCACCTTCAAAGACGGAAACTTGATCTCGACCCGACGATAATCAGACCCAAGCTCTCCAAAACTATTGACTGACCTTTAATCCCAAGTCTGACCCGCAACCATACCCATGGCAACCCGACCCCCCGCAGCCATACTTGAACCCACTACCCAGACCACCATCTACACTCGAATCCAGCCTAATTCCATAACCCGGAACCACCAGCTCTCAACCCCGGCTTCTAAATCCATCTCCTCCAACCTAAGCTTCTCCTAAACCCAATTCAAACCATCCTTTAGCCACCTTGACTATCACAACTCTAAAAATGTTATAAATAACCACACATCAGACCCGTGTAAACTCACCTTTCACAGCAATCACCGGTGGGTCTTCCATTTTCAATTGGATAATTTACCGACAATAGAAATCACTTGTCTCTTGAACGCACCACAATTTATATCGGGGTGTTGTTTTACATGGATGGGTGGATGATTTATAAGGTGGTAGAACAGAAATGGTCCTTTGGATTTCAATAAAAGGGTTTTTTATAAAAGAAATGAAAGGGTGTAGGGTTGTTGTTTAACGTTTATGGGTCAATGATTTATAAGGTGGAAGAACATAAATGATTTAGAAAATGAAAGGGTTGTATTTGAAGAGTGAATAAGGAAGAAGAATTGGAAGAGAGATATAAGTTTTTAATGTAGGTATACGAATTGTACCAGTAAATAAATATAATTTTTTATACGTATAAGTTTCTAATGTATCGTGTCTATGAAATGTGTCTACGAAGTGAGTCTTTCTAACATTTTCCTTTTACAAAAGATGGGGGGTTGGGGTGGGATCCCCGAGATGATTTTTTTAGGGAGATTTTTACTTTATTTGCAATTTCTTAACTCTAAAAATGTTAATTTATATTCACTCATTTTTTGCTCTCATTTTATTTGACTTTTTTCAAAATCCCTCAATAAATATTACCCTAAATTTTAAATAAGAAAAAAAAATTCAACATAATTTCCCTAAATTTGAAATTTTATTCCAAATTATGTTTCAACAATTAAAATTAGCAAAAAAAATGAGAAACCTAATATAATCACGGAATAGGTAACAACCCAATAACAAATAATCAATACTTTTATTCTTAAAATACTAATAAATCAATACCCAAAAATATTATATCTGGGCCGCCCACCCTCAGAACCACCTCAGAACTACCTAGGTCCGCCCCTGTTGAGTGTGAGGGTTGATTTGGTGCATTTAAGGTGTATGGAATGTGGGGTGTATGTTAGGGAGTGAGTTATGTGTATGGAAATAGTGTGTGTAAGTACTTTACTATATAAAATAGAAAATATGTATATATGTATTTACGACGCACATATTATAAAAATATAAACACGCACATATAAAGTATAAAAAGACACATAATTAAAAAATACTAATACCCAACAAATATACGCACAACAATTAAAACTAATCAATACTTTTATTTTTAAAATACTAATACCCAACAAATCTATATTTTCAAAATTTTAAACGAATATAGGCACAACAATTAAAAGTAAACTTAAAAATAATTAGTCATTTAAACATTGTGCATTTATTAATTAACATTTAAAATTGAGCAGTTAAACTAATTTATCATTGAATATTGAAAAAATTATTAGTTTTGAAACTTGAATATTGAATTGAAAAAAAAAATCATTGAACGTTATAAAAAAATTAAACTTGCTCAGATGCTCTACTGTTAGACTGCTTGGAACTTGGAAGTTGAGGAGAAGAGATGCTCTGCCCTACCCAGATCAGAGTCAGAGATGCGCTACATTCTTGGAGTTCGAACTTGGAAGTTGGGTTGGACTTGCGGGGCGTTGTTACTAGTTTGCGGATGCGGCGAAGAGCAAGCGGAGAGGAGGAGAGATGTGATGGATTGTGTTGTGGGGTGGAGAGGAGAGGAGAGGAGGAGGAGGAGGAGGGGAGGGGAGGGGAAAGAGAGGGAGAGAGCGGTTGAGTGAGGTTGAAGAGAAGAGATTTTAGTATAGGTTAAAACGTTTAAAAAAACGAGTGCGTGTGTTGTGTAGAAGAACGACTGCGTGTAATAGAGAATGAACTATTTCTATATGTGCCCCAAAAATTAATACCTTCTATTTTGGAACATTACACAAAGATCCAAAAAAAAATCCTATACTCGGGAAAAAATTCCGAAAAATTAAGGTGGGCGGCAGAACCACCTAGGCCCGCCTCTGTTGGGTGTGAGGGTTGATTTGGTGAGTTTAAGGTGTATGGAATGTGGGGTGTACGGTAGGAAGTGAGTTATGTGTATGGAAATAGTGTGTAAGTACTTTACTATATAAAATAGAAAATATGTATATATGTATTTACGACGAACATATTATAAAAATATAAACACGCACATATAAAGTATAAAAAGACTCAAAATATAAAAAAAAATATTAAAAATCTAAAAAAGAAAATACTAAAAACACATCTAAATACACTGACATGATGACACACAAGTTATAATATTTACATAAGATAAAAATAATAAAATACTAAAAATAAAGACCCTAAAATCAAAAATTAAATAATAAAAATGACACAACCTGAATAAAATAATAAAAATAATAATACCACACATACTGAGCAATTATAGGATAGGTTAGGGAAGTACTCGGCTTGGTTCGGGATAGGTTTAGGCTACGAGGCTTGGGTTTAGGGCATTGGAACTCATCGGGGAAAGATTAAAAGGGACTTCTGGCTTCACGACCGCTTTGATTTTCTTCATTAAATGCTTTTTACCACTACTTTATCACAATTACGTCAATTTAGCACAATTTGATATCGCGACTGGTGATTGACCTGCGAAATAATAAAATATGAACATAAGGCCAATTTTATTGAGATCGAGCGACTAAAATGCACATATTTAGGGTATAAAATATACACTTTTAGGTACCTATCACACCACCCTCAAATAGAACATTGCTAGTCCTCGAACAAATATAGAGAGAAAAAGAGATAAATGACCAAAAGTGTGCCACTTTCATAGGCACTTGTGATTGCACTTAGCATGTGGAACTAGTCGTTCAACCTGTTGGTTGCCCTACAAGACGAATGTTGTCTCAGGAGGGTTTGCAGTTAATGTACCCACAAAATTCAAAATTTTATTTAAATGCAGTCTCTTATTTGATGATGAAGAGCTATACGACCCAACTTAAAAGGACGTCAATGAACACCATATTTAACTATCAAGGTAAGGCATAAATTCACATAATACCCAAAGCGTAATCCTTCCTAAAACTTAGCATGTGTTAGTGTGAAATAATCATAAGTATCATCAGAGAAATTCTTAGACCGCCTTTATAGAATCAACGTTTTGACTTCAATTCTCACTAGATATATCTCTCTAAATCGAACTCTCTGAGAATCGGGTAAGTGTATCTCTCTAGTGTGTGAGGAGGTGAGTAAATGTACACAAGGTCAAACGTCTCACACACTTTATATGAAACGACGGAGACATGAAAGAAATTTATCTCATGAAGGAATGGTACTCTCTCTCTCTCATTATCAGTTATAACTTAGGTTGCGTCTCACTCTTAAACACCCCGGTTACCTAGGGAAACGAGGTTAAAGTCCTACAATGGTTGTAATAACTAATCAACACGATTCAATCATTTATTTAATTTAGGGAATTACTTTTATATCCATGCAAACCACACCGGGTTGGGTTCATGCATTTCAACCCTTAGAAATCCAGTCGGACATGGTTACGTGAGAAATAATACAAATCTTAAAGTTGCAGGCGATGAAAATCACAATTATGTGAAAAGTGTAATGAAACATGCAAAGAAGAATTTTAACTAAGAAATAATGACTCACCAACTAAAAATATGAAAACAATTGAAAGCAACGAATAAAATAATACTTGGAATGAAGAAGAGCCTTGAATTAATCCAAAAGGATGAACAAAATGTTGAACAAGATGAATTCTAAAGTTCTTAGCTTAAAAAAACTCTCAAAACTCTTAAAAATAAGCCTCATAATGTTTGGCACGACAAAAGAATAATACACCACGTTATTTTAAGTGTTTGCACTATGCACAACTCTATTTTTGAGGATTACAGAATTAAAAATGGGTCTAGGCGAACCGGTTCGGTTCTCCTTCTTTACTGGGGCCAGTTTGGGGAACCGGTTCTACTTCTTATTCATCGATTCGGTTTGGTGCTGACAGTGTGGCGAATTGGTTCGGTGATGATTTCATCGGTTCGGTTCGGTGACTTTATATTTTTCTTCCTTTTTTTCCTTGATTTCTTCTCAACTTCAAAGTTTCATAACTTTTTACCCAGGATTCGGATTTGGATGATGTTTCTTCCCACGTGCTTATGGACTTGAGGTCTTCAACTTTCCTTTAGGTTCCATGTGTCGGATTCCTGGTGTAAAATCACTGTTTTTCCCTTGACTCTTCTTATTTTCTTTCTCTTTTGATTTTGAATTTTCTCTTTTCTTCACTTGCATAAAATATTTGCAAAATGTACGAGAAATACACGAAACTCGATGCACTCAATGGAAGATGTCAATAGCAAGTATATGAGATAAATCACTACAAATTACACTACACAGGGCAATAAAAGTCTCTAAATTACGAGGATAAATTGGAAGAATTTATGCCTAATCAACCACGATTAATATAGAATCTATGAAAATATAAAGAACACGTATATATTCATTCACAATCCCAAAAAATGTCGTTAGAGCGAACCACAATAATATAGGATTCTATGAAAATATAGAGAGCGTATATTCATTCATAGTCCTAAAAATATGGCGTTTGAGTGGACCACAATAATATAGGAGCTATTAGTTATAGAGAGTCGTATATATTCACATTCCTTAACAAATGTCGCTTGCGAAAACCAAAATAATATATAACCTATTAAATATAGAGAACACATGTATATTCACATTCCTCAAGAAATTCCGATGGCGCGGACCACAATGATATAGGAGCTATAAAATTTAGAGGCCATGTAAATACAGTGAACATGAAAAATGTGTATTTTTTTTAATTAAAACCAGGGCAACAAATGTAGAAGCTAGACGCATATTGTATTTTTCGCATCAACAACAAACAACATAATATGATTTCATCACTCCATACACAATGTCTACAAATTTATACATATGAGAACATAAAATACATGATAAAATAGGAAAACAGTTATATAAAATTTAAGGACACAAAAATATATATTACATGGAATACAAAACAAAACACTCAATATACAATGACAAACATGTGATATCAGAAATATAATGCTAAGAACACAACATATACAGAGTGTATGGTATAAACTTAAGAATAAAACTTAAGGAGATAATATTACATTCAATACACAATAAATTACATTATGAAATCATTTTTGTACACTATGTTCTTCATTTGAAGATAAATCCAGTGAAATAGAGTAAGAAACTACATCGATTTAGGGTTTACAAACCCAAAAAACTTAAAAAAACTAACAATATATGAGCATGGATGGATTAATACCTATTAGTGTTGTTTGAAATAATCTGATTGAGAACGATAATCGTTTATTACAACTTCGACGATTAGGATTTGATTGGAAGAGAGAAAGTTGAGGTTTTGATCGTTCACGCTTGTAAGGTGTGTTTGTTTTGAGATTTGAGGGTATTTATATGGTAGACCTAATCATTTAAAATTCGTTGTGTCCCGATTTATAGTCTAAAATTATTAGTCCAAGGACTTAACAGTAAAAGACCTTTATCCCTTTTTTCCCATATTGAAATTATCTCCAAACGTTTCTCTCCCTCTTTTATTTCCAATCATAACAAACACATATCATAATAGTATTAAATTACAATTTCAACAACACAAAAAAATGCACATTTCAACTCGTAAATAAAATACAAATTTTAGCCACTAAAAAAAGAATACGAACATGACTCAATTAAAATAAGGCCCTATAGGAAATTTCATTTTTATTACCTAACCCAAACCCGACCCAATTAAATGCGACCAAAAATGATTTAATTAAAACACGTCATGACACAACACAACACAAATTTTTGAGGTAGTAAATTTTTTAGGTAATAAATTTTTGTTTTTGAAATAAGTTTTGTGCCTTTTTTTAGGTAGTAAATTTTTTTTTTTTTAAAATAAATTTTATGTCATATGTAATGTCAATTAAATTGTGTTAGTTAAGGCACGATGCGGTTTTTTTACCAAACACGACATAATTAAAATGCAATGTCACGCAACACTAAATTTTATTTTTTTGCCTAACGCGAACACGACCAAAAAAACGTGACACTACATGAAATCTAATTTTTCTTACTGACCAAAAAAAGCGACACTACATGATCCTAATTTTTAGAAAGTTTTAAACATATTTTTTTATAAATATTGTACATTTATATATGTATACAAGAGTTTTTATTATAAATATTAAAATTACATAATAAATAGTTTTTCATAAAATTACATAATAAGTCAGTTTTTATTATAAAAAAAAAAGCAGTGTGAGGATATTTTAAAATATGTGTGTGTGTGTGTGTGTGTGAAAAATATTTTTAAAAGATCTTTTTTTTTTTTTACTTTTCTCAAATTATTTTTGGGGGTCAAATCCTAAATAATAATAGGATCAAATACCAAAAAGTCCCTCAAACTTTTTCTAATGCATATTTAGTCCAAGCCTTTTATTTTGTACCAAAAAGTCCCTCAAACACCCATTTAACTAATATTCTCTTATTTTTAAAGGTTCGCGCTAGCAGCATGGTGAAGGAATTTTTTGTGCAAAATAAAAATGCTTGGACTAAACGTGTATTAAAAAATGTTTGAGCGACTATTTAGTTTATAACCCATAATTATATGAGGGTATTTTCGATATCACACAAAATATAAAGGGACATATACCAAATAGTCTCTTGAACTTCCTTTAATACATGTATAGTCCAAGCCTTTTTATTTTGCACCAAAAAGTTCTTTACCATGCCAAAAAGTCATTTACCATGAGATTGGCGCGGGCCTTTACAAGTAAGAGAATAAGGGACTTTTTGGTACATTATAAAAGGCTTGGACTAAATGTGTATTGAGGGACTTTTTGGTATTTAATCCAAATATAAAGGTTGAAATGGGGGCAACCCCCTAAAAATGAAGGCCAAATCCCAAAAAATTCAACAAGTGGGGGGTTCTCCTGAATTTCAAAAATAAAACAGATATCAAAACCAAAATAATCTAATTAAATATTAATTTAATGTAAAATTTGTTTAACTTTAAAATAAGACTTAACTTTAATTATTTATCAATCTAAAATAACTATTAAAAAAAGAGAACATGTTTCCGTTTTCTTTTGGAGCTAAAAAATTGTGAGAAACGAAATGCATTGTTTTTGGGAAAGAGATTAACGGTCCGGATTGTTTTGGGTATTGATAGATCCCTACATTTTAACTGACCTGCTGTTTTCTTGCCTCCAAATCCCATACTTGGGAAACAAACAACATGCACCGCCTCATTTATTTAAGTTTAAAATAATATAATTAAATATTAATTTAATGTAAAAATTATTTAACTTTAAAATAAGACATAATTCTAATTATTTATGAATCTAAAATAAATATTAAAAAATGAAGAGAATATGAAGAAGGGTCCGGTAATAAATGAACGTCTTCATTGGATTGTGTCTAACAAAGGCACAGACTTCTAACCCCAAAGCCCGACGCAATAGTTGGTCTAGGAGTTTTAGAGGGATGCCTTTGTATGTCACGTGTGGACAAGGATATCAAAGTAATATTGAGATACTAACCATGAGAGAGTATGGTGTGGTTGAATCCTAGACTTTTATGTTCGTCATTTCAAATTTGAACCTAAACCCATATTATGGAGAGTTGACACCGTTAATTGTTACTAGGAAGGGGGACATTTTGTTTAGAATGTACTGCCGTGGAGTTGAACTATTCGCCTACAATCCTATAGAAGATTCATATAAGAAGGTTTCAAAGAGTGGCGATTATAGTACGTTCAAGTGCGTTAGTGCAAAGTCTAGTTTCTCCCGTGGGCTACAGTTGGGATACGAAGCGACACCAAAAGTGTGGGAAAGAAAAACCTGGAAGACTGAGGGACCGTTTGGTTTTTTAACCTCGAAAGATTGAATGCTTAATGCAAAATTCTGAATGTTGAAAAGTACGTATGTTTTTTTTATGTGAATGACGTTATTTCACTCTGAATGTTCAATGCTGAATATAATTAATTTGACAATTTTGTCATTATTAACAATTTACTAATTTATTTTATATCGTGTCATTTAGCAGATAAGATAAGATTAAAATTGGAATGTAATTTTATTTTTAAAAAATGCAGCATTACGCATTGAAAGGGGTGCTTGCCTCATAATGCTTAATGCTGAATTTTAACTTAAAAATACCCCTTAAAGTGATCGAGAGGAAGAACCGCTCAATGAAGAAAGAACAAAAGGAAAAATGCAAGTAGTTCTAGAAGATCTCCTTTTGTTTCTTTCCACTTTTAGTTTATGTATGTTATGTAGTTCCAAGTCTATATATCACTAAGTACGTATCTGGACATTGGTCCTTTTATTTTCTCATTGATAGGGTTAATTATGTTTTTATACATACAATTAAATTTGTTTGATGAATTTGTGTGGTAGTTCATTAGTTCATATGAAACTTAATGCTAGAGACAAGATTCAGAGTTGTTTACCTATTTCAAAAGATCTCGGAGCTAGTCAAGGGTCACAACTGCTTAATGACTATATGTTGGACTCTACATCTTTTGATGTGGACCATCCAACATTACCATACGTCTGTAATAATCCAATTTTGAGGTTCACCATGATGCACTGCGACTCACACTACCTCGAATTGATTATATCGATGCATATTGCAACCCGACATAAGGCTCGTTGATGGTCCCGATCAAACCATCGGATTTGATACCACCGTTAGGTCATAAACTCACAGCTAGCCACTGATATTATCCTCAAATTACTCACTTGGACCTAGCCCAGTGTGGGGTTTGAACCCACAAGGTCTCGGTGCTGAGTCAAATGGTCACACCCACTTGAGTACTATATGTTGGACTTTACATCTTTCGATGTGAGATAAATACACACAAGATATTTAACAATTAGATATATATTATTTGGTTAGGCCATTCAATTCACTGATTAGGTTGTAGAAATTATTTAATTCCATAAACATCAAGGAGATTTTTATACGGTGGAGCTCGAGGTTTTGCTTTAAGGCTTGTTGTTGGTAATGGTTTTAGTCTGAACATGATATTTAGATGCCGAAGTGATAACTTGCTAATGGTTCATCTCTCTATTTAGGATTAAAAAAATTATGAATCAGGCCAAAATGATTGATGTTCACCTTATTGATGGACAATTACAGAGAGGTATACCATGTACAAAGAGTGTTGGAAGTACGAACCAAAGGCATACAAAATTTATGTAAAAGATGAAAATTTCATGAAAAATAGGACATCTGAAAAATATGTACTATATTGTTGTTTGGTTATATATGATGACACCGGTTATGTAATATTTTATGATGTGATGTTTTTTGTACCCTTTAATGGGTACAAAGTAACTCCACAAAAAGTAGTGCTATTGGTGCCCTGATGGGACCCCATACCACAAGTCAATGTTTAATAGGTAGGTGAGAGAATAAGTGGAATCCACGTCAGATTTTGGGGATGTTTTCGTGGAGATTTTTGTACTCGTATCATTATTCAATCTGAAAATTGGAACCATTTCCCCAACATTTCTTGTGCAGGTTACTTATCTTTAATCAAAAAAGAAACCTCATCCATTGATATTATCACATTTTGTGAGTGATGTTGTTATATTCATTGTTGGAGGGCACTAATAAAAGTAAACGGTAGTTAATAATAAACAATACATGTTTAACGGATTCATTCTTTAGATTGCCATTATTGTCTGTTTTGCCTATTTTTCATTAGTGGATTCTGATTATGTGCTTAATAGTTTGTAGAAAAAAAAATAATTCCAGACATAGCATGGCAGAACTAAGTTCCTGATTACTTATGTTGATACTGTTCCCAAAACCTGAAAAGAAAGGAGACCCAGTTATGACCAAGATGGTCATCAAGCCGTTGTGTAGAATATGTGTAATGGTTTTGTTCTCACTTGTTCTTACAAATCTTTATTCTTATTTCATCCTTCAACTAGATAATTCATGAGATCGCTAAAATTGGATTTCTTGCATGATGATGGTTATGGCTTCATCGAGGTCTTTGTTATGACCCCTTCATTAGTAATTAAAAGGTCATACTAAGGCTTTCACAAAAAAATCCAGAATGTGGTGTCAAATTAACTATTTTAATCAAGTGAAGTTAATTTCTTTAATCTAGTGAAGAATAAGTTTAAGGAGTCTCCAACTCCAAAGCCTAAGTACAAGGACAATAATGCAATAAATGGGTTTGGCGGTTTTAGGTGGGTGTCTTTTTATGTCTCTCTGGCACAATTTGAGCGAGTTTAAAGGCAATGTTAAGATATTGAAATGAAGTATGGTGTGGTGGAATCTTGGACTACTATGATTTTAGTATTAAATATGGACATACATGTGCATTATGGAGATTTAACACCACTGATTTTAGTATTAAATATGGACATACATGTGCATTATGGACATACAGAAAATTTAATTGTAGCTTTTTCTCTAAAGACGCCCTGTTGATTCATTACTATTTTTTCCACTCCATATGTCCAGTTTATTGAGGTAGATATGTTCACGTTGCTTTGGCATTGTCCTAATAAAAAACATCATATAGAGGAAATGTTCTTTTTCTCTCTGCATCATAGTGAGAAGAGAATACTATCCCGTCCCCGGCCTCCAAATAATGGAAATTGCACTGAAGATGGCTTGGGTTATTTTTTACGAGGTTCATTACGTATGTCATAGTGAAAGAGGAGTGGTATGAGAAGAGAGAATTATAATGGCCCCAAAAAACTCTCAATTTTTATACCTCTCCAATAGTGCCTAACTCTAAGGAGTTTTGCCAAATTGGTTGAAAATATCCACCGATAACCATGTCATATCGTTTATACTGGTTATCAGAAAACACCCCTTTAAGATTATATTTTCCCTTCTGGTGGTGATGGTCTGTACTTAGTGGTGAAAAAAAGGGGAAATTTCGTGCGAATAGCTTCCAAAAAGGTTTATATGATCTTGTTTCCACTAGTGAAGGTGAGAGGAAAAGAGGAGAGAATGTTAAAGGGCAGAAGGGTCTGTTAGTTAGGAGAGTTAGAGAAGAAAGTGACACATTTAAGATGGTGAAAATGATAATGTAGTGTCAATATGTTCCTTCCATTATTTTCAGATTCAGCAAATGGAAATTTGAATTTCTTGGAATAACAGATGGATAAACTGAATCTCAATGATAAGTAAGTGAACACGAAACATTCTTTGAAGGGATATGTACATGTTATCAGATGATGATAAAAATATGCCTCACATTTTGATTATGCTATCCGTTGTGAAACGTAGAATATGTGGCCATTATTCTAATTTACTTACCATATTAAGGAAGTGATTGGGATATTATTTCAAGAAGGGCTCATCAAGTGTTTTCTTGCTACATAGACATTCACCATAGGCTTGAATATGTCTGTGAAAATATTGTCTTCTTAAATGTTTGAAAATTTGATGAAGATAAATATAAATGAATACCCAGTGAAGAGTATGTACAAATGAGTTGTTGTGCTGGTCATCATGGTATTGATGAATGTGGGATTTGCATCCTTATGGTGGATGAGAAGTTGGAACCATCTAATGAGCACAAGCTCAACGTTATACACCATAAGAAGGAACTTATTAACAAATTTAAGTGAATTAAGCGATCAATGAGAACTTCCATGGTACTGATGTTTAAAGATGAACTTAAAGAAAGGAAAAGGGTCCTCATGTGAGTAGGATATGTTACGAGTGATGACGTTATGGATTTGAATGGGGAAGGTGGCTTGTGTATCAGTAGCGAAAATGCATTAACGTGGATCGAACTCATATTTAATGGGGGTTTAAAGGATATAAAGATGTATCTTCTCTCTTGTTTAGTTTGTTAAGATAAGCTTCAGGAGGATCAGAATCCTCGTTAGGAACTTTAGTTTCTCTTTAGATAATTGCAAGATACAACTCGGAGGGTTGCCAAAGTTCAACTCGAGTGCAAGGCTCGGCTTAATGTGAAAAGTTTTGTGAATTCTTTTTAATATGATCTCATCGAGGACATTTATGCATAGGAAAATGGGTTCAATTCTAAAAGATAATGAAAATCACACAGTTTTTTAAATGAAGCTTTATTACTACAAAAGACTCAAGGAAGTTCTTTAACAACTAATACGAGAAAAAAATGTTCGGGAAATCGAGCTTGAAGCAAATTCTAAGATGAAGTTTCTAAGATCAAGAGGGATATTGACTTTGCAGCATCACTTGTAGTTGCACACTGCCATTAGATGCATTATAGTGGATTTATTTTTGGAAGATAGAAATTATGATTACTTAAGACAAGTTTTGTTATACGGGATGCAACATTTTCGCCCTTGTAAAAAGTGCCACTAAAGAGGAGATTAATTTCAAGTGGATATCTACCTTGGGGATTAGTTAGGAGGCAAATAATTTTACATGTATGATAAAAGATAAAATAGAGATCGAGGGTGCATGCTAAATTAATATACAAGCACTATCTGCTTATGAAAAGAAATGTTGCCTTGGCATTGCTAAAACATGTTAAATCTCATTAACAAGTATTTTTAATACATGCATTTTAGTTTTGCAAGTCTCGATCTCTTTTCTCGACATTTATCTCATAGTTTAGTTTATATTGAACATCCATAGCAGAGGAGACAATCCCATAAATTCTCTTTATAGAGGAACCTTCCCTTTATATTCTAAAGGTAACCATAAAATATTAGTCTTAAAACACGAACCTTGTGTTTTTGAGTTTTAGAACTACAAGGTTTAGTATCAATTAGCATAATCTCATCTAGGTTCCATTTTCATCTCTGGAATATATACTCACAACTGGAAATCCTTGGATTATACTCTATAATCGTTATTATATGAAATTGTTGCTGTTTATCGGTCTCTTTAATTAGAAGGGAGACTTTATCTCCTAACATTGTCACGTTTTCTATTAGCGTATTTATTTTATTGGAGGCGATATTATGTCTGAACTATGATCAATACTAAAAAAATGTTTAACAAATTCCTACCTCAGTATTGACTATTATTTTGGATCATATTCTGACTTGAATAAAATATGTGTCCTTGTCTTCTTTGGTTAGCGTAATTTGCTCATATACTTAATATAGAATATAGAAAATACATAATTCCATAAATATCATGGCAGAACTAAGTTCCAGATGCTGAAGTTTGTGATAGTTGAGGACATTTTTGTGTGATAAAGCTTGAGATTTGATTCAAGGTATGTTATTGGCAAACGATTATGACTCGAATAAGATATATAGATACGGAAGTTGAAAAACTACTAGTGGTTCATCTCTTTGTTTAAAATGATAAAATTTCCCTATTAATCAAATGAACATGCTACATGTTGACCTAATATTTATCAATTATAAATTTACATACAGTTACATAAAAGTTATAAGTGGTGAAAGGAGGTATCAAACAGAGATAACTTACATAAAAGATTAAAACTAGACATGCCTACATTGCATTAAAACACAATACTAATGCATGATCTCATATATTGACAATTTTTACTTCATCTCATTTTTTGCAATTTTACATTTTTTCTCCTTTCATTCAGTATAAAATGGGTTCCTTAGCCCTAGGTACTAATTTTGATAGTTACATGAAACACTAGAACCAACCCTTTACATTGGGCCTTCGACCGTGATGTAATGTGTTTATCGGCAATCCGAGTCCATTAAGGCCCTCAAAACCCCGTTTTGCCATTTTAGAAAACAATCTCGGGGCTTATAAATCTATACAAAAAATTAATATTAACGTTCCACAAAAAGTTTTGGTTTTCTGGCATGTTTTACTTAAATTCTATCGTGAAAACTCATTTTTATCATTTTTGGCAAAATTCATGAAATATGTATTTTGTTACTCTACTTAGGCAATTCTATTTTTGAGGCATTTAAGCTACTATTGGTGTATTTGTAATTACTGGTAGATTACGTATTATAGTTAATATTTAATGAATGATTAACGATATTTATGTTGGGACATGTAAGGAATTATTCATTTGAGTTAAGTCAAAGGCCAAACACAAGCTGAGACTACATGTAGGAATAATACACTTACATTCATTAAAGGTTTATTCTGATGTTAGTTATAAAATCGGATTGAGGCGCAACACATGCTAATTTCTGAATTCAACAACATTAGAACTAGTTTTATTAAAACAGAATAGTTGACATTAAGTCCATTAATCATGGTATTAAATGTTTAGGCAAAAAACACAAACGCCAAAATTATGGGACCATGATAAATTAATTATAGGGTAGTATATCTTTACAATCGGAACATTATGTGATGATTAACATAGATTCCGTGATATTCAGATTGTAAATGAAATATGCCAACATTTTTAGTCAACAATTCAATATTTGACCCTTGCAATTTTTATTATGTGTGAAAATTTAATTTGTGAACATTGTTAGTAATTGCAGTTCCCCTTAACCTGTATTCGCAAGCTCAGTCCTATTCCAAATTTGATGGAACTAATTTTTCTGAATGGAATGAGAAAATTGAGTTCAGCCTAGGGTTTCTTGACCTGGACATGGAAATTATGTGTGATGAACCTGCTGTTATTACTGATGTCAGTAGTGAGGATGAAATTGTTGTCCATGAAGCATGGTCTCGATCCAATAGGTTGGCCCTTATGTTTATGCGAATGTGTGTTGCTCCTAACATTAAGACCTCCCTACCTGAAACTACGAAAGAGAAAGAGTATTTGAACAACATTAAGGAACGCTTTCGCACTGCTGATAAATCCCTTACTGGGAAACTGATGGCTGACCTGACCACTATGAGGTTCGACGGTACTCGAACTATGAATGAGCACATTATAGAAATGACCAATCTGGATGCTAGACTTAGAGTTTTGGGCATGACAGTGAATGAGTATTTTCTCGTACAATTCGTCCTAAACTCCCTACCTCCTGAGTATGGGCCATTCCAAATCAATTACAACATAATAAAAGATAAGTGGAATGTAAATAATTTGCAAAGCATGTTGGTACAAGAGGAAGGAAGGCTTAGGCAACATAATGGGCATGTGACTAAGGGACAAGTGGAAAATCTGACAGTCAAAGGAACTGGTTTTAAGAAGAAGTTCGGCAAGGGCATTAAGAAAGGCCCTGGGCCCTCTTATCAAGCTGAACCATCAACTGCTGCTGTGAAGAAGGAAAAGAACGACAAGTGTCACTTCTGTAAAAAGAAGGGACATTTCCAGATGGATTGTCATAAACGAAAGGCCTGGTTCGAGAAAAAGGGTAAGACTTTTATTTATGTTTGTTTCAAATCAAACCTTATTAACGCTCCTTCTAACACTTGGTGGATTGATTCTGGTTCTATGTCTCATGTTTCTAATTCGATGCAGGGCTTCACTTCGATCCGCAAAACAAATCCAAATGAGCATTTTCTCTACATGGGCAATAAAGTGAAGGATAAAATAGAATCTATTGGAGTCTTTCACCTGATATTAAGAACTCGATTTCTTTTAGATTTGCAAGAAACGTTTTATGGTCCCACAATTTCTAGGAATTTAATTTATGTTTCCAAACATACTTTAGACGGTTTTGCGATTGGATTTAAGTACAATGGTTTTGGATTAAATAGTCATCATGGATGTACATATTAACTTGAATCGAGATAAGCTTTTAATATATACAAAGCAGTGTTATGCTTAAACTTTCTTCGTTGTATGGGGAAAAAAAACTTTCTTAGTTGCATTTCAAATAATGCAATTGTGGATCGATTCTAACATATGAAAAATCATAAAGGGATATTATAGTTTGTCCGTTTTATATTTTAATTCGTACTTACAATGAATATTTATCTTTTTAGCAATAAAGTATTAATGTGTGAATAACCTTCAATTTTTTTTTCGAGGGTTACCACCCCCGAACCCTCGTACTTTTTATTCTTGTGTCCCACCAATCACAAATTCTTGGCTCCGCCACTGGTTCTAATCCTTGCTATAAAATATTTTCAAAACCTTTTCGGTGTCCAGCCACATAGACGCCAAACTTGATTCTATTCCAGGATTACGCAACTGCGACATATGTGGATGTTGCAGGAGTTAGAGTATCCGCCTATTTCATTTATTCCTAGTTTAGGAATTTTATCTCAGTCTTTTTTCGAGCATGTTAGTCACTGTAATTATTTAGATTATTTCAGTTCAGATTATATGGGATTTATATACTATATGACAGACTTATTTGGTTTTGGATTTTAACCGATGGTTAATTCGGCAAGATTTTATTTCATTTATTTGTTTGGATGTTTAGACTCTGTTATTATGTGATGGTTCTATTTAGTCTTCCGTAGTACTAAATGAGTTGGTTATTAACAGATAAAATTTTGGCACCGACTTAATTAACGAATAGTTGGTTAGTAAGTTTTCAAAAAGTTATTCGATAGCGATGCTAAGAATGAACCAAATGAGTTTCCTGTTTAATTTGATACAGGACTGATCACTCGGTATTTTATTAGGCAGGGTGTCACATATGGTATCAGAGCATCAGGTTCTAGTGTCCTTAGGATTTGTACGGCCTACTACGTTTCATCTTATCATTCTTTGATATAGAGACTTATTATAAGATTGTTCCATTCCTTTACACATGCAACTTACGTTTTACTACTAATTACGCATAGTTGATGTGATTCATATACGGTTTCGATAAGCATTGGACATTAGAAGGATTGTAGAAGGGAGGACTCAGCAAAATCCATAGAGTATTCTGGGAACAGTGACGTGATAGGAGTCACCATGATTATTGTTCGAATAATTAACATTGGAGAAACCGCTGGAGTGTAGTAGTTACCCCAAGAACTTTCATAAAGGACTATGGAAAAAAGTTAGACCCACCAAGTGCAGACTACAATGACGAGGGTAGAATAAGATTTTTGTTTCAGAAGAACAATCAGCTAGAATTCGAGGAAAGAGCAAAAGGGAGACTTACTAATGGAAAGAGAACATCCAATTGGGATCAAATGTAGTCAAGTCAAAATTTTGGGCAAAAATGTTTGCTCATAGGAGCAGCATAAGTTGATGGGCGTCAGTCACCATATCCATGGAAAATTACCATGAATAATGAGGAATTTGGGGTGTAAATTAATACGAATCCTCTCACCGGTTATATAAATAAAGAGGCAAGGGAGATTTTAGTACTTTTTCCAGAAGGGTCGGACAATGACCGGATGTGAAGGAAAGTTAACAAAAATTGCAAACTTCATACCCGATGAAAGGGATACGAAGAATCAAGAAGGAATCATAAGTTGAAAATAGACCCGTGGGTAGAATATAAAAGTGTGGATAGGAGATTGGACTATGATTATTGGTGTCGTTGTCATAAAGGTTGTACATTTACAAATTTAAATCAATGAGCTCGTGAGAAGGGAGATAGTGAGTTAGAGAATCTAATCGAAGAGTAAAACTGGATTTTTTAGTGCTAATGAGGCACTAAGGGAAGGGATACATAGTAGAGGACCCAAATTAATGATCGAGATCAATCAAATTTTTACCAAGTGACAGTGGGTTCAGTTAGGGTTGTCAAGGCCATCAACAAGTCCCATGGAACTAGTGGAGCCAAAGGGACAATAAGGGTAGCAATCAGGGTCAAGACTACCATGTCCGCGAGAAGGACAACCCCGACATGGCCAGTGGGGCCATAGAAAAGGGGAAGGTCACGATGAGTCTCATGTGTAAAGAGCATAAACACAAGAGTGGATATTGCCCACAGCGTGTCAGGGGACAGGAGTGGGATGCCTAGCAGGGGCAACAGTTATAGAAGTTTTGGTTCGGTTAGGATGAGAGTGTCATGTCCAGGATCCGTTTAAGCCGCCAATGTTATGGGCGATTGAAACTACGAATTTTATCCCGGAGTGATTGGGCTCTATTTTCTGTGATATGAATGAGTCACGGTAGTTTGTTAATACTAAATTCGCATGTGTAACGGGTTTAGTAGAGGTATTATAAATCGTACTATAGTTGTAAACATTTATTGTTGAGTAGCGGGGTTCTCTTTAGTTCCCCCTGTAGGGGAGCGGGTGGGGACACTGAGAGGGTATATTTTTAGGTAATCCCATGAGGAGAGGTGATTATGCCCTTATAATTTTATCTTGAGTGCGGACGGGTTAGCGATGGTGGGTGGTTATCGCAAGATTATCGTGTTCGCTGTTTTAGGGCAGGATGTATATTCTTTTTGTGATGTCTCACCTACAAGAGGGAGAGCTGGTGGTGGTATTTTGTGAAGTAGACTTTAGAGAGTACATTTGTCTAGTTATATTAGCTTCTGGTCCTTAGGGATTCTAACTGATGAAATTTTAGTCTATGCGTGACACCTCGCCTAATTAATTACCGGGTGATCAGTCCTTAATTAATTAATTTCAGAATATCAAGTTGGTTCAGATAATTCATCACTGTCGAAAACTCAAATTTTAATTTAATAAAAACTAACCACCTAATATTTAAAAAGGTTGGCGTCAAAATTTTATCTTGTTATTAACCACCATCATTAAAGGGTAATAACTAAACATCACCATTCATCACAATAGTATAAGGTAAGAACTAACTGAAGTAAAATAAAGAATTGGAGTAAACACATCCAGTCAAAATCCCATATAATAATCCAATAACATGACATCAAAGTCTAATTATAGAATAAAAACAACTCTAAATCTCTGAATGAATGTAAAATAGGAGGGACGACATGTCCAACTAAAATGAAATGACTGATGGATAAGGAGAAATAAACTCAAAAATGTCTACTAGAAATATCATGTAGCTTCCTCAGCAGCTACAACTCAGAAAATGAATGGAATCTCCTAAGACTAGTGTCCTTGTGGCTGAGAACCTAAAATAATAATAAAAAAAGATTTGCACAAAAACGGGTCAGAGCCCGAGTAGAAAACAATTTAAATACATCAAGTGCTTAAATTGATTTAATTAGCACATATACCATCCATGTTAACTTAGCGTACTCACTTCTCATCTAATGTGCACACCTAACGAGTTTAACTACACATACTAGTCTCGCCACTCTACCTGACTATATGTAGGATAATCACTATGCCGGATACAATACTTAAATAACACGAAATCAATATATTACTATTATTTAGGAATAGGTTTAAGGATGTTATATACTCATTCTCATAGTATTCTTTATTCCCTACTGGTGACCCATTAAGTATAAACTTTAATAAAGTAGCCAACAAGAAACACAAAATAGGGACTCAGTATACATATATAAAATCTCACTATGTATACATATAAATATATCTATACAGTACCCATGGTTAGGAAACCCCTAGTGCTAGGCATACTCGGCTATCTAGTCCCATTGCAATGCTCACGCATAAAGGACAACTGGTTCAATCTCTCAAGAACCAATAAAACATATACACATATTGGAGGCGAATAAGTCCCAAGTCGATGGGCTACGTACATACCTACGCACCCATACGACCGTCAACACTATCGTTCTCACAGATAGCCCGTACCTAGGTTCCATTCTCTAGTGGTACGACTCGAAATCCCTCGAAGGCACAAAAGATATGGTCATCCATAACGTGTTAACCCCCGTTTGATAGCCAGTATCTAGGTACATCATAAAAATGATATTCCAAGTAATAAGCATACACACAACTTATATACATTAATAGGTAATCACATAACCCAAATACTATAATTCGTAAGTAATATTATCATCACTACTCTCCACAATATGCATATATATATATATATATATATATATATATATATATAGCCTCTCTAGGAATTACATTCTCTCCAACGTTTTTGTAATACCCCGTATTTTTATGCTATATTAATTTGCGGATTTATTAAAGTTAATGTGAATGAATTATTTAATAAAAATCCGGAAATTAATTATGTTATAATTATTAACGTGACGAGAGTTAGTAATTATGGGAAATTTGTTGAATATTACTAATGAGCAAAGTAATATATTATATTGGTTATATTGAATGTCATGAGTGAGTTAAATGACAATTTCGGAAATTTAAGTCGGAACGTGCTTGTGTTGCGTCGGGACTAAATTTTGATAAATAAAAAGTGAATATTTTATAAGTTGCCTATATGGTCGTTTTGAGTGTGCCAACGCGTCCGAAAGGGTCGAGATAGTCAGAAAAGTGTACCCGGGGGTGTAGTTTGGGTCTCAGGCCGTTTTTAGGCCTAATTAGTAACCCGGGAGGGCATTTTGGTCATTTTACATTTTTGGGTAATTAAACCCACGAAAATTAGAGGAGTTATATCAGATACCTAGTTTACCTTCTAGGGTTATAAAATCTAAACACAAGTGATGGCCATTGGAGAAGAGAGGAGAGAGCTCTCAAGCAATTTCAAAACCCAAAACTCAACGGTTTGCACCGCCGCCACCACCAACGCGTAGATCGCGAGATGGGGAACGCAACCATACCAAAATCAGCCACATTCCAGACTTCTGAAAATCCCAGGCAAGTGTTTATCTTGCTATTTTCGTTGGTGCAATTTCCATATTAGTTTAGGAATGATTAGAGATGAAATATGTGGAAGAAAACCCAATTTGTGATAGGAAAATCCATGTAGTATTGGTTGATATGATGATTCTGGAAACCCTTGCCATGTAGAGGAAATTAACCATGAAATTTTGATGATTATAAGAAAGAAATTCTGGAGAAAAATTTGTTAGAAATCTGTTTAAGAAAATTTTAGGGTTCTTGATAATTAGATATAATTTTGGGTTGAAAATCCATGTTTAAATGATGAATATGTACATGCCTTACGTTAGAAACATCTGGTATATTGTTATAATGTTAGTAGTAGAATTCTTGGGACGTTTGGGGTTGGAAAACATGGATTTGGATGAAGAAAATTGGTAGAACCCGTAACTGCAATTCTGCATAAATCAAAATACCTGCTTGATCGATCGATCGAGCATAGAGCTTCGATCGATTGAAGGTTCGATCGATCGAGCCCCAGACCTCGATCGATCGAACCCTCCTGGCAGACTCCTATTTCTCTTGTTTAATTAGTTAAACTAAATTTATCATGAAATAATTCTTGGGTATTCTTAATAAAAGGTTTTGGGAGATAGGAAAGACCAGTAGGACATATGAATAAGTGTTGGGAACTTTATTATAAGACGAGACTTTTGCTTTTGGGATAATTATATAATGAATGATGAAACTACGTATTTCAAGTGAGAGATTTCGGCGAATTGCTACTATAGTGAATAGAGGTATACCTACTGAATTTTCTACTTGGAAGGATAGAGTCCACGAGTGTCACGTAATAAGTGAGAAAACTCTTCGAGTTAAGGTTAGAGATGAAACCTTATACGTAATACTAATAATGTGAAATTAAGGATAAATATTGTAATTATGGGTGACGAGAGGAACCTATATTAATATGATAAAAGGGGTATATTTATATGATTGTGTGTACATATATTATATACATGTGAAAAACATACCGCGCTACTTGCTACCCTTGAGGTTACCGCGCTGGGACAGTCTTATCTCGATGGGACCTTTATGGGGGATATTGACTTGTACCCTAGAAGATAGATATCTTTGGTACAGGCTATCGAACTGATAGTTCAGACGGTCCTAAGAGACGCGAGTATGTGCCATCCTCTTAGAGACTTGGAATCTATGCTTCGCCTCGATATTGTTTGTGTATGTGTTAATACAGTTCGAGAGTGATTCCGAATTTGTATTCCCCTTGATATGAGTGGTATGGGGTTTGGATAGTAGAAGTATGCACGCACCATTGTTTTATTTGGGGTGCTGTTATTATATATATATTATACGAGTAGTTAAAATATATATATCAGATTCGGTAATTTGAAACTGCCTACTGTGATTTGATAAGCAGGACATGGTTGATGACTCAAATAGTAAATACTTGTTTTGTGAAAGTATAATATGACCCTAGGAAACTTTATAAAATTAATAAAGCTAAAACGAGAGTTGTGCTGCTAATTGGAAGTATTCTTTTTAAACAATGATATTGTTCAGTTTTGAAATCTTATGAGTAAGTTAAGATAAGCTAAATTATTGGGAAGGTTAGTATGATAAAATGATAAGATAAACCGTTGGGAAGGTTAGTATGATAGGCGTGCACATTAGAAGAGAGGTGAGAATTTCTTAAGAGAGTGTCGCTATAATATGTTCTTGCATTGGCCTGTATCAATCTAAATACTTGCTAAACGTATTTTAAATCAAACACACTATCGAGCTCTGATCCGTTTCTTTTTCTCTCTCTCTCTAGTATATATATGTATATATTTCAGGTGCCCAGCCACAAGGGCGTCTTGCTTAGGATCCCTTGAAAGGAACGTGCTGCAGCTTAGGTGGGAGTTGCAGGTCACTTGCATAGACGACGTCCTTTATTGACTCCGCTTCTAGCATTCTCATTTATTGGGCATGTGTCTCCCTTTCCATTATTTCATTGTTATTGGGACATTTGTATTTCAGTTATTTCTAGTATTGTCACTATGGGATTTATTCAGTTTGAATTGTGTTACTTTATATTTCGCATGTTGACATTCGATTGACGAATGTTTTAAATTAATTGGATTGTGTTCCAGGTTTATTGTGGTGTGATTCTTAATTGTTGAGATGTTGTTAATAAATAAATAAATCATTTTTTTTTAAATAAAAATTTGGAAAGTAATGTTTAAATATGGTTTTGACACTTAGCTTAATTATTTAGGGTGTTAAATTGGAAAGTTTATTTTTACGACAGTGATGCTAAGAATGAACCAAACTGTTCACCTTGATTTAATTTAATAAAGGAGTGATCGCCAGGTATTTAATTAGGCGGGGTGTCACAGGTGGTATCAGAGCATCAGGTTCTAGTGTCCATAGGATCTGTACGGCTTATTTTCGCTTTTAGCTTAACGTTATTGATATAGAGCCCTATTTTTAGGATTGTTGTACTCTTGTTTTACGTTTAAGTCTTCAGCTATTTGAGATTTGAAAATAACTGTAGACTAATAAACTTCTTCACGTTTCAGATGCCTCCGAGACGTGCTCCGAGGGATAGGCGTGCCCAGGCCGAACAGCCAGTAGTTCCGGCACAAGGCACAATGAATGCCAATGAAGTAGCCGCCATTATTTCTCAGGCGGTGAATGCCGCACTAGCGGTGGTTCAGCAGGCTCCACCCCAGGTTCAGGCAGTGGCGCCAGTACCAGCACAGCTTCCATCAGCATGGGAGAGGGTTCTGGATGCTTTTCAGAAAGCGCATCACCTTGAGTTCTCTGGTAGCTCCGATATTGTCACAGTTAGCCAAGGGAAGAAAGACATCCAGCGGCATCTCCGTATGTATGAGTGCACTGACGTGCAAAAGCAGTTATTGTCTTCCTTTAAGCTGGTGGGAGCCACATTACAGTGGTGGGAGTCCACTACCACATTGGAGGAGAGGGACACGATCCCTATTCAGTCATTTTGGGAGCGGTTTGATCGCAAGTATTTTCCACCCGCAGTGCAGACTGAGATGAGGCGGAGATTACTGAATCTGAAGCAGGAGGGTCTTACCGTAGCGGAGTATGAGGAGGAGTTCACGAGACTTCTCACCATTGTGCCAGATGAGGCACCTACTGAGAGTAAGAAGATTATGCTGTTTGTCGACGGGTTAGCTTGGAGGATCCGTCAGCGCCTTATTGGGAACTTATCTCTGAGTACTTTCACAGATGTACTCAATGTCGCATTGCTACATTGCCAGGATCACCGCTTCCATCTGCAGGGAAGCAAGAGAGCAGGAGAGTCCAGCCAGCAGGGCAGGGCCGGTGGTAATAGTGCCAGTGGGGCACCATCTCATGGACAGACTCGTCAGCACGAGCAGAGTTCCCATCAGGGGGACCCTACTAAGCGATTCCGTTCAGGTGATTCTAGGCAGGGATATGGCGGCTATAGGCAGGGCCAGCAGAGCCAGCCTAATCAGCAGGGCCAGCAAGGCCAGCACCGACAGCAAGGTCAACAACAGGGCCATCAGGTCCAAAAGCGTGCACATCAAGGCCAACAGGGCCAGTGGCGTGGAGGTAACGGCCAACAGGGCCGTGGACAGCTGGGTCAGAGGGGAGGAAACTTCAAAGGCCGATGTTTTGGGTGCGGTAAACATGGCCATAGGCGTCAGGATTGCCCAGAGGGAGATAGGGCCCCACAGTACCAGGGAGCCCGTAATGAGCCACAGAGGCCACTATTTCCACCTGCCCTCCCAGCTCCAGCCCAGGTGCCAGCCCTACCAGCCATTCCAGCAGCTCCGGTGCAGCAGGGGCAGTTACAGTACGGACGTGTCTATAACGTCCACCAGGCAGCAGCTCCACAGGCACCACCCACGATTGAGGGTATGTTTCCTATCCATGGTACTATGGGTCGGGTTTTGTTTGATACAGGGGCAACACATTATTTAAAGCAACGCATTTTGCGAAGGCCTTAGGGTTGTTAGCCATAGAAGAGAGCACAGTGACGTGTGTGGACTCACCACTGGGGAGTGGGTCGCTTATTTTCTTTATATGCCGGGGAGTGGGGGTAGAGATCGGTAGTTTGGTATTACCTGCGGACATGTTAGTTTTAGACATGCACGAGCATGATGTGATTATTGGCATGGATTGGCTCACAGCTTATAGAGCCATGATTGATTGCTTCGGTGGGAGCATTATTTTTTCCATTCCGGGGCAAGAGATGTTTGTAGTGGCGATGCCTCGCCCAGAGGGAGGCTCGACCGCTCATTTGTACTACATAGAGGAGGATACCTCTAAGGAGGTTGTGATTCCCTTAGATTCGATCCCAATTATCAGGGAGTATTTTGATGTGTTCCAGGAGATACCAGGCCTACCCCCCAGTCGAGAGATAGATTTTATTATAGATTTATTGCCAGATACGAGACTTATAGCACGCGCACCATACCGTATGGCTACGGCAGAGATGCGAGAGCTACGAGATCAGATAGAGCAGCTGTTAGGTTAGGGCTTCATTTGTAGGAGTACCTCACCTTGGGGTGATCCAGTTTTGTTTGTGAAGAAGAGAGATGGTTCACTGAGATTGTGTGTGGACTATAGGGAGCTGAACAAGGTCACGATACGGAATAAATATCCGTTACCTCGAATCGATGATCTGTTCGACCAGCTGAGGGGAGCAAATTTATTTTTGAAGATAGATCTGAGGTCGGGGTACCATCAGTTACGTATTAGGGAGCAGGATGTTTCGAAGACTGCTTTCTTGACGAGATATGGGTCTTATGAGTTCCGGGTGATGCCGTTCGGACTCACAAATGCTCCAGCCATTTTCATGGACTTGATGAACCGAGTATTCAGAGAGTTCTTGGATCAGTTTGTCATAGTTTTCATAGATGACATTTTGACATATTCACACTCCGAGGAGGAGCATGCCGAGCACTTGAGGAAGGTTCTTCAGACTCTACAAGAGCATCATTTGTATGCTAAGTACGAGAAGTGCGGATTCTGGTTGCTAGTGGTACAGTTCTTGGGGCATGTTGTCTCTTAGCAGGGGATAGCTGTTGACCCGAGTAAAGTATCAGCGGTGAGGGAGTGGGGACAGCCCACGACACCGACGGAAGTGCGTAGTTTCTTGGGATTACCCGGATACTACATGAGATTCATTCGGGGATTCTCCAAAATAGCGGGTCCATTGACCAATCTGACTCGCAAGGGGGTACCATATGTTTGGGATGACGCTTGTCAGTTGTCTTTCGACGAGCTGAAAGACAAGCTTACTTCAGCGCCAGTCCTTGCATTACCGAAGCCGGGTGTGGAGTACCTGGTTTACACCAATGCGTCCTTACGGGGACTTGAGGGAGTACTTCAGCAGGAAGATAAGGCTATAGCTTTTGCCTCCCGTAAGCTTAAGCCGCATGAGAAGAATTACCCCACCCACGACCAGGAGTTAGCAGCGGTCGTCTTTGCATTGAGGATATGGAGGCACTATTTATTGGGAGAGAAATTTCGTTTGTTCACTAACCACAAGTCGTTGCAATACTTGTTCACTCAGCGAGAGTTGAATATGCGTCAGCGCAGATGGCTAGAGTTTATGAAGGACTACCAGTTCGACATATAGTATCATCCAGGAAAGGCCAACGTAATTGCTGATGCATTGAGTTGTAGACCGGTAGACGAGGTAGCAGACGTCTGGAAAGCAAAGTGGAAGGAGTTGGGTCACCAGGACGCAGTAGCACATTCTTTCATATTCGTGATGTCAGTCACACCCGAGATTGTTACAAGGGTGATATAGGCACATACCACAGACCCGTTTTGCCAGGAGCAGATTGTTCGACTTCTAGCCGAGGGTGCTGAGTCCTATTCTGTTAGTTCTGATGGAGGTTTACGGTTTAATGGGAGATTGGTGGTTCCAGAAGGGGCAGAATTACGTCATGCAGTGATGACTCATTCTCATGGGTCCCGATTTGCAGTACATCCAGGAGGCGATAAGATGTACCAGGATTTGAAGAGGCAATACTGGTGGAGTGGGATGAAGAAGGACATTGCTGAGTTCGTGTCGAAGTGTTCTACCTGCCAGCTGGTGAATGTGGACCATCAGAAACCGTCAGGATTGCTTCAGCCATTGGAAGTACCCGCGTGGAAGTGGGAGAGCATTTCCATGGATTTTATTACAGGTTTGCCTACATCACAGCGGGGCCATGACTCTATCTAGGTGATTGTAGACCATTTGACCAAGGTGGCTCATTTTCTGCCGGTGCGGACAAACTATACCACGGGTCAGTATGCTCAGTTGTTCATTTCTGATATTGTCAGATTACATGGGGTGCCCCTGAATATTGTGTCGGATAGGGATAAGATTTTCGTGTAACGTTTTTGGGAAAGCTTTCAGGAGGTTATGGATACCGAGTTGAGGATGAGTTCAGCTTATCACCCACAGACAGATGGACAGGCAGAGCGTACTAATCAGATGTTAGAGGATATGCTACGCATGTGTGTTCTTGAGTTTGGAGGAGGTTGGGAGCCACATCTTCCACTGGTAGAGTTTGCTTATAATAACTCTTATCAATTCACGATTGGGATGGCTCCATTTGAGGCCTTGTATGGCAGGCCTTGTCGTTCCCCAGCTTTTTGGCTCGAAGTGGGGGATAACAAGTTGCTAGGACCAGAGGTGATTCAAGAGACCTCCGCGAGGATCGAGATGATCAGGAGTCGCATTCGGGTAGCCCAGGATAGGCAGAAGAGCTACGCCGATGCGAAACGGTTCTTCCGGGAGTTTAGTGTGGGGGACCAAGTGTTATTGCGTGTATCTCCTATGAAGGGAGTGATGAGGTTCGGGAAGAAGGGGAAGTTGGCTCTGAGGTACGTGGGACCATTTCCCATCATCGAGAGGATTGGGCCGGTTGCATACAGGTTGGGACTGCTAGAACATTTACATCGCATCCACGATGTATTCCACATCTCGTCGTTGAGACGATATCTTCGGGATGATATGGCCCATACTCACATTGCGATAGATGAGATCGACTTATAGCCTGATAGCTCTTACGAGGAGAGACCGGTGGCTATCCTAGACTATAGTGAGAGGAGATTGAGGTCGAAGATAGTTCCACTTGTGCGGGTCCAATGGGAGCATCATAATGTGGATGAATCCACTTGGGAGCGCGAGGCAGATATACGCGAGAGATATCCAGAGTTGTTTTTACCAGGTATGCCTTATTTTCTGAATTTCGGGATGAAATTCCGTTATTAGGGGGGAAGTATGTAATAACCCGTATTTTTATGCTATATTAATTTGGGGATTTATTAAAGTTAATGTGAATGAATTATTTAATAAAAATCCGAAAATTAATTATGTTATAATTATTAACGTGACGAGAGTTAGTAATTATGGGAAATTTGTTGAATATTACTAATGAGCAAAGTAATATATTATATTGGTTATATTGAATGTCATGAGTGAGTTAAATGACAATTTCGTAAATTTAAGTCGGAACGTGCTTGTGTCGCGTCGGGACTAAATTTTGATAAATAAAAAGTGAATATTTTATAAGTTATCCGTATGGTCGTTTTGAGAGCGCCAACGCGTCCGGAAGGGTCGAGATAGTCAGAAAAGTGTACCCGGGGGTGTAGTTTGGGTCTCGGGGCGTTTTTAGGCCTAATTAGTAACCCGGGAGGGCATTTTGGTCATTTTACATTTTTGGGTAATTAAACCCACGAAAATTAGAGGAGTTATATCAGATACCTAGGTTACCTTCTAGGGTTAGAAAATCTAAACACAAGTGACGGCCATTGGAGAAGAGAGGAGAGAGCTCTCAAGCAATTTAAAGGCCCAAAACTCAACGGTTTGCGCCGCCGCCACCACCAACGCGTAGATCGCGAGACGGGGAACGCAACCATACCAAAATCAGCCACATTCTAGACTTCTGAAAATCCCAGGCAAGTGTTTATCTTGCTATTTTCGTTGGTGAAATTTCCATATTAGTTTAGGAATGATTAGAGATGAAATATGTGGAAGAAAACCCAATTTGTGATAGGAAAATCCATGTAGTATTGGTTGATATGATGATTCTGGAAACCCTTACCATGTAGAGGAAATTAACCACGAAATTTTGATGATTATAAGAAAGAAATTCTGGAGAAAAATTTATTAGAAATCTGTTTAAGAAAATTTTAGGGTTCTTGATAATTAGATATAATTTTGGGTTGAAAATCCATGTTTAAATGATGAATATGTACATGCCTTACGTTAGAAACATCTGGTATATTGTTATAATGTTAGTAGTAGAATTATTGGGATGTTTGGGGTTAAAAAACATGGATTTGGATGAAGAAAATTGGTAGAACCCGTAACTACAATTCTGCAGAAATCAAAATACCTGCTTGATCGATCGATCGAGCATAGAGCTTCGATCGATCGAAGGTTCGATCGATCGAGCCCCAGACCTCGATCGATCGACCCCTCCTGGCAGACTCCTATTTCCCTTGTTTAATTAGTTAAACTAAATTTATCATGAAATAATTCTTGGGTATTCTTAATAAAATGTTTTGGGAGATAGGAAAGACCAGTAGGACCTATGAATAAGTGTTGGGAACTTTATTATAAGACGAGACTTTTGCTTTTGGGATAATTATATAATGAACAATGAAACTACATATTTAAAGTGAGAGATTTCGGCGAATAGCTACGATAGTGAATAGAGGTATACCTACTGAATTTTCTACTTGGAAGGATAGAGTCCAAGAGTGTCACGTAATAAGTGAGAAAACTCTTCGAGTTAAGGTTAGAGATGAAACCTTATACGTAATAATAATAATGTGAAATTAAGGATAAATATTGTAATTATGGGTGACGAGAGGAACCTATATTAATATGATAAAAGTGGTATATTTTTATGATTGTGTGTACATATATTATATACATGTGAAAAACATACCGCGCTACTTTCTATCCTTGAGGTTACTGCGCTGGGACAGTCTTATCTAGATGGGACCTTTATGGGGGATATTGACTTGTACCCTAGAAGATAGATATCCTTGGTACATGCTATCGAATTGATAGTTCAGACGGTCCTAAGAGACGCGAGTATGTGCCATCCTCTTAGAGACTTGGAATCTATGCTTCGCCTCGATATTGTTTGTGTATGTGTTAATACAGTTCGAGAGTGATTCCGAATTTGTATTCCCCTTGATATGAGTGGTATGGGGTTTGGATAGTAGAAGTATGCACGCACCATAGTTTTATTTGGGGTGCTGTTATTATATATATATTATACGATTAGTTAATATATATATATATGAGATTCGGGAATTTGAAACTGCCTACTGTGATTTGATAAGTAGGACATGGTTGATGACTCAAATAGTAAATACTTGTTTTGTGAAAGTATAATATGACCCTGGGAAACTTTATAAAATTAATAAAGCTAAAACGAAAGTTGTGCTGCTAATTGGAAGTATTCATTTTAAACAATGATATTGTTCGGTTTTGAAATCTTATGAGTAAGTTAAGATAAGCTAAATTATTGGGAAGGTTAGTATGATAAAATGATAAGATAAACCGTTGGGAAGGTTAGTACGATAGGCGTGCACATTAGAAGAGAGGTGAGAATTTCTTAAGAGAGTGTCGCTCTAATATGTTCTTGCATTGGCCTGTATCAATTTAAATACTTGCTAAACGTATTTTAAATCAAACACACTATCGAGCTCTGACCCGTTTCTTTTTCTCTCTCTTTCTTGTATATATATGTATATATTTCAGGTGCCCAGCCACAGGGGCGTCTTGGTTAGGATCCCTTGAAAGAAACGTGTTGCAGCTTAGGTGGGAGTTGCAGGTCACTTGCATAGACGACGTCCTTTATTGACTCCGCTTCTAGCATTCTCATTTATTGGGCATGTGTCGTCCTTTCCATTATTTCATTGTTATTGGGACATTTGTATTTCAGTTATTTCTAGTATTGTCACTATGGGATTTATTCAGTTTGAATTGTGTTACTTTACATTTCGCATGTTGACATTCGATTGACCAATGTTTTAAATTAATTGGATTGTGTTCCAGGTTTATTGTGGTGTGATTCTTAATTGTTGAGATGTTGTTAATAAATAAATAACTCATTTTTTTAAAATAAAAATTTGGAAAGTAATGTTTAAATATGGTTTTGACACTTAGCTTAATTATTTAGGGTGTTAAATTGGAAAATTTATTTTTACGACAGTGATGCTAAGAATGAACAAAACTGTTCACCTTGATTTAATTTAATAAAGGAGTGATCGCCCGGTATTTAATTAGGCGGGGTGTCACAGGTGGTATCAGAGCATCAGGTTCTAGTGTCCATAGGATCTGTACGGCTTATTTTCGCTTTTAGCTTAGCGTTATTGATATAGAGACCTATTTTTAGGATTGTTGTACTCTTGTTTTACGTTTAAGTCTTCAGCTATTTGATATTTGAAAATAACTGTAGACTAATAAACTTCTTCACGTTTCAGATGCCTCCGAGACGTGCTCCGAGGGATAGGCGTGCCCAGGATGAACAGCCAGTAGTTCCGGCACAAGGCACAATGAATGCAAATGAAGTAGCCGCCATTGTTTCTCAGGCGGTGAATGTCGCACTAGCGGTGGTTCAGCAGGCTCCACCCCAGGTTCAGGCAGTGGCGCCAGTACCAGCACAGCTTCAATCTGCATGGGAGAGGGTTCGGGATGCTTTTCAGAAAGCACATCCCCTTGAGTTCTCTGGTAGCTCCGATATTGTCACAGTTAGCCAATGGAAGAAAGACATCCAGCGGCATCTCCGTATGTATGAGTGCACTGATGTGCAAAAGCAGTTATTGGATTCCTTTAAGCTGGTGGGAGCCGCATTACAGTGGTGGGAGTCCACTACCACATTGGAGGAGAGGGACACGATCCCTATTCAGTCATTTTGGGAGCGGTTTGACCGCAAGTATTTTCCATCCGCAGTGCAGACTGAGATAAGGCGGAGATTACTGAATCTGAAGCAGGAGGGTCTTACCGTAGAGGAGTATGAGGAGGAGTTCACGAGACTTCTCACCATTGTGCCAGATGAGGCACCTACTGAGAGTAAGAAGATTATGTTGTTTGTCGACGGGTTAGCTTGGAGGATCCGTCAGCACCTTATTGGGTACTTATCTCTGAGTACTTTCACTGATGTACTCAATGTCGCATTGCTACATTTCCAGGATCACCGCTTCCATCTGCAGGGAAGCAAGAGAGTAGGAGAGTCCAGCCAGCAGGGCAGAGCCGGGGGTAATAGTGCCAGTGGGGCACCATCTCATGGACAGACTCGTCAGCACGAGCAGAGTTCCCATCAGGGGGACCCTGCTAAGTGATTCCGTTCAGGTGATTCTAGGCAGGGATATGGGGGCTATAGGCAGGGCCAGCCTAATCAACAGGGCCAGCAAGGCCAGCACCGACAGCAGGGTTAACAACAGGGCCATCAGGTTCAAAAGCGTGCACATCAGGGCCAACAGGGCCAGTGGCGTGGAGGTAACGGCCAACAGGGCCGTGGACAGCTGGGTTAGAGGGGAGGAAACTTCAAAGGCCGATGTTTTGGGTGCGGTAAACATGGCCATAGGCGTCAGGATTGCCCAGAGGGCGATAGGGCCCCACAGTACCAGGGAGCCCGTAATGAGCCACAGAGGCCACTATTTCCACCTGCCCTCCCAGCTCCAGCCCAGGTGCCAGCCCTACCAGCCATTCCAGCAGCTCCGGTGCAGTAGGGGCAGTTACAGTACGGACGTGTCTATAACGTCCACCAGGCAGCAGCTCCACAGGCACCACCCGCGATTGAGGGTATGTTTCCTATCCATGGTACTATGGGTCGGGTTTTGTTTGATACAGGGGCAACACATTATTTAAAGCTACGCATTTTGAGAAGGCCTTAGGGTTGTTAGCCATAGAAGAGAGCACAGTGACGTGTGTGGACTCACCACTGGGGAGTGGGTCACTTATTTTCTTTATATGACGGGGAGTGGGGGTAGAGATCGGTAGTTTGGTATTACCTGCGGACATGTTAGTTTTAGACATGCACGAGCATGATGTGATTATTGGCATGGATTGGCTCGCAGCTTATAGAGCCATGATTGATTGCTTCGGTGGGAGCATTGTTTTTGCCATTCCGGGGCAAGAGATGTTTATAGTGGCGATGCCTCGCCCAGAGGGAGGCTCGACCGCTCATTTGTACTACATAGAGGAGGATACCTCTAAGGAGGTTGTGATTCCCTTAGATTCGATCCCAATTGTCAGGGAGTATTCTGATGTGGTCCAGGAGATACCAGGCCTACCCCCCAGTCGTGAGATAGACTTTATTATAGATTTATTGCCAGATACGAGACCTATAGCACGCGCACCATACCGTATGGCTACGGCAGAGATGCGAGAGCTACGAGATCAGATAGAGCAGCTGTTAGGTCAGGGCTTCATTCGTAGGAGTACCTCACCTTGGGGTGCTCCAGTTTTGTTTGTGAAGAAGAGAGATGGTTCACTGAGATTGTGTGTGGACTATAGGGAGCTGAACAAGGTCACGATACGGAATAAATATCCGTTCCCTCGAATCGATGATCTGTTCGACCAGCTGAGGGGAGCAAATTTATTTTCGAAGATAGATCTGAGGTCGGGGTACCATCAGCTACGTATTATGGAGCAGGATGTTTCGACGACTGCTTTCTTGACGAGATATGGGTCTTATGAGTTCCGGGTGATGCCGTTCGGACTCATAAATGCTCCAGCCATTTTCATGGACTAGATGAACCGAGTATTCAGAGAGTTCTTGGATCAGTTTGTCATAGTTTTCATAGATGACATTTTGACATATTCACAATCCGAGGAGGAGCATGCCGAGCACTTGAGGCAGGTTCTTCAGACTCTACGAGAGCATCAGTTGTATGCTAAGTACGAGAAGTGCGGATTCTGGTTGCGAGAGGTACAGTTCTTGGGGCATGTTGTTTCTGAGCAGGGGATAGCTGTTGACCCGAGTAAAGTATCAGCGGTGAGGGAGTGGGGACAACCCACGACACCGACGGAAGTGCGTAGTTTCTTGGGATTACCCAGATACTACATGAGATTCATTCGAGGATTCTCCAAAATAGCGGGTCCATTGACCAATCTGACTCGCAAGGGGGTACCATATGTTTGGGATGACGCTTGTCAGTTGTCTTTCGACCAGCTGAAAGACAAGCTTACTTCAGCGCCAGTCCTTGCATTACCGAAGCCGGGTGTGGAGTACCTGGTTTACACCAATGCGTCCTTACGGGGACTTGGGGGAGTACTTCAGCAGGAAGAGAAGGCTATAGCTTTTGCCTCCAGTAAGCTTAATCCGCATGAGAAGAATTACCCCACCCACGACCGGGAGTTAGCAGCGGTCGTCTTTGCATTGAGGATATGGAGGCACTATTTATTGGGAGAGAAATTCCCTTTGTTCACTAACCACAAGTCGTTGCAATACTTGTTCACTCAGCGAGAGCTGAATATACGTCAGCGCAGATGGCTAGAGTTTGTGAAGGACTACCAGTTCGACATACAGTATCATCCAGGAAAGGCCAACGTAGTTGCTGATGCGTTGAGTTGTAGACCGGTAGACGAGGTAGCAGACGTCTGGAAAGCAAAGTGGAAGGATTTCGGTCACCAGGACGCAGTAGCACGTTCTTTCATATCCGTGATGTCAGTCACACCCGAGATTGTTACAAGGGTGATACAGGCACATACCACAGACCCGTTTTGCCAGGAGCAGATTGTGCGACTTCTAGCCGAGGGTGCTGAGTCCTATTCTGTTAGTTCTGATGGAGGTTTGCGGTTTAATGGGAGATTGGTGGTTCCAGAAGGGGCAGAATTACGTCATGCAGTGATGACTCATTCTCATGGGTCCCGATTTGCAGTACATCCAGGAGGCAATAAGATGTACCAGGATATGAAGAGGCAATACTGTTGGAGTGGGATGAAGAAGGACATTGCTGAGTTCGTGTCCAAGTGTTCTACCTGCCAGCTGGTGAATGTGGACCATCAGAAACCGTCAGGATTGCTTCAGCCATTGGAAGTACCCGCGTGGAAGTGGGAGAGTGTTTCCATGGATTTTATTACAGGGTTGCCTACATCACAGCGGGGCCATGACTCTATCTAGGTGATTGTAGACCGTTTGACCAAGGTGGCTCATTTTTTACCGGTGTGGACAGACTATACCACGGGTCAGTATGCTCAGTTGTTCATTTCTGAGATTGTCATATTACATGGGGTGCCCCTTAATATTGTGTCGGATAGGGACAAGATTTTCGTGTAACGTTTCTGGGAAAGCTTTCAGGAGGCTATGGATACCGATTTGAGGCTGAGTTCAGCTTATCACCCACAGATAGATGGACAGGCAGAGCGTACTAATCAGATGTTAGAGGATATGCTACGCATGTGTGTTCTTGATTTTGGAGGAGGTTGGGAGCCACATCTTCCACTGGTAGAGTTTGCTTATAATAACTCTTATCAATTCACGATTGGGATGGCTCCATTTGAGGCCTTGTATGGCAGGCCTTGTCGTTCCCCAGATTGTTGGCTCGAAGTGGGGGATAACAAGTTGCTAGGACCAGAGGTGATTCAGGAGACCTCCGTGAGGATCGAGATGATCAGGAGTCGCATTCGGGTAGCCCAGGACAGGCAGAAGAGCTACGCCGATGCGAAACGGTTCTTTCGGGAGTATAGTGTGGGGGACCAAGTGTTATTGCGTGTATCTCCTATGAAGGGAGTGATGAGGTTCGGGAAGAAGGGGAAGTTGGCTCCGAGGTACGTGGGACCATTTCCCATCATCGAGAGGATTGGGCCGGTTGCATACAGGTTGGGACTGCTAGAACATTTACATCGCATCCACGATGTATTCCACATCTCGTCGTTGAGATGATATCTTCGGGATGATATGGCCCATACTCACATTGTGATAGATGAGATCGACTTACAGCCTGATAGCTCTTACGAGGAGAGACCGGTGGCTATCCTAGACTATAGTGAGAGGATATTGAGGTCGAAGATAGTTCCACTTGTGCGGGTCCAGTGGGAGCATCATAATGTGGAGGAATCCACTTGGGAGCGCGAGGCAGATATACGCGAGAGATATCCAGAGTTGTTTTTACCAGGTATGCCTTATTTTCTGAATTTCGGGGCAAAATTCCGTTATTAGGGGGGAAGTATGTAATAACCCGTATTTTTATGCTATATTAATTTGGGGATTTATTAAAGTTAATGTGAAGGAATTATTTAATAAAAATCCAAAAATTAATTATGTTATAATTATTAACGTGACGAGAGTTAGTAATTATGGGAAATTTGTTGAATATTACTAATGAGCAAAGTAATATATTATATTGGTTATATTGAATGTCATGAGTGAGTTAAATGACAATTTCGGAAATTTAAGTCGGAACGTGCTTGTGTCGCGTCGGGACTAAATTTTGATAAATAAAAAGTGAATATTTTATAAGTTTCCCATATGGTCGTTTTGAGTGCGTCAACGTGTCCGGAAGGGTCGAGATAATCAGAAAAGTGTACCCGGGGGTGTAGTTTGGGTCTCGGGGCATTTTTAGGCCTAATTAGTAACCCGGGAGGGCATTTTGGTCATTTTACATTTTTGGGTAATTAAACCCACGAAAATTAGAGGAGTTATATCAGATACCTAGGTTACCTGCTAGCGTTAGAAAATCTAAACACAACTGACGGCCATTGGTGAAGAGAGGAGAGAGCTCTCAAGCAATTTAAAGGCCCAAAACTCAACGGTTTGCGCCGCCGCCACCACCAACGCGTAGATCGCGAGACGGGGAACGCAACCATACCAAAATCAGCCGCATTCCAGACTTCTGAAAATCCCAGGCAAGTGTTTATCTTGCTATTTTCGTTGGTGCAATTTCCATATTAGTTTAGGAATGATTAGAGATGAAATATGTGGAAGAAAACCCAATTTGTGATAGGAAAATCCATGTAGTATTGGTTGATATGATGATTCTGGAAACCCTTGCCATGTAGAGGAAATTAACCACAAAATTTTGATGATTATAAGAAAGAAATTCTGGAGAAAAATTTGTTAGAAATCTGTTTAAGAAAATTTTATGCTTCTTGATAATTAGATATAATTTTCGGTTGAAAATCCATGTTTAAATGATGAATATGTACATGCCTTACGTTAGAAACATCTGGTATATTGTTATAATGTTAGTAGTAGAATTCTTGGGATGTTTGGGGTTGGAAAACATGGATTTGGATGAAGAAAATTGGTAGAACCCGTAACTGCAATTCTGCAAAAATCAAAATACCTGCTTGATCGATCGATCGAGCATAGAGCTTCAATCGATCGAGCCCCAGACCTCGATCGATCGACCCCTCCTTGCAGACTCCTATTTCCCTTGTTTAATTAGTTAAACTAAATTTATTGTGAAATAATTCTTGGGTATTCTTAATAAAAGGTTTTGGGAGATAGGAAAGACCAGTAGGACATATGAATAAGTGTTGGGAACTTTATTATAAGACGAGACTTTTGCTTTTGGGATAATTATATAATGAACGATGAAACTACGTATTTCAAGTGAGAGATTTCGACGAATATCTACGATAGTGAATAGAGGTATATCTATTGAATTTTCTACTTGGAAGGATAGAGTCCACGAGTGTCACGTAATAAGTGAGAAAACTCTTCGAGTTAAGGTTAGAGATGAGGAAAAATTAATTTACTAAAAAAATTAATAATCAATCAATTTGTTTACAAGGGACACTACTTGCATATGAGGAAAAATATCTAATAAACCAATCAAAATTTAATAAAAAAAAATTAACAAGCCCCACCCCGCCCCATTTCCCCTTACCCCACCTCCACCCCCTCCCCACACACACGCGCGAACACACACAGACACAGACACACACACACACGCACACACACAACCCCACCCCCCGTCACACCCCTGCATCATTTCCCCCTCCCGTACATACACGCATACACTCACACTACACACACATATACATACACGCGCACATACACACACACACATACAGCCCACCCCCTCCCCCACCGCCCACCCCCATCCCTGCCCCTTCCCCCACCCTGCCCCACTCCCTTCCCCCACCACACACACACACAAACAGCCCCGCCCCCTCCCCACCCCCTCCCCACACATGCACACACACCCTGCCCCACCCCATTCCCCCACCACCTCCACACACACACACAGCCCGATCCCCCTCCCCACCCCCACCCACCACACACACACGCACAGACACGCACACACACACACACATATATAAATGGAAGAGAGAGAGAGAGAGAGAGAGAGAGAAACCAACCTGAAAGTAGAGAGGGAGAGCAGCCAGTAGAGAGAGAGAGAGAGAGAGAGAGAAATAGGAGGGAAACAAAGTGGTGATGAAAAAAGGAGGGGAAAGAGTTTTTTGTTGCAAAACTTGTCACGGTCATGTCACAGTCCTTGACCGTTACAATATTATAAGGACTGTCACGATCATTGACCGTGACAAGTCCGTGACAACTGTTATTGTCATGGACTTGTCACAATCATGACCGTGACAATCATTTGTCACGGACTTATCACAGTCAATGATCGTGACAAGTCTAGCCGCTGAAAGCGTGCCAATTTACCCATTTTGGTGTATTGAAGACACAACAACTTTCCTGATGGTAGCACTAAGTTTAACGTCTTCAACCATATGTAAAGGTACTAATCCTAACGATGGAAACTAAGATAGAACAGGGTGGCAGAGGAGTGTGGGTGATGAGAATCACCCCCACTCCAAAAGACTGAAAAGTTAGTTTTGGAAGATCGAGTCAACATGGTCAATGCACCTGAACGACGAAGTGATTAATTATATGAAGTGCTTTGATTGACCAAGGGACGACAGATGTGAGGCTTTATGGAGGAAAGGAAAGGATGATGTAGTACAATCATGGATCATGGGACTTATTGAGTGTAAATGTAAGGGATAAAGGGGCCCAATAAGCATGGTGCTCTATGTTAGATAGGTAGTCGAAAAGGTTTAACAACGTTGGTGGGGTGGGCATTATGGAAATCACGCGTCCTTTCTATAAATGGACGTCAATAATGGTCATGCCATGACACATCAATGAGATAATTATACGAAGAATAAACACCACAATAAAGAGGTGTGCGATAAGGAACAAGTTATGTAACACGTGATGATTGAGTGTCACCTTAAAAACTCTTATGGATGGTGGGGTGGAGGAACTCACGAAATGGCTCGTGGAGCTCGAGGGTGGTGGGCGGGTGCAAGTGAGGACCTAAATGATTGGATATAAATGGGAGATGTATGATAACAAGGTCAAAATGTGGTGGTGGGTTGGGTGGAACAATGGGTGGGTTGGGAAGAACAATGGGTGGGTCTGGTGGGACAATGGGTGGGGGAAGATAATTTAACTCGAGAGTAGAGGATACACATTCATAATCAGACTCATAACAATCCTCAAGGATACTCTTAATAGAGAGTGAGGTGTCAAAGGATTTCATGATAAACAATATCTACCCATAGGTCACCATATGTGGTGTTAGGAAAATTTAACGAGGCATTGATCGAGATATATGAACCTACATCAAAATCAGACTCAAAGTGATCCAACTATGTTTGGTTAGGATCCATATCAAGAGATGTAGGAACCATATTTGATTCAATCTCAGCGCATTGCTTAACACCCGTGGTTAGAACCCGTAGCTGGAGCTAACATATGAGGAAGGGGAGCTTCACGGACACACAGTGGGCTTAATAGGTGTAGACTCGCATATATTTTTGGACTTGCCGCGGATGTGAACCACAAGATGGGTTCAGGGGATATATTAATCTCAAAATATTTGGATAAGTCAACAAGATTGTCAACTTGCATCTTACACCAAGGGGTGGTCTCAACTTCGAGATTATTATGGTAGGTGGGTTGGGAAGACTCAAAATCTATGTCACAAGTCGACTCATTACCATACTCTATAGGGTAAGAAATAGGTTAACTCGGGGGTAACTCCGAATCTTTCTCCAACTCATATTTATTTAAGAATTGTCCAAGTCAATAAATGACATGGTTTTAAGCTTGAGTGGCTTACTCTCGTTGGATGATGAATTATTGCAAGATATTTTCGAGAGTGCGATGAAGTGGCATAGGTTTGAGGTGGTACCAACTCAGTATTTCCAATAGGAAGTGGATAATACGCATATGAAGTAGGTGGGATGGGATAAAATAGGTCATACATAGGAGGCGATTCTCTGTGATAGATGAACATTTGATGACTTTTGTGAGTGTGGTGTGAGTAAAGATCGGGGAATGGTGCACATTGTTGTCATGAAAACTGTTGGAAACTAGGAGGATCCATAAATTATGGTTGAGGTGGGTATTACTTGGGAGGGTGATCATGTGTTCACTAATAATTTAGTTGCTCACACCACTCAGTATTGTGAATGTAATTAGGAAAAGTTGGAGTGCGTTCCCAGACAGTGTCAAATGGATACACTTATTACATGATGCGACCGTGGCGATAGTGAATGAACATGAATGAATGGGAATGTCATCATTACATAGTAGGCTCTTGCAATGGGACGGATGTGAGTTCCCTCAGTTTGTTTGGGTGGCATAACCCATTGCAAAAGTCTCGCACGCCCCCTTTTATATCCATTTCTTAAGTCTTTAAGGAGCCAAAGCTTGACTTTACCAAACTAAAAAATAAGGCTCGCGCATGGGTACTCATGCTTATTGGCTGAGTCGTATGTTATTAGGTGGAACCGAGAGAAAGAACTGACAGGGGTAATAACATTAGAGAAAATTGAGAAAGATTAAGCATTTGACTCGTTTTCACGGATCACCAATGACACACCCCAACCTAGTTACTTATAATTAAGTTTGAATGTCAAAGTGAGTTAAACCATAATTGTCTTAACCAAACCATAAACACGAGTATCCTTTTTGACTTATTAACATTAATCCATGAGACTAAAAGCTTTTCACAATTTTAAAGTAATTATGCTTATTCAAACTTATTGAAAGGATAAGTAGGAATAAATTACCCTATTTACGTTTGACCAAAATCAAGATTTTATGCATCCCTTGCTAACCCCACCAGACCTTCAAGGTTTGGCATTGATATCCCATTACCTGAAAAAAATTATTTGAAATCGTGAAAAAAATAGCGCAGCGAATGAATCACTAATACACTATTGCATAAAATTAAATGCAACAAATCATATCCCTATGATGACATATATATATATATACTTATCCGACTCCATCATAAAGAATGACCAGATTTTTAGCTCATTCATAAGAATGATCTAATTTTCATCTGATTCATAAGGAATGACCTAATTTTTGGCTCATTCATAAAGAATTATTAACTTTCTAAATCATGATTCACATATCTTATCTGTAATAGACAATTCTCCCCCATTCCGGGTCGGGGGGTAACCTCCCATTTTAGTAAACCAAAATGAAAAGTTTAATATTTATAACATTATAATCATATCCATAACCATGCATAAATACATCATACCAGTGAGTAATATTCTAATCATATCCATAGCCATGTATAAATGCATCTTACCAGTGAGTACACTCACCTTGTCCACTTAATGGGTTTTTCCTTTATATTTATCTAGCACTTGTTCAACTAGTTTCCCTTCATTTTATCTCATCATTATAATATGAGTATCATCACAAAAATAATTACAATCCAAAGAATAACTTAAATGTAACTCAATTCATTAACATCATATGATATATTCAAATTATTTATTATAAATGAAGTCCCATCTAATTCCATGTTAGGATATTTAACATATCCAAATCATAACCCAGATAAAATTTAATTCCTACTTGGTAATTCCATCCCTAAAATATTAGGTTTCCAATATAAAAGATGATACATCATTTAAAGTTTTCTAGAGAAAGATATGCCCATTTCTTTACCACATAGTAGACCGGTTGTATAGGCTACTCTATCGTTCAGTCAATTTCCAGGAATTTTCATACTTTTTCTATAACATAAATCTCTATGATATTCCACTTAATTTCAATAGACATATTTAATGATACAAAATCTAAGTTTCATAATTTTTATAGTTCATTTGCTATGTCAAGAAAAATGTCAAACACATGGTATGCGTGCTTACACTTTTGGGGCAGATTCTATACCTGAACTTCAAACTATCCCCCAAGATTTATTTATTGGTATTTTTACACAATTTTTGGGTATGATATACATATATAAGTATATTTTAATCTTCAAATATAATTACTCAATTCTAGTAATTATACAAAAAGATATACAAGTTTGAATACACAAGGTTTTTAATAGAAGCGATATAAAGGGTTTACCCGTTCAACTTTGCTTAAACTTGCATCTATCCATACATATATTCCAAGACACGAAAGTTCAATAAACTATCAAAGATTTATATCATTTAAATTAGTAATACAAAAAATATAACAAGATTTACCAATAGAATTACCTTAGGGGTGTTTAGGTAATTTCCTACTGATTTTTCTCAATCGTTTTCCTCACTTTCTTCTTCCTGAACTTCTCGGCTCTCATTCGTCAAGCTAAAACTCTCCAAAACTTAACCAAGGATTAATTTTATGAATAAATGGGATGGTTTTAAGGGTTATAAGTCGGTCAAACCCACCTCCCTTTCCAACCAATCATAACAACTCATTTGTTGTACTAAGAAGACAAAATATCACTTAACGAATGGACATATTTTCCCTTGCTTCGTAATTTCAGCATAACTAATCACTCAGACCTCTGTTTTGCACACCGTTTATTTTTTTTTCAAATATAACTCATATATCTATAATTATCTATTTTCACTTCAAGTCAATTGTTATATTGTAAGGGTCAAAATGAGTTTCCAACATGAACATTACTATCGAAAACTACTAAATTTTGTGTTAGTAACTAATTTGATATTTCACGAGTTATGAAGGTAGGCTTAGACTAAACATAATAACTTAAAATAGTATACCCTAATAACACAATATCGATGTCACATAAGGTAATCATGAATTAAACATGATTTATCATAATTATATTTGGGTTGTCACACCTTTTCCGCTAGAAAATTTTGTCCTCGAAATTTAGTCTAAATTTCACTTACCAAATAATTGGGGATGCTTTTTCCTCTTTCTATATTCCCTTTACCAAGTTGCTTCTGGAATTTTTATGGATCCCCCATAACACTTTAACTACGAGACTAACTTTATTCCCTAATACTTGCTCCTTATGATCAAGAATTTCAATCGGTTCCTCGATGTACGACAAATCTTCTTTTATAATATCTTCAGTTTCTTTATCATTTACACGTAAGGATAATTGTATAATGATTTATTATCAATTAAAACCAATTCCAAACTTATATATTATTTCATACCTTTATATACGTATATCGAACATTCACACATGATAGATTATCAGTTGTACCATCATATATTCATAATATGTGAACATTTTTAATGAACTTAGTATCATTCTTTACGTTTCTCCCTTCATTCCTATACTCTATACTTATCATCGTTTGATATTTCAAATCATAATTATTCTATTACAAGACTACCTTTTTATACTTTATCTCTCCAGCTTCAACTCAATATCTCAAATCATAAATATCACATTACCATACTAGCTTATTACATGCAATATATCCATCTTCCATTCAATACCAAATATAGTTGTTTGACTTTAACGACTATCCACATCATTTCAGAAGTTTAATAGTATGTTAAATATCATCCTCACAATTTCTTAATTTAAATATAGCCTCACTACTTTTCATATATTGAAACTGAACAAGCATTCACTAAATGCTTATTGTTAACCAAGATTCCATATTCACTTTTATGTATGTTGCGCAGTCATGCACTATGAACGTAATATAACTTCTCACTATATTCCTTTTTTAATATCGTTTGATTGTTCTTTAACTAAACATACTTGGCCTTAACAAATCATTTATCCAACATAATAACTTTAGAATCATAATCTTACCCCAATCCTTATTAACATGATAGTCTTACGCAATATCATTAACAAACTCATCTTATCCGTTTGATAACATGGATGTTAAATGTAATATTACCACTTAAAACTTTTTCCATACTTACCAATCCCATAATGCTTCTATAACTATTATATGTCGCAATTCTTTCAAATAACCTGTACAAATCCCTTAATGTATCACATTATAGTATCTCACATAGCACATTGTCCTTACACATACTTCTTGGTGAATTTGTATAATGTCAATCATATTCATTATATGTCATACTCTTAGGGATAACACATATGTACAATGACAAATACAACTCAATATCCCCCCAAACTAGTTGATGATATTCAAATCCAACTAGTATATTTCTCATATTCAGACATTATTCCTTATTCGTCATTAGTTAAAGTTTATATCTCATTTATTTATTAGCTGGGAAAATCTCATTTAGCCCCGATTATATTTTATCACAAAATCATCACACCCCATCATATTTCATTTACATTTCACCATGGCCACATCCCGTTAAGTTTTATTGATATTGAGTATGAGCATACACTCGCCCCCTCTTTTCTTATTTAATAACACCTACTCAGTTATCATATACACTAAATATTAATAATTTTCCACCCTTCATTCTCAAATACATGTTCAAGTTCATAAATAATTCTTACCTCTTATCCGATAAGAAATTCATTGCCCTAATACACAACACATTCTCCTAAAAGAATTCCTTAATATGTTAAAATAATAACTCTTTAACACCTCATCTCAACTTTACTACTCATATAAGAATCGTAAAACGTCATAAGAGTAATTTCCACTGAATATACTCATACTATTAAATAAATGCATCTCAACTCTCATTACTCTTTTCTTCTACTTATCATAATTCATTATGAACCAATGTTCATATCAATTGTGATATATTATATTTCAGACCATTTAACATATTAAATTTAAACATATACAACTACTAATTTTCTCCTTTCTCATTTACTATGTGAATCTTCATTTTATCTAACGATTTAAGTCTCATCATAATTGTGTAATAGTAATTCTTCACAATTTTAAATACCACATTTTGTTCTAAAACATTTTCCATCCATGACACGTTTGCAACACATAAAACAATGTAATGCCTTATATTAAAATACATGTATTCCTTGTCATCACTGAATAAACCTTAACATCTTATTTCCATTCCTGCAATATGCTTAAATTTCATATCCCGTACAACAATATATATGTATAACTGATAGATGTTAGTTAATAAAGCCAATTTAAACTTAATAACAAACTCTTCATGTCCATGTCTAGAAAATCCATCATACTTATTTGTATCCTTTAAAATTGAATACTTATGACTCAAAATAATTTATATGTCCACTACCAAATCTAGGCGCTTCTAACTCCATAACCTCTAAAACCTAGGCTCTCATACCAAAAGTTGACACACCCTAACCCAGTTTCTTATAATTAAGTTTGAAAGTCAAAGTGAGGCAAACCATGATTGTCTAAACCAAATAATAAGCACGAGTATCCTTTTTGACTTATTAACATGAATCAATAAGACTAAAAACTTTTCACAATTTTAAAGTAATTATGCTTATTCAAACTTACTGAAAGGATAAGTAGGATTAAATTACTCCATTTACGTTTGACAAAAATCATGGTTTTATGCATCCCTTACTAACCCCACTAGACCTTTTAGATTTGGCAGTGATATCCCATTACCTGAAAACAAAAAAATTGAAACCATGAGAAAAATATCTCAGCGAATGCATCACTACTACACTATTACATAAAATTAAATGCAATAAATCATATCCTTGTGATGACATATTTGTACTTATTCGTCTCCATCATAGAGAATGATTGAGCTTTCGGCTATTCATAAGAATGACCTAATTTTTGTCTCATTCATAAAGAATGACCTAATTTCTGTCTCATTTATAAAGAATGACCAACTTTCTGAATCATGATTCATATATCCTATCTGCAATAGACAATTCTCCCCCATTCCGGGTTGGGGACTAAAACTCTCATTTCAGTAAATCGAAATGAATAGTTTAATATTCATAACATTATGATCATATCCATAACAACGCGTAAATTCATCTTATCAGTGAGTAATATTTCGATCATATCCATAGCCACGTATAAATGCATCTTACCAATGAGTACACTTACCTTGGCCACTTAATGGGTTTTTCCTTCGTCTTTATCTAGCACTTGTTCAACTGGTTTCCCTTTCTTTCCTATAATTCTTACAATATTATTGTCATCATAAAAATATTTACAATCCAAAGAATAATTTAAATGTAACTCTATTCATAAACATCATATGATACATTCAAATCATTTATTATAAATGAAGTCTCATCTAACTCCATGTTAAGATATTTAACATATCCAAATCATAACCCAAACAAACTTTAATTTTGCCTTCGTAATTCCATCTATAACATATTAGGTTTCCAATACAAAAGGCAAAACATCATTTCAAGTTTTCTAGATCAAGATATGCCCATTTCTTTACCACGTAGTTGTAACAACCCGAGGTTTTGGAGTCGATAATTTATTTATTTTGGGAGAAATAAATAATATTTTATTGGAGAAATAATTTAATTGGCAATTGAGGTCAAAATTTAGAGTCGTTAGAAAGAGTGTCGAATGTCGATTCTGAGGGTACCATCGTTTTCAAAAGGGTCGAGAAAGTCGAAATGACTGTACTTGGGGTCTATTTAGGTTCCGAAATAATTTAGGACCATTTGACTCGAATTAAAGTTACCGGGTTATTTAAAGTGTGCATTATCATTTAAAGATGTGTGTCTTGTGGGTTAAGGCTTAAAAGCCACGTGAGAAGTCATTCTCACTTAAGAGAATGAGGAAAACCCTAGAAAGAAAGAAAGAGAGAAGAATAAAGAAGAAGAGAAAGAATGAGAAAAGGGAGAGAAAGTGGATATTTCCGGTTTCCACACGATCTCAAGGCGGATTCAGACCCTACGAACCCGAGGCAAGTGATTAAACTTGCTAAATAATTATTGTGTACCAATTATTGCATGATTTGTGGATTGATATTTTGGGTTTTAGGTTTAGTTTAACAAAACCTAACTTTTGGGTATAAACTTAGATTTAATGTATAGATCTTGGATTAAATGATAAAAATCAGTTTATAAGTATTCTAGAATGAATATAAATGTTATGAATATGTTTGGGTTGAAGATTTGTGGTTGAATGGAGTTTTATTAGAGTTTTTGAGAAGTTGGAAATGTGTAAAAATGGAGTTGGCCGTAATACCTGTTAGGGCCGGTCGACCGCGTACAGAGGACCGGTCAACCGCGCCTCCAAAGCTGGGCATTCTGTCTTCGAGATTAGGCAAAATTTAGAAATGCGTTCGACCGCGGGTTGGGCACCGGTCGACCGGTCCCCTGTTTTGGGTTCAAGCTTGAGAATTTAAGTTATCCCCTTCTTCTTTGGGTTTGTATAAATGGACTTCCATAATCCGAGTATCATAAAGGATTAAGTGATTATATAAGGGGGTTATAGACTTAGAGTCAAAAGACGATATATGAGGTTAATTGATAATTGAAAGACTAAATGTAAATGTCGGAGAGTCTTAGTGATTTATGTTGAGAAGTGAGAATCTAAAGAGTATATCAATTTGGGGGAAAAATCCTCTGAGTATCGAGGTTAGTATTTGAGGAATATAGAATACCGATTGGAGATTTTGGGATTTCTCTAAGTGGGGAAGCCCACTTTTATTTGGGGTGTTAATTGGTGATAATAAATAATTTTCACTATCTGAGAATGTGAACAACTTAGAGATGCCGGATCTTAGGATCCAAATCCCAAACGGGATAACCTTCAAAAGGTTCATAAAATGAATTGAACCCTATTATGAATGGAAAATAATAAATGCTATTGGATGGGCATATGGATATAGAAATATCCTTATTGATGATTGATTTGGGAGATATCTCACACGATGATAAATATAAATTGAGGAGCAATAAGATATAGAATATCTTATACTTAAGTAGAATTGAAAGACAATTCATACTAGAAGCGACATGAGAGCTTCAAGCGAGAATTAGTATAGTATATACTAAGTAGGGTAAATGTGTGAGTATTGACGGTTAGTGTATCAAGAGAGGGATATACTAAACAATGATGTTAATCAAATTACGCCTAAGAGCGTATAGTGAATATGAAAATGAATATGATATTGCAGGTATACCTTATATAAAATGGTATATCTTTATTATGTGGGATGTAAGTATACCTTATATGATGGTGTATATACATGTTAAGCATACCCCCTCCTTGATATCATTGGGAAGTTTCGTGCGTAGAGGGTGAGCATTCTGACTAGAAAAGCAGGATGTGGATATTCCCCAGGTCATAGTCGGCCTTTGTGGTCAGCAAATGACATATATATATATATATATATATACATACATTTATTTATTTTTGGGGGTAAAAGGTCATGGGTCAGTGTCGCTCTCACTTTCCGGTTAGGAACTATGACTGCTTCTCGGGACGTTGTGTGCGTGAGTTGATCACGAGGTGGGTGTCGTTGAACCCCACCAGGTGGCCCCAGTTTGCTACTTATATGGGCTGTTGGAAGATGATAGCATGTGAGCCTGCGTCCTTCGAGTTATAGCTCTGTTGGATGGTTATTATTTGCTTGTGTTTGTACTTGGGTGTCAAGGGCATAATGGACCTCAATGACCTACATTTCCAGGATTAGTGTTTCAGGGGGGTTCCTTGTTTGGATTTCGCCTCGGTGAGAGGTCCCACGCACGAACCACAGTGTAATGTTGGAACTCGGGGATAAATTTAGTCCTTAATGCTCATATTTATATATACATATATATCACCTATCCTGACAATCGACAGTGCCAGGAGTAGTGTAACGGGGGGGTTCCTTGTTGGGATTTCGCTTCGGCGAGACGTCCCACGCATGAAACGCCGTGTACTGTTGAGAATTGGGAATATTAATTAATTAAAATTGGATAACAATCATTTAGGTTACATGCATCTTGCTTTGAGGGCATAATGAGCCCCGAGGATCGATACGGCCACGAGTAGTGTAACAGGGGGGTTCCTTGTTTGGATTTCGCTTCGGCGAGACGTCCCACGCACGAAACGCAGTACCGTGTTGAAAATCGGGAGGAGTTTAGTCCTTAACTCTTGATGCTAATAACTCATCTATAATAATTATGTATATGGTGTCATGCCTTATATGGGCATCACTAGAATATAAATTCTAGTAAATGAGATTGTTGATATATTGTGATGATGTGGACATGATTGGATCATGTAACTTTATATGTTCAACAAATGAACATTATAAAGATAACTATAACTATTACATTAAAGTTAATGTATATGACTTATAAATTATGGGAACGAATGTATTGGGAGATAGGTTAGATGGTTTCACTTAAATACTTTATTTGGGTTTAAGTTAGAATCCTCTTACCTAATTAGAATTGGACATCCTTTTGGAAACACGTGCATACGCTTAGTGCGCGCTTTAGATGAGAGGTGAGTTGAATTTTTATGGAGAGTTCGATTCCAACTAAATCATGTAATAATGCATTTATAATTATTATGCATTTTAATACACTTGCTATAAAATGTTTTCCAAACTCGGGCTCTGACCCGTTTATATTTTCCTCCTCCTTGTATATATTGTATTACTTCAAGTGTTCCTCCGCAAGGATGCCTTGATATTCCTCCATTCAGGATTTGTGGAGCTGTGGCAGTAGCGGACTGTTGCGGCACTTTGCTTTAGTCGATTCCTATTTATTGTACATCTAGATTAGGATTCAGTTGTATTGAGTTAGTATTCAAGTGTTGTATATTAACACTTTTATATTCCATTTCTCAAATTATTATATTATCTGTTACCTGACAGCACATTCGAGTCTTTCATTGTTGAGATTTTGTTGTACCATGTATTGTAATTTTTCATATTACTGGAGCTTGCACTTTCACTCATCATAGTTAGATGTATATTGTTGGTTATGTGCAATATTGGTTTTGTTGTTGTTGTTGTTTTTATAAAAGTTTTAAATTTTTGGCAATTCGCCCTTAATGATTTCGGGTAGTTAGCCTTATATTATAGTGCTTAGTAGTTGATGTTGAGACTGTACCATCTGAGATACCTGATTTATTATACTATAGGGCTGGCCACCCGTTATTATTTGGAGCGGGTTGTCACAGGCGGTATCAGAGCATCAGGTTCTAGTGTCTTTAGGATCTGTGTGCGTTACTACGATCTTCCGTAAGCGTTCGTTATGTAGAGCCTTATTATTAGGACGATTACATTCATACGTCCATATCTTTCTGTGATTCGAAAATATTTGAAAGGCGTTCTTATACAATTGTTCTTGTTTCAGATGCCACCGAAGGGAGGTCGTTCAGTCAGGGCAAATAAAGGGAATGTGCAACCCCAACTGCCTCAAAGGAACATGACTACGGATGATGTTGCCAATATAGTGGCACAAGCGGTAACTGCTGCCGTTTCTACGATGGCTCAGCAATCTGCCGCTCGAGCAGCCCCACCCCAGTCAGGATTGTCTTTATGGGAGAGAGTGAAGGAAGATTTTAGTAAGGGGCATCCTCCCGAGTTTGCGGGGGTATTGATGCAATGGCTGCAAGTCGATGGAAAAATATCATACAGAGGCATCTTCGTATGGTTGAGTGTAGTGAGGTGCAGAAACAATTTTTAGTCACCTTTAGGTTATCGGGTGCAGCTCTTCGATGGTGGGAGTGTGTCACCACATCTGAACAGGGAGATACTTTACCCATAACAACATTTTGGGAACTTTTTTATCGAAGGTATTTTTCTTCCTCTAATCGAAACATAAATATTTTACAAGGAAATAGAACGGTGGCAGAATATGAAGAAGACTTCTCTAGATGGGCGAAGTTAGTACCTGATGAGGTAAATACGGAAGAGAAACGTATATCAAAGTTTGTTCGAGGTTTGGATTGGAAAATCCGACAACATTTGTTAGAAAGTCCTAGGTTGGTGACTTTCGTTGAGGTAGTGAATGCGGCACTACTAAAGTGTCATGATTATCGCCTTCATTCGCAAGAGGGTAAGAACTTTGGAGATTCAAGTTCGTCAAGTAAGTTTGTAAAAGAGAGTGCCAGTAACGCGAATGCGCAGAAAGGATTTGCGGGTAAGTGTTTCTTTTGTAAAGAAATAGGTCATAAAAAGAGAGATTGTCCTCAAAGAGGCAAAGGACCGAAATTTGATGAAATTTTGGAAGTGCAACCCCTACAACAGATTCGAGGTCATTTTAGACCGGGGGACTACGTTTGGGAGCCCATTGATGAGGATGGGCAATCGGACTAGATATGGGTGATGTAAGTTAATTTTCCTTTCTAAATAGGATAATTGCTAAAATGAGTTTTGGGGTTATCGTATGTAAGATAATTGTGAAAGGGTAGAATTATAGCCCTATTATGTATGTAATGACCTTAAAAAGGGAAATTTTGAGCAAGATATTCTCTTATACTATTATTTTGTAAGAAGGGTAGATAATTTTTGCAAGGCGCTCACAAAGAGCTTTAAACCTTATGGTAAATGTAAAAATGGTAAAGGTGATAAGTAGTAATGATAAAAGCTACTTCTTTTATATAGTCATGATAGACTATTATGATTGTTGTATTCCAGATATGGATTTGCCTTATATATGGCAATATGTTGAAATGATGTAAGATGTTGTTTATGCTTAAAAGTTGATTTTGGTTTGATGGGACGCAGGTAAAATTTTAGCTCATAGGTATGATAATATTTGTGAGCTATATGTTATATAGATGATGATCTATAAAGACCTTGTGTTGGACATAAGGCATTTTATATTATGTTATAATATATGAGCCGTTTTCAAAATAAATTATTTTCAAAATAAAACTTTTATCGACCTTCGGGCCCTTTCAAAATAAACTTTCCACTAAAATATTTTCAAAATTCTAGTTCGGATTTAACAAACTCTCAATCCCCGGCGTCGCCTCATAGTAGTGTATTGGGAGGGTTCCTTGTTTGGATTTCGCTTTTGCGAGACGTCCCCCGCACGAAATTGGCGATTGTCAGGAATTGAGAGGAGTTATTTCTTTGGACCATTCACATTTATACTCTATTAAAATTTTAGTATTACTTATTGTTGGAATGGTGGAACTTTCGAGGCAAATAAAGCCTCATTATGATGGTGGTGAGCATAAAACTCAAATATAAATGGTGTATGGGTGCCCTTGTTGCGGAAATTGGTTTTACTTAATTCATAATTAACTTATAATAAAATGAATTTAAAATGAACTCGTCCTGGGGAGTTAGAAGTTTGGAGATGTGATTAGCAAGATTGGGCATAGTAGGACTAGTTGAGCTTTGGAGAAATAGGCTTAGCTAAATTTCGAGGACGAAATTTTTGCAAATGGGGAAGTTTGTAACAACCCGAGGTTTTGGAGTCGATAATTTATTTATTTTGGGAGAAATAAATAATATTTTATTGGAGAAATAATTTAATTGGCAATTGAGGTCAAAATTTAGAGTCGTTAGAAAGAGTGTCGAATGTCGATTCTGAGGGTACCATCGTTTTCGGAAGGGTCGAGAAAGTCGAAATGACTGTACTTGGGGTCTATTTAGGTTCCGAAATAATTTAGGACCGTTTGACTCGAATTAAAGTTACCGGGTCATTTAAAATGTGTATTATCATTTAAAGATGTGTGTCTTGTGGGTTAAGGCTTAAAAGACACGTGAGAAGTCATTCTCACTTAAGAGAATGAGGAAAACCCTAGAAAGAAAGAGAGAAGAAGAAAGAAGAAGAGAAAGAAGGAGAAAAGGGAGAGAAAGTGGAGATTTTCGGTTTCCACACGATCTCAAGGCGAATTCAGACCCTACAAACCCAAGGCAAGTGATTAAACTTGCTAAATAATTGTTGTGTACCAATTATTGCATCATTTGTGGATTGATATTTTGGGTTTTAGGTTTAGTTTAACAAAACCTAACTTTTGGGTATAAACTTAGATTTAATGTATAGATCTTGGATTAAATGATAAAAATCAGTTTATAAGTATTCTAGAATGAATATAAATGTTATGAATATGTTTGGGTTGAAGATTTGTGGTTGAATGGAGTTTTATTGGAGTTTTTGAGAAGTTGGAAATGTGTAAAAATGGAGTTGGCCGTAATACCTGTTAGGGCCGGTCGACCGCGTACAGAGGACCGGTCGACCGCGCCTCCAAAGTTGGGCATTCTGTCTTCGAGATTAGGAAAAATTTAGAAACGCGGTCGACCGCGGTTTGGGCACCGGTCGACCGGTCCCCTGTTTTGGGTTCAAGCTTGAGAATTTAAGTTATCCCCTTCTTCTTTGGGTTTGTATAAATGGACTTCCATAATCAGAGTATCATAAAGGATTAAGTGATTATATAAGGGGCTTATAGACTTAGAGTCAAAAGACGATATATGAGGTTAATTGATAATTGAAAGACTAAATGTAAATGTCGGAGAGTCTTAGTGATTTATGTTGAGAAGTGAGAATCTAAAGAGTATATCAATTTGGGGGAAAAATCCTCTGAGTATCGAGGTTAGTATTTGAGGAATATAGAATACCGATTGGCGATTTTGGGATTTCTCTAAGTGGGGAAGCCCACTTTTATTTGGGATGTTAATTGGTGATAATAAATCATTTTCACTATCTGAGAATGTGAATAACTTAGAGATGCCGGATCTTAGGATCCAAATCCCAAACGGGATAACCTTCAAAAGGTTCATAAAATGAATTGAACCCTATTATGAATGGAAAATAATAAATGCTATTGGATGGGCATATGGATATAGAAATATCCTTATTGATGATTGATTTGGGAGATATCTCACACGATGAGAAATATAAATTGAGGAGCAATAAGATATAGAATATCTTATACTTAAGTAGAATTGAAAGACAATTCATACTAGAAGCGACATGAGGGATTCAAGCGAGAATTAGTATTGTATATACTAAGTAGGGTAAATGTGTGAGTATTGACGGTTAGTGTATCAAGAGAGGGATATACTAAACAATGATGTTAATCAAATTACGCCTAAGAGCGTATAATGAATATGAAAATGAATATGATATTGCAGGTATACCTTATATAAAATGGTATATCTTTATTATGTGGGATGTATGTATACCTTATATGATGGTGTATATACATGTTAAGCATACCCCCTCCTTGCTATCATTGGGAAGTTTCGTGCGTAGAGGGTGAGCATTCGGACTAGAAAAGCAGGATATGGATATTCCCCAGGTCATAGTCGTCCTTTGTGGTTATCAAATGACATATATATATACATTTATTTATTTTTGGGGGTGAGAGGTCATGGGTATGTGTCGCTCTCACTTGTCGGTTAGGAACTATGACCGCTTCCCGGGACGTTGTGTGCGTGAGTTGATCACGAGGTGGGTGTCGTTGAACCCCACCATGTGGCCCCAGTTTTCTACTTATATGGGTTGTTGGAAGATGATAGCATGTGAGCCTGCGTCCTTCGAGTTATAGCTCTGTTGGATGGTTATTATTTGCTTGTGTTTGTACTTGGGTGTCAAGGGCATAATGGACCTCAATGACCTACATTGCCAGGATTAGTGTATCAGGGGGGTCCTTGTTTGGATTTCGCCTCGGCGAGACGTCCCACGCACGAACCGCAGTGTAATGTTGGAACTCAGGGATAAGTTTAGTCCTTAATGCTCATATTTATATATACATATATATCACCTATCCCGACAATCGACAGTGCCAGGAGTAGTGTAACGGGGGGGTTCCTTGTTTGGATTTCGCTTCGGCGAGACGTCCCACGCATGAAACGTCATGTACTGTTGAGAATTGGGAATATTAATTTTGGAGACACGTGCATATGCTTAGTGCGCGCTTTAGATGAGAGGTGATTTGAATTTTCATGGAGAGTTTGATTCCAACTAAATCATGTAATAAATCATTTATAATTATTATGCATTTTAATACACTTGCTATAAAATGTTTTCCAAACTCGGGCTCTGACCCATTTATATTTTCCTCCTCCTTGTATATATTGTATTACTTCAGGTGTTCCTCCGCAAGGACGCCTTGATATTCCTCCATTCAGGATTTGTGGAGCTATGGAAGTAGCAGACTGTTGCGGCACTTTGCTTTAGTCGATTCCTATTTATTGTACATCTAGATTAGGATTCGGTTGTATTGAGTTAGTATTCAAGTGTTGTAGATTAACACTTTCATATTCCATTTCTCAAATTATTGTATTATCTGTTACCTGACAGCATATTCGGGTATTTCATTGTTGAGATTTTGTTGTACCATGTATTGTACTCTTTCATATTATTGGAGCATGCGCTTTCACTCATCATAGTTAGATGTATATTGTTGGTTATGTGCAATATTGGTTTTGTTGTTGTTGTTTTTATAAAAGTTTTAAATTTTTGGCAATTCGCACTTAATTATTTTGGGTAGTTAGCCTTATATTATAGTGCTTAGTATTTGATGTTGAGACTGTACCATCTGAGACACCTGATTTATTATAGTATAGGGCTAGCCACCCGTTATTATTTGGAGCGGGTTGTCACAGTAGTAAACCTATCGTATAGGCTCCTCTATCGTTCAATCAACTTCTAGGAATTTTCATACTCTTTCAATATCACAACATCCTATGATATTCCACCCAATTTTAATAAACATATTTAATGATACAAAATTAAAGTTTAATAATTTTTAGAGTTCATTTGCTATGCCAAGAAAAACGTCAAACACTTGGTATGCGTACTTACACTTTTGGAGCAGATTCTATACCTGAACTTCAAACTATCACCCAAGAATCATTCCTTGGTATTTTTAAATATTTTTTGGATAGCATATACATATATGAGTCCATTTTAATCTTCAACTAGAATTACTCAATTTGAGTAATTAGACAAAAATATATACAAGTTCGAATACACAAGGTTTCCAATAGAAGCAATATAAAGGGTTTACACGCTCAACTTTTCTTGAACTGGCATCTATCCATACATATACCCCAAGGCACGAAATTTTAATAAATCATCAATGATTTATATCATTTCAATAAGTAATACAAAAAATATAACGAGATTTACGGATAGAATTACCTAAAGGACGTTTAGGTATTTTCCTAATGATTTTTGTCAATTATTTTCCTCACTTTCTTCTTCTTGAACTTCCCGACTCTCTTTCCTCAAGCTAAAACTCTCCAAAACTGAACCAAGGATGAATTTTGTGAATAAAGGGGATGGTTTTAAGGGTTATAAGTCATCCAAACCCACCTCTATTAAGTAGTACTGACTTGGACCTCTATTTTGCACATATTTATCATGTTAAAAACATAACTCATATATCTACAAACATAACTCATAACTCATATATCTATAAGGGTAAAAATGAGCCTCCAACATGAATATTCCAACCGAAAACTAAAAAAATTTGTGTTAATAAATAATTAGATATTTCATGAGTTATGAAGGTAGGATTAGACTAAACATAATAACATAACATTATATACCCTAATAACACAATGTCCATATAACATAAGGTAATCATTATTTAAACATGATTTATCATAATATCATGGCTGTCACAACCAAGAGCAGTGAAATGTGAGCTTGTTGCATCAAACATGCAAATGTATCAACGGTTTGCGTGAGAGTGTTGAATCCACCAAGGAGGTGTGAGATTTGAAAAAAATCTTAGAAAAGATATTGCTAAGTCGCCAAGAAGGTGTGAGATATGAATTTTTTAGCAAATATTTTTCTAAATTTAAGATTTTAAAAAAAATCTTATCAAAGAGATTGCAAAGTCGCCAAGCAGGTGTGAGATTTGAAAAAAAATAGCAAAGAGTTTGCTAACTCTGAGATTTGAAAAAATCTTAGAAAAGAGATTGCTAAGTTACCAATAAGGTGTAAGATTTTGAAAAACCCTTAGCAAAGCCACCAAACAAGTGTTAGATTTGAATTTCTTTTAGAAAAGATATTGCTAAATCACCAAAAAGGTGTATTTTCAAAAAGGAAATATACCTCAAGGGCTTGAACAACCAGAAATGAAGTTAATGGAGTGTTTGCGTCCTTAGGTTCAATGCCATGACTTTAAGTAGAGGGAGTTTCCTCTTGAGTTGGCACAGTAAATTATGTTTCAACTGACACACGATCCGGGCTAGAGGCAGGCTCCGACGATGAAGCCCCAGTCTCAAGGTTGGAAGGGGAAGCTTCCACTAAGAGTAGAGGAACCTCTTTAGCAGAAGTCATTGGTTCACCCTGAGAAAGCTACATCAATAGAAGGAAAGAAAACTTACTAAGAGTTAACACATGAAATAGGAAGAAAATATTTATAAACAAATTGAAGCTTTACCTCCTCCAAAGTCTCTTGTGGAATCCAATACACAATTTATATCTACTCTATAAGGGGGATGCATCGAGGAGGTGGATCAAACAATCTCTAAATGACCTAAATTTTGGTGTGCATATACCTCTCTATTAGGAACTTGTGGTTAAAATTTCGAATGTTTTGGATGCCCTTTAGAATGGATTTTACAATATGAGATCTATAAAAGACACATTAGGATCTTCCATGTTATTTCCTATCAAGTCAAGATATGTCATTGATGTGTGGGCACCAAGGAGCACGACCCTACCATTTATTTTTATGTATTTTTCTAATCTATAATGATCTCACACTTATTCTGAGATACATGATTGTTTATACAGTCTAGCATGGGGACTCTCAGGAGATATAGGAGACAAACATTTTATATACATAGGAATCCTAAATAAATTATAATAATTCTATAATTCTAAATTATAATTTATTACACTAAAGAATAATAATTTCACTATAATCTACATATTAAAATAATAATTTTGGCCTCCTCATTATTAAATGCTTAATAATCTTCACACGTTAAGATTACAGATACTCGTTAGCTGAATTAAATTATGGACGATTATATTTAATGGACCTTTTATAAATAAAATTCTTGAGACCGTCCCCATAACCTATTCAATATTTAGGATAATTAAATCCAATGGTTGGGTTTGACATGATAAAAACGTATGAGATACATTAATAGGGTCTTATCAATCTTTATAGCGAGACCTGTATTCCAATAACTTGGCTTTTTATGTGTATGGTTGTTGTCTTCAAAAGTTTAGTCTCAAAATCCTTTGAATACCTACAAAATTTGTTAAACAACTCATATCGTGGTAAGTACATGTATCAATCCAAATTTCAAGGTGAAACAAATAGTGTGAATGCTTGCAATTCAAATTTTTATCAAAACATTTTTATATAATTTTTAAAATTTTTAAAAACAATTTCAAGGGAGAATTAACTAATAAATGCTAAAAATCTGAAGTGACTAAATAACAAAAAATGACACATAATTGAGCGTGATAAATGTGAGAAGGTACACGAGATGGGATTACGTCACATGATCAATTATTTTAATTTCTTAATTTATTGAATTAAATATTCTCAGATAATATTGAATTCATAATCTAACTCTCGTTACAATTATAAATTGAATAATATATTTTTCAGAAAACTAATTTAAAAACGCCACACTTTAAAAAACAAAGATTTATACTCTTTGAAATAAATTACCCGCTAAGATGAATTTAATAAAAATTATACGGATCCTTGAATTTTAACACCGAATTAATATTCAAAATTTCGAGAGAAATAAAAACTATCTTTCGTTCGATTCCCAAAATTAAATATTAAAACTAAATTAATTTACTATCTCTCGATACGTAAACTAATTTGTGAAAATTTAGATTAATTCTCTTAGAAATGTCACAATCAACTAAATTAATTAAATTAATATCATACGTGATTTCATTCCACCCCTTGAACGGAGTGTTTTGCCAAAAATACTCATATTAGAACAAATGACAATTAATAAAATGTCATGAGATAACATCAAATTGAGAAAGAGAGGAGTGGAATACAATACACAAATTTTCTTATCGAACTGCATTCTTGAAATTCGTCTAAATTATTCCACAAATATTCGCACTTGATTTATAAAATAAAAATAAAGACTGAACTTAAATATTAATCTAAAGTAAACTATTTTTTTTTGCATTTTTCTATGCCTATTTTTTTATTCCTAATATGTAAAAAAGGAGTTTATTCTAGCCTGTGAGAGTTTCAGATGTCCTTTTTGTTGGTGAGATAATTGAGGGATTTCCTTTTGCCAAGTCAAGATACAAACATGGGTTTGGGGAATAGGTGGATTCTTTTGAATGTAACAACCCGTGACTTTGGAGACTGAGAAATTAAATTTTTGGAAAATAAAATTTAATTAAATTAGAGAATTTTTAAAATTTGGGAATTGAGGCCCAAAAGTAGAGAACATTTCAAAGTATTCCGGATGATGATTTTGAGGGTACCATCGATCCCGGAAGGGTCGAGATAGTCAAAATGACTGTCATTGGGTTTTATTTCGGCTCCGGAATGTTTTTAAGTCAGTTTGACTCCAATTGGAGTAAACAAATCAATTAAATGTGTATTAACATTTAAAATTGGGTTTATTGTTTTAAGAGATTTAAAGGCTTACGGATCAAGCCTTCTCATTTGAGAGAAAAAGCCCTAGAGAGAAAAAGAAGAAGAAAGGAAGAGAGAGAGGAAGAAAAGCTTCGAGATTCCGGCCCAAACACGACATCGAGGATGATCTAACCTCTAGAAATCCGAGGCAAGTGTTTAATCTTGCTAAATAAGTCATTTGTGTATTTTATTTCATAATTTGTGGGTTAAAGAAATGGATTTTTGGGTATAAATATCAAAACCTAGATTTTGGGTTTAATCTTGAAATCAATGTTTAGATATGGGTTTAAATGGTGTAAAAATGGTTGGGATCAACTTTGGGTTGATTTATTGGCTTAGAATCATGTGGTGAAAAATATTTGGAGGTTAGAATAGAAATTTTTGGGTTTTAAATTCATGGGCTTTGTTGAGAAATGGAAATCGGCCAGGATATCTGGTATGGCCGGTCGACCGCGCCTCAAGGGAAAAGACTACTGCATTTCTTCGTAGGCAAAATTTGGACCCATGGTCTACCGGGGGTCTGGGACCGGTCGACCGGTCCCCTATTTTTAGCCCAAGAATGGGAAATTCTTTTACACCTTTTCTTTTGGATTTTTATTCTTAGGGGCTTTCTTAATAGGCTTATTTAGGAAGGGTATAATATTAGGTTTAAGGAATAGGGCCCTAGGTCGAATAGGGGGTTGCTGGCCTATGTTAAATTGATTCAGGAGGATGGTATGCCTATTTTAGTAATGAAAGGAATATGGTACTGAAGTGATTGGAGGATTGTTTTATTATGATAGGGGTGAATCATCATGAAATGGTTATAAATGGTATAGGGATAGTCTCTCTTGCCTATATGTGTATTAATAATGGATACCCTTAGGTATAGTGTGTGTGTGTGGGGGGGGGGGGGGGAGGGGGGGATCTCAGTGAGGACGGGAGTTCTAGCTTGAGGTCTTAAGTGAGTTTAGATATGAATGAGGACCGACGAGAGAAGACATCGCGTATCCTTGGGGAGTATAGACATAAGGAATAAATTTGAATGTATTAAGATTTAGGGTTCATTAGAGATATTAAACCTTAGATGGGATGTTGAGAATCATGTGATTTGGCTATCAACTAGGTTAGGGTGGGTTGCCAATCTTGTGGGGATAGTCGTTGTATATCCGGGTGAAATTAATATTGAGGATTCCAACAAGAAATGGGACCAAGAAATGAATTTAGGATAGAGCTTAAGGCTCATCGATTATTAATTATGTAATTACCTATGATCGAATTGAGTATCGTGGGTTGATGTACTTTCAAACATTGATGGAATGTACAGTAATTGTTATACATACATTAGTCTTTTGGGTGATAACCCTAAAGTTGGGTATATACATGTATTTTTGGGAGACTATTCATCATAGGAAAATGGATGAATATGCTTCAAGTGAGGGATTGTATTCACATATCGTGGTAAATTAAATGAGTTTGTGGTGACGGCTTGTATATTGAGGATTATGTATACTTATAGCCGATTTTATATATCTTATACATATGAACGAAAATTGGTTTCTATATATAGATATATGAATATGTGAATATATGTATAGATATCGGCATGAATACGAATGTATGGATATATTTATGTTGTGGATATACATTATATGGATATCTAAACCGTATATGATGGTTTAATGTTGAGAATATGATGGGATCATATGGATGTGTATATATTTTGCATGTGAACGATATATATACTTATGTGGTTAAGCATACCCCGCTCATGCTATCATTGGGAAGTTTCCGCGCAGAGTGTGAGCATCTTGGCTCAAAGAGAAGGGTGTGTATATTCCCGAGGTCATAGTAGTCCAGTGTGTTATTATGAGATTTACATTTCTTTTGGGATGAGACGTGGTGGGTATGTTTTGTCTCATTGCCGGTTAGGAGCTATGACCGCTTCTCAGGACGTCGCGTGCGTGAGTATATCACGAGGTGGGTGTCGTAGATCCCCACCAGGTGGTCCCCACTATTGATACGTGAGCCGGGCACTGGGAAGATGATAGCATGGTGCAGTTTAGCAACGATATATATAGCCGGGTATATATGTGCATGGCCCTTGTACATCTTATGTAGTATGTACATTTGGTCATGGGAATGGATTATTGTTATATATATATATATATGGTTAGAATAAATGCCTATATATATATATTTATATATCCTATAGATGAAAGGATATGGAATCTTTATGGAGTACATCTTGTATGATTATGGTGTACTAGATTGATAGGGGTTGATGTATCGAATTTAAGGAATATTTCGGTTACATCATACCAAGGATATAATTTGGAGACTTGGAGTTGTTCGTATATGGTAATATATATTTAGTAGTATTGTATGTATGGCATAATGGATCTCCAGGATCGACGTTGACAAGGAGTAGTGTAACGGGGTGGTTCCTTGTTTGGATTTCGCTTTGCGAGACACTCCACGCACGAAACGTAGTGAAATGTTGAGATTGGAGAAAACTTCTGCCTATAATTAGGTATGGCATAATGGATCTCTAGGATCGACGTTGACAAGGAGTAGTGTAACGTGGTGGTTCCTTGTTTGGATTTCGCTTTGTGAGACACCCCACGCACGAAACGTAGCGTAGCGTTGAAATTGGAGAGAAGTTTTGTCAATAATAATTTTTTTATGCATATTATTTAGAAATAAAATCATATGATTCAACCCAAATGTAAATGGGTAATGTATTAAGAACTATAATTAATTAAATTATAAACAGGAATCCATTAAGCCTAATATGGCATATATGTTTGTAAAAATACTTAAGTGTGTTTAGAAAGAGTGGATTCTTGGGTTATGATAGGAAGGCAGATCTCGTGGGTGTAGGATAGGCCTATGATAAGTTAGGTTGTCCTTATAGTTGGGGTAATTTAACTAAAATCTCAGGACGCGAATAGGTGCGCGCCATTGGATGAGAGGTGAGTTGGGGATTCACGAGAGTGCGATTCCACTTTAATTATGAAATAAGTGCATCGATATTTATTATGCACGGTTAACACACTTGCTAAATATTTTCACAACTCGGGCTCCGACCCATTTATTTTTCTCTCCTGCTTGTATACGTATATATATTAATACAGGTGTCCCACCGCATCGATGTCGGATGACTTTCTATCCAGAGTCTTTGGAGCCGTGACAGGTGCGGACTGTTGCGGGATGTCGAACGTAGCCGCTTCCTACTTCTTTAAAAATCTAGGTAGGATCCATGTTGTATATTGGGTTTGTACCCAAGGGATAATTATATACATGTTTATATTTATTCCATTTCAGTTATTGTATTGGCTGTGACCCGACAGCTTATTCGGGTATATTCATTTATATATACTCATTTCATTTCATTCTATCACTTCATTTATCCTGTACTCGTGTATGTTTTACTTTTGTTAGTAGTTATTTAGTGATGGTTAGTTGTCTGTTGCATGTTTTATTTAAAATTTTAACATCTCGCTTATATGATACCGGGTAGTTAGTCGTATATTATGTTATACGGACAGTTGATGTCGAGACTGAGCCATCTGAGACTCCTGATTTAATATAGTATAGGGATGGACACCCGTTTTTATTTTAAGCGGGGTGTTACATTGAATTTGGGTTAAAATACTTCTTGATTTTGGCGAGATAATTGAGGTTTATATTATGGGTTAATGGGTTGTAATGATTTGGGCATACGGGTTTCATCAGTTTAGGCAGATTCAGAGCAGGGGTAATAGGGTAATGACTGAAGTTAGGTGAAATGGAGATGGAGGTCGTTGGTTGGATTTATAAGGTCGTCGAGTTATGGGAAGTTATGGTTTATGGGGTTTTGGATCAAGAAGATGGAATTGGGTCTTGGTTTCGGGTTTGGAAGCTTGGGTAGAGGCTGGGTTGAAGATCTGAGTTTGTCTTTTGGTAGGATCTGAGTTGGGCAACTCCGAGAATGGAGGTTCGGTGGATTGAAGAGGGTTCCGTGTTTAAGACGAGTTAAGGATGTCGCCGATCGGGTTGTTGGTTTTGAGCAGTTGTTCAAGGAGTGACAATCTCATTTGGTTGTTGCGTGTCGGTGGCGGACTCAGGATTTTTGATTACGGTGCGAAATATTTTTACAAAGGATGGGGGGTTGGGGCGGGATCCCCGAGATGATTTATTAAGGACATTTTTACTTTATTTGCAATTTCTTAACCCTAAAAATGTTAATTTATATTCACTCATTTTTTGCTCTCATTTTATTTGCCAACTTTTTTCAAAATAGCTCAATAAAATATCACCCTAAATTTTAAATAAGAAAAAAAAATTCAACACAATTGCCCTAAATTTGAAAATTTATTTCAAATTATGTTTCGACAATTAAAATTAGCTAAATAAATGAAAAAACTAATATAATCACGGAATAGGCAACAACCCAATAACAAATAATCAATACTTTTATTTTTAAAATACTAATAAATCAATACCCAACAAATCTATATTTTCAAATATTTAAACAAATTTATACACAATAATTCATTTTGTAGCTCATAGTGTTGTTGTGTTGAAGTCTAAGGGTATGGCAGATAAGTTTGAGTGGTTAAACAAGCTGAGAAATGTAATTGGAATAAAAGGAGGCCTGGTGAAGGCTGAATCCGGTCTTCCCATGCAGCAAAGTCTCTCTAATGGTTCTCTTGTGAGTAACTGCGTTATGTCTATGTAATAAGTGTTCCAATAGTAGTTTGTTAATAACTTTTTTCCCTATATTGTATGATATAATTATATTATCTTCACTGTTATTAATAGGATGACGTGCAAGAAAATCTCAATTCACAATCTGAACTTGAAGACGACGGTGATGAATGTTGCTGATGCATTTCAAGAAATTCTAGGACATCGCTCGGGATATATATGTGGTCGTGGGGTTGGTCTTAAACCCAAATCATCGCAGTTTCTGCTATGCAAAAGGATAAATACATTGAGAGAGATAGACAAGTTGTTGAGACAAGGCAGGACGCTAACGAGGCAAGGAGGGAAGCAGATGAAGCAAGGAGAGAAGCTAATGAAGCCAGAAGGGAGAATGCGATAATGAAAGGACGAATGGATGAGCTTAATGGAAAACTTGAGGCATTAAGTAACCTCATAACATAAAAATATAACTCTTCATGGTAAGCACATAACCCCAAACATGTTTTATATTTGACATGCACAATTTTTTCTTTCTCTTGTTATTCGCTAATAATAATCCTAATACACAGAGAAGAAAAAATATTTTTTATGTGGGCGGATGGGTGGGATATAATTAGGAACCGAATTTGATGTTAATGAATGTGATTTATCATATTTTTATTTTTATTTTGCAAGGCTTGTAAGTGAAATTTATAAGTGTACTTTGATTCATTTTCCAAAATTTATTGTCATTGTTTTTCAAAGTGATAATTCTAAACAAATTCTTTGTGTTTTTTTGCAGATTCAGTGGAAACTTTTGTAGAGGAGAGTAACAATAAAGAAGAATGATGGATTAGACCTATTTTATTTATTTTTTTGAATGGTAGCACATTTCTTGTAAATAATTTGTTTGAAATAGTGTTTAGCATCGGAACTTTTTGAGACAAAGATTTGTTTTTCAAAGATTGCTATCTTTATGAGCTATATAAATGTCAATGACTTTATTAGAATTGTGTATATGAGTTATTTTAAGTATTATATGAAATTGGATGACAAGTAATAAAAACATACGGAGAAATTAAGTTGTTACCAAAGCAACGTGTATATGTATTGTGAAAAAATTTTCATCAATTTATGAAGATTTTTTGCAATAAAAAATGTCATTTAGTAGAGAATTTAAATTGCTAAGAAAGTTGTTCCATACAAATTTAAGATGAAATGTGATGATTTTTTTCCACGAAACAACCCTTTGGGTGGCGATTCTTTGGTTTGCTACAAAAAAGTCTTTTGGTGGCAAACTATCAACTATGGGTGGCAATTTAATATTTAAAAAATCATTCCATAGAAATTTAAGTTCAATTGTGGGGATTTGTTTTGCCCCGAAAGGTTACTTTTGGTGGTGAATTTTTATTTTGCTACAAAAAATAAACTTTTAGTGTCAAACTATCAACTATTAGTGGAAATTTAATCTTTATTAGATGCAAAAAAAATTTGCCACCTGAAGCGATGTTTTGGTGGCGAAGTGATTTTGTCACTAAAAAGTCAACTTTTAGTGGCGATTTAATAAATTTCCACGAAAACAATCTGCGGCACACCTTTAGTGGTAATATCATGAAGAAATTTATTTTTCCACTAAAAGATTTGGTGGCGAATTTTTTACAATTAGGTGCAAAAACTTATGTCGCTAAAAATCAATTTTCTTGTAGTGTATGCTAGACGCATCACATGTTTCCCAATCATCTTGTTATCTATATTACAATTGGTTTCTGGGGATAGAATACGATTAATATTGCACCTAGGTGAGAGGTGATGAGATTATCCTATGCGAGTGCCGATGGGAGACACCTACTTAAATTTACTGTAATCTTGTATTTCAATTTTAGTAAGTTAATTCTTACACACTCTAGGGCGCTGACCCAAATTACAAGGTTTGTGTAGACAAGTATAGCGGGACTAAAGGAATATCAGACTTGCTGTCACGTATTGCTTCTCGAAGATCGATTTATTGATTCTAGTTTAGGCTACTACTTCTTCCTATTTTTATTTATTTTGGATTATTTTATGGGCATAAGCCCGAAGTCATTTAGTTTTATTAGTCGAGATGTTATAATTATGTTAGATTTTATTTTGTTGAACGTGGATGTTGGATTTACTATTATCTCTTGTTTATTAATTCAATTCAGTTTTACATTAAAATGTGGTTTAAAATATAAATGTTTATTCTCGGTCGATGCTAAGAATGATATAAATTGACAAGCAAGCCCCATCTTCGGCGTATCATGTCTGGCCAATCTTTACGTGAGAAAAAGGAGGTTGTTACTTTTGGATACTCTAATCCAAATATCATATAATAACAGGAGAGATTCGGGTATTTTTAATAGTACGTCTAAGAAACTGTATCCCATTTACAAGTAATAATTTGTGAACATTTGATCACAAATCAATATAAATTATATGACTTTCAATTTTTACACTTTCAATTAAAACTCCATGTTTGATTGTGATATATTTTCTTTGAAATGTTAGGTCCAAATAATTTAGGGACTTCAAATACTAAAATTAGAACATAGAAAAGTTCAAGTTCCAAAGTTGAATAATTATGGTAGGTATTAATATCATATAATTTGGTACCTTCTGATTGCAGCTAAAAAAGGTTATATGAGAATAGGCCTCAAAATTTAAATGTAATAATTTGTAAGCTTATAAGATCAAACTAAAATATAGCCATTTTTATATTTTAAGATAATTAGTTCCAATATAGCTTAAAACCTTGGGAGGAAAAAAACTAAAATAATTTGTAAGCTTATAAGACCAAACTAAAATACCATAAAACATAGCGAAAAGAAAAAGTAATATTATAGGATGTAGTTTAATTATTGATTACTAATCAATAATTCTCATATTTTTATAGACATGATCAGAAGCTAAGTTGATTCATTCTTATATGTAAACTACAATGAAGAAGAAGTATAAAACTTTCTAATATTTAGAGCCGATTTTGAGGGGAGGCCAGGGAGGCGGTCGCCTCGGGCCCCGATATTCAACGCAATTTAGGCGCCCCAAAATTTTATCTGTGTATTTAAATTTATAGCGTAAATTTTCAATTGTCACACAAATAATTTGTTAAAAGCTGAAGGGACAAACATTTAAACTTGTAAACTCTTGAAAATCAAGTTGGCATCTTTTAAATGTAACAATTCGCTAAAAATAATAACGGGTGGCCAGCCCTATACTAGATTTAATCGGGAATCTCAGATGGCTCATTCTCAACATCAACAGACTATACTAAAATAAATAAGGCTAACTACCCGAAACTACAGAAGAGGATGCCAAAATTAAATAAAACATACAACAGACAACAGACAACAAACCAACATTTAGAACAGATGGAAATAGAAGAGTACACACGAGTACCATGAAGAAAGAAAATGCTCGAAGAAAAATAAAACGAGTACACAAAAAGGAAATAAACCTGAATAAGCTGTCGGGTCACAGACAATACAACAACCAAAATAAAAAGTATAAACAACTACAAATGACTCTTGGGTATAAATCCGATATACAATGAATCCTACCTAGATTTACAAGAAGTATTAAGAGACTAAAACTAAATCCCGCCACAGTCCGCAAGTGCTACGACTCCCAAGACTCTGGATAGAAAAGCATACGGAATCCATTCGGTAGGACACCTGTAATAATATATACATACATATATATAACAAAAGAGAAATATAAACGGGTCAGAGCCCGAGGTGTAAAAATATTTAGCAAGTGTGTTAACCGTGCATAATAGATCTAAATGCACTATTCCATAATTAAAGTGGAGTCGCACTCTCGTGAAACCCCAAACTCACCTCTCATCTACTGTGTGCACCTAATCGTGTCCTGGCACCTTAATTAATTTACCCTTAAGTTACCCAACACATCTAAGGACCACTTAACAAAATATATGCATGGACTATACCCAACTGACCTGCCATTCTAACATAACCCTCAAATCCTTTCCATTCTAATCACACCTAAATATATATTTCACATATATGCCTTACTAGGATATAGTGGTTCCAATTATTAACTTAAACTAGTTATAAGTCTTAATACGTCACATATTAAAATTAATTACAATATAAAAGTGTATTCTTTAAAGAAATATACATACAAGTATTAAGGAAAAACTTCTCTCTACTCTCAACAGTGCACTACGTTTCGTGCGTGGGGCGTCTCGCAAAGCGAAATCCAAACAAGGAACCTCCCCTATACACTACTCATTGACAATGTCGATCGTAGGGATCCATTATGTCACACACAAATTCTATTACTACAACTACCTAAATATCGATTACTATCTAAGGCCATAATTAGAATCTCTATTAAATCCTTGGGTCGACATAACCATAATTGTCGCTAAGTATGGTTCTTCAACCCCAATGAACTAGTACACCAAAATCACCCAAGATGTACTTCGTAGAAACTTCGTAACCTCTTCACCTATAGGATATATATATATATATATAATCAATCAATCATTCCTATAACCACGTATACATAACACACATAATGTACACTTTGAAATACACAATACATATGGCTATAGGATGCCAAAATACTTCACCATGCTATCATCTTCCCCGAATTACTCAATTTCTCCCTGGTCACCACCCATCGGACTATTATCACACCGCCATGGCGACAAAATTAATCATAACTTATGGGAAGCAGTCATAGTTCCTAACCGATCAATTGATAACGTGCCATACCCAAGACTTATCACCCCCAAAATAAAATCACACAAATAATAATGGACCACTATGACCTGGGGAATATCCACCTCTGCTCCTCAAGCCAGGGGCTCACCCAACATTGCGCAACTTCCCGTGATAGCATGTGCTAGGTATGCTTCACACCATAAGTATATATATATATATATATATATTGTCGGTACCCGAAATTAAGAACTATGGGCCTGGACGAGTAGCCCAGTTCTGGCGGCCCAAAGTCCAGGCCCCTCATCTTTTATAATTGATCCAGTCTCCCCCCACGATCCCATGAAGGGAAGTTATGAGGGAAATGGAAAACATGGAGGAACCTATCACCCCCACTCATCTACATGCACATGTATATATTAAACCCTAGGTCCGGGGCAAAAGGACAAGTTGTATTCTCTGTAATCACTCTCCGGAGTATATAGAAATAATATCGACTGCACCACCGTGGACGTAGGCACATCTTGGCTGAACCACGTACATCCTTTGTTGTGTGATTGGCATCCTGTATTCCTTGTTCTCTTCTTGATAATTTTTCTCTCAAGTTTATTTGTGTTGCATAATAATTGCTTCTACAATTGGCGCCGTCTGTTGTGACACCCCGACTAATTAAATACCGGGTAGCTACTCCTTTATTAAATCAATACAAAATGCCAAGTTGGTTCAGTTAATAACATCACTGTCAAAAACATTTTAATAATTACTAACCACCTAGTATTTAAAAAGTAAGTTGCCAAATTTTAAGTTAAGTCTGATTAACATGCAATAAAAGAATAATGGAAGAACAACATAATCCATTCACCATAACGAAGTAATGAAATAACCAACAAATAATGATAAGAAGTCCGGAGGAAAACTCCTCACAACAATCCCATAACTGAAAATAAAATGACAAGTCTGAATCCTGAATAATTACTTGCCATAAGTCTGAATAACTGAAATAAATGAAAACTCTCTAAAAGAAATGGGCGACATGCCCTACAACTGATAAGTGCTGAATATAGAGTCAAGATAGATGAAGCGTCTACAAGCAAAGTCCTGTAACTTCCACAAACAGCTACAGCTCGTCACCTGAATGAGGATCCTAAGCATGGTGTCCTTGTGGCTGGGCACCTAAAATGGTTTTTTTTTACAAAAAAATAGATTTGGAAGCAAATGGGTCAGAGCCCGAAAGTGGAAATCATTTTAAAAACAACAAGTGTTTTAATAACATTAAAACATTAAATGAAAAATACATGTTAGGACGTGCACTCACATGAAATTCTCACCTCTCGACTACATGTGCACTCCTAACGTACCGTACCCATCTACATGACCTACATATCTATCCAAACAGTAATAAGTTCTACCCCTTACTACTCGATTCCCATATTACATTCTAGCGTTATCAAATCAATAGAGGGTTTTACTTAAACTCTGGTTCTCAATTTGTAATACAATTCTCTATCGGTTAACCCGTTAGGTTTTCTCAAAACTTTTTCATTTATACACACAATATCACATGAAAGCTCCCATTAATTAAGAGTATATTATTCACGTCGTAAATATACAATACAAGCACCCCGAGACTGCTGCGGTGCACACATACTCTGCTATTCATCCCGGTACATCACGTACATAAGGATCACGCATTCCGAATCTCTCAGGAATCGTTCTCAAATAACAACATCACAAATAATGGAGGCGAACACAGTCACATCACATGGGTCACGCATAAACTTGCGCTCCCACGATCAGCAGACTTATTAACATCCCAATAAGTCCTTCTCTGACCTATGTTCATCGAGGTACCAGTCTAAATACGGGCAACACAAGGATTAGAGGGCCCTAAGCGAACGTAAACCTCCCGTGATAGCAAGTATGGTAGGTATGTCATACACATAAAATCAATACATATACTAAGTATGCACACATCTTAGAAATCACCATAATATATTGGTGGTACACTTCTCAATCTCGTACCGACATATAATGCTACACAATTTATATATTCCCGATTAATATAGTAATTTAGGCCGTCAATAGTTCTCGCATCGTAATAGACACTCACGTCCTACTTCATAATTTCCCTTAGGTTCAACTACACTTCTAGGTTTTGCTCCTCATTATATCTCAAATGCCCCTACTATATCAATTTATCGTCAAGGGAAGGTTATCTCTACCATTAAATAAGGTTACGGGACACGCAAAATCAAAACAGGCTAAAAAGCCTAAACTGTCAACTAATTAGAAATCTCGTTCGAACGAGGCTGTTCGAACGAGAGTTCGTTCGAACGAACTGGGCCTTCTAACGAGATCTCGTTCGAATGAACACCCCTCTCGTTAGAACCCAAACTGTCAACTCGTTTGAAGCTCGTTCGAACGAGCTCGTTCGAACGACCTGGGCAGGTCTTCTAACGAGTGGCCAGATTCGAGCCCAGATTTTCCAAATCTCGTTTTTCCAACTTCTCTACACCTCAAATCTCATCCAAACATTAATCCAACGATTGTTTAAAGTCTCTAATCATTCCTAAACATATTTAGGTCATATACTAATATGATTTGTGGGTTTAATTCATTCTAACCTCATTCAATAATCAAATCTCTTCATATTTTCCCCCAATTTTAAGAACATGAACCCTAGAATTTATAAATCATCAAAGAGCCTAATTAAATCCGTTTTTGTTTCATCCAAATTATAATATCATCAGAATAATCATCTAAGTACCAATCTACATGCGATTCCTCATCAAAATGAAATTTCTACTTCTAATATAAATGGGTTTTTCATTAACTCCCAAGAACAATGAGATTTTATCAATTCCTACACATGGAGAAAACATTCTTTGCAAAATAACGAAATTAAACCACTTTCCTTATTTGAATCTCTGATTTTGATGTAGATTTGATGGAGTACTTTCTCTCTCTCTGTAGAATTCTCCACTCCTCTCTCTCTACAAGCTTTCTTCTCCAAAGTGAATGGTGGCTAGGGTTTTTGCCTTAGGAAATTTTGGAACAATTTCTAATAACCCCCGTAGCCCATAAGTCCTAAGATGTGGTTAGTGGGTCTAGTGGGAAATTACCAAGTCATCTTTTTAATTCCCAATTTTCGTAGGTTTTAATTCCCAAAAATCCAAAATTACCAAACTACCCTTATACATTGCTGGTGTGGCCTAAAAATGCCCCAGGACCCAAACTAAACCCCCGGCTAGTGTTTTCTGACTATTTTGACCCTTCCGGACGCGTTGACGCACTCAAAATGACCATACGGTTAATTGAAATAAAATTCACTTTTTAATTATCATAATTATATTCCATGACGCGACTGTCACACGCGTTTCAACAAAATTCCCAATTTGTCGTATTTCAATCTCACGACAAATTTCATAATTCAATATTCATATATAATCATATATGCACATTATAATCAAATACCAACTCGCATCTCGCTAGTATTTTAATCCGGATTAATTTCCAATTAATACGCATTTAATTCAATTAATCCCATAAATAAATATCACGAAAATACGGGGTATTACATACCTCCCCCCTAATAACTGAATTTCGTCCTGAAATTCAGAACTAGAAAGTACCTGGTAAGAACAAATCCGGATAACGTTCTTTCATCTCATCCTCGCGCTCCCATGTGGACTCCTTGACATTATGATGTCGCCACTGAACGCGCACTAACAGAACTATCTTTAACCGTAGTTTCCGCTCACTTCGGTCCAAAATAGCAATCGGCCCCTCCTCGTAGGAGCTATCAGGCTGGAGATCGATGTCGTCCAAAGCAATATGAGAATGAGCCAAATCGTCTCTAAGATATTTCCTTAGCGAGGAAATATGAAACACATCGTGAATCCGATGCAAATGCTCCGGTAATCCAAGCCTATACGCAACCGGTCCAATCCGCTCAATAATAGGGAATGGTCCCACATACCTCGGTGCCAACTTCCCTTTCTTCCCGAAATGCATAATCCCCTTCATAGGAGATACTCTGAGCAAAACCTGGTCCCCCACTTGGAACTCCCTGAAGAACCTCTTCGCATCGGCATAGCTCTTCTGCCGATCCAGAGCTACCCGAATGCGACTCCGAATCAATTCTATCCTCGCCGAAGTATCCTGAATCACTTCCGGCCCAAGTAGTTTGTTGTCCCCCACCTCCAACCAACATGCTGGGGAACGACAAGGTCTACCGTACAACGCCTCAAATGGAGCCATGCCAATGGTGAACTGGTAAGAGTTATTGTAAGCAAACTCCACCAATGGAAGATACTACTCCCATCCACCCCCGAAATCAATGATACTCATACGTAGCATGTCCTCCAACATCTGGTTTGTACGCTCCGTTTGCCCATCGGTCTGCGGGTGATACGCCGTACTCAATCGCAACTCCGTGCCCATGGCCTCCTGAAAAATTTCCCAAAACCGTGAAACAAATATCTTGTCTCTGTCAGACACGATATTTAGGGGCACCCCGTGAAGTCTCACTATCTCTGCAATAAAGAGCTGGGCCTACTGTCCCGCAGTGTAGTCTGTCCTTACGGGTAGAAAATGAGCGACTTTGGTCAACCTGTCCACAATCACCCAAATGGAGTCGTGACCTCTCTATGACGTAGGCAACCCCATGATAAAGTCCATGGATATGCTCTCCCACATCCACATCGGGACCTCCAATGGCTATAGAAGTCCTGCCGGTCTCTGATGATCCACTTTTACTAGTTTATAAGTGGCGCATTTCGAAACAAACTCGGCAATATCTCTCTTCATCCCGCTCCACCAACACTGTCGTCTCATGTCTTGGTACATTTTGTCCCCACCAGGATGTACCGCGAACCGTGAGCCGTGCGACTCTGCCATCACCTCGTGCCGTAATTCCTCCCCTTCCGGAACTACCAATCTCCCATTGAAGCGTAATCCCCCGTCTGAGCTAACGGTATAGGATTCGGCTCCCTCTGCTAATAATCAAACTATCTGCTCTTGACAGAACGAGTCATTTCCTGTGCCTTTACCACCTTCGTGACAATCTGCGGCGTAACAGTCATCACAGACATGAATGATCGGGCCACTGCATCCTGGTGTCCCAATTCTTTCCACTTGGCCTTCCACACCCCTGCCACTTCATCTGCTGGCCTACGGCTCAACGCGTCTACTACTACGTTAGCCTTCCCCGGGTGATAATGGATATCAAACTGATAGTCCTTCACAAACTCAAGCCACCTTCGTTGCCGCATATTCAACTCTTTCTGCGTGAATAGGTACTGTAGGGACTTGTGGTCCGTGAACAATAGAAACTTCTCCCCCAACAGATAATGTCTCCAAATCCGAAGGGCAAATACAACTGCCGCCAACTCCAAGTCATGAGTAGGGTAATTCTTCTCATGAGGCTTAAGCTTACGGGAAGCATAAGCTATGGCCTGACTCTCCTGCTGCAATACACCTCTAAGTCCTTGTAAGGATGCATCGGTGTAGACTAGATACTCAAGTCCCGGTCTCGGCAATGCTAACACGGGTGCTGAGGTCAACTTATCCTTTAATTCATCGAATGCCAACTGACATGCATCACTCCAGATGAATGTCACACCCTTACGAGTCAGATGTGTCAAAGGACCTGCTATCTTTGAAAATCCCCGAATGAACCTCCTGTAGTATCCTGCTAATCCCAAGAAACTACGGATCTCTGTTGGTGTCGTGGGCTGTCTCCACTCCCTCACCGCGGATACTTTCCCCGGATCAACAGATATACCCCGGTCGAAAATAATGTGTCCCAAAAACTAGACCTCCTTCAGCCAAAACCCGCACTTCTCATACTTTGCATACAACTCATTCTGACGTAGCATCAGCAAAACTTGCCTCAAATGCTCGCCGTACTCCTCCTCTATCTAGGAGTAAACCAGAATATCATCAATGAAGACAATGACAAATTGATCTAGGAAATCTCTGAACACCCTATTCATCAAGTCCATGAACACGGCTGGGGCGTTGATCAAACCAAAAGCCATAACCCGAAACTCGTAGGAACCATATCTCGATAAGAACACAGTCTTCGAGACATCCTCTTCCCTGATACGCAACTGATGGTATCCCGATCTCAAATCAATCTTTGAGAAGAAAGAAGCTCCTCTCAACTGGTCGAATAAGTCATCGATTCGAGCCAACGGATAATTATTCCGTATCGTGACCTTATTCAACTCTCGGTAATCCACACACAATCTCAGTGAACCATCTCTCTTCTTCACAAACAACACAGGGGCACCCCACGGCGAAGTACTCCTCCGTATGAACCCCTGACCCAATAACTGCTCAATCTGATCTCGTAGCTCTCGCATCTCTGCTGGAGCCATACGGTATGGTGCGCGTGCTATAGGTCTCGTATCTGGTAATAAGTCTATGATAAAGTCTATCTCTCGACTGGGGGGTAGGCCTGGTATCTCCTGAAACACATCCGAATACTCCCTGACAACTGGGATCGAATCTAAAGGTATAGCAACCACCTTAGAGGTATCCTCCTCTATGTAGTACAAATGAGCGGTCGAGCCTCCCTCTGGGCGAGGCATCGCCACTACAAACATCTCTTGCCCCGGAATGGCAAAAAAGATGCTCCCACCGAAGCAATCAATCATGGCTCTATAATCAGCGAGCCAATCCATACCGATAATCACATCGTGCACATGCATATCTAATACCAACATGTATGCAGGTAATACCAAACTACCAATCTCTACCCCCACTCCCCGACATATAAAGAAAATAAGTGACCCACTCCCTAATGGTGAGTCTACACACGTCACTGTGCTCTCTGCTGTGGCTAACAACCCTAAGGCTTTCGCAAAATGTGTAGCTATAAAACAATGCGTTGCCCCCGTATCAAACAAAACCTGACCCATAGTACCATGGATAGGAAACATACCCTCAATCGCGGGTGGTTCCTGTGGAGCTGCTGGCTGGTGGACGTTATAGACACGTCCATACTGTAACTGCCCCTGCTGCACAGGAACTACTGGAATAGCTGGAAGAGCTGGCACCTGGGCTGGAGCTTGAAGAGCAGGTGGAAAAAGTGGCCTCTGTGGCTCATGTCGAGCACCCTGCTGCTGCTGCGGGGCCCTGCCCCTATCAGGACAGTCCTGGCGTTTATGACCAGTCTTGCCACAAATGAAACAGTTCCCCGGGAAGTTCCCCCCTCTCTGTCCCTGCTGTCCCCGGCCCTGGTGGCCGTTACCGTTCCTCCACTGGCCCTGCTGAAACTGCTGTTGACCATTCTGACCCTGCTGGTTCTAATGGCCGTTCGGACCCTGATGGCCCTACCGGAAACCTCCCTGTCCGTGCCTAAAATTTCATGACCTGAACCTCTTGTGATCCCCCTGCTGGGAACCCTGATCACCCTACCTCTGTCCCTGAACAGAATGTGCCCCACTGGCACCATTTCCCCCAGTCCTGCCCGGATGGCTGGACTCTCCAGATCTCTTGCCCTCAGCCATGTGAAAGCGGTGATCCTGGCAATGGAGCAATGCAGCATTAACCACATCAGAATAAGTGGCTAACGAGAGGTTCCCTAACAAGTACTGGCGAATCCTCCATATCAACCCGTCAGTAAATTTCTGTATTTTCTTCTCCTCTGTCGGTATCTCATCCGGAACAATGTTCAGAAGATTAGTGAATTCGTCCTCATACTCGGCCACAGTCTTACCCTCCTATCTAAGGCTCATCAACTTCCTCCTCATTTCTGTATGAACAGCTGACGGAAAGTACTTGCGGTCGAACCGCACCCAGAACTCCTGAATAGTGAGAGTGTCCCTCTCCTCCACTGTGGTAATAGACTCCCACCACTGTAATGCAGATCCCACTAGCTTAAAGGTAGCTAGTATCTGCTTCTGAACCTCAGTGCACTCATACATCCTCAAGTGCCGCTGAATATCCTTCCTCCACTGACTCGAAACTACGACATCGGAGCTACCTGCTAACTCCGGTGGGTGTGCTTTCTGGAAAGCATCATGAACACGTTCCCAAGAAGACGGGAATGCATGTGCCTGAACCGACACATCTACTGGCGCCTGAGCTGGTGCCTGCTGAACTACAGCTAGTGCGGCATTTACCGCCTGGGCCATAATGGCTGCAACCTCGGCGGCATTCATCGTGCCCTGAACTGGTGCGGGCTGTGGTTCTGGCGTTGCATTCCTGGGAACCCGTTGTGCACGTCGTGGAGGCATCTGAAATAAGAATGAAGTTTATAAGTTCGCAGTTATAAACTTAAAATAGCTGCAGAACGTAGCATATACAAGAGAAACAATAGTCCTAAAATATAGGGCTCTATATCAAAGAAAGCTCAGCGGAAACATAATAAGCCGTACAAATCCTAATGGACACTAGAACCTGATGCTCTGATACCACCTGTGACACCCCGACTAATTAAATACTGGGTAGCTACTCCTTTATTAAATCAATACAAAATGCCAAGTTGGTTCAGTTAATAGCATCACTGTCGAAAACATTTTAATAATTACTAACCACCTAGTATTTAAAAAGTAAGTTGCCAAATTTTAAGTTAAGTCTGATTAACATGCAATAAAAGAATAATGGAAGAACAACATAATCCATTCACCATAAAGAAGTAATGAAATAACCAACAAATAATGATAAGAAGTCCGGAGGAAAACTCCTCACAACAATCCCACAACTGAAAATAAAATGACAAGTCTGAATCCTGAATAATTACATGCCATAAGTCTGAATAACTGAAATAAATGAAAAGTCTTTAAAAGAAATGGGCGACATGCCCTGCAACTGATAAGTGCTGAATATAGAGTCAAGATAGATGAAGCATCTACAAGCAAAGCCCTGTAACTTCCACAAACAGCTACAGCCCGTCACCTGAATGAGGATCCTAAGCATGGTGTCCTTGTGGCTGGGCACCTAAAATGGTTTTTTTTACAAAAAAATAGATTTGGAAGCAAATGGGTCAGAGCCCGAAAGTGGAAATCATTTTAAAAACAACAAGTGTTTTAATAACATTAAAACATTAAATGCAAAATACATGTTAGGACGTGCACTCACATGAAATTCTCACCTCTCGACTACATGTGCACTCCTAACGTACCGCACCAATCTACATGACCTACATATCTATCCAAAGCGCAATAAGTTCTACCCCTTACTACTCGATTCCCATATTACATTCTAGCGTTATCAAATCAATAGAGGGTTTTACTTAAACTCTGGTTCTCAATTTGTAATACAATTCTCTATCGGTTAACCCGTTAGGTTTTCTCAAAACGTTTCCATTTATACACACAATATCACATGAAAGCTCCCATTAATTAAGAGTATATTATTCACATCGTAAATATATAATACAAGCACCCCTAGACTGCTGCGATGCACATATACTCTGCTATCCATCCCGGTACATCACGTACATAAGGATCACGCATTCCGAATCTCTCTGGAATCGTTCTCAGATAATAACATCACAAATAATGGAGGCGAACACAGTCACATCACATGGGTCACGCACATACCTGCGCTCCCATGATTAGTAGGCTTATTAACATCCAAATAAGTCCTTCTCTGATCTATGTTCATCGAGGTACCAGTCTAAATCCAGGCAACACAAGGATTAGAGGGCCCTAAGCGAACGTAAACCTCCCGTGATAGCAAGTATGGTAGGTATGTCATACACATAAAATCAATACATATACTAAGTATGCACACATCTTAGAAATCACCATAATATATTGGTGGTACACTTCTCAATCTCGTACTGACATATAATGCTACACAATTTATATGTGCCCGATTAATATAGTAATTTAGGCCGTCAATAGTTCTCGCATCGTAATAGACACTCACGTCCTACTTCATAATTTCCCTTAGGTTCAACTACACTTCTAGGTTTCGCTCCTCATTATATCTCAAATGTCCTTACTATATCAATTTATCATCAAGGGAAGGTTATCTCTGCCATTAAATAAGGTTACGGGACACGCTAAATCAAAACAGGCTAAAAAGCCTAAACTGTCAACTCGTTAGAAGTCTCGTTCGAACGAGGCTGTTCGAACGAGAGTTCGTTCGAACGAACTGGGCCTTCTAACGAGATCTCGTTCGAATGAAAGTCTTCGAACGAACACCCCTCTCCTTAGAACCCAAACTGTCAACTCGTTAGAAGCTCGTTCGAACGAGCTCGTTCGAATGACCTGGGCAGGGCTTCTAACGAGTGGCCAGATTCGAGCCTAGATTTTCCAAATCTCGTTTTTCCAACTTCTCTACACCTCAAATCTCATCCAAACATTAATCCAACTATTTTTTAAAGTCTCTAATCATTCCTAAACATATTTAGGTCATATACTAATATGATTTGTGGGTTTAATTCATTCTAACCTCATTCAATCATCAAATCTCTTCATATTTTCCCCCAATTTTAAGAACATGAACCCTAGAATTTATAAATCATCAAAGAGCCTAATTAAATCCGTTTTTGTTTCATCCAAATTATAATATCATCAGAATAATCATCTAAGTACCAATCTACATGCGATTCCTCATCAAAATGAAATTTCTACTTCCAATATAAATGGGTTTTTCATTAACTCCCAAGAACAATGAGATTTTATCAATTCCTACACATGGAGAAAACATTCTTTGCAAAATAATGAAAATAAACCACTTGCCTTATTTGAATCTCTGATTTTGATGTCGATTTGATGGAGTACTCTCTCTCTCTCTGCAGAATTTTCCACTCCTCTCTCTCTACAAGCTTTCTTCTCCAAAGTGAATGGTGGCCAGGGTTTTTGCCTTAGGAAATTTTGGTACAATTTCTAATAACCCCCGTAGCCCATAAGTCCTAAGATGTAGTTAGTGGGTCTAGTGGGCAATTACCAAGTCAGCTTTTTAATTCCCAATTTTCGTAGGTTTTAATTCCCAAAAATCCAAAAGTACCAAACTACCCTTATACATTGCCGGTGTGGCCTAAAAATGCCTCGGGACCCAAACTAAACCCCTGGCTAGTGTTTTCTGACTATTTCGACCCTTCCGGACGCGTTGGCGCACTCAAAATGACCATACAGTTAATAGAAATAAAATTCACTTTTTAATTATAATAATTATATTCCATGACGCGACTGTCACACGCATCTCAACAAAATTCCCAAGTTGCCGTATTTCAATCTCACGACAAATTTCATAATTCAATATTCATATATAATCATATATGCACATTATAATAAAATACCAACTCGCATCTCGCTAGTATTTTAATCCGGATTAATTTCCAATTAATACGCATTTAATTCAATTAATCCCATAAATAAATATCACGAAAATACGGGGTATTACATCTGTGGGAAGCGTTCATCTTTCCCTGAGAAGAGCCCACATCAAGAAAGGAGTTTAAGATGTCTGGTCACAGCAGTAATGCCCCTCAAGGAGGAGATATTCAAGAGCCACCTGCTCCTCGTCGGATTAGGTCCACGCAGATATTAAGGTTAATTGATGCGTACGAGGCAAGGCTCCACGAGCAGAGAGAGTCTTCTCGCATGTACGAGGCTGAGAATGCTCACTTGAAAAGAAGACTGGAAAGACTAAAAAGGGAGTTTCGTCCTGATAACCGGAGATGCCCATATCGCACTCCTAGCCCTCACGCGAGCAAGTCGCGCAGCCGAGGAAGGAGCCCTAGGCGAGGATCTTAAAGGGACGAAGGAGGCGAGTCAGACGACGACCTCCACGAACAGCTGCGACGAGCTCGCCGCCATAAGAGCCCTGCTCGCAGCGACGAGCTCATACGAAACATGGTCCGAAGGGAAATGGACCAGTATCCCGCTCACCATGGGACAAGATCAACTAGAGAAATCGCGAGGCGAGCTCTCTAAACCCAGATGAAATCACCATTCACGAAAGAAATCGAAGAGGAGGAAGCTCCCAAGAAATTTTCCATTCCAAGGTTCAAGGTTTACGAGGGAAAGACTAATCCCATCGATCACGTCAGGCAATACCGACAGGCAATAACCCTCTGGAGTCACCGGGATGCCCTGATGTGCCGTATTTTCCCCTCGAGCCTTCGTGATGTAGCACAGAAGTGGTTCGAAAGGCTCCCCCACCGGTCGATCAAGAATTTCAAATCCCTAGCTGAACTCTTTACAACCCGATTCATTACTAGTAGCTCCCATCCCAAAAGGATGGATGCTCTACTAACAATGAAGAAAATGCCTCAAGAAACCCTCCGAGAATATGCGAAGAGGTACTGGGAGTTATTCAATGAGATCGATGACTGCGCGGAGGAGGTGGCAGTGGCCTCCTTAAAAATTGGGCTCCCTAATTCTTCCCTCCTCTACCAATCCCTGACGAAGAAGGAAGCTATGACCATTGACGACCTTATGGCCCGAATCGAGAAATACGCCAAGGTGGAAGATGTCACTCGCTCTAATACAGGAGAAAACGGTCGAGCTAAGCTCACTACCAAGGTAGGTGAGAAAATTGAAAACCAGAGGAATGGAGGAAAGAACGGGGGCAAAAATGGATCCAAAAACGGAGGGAACCAGGACGCATCAAAAGCATTCCAGGCGGTCAACACCGTCTTCAAAGAACCAATTTATAAGGTTCTCGCGATGATCAAGGATGAACCATTCATCAAGTGGCCTAGGAAGATGGGGGGGAGATCCCTCGAAGAGGAACAATGCGTTGAGATGCGCTTGTCAAAAAGAGGGAGGACACAAGACCGAGCACTACAAGGCTCTTAAGTCTCACCTCAAAGAATTGGCCCAGTCCGGGCATCTGAACGACTTTGTGGAGAAAAGGGCAGAGAAAGTGACTGCCAACAGAGAGATGAGACCCGACAATGTGCTGGAGGATGATGTTGGACACGAGTTCACCATAATTCACGGAGTATCTGACGTCAAGCAGATACAAGGGAACTCAGCTCGAATGGAGCTGAAAAAACTTACAGCGGTAATGCAGGCCTTTCAAATCGATCCAGCAAAATCACAGTCAGGAAAGCGTCGATAAGCAGAGGATGTCAACTATAACAAGCATATTGTTTTTACGGATGAAGATTTGATGGGAGTAAGGACCCCACATCATGATGCCCTGGTCATTACACTCAGGATAGCCAACTTTGACATCGACAAGCTGCTCGTCGATCAAGTAAGCTCATCCTAAGTAATGTACCTCGGCCTGTTCAGGAAATTAAAGTTGAGCGTCGCCGACCTAAAGGAAGCTACTATACCTTTGGTCGGCTTCGCTGGGAAAATGACCATGCCCCTAGGCAAAATAATGCTGCCAGTTCGTGCTGGGAATGTCTCCAAGATGATTGAGTTTTTGGTAGTTGACATCGAATCACTGTACCAGGCCATCGTCGGCAGAGGATGGCTACATGTAATGAAGGCGATCTCCTCAACCTACCATCAGAAGCTCAAGTATGTAACCGAGTGAGGAGTGATGGAGATTCACAGTGACCAGGCGATGGCGAGGAAGTGCTTCATAGCAGCCATCCGACCAAAGCCAGAGAAGAAGGCCGGTCAACCCAGCGAGGAAGTTGAAAAGGGTGTGATACCTTCTAAATAGCCACTAAAGTATGGAAGACCAGGAGTAGAGGAGACCGGGATCCTCCCCTCCGAGCGTTTCATCGAGGACCTGGTAGAAGTTATAGCCGAAGTTGGTGACAATAGCAGAGTCTTCTTGATTGGAGCATCTCTCACCGATCGAGAACAGAAGGAGTTGACGACCTTGCTGAAACACAACGTAGATGTTTTCGCATGGGAACCATACGAGATGTCTGGCATTGATCCTGATATGGTCTGTCATCAGCTGCACGTCGACCCCACGTTCAAGCCAGTCACGCAGAAGGCACGAAGAACTGCACCTGAGAAGGCTAAAGCGGTCGAAAAGGAGGTAAAAAAACTGCTGGATGCAGGATCCATACGGGAAGTACAATTCCCCAAGTGGTTGTCCAACCCAGTAGTAGTCCCGAAGAACAATGGGAAGTGGAGAGTTTGCATCGACTTCACTGACCTCAACAAAGCATGCCCAAAGGATAGTTTCCCCCTCCCAAAGATAGACCAACTAGTAGATACCACTGCAACTCACGAGCGAATGAGTTTCCTGGACGCATACTTAGGATACCACCAGATCCCCTTGTATGCCCCAGACCAGGACAAAACGGCGCTCATCACGACGGTTGGGTTGTATTACTACAAAGTCATGCCATTTGGGCTCAAGAATGCAGGAGCAACCTACCAGCGGCTGGTCACAAAAATGTTCAAGGATCAAATGGGAGACACAATGGAGGTCTACATCGACGACATGCTCGTTAAGAGAAAGAAGAAGGAAAATCACCTCTCAGACCTGTCAAAGACCTTCGAAATCCTCAAGAAGTACCGAATGAAGCTTAATGCGAGCAAATGTTCCTTCGGTGTCCAGTCAGGAAAATTTCTTGGATACTTAGTCAGAAAGAGAGGCATAGAAGCTAATCCGGACCAGATCGATGCAATCAACAAGGTAAAACCACCTCGAACAGTCCGGGATGTGCAGAAGCTCACTGGAATGCTCGCTGCCTTAAATCGCTTCATTTCTAACTCCTCCGAGAAGTGCAAGCCATTTTTCTAGCTTCTAAAAGGGAATAAACCAATAGAATGGAGACCGGACTGCTCGCGATCATTGGACGAGCTCAAGTCTTACTTAAGCTCTCCATCGCTTCTTGTCATACCACAACCAATGGATTCTTTATTCCTATACCTCTCGGTATCCAGTCACACTGGAAGCTCGGCGTTAATATGCGAGATCGAAGGAATCCAACACCCCGTTTACTACGCGAGCAAGACCTTATTAGACGCCGAGCAAAGGTACCTGCCATTAGAGAAGCTCGCCTTTGAACTAGTGATAGCCTCGAGGAAACTGAAGAATTACTTTGAAGCTCATACTATCATCGCCCTTACATCGCACCCCCTTAAGGTGATCCTAAGGAAAGCGGATTTGTCGGGCTGATTGTCTAAGTGGTCAGTCGAGCTCAGCCGGTTCGACATCCAATTTCAACCAAGGACCGCCATCAAGGGACATATCCTTGCTGATTTCATAGCTGAATTCACTGGTGAAGAACTCCCTGACCAACCTCAACCAACAAAGCAAAAAGAGAACCCAGGAACAGTGGAAACCTGGAAATTATTCGTTGATGGATCCTCCAACTCAAAGGGGGAAGGCGTAGGCATCGTCCTCATCACCCCAGAAAACACCATCCTTGAGCAAGGAATCAGGCTTGGATTTGCAGCCTCTAACAACGAAGCAGAGTATGAAGCCTTAATATTCGGTCTCCAAAAGGCGCAAATTCTGGGAGCAAAACGTTTACAGGTGTTCGGCGCCCTAGTGAGGAAACTAATGATGAGCTTTGAGGAGATCAACATTCAGTAGTCTCCCAGAGGACAAAAAATCATGCCGACGCCTTAGCAGCCCTAAGCTCGGCAGTCGATTCTAGTCTTAAAAGGTTCATTCCCATCGATTTCCTCACTTGTCCAAGCATTAACCACAACAGCAAGATGCCAAATGTGGAACAAATACTCCAGGTGGGATCAGCCCCCAGCTAGATCGACCCCTTAAGAGACTATTTAAAGGAAGTCATGCTCCCCGAGGATAAGAAAATTGCCCACCAGATAAGAGTCAAAGCTGCTCGCTTTCACTTATCCATAGGAGGCGACTTGTATAAGAAGTCCTTCTCCGGTCCCTACCTTAGATGTGTCCACCCAGGCGATGTCGAGCAAGTGCTGCGCGAGCTTCACGAAGGAATCTGTGGAAGTCATGTCGGAGGAAGGTCTATAGATTTCGAGCAATGAAGGAAGGCTACTGGTGGCCATATATGCAAAACGACTCCGCAGTATATGTTCGCAAATGCCCGAAATGCTAGCTTCACGCTTCAATGGCCCACCAACTAGCCAGCGACCTAAAATCCCTGACCAGCCCGTGGCCCTTCGCCCAATGGGGTATGGACATCGTGGGACCACTACCCACTACTGCCGGCAATCGCAAATACCTGTTGGTTGCAACTGACTACTTCACCAAATGGATCGAGGTAGAACCATTGGCAAACATCCGAGATGCTGACATGATAAGATTCATATGGAGAAATGTAATCACTCGATTCAGAATCCCCAGAACCATCATCACTGATAATGGGACAAAATTCGAGAGTGGCCCCTTTCAGGACTTCTGTAACGAGCACGGGATCATGCACAACTTTAGTTCGGTGGCCTACCCTCAGAGCAATGGCCAAGCAGAAGCTTTCAACAAAACTGTGATCGATGGATTAAAGAAGCGACTAGAGCGAGCCAAGGGCGCATGGGCAACCGAGCTACCCCATGTCCTATGGGCATACCGAACAACTCCTCGGCGAGCAACAGGAGAAACCCCATTTTTGCTAACATATGGCATGGAAGCAGTCATTCCACTAGAAGCGGGCTTGCTAACAATGAGATCCGACCTTGTCGACCAAGGCCAGAATGATGGGGCGTTGCTCGTCGAACTCGACCTAGCCGACGAGCGTAGAGAACTGGCCCTGGTGAAGCTTGCGAGCTATCAGCAACAGCTCGCAAAGCACTACCACAAAAGGGTTAACCCGAGAAGATTCCAAGTTGGGGACTATGTTTTAAGAAAAACCCTGGGCAACGCGGTGAAGTCATCAGATTGCAAGCTAGGCTCAAACTGGGAAGGACCGTTTAAAATAACTAAAGACGACCTGCGAGGTGCCTATCATTTGGAAACTATGGAGGGCAGAGAGATACCACGAGCATGGAACGCAGCTAATCTCAAGAAATTCTATTTTTAGATTCTCAAGGAATTCTACCACGAGCATGGAACGTAGCTAATCTCAAGAAATTCTATTTTTAAATTCTCAAGGAATTCTATTGTTGAATCTTTTTCTTGTATTTGTTATGTGAAAGGACAGTTCATTTCCCTTATTACTAATGAAATCAGTAACATTTGCATTTCATCACACATCTTTTCCAAATCACAAGCACGATGGTCATATAGCAGGGGAATACCCCTCCTCAGGTCATCTTCATGAAACACGAGAGACCTCTTAGCATTTCCCCTGGAAATATATAAAGCCCTAAAGAGGATTCTTAGGTAATGCGACCAGATTTTATACTGGCCATCAAACCTACTTTGGTTGAGGAAAATCCTGATCGGATGAAGTCATCCAATACCAGGTGTGTCCTCGCCAATTGCCCTACTTAGCCCTAAGGGAGTGTGACGACACAACCTAAAAGGTAAAGTGGGGCATAATGATATTTTGGTATTATACTGGACTGGGGGGACACTTGCATGGCAAAATAAAAAGGATTATCAAGCAGCAAGAATATAAAAAGATTGGATGAACACGTTTAGTCGGCAAAATCGCCCAAAACACGAATTTTTCATTGATCTCTTATATTTACAACATTGATAATACATGTTTAGTCGGCGAAGCTCGCCCAAAGCATTTACATTATCGAAAAGGACAAAAGAATAACAGCTTGTTATATTTACAAAAAATATAATACACGTTTAGTTGACGAAGCTCGCCCAAAGCGTTTACATTATCAAAAGAAAAAACTTGCAAAAAATTCAAGGAGGAAGCCTCCGAGGAAGATAATCTGCCACCCTAGCTCTTCGTCCATCATCTGGAGCAGGGACCAGCTCTTCCACAGCCTCATCTGCGTCCAACTCTAACAGTTGCCGAGGAATAGCATCAATAGGGATCCATCTATCATCCCTCCTGAATGGATTGGGCATCAGAGTGGAGGAGGAAATCTCGTGACGATACCATAACACTGAGTTCCTCGGGACCTGGAGTTCTTTCAAGGCACTCAACCACCCTCTGATGAAAGAAAGTTCTTCGAACTCGAATAATCTTATGGGAGCATCTAGCCAGCCTTCGTCATAACCGTCAGCCCATGCTTATCGAGGACCCTTCTTGAATAAATGCCGCAATCGAGTAACGTCCCATTGAATCCCAGCAGTAGTTACATATGCTCGGCGGACATCATCACGGAGCTCTTCCATCTCCTTATCCCGCTGTTCTTCTGCTTCCCTGTTCCTGCCCCTGGTGCTCCTACCAGCTCGCGGGAGGGGAGGACTAGTGGAACCTCGTGAAATAGGAGCATGTCCAGCTCACGAAGACGAGGAGCCTTGCAGAATCGCTGAAACAGTGCTCGGTGCATGCTCTCTAAGTTGCAGGACTTCCCTCCTCCAGTTTTCATTCTCCTGGTGGAGGAATTCCCCAACTTGATTTATCTCGGTGGCCTCTAGCAACCTTGCTCTCAGTACATTGACTTCCTCTTGTACAGAAGCACTAATGCCTTCCATTTCTTGGAGCCTGTCCTTCATCTTAGCCACTAGCTCTGACTGATCCTTATATTTTTGGTTCCTTGACTTAAGAGACTTGCAAAGCCTAATAAAGGTTTGACGAACCTGAGAACTGGCATTGGGACCAAGAGTCCTGCCCAATTGAGATGTGGCAGGAATATAGTCTTCTACATCAGTTAACTACAAGACATAAAAGGGCATGGGAAAGAGAAATCAATCAATGCATCGGAAAAAGAAGCCTTTTTCTTTCATTAATAAAGGGCATGTACATCGAGCTGGAAATGAAAAAATTATAAGAAAAAGTACAAAAATAGCCCTAAGGGAGGATTAGCTAGCAACCTCAGGCTGCCCAGAGGTGGCTGGCTGCTTCCCCTTGTCAGCAACAGCAGAAGCATCCCCTTCTACAGAGATGCCCTCATCGGCAGGAGTTGTCTGAGAAGTAAGATCAACACGCTCGATGGACGGGGTAAGGGCTTCTTCTTCCACGGTTGGCCTTGGACCCGGGTCATGCTCGTCGAATAGAGGAGACTCGGTATCAACACCAGCAGCTAGGAGGGCCTTGTTCTAGCCCTTCTTGAAGTTCAAACGGCTGATATAGCCTATTTGAACTTCGGCGTCTTCATAAGCCACAGTCCATCCAGAGTTGTATGAGTCCTCCTTGATGGCAGCTACCTGGGACTCCTTCTCCTTCAGCTGCTCGGTCAGAGCCTTATTCTCCTCCACAAAATCTATCTTTCTCGATCAGACTAGGTCATAGGCCTGCCTCAACTCGCCCAGCTCCTTGACCGCAGCGTCCCTCTCTCGGTTAGAATTTTTAAGGGCCAGATCAGAAGAGGCAGGGGTGGCGTCAGCAGCCTTCATATCAGCCTCTAGCTGAGAACCCCTGACTTCCAGAACGGACTTCTGCTGCTCCAGCTCGCCATTCATTCTCACCAACTCGTCGCGAGAACGGTAAAGCACAGCGAAGTCCGTCACAAACTGCCAAAAACAAAAGAAGAAATCAAGAAGGAGAAATAATTGAAACTTGTTAAGGAATTAAAAAAGGGAGAGAACCTTACTAAGGCTAGTCTCTGTCTAGCTTGAAGGGCTAATTGATCAGACCCTAACGCCCTCTGGCGATCTGCAGGAAGAACTTCCCTCTCAAGCAATGCAGGAGCCAGCTGAGGGGAAGTGGAAACCGAGGCCCCCTCGGGTAAAGCTGACACCGGGACCAAGGGTTGCCCAGCCTTCGTCCTCGACTCCATATTCCTCCTCTTTTCCTCTCTCTCCCTCTCCATCCTCTTCCTCTCCTCCACCTTCTTCTTTTCCTCCATCCTCTTCCTCTCCTCCACCTTCTTCTTTTCCGCCACCTTCTTCCTCTCCTTTTCCTTCTTTCTCTCCATCTCTCTCACCTGCTCTTCCTCTCTCTTCTTCCTCTCTTGCTCCTGAGTGGACCGAGAGCCAGTAGCCACGGCCCCAGAAGAAGACTTTTGTTTCTTTGACCTCTGTGCAAGAAGCACATGGTCCTCTTCATCATCGTCTCTAATCAGATTCTTCCTTGGAGTCATCTCTTCGCCTGAACTACTGGAAGAGCTCGATAATCCTCGAGCTTCAGAATCTTCTTCAGAAGAACTACTACTGTCAGACCTCCCTCCAACCAAATTGCTCACAGCTCCCGCAGGCTCACTCTCAGAACTTCTCTCCTCTTCGTCCAACTAGATAGGCTCAGCAGTAGTCTCTCCGAAAGAATCAAACTCTGGAACACCATCCATAGGCCGTGCTATGAAGCTGGAGCCTGCGTTCTTGTACTCGAGCAAAAAGGCAGCAGACCTGGGGTGCTCGCCGTCACCCAGAGGCTCCCTGATATTCCAAGCTTTCACCAACTCCGAAATACGGACCTCGCTGAGAGCAGGCTCCAAATTCTTTGTCCTCGCTGTGGAAGAAAAAGCAAAGAAAGGTCAGAAAAGTCACAAGTCAGCAAAGGTTGAAATAACAGTACAATGTCTACCTATATATTCTTCCCCGTAAAAAGGGACAGTGAACCTCTCAGACCTCGACCCATCAAACTGGGGAGGGAACTGCCAATTCCTAACAAGGAAACCCTCTTGCCAGTAGTCCTTATGGGAATCAGGTAAGTTTCCTACCAATACCCTATCAGGACTCCTAGCTTTGAGGTATAAGACACCTGAGGTAGTTCGAGAGAAGGAATAATAGAAACAGATCTCGACAAGTCCTAACCTAGTACCATACAACTGGTTTATTCTATTGACGCCATTTACTATCTTCCACACATTGGGCGAGCACTGTGCGGGAACAATACTGAAATAACCAAAAAAGTGCAGAAATAGATCATTAGGAGGAAAAGTGAGTCCCCCCTGGGAGAGCAACAAGACATGGATCCAGTGGGCATCCTCTATATCCCTAACGTTCCTAGGAGGGGAAGCACAACATTCAATATCTACCCATTCAGGAATATTGTAGAACTTCCTGAACTCAGAGATTGACCTATTTCCAATCTTCGCCATTGAAAAACTCAAAGAAACTCTACAAACCAAAGAGAAAGTGCAGAGAAAGGGCACGAGAAACTTACAAAACAGAAGATCGGTTTGAGTGATGAAGAAGCACGAGCTCAAGACGACTAAGAAGCAATGGGAATGGGGATTCAGAGAAGAAGGTACAAGGCACTAGAGTTCTCAGAAGAAGGAAAAGTACTGGAAAGGCTGGAACGATGGATGAATAGTGGTTATCCCAACTAGCCTTCAATTCTAATCATAGCGCACGGATAGCGAAGCGGGTGCCGCCAAAGCAACTGCACAGTTTTCGAAGAATCACAAATCAACCATGATGGCTTCTCATTTAAATCCATTGGACCCATAAACATGTCCCAACAAATTTAGGGGCAATTGTGGGTACCCGAAATTAAGAACTATGGGTCTGGACGAGTAGCCCAGTTCTGGCAGCCCAAAGTCTAGGCCCCTCATCTTTTATAATTGATCCGGTCTCCCCCCACGATCCCATGAAGGGAAGTTATGGGGGAAATAGAAAACGTGGAGGAACCTATCACCCCCACTCATCTACATGCACATGTATATATTAAACCCTAGGTCTGGGGCAAAAGGACAAGTTGTATTCTCTGTAATCACTCTCCGGAGTATATAGAAATGATATCCACTACACCACCGTGGACGTAGGCACATCTTGGCTGAACCACGTACATCCTTTGTTGTGTGATTGGCATCCTGTATTCCTTGTTCTCTTCTTGATAATTTTTCTCTCATATTTATTTGTGTTGCATAATAATTGCTTCTACATATATATATATATATATATATATATATATATATATATATATATATATATATATATATATATATATATATATATATATATATATATATATATATCACACTGTATACATATACATCCCTATGATCACATCATATAATCAAACCATCACGCACGGTATAGATATTCACGCCATAAGTACATACACATATACATGTCTATTCATATATATATCTACATATCCACATATATACACACTATCTCACAACCGTATGTATGAAATCCATAAACTTGGCTATACGCGTTCATAGTCCTCATTATACTAGCTATCACTCCCAACATATTAACTTAAAGCGTTATACAGTTATGATCCCTCACTTTAAGCATATTCATCCATTTTCCCTTTGATATGAATATTCTTCCAATATATATATTCGACAATAAAGTTATCACCCCAAAGTTTAATGTATATAACAATCACTACACATCCCATATATATCCGAAAGCACATCGATGTCTACTAATAATTCCAACTATAGGTATACACCTAACTAATAGTCTGTAAGCCTCCAGCTAAACCTTAAATTTCATTTTATAACCCTTCATATATAAATCCCACACAATTTTATATAGAAACTACTCCGACTAGAATTACAACACAACCTATTCTAGTTGATAGTACGATTCCATCGTTCACAATTTCGCCTATGGTTCAATTGTTCTTATGAACCCTTAATCTTATTGTATTACAATTTATTCCTTAAGTTAAACATTACTAAGGATGCACGACCTCTACCTCTCCTTAGTCCCAAACCGTATATTAAATAGAATCCCATCACTATAAGGATTCGACACAAATATCGGCCTACACTTCCATGTCGTACTCTCACAACTCTTTCAAAGGGTCCTTAACCTTATGTCATAACTAGGCTCACTTATGACCTCTAAATAGAACTCCCGTTCTCAATGAGATTCCCCACTATATCGATACGACTCTCTTCAATACATATGTATATATGTCCCCAAAATAACTCGATATGTACCTGCGATCTCATCATGCAAGAAACTTCCACTCAATCTCAAAAACATAATTATTACATCATATAATCATGCCCACATCAATAAACCCAACCAAAAAGGGTTAGAATTCATTCAAGGGCGAATCGATTTGCCCCATATGCGAATCAATTCAGTCCAAAGGACCTGAGAGTCTGTCTCAGGCCAAATCGATTCGCCTTAGGTCTGAATCGATTCGGTCATGCAGACCTGACACTTTTTCCCTAGCCGAATCGATTCCCTTAGAGGGCGAATCGATTCGGGTCTGCAAAACTTTGAAGGTTTCTTCTTCTTCATAAAACCCATGAATTCTAAATCCTAAAATTTTCACTTCTAACCCCTAAACCTTTATCAAATCATGATTCTAAGATAATAGATCAACTCAACTCTGATCCCAACCATCTCTACACCATCAAACCCATATATAAACATCAATTTCAAGATTTAATCTACAAAATTTAGGTTTTGACATTAATACCCCAAAATCCAATTCTTTTATCCACAAATTATGAAATGAAATACACAAATGAAATATTTAGCAAGATTAAACACTTGCCTCAGATTTGTAAAGGTTGAATCCTCCCCGAAATTGATTACAAGAATTTCGTCCACGAAATTTAAGACATGCCTAGGACTTTGAATCTCATATAGTCCTTACATCTACCCTTAACATTATTATACATGCTGATATTCCCTATATGTACCCAACATTTTAGAGACACCGACCTCGGCCAAGGAAATGGTGGAGGTTACAAGGGCCCTAGATTGGCAAGCAACGGTCATGTCCTAAGCAAGGTAGGCTATGGCCGACGTTACTAGTTGCCTCATAGTCAGACAACAGCTGAGGTCTTTATGATCCAAGGGGCACTTATTCATCAATTCGTCGAGAGCCGACATCACATTTACCTCATATAGTAACCTCAGCTGGGTATAAGTCAAGGAAGCAAGGACTTCAACATCATCATAACCAACCTCGGCTGGGAATCAACCGATGTTCCAAACTACTCTTACATAACCCCAGCCGAGGCCGATGCTATAACTCCACTTGCCTTACCACGGCTTTCTTAATGAGGCAAGATCATCATGAGTAACCTCGGAGTGGGCAGCATCCAGACTTCACCATCCTCGCACTCTTCCAGGATGAGGTTGGTACTAATCGAAGACAACCGAGTCTTTAGTCGCATAGGTGTGACTGGGAACACGTGTACTAAAATCAGTTGTAACAAATCAATACCCTCACGTGGGGGAATATTTCATCATTATTCTATGTATATGACAGTGACATATGTCTTCATCGTATTGGCTAGATCAACACACACATGATCATGGCATGCATGGGAGGTGCATTACACCCCCACACTATATATGCTTGCCTTATCCTACATGGGAGAGGATCCGAAATCAATAACCCTAGCTGAAACTTTGTCCAATTATACATTAGAGAGAGAAAGCTTGAGAGATTGTATCCATGGCCGTTAGTGCCTTATTCCAGTGACCTTGCTCATTTACTTGCACAGTGGATGTAGGTCTGATTGGATGAACCACTCATATATATCTTTGTTCATCCTCTTCTCCTCACCTTCTTCTACTATATATTCAAATACTCTTATTCTTCCATTGTTAACATTGAATTAAGCTTACAAACACCTTGAAGGGTGGTGTTGTTTCCAGCATCATCATTTTGGCGTCGTCTATGGGAACGAGAAGTTGTCTCTTCCCCTCTTTTTCTGCTTAACCTCATCGGAGACTCTTGTTGTGAACCAGGCCTCACCCTTTGGGTGGAGCTGTTTCACAATTTAAAGAGGTCCTTTAAGATATTAATCTCATCACCTACACCAGATCTTTAGTGTTAACGTATGGCACCAAAATTACCACCACCTCTTCCACCGCCTGGTGCTGGAGGGCCTAGTTCTAGCCAGGTACCACCTCAGTCCAAAATATCATAGATGGAAGTAGCCTTGAGGTCTTTGGCTGCAACGCAACAAGCACTGAAGGAGCAATTTTCACAACTTAGTCGAAATATGATGAGACCACCTGGGGTCTCACCGGAGATGATTACTCCGACGGCTGTTCAGCCCCATCCTGAAGCCAGGGGACCACCCAAGGCATCGCGAAAAGACCAACCTACACTCTAGTGGAGGAGGGGCGTTGCTGACCCTAGGCGTTTATGCCTGGGGAGGCAAGGACACCCTTGCCCTGAGGATAGGTACGATGATTTGGAGGTGGAAGATGTTCCAGAAGATTGTTGGGAACCGTATGAGGTTTCAAATAACACAATTCATCCTATCCAGTAGAGCCGAGGTTATGGCGGCATAAGAGGTGAAAAATCCCGACAAAGAGGATCAGCTTTTGATCGATTGAGTATAGGGTCGGCCTTTGAAAGGCTTGGCCCAGTAAATGACCTAAGATAGAGGTTTTCAAGTTCGAGAAGTGAAGCTGACTTATAAAGGGAAAAGGGTCAATTTCAGCCTCATCTAGGCCGACCCCACATAGGACGAGGTAGAGACTAGGAAAAGGTCAACAACTGACGTTGTGATGCAGTTGGGGAACCCTCAATCCACCCCTTGGAGGTGGCTGGGGATAACCTCGACCCGGTCGACATTGCGAGGCCATGGAATGACTCCATCCAACATCTTGAGGAAAAGATAGGAGATTTCATTAAAATTTAGGACCCGCTGTAGGGAGGATTCCTAGAAGGCTCCCCATTCGTGACCAGGATAGTGTGTTTTTCGACCCCTGCTAAGTTCAAATCGCCTACGGTGTCTCCCAAATATGACGGTAGCACCAACCCTGTACATCATATTGAGATGTACCAGTCAGTGGCGGACATTTATTCAATACTAGATGAGATGAAGTGTCGAGCTTTCTCCGGGACTTTGACGAGAGTGACACACATCTGGTTTACTTCTCTTCTGAAGAATTCAATTAAGAACTTCAAGGTCTTGGCTGAACGATTCATTCACAATTTCTGTTTTGGGGTAAGGCCTCAAAAAAAGACCACCCATCTATTGTATATCAAACAAGGCAAGAACGAGAGCCTAAGCGATTACATTGCTAGATTAAATAAAGAAAAACTCGAGGTTAAAGACTACGAAGAGAATATAACCATGACCGCCCTCCTAGGAGGTCTTCAGAAAGGGAAGTTATTGTGGAAACTTGCGTAAGACCCTCCCAAGTCCATGGAAGAAATATTGGCAACTACGGGAAAGGTCATGAACGCTGAAGAGGCCATGGCCGCAAAGTATGAGGATGAGAACGACGGTAGCAGCGAGAAGTTCCAAAGAAAGAGGGACAAAAAAAAGAGGTCAGCTGACGATAAGTTCGCACACTATACCCCTCTAACTGTGAGTTACGAACACATCCTTAATGAGATCAAGAATGACCGATTTCTGAGATGGCCAAAGAAACTGAAAGATCCTCCGCATAAGAGGAATAAGAACTTGTGGTGCGAGTTTAACCAAGACCATGGCCATATTACAGATAAGTGCTTCGCCTTAAAGGTTGAGATTGAAAAGATGCTGAAATCTTGAAAGTTGAGGGGGTATATTGATGGCAAGGCTCCAAAGAGGGGAAGAGATGACCCTAAAAAGAAGAGAAACGACAGATGTCGTGATGATACCCCAGTAAGAAGAGATAGTGACTCGGATAGTGATGATGAACACGATCCATACCTCCCACCAAAAGATGACAACACCCTAGTGAAGAGGGTTGGTATGATCTCCTTTGGTGTTAACACCATATGCGGAGGACTCACAGGGGGTGGTTCTGAAGTGGATGACCAAAAAGCTCATGTGGAAGAGGACAAGTCAGTGGCCAAACTTGAAGTGGTAAATCTGACATATTCCGAAACCAAGCAGAAGAGAAAGAAGGTGGATATGGACATTCTTACAGTCAAGTTCTCCCGACTCGACTTCAAAGGCATCTTATCTCCGCATCATGACCCTTTGGTAATCATAATAAGAGTGCATGGATGTGAGGTATAGAGAATTCTCGTAGATGGAGCAAGTTCAGCAAATATGGTGTTCTGCCCCTGCTTCAAAAGCCTAGGCCTTAGGAGAGATAGGCTGGTACCCTATCATTATCCGTTGATCGGCTTTAGCGGTGAAAGGTCCATCCGTTGGGCATGTATGATATGGACGTGAGAATGGGCGATGAGTGTCCTAAGAGGTTAACTTGAAAGATTAATTTTTTTGTTATGGATAAAAACGTCTTCTCGGCCTATAACCTCATCATAGGAAGAGTATCCCTTAAGGAGTTTGAGGTTGTGCCATCGACGGTCCACCAGATGCTAAAATTCTCGACCACTATGGGATATGGGAAGTGCAGGGTGACCAGACCATAGCACGAGAATGCTACTTCAACTCAGCCGAAGAGAGAGAGGTCCATAAGAGAGCAACTACCACGTATAACATTGATACACTTGAACCTAGAGATGAAACGAAGTTAAAGAATGGAGAGGCTGCGGAAGAGGTAGAACCCATCGTCCTCAATGTGGACAAATTGAAAAAAACCATCCAGGTTGGTATAGCCTTAAAAGTAGAGATCAAGGAAGAGCTGATAAACTTCTTAAGGAAGAGGAAAAGTGTCTTCTCTTAGATCCACACGGATATGCCTTACATCAACCCTGAGGTTATATGCCAAAAACTCAACGTGCCTAAGGATGCTAGGGCAATCAAATAGAGACGAAGAGAGAAGTATGCTGTCATTCGGGAAGAAGTCAGAAAGTTGGAAGAGGTCGAGTTTATCAGGGAAGTCATATATCCGGAGTGGTTATCAAACGCAGTCATTATGCCCAAAGCCAATGGAAAATGGAGGATGTACGTAGATTTTACCGATCTGAACAAGTCTTACCCAAAAGATAACTATCCCTTACCTCGAATCGATCAGATGGTAGATGACACTACAGGGCATAAGATCATGAGCTTCATGGATGCATATTCAGGTTATAATCATATCTTCATGGATGCTGAAGACTCAGAGAAGACAACCTTCATCACTGACAAGGGGACATATTGCTACAAGGTTATGACCTTCGGTTTGAAAAATATGGGGGCAACGTATCAACGTTTTATGAATAAGATGTTTGAAAATAAAATAGGTAAGACTATGGAAGTATATGTACACAATATGTTAACGAAGAGCTTAAAGGCCTACACTCACGTGGCAGACCTAGAAAAGACCTTCAATACCATGGACTTGTAAAAAATGAAACTCAATCCCGCGAAGTGTGTCTTCGGGGTAGGAGCTGGGAAATTTCTTGGATTCATAGTCAATCAAAGGGGAATAGAGGCCAATCCTGAGAAAACGAAGGCTTTTCTTGACATGAAGACACCAAGGAGTATCAAGGACATTCATAAGCTCACTGGAAGAGTAGCTACACTCAATAGATTTATTTCCAGAGCGACGGGACAAGTGTCTTTCATTATTTAAGGTGCTCAGAAAGGCGTTCGAATGGGACAAAGAGTGTTATGAGGCTTTTAAACAACTCAAGTCCTACCTTGGATCTCCCTTACTCTTATCTCGACCCATAGTGGGAGAGATGTTGTATGTTTATCTATCAATCTCTGAGTCAGCTATAAGTGCAGCCATAGTACGAGGAGACGTTGGGGTCCAAAGACCAGTATACTTTAATAGTAAGGCCCTTCAAGGGTCTGAACAAAAATATCCTCAAATGGAAAAGTTGGCCTATGCTTTGATACATGCTTCGAGGAAGATGAAGCCCTACTTTCAAGCCCATTCTATGGTCATCCTCACTGACTCCCCATTAAGATAGGTCCTCCATAAACTTGAGAAGTCGGGTAGATTGATGACATGGGCCATTGAGTTGGGAGAATATGACCTTACTTATCAACCCAAGGTCGCCATTACAGGGAAGGCACTTACAGATTTTGTTGCTGAGTTCCCATGGGAAGAGGCCGAGGTTGAGAATAACCTAGAGACTGCAAAGGGATCAAATAGCAACGTCTTTTGAGACCCAGAAGAGGTTGTATCCAAGATAGATAGAAACAAAATAGTCAAGAATGAGGAAGATCGGTACCTCTTCAAGCAAGGAATCATGTTAAAAGGGAGATTCTTATCAGATAAAGACATCTGGAACCTCTTTGTTGACGGGTCTTCTTGCGAAAGTGGAAGCGGTACAGGGCTAATACTTTCAGCTTCAGATGGTACCAACGTTGAATTTTCCATAAGGTTTAACTTCAAGTCATCAAACAACGAGTCATAATATGAGCCCATGATAGCATGCCTCTCCTTGACAAAGACCCTTAGGGTAAGACGACTCCTACTTCATTGTGACTTAAGGCTAGTCGTTACCCAAGTGTTATGGGTTTATGAGGCCAAGGATGAAAGGATGGACAAATACCTGAAGGGGATAAGAAGGATACTAGAAGGTTTCAAAGAGGTAAAGATTAAGATAATACCTCCACAAAACAACAGCCATGGAAATGCACTAGCAAGGTTGGCTATAGCAACACGGATAGACATCAGAAGGAAAGTCCCAATCGAGATCCTACCCAAGGCGACCATTAGAGAAGAAGTGGTTAGTAACCCTTGCCTTAATTTGAACCTAGGGGACTCATGGATGGACCCCCTTATCAGATATATCAGAGAGGGAAAACTACCAGAATCAAAGTAGAGAGGAGGAAACTGTGGTACAGAGCTGCAAAGTTCTCAACAATAGGAGTTGTCCTATATAAGAAGGGATTTATACTACCTCTCCTCAGATGTGTTCATCCCACATAGGTTCCCCGTATCCTACAGGAGGTACATGAGGGTTATTGCTCCAGTCACATAGGAGGAAGACCTTTGTCCAAGAGGATTATTACGCAAGGATACTGGTGGTCGACCTTGGCCAAAGATGCTGCAGCCTACGTGAAGAGGTGCAATAAATGTCAAAGATTCTCTAATATCCCCCACCAACCTCATCAGCCTATGACGTCGATTAGTTACCCTTGTCCATTCGTAGTATGCGAGATTGACTTGGTAGGCCCCCTACCAAGGGCTATAAATAATTACTGATTTATGATAGTTGCCATTGATTACTTCTCCAAATGGGTAGAGGTCGGACTGATGATCATGATTACAGAGAAAAAGACCTTCCAATTTATCTGGAAAAGCATCATATGCCGACATGGCCTCCCAAACACCCTCATCTCGGACAACGAAACCCAGTTCAAGAATTCTTCCTTAGAAAAATATTGCGAAAGAGTTGGGATAAAGGAATTTTTCTCTTCTCCAGGCCGACCTCAGGTAAATGGTCAGACCGAAGTCATAAGCAGAACAATCCTCGATGGGATCAAGAAGAGGTTAGAATAATCTAAGGGAAGATGGACTGAAGAGTTTTATATTGGGTTATGGGCCTACAAAACAACGGCTAGGACACCAATGAGGGGAACCCCGTTTATGTTAGCACATGGCTCAGAGGCCGTCATACCAATAGAAGTAGACTCCCTACCTACAGGGTTCAGACCTATGATCTTGAGAAGAATGGGGAGGAGAGAATACTTAACCTAGATTTAATTGAAGAGAGAATGGGAGACGCAGAGATTAGATAGGAAGCTTACCAGCAGAGAACAACAAAGTTCTACAATTAAAGGGTAAAATCAAGACCTGTAGCCGTGGGAGATGTAGTGCTGAAGAAGACGTTACTGAAGGCAAAAAAGCTTCACCCAAATTGGAATGGTCCTTAAAAAGTGATTGAGGAGGTTATACCCGGGACCTACAGGCTAGAAAACCTTGAGGGGAACCTTTCTCCAATCCTTGGAATGCTGATCATATAAAAAAGTATTACATATGATGTTGCAAGAGTTTCTATGGAAATGTATCTTATGAAGAGATTATTAATGAGAAGATCAATTCTCGTATCAATTCTTGGTTCATTATGCTCTATTGGTAGAATTTATGAGGGTAACATCTTAGGTGATGACCTCAGACCTTATAACATCATAATTTGGTGACAAAGTCTGAGGTGAGACATTATGCTTGGATGACCTCAGACCTTAAACATCATTAATTTGGTGAAAAATTATTTATGAGGGTAACATCTTAGCTGATGACCTGAGACCTTATAACATCATAATTTAGTGACAAAGTCTGAGGTAAGACATGATGCTTGGATGACCTCAGACCTTAAACATCATTAATTTGGTGAAAAATTATTTATGAGGGTAACATCTTAGCTGATGACCTCAGACCTTATAACATCATAATTTGGTGATAAAGTCTGAGGTGAGACATCATGATTGGATGACCACAGACCTTAAAAATCATTAATTTGGTGAAAAGTTATTTATGAGGGTAACATCTTAGCTGATGACCTGAGACCTTATAACATCATAATTTGGTGACAAGGTCTGAGGTGAGACATCATTCTTGGATGACTTCAGATCTTAAACATCATTAATTTGGTGGAAAAATATTTATGAGGGTAAGATCTTAGCTGATGACCTCAAACCTTATAACATCATAATTTGGTGATAAGGTCTGAGGTGAGACATCATGCTTGGGTGACCTCAGACCTTAAACATCATTAAGTTGGTGAAAGATTATTTATGAGGGTAACATCTTAGCTGATGATCTCAGACGTAGTAACATCATAATTTGCTGACAAGGTCTGAGGTAAGACATCATACTTGTATGACCTCAGACCTTAAACATCATTAATTTGGTGAAAAATTATTTATGGGGATAACATCATGCTTGGATGACCTCATACCTTAAACATCATTAATTTGGTAAAAGATCATTTACGAGGGTAACATCTTAGCTGATGACCTCATACTTAGTAACATCATAATTTGGTGACAATGTCTGAGGTAAGACATCATACTTGGATCACCTCAGACCTTAAACATAATTAATTTGGTGAAAAATTATTTATGGGGATAACATCATACTTGGATGACCTCAGACCTTAAACATCATTAATTTGGTGAAAATTTATTTATGAGGGTAACATCATAGATGATGACCTCAGACCTTATAACATCATAATTTGGTGACAATGTCTGAGGTGAGACATCATGCTTGGATGAACTCTGACCTTAAACATCATTAATTTGGTGAAAAATTATTTATGAGGGTAACATCTTAGCTGATGACCTCAAACCTTATAACATCATAATTTGGTGACAAGGTCTGAGGTATGACATCATGCTTGGATGACCTTAGACCTTAAACATCATTAAGTTGGTGAAAGATTATTTATGAGTGTAACATCTTAGCTGATGACCTGAGACTTAGTAACATCATAATTTGGTGACAAGGTCTGAGGTAAGACATCATACTTGGATGACCTCAGACCTTGAACATCATTAATTTGGTGAAAAATTATTTATGGGGATAACATCATGCTTGGATGACCTCAGACCTTAAACATCATTAATTTGGTGAAAAAGTTTTTATGAGGGTAACATCTTAGTTGATGACCTCAGACCTGTTAACATCATAATTTGGTGACAAGGTCTGAGGTGAGACATCATGCTTAAATGACCTCAAACCTTAAACATCATTAATTTGGTGAAAAATTATTTATGAGGACAACATCTTAGTTGATGGCCTCAAACCTAGTAACATCATAATTTGGTGACAAGGTCTGAGGTAAGACATCATCCTTGGATAATCTTATACCTTAGACAATGTTATAAGGCTTAGGAAGACACCATTATATTGAGGCTTCAGGCCTTAACACAAACACATTGTATGACATAGAAAACCATTCAAAGAACATTCGGCAACTAAGAAAGAAATCCATCTTCAGAGGTTGATATAGCATAAAGTTAAGAGTTACAAACCAAAAGGAAATAGAATTTTTCATCAGAAGTTACAGAGAAATGTTAAAAATTACAAGGGGTTCACAAAACGGATTTAAGTATCTGCAATCTCAGGGTTAGTAGCCATGCCTCCATCTCCCTGGCCGAGGTTGGTCACTTCTAGCCCATCATTTTGAGGACCAACATCTTCAGTCCTGGTATCTTCTTGGGGAGCAGTCTCGGCAGGTGCGGCACCTCCTTCCTCCTCGACCTCTTGTAAGGCCTTAACAAACTGAGGATCGGCGTAACCCATAATAATGAAGTTAGAGGCTGCCAGGATCCCTGACTCTTTCTCTTTCATTGAAGCCCATTTTCCAGTGGCCTTAACACCCCTTTCGAGGTACTCGAAGCTAAAGCTGACAAATTTATCAGAGACCTTGTAGGCCTCTAAGATCTTCTCTAAGGCATCCTCTAGATCACCCTTCATAGCAACGTCAGCCTTGTATTTGAGAGAGTCGTCCTAGGTCTTCAGAGCAGAGCTATGATCCTTTTTAAGCTTGTCCATGTCCTTCTCCAACTGCTTGACATTGGCTCAGACTTCTCTAAGGAAGCCTTCAGACTCTCCACTTCAGCATTTAGAGCAACCTCAGTCTTTTGGTCCTCTTTGTCCGTCTCAATCAGAGGAAGTTTCCTCAGAGTCTAGTCGACAAACTGGTGCATGGTGAGGAGACACTGCAAAACATGTGAAGAAATGTCAGTTCAAGATTTGGTATATTTCAAAGCCGATGTTACACTTGTTCAACAAAAGAAAAAGTAAAAAGTCTTACTTGGATAGATCGATGCAGGGTGAACTCGGTCAGCAAAGGGGTGTCCAGAGAGCAGAAGAAGCGTTTGTCAGATTCGGTCATGACGGAGCCGATAGCGTCCAAGGCCTTCAGACTCTGGCCGATAAGACTGTCGTCGATCTTTAGTTTCTCCAAACGAGCAACTTACACGTCCTCAGAGGAGATGGGGATATCACGATCCCCCTTTGAAGTTTTGTTCTTCTACCTCTGATCCTCAGGGGCAGGTTCAGTAGATCTCCTCTTCTTGGAGGCCTCGAACCTTGAGGTAGTAGGAGGAGGAAGCGCAATAAGACCTGCTTTTTTCACAAGATTAGTAAGACCGGGGGCTTCCATCTCCCAAAGATCGTCTGAAATTCCTTTTGGATGCTCTGCAAATAGAAAGATCTGAGTTAATAGATCAGAGACATAACAAAATCAGAGGTATAACTTGTTGAAATGATAAAGTAACTTACGAATCTCGGTTAGAGGACTCCCCCCAAGGCCAGTCTCAGAGAGGTAGTTGGGGTCATCAAATGCTCGTACTTGACCAACAGACCATGTTCCCCCTGATCTTAAAGGTCTTTGACCTTTTGAAGGTTATTCTGGCTTAACCTAGGGTTGGTCCTAGCATCCATTGACACCTTTCCCCTTCTCAGGGGTACTCTCGGCTCTAAGGATGAAGAGGGGGCATAGGGACCAAACTCACATGACCCTAAGGTAAGAATGTATCATGGTTTTCGGTTATGGTTCAATGTTTGGGTAATAAGTAACATCTTCTTATTGGACTTCCGAGCTAAGAAGTGGTAGTAACTCAGGTGATTCCTAGCAGAGGAGGGGACATAGAACTTTGTGAAGACCTGGACGGGAAGGTCTGAATAGTGGACTACCCTCCATAAGACTATAGCTTCAATTATCACCCTTCAGGCATTGGGGGATAACTGGGAAGGAGCCAAGTTAATATAGGACAATATGGCCCTAATTATGGGATGAATGGGAAGATGAAATCCTAACTTAAACATCTGCTCATACAAGCAGATCTCACCATCTCGGCCGCCAAAGGCCCTCTCGTCCCTTAGAGGTCTCCTAAGTTTTATGGAGGGACCTATAAAATATAGATATCTAAAGGCTAGGTGGTCGAGTTCGCTGACATTGCTCTCTATCTTGGTTGCCTCCGAGGTGTCAACATCGCTTTCTCTATCATCATCCTCATTTCGGTCAACGTCGGCTAGAGCGGACGAGGGAGCACCATCAGGGAACCTCTGAGCAAACTCAGCTCCTGTGGCGACAAATAAGGGAATAACATCAAGGATTGGTGGAACAACCACACTAGGTCCTATAATTTTGACATCATAGGAAGAATGCTAAATACTAGAACTCTTATTAGACGAGGCCCAACAGGAAACCTCATCTTGGTTAGGGGCTTGATCCATCCTGATGGAATAATCCATGGCTTCTTGAATAGAATCCACAGACATAGGGTCTGAGGTTGACGACTCAGACATAAGAATGGGTTCTATTGGGACCTCTGTAGGAACAGATGGCTCAGGATATACCACTTTCAGAGGGGGTGGAAATATAGGCCTAAGGGGGAATGCCTCTGCCCTACGAGCTTCCTCTTGGTCTTGTTCTATTTGCCTAATCTTATCTAAGGTTTTCTCCCTAAGATAAGGGAATTCCTCTAAGAGTTGATAAAAGGGGTCTGAGCCTATGGGGACGACCTTACACTTATGGACTCAAGCAAAAAACAAACAAGATGAACACAACAATAAAAGATCAAACATGGCTATTTGAAAGATTTTTAATAAGAACAGTCCACTGAGAAACTCATAGGCTCACCGGAAAACCTAAATTACCGCCGAAAAACTCAACTTAATACTGGAAAATGCAACAAATAGAAAAAAAGGCTGAAAAAATGGCAAAGAAGAGGTAATAAACAATACTTGATGAAATACGAGGAGAAAAAGGGGAAGATTGACAAGAACATTCCACCAAATGCACTCTTGATCAAGCTCTGGAAGAGAGAGAAAGCAAAGAAGGTTCAAGTGGGAGAATGAAAGGAAATGATGAAGAAAGAGAGAAAAAAGGGTTAAAACCCTCGAAATCCACTTGCACGCAGCCCAAGGTCCATCATTTCCTTAGGAGCCCAAAAAGCCCCAATCATTGCACTTGCCAAGCACGCAGCCTACTTCAGAAGCTGACACTTGACAAGAAAATACTCGCACATAAAGAAATCCAACCTCGAACAAATATACCCCTTAGTCACCTATTCATATAGGTAACTAAGGGCTAGGGGGCGATTGATATTCCCTATATGTACCCAACAGCTCAGAGACACCAACCTCGACTAAGGAAATGGTCGAGGTTAGAAGGGCCCCAGACTGGCAACCAGCGGTCTTATCCTAAGCAAGGTCGGCTATGGCCGACGTTACTAGTTACCTCATGTGAGACAACAGCTGAGCTCTTCATGATCCAGGGGGCACTTATTCATCAGGTCGTCTAGAGACCACATCACATTTACCTCACACAGCAACCTTGACTGGGTATAAGCCGAGGAAGCAAGGACTTCAACATCATCATAACCAACCTCGGTTAGGAATCAGTTGATGTTCCAAAATACTCCTACATAACCCCGGCCCAGGCCTATGTTATAACTCCACTTGCCTAGCCACGACTTTCTTACTGAGCCGAGATCATCATGAGTAACCTTGGAGTGGGCAGTAGCCATACTTCACCAACCTTGTACTCTTCCAAGCCGAGGTTGGTACCAATCGAAGACAGCTGATTCTTTACTCGCACATGTGTGGCTGGGAACACGTGTACTCAAATCAGTTGTAACAAATCAATCCCCTCACGTAGGGGAATAGTTCATCATCATTCTCTACATGTGAAACTGACAGATGACTTCATCGTATTGGCTAGATCAACACACAAATGCTCATGGCATGCATGGGGGATGCATTACACCCCCCACACACTATATATGCTTGCCTTCACCTACATGGGAGAGGATCTGAAATCAACAACCCTAGCTGAAACTCTGTCTAAATATATAGTAGAGAGAGAAAGCTTGAGAGATTGTATCCATGGCCGTTAGTGCCTTATTCCAGTGACCTTGCTCATTTACTTGCACAGTGGATGTAGGTCTGATTGGATGAACCACTCATATATATATGTGTTCATCCTCTTTTCCTCACCTTCTTCTACTATATATTCAAATATTCTTATGCTGCCATTGTTAATATTGAATTAAGCTTACAAACACCTTGAAGCGTGGTGCTGTTTCCAGCATCATCACATGCCTCTACCACTTCTCATGTCGAATCATATAAATTCTGAAATCAAACTAACTACCGAGGGCGCCCATACACCCTATACCCGAGCTCAACTCATAGCAACATAACGCGGCTCTACAAACCTCAAATCGTAATATAACTCTCAATAATTTCTGTAGTAGCATATTAAGTATATATAAAAGTTTGAAATTTCCAATGGTTGAACTCTTCTCAATTCTTGACATAAGCTACCTTCATGCAAGGGAGGTCTCTCAAGCGAAATCAAAATAAGGAACCCTCCCAATACACTACTGTGTAGCTCTGTCGGGGATTGAGTTCAGTTGAACCGGGATTTAGGTTTTATAAAATATTTTCAATTTATAGATATTGCCCGAAGGCCTATATAGCAATATAATTTCAAATAATTTCATTCATTTCAGCACACCAATCAAGCACCTTATTCTCGACATAAGTCCCCAACAAATACAATACTCTCACTAATACCTAGTTCTCATAACTAGCACAACCCTGAGATAAATTTCCTGCTCAATAATAAATCCGCTAAACTCTGAACCTCCTCAGTTCTACAAATCCTTTACATCACATTAAAGCATTTTCACAAAGTAATTCCTTCCCTCATTGGAACACTACAATTACATACAACTAACCTAACTATAAAACAACAACCTTAATAGTACACACTTCCGGAAATTAATAACAAAACTCTCTATTGGCTCATCACGAGACAATATGTTGTCCCAAAAGTACCATACAAAGACCACACTTTTTCACTCCTTCCTCGAAGGAAATTCCATACACACTATGGTTATAGCTGCTAACCACTCATAAACCTTACATGCGATACTCCCAAAATCTCATAAAGCGTGACCTTAAACCCAAAGAAAGGTATTCTACCTTATACTTCCACAACCCAATTGTTTTACTTCATCTATGAATCCTTATTCAAAGTCCTCTACTTCTTCCAGGACAATCTTTCTTCCTAAATCCTAATTCTCCTCAAGAGAAACATCTCCCAAAAAATCCTTCATAACCATTTTGAAGGACAAAACGCAGTTATGACCCCTGATAACTCCTTCGGTCTTACTCAACAAACTTGAGTCTCTAAATTTCATACTCCCTTCTTAAATAAAGACGATATTCCTAACAACGGGACAATGCTACCTACCTTCCACGAGTAAAAGTCAGCATTAGCAGGCTTCCTAACAAAGGTTGACGGGTTTCTCAATCTAAACCTCCCAAGGACTTCACTATATGCCTCTCCTCAGAACTTACCATACTAAGTCCAAGATTCACCATTCGAGTAAATTTTCCTTTCTTACTCAACAACTGATAGATTACTTGGAATCACCGCTATAAATCTCCTCCTTATCTCCATTTGAATCAAGGAAAATAAATACCTCCACTTAAAGCATACCCAAAATATGTTATGGGTATTTCATCTCTCATCTTGTCCCTCCCTGGACGACATATTCTAGGCGATGTCTGAAATGAGAGCAAAAGTTGTCAGAACGTCAATCGAGTGAGTACACCTCACAGAAGAAGATCAACGCAGTGAACACAACAATCCTAATAGTAGGGCTTTACCTCAAGGACGTTAATGGAAGGACGCAGAAAACCCGCACAGATCCTATAGACACTAGAACCTGATGCTTTGATACCATATGTAACAACTCGCTTAAAATAATAACAGGTGGCCATCCCTATACTACATTTAATAAGAAATCTCAGATGGCTCATTCTCAGCATCAACAGACTATACTAAAATAAATAAGGTTAACTACCCAAAACTACAGAAGCGGATGCCAAAATTAAATAAAACATACAACAGACAACAAACCAACAATATAGAACAGATGGAAATAGAAGAGTACACACAAGTACCATGAAGAAAGAAAATGATCAAATTAAAATAAAACGTGTACACAAAAAGGAAATAAACCCGAATAAGTTGTTGGGTCACAGACAGTACCACAACCAAAATAAAAAGTATAAAAAACTACAAATGACTCTTGGGTATAAACTCAGTATACAACGGATCCTACCTAGATTTACAAGAAGTAGTAAGCGACTACAACTAAATCCCGCCACAGTCCGCACTGCTACGTCTCTCAAGACTCTGGATAGAAAAGCATTCGACATCCATGCGATAGGACACCTATAATAATATATACATACATATATATAACAAAAGAGAAATATAAACGAGTCAGAGCTCGAGGTGTAAAAATATTTAGCAAGTGTGTTAACCGTGCATAATAAATCTAAATGCACTATTCCATAATTAAAGTGGAGTCGCACTCTCGTGAAACACCAAACTCACCTCTCATCTACTGCGCACCTAATCGTGTCCTGACAACTTAATTAATTTACCCTTAAGTTACCCGACACATCTAAAGACCACTTACCAAAATATTCGCATGGCCTATACCCAACTGACCTGCCATTCTAACATAACCCTCAAATCCTTTCCATTCTAATCACACTTAAATATATATTTCACATATATGCCTTACTAGGATATAGTGGTTCCAATTATTAACTTAAACCAGTTATAAGTCTTAATACGTCACATATTGACTTTAATTTAAATATTAAAGTGTATTCGCTAAACAAATATACATACAAGTATTAAGGAAAAACTTCTCTCTACTCTCAACATTGCACTACGTTTCGTGCGTGGGGCGTCTCGCAAAGTGAAATCCAAACAAGGAACCTCCCCTATACATTACTCCTTGATAGTGTCGATCATAGGGATCCATTATGTCACACAAAAATTCTATTACTACAACTACCTAAATATCGATTACTGTCTAAGGCCATAATTAGAATCTCTATTAAATCCTTGGGTCGACATAACCATAATTGTCGCTAAGTACGATTCTTCAACCCCAATGAACTAGTACACCAAAATCACCCAAGACGTACTTGATAGAAACTTCCTAACCTCTTCACCTATAGGATATATATATATATATATATATATATATATATATATATATATATATATATATATATACATTTACTCTAAATATATATATACTAGCAGAATGCCCGTGCTTGAAGGCACGATGAAACATTCCAAAGTAGGTAATAGTAAAACGACTAAAATTTCAAAGTGAATACTTATAAAATGGCAAAACATTTCATTCCCCAACAAAACAAATGTAATTTAAAAAAATGATCATAATCTTCTTTTTTTAAAGGACTATCTAAATGTGTAAACAATTTAAGTAGAGTTGTATTACAACACACATGTAAAAACAATTTATTTAGTTTGGACAAAGTTTCCTTTATTTATAGCACTATACACCCTATTAAGAAAAAAAATAATACACAACAATATTATCCATCCTGGACATGGAATAAACATCATAATGATCACAATTATACCATTATGAAACATCACTATAATACAAAAAAATTGTTTACAACGCAAAGTGTAAATATTGTGACCTATTGTGACACAAAATTTGAGCCATTTTGGCCGAAATTTTTCCATGTGTTGCCAAATATTGTGTTCATGTGGCATTTGTTTTGATGGTAAATCTAGACCAGCACATGATTTTGACACATTCTGGAAGACACACTAACACGTCGTCTATCCATTGGTTGACGGTTTTTTGAATAATAATGAGTGAACTCCAAACACAAACCAATGCATACATGATATACCGGTGTCTACAAAAATGTGTTTGAATCTTGTGTCGATGTAGTATTAATCTTGTTTTGCTGTCCAAATTTGTTTTTCCACCCTAACTTTTTCCTTTATTTTATATTTTTTTACCAAGATGTCAAAACCAATGCTGCCTATTTGGTTAAAGGTTGAATTTTGACCATATTGCTAATGACCATCTAGAGTTGGTTAAGTGTTTATTTTGCACAATAAAGAATCAAATTCTGGGTTTTGTCAAAACAAAAAATGCTCTTATAAGTGTTGGCATATTCTTAGCATGCTACAAAATAATAGTGGAGCGAGTACTATTTATGCCACCACTTTTAAAAATTCAAAAGAAAAAGGACGTGAATGGGCATTTACGCAACTGGTCTATTGCATCAGGGACGAAGCTAACATATTTTGAGGAGAAATGACTAAAATAGCTTTTGGCTAAAATAAAAAATTGTCTAGAGTTCCATAACTCCACTTCTATCTTGTAATATGGCTTTTACAATGACTACAATAAAACCAAGAATTATAGTACATTTGTTCAAATCTTTTCATATTAAGGAAAGATGGAAATTCATCCAGTCTTCATGTACTTAATCCATACCTCAAGTGTCATGTTTAGATAGAATGAAAGCTTGAATAAGGCTTTGAATAGTGTGTATTTGATCCGGTAATCCTGATACTACTACAATACCTTCAATGGCTACAGGTCTTGGATCATGTACAGCTACATTTGCACCGAAGATCTATATTAAAAAAAGATATTAATAAACATTGTACCACACCATACTCTAGTTAATTTAATAAAGTACAAAGAAAACAAAAGCAATGAGCTTTAGCACATGTTAGAAATGGCTCACACCCCTTTGAAACAATTGTGGAGTTGTGTAGCTCTATTTGGGATTTATTTCCTCTTTAGAGTTATTTTAGATATAAAAACGAAACAAAAGTAACACCAATAAAGACATGTACCCCCCTGCCTTATTTGATCCAGGTTACTATTGTTCTCTCCGTAAACATAGGTCAATAAAAACTGAGGAATTACCACCTCAACACTTGTGCTTTCTATAATGGGCGCTTACTTCTGCTGCCAAAAATCAATTTTAGCATACTATAGTACAAAATTAGTTAAATTTTTTGCTAATTAGCTATTGTGTAGAATTAGCTAAATTTTTTGCTAATTAGCTACAGTGCAGAATTAGCGATAGAAACTACAACACATAATTAATTACAGTTTATGCTAAACAGAGTATAATCACCAACCAAAAGATTTACTAAATTTTTCTACAACACATAATTAGCTACAGTTTTATCGAATTAACAATACATTATTTTCTAAAACACTACACTAATGATTTGCAAAACCAAATAGTAAAATATTAAATATCATGAGCCGAAAGGATTAATCATTACCTAATTATCTAAAAGACGTTACACTTTGGGTGAAGTAAGGACCATGGGAAGTTTCCACCATACTGATTTCGTAATGAGAACCAAGACAAATATGGAAAGAGATAGGTGAAGTCTGGGCCTGGAAAGACAAATATGAAGTAAGGACCATGGGAAGTAAAAAGATACTATAACACTTTATCAAACCTGTTATATAGGTGAAGCCTGGGCAGGAAAAAAATGCAGTAACACTCTATCCTCATTAGCTTTTATGGCTTCATCAAAAAATTGATATAAAAAGACTTGATCAAACCTGTAAAATAAAATAAAATCATGTTATATTTAATATGAATTTTATGTCTAATATTTTCAGAATGTCTAATATGAATCTTGTTATATCTGTCCCCACGAAATCTAATAATTGTAGATCCTATTATAACAAAATAATCCGCCCTTATTATATACACCTTAAGTTTGTTGGGACCAACTAAATGGAAAACCAAAATATCTCCTTCAAGCAATTTATGTCCAACATCAAATTTTTTCCACCCTGCACTGAGCCCTGTCTTGTCTGCAATGTATTTGATTTTGAAATGTTCTTCGCCTTCATCTTCCAGTGTAACAGTAGTGTCGTTCATTAGTAAGTGTGACTTACATAATGGAATGGGAAGGTTCATCCAGAAACCAATATTAACATGCGATCTAACCAATAACTTTAAAAAGCTAGGGGATTAAGATACTAAGCTCAATCGAAGCTCCTCTTCTTGAACCATACTTCTTCATGACAGTAGACATTTTTCTAGTCCAAAACAGTTTTTCTTCTCATTTATTTATGCTACTGTTATTAGAGTCCAAAACAAAAGGCCTCTGCTACAACAACCGAATCTTCGAAACAGCGGGAGAGAAAGCTATAAGAACTGCACAACAAAAATCGGATCAGCGAAACAACAACCGAATCTATAATAAACACAAACTAGATGAACTTCCTTATGATAGGCTTGTCTTTTAATTTCTTCATTTCTAATCAGGTATGATATATATGCAACGTATTTGCAAAACGAATTTCAACTTCATTATCAATCAAGTATAGTATATATCTAGTAAAAATTTCTTAGAAATAAATTTATGTTAATGGTGTGGACTGCACACAAAAACAGATTGTCAAAACTTACCTACTTTTTGAAGTGTCATTGAAATATAAATATGAAATGCATACAAATAGGATGTGTGAAATGTCTTAAGAATTCAAATTCTAATTCTCTTATTCCCATTAAATTTGAACTTAACTATAGAAAATGTGATTCAATGATCTTGTACCCATGTAGGCATGCCAATTCTTGCATATGTAGGAAGTGTCAGTCACTAATGATACTGAATTATGCATGAAGAAAGTGCATTAGTAAAAATTTATAGATAATGGGAGTAGCCTCGCACCTTACTATACTTTCTCTCATCAAGGCTTCATAAAATCAATTATAATGCCTCCAAAGACCAGTTGACGAAATTTGCAAGGAATGAATTTCAATAGATTTATCTCTGAAATATAATTTACTCCTATGAAGTGTAAAACATAAATAGCAATACGAATATATAAGTTCATTTTATCAAGCATCTTGTTGGAAATTAAAATTCTGTGTATAAATTCTCTCCACCATAAATGCTTACGAACTAAAATTCAATCATGAAAGCCTGGAATTTTTATGCCTCCAAGTCCCGTGTCTATCTCTGCAACTCAAATTATAGGAACATGTGTTACAAACATGGCTATAAAAATCCCATCAACAACAAACCCTAATATATACAAATCTAATGAATGCATCTAAAAAAAAACCAAACTAAAAGTCACCACAATAATGAACGACCTTACTTTGTCAAGTTGTCAACGACATGGCATACAATTTGTGAAACATTGAGTAGGAATGATTCTAATGAGTCATCTAAATGAACATAGTATAAATAATACAAATAAAGCCTAAATCTGTTGTCCACTTAAATTGAAAATGAAAAATAGAAAAAAAGAGTGATGTTGAGATCAAATTACTAACCCTATAAGAGCTTCAAGTTCTAACTGATAGGGGTATACAATTTATACTCTAACTATCATCTGTACCCCCATGATTCCAATTGGAAATAATGTTTTGCCTAAATTGGCAAGGTACCCTTAGGTCAACAGACCATGGATAAATAGTGCAGGCTAAGTTTGGCTACCGTGGATAACCATTCGACAACTCGAAATTTACACAACCATTGTCCTGATCGCTATCTTACACCCTCCACACCCAATGAGAGAATAAAAATGGCATAATCTCATGGATGAAATTTCAAAACATATTTAACAGCTATAAATTTCAAAGGTAATACAAAGAAAAATTATAAGAATGTATATAACAAATTGACAAAATATATGTTCAATACTATACATCTGATGCAAAAAAATGTATAAAAAAGGCAATCTTTTTTCACCCTGACATTTGCAAGTGCCAAATGTAGTGCAAAATTCCTATATAAATCCATGTGGCCATTGAAATTACCTTCGGATCCTTCATGATGATTGCTCTTGTTAAATTCCAAAGGCCCAGTAACAAACACCACAAACAATAAAAACCAAGTTCAATACAAAAACATCCCAAAAAAAAAGAATTTGTACATCAGCATACACCCTAAAGATGACAAAATTACCATGAAAAAGTACATGAATTTTGAAATTTATAAATATGTGTGCAAACTTTTTTTTGGGTGTGTGTGTGTGTGGGGCGGGGGGGGGGGGGAGGGGGGGGGGTTGTTTTGAACAATAGTTGCATTTTTATGTTGAAAACATTGTTAAGCTTACCAAATCTCCAATAAGAGGTATAATACATCCGCAAGCTTACCAAATCTGCAAAAAAATATTATTAAAACCCCACTTAAAAATCCCGAATTACAACAATAAACATGGATGGAAACATATCAAGAAAAAAATGGAAACAAACATATAAATTATTTGAAAATGACATTGAGAATAAATCTCAGAAATGTTTTAGCATCCATACAATGGCATTCGCGTGTTCATATTTTAGAGTTGGAACAAATTTGGGTGGGTTAGTTCTCACCTAGCACTTAGGAGAACAAACTATAAACAAAAGGTTGTGGCGCTTCTTGAATGTTGAGGAGATGGTGGCAGTTATGAGATGATAATGTGCTCAATAATGGATAGAGATTGAGATAGGAGAGAACCAAGTAGCGTGAGAAGTGAAATGAGTAGAAACATACACCTCATTTTTCTTGAGTCGTGTGCTCTGTCAAACTGCATAGACAATATAACTGTACAATTGTTCAAAACATACTACAACTGTACAACTGTTTACATAACATAATACAACTGTTCAAAACTATATTGTCTAAATAACATAGTACAAATCTTGAATGAGGTTTGCAACTGCTAAAAATACAAAACCTTAATGAACAGGTGAGGTTGGCATGTGGTGACAGTTTTGGAATGTTTTTTTCCAAAACTACAATGACTTAGCCAAGTATAGATTTCAAGGATAGCAGTCTTTTTTAACTACTTTTTTGCATTTCGTAATGACTTAAAGATAATGAGTTAGAATTAAGTACCTCATCAGGCTCCAATCCTTGAAGGTGAGGGCCCATTCGATCATGAATAGTGATAACGTTTTTGCATCGAATCTCTGCTCATTAAAGTTTAGCAAACTACTATACTCTGGGTAATTATCTCGACAGAAGTCCTGTATACAGAAATGTTAAATCCTTCCTTGATTAAACTGTCATCCAACCCAACCAACAAAACATATATACCTCAACCAACACAAAATAACATTTCAAGATATCTCAAATGTGAAAGTGTATAACTTGTCCGTGAGCCTTCACACATCTAAAAAACCATATTACCACAAATAAAATAGAGAACACAAATTCACACATGCAACAAAAGATTTTTTCTTCAAGATCCACTCCCTCAAAATGCCATTGGAGTCCCCATAGAATAGGCACAATGGCTTTAAAGCCAATAAATTACCCAACAGCCTTACTGTTTCTTTGAAAATAGTTTGTGGGGCATACCGTTAAAGAGAGAACCAGTGTTTGTTTTGTGCATCATGAACTCAAGCCAAATTTTCTTGTGCCCAATATATTAAACGCCAAATGCGGTCTCATATGCATAATAAAGTTACCAGCTTGAATATTGAATTAAAAAAAATCACTGTTCTCAACAAATATACATACATACCTCCCATATGCATAATCATTGTTATAAAAAAATATACATACATACTTCCCATATACATACATACTTCCCATATGAATAATCATTATTCCAACTGCATAATAAAGTTCCATCTGCATATATGCTGCATATATGCAGATATATGCATATATGAATATATATTATTTTCCCCAAGGTCAAGTATGTATGATTGTGATCAACACGACATAGGATTTTTGAAGGAAGATTGAATTGGGGAATTTGTGGATTCATCTCTTCATTTAATGATGCCTCTAACTTCCCAAAAAAATTGTACATCCCATATCAAATTTTTGTGCTAGAAAGAGAAAAATCATTGTTCTAAACAAATATACATACATACTTGACCTTGAGGAAAATAATATATATTCATATATGCATATATCTGCATTTATGCTTGCATATATGCATATATGCAGCTTCTATATATGCATATATCTGCATTTATGCAGCATATATGATATATGCTTATATGCAGCTTGCATATATGCACATATCTGCATATATGCAAGCATATATGCATATATCTGCATATATAAAGTATGACATTCCCAAATAATTACAGTTAATTAGTCCTAAACTAAACTTTACTATATAAAGTATGACATGCCCAAATAAAATCCACCACTCCACCACGTATCCACCTAACAACAACCTCATAAAAATAACCCAAAAGAGCCTCCTTGGATTAATAAACGAAAAAATAAACTAAGAGAAAAATATCTTTGAAAACTAATGTAAAATGCATTAAAACTTAAGCACCTAACAACCAAGTCTGAATCTCCAAATGTGTTTCTCTTCATCGGCAAACAAACATTGAAAAGAACTACTACACAAAGTCATATGATAAAAATTTACCGTAAAAATTAAAGGCTCAAAATTTTATCAAGTACTTGCTGGTAAGAATCATTTTCTTACTATTGCGCCACCTGATATCCGGAATCTTATCAAGTACTCTTTGCTCATCATCTCAAATTAATGAAACATATATCAAAATTGTACTATTGGAGCTAGTAATGAAGCGAAATCGTGATAAAATGAATGAACAAAAAAGGAGCCAGAAGAATTAAATTTAATCCTCAAAAGTTTTATGACTCAAAACATTGAAAGGGTAAAAATAGTCAACAGTAGACTGGAGACAAAACAGGGCAAACAATTGGAGATAAAATAGGCCAAAAATCGGGGGGGGGGGGGGGGGGACAAAATTAATCCTCTTATAAGCATAAATTTCACATCAAAAGCCTTATGTGTGTGAAACTGTGTATTCAAAGTTTTACATATATTCCAAACTCTATATTTGCCTTTGTCATAAAGAATTCCGTTAGTTCTTTAATAATGCTTGTCGTATAGTTAGTTAGTCTTTGAAAAACACAAATAACGCTTGAAATTGTATACTGGCGGCAGGATACATACATGTTTACTATTAATAAAAAACAAATAGCTCAGAAAGAAGATGTTCACTTAAGTCTTTCGTCAAACATTTGGAGTGTGTAGGTTAAACCAAATAATTTTCTTTAATTGCATACAGTTCAAATAGAAAATTAGACAACATGAGGTCATTAAAAATTACAAAAGAAAATAAGCATAGAAACTTTAGGACCTGAATCGTATCAAGTATAGGCATTTTTCAATGGTGCTTTCTCTAGTATAAGCATTCTCCAACTCTGTAATGCCCGAAATTAAAAATACCCAAGAAAATAAATTGTACGACATCAGTATTAATCAATCAAATTCATGTTATTTCCACTGGATTGATGCACTTGTGGCTTATTTTATCGGTGTCCTAATGTGCTTGCTTTTAATGTTATACATATACATGCTTTTGATTTTAATGAATATCATTTGGGTGATTTAAAGATAAAACAAATGAATCAATTTCATGTGGAAAGATTAGACAATTCTTTATGAACTTCAATATCATAAACTCAACTATAATAACCCAGCGGAGGGAATTCCAAACCAAAATTAATTATCTTAACAAAATGCAAAAAAGAAAAAATATTGAGTAAAAGCATATAAGATTCAAGATGGCAGAGTATTAAACCACTGATAGGACAGAGAAGGGTGATATCGACTTTTGTATGGTGACAAGGCAGATGATATTAGAGATTGAAGATTCAAGACTTCCATTTGGCAACTTGCTCTAACAGTAATAATTTCACTATGAACTCATCCCCTAAAGAGACATTCACTGCAAAAGGACAATTGGAAATATGGTGTGAAACATCCAAAACAATATTTTTAAGCGTAGGATTGAAAATCTAAAAAATAATAATTTCAACCCTAAAATTGATCATTATGAAATTAGAGAGGGAATGGAAATACTCTTAACTATCCATGGATGAAAATAATAAACCATTCAGCATTACACTATGAAACTGAAAACAAAAAGGCCCAAAAAGAGAGAAACAAAACCAATGCATCAGTTCAGTTGTAAATGAATTAGCTCCAAAAAGCATCTATTTCCATCACTTTAGTGGAACATATATGAGTTATAACCTATATCTCGAAAATCTCAGAAATGATATACCAGTTTTGACTCATGTAAACTAAAAAATATATAAGAAGCTACACAAATAAAAAAAATAAAAGAAACAACAATTGCTAAATTCTACCAATACTTCCACTTTACAGTAGGAAAGTCTGACAAAGCATCATTCACCTCATCATCAATCTTGTAGGGAATAACCTCCAACAATGTGTTTTCATCTTCAATAATTCCTGTTGCGAGTAGATTAATAAAATAAGAGACACAAATGCTAGTTATACTCTGAGAATCATTAGAGCCTTTTTTTTCATCTCTTATGACTTGAGATTCAAAGTTTACAAAACTCAAACCAAAAATTATTCATCAGAGCCTTTTCTTCATCTCATAGTAGTAGTTGTGAGGGTGAATAGAGTGGATAGAGAGGGAATGTATTTGTTTCTAATAGATCCGCAAATGATCACACTTAAGTAAAGATAAAAACAAAACACTAACAGTAAAAACTAACAAACGATAAAAAGTATATGGCATTCAAATGCTTCTATATAAACTTTATTTCAAATGCCTCTACATGGATCGTAGTTTAAAAGTACGTGGATTGAAAATTTTGTTGAAGTAGATATTTTCAGCCCTAAATTTGAGACATATCTTCAATCAATGTAGAACCATCCATCAAACTTAGAGATAATCAGACTTACATGAAGAGACAACCAAACATACAAAATGACTTATAGATAATAATCTTTTTGGGGTGATTGATGATAATTCTCAGATCCAACCCTCATTCATTCCTACAGGAACAAAACAGTTCATGGAATAATGTTAAAAACACTGTGGTCAGTCTAAAATTTCAAAAAATAAACAAACAAAAACAAAATATAAGCATACATCTTGAATAATAGTATGTCACTGAAACCACAAAAAAATTTAAAGGAAAAATATCTAGAAATGAAAAGAATGAAATGATAACATATAGTTAGTGTCGCCTGATGTGGGATTGACTGAGCGAGATAGATTTTTTTGTTATAGTAGGGTTGGTGTCACCGATGTTTCTGATGATTCTAATTGAGCTTTGATTGTACTTTTATGACTATCCTTTTCATACTGCTATGTTAAAGAAAATTACATGAATCAATTCAAACCCCCAAATAATAGTTTCATGAATCAACTGAACGAATTATAAACATATGCACGAATAAATTGAACCCCTAAGTAGAAGAGAAGCCTTTAATGTCCTGTTAATTGTACAAAATATAGTTGAAACCCCCAAATAATAGTTGCAATACATGTGAAGCACTCAAGCAGGAAATTTTCAAACATATTACCCACGTAAATATGTAATCATGTGTGAAGAATAAATTATGAAACAGATGAGCCGAAAAAAAATTCCTAAATTCCATTGAGAATATCAAACTTGAAGCTCATTTTCCAGAGAATTGAACAAATTAAACATGTATAAAAATCGGCCCCAATTGTCTATATGGATACTAACCGAACATGTATAGAAATCGATCCTAAATAAAAATAGCAACCAACACCCCAATTATATTCTACAACCAATTCGCCCGAAATAGAAACATGTATAAAAATTGACAACCAAAAGTAATGCAATTCGTAAAAAGTAATGCAATTTATAAAAAATAATGAAATCTTACTGTTTTAGCACATGGAAAATCAAAACAAAAAACACCCTATATGAAACTATATGAAACAATGAGTGAGGCATTTTATCAATACATAGTACCTATAATATAGCATAAATAATGACTCAGATAACCTAAATAACTATACTTAAATGTCAAATAAAACTATGCATGTAATAAAACATGAATAATATGCTTAGAAATGTCTTTAACAACTAAAAATATTACCTCATATACACAAAACCTAAAATATATAAATAGACACAATAAAAAAAGGAGCATACCTGTTTAGGGTGTTCTACTATAATCTTGTCACCTGCAAAAGAAAAAATAAATAGCAAAACACAAAAACTAATTAGATTCCAAAACATAAAAATAAATGTAATCAGATCTAAAACAAAATGAACAAAAACGAAGTAGATGTTAACCAAAACAAACATGAACAAAGCCCTAAATTTATCAATGGATCTTAAACGAAATCAAATCCCTAAATTGCCCCATATTTTAAGATCAAAAAATCCCTAAGAACAAAGACCTGTGTGCGTGCGTGTTATTGTAAGAGAATCGGGAAGATTACATGTAGAGAGCTGGGAGGACGACGGATGAGAGAGGGGAAGAAGACAGATGAGAGACAGAGAGACCCTGGGTAGGTAGAGTTTGAGATCTGAGGGGAAGAAGACAGATGAGTGATGTCTTGGGGGAGAGTTTGAGATCCGAATCTTTCTTAGTAAGAGACCCTTATACCCTAGTTTTTGAATTTTGAACAAAGGGGGAAATAAAGTAGTGTGTATTTAAAGAGAGGGAAACCAAAAATTTAAAGGGTAAAAATGGTAAGAGGGTTAATTTAATTTCAACCATTGGATTCTTGCATTGTTGGTTTAATCCTAGCCCCTAATTAGCTTATGATCTTATTGAATAGTAACCAATATTCTACTCCTTATATATATATATATATATATATATATATATATATATATATATATATAATCAATCATTCGTTCCTATAACCACGTATACATACCACATATAATGTACACTTTGCAATACACAAGACATACGACTATAGGATGCCAAAATATTGCACCATTCTGTCATCTTCTAGGAATTACTCACTTTCTCCCAGGGTCACCACCCATCGGACTATTATCACATCGCCATGGCGACAAAATCAATCATAACGTATGGGAAGCGGTCATAGTTCCTAACCGGTCAAGTGAGAACGTCCCATACCTAAGACTTCTCACCCCCAAAATAAAATCACACAAATAATAATGGACGACTATGACCTGGGGAATATCCACCCCTGCTCCTCAAGCCAGGGGCTCACTCAACATCGTGCAACTTCCCATGATAGCATGTGCCAGGTATGCTTCACACCGTAAGTATATATATATATATATATATATATATATATATATTTATATATCACACACTATATACATATACATTCCTATGATCACATCATATAATCAAACCATCATGCACGGTATAGATATTCATGCTATAAGTACATACAAATATACATGTCTATTCATATATATATACACACTATCTCACAATCGTATGTACGAAATCCATAAACTTGGCTATACGCGTACATAGTCCTCATTATATTATCTATCACTCCCAGCATATTAACTTAAAGCGTTAGACAATTATGATCCCTCACTTTAAGCATATTCATCCATTGCCCCTACGATATGAATAGTCTTCCATTATATATATTCGACAATAAAGTAATCACCCCAAAGTTTAATGTATATAACAATCACTACACATCCCATCTATATTCGAAAGCACATCGTTATCTAATAATATTTCCAACTATAGGTATATGCCTAACTAATAGTCTGCAAGCCTCCAGATAAACCTTAAATTTTATTTGATAATCCCTTTATATAGGAATCCCTATTGTTACTCCCACACAATTTTATATAGAAACTACTCTGACTAGAATTACAACACAACCTATTTTAGTTGATAGTATGATTCCATCGTTCACAATTTCTCCTACGGTTCAATTGATCTTATGAACCCTTAATCTTATTGTATTACAATTTATTCCTTAAGTTAAACATTACTAAGGATGCGCTACCTCTACCCCTATTTGGTCCCAAACCATATATTAAATAGAATCCTATAACTATAAGGATTCGACACAAATATTGGCCTACACTTCCATGTCGTACTCTCACAACTCTTTTAAAGGGTCCTTAACCTTACTTCATAACTAGGCTCACTTATGACATCTAAATAGAACTCCTGTTCTCAATTTGATTCCCCACTATATCGATACGACCCTCTCCAATACATATGTATATAAGTCCCCAAAATAACTCGATACGTACCCGCGATCTCATCATGCGAGAAAGTTCCAATAAATCTCCAAAACATAATTATTACATCATATAATCATGCCCCACATCAATAAACCCAACCAAAAAGGGTTAGAAATCATTCTATAAAAACTCCACCAAGCAGCCCTGTTTCCGAATCAATTCGGCCTGGCCCGAATCGATTCGGTCTCAAGGGTGAATCGATTCGCCCCATATGCAAATTGATTTGGTCCAAATGACCTAGGAGTCTGTCTCAGTCCGAATCGATTTGCCTTGGGTCCGAATCGATTCGGTCATGCAAAAGTTAGGTTTTGATAAACTAAACCTAAAACCCAAAGATTCAATCCACAAATCATGAAATTAATGGTACAAAACAATTATTTAGCAAGTTTAATCACTTGCTTCGGGTTCGTAGGGTCTGAATCCGCCTTGAGATCGTGTATTTGCCGAAAAATCCTCTTTCTCTCTCTTTTTCTCCTTTTTCTTCTTCTTCTTTCTTCTTCTCTCTTTCTTTCCTTCTATTTCTCTTTCTCTCTTTGGAGAAATAAATCTCCCGTAGGCTTTTAAGCCTATTCTCCCAAATGTACACATCTTTATATGATAATACACACTTTAAATGACCCGGTAACTTTAATTCGAGTCAAACGGTCCTAAATTTTTTTCGAAACCTAAATAGACCCCAAGTACAGTCATTTCGACTTTCTCGACCCTTCCGGAAACAATGGTACCCTCAGAATCGCCATTTGACACACTTTCTAACGACTCCAAATTTTGATCTCAATTGCCAACTTAATTATTCTTCAAATAAAATAATATTTATTTCTCTTAAAATAAATAAATTATCGTCTCCAAGACCTAGGGTTGTTTCATTTACAGAGGTTGAAATTTCATACACTTATTTGTGATAAATTTGACAAATTATTATTTACAAATATTTATTTAGTTTTTGCTAAACTTTGCATGAAATGTTGGTGAACAAATACAAAAGAAGATATTCAAATATGATATTTGCCAACATTATAAAAGCCACGAAAAACTATTTGTATCATAAATATTGTACAAATATGAGAGAGAGAAAAGGGAATAAAGGGTATAAATTTATGGGGAGATAAATAGGATTTCGTACAAAAGATTGTTAGAATATAAATTAAAGGGAGATGAATAGATGGATGTATTTTACAATGGTCTTTAATGCTAACACGAGTGTATATTTATTTATATAGATAATGAATAGACGTATATAAAAAATTAAATTCTAATTATGTTGTAATAAGTTACAAACGTGTATATATATATACATATATATATATATATATATATATATATATATATATATATATATATATATATATATATATATTGATAACCCTGAACTTCCACACAAACGAGCCCTTTGGACTCCCCCGTGCAAACTAAACAAGAGGGTATTGCGTAGGACGCACCTCCCACACGCACCCCGCTTAAATACTAGCTTACCAGCGAGGAATCGAACCCAGCACCGTGCGCCTAACCACACAGTCCAAAGCTCGCCCTTACCACTGGGGCATACCAGGGTGGGTAAACGTATTTATTAACATACATAACAACACATAAAGACATTTCTTGTCATGCAATTCATATTCATGCATTAAAAAAAAGAGTAATGTTGTAATTTCATCAAATCTATGGAAATAAAAAATAAAAATAAAAATAAAAAATTCGCCTGACTGCTTAAGACTTCAAAAATAAAAGGTTCTAATATCACTTACCACATCAATTTGTAAAATAAATCATATAAGAAAATGGTAAGAGTGCATTTTTTTGTGTGCTTTTGTTTGGCCTTAACAGTTATGTTCCTTATTATTATATTTTAGAATTTTCTCCCCATGGTGTCAACATGGTCTTTAATTGGCTAACATTAATGTCAATTTCTATATAAGCCAGAGAAGATTTAATCGTTGATGATCTAGCTAGACGTATTTTATAGTTATTTATAGACATAATATATATTGAATGGTTTATTTATAACTTACCGATGTTTTACTAATGTAATGATTCTAATATATAAGCCAGAGAAGCTATAATCTTGGATGATCCAGTTTATCGTATTTTACATACAATACATATTGAATGATTTATTTAGAATTTACACTGTTTTGCTAAAGTAATGATTTAACGTATATGTTACTTTATGTAGATGTAACAATCCTCACTTTTGATAGCCTATTTTATATTTATTTACTAGGTGTAGTAATTAATTATAAAATGATGGATGTTGAGTAAATATTAATTTATTATGAAAAAGGTTAATATTTACTGAAATTTGTATGATTACCCGATGAGTAGGTAAGAATATCCATGTTGTGATTTATTGTGTCATAAGAATTAAATGACATTTTGGTTTAATGAGAAACCGGAACTTAAAATGAGTTATAAAATTTCCAAATGATAATTTGGAGGGTGTAGTTAGTCCCGGTAGGTGCGAGACTGTCAAAATAAGTGTCATATTGTATTTTGGCATTTCGGGTATTTTTGACTGGTTATAGCTTAAATGAGTAGTGCGTACCATTTTATCGCGTATTAGCCACTTAAGTGGACTTTTCAGATTTAATCCACGTTTCAGTCCCCAACCCCATTTCTTTTTCTTCCCTTTCTTTTTCTATTTGAGCCCTAGAGAGAGAGAGAGAGATAAAGGAGAAAGAAGAGAACTTTGGAGAAAAGGGAGATTGGAGCTTGGATTATTGCCTCCACCAAATCAAATCTGAATTTGCAGAATCAAGGAAAGTAACTTACTTGCTATAATGTGATTTAAGTGGATTTATTAGCATGATTTGTTGTGGATTGTTATGATTTAGTTTAGTTAGGGTTTTGTTAAATTATTTGGGTATTAACCCTTAGAGATTGATTTGGATGATAAATGTTGTTGATGATGGTACTTAGACATATTGTGGTGTATTAGTTCCATTAAATGTTATGGTTTTGGTTGATGGAAGAAGAAATAGGGAGGCTAGGTCTGCTATGGCCGGTCGACCGCGGTTACCAGATTGGTCGACCGGGACTTCGGAGGAGGGCACACTGCTTTCTTTCAAAGGCATGAAATTGAGGGCGCGGTCGACCGCGAGTCCCCTACCGGTCGACCGGCTCGTCCGAATTGAACTTTCTACTTTTCTGCTAAGGCAAAAATTTGATACGCGGTCGACCGCGGTCTTGGGACCGGTCGACCGGTCCCCTGTTATCACACCTAACTTCCTACTTTTGTTTTTAAACCCTTTTCTTCCCATAGGGACTTAGGACCCTTCTTGAATGAAGTAAACCTTGACTTTTAGAGTCCTAGTGGAGTTGGTTTGTGCCCTAATGTTGAATGGGTTTCACTTGGGGTTAAGTTCGGGGGAAAGGGTTGTCTTAAGTGATGTTGAGGCATCACTTCTCTTTGTATATCCTAATAAGTGGATGGGGGTTAAATGCCCTAACTTGGAGACTTAGGGGCCTATCAAAGTTAGATGAACTTTGGGGATTAATAGGATCATAATGATCATTTGGAGAGTTGTTGGGACTGGTATATTGAGGAATATTAATTAAAATATTCGATGGGAATTAGGTTCGCATAAAATGAACCCAATTGGTTTAAGGATGATAGATTTCTCTATTATGGACCCGAACTATGTAAATTTTAATGGGTTCAAATAAAATGAACTCGGTTGTTTAATTATGCTAGTATCGAATAAAAAGGACCAAACACATGGATATTGAAAATGGAAACTTGGAAATGAAAATGAGATAAAATATGGTAAATGCTAATTTACTTAAACACACCTCTATAAATGACATCATAAGGGAAGTTCGTGCGCTTGGTGATGCCCCCTGGCTAGTGAATGCAGGGTGGATATAGTCCTAGGCCATATGCGGGGTTTTGTACATTTTATGCGCTGGTTAGGGGATTCCGGGTGTGGTCCTGACTTTCTCGCAGGCATATGGCCGCTTCCCGACGTTGCGTTATGATCCCAGGTTGTCTTGTATTGATAGGCCCTGGAAGATGATGGTCATTTAGGGGCGCGCCCACTGGGGAAACTCGAAGGGGCGGTCTTAGAATCGTTATGTGTATATGAATATAACCTTTCTGCATCAAGTGGGACTTGATGGATATATGCCATAAAGAGCATGATACGTGCCATAAAGAGCACGTGAAATGAGATTAATAAGATATGTGCCATAAAGAGCACTTGATATTAATGATATTCCTATTAAGGAATGGAAAGATGTTATGGTAAGATAATTAACTTTGGAAGTTAATAAATGAAAGAAAATTATACCTTCTTATTGCAAACCAAACAAATGGCTTTTAATTCCTATTAAGGAATGTAAGAAGGATATGGTAATTGGATTACTGAGTAAAGGTTTTAAATTTATATTACTTGCTTTTCTTTCTTTTATGTAGGCATTTCATTTCCATTTCATTTCATAATTAGTTGAAATGTCATTGTCATATTATCATCCTTATTTATGCATAACTGTTCATTTCTATCATGGTTTTATTTCTTCTGGTAATCATATAGAACCCGGCCCTGACCGGTTTACTTTCCTTGTTGCATATATCATTGTATCTGCTCAGGTGCTCCACCGCAAGGACGCCCGTTTTGGTGTTCCCCTTCCTTTGCCTTTGACGAGCTGTAAGATTTTGCGGGTTATTACAGGATTTGTATTAGACGCTTTCATTCTTGTTATTCTAGATAAGTCCGGGTCGTAACTCGGGCGAGTGGCCCAAACATTGATAATTGATTAATGAATGTCTTACATAAGATATTATAGTGTCGTACGGTGTCCTTTGTAGCTGTGGACCGACAGCTTATTCGGTCCATTTGTTTACTATCGTTTTAGTGGTAATATATATATTCTTGTGGGATCACACTTGTTTATCAGATCGAGTTGTTTAAATTTAGTTTTCTTAACAGCCTATTTAAAATTTTACACATTTTGGCAACCCGTTTTCTGATATATTGGGTGGTTTTCCCGTATATTCAGTTTATTTTGTTGATGCTGAGGATGATATCTGTCCATGATTCCTGTTACGTTTGAGTATCGGGCTGGCCACCCCTTATCTCGGATCTCGGGTTGTCACAGATGGTATCAGAGCATCAGGTTCTAGAGTCTTTAGGATCTATGTGGATTCACCATGTTCTACCGTAGCGTTCTTTGATATAGATCCTAAGGTTAAGACTGTGTAGTTGTTTATTTTTGCGATCTTTTGCGGGATAGATAATATTGTAACTCTATTGTTTCTTCATCTCGAACGCCACCTTGAGAGGTCGCTCTGAGAGACGTAATAGGGTTGTAGAAGGTGGGGGTGGATTCTCCATCGCCTCCACAAGGTGTCGTTAACACTACGGATGTAGCAAACACTGTAGCTCAAATGGTTATCACCGCCTGGACCGCAGTGGTCCACGTAACTCCCGGGGACTCATGATGTTTAAGCTCCTATAGGACCTTTTTGTGGGAAAAGGGTTTACGAGTCCTTTCTAGGGGGCAATTCCCCGGAATTCGAGGGAGGTATGGATGTTATTAAAGACAATAAATGGAAACGGGATGTGCAACGCCATCTTTGAATGATAGAATGTAGCGAGGAAAGGAACAAGTCCTTGCCACTTTTAACTTAGTCGGATCTGTGTTATACTGGTGGGAAATAATAACCGCATCAGAGCAGAGAGACACAATGACGATCACTGAGTCCTGGGCTTTGTTTGATCGTGAGCACATTCCTCCCGCAGTTCTTAGGGGGATGAGAAAGAAGCTCCAAGGTGTTGTTCATTGCGAGAGACCTGTGGTGGAATATGTAGAGGAGTTTACGCGGTTGGTGAGTTTTATCCCGGATGAGGCGACTCCGGAAGATAGGAAGATCTCAAAGATTATGGGAGGTCTAAACTAGAGAATCCGACAACAATTGCTGGGTTATCCAGCCTCACAAACTTTTGGTGAGGGTATGAATGTAGCCTCATCCCATTTCCATGAGCGTTGGTTATATACACCGGGTAGCAAGAAAGCTACTGTCGTGGGCAAGCAGGAAAGCTTGGAGAACTTGGGATTTGAGGAGGAGCATTTCCCTCATCCCAATCTGCGGGTAGTAAGCGGAAAGAGAGGGGACCTCGATAAGGGGCTTCATCTAAAAGACAATGTTTGGAAGGTTTATTGCGGGTGTCAATAACATTAGGCACGATAAGGGTATTTCACAACTTAGGGGTCGGGATGGTCATGGAGGTAAGGACCATCTGGGCCAAAGTGTTTCCCAGTTTAGAAAGGGGTCGAGGTCGAGAGGACATGAAGGGACGGTGCTTCCTAGATGGGGAAACGGGTCACTACTATTTGGAATGTCCTCGGTTGTTTGGGGGTCAGTTGCTAGGGCTCCGCAACAGCCGCGTGTTTAGTTCTTACCTCAGGTACTTGATCCGGTTGTTCCCATTCAGCAGGGACAACTACTGTATGGAAGAGTTTGTTAAGTTCAGGAGGTTATACTCCCTCTAGCTTTGTTAGCATTGACTACTATTATGAGTAAGTTTTATTTCGAAGGTACTTGAGTTACGTGTTATTCGATGCGGGTGTTACGCACTCATTTGTTTTATAAGTTCTTCTCAGGCTACAGATTTGATAAAATCTGTTGAGAGTATTTTTACTAGTGTTGAGTTTTCTACGAGTGATGGTTCGCTCAATTTCTTGTTTGGATATACATAGGGATGTATTATGGTACTTTGTGCTTTGAGGCCGATTTACTCGTCCTTGACATGGTCGGGTATGAGGTGATTGATATGCTTTCTCTCCACGATCGACAAAGTCGAGTAGTAGCGTATAGGAGGGGTTCCTTGTTTGGATTCCGCTTTTACGGGACGCTCCACGCATGAACCTCGACGACGTTGGAAGGGGAGAGATGATGTTCTTACTTCTTTTAGTTCATTTTATTTTATTTTATTTTATTTTGATTTACTTTCTTTTTACTTTTATTTTTTTTTTGTTGGTTGTAAGGTTTAGCTGAGAATCATGTAGAAGAGTGATTAATGGCTATTGAAGTGCAATTAGAAGCACTGTATACAGTTCTCTCCTCTAAGCGATGCGAGGGAGACTGGGTTGCGAAGTTGGATTTAGACTTCGGGTTATGCCTTGATAAGAAGGCTATCTAAAATGATATATATATAAGGCTTTATGAAAAGTGAATACTTGATTTGTAAAATTTTAGTCATTTGATTGGTAATGTATATAGGTAGATTCTTTTCGGTCCCGAACATGTGTCTTAGACCTGTATATCTTGATGACCGACAATGCGAGGTAGTAGTGTAACTGGAGGGTTCCTTGTTTGGATTTCGCTTCGGTGAGACGTCCCACGCACGAAACCGAGCAAATGTCGGGAGTTGAGAAAGGTCTTGGGCACTAGGGATATACTTAGTATTAAACGTATACGACTTAGACAGGATACAGTATAGGTAGGTCAACTTTAGGATTGTTTGGATTTAAGGCCTTTAGTATGTGACTTTAGTTTAGGAGGGATGTCGGGAGTTGACCACGAATCGATTGTGTGTTAGCTCCATAAGGGATTAATTTCCTAGTAACGAGAAGTATGAGATTTCGAGAAGTTTTTCTCAGTCGGGCCAAAGGAGATGAGGCCACTTGTAGCTAGAATATTAAGATGGCGCCTAGATTTTGGAAAGAGACAGGCGAATTGACTTTCACTTCTGAGCCCATGTAGTTAAGCTCGAGGGTGGATTCAATGGACAAACCTCTGCCAGGATGGGGAGCGATAATGCTGGAGCATAGATATACTGTTTATGCACCTCATAAGTCTAAACTTGTTGGGAGTATTGTCCCATGTTTGAATTAAAGTTCATAGTGGGGTGATCGTCGTATAGGAAGGGAGATGCTACTTCTTGGGCAGAATTTAGTCTTTCGTGCGAGCAACACTTTATTGCAAGATGTCGTAGGAGAGACAGGGGTGGTTAAGACCACATACACAAGTTGTTAATTAGGGACACAGAACTCTGCTCTTAGGGTCGTGAGAGGGGGGTGTGTTTCCGTAAGAGAATTTGTGTCTCAGATGAGAAGGACTTGAGAAAGGCAAATATGGTGGAATCTCATGGTTCTAAGTTTACGGTTCAGCCGGGTAATGACGAGATGTGTCAAGATATGCGCCGCTAATAGTAGTGGCCGGGCATGGAAAGGTTGTTGGATGGCATGGGGTGCCCTTGATTTTAGTTTCCGACTGAAATATAATGTTTATTTCCCATTTGTGGAAAATTTCCAAGCCATGGGAATCGAATTATGGTTAAGTGATTCTTATTATTTTTCCACAGATGGCCAGTCAGAAGGGGTAAACCATATGTTGGGGCATGTACTCCTTATGTGCGTGCTTGACTTCAAGTATAGTCTGGAACGGTGTCTTCCACTGGTCGAATTCGATTATTATAATTTATATCGATTCACTACTGGGATGGTGACTTATAAAGCCTTGTATCGTGGGCCTTGGGGATCTCCCACTTGTTGGTTAGAGGTGTGAGATGATAAGTCTCTCGGACCTGGACAAATCAGAGGTACTTCTTCGAAAATTGAGCTCATTCGGAATCGCATTTGTATAACTAAGATCGACGAAAGAGTTATGTCAATGCGGGGAGAAGACATTTGGAGATTGAGGTAGATAGACCAAGTGTTGGTGCGAGTGTCGCCTATGAATGGCATTAAGCATTTGGAGTTGAAGGAAAACTTGCATCGCGTTACGTTAGACCTTTCCTATAAAATGTTAAGGTGGGTCCAGTAACCCAATAACTTGCTCTATTAGAATATTTGTAGCAAGTTCATGATGTGATCCATATCTCTTCTGTAAGGTAGTACGAGGGATGTGATGGTGCCTTTAGGCACATTTCTTTCAAAGTTTGTGGGATGCAACTCGCCATTCCTTATGAGGAGTAGTCGGTTGCTATTTCAGAGCGTAGTGACCTGCGATTAAAATCTCAGGTAGTACCTTTAGTAAGGTCGTAGGGTAGTCACAATGGTGTCGAGGAATCGACATGGGATCGCGAGGATGACATGCGGGAAAAGTATCCGCATTTCTTCTTGTGAGGTATGCCTGAATTTTGGGGGCAAAATTCCCTCCTAAGGGGGGGAGTGTGTAACAACCCTCACTTTTGATAGCCTATTTTATATTTATTTACTAGGTGTAGTAATTAATTATAAAATGATGGATGTTGAGTAAATATTAATTTATTATGAAAAAGGTTATTATTTACTGAAATTTGTATGATTACCGGATGAGTAGGTAAGAATATCCATGTTGTGATTTATTGTGTCATAAGAATTAAATGACATTTTGGTTTAATGAGAAACCGGAACTTAAAATGAGTTATAAAATTTCCAAATGATAAGTTGGAGGGTGTAGTTAGTCCCGATAGGTGCGAGACAGTCAAAATAAGTGCCATATTGTATTTTGGCATTTCGGGTATTTTTGACTGGTTATAGCTTAAATGTGTAGTGCGTACCATTTTATCGCGTATTAGCCACTTAAGTGGACTTTTCAGATTTAATCCACGTTTAAGTCCCCAACCCCATTTCTTTTCTTCCATTTCTTTTTCTATTTGAGCCCTAGAGAGAGAGAGAGAGAGAGAAAGGAGAAAGAAGAGAACTTTGGAGAAAAGGGAGATTGGAGCTTGGATTGTTGCCTCCACCAAATCAAATTTGAATTTGCAGGATCAAGGCAAGTAACTTACTTGCTATAAGTTGATTTAAGTGGATTTATTAGCATGATTTGTTGTGGATTGTTATGATTTAGTTTAGTCAGGGTTTTGTTAAATTATTTGGGTATTAACCCTTAGAGATTGATTTGGATGATAAATGTTGTTGATGATGGTACTTAGACATATTGTGGTGTATTAGTTCCATTAAATGTTATGGTTTTGGTTGATGGAAGAAGAAATAGGGAGGCTAGGTCTTCTATGGACGGTCGACCGCGGTTACCAGATTGGTCGACCGGGACTTCGGAGGAGGGCACACTGCTTTCTTTCAAAGGCATGAAATTGAGGGCGCGGTCGACCGGCTCATCCGAATTGAACTTTCTGCTTTTCTGCTAAGGAAAAAATTTGAGACGCGGTCGACCGCGGTCTTGGGACCGGTCGGCCGGTCCCCTGTTTTCACACCTAACTTCCTACTTTTGTTTTTAAACTCTTTTCTTCCCATAGGGACTTAGGACCCTTCTTGAATGAAGTAAACCTTGACTTTTAGAGTCCTAGTGGATTTGGTTGGTGCCCTAAAGTTGAAGGGGTTTCACTTGGGGTTAAGTTCGGGGGAAAGGGTTGTCTTAAGTGATGTTGAGGCATCACTTCTCTTTGTGTATCCTAATAAGTGGATGGGGGTTAAATGCCCTAACTTGGAGACTTAGGGGCTTATCAAAGTTAGATGAACTTTGGGGATTAATAGGATCATAATGATCATTTGGAGAGTTGTTGGGACTAGTATATTGTGGAATATTAATTTAAATATTCGATGGGAATTAGGTTCGCATAAAATGAACCCAATTGGTTTAAGGATGATAGATTTCTCTATTATGGACCCGAACTATGTAAATTTTGATGGGTTCAAATAAAATGAACTCAGTTGTTTATTTATGCTAGGTTCGAATAAAAAGGACCAAACACATGGATATTGAAAATGGAAACTTGGAAATGAAAATGAGATAAAATATTGTAAATGCTAATTTACTTAAACACACCTCTCTAAATGACATCACAAGGGAAGTTCGCGCGCTTGGTGATGTCCCCTGGCTAGTGAATGCAGGGTGGATATAGTCCTAGGCCATATGCGGGGTTTTGTATATTTTCTGCGCTGGTTAGGGGATTCCGGGTGTGGTCCTGACTTTCCCGCAGGCATATGGCCGCTTCCCGACGTTGCGTTATGATCCCAGGTTGTCTTGTATAGATAGGCCCTGGAAGATGATGGTTATTTAGGGGGGCGCCCACTGGGGAAACTCGGAGGGGCGGTCTTAGAATCGTTATGTGTATATGAATATAACCTTTCTGCATCAAGTGGGACTTGATGGATATATGCCATAAAGAGCATGATACGTGCCATAAAGAGCACGGGAAATGAGATTAATAAGATATGTGCCATAAAGAGCACTTGATATTAATGATATTCCTATTAAGGAATGGAAAGATGTTATGGTAAGATAATTAACTTTGGAAGTTAATAAATGAAAGGAAATTATACCTTCTTATTGCAAACCAAACAAATGGCTTTTAATTCCTATTAAGGAATGTAAGAAGGATATGGTAATTGGATTACTGAGTAAAGGTTTTAAATTTATATTACTTGCTTTTCTTTCTTTTATGTAGGCATTTCATTTCCATTTCATTTCATAATTAGTTGAAATGTCATTGTCATATTATCATCCTTATTTATGCATAACTGTTCATTTCTATCATGCTTTTATTTCTTCTGGTAATCATATAGAACCCGGCCCTGACTGGTTTACTTTCCTTGTTGCATATATCATTGTATCTGCTCAGGTGCTCCACCGCAAGGACGCCCGTTTTGGTGTTCCCCTTCCTTTGCCTTTGACGAGCTGTAAGATTTTGCGGGTTATTACAGGATTTGTATTAGACGCTTTCATTCTTGTTATTCTAGATAAGTCCGGGTCGTAACTCGGGCGAGTGGCCCAAACTTTGATATTTGATTAATGAATGTCTTACATAAGATATTATAGTGTCGTACGGTGTTCTTTGTAGCTGTGGACCGACAGCTTATTCGGTCCATTTGTTTACTATCGTTTTAGTGGTAATATATATATTCTTGTGGGATCACACTTGTTTATCAGATCGAGTTGTTTAAATTTAGTTTTCTTAACTGCCTATTTAAAATTTTACACATTTTGGCAACCCGTTTTCTGATATATTGGGTGGTTTTCCCGTATATTCAGTTTATTTTGCTGATGCTGAGGATGATATCTGTCCATGATTCCTGTTACGTTTGAGTATCGGGCTGGCCACCCCTTATCTCGGATCTCGGGTTGTCACAGTAGACTATTGAAAATTTTGGTTTTACTTTTTTTTTAACATAATTTATGTTTTAAATTGTTTTCTTATCTTATCATATATATATATATATTACTGTTCTTATGACGACCCATCCGCATTTTAAGAGTGCGAACCGGACATGTGTCACCGACGGTGAACCTAGAAATTATCGGCTAAATTATAGGCACTCTCTTTCTTCTTTCTAGGCTCACCGCCAGGTGACGAATGTGCGGTCCGCACTTAAAAAATGCGTACTGACCCACACAGGTGCAGTACTCTCTCTCTCTCTCTCTCTCTCTCTCTCTCTCTCTATATATATATATATATATATATATATATATATATATATATATATATGCATCGATGTTTCTCATTACATAATGATTGATTATGCAGTAAGAATGAAGCTTGATTCAAGGTTAATTATTAACTTCCATGGCAAGGCAAATAAATTCACTTTAAGGCACGTAAAAATAAAATAAAAACCATTCTTTATGTAAACTTATATTTGGCTGTAATGCTTTAGGCACTACAATATCTAAGAAAACATGATTCCAAAAGGTTATTAATGTGCCAAAAACTAGAAATTACATTACAAAGTTCAAAACTAAATATAAACCCAAATTACCAAGCCATTAGAGAAGAAGCAATATTAATAGTCAGTAAGGAGCCTTCTCTTTTTGTAGTTGGCCTTGAAGCAAGCTTGCCTGATTTTTTTTTTTTATTTTCTCTGTCATTCCAAAATCGGGTAGCTTCTCCATCATCTTTTTGTTCTCTTCTAGCATCTCTACCACATTGGTTAATCCCATCTCCTAAAATTACAATTTAAAACAAAATAATTATACTAATAAAATAGGTCGTACAATAATGATATAATTAGATATTACCCCTCTATTTTTCATAGATTAGACTTGACCACCCACATGTTTTTTGACTTTCTTGTACCTTATGCATACGATGTTTATGTCTATTTTTTTAAAAAGCGGATGGTTATGTCTGATGGCTACATTTCTCAGGGGGGTAAAGTAAAAAGAACACAATAAATTAAAAAGACATCCAAAAACATATATTTGGTAAAATTTTATTAGAGAGAAAGGAAATGAATGAAAAATAATAAAGTATCCAATGACATTTCAAAAGAATCTTAACATGCAGGAAGGATAATAACTTAACATTATCAATGAGAGACTTCATACTCTTGATCCTCCTGTGAGGATACCTCATAATATTCAGTTTTCTAAATCTTTTCTTCAACGCAGTCAATCCCACCTTCAATTATTAGGCTGCCTTAGTTATTGGAACATTAAAATACTTTTGGATCTCATGCAGTTCTAATGGAGACGTTCTCGATCTTTGTTTTTCGAATTTGATTTTTATTTGTGTTTGAATTCATAAGGTTTTTAGGATCAATCATATAATTTCCATCATCAGTGAAATATCCCAAAATTTCTGTATCCATCAATAGTTTTTGCTTGGTATCAAGAATAAGGTCTTGACTAATAGATGAAAAATTATCATCCCATATGCTACACAAATCACCCGTACCGATACTCTCAAAATAAGTGAATTCCAATTGGGGAATGAAATTGTTTTGTGAAAATTGGTACTGATTTTGATTGTTTTGTTGCAAAAATTTGTATTGATCATAATCAACGGGAATTTGATGAATTAGTTGTGAAAATTGATGTTGATCATAATCAAAGGGAATTTGATTATTTTGTTGTGGAAATAGGTATTGATCGGAGTTGAAAGGATCACCAAAAGGACTATAATCCAAGTTATTAGTGACTGTTGAGTACTCCTACAATTTTCTATACAAAATAAAAAAAATGTACACAACATATAAGGCTAGTTTGTACAGAATAGAGACAAAACTAAAGAACTTTAGTAAGTATGAGATTACCCTTGGGAATTTTCTCTAAAATATAACCAATCAAAGATATATTGATTCTCCATCCTTGAAAAGGTAAGTTGGTCATAATATATTCTTGAAAAAAAATGAATTGGATGAAGAAAAGAGGGGATGAAACAACATACAATATTGGATTGGGTTCGTTCATAACCTTTGGAGTTACAAAACATTGTAGCACATGTAATTGTATTTAACATTCAGAAAATGACAACTAAGACGGGAATTACATCTTGGATTCTAGATATCTAGGGAGAATTTACAAAGGTCACATAAATAATAACTATTCACACGCTAATTGATGCATATGGAAAAGATGTTTGATGTTCTTAAGTGTACAGATGAACAAAGGGTTTCATTTGGAACGTTCATGTTAGAAGGTGAAGCCGAACATTGGTGGAGAATGACTAAGAAAGTACATGAGGAAAGGAATAATACCATAGGTTGGAATGAATTCTTAGTAATATTTTAAGAGAAATACTTTCCCGAAACGGTCCAAGACCAAAAAGTCGTTGATTTTATGAGTCTGGTTCAAGGAAATATAACGGTTAGTCAATATAAGGCAAAGTTTACTGAATTATCCCATTTTGCACCTTATGTTGTGATAACTGATGTTTTAAAAGCCAAAAAGTTTGAATGTGGGTTAAGGTTAAGTATTCGTAGTCGAATTTCCATCCTGAAGTTGACATCATATAGTGACGTCGTGGCTACGGCTACGATACCTTAGAGGGATGACGAGGAGTATAATCGAATTAGAGATGGTAAGAGGAATTTTGGGGAACAAATAGGGAAGAACAAAAATAATAGAAACAATTTTAGGAAAACACCCAATGTTAGGGGATCTAGGGATGGCAAAACGGTATAATAACAAGATATGTCAGCAATATGGGAAGATTCATGGAGGACGACCATGTTACAAGGATACTTGAGCTTGTTTTAGATGTGGATAGAAGGTACATCAGATAAAAGACTACCCAACAAGAAGAAGGATTTCGATAAAAACTTTAGTTGAAAAGAGGGACCAAGGCAGACAAGGTAGAGTTTTTTCACTTTCTGATGCCCAAGCTTCTAATGTAGTAGTGTTAGGTACACTTTCTATATGCGCACAACTGTTTCAAGTTTTTATAATCCCAGTTCTACCCATACATTCGTTTATGTGCGTTTTGTTAATAACTTTCTTAATAGGCCCGAACCCTTGAATCATTGCATGCACGTTTCTAATCCTTCGGGTGAGTTATTGATGGGAACTTTAGTATATAAGTCTTGCCCAATTGATGTTAGTAGTAAAAAATTATTCACTGATTTGATGGTTTTAGACATAAAAGACTTTGAAGTCATTTTGGGAATGGATTGGTTAGCATCGTATCATGCTAAGGTAGATTGTTTTGAGAAGAGAGTTACTTTCCAAATACCTAACCAACCAGAATTCAGTTTTGATGGAACAGGCTTCCTATCTCCCTTTCGTATTATCTATGCAATGCATTATTGTAGTTTTCTTAAGAAGGGATGTCAAGGATTCCTTGCATGTGTTATTGATTTACAAACAAAATAGCCTATTTTAGAATATATTCCTGTAGCTAAACATTTTCCAGATGTTTTTCCTGATGATTTATCCAGTATGCCTCCTAGTAGAGAAATAGAGTTTACGATTGACCTTATTCCTGGAACTATGCCAATCTCGAAACCACCTTATCGCATGGCACCTTTAGAACTAAGGGAGTTAAAAGTTCAATTACAAGATTTGTTAGATAAGGGTTTTATTAGACCAAGTGTATCCCCTTGGGGTGCTCCGGTATTATTTGTTAAAAAGAAGGATGGGACGATGAAATTATGTATAGATTATCGTGAACTAAATAAGATGACCATTAAGAATAAATATCCCCTACCTCGTATAGATGATTTGTTTGACCAACTACAAGGAGCACAAATATTTTCATAGATTGACCTTAGGTCAGGCTATCATCAATTGAAGATTAAGGAAGATGATATTTCAAAATCATCTTTTCGTACTAGATATGGTCACTATGAATTTCTTATGATGCTATTTGGACTGACTAATGCACTAGCCACTTTTATGGATATGATGAATAGAGTGTTTAGGAAGTATTTGGATCAGTGTGTGGTTTTTTTCATTGATGACATCCTTATTTATTCCAAGAGTATTGATGAACATGAAAAGCATTTAGAGACAGTATTACAAATCCTTAGGAGTGAAAAATTATATGCAAAATAAAGAATTGTGAGTTTTAATTGCCTAGTGTATCTTTTCTAGGACATTTCATTTCCTAAGAGGGAGTGTCGGTTGACCCTCAAAAGATCAAAGCTATACTATATTGGCTTAAACCAACTCATGTGACGGAGATTCGTAGTTTTCTTGGATTAGCAGCATATTATCGAAGATTTGTTGAAGGATTTTATAGTATTGACAAACCTCTATCTATGTTAACCCAAAAGGAGGTAATATGAATGATCTGAGGAAGTTGAGAATAGTTTTCAAGAACTTAAGAATCGATTTGTAACTGCCCAAATTTTAACTATTCCTTATGAGACAAGGGGATTTATGATTTGTAGTTATGCTTCTAAAAATGGGTTGGGATGTGTGCTAATGAAAAATGGAAAAGTAGTATCTTATGCCTCGATACAGCTAAAACCACATGAGAAGAATTATCCAACCCATGACCTTTAATTAGCTGCAGTAATTTTTGCACTTAAGATTTGGGGACACTATTTGTATGCTGAGACTTGTGAGATTTATACCGATCATAAGAGGTTGAACTATATATTTACTCAGAAAGAATTGAACATGATACAAAGGAGGTGGTTAGATTTGATTAAGGATTGTGATGTAAATATTCATTATCTCCCGGGGAAAGTTAATATAGTAGCCGATGCTTTAAGTAGGAACTCTAAACCAAATTTAGCATGTCTTATTACAAGCCAGGAAGCACTGTTGAAGCATTTGAGAAGTATGGAAATAGATGTACGTATTTATAGTAAAGGAGGAATAATCGCAAACACACAAGTACAACCCATGTTGATGGAAAGGATGAAAATTTCACAAGTAAATGACCCACAACTGAAGAAGATTAGAGAATAAGTTATTGAAGGAAAGAGGATTGAATTTCGGATGCGAGATTATATATTGAGGTTCAGAAATAGAGTGTGTGAGCCATGTGATGCCCAACTAAAGAGGCAAATTTTAGAGGAAAGTCATTACTCAAGATTCACATTTCATCCCGGATGTACAAAAATTCATAGGGATCTCGGAGAAGTTTTTTAGTGGAATAACATGAAGAGGGAGATAGCAAAATTTATATCTCAGTGTTTGGTTTGTCAACAAGTAAAGGGTGAACATAAAAAACCATCAGGATTATTACAACCCCTACTAATCCCTGAGTGGGAGTGGGAACATATCAGTATAGATTTTGTGACAGGGTTAAAAAGGAGTTCAAATGGTAATGATTCTATTTGGGTAATTATTGATAGATTAACTAAATCTGCTCATTTTCTTGCCATTAAGATTTCCAATTCTTTAGAAACGTTAGCTAAGTTGTACGTTCGGGAAATTATAAGGCTTCATGGAACCCCAGTTTCAATTATTTCTGATCGTGACCCTAAATTTGTGTCTCTCTTCTAGAAAAGCCTACTAGTAGCCATAGGAACAAAATTAAATTTCAACACCGTTTTCACCCTAAAACGGATGAACAATCTGAGAGAACCATTCAAACCCTAGAGGATATGCTTTACTTGATTTAAAAGGTAATCGGGATGATCATTTACCGTTAGTGGAATTTGCATATAATAATAGTTATCCAATAAGTATTTAGATGGCTCCGTATGAGGCACTTTATGGTAGAAGGTGTCGTTCCCCTGCATGTTGGGTAGAAGTTAGGGAAAGAAAATTTTTGGGACCATAATTGATCCAGATCCCAATAGAGAAGGTGAAATTTATACAAGATCGACTTCGAATCACTCAAAGTCGTTAAAAGAGTTACGTTGATAATCGTCAACGAGAGCTAGAATTCTAAAGAGGAGATTATGTGTTCTTGCGAGTATCACCATCAAAGGGCGTAATTCGATTCGGGAAGAAAAGAAAGTTGAGTCCAAGATAAATAGGACCTTTTGGAATCCTTGAAAGGATAGGAGCTGTTGTGTATAGAATAGCCTTACCTCCTGAACTCTGTAGTGTGCATAATCTGTTTAATGTTTCAATGATGAAGAAATACGTCCCAGATCCAACACATATCTTAAGTCATGAACCTCTTCAAGTGAGAGAAGATTTTTCATACATTGAGCATCCAATCAAAATTTTGGACCATAAAGATCAAATATTACGAACCAAGGTAATTCCGTTGGTCAAAGTGTTATGGCGTAATCATTCCATTGAAGAAGCAACATGGGAGCGGGAAGATGAAACAAAGGAGAAATATTCATACTTGTTTGAAAATTAATGTTAGTCAAGTTTGGGGACACAACTTGTAATAAGGAGGGTAGGAAGTAATGACCCTATTTTCTTATGCGAATATATAATTGTCTTCTTTCAATTTCATCTCACTTACTATCTAATAATGTTGTATTATTACATATGTGATATTTCGGATTCTTAATATAATAAAACCCATTTTTTTAAATTTGAAGAATTAATTATTAAATGAGTCAAATTGATGTTTTAGGACACATCTTCAGCAAAATGATAAGTTTCGGGGTAGAAAATATAATTTTACGAAACTTTAGGGACTTAATTTTTAGTAAAGAAAGTTTCAGGGACTAAAATGTAAATATAAATAGTACTATTTTGTAAATAAAATATTTTCAAGGACCTCTAAGAAATATTGAAAATATATCGTATGAAATTACCAAAATGTCCTTAATGTGTAAAATGACCTATATACCCCTAACACATTTCCACCTTATGCTTGACACCTCATGCTAACACGTGTCATCATTATAGATAAACTAAAAACACGTGTCACTGCTCGATAAAATAAGGCTGCAAGACCCCTCCGTTGCGTGACACCTCAACGCTGACTCGCCGTTATAAAGGCTTGGTCATCTAGACACGTGTCAGTGTCGTGAAATCCTTGGAGAACTATAATTATGGCCTTTAGGATCATTTAAACTCATACCATTTCCTCGATAATTATAGTAAGAAAGAGTGATATCTTAAGAGGGAGTTCTGTAAGTTTAAGAAGAAGTTTCATCTTAGCGAAGAAATCAAAGACTCAATATCGATAACTTCAAACTTTTATCTTAGGTGAGTACTCTGACATTCCTTGTGCATTTTAGTTATATGATATTATGCAAACTATATATATTTTATGAACTGATTTTATTCTCAAAATTCATGTGATACCTATGATTGATTCCATGTGATATGTTTATATTTGTCCATATAGACATACCGATTAAAAAGAGTTTTTAAAATCATATTGAATATTGAAAATAAGATTCAGCCTAAGGGACCTCTCTTACTGACTGACCTTCCCAGCTGGGTTATCGTTGGTGTGCCCTAAATAAGGCGTTGTGACAAACAAGTTCGACTGTGCCTCAACTACCGGGGAATAATACGGTATTAGAGTGTACTTGGCCATTAAAATGATATGATTGAAAGAAAAAGATATTGAAATTAATTTGTCATATTTGTTCTATTCAGTGCTATTCATTTCTATATACTGTTATCTCAAATTTTATTCAGCAAATTCCTATCCATATATGTATATGTCTACTATTTGGATTTGAATAGGTATCAATTTTCTTAAGAAAACCTTGGAATGTCTAGAGATTGAACCTCACTCGGCTTTTAGCTGGTGTTGTATAAATAACTATTTTTCAGGAAACATTTAGGCTAACGGACAAAACGAAAAAGGACTATATTGAAGATTTAGCTTTTAGAGATATTTTTGTAAAATGTTTATTTAGATTAGGTTTGGCTCTCTTGTAATACGCTTTAAAATTTCTCTAAAGTTGTAACTCGTTGTCACTTTGAAAATAAATGAAGTTTCCTTTTAGAAAGATATGATGACGTAATTCCTTTATGATCAGTAGTTTACGATTCATGACCATGTGACTATATTTCCGTTTCACTTATTTAAGGAAACAATTTAAGTTAGAATATACGTTGCCTTGGTGGCATGTCAAGACACTCGTTCCCTACTACAAATTTTGGGACGGGGTTGTGACAGAGGTGGTATCAGAGAATAGGTTATGAACCCATAGACTACTGAACATAAGTTTTGAACGTTTGATTTTAAGTTTTCGTACATAGGATATATGATTAAATATCTGACTTATGTGATAACCCACCATATATCTTACAGTCCACATATAATTATTTTTATGTAATTTTTCTTCTAATTTGCAATTTTGAGATAGTATATACATCTTATGTTTGGCCATCACTATAGAAAATGACCAAGACGAGATCAATAGTGGGAACTAGTGGTTCAAATATAGAAGGACTGGAAGGTGCATACAAGGCAATTGAAAGTCTAGCTAGGATTGTGGAGCATCAGGTGAATAATGGAGCACCAAGGAATCTTTAACTAAGCAGATGCACTATTGAACAGTTCAAGAAGTTGGATCCTCCATCTTTTAAAGGTTCTCTTAACCCCACTAGAGCGGAAAATTAGGTGATGCAAATGGAAAAGATGTTTGATGTTCTTAAGTGTACAGATGAACAAAGGGATTCATTTGGAACGTTCATGTTAGAAGGTGAAGTCGAACATTGGTGGATAATGACTAAGAAAGTACATGAGGAAAGGAATAATACCATAGGTTGGAATGACTTCTTAGTAATCTTTTATGAGAAATACTTTCTCGAAACGGTCCAAGACCAAAAAGCAGTTGATTTTATGACTCTTGTTCAAGGAAATATGATGGTTAGTCAATATGAGGCGAAGTTTACTGAGTTATCCCGTTTCTCACCTTATGTTGTGATAATTGATGTTTTAAAAGCCAAAAAGTTTGAACGTGGGTTAAAGTTAAGTATTCGTAGTCAAATTTCCATCCTGAAGTTGACATCATATAGTGACGTCGTGCTAGGGCTACGATACCTTAGAGGGATGACGAGGAGTACAATAGAATTAGAGATGGTAAGAGGAATTTTGGGGAACAAATAGGGAAGAACACAAAAAATAGAAACAATTTTAGGAAAACATCCAATGTTGGGGGAGCTAGGGATGACAAACGGTATAATAACAAGATATGTTAGCAATGTGGAAAGATGCATGGAGGATGACCTTGTTATAAGGATACTGGAGCTTGTTTTAGATGTGGACAGAAGGGACATCAGATAAAAGACTGCCCAACCCCAGCAAGGATTTTGATAGAACCTTTAGATGAAAAGAGGGACCAAGGCAGACAAGGTAGAGTTTTTGCACTTTATGATACCCAAGCTTCTAATGCAGTAGTGTCTGGTACACTTTCTATATGTGCACAACCGTTTCAAGTTTTAATAGATCTTGGTTCTACCCACTCATTTGTTTATGTGCATTTTGGTAATCTCTTTCCTAATAGGCCCGATCCTTTGAATCATAGCATGCACGTTTCTACTCCTTCGGGTGAGTTATTGATAGGAACCTTAGTATATAAGTCTTGCCCTATTGATGTTAGTAGTCATAAACTATTCACCGATTTGATAGTTTTAGACATAAAAGAATTTGAAGGCATTTTGGGAATGGATTGGTTATCATCGTATTATGCTATGTTAGATTGCTTTGAGAAGAGAGTTACTTTCCAAACACCTAACCAGCCAGAATTCAGTTTTGACGGAACAGGCTTCCTATCTCCCATTCGTATTATCTATGCAATGCATTATTGTAGTTTTCTTAAGAAGGGATGCCAAGGATTCCTTGCATGTGTTATTGATTTGCAAACAAAAGAGGCTATTTTAGAAGATATTCCTATAGCTAAACATTTTCCAGATGTTTTTCCTGATAATTTACCCAGTCTACCTCCTAGTAGAGAAATAGAGTTTACGATTGACCTTATTCCTGAAACTATACTAATCTCGAAACCACCTTATCACATGGCACCTTTAGAACTAAGGGAATTAAAAGTTCAATTACAAGATTTGTTAAATAAGGGTTTTATTAGACCAAGTGTATCCCCTTGGGGTGCTCTGGTGTTATTTGTTAAAAAGAAGGATGGGACGATGAGGTTATGTATAGATTATCGTGAACTAAATAAGATGACCATTAAGAATAAATATCCCCTACCTCGTATAGATGATTTGTTTGACCAACTACAAGGAGCACAAGTATTTTCATAGTTTGACCTTAAGTCAGGCTATCATCAATTGAGGATTAAGGAAGATGAGATTTCAAAATCACCTTTTCGTACTAGATATGGTCACTATGAATTTTTTATGATGCTATTTGGACTGACTAATGCACTAGCCACTTTTATGGATATGATGAATAGAGTGTTTAGGAAGTATTTGGATCAGTGTGTGGTTTTTTTCATTGATGACATCCTTATTTATTCCAAGAGTTTTGATGAACATGAAAAGCATTTAGAGACAGTATTACAAATCCTTAGGAGTGAAAAATTATATGCAAAATAAAGAATTGTGAGTTTTAGTTGCCTAGGGTATCTTTTCTAGGACATGTCATTTCCTAAGAGGGAGTGTCGTTTGACCCTCAAAAGATCAAAGCTATACTATATTGGCCTAAACCAACTAATGTGACGGAAATTCGTAGTTTTCTTGGATTAGCAGCATATTATCGAAGATTTGTTGAAGGATTTTATAGTATTGACAAACCTCTATCTATGTTAACCCAAAAGGAGGTAATATGAATGATCTGAGGAAGTTGAGAATAGTTTTCAAGAAATTATGAAATGATTAGTAACTGCCCCAATTTTAACTATTCCTTCTGAGACAGGGGGATTTGTGATTTATAGTTATGCTTCTAAAAATTGTTTGGGATGTGTGCTAATGCAAAATGGAAAAATAGTATCTTATGCCTCGAGACAGTTAAAACCACATGAGCAAAATTATCCAACCCATGACCTTAAATTAGCAGATGTAATTTTTGCACTTAAGATTTGGAGACACTATTTATATGGTGAGACTTGTGAGATTTATACCGATCATAAGAAGTTGATGTATATATTTACTCAGAAAGAATTAAACATGAGACAAAGGAGGTGGTTAGAATTGATGAAGGATTTGTAAATATTCATTATCACTCGGGAAAAGCTAATATAGTAGCTGATGCTTTAAGTAGGAAGTCTACACCAAATTTAGCGTGTCATATTACAAGTCAGGAAGCACTGTTGAAGGATTTGAGAAGTATGGAAATAGATGTACGTATTTATAGTAATGGAGGAATAATCTCAAACATACAAGTACAACCCATGCTGATGGAAAGGATCAAAATTGCCCAAGTAAATGACCCACAACTGAAGAAGATTAGAGAAGAAGTTATTAAAGGAAAGAGGATTGAATTTGGGATGTGAGATGATATATATAGGTTCAAAAATAGAGTGTGTGTTCCATGTGATGCCCAACTAAAGAGGAAATTTTTGGAGGAAAGTCATTACTCAAGATTCACATTTCATCCCGGATGTACAAAAATGTATAGGGATCTCCGAAAAGTTTTTTGGTGGAATAACATGAAGAAGGAGATAGTGAAATTTATATCTTAGTGTTTATTTTGTCAACAAGTAAAGGATGAACATAAAAAACCACCAGGATTACTACGACCCCTACCAATCCCTGAGTGGGAGTGGGAACATATCACTATAGATTTTGTGATAGGGTTACCAAGGATTTTAAATGGTAATGATTCTATTTGGGTAATTATTGATAGATTAACTAAATCTGCTCATTTTCTTGCCATTAAGATTACCCATTCTTTAGAAAAGTTAGCTAAGTTGTACGTGCGAGAAATTATTAGGCTTCATGGAACCCCGGTTTCAATTATTTATGATCGTAACCCTAGATTTGTGTCTCGCTTCTAGAAAAGCCTACAAGCAACCATAGGAACAAAATTGAATTTCAGCACCGCTTTTCACCCTCAAACGGATGGACAATCTGAGAGAACCATTCAACCCTTATAGGATATGCTTAGGAAATGTGTACTTGATTTAAAAGGGAATTAGCATGATCATTTATCGTTAGTGGAATTTGCATATAATAATAGTTATCCAGCAAGTATGCAGATAGTTTCGTATGAGGCACTTTATGGTAGAAGGTGTCGTTCCCCTGCATGTTGGGTAGAAGTTGGAGAAAAAAATTGTTGAGAACAGACTTGATCTAGATTAGAAACTTATTGGGACCAGACTTGATCCAGATCACAACAGAGAAGGTGAAATTAATACAAGACCGACTTCGAATCGCTCAAAGCCATCAAAAGAGTTACGTTGATAATCGCCAAAGAGAGATGCAATTCTAAAGAGGAGATTATGTGTTCTGACGAGTATCACCATCAAAGGGAGTAATTCGATTCGGGAAGAAAGGAAAGTTGAGTCCAAGATACATAGGACCTTTTGGAATCCTTGAAAGGATAAGAGCTGTTGTGTATCGAATAGCCTTACCTCCTGAACTCTCTAGTGTGCATAATGTGTTTAATGTTTCAATGATTAAGAAATACGTCCCAGATCCAACACATATCTTAAGTCGTGAACCTCTTCAAGTGAGAGAAGATTTTTCATACATTGAGCATCCAATCAAAATTTTGGACCATAAAGATCAAATATTACGAACCAAGGTAATTACGTTGGTCAAAGTGTTATGGCGTAATCATTCCATTGAAGAAGCAACATGGGAGCGGGAAGATGAAACAAAGGAGAAATATTCATACTTGTTTGAAAATTAATGTTAGTCAAGTTTGGGGACCAAACTTGTTATAAGGAGGGTAGGATGTAATGACCCTATTTTCTTATGCGAATATATAATTGTCTTCTTTCAATTTCATCTCACTTACTATCTAATAATGTTGTATTATTACATATGTGATATTTTGGATTCTTAATATAATAAAACCCATTTTTTTAAATTTGAAGAATTAATTATAAAAAGAGTCAAATTGATGTTTTAGTACACATCTTCAGCTAAATGATTACTTTTAGGGTAGAAAATTAATTTTATGAAACTTTAGGGACTTGATTCTTAATAAAGAAAGTTTTAGGGACTAAAATGAAAATATAAATAGGACCATTTTGTAAATAAAATATTTTCAAGGACCTCTAAGAAATATTGAAAATATATCGTGTGAAATTACCAAAACTCCCGTAATGTGTAAAATGACCACTATACCCCTAACACCTTTCCACCTCATGCTTGACACCTCGTGCTAACACGCATCGTCGATATAGCTAAACTAAAAACATGTGTCACTGCTCGGTGAAATAAGGCTGCAAGACCCCTCCGTTGCGCGACACCTCAACGTTGACTCGCCGTTATAAAGGCTTGGTCAGCTAGACACTTATCACCGCCATGAAATCCCTGAAGAATTATAAATACAGCCTTTAGGATCATTTAAACTCATACCGTTTCCTCGATAATTATAGTAAGAAAGAGTGATATCTTAAGAGGGAGTTCTGTAAGTTTAAGAAGAAGTTTCATCTTAGCGAAGAAATCAAAGACTTAATAACGATAACTTCGAACTTCTGTTTTAGGTGAGTACTCTGACATTCCTTGTGCGTTTTAGTTATATGATATTATGAAAACTAAATATATCTTATGAACTGATTTTATTCTCAAAATTCATGTGATACCGATGATTTATTCCTTGTGATATGTTTATATTTGTTCATATAGATATACCGATTAAAAAGAGTTTTTAAAATGATATTGAATATTGAAAATAAGATTCAGCCTGAGGGACCTCTCTTACTGACTGACCTTCCCAGCTGGGTTATCGCTGGTGTGCCCTAAATAAGGCGTTGTGACGAATAAGTTCAATTGTCCCTCAACTATCGGGAAATAATATGGTAGAAGAATACGGTAGTAGAGTGTACTTGGCCATTAAAATTATATGATTGACAGAATAAGATATTGAAATTGATTTGTCGTATTTGTTCTATTCAGTGCTATTCATTTCTATATACTGTCATCTCAAATTTTATACAACAAATTCCTATCGATATATGTATATGTCTACTCTTTGGATTTGAATAGGTATTAATTTTCTGAAGAAAACCTTAAAATTTCTAGAGATTAAACCTCACTTGGCTTTTAGCTGATGTTGTATAAATAACCATTTTTTCGGAAATTTTTAGGCTCACGAACGGAACGAAAAAGGGCTATATTGAAGATTTAGATTTTAGAGCTCTTTTTTGTAAAATGTTTATTTAGAGCATGTTTGGCTCTCTTGTAATATGTTTTAAAATTTCTCTTAAGTTGTAACTCGTTGTCACTTTTAAAATAAATGAAGTTTCCTTTTAGAAAGATCTGATGACGTAATTCCTTTACTATCAGTAGTTTACGATTCGTGACCATGTGATCATATTTCTGTTGCACTTATTTAAAGAAACAATTTATGTTAGAATATATGTTGCCTTAGTGGCATGTCAAGACACTCGTTCCCTACTACAAATTTTGGGACGGGGTCGTGATAAAAGAAATATTACAATGGATGATAGGGCATGGTGTTATTCACCATTGATCAATAGAGATTCTATTAAGGAGTCTATTAGGTTCTTGATATATTCTGTATTGTTGTAGAAATATTTGGTAATTTATTAATGTAACTATTAGGGTGATCTAGTGGAATTGATTTGGTGAAGGGTTTTAGTCATTCTGTGATTTTGAAACTTAAACATCATAATATGAAAGTGGGAAGTGGGAAGTAGAGTATAGGTTAGGAAAAAATAATTAAAAGCTAGACCAGTAGACACCATGCTTTCCTCAGTTTTATTTGAAACTTAAACATCATAATATGAAAGTTGGAAGTAGTGTAAATTATATCCATAATAAACTGTGCCAATGTCACTACACCAAAAACAGGATTCTGGCACGGTTTAAAACTGTGCCAGATCAAATCTGGCACGGTTTTGAACTGTGCCAGAATCAGGTGTTCCAAAATGGAAATTTTTTTCTGGCACGGCTCAAAAGTGTGCCAGATTCAGCCAAACAGGAACACTTATGGCACACTTTTAAACCGTGCCAGAATTTGATATTTCTGGCACACTTTTGGCACAGTTTTTAACTGTGCCAGATTCAGCCAAACAGGAACACTTCTGGCACACTTTTAAACCGTGCCAAAATTTGATATTTCTGGCACACTTTTGGCACAGTTTTTAACTGTGCCAGATTCAGCAAAATAGAAACACTTCTGGCACACTTTTAAACCGTGCCAGAATTTGATATTTCTGGCACACTTTTGGCACAGTTTTTAACTGTGCCAGATTCAGCACAGTTTAAAAAAATTTGGCACAGTTGAAAACCGTGCCAAAATATGATACACTTTTGCCACGGTTTTGAACTGTGCCAATTTTTTTATTTAAAAAAAAATTAATTGAAAGCACAAAATTCACAAATTAATAATATTGCGCGTTATTAATAAACTAATGTACATACAAACTTCAAAATATTACAAGTCTTTAATAGCTCACAGGCCCAAAAAAATTTGGGCAGAATTTCCTCTATTTTCTGGACATTCCAAAACCTGTTAATACAAAACCTGCCTAACATAAAGCCCGCACGGCCACAAAATATAACAATTAACTTACAAAATCCCTCATGGCCATAAAAGTCAATAATAAAACAACAAAAGACCGTACGGTCAAGATACAAAAAAATGGAATCATTAATAAACCCCTTGTTGTAAACCATTGAGTTCTTTGTGTGTTCCATGTGAATAAAAGTCAACGATAAACTGTTATCCTGCAAAAAAAATAGAATACAAAAAAGATACGACATTAGTAACACAATAATTTACCCAAAAAAATACTCAAAACAAAAAAATTACATATATGAGTGGAAATTATCGTCATAATCACAAATCGGGAGATCCGGAACTACGCGGTCAGTTCCTACAAGTAACATTGATCTCGTGCGAGGTGTTCGTGCCTGCTACGGGGTCGACTGGGGGCCGGTTTGGGTTTTCACCCTTTAACGGCATGTGTTTTAACTCTAAGTGTGATTTTTGCAAATTATCGTTATACTCACAAACCGGAAGACCCGAGACTACACGGTCAGTTCCTACAAGTTACATTGGCCCCATGCGAGGTGTTCGTGCCTCCTACGGGATCGATTGGGGGCCGGTTTGGGTTTTCACCCTTTAACGGCATGTTTTTAACTCTAAGTGCGATTTTTGCAAATTATCGTCATACTCTCAAACCGGGAGACCCGGGACTGCGCGGTCAGTTCCTACAAGTTACATTGGTCCCGTGCGAGGTGTTCGTGCCTCGTACGGGGTCGATTGGGGGCCGATTTGGGTTTTTACCCTTTAACGGTCGATTTTTAACTCCAAGTGTGATTTTTGCAAATTATCGTCATACTTTCCAACCGGAAGACCCGGGACTACGCGGCCAGTTCCTACAAGTTACATTGGTCCCGTGCAAGGTGTTCATGCCTCCTACGGGATCGTTAGGCGGCCGGTTTGGGTTTTCACCCCTTGACAGCTTGTTTTTAAGTCTAAGTGTGATTTTTGCAAATTATCGTAATTATCGTCAAATCGGGAGACCTGAGACTACGCTGTCAGTTCCTACAAGTTACATTAGTCCCGTGCGAGGTGTTCGTGCCTCCTACGGGGTCGTTTGGGGGCCGATTTGGATTTTCACCATTTAACGACTTGTTTTTAAGCTTTAACGGCTTGTTTTTAAGGTTAAGTGTTGATTTTTGTAAATTATCGTCATATTCTCAAAACGGGAGATCCGGGACAACGCGGTTAGTTCCAACAAGTTACATTGGTCCCGGGCGAGGTGTTCGTGCCTCCTACGGGGTCGTTTGGGGGCCGGTTTGGGTTTTCACCCTTTAACGGCATGTTTTTAACTCTAAGTGTGATTTTTTCAAATTATCGTCATACTCTCAAATCGGGAAACCCGGGACTACGCGGTCAGTTCCTACAAGTTACATTGGTCCCGTGCGAGGTGTTCGTGCCTCCTACGGGATCGTTTGGGGCCTGGTTTGGATTTTCACCCTTTAACGGCATGTTTTTAAGGTTAAGTGCTATTTTTTGCAAATTATCGTCCTATTCACAAACCGGGAGACCCAGAACTACGCTGTCAGTTCCTACAAGTAACATTGATCCCGTGCAAGGTGTTCGTGCCTCCTACGGGATCGTTTGGCGACCGGTTTGGGTTTTCACCCCTTGACAGCTTGTTTTTAAGTCTAAGTGTGATTTTTGCAAATTATCGTAATTATCGTCAAACCGGGAGACCCAGGACTACGCTGTCAATTCCTACAAGTTACATTGGTGCCGTGAGAGGTGTTCGTGCCTCTTACAGGGTCATTTGGGGGATCGTTTGGGTTTTAACCCTTTAACGGCATGTTTTTAACTCTAAGTGTGATTTTTGCAAATTATCGTCATACTCTCAAACCGGGAGACCCGGGACTACGCGGTTAGTTCCTACAAGTTACATTGGTCCCGTGCGAGGTGTTCGTGCCTCGTACGGGGTCGATTGGGGGCCGATTTGGGTTTTCACCCTTTAACGGCCGGTTTTTAACTTTAAGTGTGATTTTTGCAAATTATTGTCATACTCTCCAACCGGAAGACCCGGGACTACGTGATCAGTTCCTACAAGTTACATTGGTCCCGTGCAAGGTGTTTGTGCCTCCTAGGGGATCGTTTGGCGGCCGGTTTGGGTTTTCACCCCTTGACAGCTTGTTTTTAAGTCTAAGTGTGATTTTTGCAAATTATCGTAATTATCGTCAAACCGGGAGACCCGGGACTACGCTGTCAGTTCCTACAAGTTACATTAGTCCCGTACGAGGTGTTCGTGCCTCCTACGGGGTCGTTTGGGGGCCGATTTGGATTTTCACCCTTTAACGGCTTGTTTTTAAGCTTTAACGGCTTGTTTTTAAGGTTAAGTGTTGATTTTTGTAAATTATCGTCATATTCTCAAAACGGGAGATCCGGGACTACGCGGTTAGTTCCAACAAGTTACATTGGTCCCGGGCGAGGTGTTCGTGACTCCTACGGGGTCGTTTGGGGGCCGGTTTAGGTTTTCACCCTTTAACGGCATGTTTTTAACTCTAAGTGTGATTTTTGCAAATTATCGTCATACTCTCAAACCGGGAAACCTGGGACTACGCGGTCAGTTCCTACAAGTTACATTGGTCCCGTGTGAGGTGTTCGTGCCTCCTACGGGATCGTTTGGGGGTTGGTTTGGATTTTCACCCTTTAACGGCATGTTTATAAGGTTAAGTGTTGAGTTTTGCAAATTATCGTCCTATTCACAAACCGGGAGACTCGGAACTACGCTGTCAATTCCTACAAGTTACATTGGTCCCGTGCAAGGTGTTCGTGCCTCCTACGGGATCGTTTGGCGACCGGTTTGGGTTTTCACCCCTTGACAGCTTGTTTTTAAGTCTAAGTGTGATTTTTGCAAATTATCGTAATTATCGTCAAACCGGGAGACCCGGGACTACGCTGTCAGTTCCTACAAGTTACATTGGTCCCGTGCGAGGTGTTCGTGCCTCTTACGGGGTCGTTTGGGGGCTGGTTTGGATTTTCACCCTTTAACGGCTTGTTTTTAAGTCCAAGTATGATTTTTGCAAATTAGCGTCATATTCTCAAATCGGGAGACCGGACTACGCGGTCAGTTCCTACGACAGTCGTTTTTTACGGCTATGGTCATTTGAGAGCTTAGGGAGGAAGAGAGGTGGACCAATTTTTTCTTAGGTTTGCGTGGAGAAAGAGGTACGTACAAGGGAAATGAAAAACCTTTCGATGGCCTAGTGGCGGGAGATGAAAAAAATGGAAGGATATTATTTTTTTATGTTATTTATATTTTATTTAGGTGTACTCAATTTTGGCACACTTTTAAACAGTGCCAAAATTTGGCACGGTTTTAAACTGTGCCAGATTGTTATTAAACCGTGCCAGATTTTGGCACAATTTTAAAGTGTGCCAGATTTCTAATATCAATGTGTGCCAAATTGCTGTTTTTGGTGTAATGTGTGTAAACACCCTTCTTGAGACATATATTGTTTGATTTATTTATCAATTAATATATAGCTTAATCCAACTTTAAAGTGCTTGGGTTTGAAACATTGGGAACTCATATTTGAGTTTGTGATCAACTCCTTCGTGTGAATGTGCTAAAGGTTAAAGCATCTCCTCTGTGAATGTGTATGTTCCGCTTATGTGTATGTGAAATAGCGCAATATGAATCTTATGTAATGACAAAGTTAATTTACACATTTACGTAAAAAAATATATTTTCACCAATGAAAATGTCTATACTTTTACTAATTTATGTATTGTATGAATAATGTTTATGGAGATCTTCATGTTAATCGTGGTTTAAGTCTTACCCATTCGGGATTCTGAGAAACTTCGTGTTGTCATAAATATGGTGAGAAATTGATTGCATGATAAAGGTTTGGTGGCCAAAAAGTGGGACGCGTGTTCTCTAGAAGCATTAAAATGGGTAATTTTAAAGACAATTTCCCATTCAACTCTCAATCTTTTCTATAAAATAGATACACCATGTTATTCACCTCACGGAGGAGATCATGCTGTTGCATAGTCCCACTATTATCAAAGTGTGGTTCCCATTTTAGTTCGAGATTAAAGTTGCTCATAATCTAGAAATTGAGACCATTTTCTCAACAGTTTGTGTGCTGGTTACTTGTCTCTAATTAAAAAGGAAACCTCACCCCTTGATATGAGTCACATTTCCTATGAGTGGGGTTGTTATATTCATGGCTGGAGGACACTAATAAAAGTAAAATGTAGTTAATAATAACGAATGCATGTTTAATGAATTCATTCTTTAGACTGCCATTATTGACTTTTTTGAGTCATTTTGTGTGTGCCTGTCTTTCGTTAGTGTATTCTCATTATGTGCTTAATAATTTATAGAAAAAAATTAATTCAAAAAATATCATGAAAGAACTAAGTTCCATATTACTTCTGTTGATACTGTTCCCAAAACCTGGAAAGAAAGGAGACCCAATTATGCGAGTGTCTTTTTATGTATCTCTGGGACAATTTGAGTGAGTTTAAAGGTAATGTTAAGGTACTGAAATGAAGTATGGTGTGGTGGATTCTTGGACTAGTTTGTTTGTATTATCAAATATGGACATACGTATGCATTATGGAGAGTTAGAACCATCAATTTTTATAAGAAGGGAGAAGTTTTATTTAGGATGGACTAGTGAGGATTATTATCCTACAATTGTGCAAAGTTGAATAGGAATGTTCCAATTGTCTTTTGGCGATTACTGTTGGTATTTATTTGTAGTGTAATTAGTACGGAGTCTAGTTTCTCTTGCTGGCTACTACTAGAATTGGAGGGGGCAACTCTAAAGACTTAGGAGTGAAATACAAAGGTTTGCAAATTAAGAAAGTTTAATTGTAGCTTTTTCTCTAAAGACAGCATGTTTATTCATAAGAATCTTTTCCACTCCACATGTCTAGTTTGTTGAGGTAGATATGTTCATGTTGCCTTGGCATTGTCGCAATGAAAAGAAAGCATCGTATTGAGGAAATGTTTTTTTTTCTGCATCATAGTGAGAAGAGAGTTTTAGCCCATCCACTGCCTCCAAATAATGAAAATTAAATGGGAAGTAGCTTGGGTTATTTTTTGCGAGGTTTATTATATACATGACAGTGAAAGAGGAGTGGTACGGGAAGAGAGAATTATTAAAACCCCAAAAAACTTTCAATTTATATTCCTCTCCTATAGTGACTAACGCTAAGGAGTTTGTCAACTTGCTTACAAAGATCCATCTATAACCATGTCATAGTTTTTATACTAATTATCAGACAACACCCCTTCAAGTTTATATTTTCCCTTCCGGTGGCGATGGTCTGTACTTGGTAGTGGACAAAAGGGGAAATTTTATGCGAATTGCTTCTAGAAAGGTTTATATGCTCTTGTTTCCACAAGTAAAGGTGCGAGGAAAAATGGGAAAGGATAGATGGCTAAATTGAATCTCAATGATGATGATGACTAAGTGAACACAAAACATTCTTTGGAGTGCCATGCACATGTTATAAGATGATGATAAAAAGATACCTCACATTTTGATCATGTTATCCCGTGTGAAACGTGGAATATGTGGCCATCATTCTAGTTTACTTCCCATATCAAGGAAATGATTGGGATGTTATTTCCAGAATGGCTCATAAAGTGTTTTTTTGCTACAAAGACATTAACCATAGGCTTGAATATGCGTGCGAAAACTATTGTCTTCTTAAATTTTTGTAAATGATGAAGATAAATATAAATGAATACCCAGTGAAGAGTATGTACAGATGAGTTGATGTGCTGGTCGTCATGGTATTGATGAATGTGGGATTTGCATCCTTATGGTGGATTAGAAGATGGAACCATCTAATGATCATAACCTCAACGTTATACACCATAAGAAGGAACTTATTAACAAAATTAAGTCAATTAAGAAAGCAATGCGAACTTCCACGATACTAATGTTATGAATGATGACGTTATGGAGTTGAAGGGGAAGGTGGCTTGTGTATCAGGAACGCAAATGCATTGAAGTTTATCCGAACTCATATTTAATGGTTGTTTTAAGGACACAAAGCTTGAGGAGATGATACATCTTCTCTCTTGTTTAATGTGTTAAGATAAGCTTCAAGAGGCTCAGAATCCTCGTTAGGAACTTGATTTTCTCTTTACACAATTGCAAGATACAACTCGGAGGGTGGAAAAAATTCATATCGAGTGCAAGGCTCAACTTAATGTGAAAGGTTTTGCGAGCGCTTTCTAACATGATATCATGGAGGCCGTTTATGCGTGGGAAAATAGGTCCAATTCTATGAGATAAAGGAAATCAGACAGTTATTTGAAGGCGACTTAATTACTAGAGAAGACTCAATGAAGTTCTTTAACAGCTAATACAAGAAGAAATTTTTTTTCGGGAAATTGATCTTAATGCAAGATTCGAAGATGTAGTTTCTAAGATGAAGAGGGATATTAACTTTGCAGCATCACTTGTAGTTGAACACTGCCATTAGATGAATTGTAGTGGATTTATTATTGGAAGATAGAAATGGTGATTGGGTGAGACAAGTTTTGTTATACAGTATGTGACATTTCTGTCATTGTAAAAAGTGACACTAAAGAGGAGATTAATTTCAAGTGGATATATACCTTGGGGAGTAGTCAGGAGGCAAATAATTTTATATGAATCATTGAAGATAAAATAGAGATCGAGGGTGCACGTTAAATTACTATACCAGCACTATCTTCTTCTGAAAACAAATGTTTTCTTGGCATTTCTACAGCATGTTGAATGTCATGACAAGTATTTGTAATACATGCATTTTAATTATGCAAGTCTCGGTCTCTTGGATCTCTATTTATCTCATATATTAGTTTATATTGAACATCCATAACAGAGGAGACAATCCCATAAATTTTCTTTATAGAGAAACCTTCCCTTTATATTCCAAAGGTAACCATAAAATATTGGTCTTAAAACACGAGCCTTGTGTTTTAGAGTTTTAGAACTACAAGGTTTACTATCAATTGGCATAATCTTACCTGGGTTCCATTCTCATCTCTGGAATACATACTCACAACTGGAAATCCTTAGATTATACTCTATAATCGACATTATATGAAATTGTTAGTGCAGTTTATATGTCTCTTTAATTAGTAGGGAGACCGTATCTCCTAACACTATCACGTTTGCTATGAGCGTATTTGTTTTATTGGAGGCAATATTATATCGATTTAGCACAATTTTATACCTCGACTGACGATTGACCTGAGAAATAATGAAATATGAACATAAGGCTGATTTTATCGAGATCGAGGGACTAAAATGCACATATTTAGTGTATAAAATAGACACTTTTAGGTACTTATCGCACCACCCTCAAACAGAACATTGCTAGTTCTCGAAAAAATATAGAGAGAAAAAGAGATAAATGACCAAAAGCTTGCCACTTTCACAGGCACTTGCGATTGCAGTTAGCATGTGCAACAAGTCATTCAACCTATCGGTTGCCCTACAGGACGAGTGTTGTCTCGTGAGGGTTTGCAGTCAATGTACCCACAAAATTCAAAATTTTATTTAAATGCAGTCTCTTATTTATGATGAAGAGCTATACGAACCAACTTAAAAGGACGTCAATGAACACCATATTTAACTATCAAGGTAAGGCATAAATTCACTTAATACCCAAAGTGTAATCCTTCCTAAAACTTAGCATGTGTTAGTGTGAAATAATCATAAGTATCATCAGAGAAATTCTTAGATCGCCTTTATAGAATCAACTCTCACTAGATATATCTCTCTAAATCGAACTTTCTGAGAATCGGGTAAGTGTAACTCTCTAGTGTGTGAGGAGGTGAGTAAATGTACACAAGCTCAAATGTCTCACACACTTTATATGAAATGACGGATATATGAAAGAAATTGATCTCATGAAGGAATTCTACTCTCTCTCTCTCTCTCTCTCTCTTTCATTATTAGTTATAAGTTAGGTTGCGTCGCACTCTTAAACACCCCAGTTACCTAGGGGAAACGAGGTTAAAGTCCTACAACTGTTGTAATAACTAATCAACGCGATTTAATCATTTATTTAATTTAGGGAATTACTTTTATATCCATGCAAGCCACATCGGGTTGGGTTCATGCATTTCAACCCTTAGAAATCCAGTCGTACATGGTTACGTGAGAAATAATACAAATCTTAAATTTGCAGGTGATGAAAATCATAATTATGTGAAAAGTGTAATGAAAAATCCAAAGAGGGATTTTAACTAAGAAACAATGAGTCACCAACTGAAAATATGAAAAAAATTAAAAGCACCGAATAAAATAATACTTGGAATAAAGAAGAGTCTTGAATTAATCTAAAAGGATGAACAAAATGTTGAATAAGATGAATCCAAAAGTTCTTAGCTTAAAAAACCTCTCAAAACTAAAAAAAAAATAAGCCTCATAATGTCTGGTATGACAAAAGAATAGTACACCACGTTATTTTAAGTGTTTTCACTATGCATAACTCTATTTTTGAGGAATAAAGAATTAAAAATCGGTCTAGGCGAACCGATTCGGTTCTCCTTCTATACTAGGGCGAACCAGCTCGGTGTATACCAGTTTGGGGAACTGGTTGTACTTATTATTCATCGATTCGTTTTGGTGCTAACAGTGTGGCGGACCGGTTCGGTTATGATTTCATCGATTCGGTTCAGTGACTTTATATTTTTCTTCCTTTTTTCCCTTGATTTCTTCTCAACTTCAAAGTTTCAAAACTTTTTACCCAAGATTCGAATTTGGATGACGTTTCTTTCTACGTGCTTATGGACTGGAGGTCTTCAACTTTCCTCTTCCGTGTCCGGATTCGTGGTGTAAAATCACTGTTTTTCCTTTGACTCTCTTCTTTTCTTTCTCTTTTGATTTTGAATTTTCTCTTTTCTTCACTTGCATAAAATATTTGCAAAATGTACGAGAAATACACGAAACTCGATGCACTCGATGGAAGATGTCAGTAGCAAGTATATGAGATAAATCAATACAAATTACACTACCTAGGGCAAGAAAAATCTCTAAATTACGTGGATAAATCGGAAGAATTTATGCCTAATCAACCATAATTAATATAGAATCAATGAAAATATAAAGAATACGAATATATTCATTCAAAATCCTAAAAAATGTCATTGGTGCGAACCATAATAATATGGGATCTATGAAAATATAGAGAGCGCATATTCATTCATAGTCCTGAAGATATGGCGTTTGACTGGACCACAATAATATAGGAGCTATTAATTATAGAGAGTCGTATATATTCACATTCCTTAACAAATGTCTCTTGCGCAAACCACAATAATATATAATATATTAAATATAGAGAGCACATGTATATTCACATTCCTCAAGAAATTCCGATGGCATGGAGCACAATGATATAGGAGCTATAAAATTTAGAGACCACATAAATACAGTGAACATGAAAAATGTGTGTTTTTTTAATTAAAACTAGGGCAACAAATGTAGATGCTAGTGTCATATTGTATTTTTCGTATCAACAACAAACAACGTAATATGATTTCATCACTCCATACACAATGTCTACAAATTTATACATATGAGAACATAAAATACATAATAAAATAGAAAAAAAAGTTATATAAAATCTAAGGACACAAAAATATATAGTATACAGAACAAAACACTCAATATACAAATGATAAACAGGTGAATTCAGAAATATAATGCTAAGAACACAACATATACATAGTGTATGGTATAAACTTAAGAAAAAACTTAAGGAGATAATATTACATTCAATACATAATGAATTACATCAAATACATTATGAAATCATTTTTGTACGCTGTGTTCTTCATTTGAAGAGAAATCAAGTGAAATAGAGTAAGAAACTTCATCGATTTAGGGTTTACAAACCAAAAAAACTAGAAAAACTAACAATATATGAGCATGGATGGATTAATACCTATTAGTGTTGTTTGAAATAATATAATTGAGAATGATAATCATTTATTACAACTTTGACGATTAGCATTTGATTGGAAGAGAGAAAGTTTGAGGTTTTGATCGTTCGCGCTTGTAAGGTGTGTTTGTTTTGAGATTAAAGGGTATTTATATAGTAGAGCTAATCGTTTAAAATTTGTTGTGTCCCGGTTTATAGTCTAAAATTATTAGTCCAAGGACTTAACTATAAAAGACCTTTATCTTTTTTTCCCATATTGCAATTATCTCCAAACATTTCTCTCCCTCTTTTATTTCCAATCACAACAAACTCATATCATACTAGTATTAAATTACAATTTCAACAACACAAAAAAATGCCATTTCAAGTTGTAAATAAAATACAAATTTTAGCCAGTAAAAAAAGGAATATGAACATGACTCAATTAAAATAAGACCCTACATGAAATTTTATTTTTATTACCTAACCCGAACACGGCGCAATTAAATGAGACCAAAAATGATTTTTAACTAAATACAAACATGACCTAATTAAAACACGACATGACACAACACAACACAACACAGATTTTTTAGGTAATAATTTTTTGTTTTTGAAATCAGTTTTGTGCCTTTTTTTAGGTAGTAATTTTTTTTTTTTGTTAAAATAAATATTATGTCATATGTAATGTCAATTAAATTGTGTTAGTTAAGGCACGACGCGAGTTTTTTTACCAAACACGACATAATTAAAATGCAATGTCACGCAACACAAAAGTTTAATTTTTTGCCTAATGCAAACACGACCCAAAAAACGCGACACTACATGAAATCTAATTTTTCTTACTGACCATGAACATGGACCAACTAAAACATGACATGAAATCTAATTTTTCTTAGTGACCAAAAAAAGCGACACTACGTGATTCTAATTTTTAAAAAGTTTTAAACATATATTTTTTTAAATAATGTACATTTATATATGTATAATAGAGTTTTTATTATAAATATTAAAATTACATAATAAAATAGTTTTTTTATAAATTTACATAATAAGTCCGTTTTTATTATAAAAAAAACAGCGTGAGGATATTTTAAAATATATATATGTGTTTGAGTGTGTGTATGAAAAATATTTTTAAAAGATATTTTTTTTGCTTTTCTCAAATCTTTTTTGGGTGGTCAAATGCTAAATAATAATAGGATCAAAAACCAAAAAGTCCCTCAAACTTTTTCCAATACATATTTAGTCTAAGCCTTTTATTTTGTACCAAAAAGTCCATCAAACACCCATTTAATTAATATTCTCTTATTTTTAAAGGTTCGCATTGGCAGCATGGTGAAGGAATTTTTTGAGCAAAATAAAAATGCTTGGACTAAACGTGTATTAAAAAATGTTTGAGCGACTATTTAGTTTATAACCCATAATTATATGAGGATATTTTCGATATTACACAAAATATAAAGGGGCATATACCAAATAGTCTCTTGAACTTCTTTCAATACATGTATAGTCCAAGCCTTTTTATTTTGCACCAAAAAGTCCTTTACCATGCCAAAAATTCCTTTACCATGACGCTGGTGTGGACCTTTACAAGTAAGAGAATAAGGGACTTTTGGGACAAAATAAAAGGCTTGGACTAAATGTGTATTGAGGGACTTTTTGGTATTTGATCCAAATATAAAGGTTGAAATGGGGGCAAACCCCAAAAAATTCAACAAGTGGGTGGTTCGCCTGAATTTCAAAAATAAAATAGATATCAAAACTAAAATAATCTAATTAAATATTAATTTAATGTAACATTTATTTAACTTTAAAATAAGACATAACTCTAATTATTTATCAATCTAATATAACTTTAAAACCAAAACAAATTTTTTTGGCCCTATGTAGTGTAATTTGTAGTGATTTATCTCATATACTTGCTACAGACGGATAAACTGAATCTCAATGATGATGATGAGTAAGTGAACACGAAACATTCTTTGAAGGGCTATGTACATGTTATCAGATGATGATAAAAATATGCCTCACATTTTGATTTTGCTATCCGTTGTGAAACGTGGAATAGGTGGCCATTATTCTAGTTTACTTACCATATTAAGGAAGTGATGCAACACCCCGTATTTTTGTGCATTTAATATTTAATTAATTCGGGAACTTTAAATTACTGGTTTGTTGTAATTTTAATTGAATTAATTATGGCAACATATTTATTTAAATATTAATCGGGAAGTGAATGGTTAATGTTTAGGAAAATTTATTTACTAAGTGAGTAGTAATAATTTAATTACGTCATTTCGGGTATTAATGACGGGGTATGCACTTATCTCAACCGGGAGTCGGTATAGGCTAAATTGGGTGTCAGATAATAATTTTTATAAATTAATTCGGATGCCAATTCTGAGTGCGCGGTTGTGTCCGGATGGGTCGATATAGTCAGAAAAGAGTACCCGGGGGTAGTAATTGGGTCTCGGGGTATTTTTGGGCATGGCCGGGCCCACACGGGGTGAGTTGGGCCACTTTAATTAAGCCCATTAGACTAAAAATGGGATTAAGGGTTTTTAACTTAATTGGGAGATTAAGGAATGGTAGCCAACATAACTCTAAACCTAGGGTTTGAGAGGAGATTTGGGGGAAAGCAAATCAAGAACAAATTGGAGGTTATTGGAGCCAAATTAAGGGACATCAACAACGGATCAGACACTAGGAACAATCCAGGCAAGTGGTTAACTATTTTTACTCCTGAAGCGTGATATCCAATTCATATTTTAATGATGTGTATACTAAAATTCGTTTTGGGGATAAATGGGTACAAAAAGGGGGTTTTGTTAATGGAACCATTGAATGGAATTTAAGGAAAGAATTAGTTGTGATATATAATTCTGAGTATGATTATCTGGTTTGATTGAGAAAAATCGGAATATAAAAGCATGAAATTTGAATTTGAAATTGGGATTGTACCCTAGAAAATTTGTGTTCTTAAGTGGGTCAGGATTCATGGTGTTAATGATGTTAAAGGGTTTAGATGATATTTTTAGTTCATGAGAGATGTTATGAGATGATTAATATACCGATTTGAGGTTGGTTTTTGGGGAAAGAATCCTTGAAATTTCGTTAATGGTGGAATTCAGCAAGGAAGGAGAGCTAGCACGAAGGGATCGATCGGGGGGAATCGATCGATCGACGATGGGAAATTCTGGGCAGTTCGGCCTGGGTGAGATATAAAGGGGAATTAATTGTGAAACAAATATTCCTAACAATTTTGAGAGAGAGTAATTAGGACTAGGATTAATTTATGTGGGGCAGTTAATGGATGATTTTGAGAAATTGTATTCCAAAACAGTGAGATACGGATCATGTGAGTGAATTCGGGTATATTGGTCAAGCGACCCCAAAGTAGTGAATTAAGTTTGGAGTTAAACTAATTAATTTTGAGTCAGGATATAGACTCGGGGAAATATTTAATTATGGACCAAGGGGGCGAGTCCGGGTATGTTGGAATTATAGGTAAATATAAATAGGAAATTATGGAGATAAATGTGTGACACATTACGGACGAAAATGTGGGGAAAAAAATTATGAGATGTAAAAATGGACTGAGTGAGTGAGTCCGGGTATGTTGGTTATGTGACACCAAAGTATTAAATTAATTATTGAGAGAGAGTAATTAATTTGGAGTCGGAACATAGACTCGGGAAATATTAAGTTACGGGCCAAGTAAGTGAGTCCAGGGATAATGGTTGGGTGACACCAAGTTATTAAATTAATAAATGTGTTAATTGATTTAATTAGAGTCGGATGGTAGACTCGGGTAGGTATTAAATTAATGGGTGTGATAATTAATTTAATTAGAGTCGGATTGTAGACTCGGGTAAGATTAAATTAATGGGTGTGAAAATTAATTTAATTAGAGTCGAATTGTAGACTCGGGTAGGATTAAATTAATAGGTGTGATAATTAATTTAATTAGAGTCGGTGTGTAGACTCGGGTAGGATTAAATTAATAAGGGTGTTAATTAATTTAATTAGGGTCGATTTGTAGACTCGGGTAGGATTAAATTAATGGGTGTGATAATTAATTTAATCAGAATCGGATTGTAGACTCAAAATTTGGGTTAATTAATTAACGTGTAAATTAATTGTATTAGATTCGGACCACAGACTCGGATTGGTATTAAATTAATATGTATGTTAATTAATTTAATTAGAGTCGGGCGATAGACTCCGGGAGGTATTAAATTAAAATATGTGTTAATTAATTTAAGGAGAGTTGGACCATAGACTCGGGGAAAGTATTATATTAATTGAGGTGTGAATTAATTATATTAGAGTCACACCACAGACACGGGAAGAGGATATACAATTAAGTGAGAAAATTATTTACGTTGAGTCGGGCCACAAACTCAGGAATTTACAGGCAGTGTACAGAACTTTGAGTACACGGTAAAGCCGGGGTTTTTATTATATATATATGGTGTAGTGATAGTATATATATATATATATATATATATATAGTGTGTAATATTACATTACAGGCAGTGTACGGAACTTTGAGTACATGGTAAAGCCAGATTTATATTATATATATACGGTGTCGTGATAGTATATATATATATATATATATATATAGGTGTACATATTGTGTGTGATATTAAATATCAGTGATTAGATACTGATTTAATTTATATACTCTAATGCTATCAAGGGAGGTTGCGCGATGTGGGTGAATCCCCTAGCTTGAGGATTAGGCGAGTATATCCCCAGGTCATAGCGTCCGGTATATATGGGTGAGGGATTTATCTCACTTTTAGGGAAGGAATATGACCGTCTCCACTACGTTTATATTTTGGGCCAAGTTAGTGAGCGATTCCAACTTGGGGAACTAGGTTTTGTGAGCACACCTAGTGAGATAGCATTTTAGAGGGAATCATCCGGTGAGGGTATACTCGAAGGGATGGATATACATATGTTATATGTGTGGATATTGTGGTAAAGGTACGTATATAATGGTAGCAAATATTATGTATCGGAAATAATACGGTGTGTAATGTATTTACTTTATATAACTTGTGATACGGTTACATGTTACTATTTAAGAGGTATTAATTAAGTTAATTGTGAAATAACTTATAATTCAGGAAATCATTATACTCGGGTTAGAGTAGTATGGCAAGGGAAGGTTATACCAGGACTAGTTGGACGGGGTAGCGCAACTAGGTGGTGTTAAGTTAACCGGTAGGTGTGCACAATAATGGAGGGGTGAGAATGTCCACAAGGGAGTGCGACACTAACTTAAATATGAAGCGCATTCATGCATTTTAAATTACTGCAATTAATTCACTTGCTAAATATTTTCAAAATGTTTTGGGTTCTAACCCTTGCTATAAAACCATTTTCAAAACCTTTTAGGTGTCCAGCCAGAGGGACGCCAGAATTGATATTCTATTCTAGGGACACAGAGCTGCGGCATATGTGGATGCTAGAAGGAGTTTGGATTAGACGCATCATTCATTCATTCCTAGAGTAGGAATCTTTTATCCGTTTCAGTTTTATTTAGGGCTTGTCGCCCAGACTTCTCGATACAGTTTTCAGATTTGTTTTATTCCGATGTTGAATATTGTATTGGATTATTTCACTTTGGTGGCCGATGGTTTATTCAGCAAGTTGTGTAATTAATTATTTTAGATGAGTTCTATTCAGTTCTGTGAATGATTTATATTTATGTCCGCATGTACTGTTTTGTTTAATTAAAAAGTTAAAATTGGCACCAACTTTTGGAATACTTGGTGGTTAGTAAGTTTTAAAAAGTTTTTAACAGTGATGCTAAGGATGATCCGACTGGGATCCCTGTTTTAATTTGGTATAGGATTGATCACCCGGTATTTTATTAGGCGGGGTGTCACAGATGGTATCAGAGCATCAGGTTCTAGTGTCATTAGGATCTGTTCAGCTTTTCACGTTGCGGCTTGACAATCCTTGATATAGAGCCGTATTATAGGATTGTTGTATTCTCATACGTATGCGCATATACGTTCTTCTGCGAAATTTATATTTGAGAGTGAACTCATACCAATTCGGTTCTCATTCCAGATGACGCCCAGGAGAGAGAACAGCTAGGGCAGCAGGGGGAGATGAGACAAGGGAGGCTCGTCAGGAGAAAGAGTTACGGAAGCAACTGCCAAAGATAATTTTGGTAGCACAGGTAACTGAATTAGTAGAATAGGCAGTTGGAGCAACGGTGGTCACAAGGGCAGGGTACTTTCCACGGGATCAGCCACAAGTGTTAGTGGCGTCGGATGTTCAGACTCACGCGGGGTCGTCTGGGTGGAAACAAGAATGAGAGGTTATTTTTAGTGGGAACCCACCAGAGTTGCGAGAAGGTTCAGGGGTAGTACTAGCGTGTCAAGTAAGAGAAATATCCAGCGTCACCTACGCATGGGAGATTGCGATGGGGTGCGAAAGCAAATGCTAACCACTTTTAGTTAGTGGGAGCGACGCTACAGTGGTGGGAGTCGATCACCACAGTTGAGGAAAGGTACACACTAGCTATTTTAGAGTTTTGGGTGCAGTTCGACCGCAAGTATTTTCCACCAGCGGTTGAGATCGAAACGAGGAGAAAATTTTGTGAGGTGACTCAAAGGGGACCGTTAAGTGGCCGATTACGAGGAAGAATTCACTCGTTGGCAAAATTTTGTACCGGATAAGGTAAGCAAGGAAAAGAGAAAGTAATCAAAGTTTATGGATGGGTTAGTCTGGAGAATCAGACAAAATTTAATTGATAATTCCACATTAATAGATTATACTGATGTCATTAACGCAACACTTCGGCACTGTTGGGAATCTCACTTCCACGCGAAAAGAAGCGGGAGGGGAGTGGGGATTAGCCAGTCGGATGAGGCAGAAGGGACCAATACCAGTGGGGTATCCCAGCAACAGACTGGGGGAGATCTGGGGAAAGATTTCCGGCAGGTAAATCATGCCAAACGATTTAGAATTGGAGGCTATCGACAGGATGGCCAGGAATTCCAACAAGGTTGGCATGGAAGGGATCAGTGGCAGGGTGAACATATTAGAAAGTGTTTCGTTTGTGGGAAAAGCGAGACACGTGAAGAGATATTGCCTTAAGTGAGGCAGGGGTCAACTACAGGATGAGGTCCTGGATGTACAGCCACTAAAGCAAGTCATGGGTGCATTCAGGCAGGGAGAAGCTGCTCCGAAAATCGAGAACCAGCCGTTGCAGCTGGAGTATAGAGGTAATTATTTTTACCCTAGGGGCATGGGGTATATTTTTGAGTGACAAAGAGGATGTCACAAAATAAGACTTATTTTTCACTAGAGTTCGTAGGTGAGTCGAACTTAGTGGGTGCGTTGGCGGTAGCAGCCATAGCATGTGGGTAAACTTTTCGTAAGGAAGCAGAGTTCCTTAGTGTTCTTCACAGGAGAGTGGAGGCGTACACTGAGTGATTGGTTGAATTATGCGAGGATTACTACTTTTGAGAATTATGGGAGTAGGGTTAATAATATTTTCAAAATATCGGCTCCATAGCGATGGAATTTAACTATTGTGGATAGTGGAGTTAAATTTTTTTGTTCGCGACACCAGGGTATGGTTGGTACTAGGTATCACCTGAGAGGGCGTATAGCCTATATATATGTGGGTATATATGTTGTATTACATGGTGCAATAGCACATAGTGAGGTTTTGTGTTCTCACATTATATCCCGGTAAGTGGGAATTATTACTGAAGTGAATCAGGGTGGTTAAATTGATTTTCGAGAAAGAGAGATAGCTCGGGGTTTATTTTGCACAAGGACTAGTGGTAGTAAGGGCGCGGTATTATGTTGTCTTTGGTAGCATAAGGGTAAGCGTATATACTTTTGTGTTGAGAGATAAGTATTTATGGGGAGATGTTTGGACGTAGCACATGAGTTGAGTACCCGGGCAGTAGATATATATGTATATATATATATATATATATATATATGTAATATGACTACGGGTTCGAAGTTATATTACGGGTTACGACTAGCATAGTCGGGTAACTTTCGTGCGGTAGAGCGCGAGGACAGGGTGTATGGGCACACGGGTTAATTAAGGCAAAATTTTGTGCGGTTAAGCATGGGTATAGGGTGTATGGGCACCCTGGTTAATTTTAAATGCATACTTGAGTAACGTATGGTTAGTAGCGGATGGGATAGATATAGCGGGCATGTAGGCACATGACTAGAGAGTAATATACGAAACTTGGAACATTACGCTCATCTTAATTTCGAGGATGAAATTCCTTTGTAAGAGGGGGAGTATGTAACACCCTGTATTTTTGTGCATTTAATATTTAATTAATTCGGGAATTTTAAATTACTGGTGTGTTGTAATTTTAATTGAATTAATTATGGCAATATATTTATTTAAATATTAATCGGGAAGTGAATGGTTAATGTTTAGGAAAATTTATTTACTAAGTGAGTAGTAATAATTTAATTACGTCATTTCGGGTATTAATGACGGGGTATGCACTTATCTCAACCAGGAGTCGGTATAGGCTAAAATGGGTGTGAGATAAGAATTTTTATAAATTCATTCGGATACCAATTCTGAGCGCGTGGTTGTGTCCGGATGGGTCAAGATAGTCAGAAAAGAGTACCCGGGGGTAGTAATTGGGTCTCGGGGTATTTTTGGGCATGGTCGGACCCACACGGGGTGAGTTGGGCCACTTTAATTAAGCCCATTAGACTAAAAACGGGATTAAGGGTTTTTAACCTAATTGGGAGATTAAGGGATGACAGCAACCATAACTCTAAACCTAGGGTTTGAGAGGAGATTTGGGGGAAAGCAAATCAAGAACAAATTGGAGGTTATTGGAGCCAAATTAAAGGACATCAACAACGGATCAGACACTACGAACAATCCAGGAAAGTGGTTAACTGTTTTTACTCCTAAAGCGTGATATCCAATTCATATTTTAGTGATGTGTATACTAAAATTCGTTTTGGGGATAAATGGGTACAAAACGGGGGTTTTGTTAATGGAACCATTGAATGGAATTTAAGGAAAGAATTAGTTGTGATATATAATTCTGAGTATGATTATCTGGTTTGAGTGAAAAAAATCGAAATATAAAAGGATGAAATTTGAATTTGAAATTGGGATTGTACCCTAGAAAATTTGTGTTCTTGGGCGGGTCAAGATTCATGGTGTTAATGATGTTAAAGGGTTTAGAAGATTTTTTTAGTTCATGAGAGATGTTATGAGATGATTAATATACTGATTTGAGGTTGGTTTTTGGGGAAAGAAACCTTGAAATTTCGTTAATGGTGGAATTCAGCAAGGAAGGAGAGCTGGCACGAAGGGATCGATCGATCGACGATGGGAAATTCTTGGCAGTTCGGCATGGGTGAGATATAAAGGGGAATTAATTATAAATTAATTTCCATACATTTATTAGTGATAAATAATTGTGAAACAAATATTCCTAGCAATTTTGAGCTAGAGTAATTGGGACTAGAATGAATTTATGTGGGGCACTTAATGGATGAATTTGAGAAATTGTATTCCAAAATAGTGAGATACGGATCATGTGAGTGAATCCGGGTATATTGGTCAAGCGACCCCAAAGTAGTGAATTAAGTTTGGAGATAAACTAATTAATTTTGAGTCGGGATATAGACTCGGGGAAATATTTAATTATGGACCAAGGGGGAGAGTCCGAGTATGTTGGAATTATAGGTAAATATAATTAGGAAATTATGGAGATAAATGTGTGACACATTACGGACGAAAATGTGGGGAAAAATTATGAGATGTAAAAATGGACCGAGTGAGTGAGTCCGGATATGTTGGTTATGTGACACCAAAGTATTAAATTAATTATTGAGAGAGAGTAATTAGTTTGGAGTCGGAACATAGACTCGAAAAATATTAAGTTACGGGCCAAGTAAGTGAGTCCGGGGATAATGGTTGGTTGACACCAAGTTATTAAATTAATAAATGCGTTAATTGATTTAATTAGAGTCGGATGGTAGACTCGGGTAGGTATTAAATTAATGGGTGTGATAATTAATTTAATTAGGGTCAGATTGTAGACTCTGGTAAGATTAAATTAATGGGTGTGATAATTAATTTAATTAGAGTTGAATTGTAGACTCGGGTAGGATTAAATTAATAGGTGTGATAATTAATTTAATTAGAGTCAGTGTCTAGACTCGGGTAGGATTAAATTAATAAGGGTGTTAATTAATTTAATTAGGGTCGGTTTGTAGACTCGGGTAGGATTAAATTAATGGGTGTGATAATTAATTTAATCAGAATCGAATTGCAGACTCGGAATCTGGGTTAATTAATAAATGTGTAAATTAATTGTATTAGAGTCAGACTACAGATTCAGATTGATATTAAATTAATATATGTGTTAATAAATTTAATTAGAGTCAGGCGATATTCTCGGGGAGGTATTAAATTAAAATGTGTGTTAATTAATTTAAGGAGAGTCGGACCATAGACTCGGGGAAAGTATTATATTAATTGAGGTGTGAATTAATTATATTAGAGTCAGACCATAGACTCCGGAAGAGGATAGACTATTAAGTGAGAAAATTAATTACGTTGAGTCGGGCCACAGACTCAGGAATTTACAGGCAGTGTACGGAACTTTGAGTACACGGTAAAGCCGGGGTTTATATTATATATATACAGTGTAGTGATATTATATATATATATATATATATATATATATATATATATATGTGTGTGTGTGTGTGTGCGTGTGTGTGTGTGTGTGTGTGTGTGTATACTGTGTGTAATATTACATTACAGGCAGTGTACGGAAGTTTGAGTACACGGTAAAGCCGGGTTTATATTATATATATACGGTGTCGTGATAGTATATATATATATATATATATATATATATATATATATATATATATATATATATATATATATATATATATATATATACGTGTACATATTGTGTGTGATATTAAATATCAGTGATTAGATATTGATTTAATTTATATACTATAATGCTATCAAGGGAGGTTGCGCGATGTGGGTGAATCCCCTAGCTTGAGGAGTAGGGGCAAGTATATCCCCAGGTCATAGCGTCCGGTGTATATGGGTGAGGGATTTATCTCACTTTCAGGGAAGGAATATGACCGCCTCCACTACGTTTATATTTTGGGCCAAGTTAGTGAGCGATTCCAACTTGGGGAACTAAGTTTTGTGAGCACACCTAGTGAGATAGCATTTTAGAGGAATCATCCGGTGAGGGTATACTCAAAGGGATGGATATACGTATGTTATATGTGTGGATATTGTGGTAAAGGTACGTATATAATGGTAGCAAATATTATGTACGGGTAATAATACGGTGTGTAATGTATTTACTTTATATAACTTGTGATACGGTTACATGTTACTATTTAATAGGAATTAATTAAGTTAATTGTGAAATAACTTATAATTCAGGGAATCATTATACTCGGGTTAGAGTAGTATGGCAAGGGAAGGTTATACCAGGACTAGTTAGACGGGGTAGCGCAACTAGGTGGTGTTAAGTTAACCGGTAGGTGTGCACAATAATGGAGGGGTGAGAATGTCCACAAGGGAGTGCGACACTAACTTAAATATGAAGCGCATTCATGCATTTTAAATTATCGTAGTTAATTCACTTGCTAAATATTTTCAAAATGTTTTGGGTTCAAACCCTTGCTATAAAACCATTTTCAAAATCTTTTAGGTGTCCAGCCACAGGGACGCCATAATTGATATTCTATTCTAGGGACAAGGAGCTGCGGCATATGTGGATGCTAGCAGGAGTTTTGATTAGACGCATCATTCATTCATTCCTATAGTAGGAATCTTGAATCAGTTTCAATTTTATTTAGGGCTTGTCGCCCAGACTTCTCGGTATAGTTTTCAGATTTGTTTTATTTCAATGTTGAATATTGTATTGGATTATTTCACTTTGGTGGCCAATGGTTTATTCGGCATGTTGTGTTATTAATTATTTCAGATGAGTTCTATTCAGTTGTGTGAATGATTTATATCTATTTCCGCATGTACTGTTTTGTTTAATTAAAAAGATAAAATTGCCACCAGCTTTTGGAATACTAGGTGGTTAGTAAGTTTTAAAAATTTTCGACAGTGATGCTAAGGATGATCCAACTGGGATTCCTGTTTTAATTTAGTATAGGACTGATCACTCGGTATTTTATTAGGCGGGGTGTCACAAGTGATTGGGATATTATTTCAAGAAGGGCTCATCAAGTGTTTGCTTGCTAGAGAGACATTCACCATAGGCTTGAATATGTCTGGGAAAACTATTGTCTTCTTAAATTTTTGTAAATTTGATGAAGATAAATATAAATGAATACCCAGTGAAGAGTATGTACAAATGAGCTGTTGTGCTGGTCATCATGGTATTGATGAATGTGGGATTTTCATCCTTATGGTGGATGAGAAGTTGGAACCATCTAATGAGCACAAGCTCAACGTTATACACCATAAGAAGGAACTTATTAACAAATTTAAGTGAATTAAGCGAGCAATGAGAACTTTCATGGTACTGATGTTTAAAGATGAACTGAAAGAAAGGAAAAGGGTCCTCATGCGAGTAGGATATGTTACGAGTGATGACGTTATGGATTTGAATGGGGAAGGTGGCTTGTGTATCAATAGCGCAAATGCATTAATGTTGATCGAACTCATATTTAATGGGGGTTTAAAGGATATAAAGATGTATCTTCTCTCTTATTTAGTGGGTTAAGATAAGATTCAAGAGGCTCATAATCCTCGTTAGGAACTTTAGTTTCTGTTTACATAATTGCAAGATACAACTCGGAGGGTTTCCAAAGTTCAACTCGAGTGCAAGGCCCAACTTAATGTTAAAAGTTTTGTGAATTCTTTTTAATATGATCTCATCGAGGACATTTATGCATGGGAAAATGGGTTCAATTCTAAGAGATAATGAAAATCACACAGTTGTTTAAAGGAAACTTAATTACTACAGAAGAATCAAGGAAGTTCTTTAACAACTAATAGGAGAAAAAAATGTTCGGGAAATCGAGCTTGAAGCAAATTCGAAGATGAAGTTTCTAAGATCAAGAGGGTTATTGACTTCGCATCATCACTTGTAGTTGCACACTGCCATTAGATGCATTATAGTGGATTTATTTTTGGAAGATAGAAATTATGATTAGTTAAGACAAGTTTTGTTATACGGGATGCAACATTTTCGCCCTTGTAAAAAGTGTCACTAAAGAGGAGATTAATTTCAAGTGGATATCTACCTTGGGGAGTAGTTAGGAGGCAAATAATTTTACATGTATGATAAAAGATAAAATAGAGATCGAGGGTGCATTCTAAATTAATATACGAGCACTATCTTTTTATGAAAAAAATGTTGCCTTGGCATTGCTACAGCATGTTGAATCTCATTAACAAGTATTTTTAATACATGCATTTTAGTTTTGCAAGTCTCGATATCTTGGCTCGGCATTTATCTCATAGTTTAGTTTATATTGAACATCCATAGCAGAGGAGACAATCCAATAAATTCTCTTTATAGAGGAACCTTCCCTTTATATTCTAAAGGTAACCATAAAATATTAGTCTTAAAACATGAACCTTGTGTTTTTGAGTTTTAGAACTACAAGGTTTAGTATCAATTGGCATAATCTCATCTAGGTTCCATTCTCATCTCTGGAATATATACTCACAACTGGAAATCCTTGGATTATACTCTATATTCGATATTATATGAAATTGTTGCAGTTTATCGGTCTCTTTAATTAGAAGGGAGACTTTATCTCCTAACATTGTCACGCTTGCTATTAGCATATTTATTTTATTGGAGGCAATATTATGTCTGAACTCTGATCAATAATAAAATAATGTTTAACAAATTCCTACCTTAGTATCGACTATTATTTTGGATCATATTATAACTTGAATAAAATATGTGTCCTTGTCTTCTTTGGTTAGCGTAATATGCTCATATACTTAATATAGAATATAGAAAATACATAAATCCATAAATATCATGGCAGAACTAAGTTCCAGATGCTGAAGTTTGTGATAGTTGAGGACCTTAAGATTTGATTCAAGGTATGCTATTGGCAACGGATTATGACTCGAACAAGATATTTAGATACAGAAGTTGAAAAACTACTGGTGGTTCATCTCTTTGTTTAAAATGATAAAATTTCCCTATTAATCAAATGAACATGCTACATGTTGAGCTAATATTTATCAATTATAAATTGACATACAGTTACATAAAAGTTATAAGTGGTGAAATGAGCTATCAAACAGAGCTAATTTACATAAAAGATTAAAACTAGACATGCCTACATTGCATGAAAACACAATACTAATGCATGGTCTCATATATTGACAATTTCTACTTCATCTCATATTTTGCAATTTTATATTTTTTCTCCTTTCATTCAGTATAAAATGGGTTCCTTAGCCGAAGGTACTAATTTTTATAGTAACATGAAACACTAGAACCAACCCTTTACATTGGGCCTTCGACCGTGATGTAATGTGTTTTTCGGCAATCCGAGTCCATTAAGGCCCTTAAAACCCCGTTTTGCCATTTTAGAAAATAATCTCGGGGCTTATAAATCAATACAGATAATTAATATTAATGTTCCGCAAAAAGTTTTGGTTTTCTGGCATGTTTTACTTAAATTCTATGGTGAAAACTCATTTTTGTCATTTTTGGCAAAATTCATGAAATATGTATTTTGTTACTCTACTTGGGCAATTCTGTTTTTGAGGCATTTAAGCTACTATTGGTATATTTGTAATTACTGGTAGATTACGTATTATAGTTAATATTTAATGAATGATTAACTATATTTATGTTGGGACATGTAAGCAATTATTCATTTGAGTTAAGTCAAAGGCCAAACCCAAGCTGAGACTACATGTAGGAAGAATACACTTACATTCATTAAAGGTTTATTCTGATGTTAGTTATGAAATTGGATTAAGGCGCAACACATGCTAATTTCTGAATTCAACAACATTAGAATTAGTTTTATTAAAACAGAATAGTTGACATTAAGTCCATTAATCATGGTATTAAATGTTTAGGCAACAAACACAGACGCCAAAATTATTGGACCATGATTAATGAATTATAGGGTAGTATATCTTTACAATCTGAACATTATGTGATGATTAACATAGATTCTGTGATATTCAGATTGTAAATGAAATATGCCAAAATTTTTAGTCAACAATTCAATATTTTACCCTTGCAATTTTTATTGTTTGGGAAAATTTAATTTGTGAACATTGTTATTAATTGCAGTTCCCCTTAACCTGTATTCGCAAGCTCACTCCTATTCCAAATTTGATGGAACTAATTTTTCTGAATGGAATGAGAAATTTGAGTTCAGCCTAGGAGTTCTTGACCTGGACATGGCAATTATGTGTGATGAACCCACTGCTATTACTGATGCCAGTAGCGAGGATGAAATTTATGTCCATGAAGCATGGTATTGATCCAATAGGCTAGCCCTTATGTTTATGAGAATGTGCATTGCTGCTAACATTAAGACCTCCCTACCTGAAACTACAAAAGAGAAAGAGTATTTGAACAACATTAAGGAACGCTTTCGTACTGCTGATAAATCCCTTGATGGGAAACTGATGGCCGACCTGACCACTATGAGGTTCGACGGTACTCGAACTATGAATGAGCACATTATAGAAATGACCAATCTGGCTGCTAGACTTAGAGTTTTGGGCATGACAGTGAATGAGTCTTTTCTCGTCCAATTCATCCTAAACTCCCTACCTCCTGAGTATGGGCCTTTCCAAATCAATTACAACAAAATAAAAGATAAGTGGAATGTAAATAATTTTCAAAGCATGTTGGTACAAGAGGAAGGAAGGCTTAAGTAACATAATGGGCATGTGATTAAGGGACAGGTGGCAAATCTGACAGCCAAAGGAAGTGGTTTTAAGAAGAAGTTTGTCAAGGGAATTAAGAAAGGTCCTGGGCCATCTCATCATGTTGAACCATCAACGACTGCTGTGAATAAGGAAAAGAACGACAAGTGTCACTTCTGTAAAAAGAAGGGACATTTCCAGAGGGATTGTCATAAACGAAAGGCCTGGTTCGAGAAAAAGGGTAAGCCTTTTATTTATGTTTGTTTCGAATCAAACCTTATTAACGCTCATTGGAACACTTGGTAGATTGATTCTGGTTCTATATCTCATGTTTCTAATTCGATGCAGGGCTTCACTTTGATCCGCAAAACAAATCCAAATGAGCATTTTCTCTACATGGGCAATAAAGCGAAGGATAAAATAGAAGCTATTGGAGTCTTTCACCTGATTTTAAGAACTGGATTTCTTTTAGATTTGCAAGAAACTTTTTATGGTCCCACAGTTTCTAGGAATTTAATTTATGTTTCCAAACTTGCTTTAGACGGTTTTGCGATTGGATTTAAGTACAATGGTTTTGGTTTAAATAGTCATCATGGATGTACATATTAACTTGAATCGAGATAAGCTTTTATTATATGCAAAGAAGTGTTATGCTTAAACTTTCTTCGTTGTATGGGGAAAAAAACTTTCTTAGTTGCATTTCCAATAATGCAATTGTGGATCGATTCTAACATATGAAAAATCATAAAGGGATATTATTGTTATTCCATTTTATATTTTAATTAGTACTTACAATGAATATTTATCTTTTTAGCAATAAAGTATTAATGTGTGAATACTTTTTATTCTTATGTCCCACCAATCACAAATTCTTGGCTCCGCCACTGGTTCTAACCCTTGCTATAAAATATTTTCAAAACCTTTTCGGTGTCCAGCCACATAGACGCCAAACTTGATTCTATTCCAGGGTTACGCAACTGCGACATATGTGGATGTCGCGGGAGTTAGAGTATCCGCCTATTTCATTTATTCCTAGTTTAGGAATTTTATCTCAGTTTTTTTTCGAGCATGTTACTCACTGTAATTATTTAGATTATTTCAGTTCAGATTGTATGGGATTTATATACTATGTCAGACTTATTTGGTTTTGGATTTTAATCGATGGTTAATTCGGCAAGAGTTTATTTCAGTTATTTGTTTGGATGTTTAGACTCTGTTATTATGTGATGGTTCTATTTAGTCTTCCGTAGTACTAAATGAATTGGTTATTAAAAGATAAAATTTTGTCACCGACTTAATTAACGAATAGTTGGTTAGTAAGTTTTAAAAAGTTATTCGATAGCGATATTAAGAATGAACCAATTGAGTTTCCTGTTTAATTTGATACATGACTGATCACCCGTTATTTTATTAGGCAAGGTGTCACACAAGGTATCAGAGCATCAGGTTCTAGTGTCCTTAGGATATGTACGGCTTACTACGTTTCAGCTTATCATTCTTTGATATAGAGACTTATTATAAGATTGTTCCATTACTTTAAACATGCAACTTAAGTTTTACTGCTAATTACGTATAGTTGATGTGATTCATATACGATTTCGGTTGAGTGTGGAAGATCGAACATTACATAACGATAAGCATGGGACGTTAGAAGGATTGTTGAAGGGATGACTCAGCAAAATCCATAGAGTATCCTGGGAATAGTGACGTGATAGGAGTCACCATGATTATTGTTCGAACAATTAACACTGGAGCAACCGCTGGAGTGTAGTAGTTACCCCAATAACTTTTGTAAAGGACTATGGAAAAAAGTTAGACCCACCAAGTGCAGACTACAATGACGAGGGTAGAATAAGATTTTTGTTTCAGAAGAACAATCTGCTAGAATTCGAGGAAAGAGCAAAAGGGAGACTTACTAATGGAAAGAGAACATCCAATTGGGATCAAATGTAGTCAAGTCAAAATTTTGGGAAAAAATGTTTGCTCATAGGAGCAGCAAAAGTTGATGGGAGTCAGTCACCATATCCATGGAAAATTACCATGAATAATGAGGAATTTGGGGTGTAAATTATTACGAATCCTCTCACCAGTTATATAAATAAAGAGGCAAGGGAGATTTCAGTACTTTTTCCAGAAGGGTCTGACAGTGGTCGGATGTGAAGGAAAGTTAACAAAAATTGCAAACTTCATACCCGATGAAAGGGATACGAAGAATTAAGAAGGAATCATAAGTTAAAAATAGACCCGTGGGTAGAATATAAAAGTGTGGATAGGAGATTCGACTAGGATGATTGGTGTCGTTGTCATAAAGGTTGTACATTTACAAATTTAAATCAATGCTCTCTTGAGATGGGAGCTAGTGAGTTAGAGAATCTAATCGAAGAGTAAAACTGGATTTTTCAGTGCTAGTGAGGCACCAAGGGAAGGGATACATAGTAGAGGACCCAAATTAATGATCAAGATTAATAAAATTTGTACCGAGTGACAGTGGGTTCAGTTAGGGTTGTCAAGGCCATCAACAAGTCCCATGGAACCAGCGGATCCAAAGGGACAATAAGGGTAGCAATCAGGGTCAAGGTTACCATGTCCGTGAGAAGGACAACCCCGACATGGCCAGTGGGGCCATAAAAAAGGGGAAGGGCACGACGAGTCTTATGTGTAAAGAGAAGAAACACAAACGTGGATATTGTCCGCAGTGTGTCAGGGGATAGGAGAGGGATGCCTAGCAGGGGCAATAGTTATAGAAGTTTTGGTTTGGTTAGGATGAGAGTGTCATGTCCAGGATCGGTTTAAGCCACCAATGTTATGGGCGATTGAAACTACGAATTTTATCCGGGAGTGATTGGGGTCTATTTTGTGTCACATGAATAAGTCACGGTAGTTTGTTAATACTAAATTCGCATGTGTAACGGGTTTAGTAGAGGTATCATAAAGTACTATAGCTGTAAACATTTATCGTTGAGTAGCGGGGTTCTCTTTAGTTCCCCCTACAGGGGAGCGGGTGGGGACACTGAGAGGGTATATTTATAGGTAATCCCATGAGGAGAGGTGATTTTGCGCTTATAATTTTATCCTGAGTGCAGACGGGTTAGCGATGGTGGGTGGTTATCGCAAGATTATCGTGTTCGCTGTTTTAGGGAAGGATGTATATTCTTTTTGTGATGTCTCACCTACAAGAGGGAGAGCTGGCGGTGGTATTTTGTGAAGTAGACTTTAGAGAGTACAGTTGTCTAGTTATATTGGATTCTGATCCTTAGGGATTCTTACTGATGAAATTTTAGGGTATGTGTGACACCCCGCCTAATTAATTACCGGGTGATCAGTCCTTAATTAATTAATTTCAGAATATCAAGTTGGTTCAGATAATGCATCACTGTCAAAAACTCAAATTTTAATTTAATAAAAAATAACCACCTAATATTTAAAAAGGTTGGCGTCAAAATTTAATCTTGGTATTAACCACCATCATTAAAGGGTAATAACTAAACATCACCATTCATCACAATAGTATAAGGTAAGAACTAACTGAGGTAAAATAAAGAATTGGAGTAAACACATCCAATCAAAATCCCATATAATAATCCAATAACATGACATCAAAGTCTAATGATAGAATAAAAACAACTCTAAATCTCTGAATGAATGTAAAATAGGAGGGACGACATGTCCAACTAAAATGAAATGACTGATGGATAAAGAGAAATAGACTCGAAAATGTCTACTAGAAATATCATGTAGCTTCCTCAGCAGCTACAGCTCAGAAAATGAATGGAATCTCTTAAGTCTAGTGTCCCTGTGGCTGAGCACCTAAAATAATAAAAAAAAAAAGATTTCCAAAAAAACGGGTCAGAGCCCGAGTAGAAAACAATTTAAATACATCAAGTGCTTAAATTGATTTAATTAGAACATATATCATCCATGTTAACTTAGCGTACTCACTTCTCATCAAATGTGCACACCTAGCGAGTCTAACTACCCATACTAGTCTCGCCACTTTACCTGACTATATGTAGGATAATCGATATGCCGGATACAATACTTAAATAACACGAAATCAATATATTACTATTATTTAGGAATAGGTTTAAGGATGTTATAACTCATTCTCATAGTATTCTTTATTCCCCACTGGTGACCCATTAAGTATATACTTTAATAAAGTAGCCAACAAGAAACACAGAATAGGGACTCAGTATACATATATAAAATCTCACTATGTATACATATAAATACATCTATACAGTACCCATGGTTAAGAAATCCCTGGTGCTAGGCATACTCGGCTATCTAGTCCCATTGCAATGCTCACGCATAAAGGAAAACTGGTTCAATCTCTCAAGAACCAATAAAACATATACACATATTGGAGGCGAATAAGTCCCAAGTCGATGGGCTACGCACATACCTACGGACCCATACGATCGTCAACACTATCGTTCTCACAGATAACCCGTACCTAGGTTCCATTATCTAGTGGTACGACTCGAAATCCCTCGAAGGCACACAAGATATGGTCGTCCATAACGTGTTAACCCCTGTATGATAGCCAGTAACTAGGTACGTCATACAAATGATATTCCAAGTAATAAGTATGCACACAAATTATATACATTAATAGCTAATCACATAACCCAAATACTATAATTCGTAAGTAATATTATCATCATTACTCTCCACAATATACATCTATATATATATATATATATATATATATATATATATATATATAGCCTCTCTAGGAATTACATTCTCTCCTAGGTTTTCACCCAAATTCAATACCCGGAGGACCATTACACCCTTAATTACCTAAAACTTTAGAATTTAAGCCACCTGTTACTCACGTAGGTTAATACACTTGCTTGGATAACCCTAGGACGATTTTTAACCCGAAACGGATCTTAAAAACTCACGAATAAAAGTATTCACTTCTAGAAGATACATGATGGATAAATCACGTCAAAAATGAGATACCCCATAAGCAAAAGAGAACATCATCCCCAATGATAAAACCATATTAGAAATTGAAAGCGTAAGGTAGGAAATGGATTACCATAATCAAATGGTAATGAAAGTGTGCCACATGATGTACCCGAGGTGAAACCTGGATAAAAATGGTACGATAAAATTTTTTAAAATTCTGTAAATCATCGGGGGAAGGATTTAACACCACCCCTAAATAGGATAATACTCATACCCATAAACAAGCACTACACCAAATCTGCCGAATTGTCACGGTCATTGACCTTGCCAAGTTCAACTTGCCAAGGTTAATGACCGTGACAATTCCTGGGGTGATAACTTTTTTTTATCACGGACTTGTCACAGTCATTGACTGTGACAAGTTCGTTAGAATTATCACGGTCCTTGACCTTGACAAGTTATGTCACGATTAAGGATTGTGACAAACCCGTGACAATATTTAAAAAAATATCACCGTCAATGACCGTGATAATTCTGGGCAGAATTGAAAAAAATATGCTGGTCAGTTTGGCCACTACCACTGCCTAGTAGCAACGTTGTACCTGTTCAAGCATCATATATTAAAATAAAATAGAGATAATTCAAATATACATTCAAAATAGAGACAATATTCATCATGATATAATACAAATATAATTCAAATGTATCAACTTAAAAACAATTCAATTCAAATAATGTCACTACATGTCTGGGGTAAGGTTAACTCTGAGGAGGTGAGTAGGCCACACGATATACGAATTGACACACCTACTAATATACATCATGCCCCATTATTCGCACAGCTACAATAGGGAGTTCTCCTTCCCGGGTATCACATGCATGACGAGCACCTTGAACTCAATGTCTTAAAGCTCAAGTCCATGAACTAGTGCACCTTGGACGATATTCGGGTCCCTCAACCCCCGCCTATCAGCTAGCCATCAAATATGTCTAGTATAAACATGATCGGCCAACCAAGTGTTGACATCGATCAGTCGAAGGGAGCTAAATAGGGAAGTGGATCATCAAAGTCCGCACGTGTTGGTGATGAATGAGTGAGGTCCTCATCCTCATCATCCTCCACCTCCTCCTCCACCACTTTCTCCTTCCCTTTCCCCTTACGATTTTCACCCAACGAACGCTTCATGAATGAGAGCATATCTTGGACCGTTGCCTCTAAACGGGACAACTTCGCATCATGCGAGTCCACCGTTCGAGCCAACTCGGTGTCGCTCGTATCCAATCCGATGATCCTAGATTTGGCCACCCGCGAGCTCACCCCCTGGTCCTCCCCTTGCGATCAGCGCCAAGAACTTGGCTAAGTGTGTTTGTGGACAAAGATGCCTTGTCACTGTGACTCATGCACTTCTTTAAGCTTTGCCTAAAATGACAAAAAGCACATGATTAGTAAAATAAGTAAATTAAAAAATTATAATGTAATTAATAAAAAGTAAACTATCGGATTACTTACAATCGTGGTCATGACGCTCGGGGACACCTCCTCATCCTCCCCATTCTTCATCCGAAGACCCACATAAGTATCAATCCTATGTGGCCTACCCCTAAGGCCACGCCTTCTCCCCCAAAATAAAATAGAGTAAAATTAGTATCGGCCTCGCAAAGTAAAATAATGTAGAATAATATATTTATGTAGTTATAGAAAAATTAAATCTTACCATCATCCTATGCTCCACCTCGGCGTAAGACGTCCGACCGGAGTAGTGTACCTCCATCTTTTTTGCCCAATTTCCCTCCCTAATTGGCGAGATGCCAATTGTCGCTCTCCGATCTCATTGTTAATGAACTTTTGCCATTGTGCCAATGAGATCGGCTCCTTCGGCGGGACGGATTCACGCATTTAGATAACGGACTCTCATGTCTTCCCAAAGTACCGGGTTCACATATTTTTCTTCCACATCTTGTGTTTCTCCCTCAACTACTCCAAGATGGAATCGCGTAGCTTTGGATCCAGGCTGAATTCCTCCTGTCCAACAAATATAATGTTAGTTGCGAATAAATATAAATATAAATATAAAATGAAATTGAAATCGAAATCGAAAATGGAAATTGAAATATTCATATAAATATAAATATAAATATAAATATAAATACATTACATGTAGTTCCACCCAAACAACTAACTTGAGCTCATATGGAACCTCCGTCCATCTAATGTACCCCGGGCTAATGATCATCTTTACCAGCTCGAGGGATGTCTCTAATAGCCTCGACTTGTTCTCGATGGCCATCCCCAATTTGCCATATTTGGGGAGCCTAGGGGCCAAGGAGCCCTCGTCACCTCTCCTACCACCGAGCTCAGATGACATCATCATAACCAGCATCATCATCCTCGCCTTAATAACTGAAGGAGACATTTGCTGTAAAAAAATGTTATTAGTACAAATCAAAACGAATTGTTACTACAAATATGTACAATTACTACAAATAAAAATGAATTGTTACTGTTAAACACCTCAATTCTGAGTTCCAAAACAACAGCATCTATCTCATAATATGTACAATTACTAAAAATCCGAAACATCCCCACCCCCACCCCTACTTCCCACACACACACACACACTACACAAGAGTGAAAATGATAAAGTGCAAATCAATTAAAATCATTAAAAATGGATGTTTCGGTACAAATTGGAATATTTATTACAAATTGAAAAATTGTTTAAAATTCGGGTTATCATAAAAAATGGATTGATATTCGATAGGAGCAGCCAAGTCATCCACACTACTATTTATATGCTTTGGCACGTGTTGGACAATTGACCACGGCTCGTTGTCGATATACTCCGAGTAAAACACTTGGTTAACCTTTTGAAATGCACAAACAAACAGTTCATCGCTCAAGTGGTCGTTGCTCTTCAACTTGGATAAGTCAACCATGATCAAATTGGTGACAAGATCAACTTTACAAGAATTTTTATTCTCAACTATTACCTAGTCACAGTAAAATACAACCTCTTTGAAGCTTATATAATCAAATTCAAATATATTTCGGATTACACTATAGTAAGTAATTTCAGCTTTAACGAGATTTTTATCTTTTGCGCTCGCTTGAAAGAAAGTAAGAGCCTTTTATGAAATGCCTGAGTTCTGTACATTTGAACTTTCCTCGTACAATTTAGCGCCGAAAACGTAACCGTTCAATCGATACTTTTTGTACTCTTGTGCCACGAATAAGGGTCCAGTGGCTAGACGAGCAGGCCTTGATGTCGCATCACCCGTCTTTAAGAGCTGAGAATATAGATAAATTAATTACATTAGTTATAAAATTTGAGTGTAATGTAACGTTATATAACGACCATTTTCATTATAATTACCTCTTGTGTCAACCACTGCCTAAATTCTTTGTCTGATTGTACCATTATTTTTCAACTTTTATTGTTCTCACGTGCTTCATATTTTCTACATATTACAAAATTAATCATGTATAAAATAATCTAAAATAATGTTAAACGTTATAATAATCAAAACTTCCTTTTTCAATTCTTCGACATCTTCATGTGTGTAAAATAGATAACGAGCTACTTGTTCATGTTGCAAATTCATTAATTTCATTCGTTTTCCCATCACATGACCACCATCATCGACAAACTGACCAGTGTCATCAACGCTGGTCGAGTCAGGCATATATTCCTGAGTATATATTGATGACTCCAAGGTGATATTCGAATTCAATTTATAATAAAAATTTATATTTCCTCCATCTCCTCTAAAGGGTAAGTGGTCATATCCCATTCAAGACCGCATTTTTTAATAATATAATTTAACAACTCACGCACATTGTTATGATTTGAGAAAAAATCGGCAACATATCCCCATAGTTCTCCAAGTACACGACGTAGATTGGCAAGTGTGAGTGTTATTTCAATTGATCAATTGAAATAATAGTCACACTTGTCAATCTAGTATGTACCCAGAGAACATTAGGATACGACTGCAGAACTTCCTCCAAAAGTAACAACTTTAATCCACTAAGAATATTATTATACAGAAATTATGCAGCCCCAAGCTGTCCAAACGGGATAACTCGAGAGATCTCATTACAAGGGTAATGACTCTTGAACGGGTCTAAGGTCTATTGAGTGAGTACGCATAAGAACCAGAAGGTTAGTATCTATGCGCACTCTATGTAATTTCAAGTATGGTTCATTTTATTATCATACTATATATATATATATATATATATATATATATATATATATATATATATATATATATATATATATATATATATATATTGTTTCTTATACAAGGTAATTTTAAAAAAAAATTGAAAAATCCCACCCCCATATGGACAATAATCCAGTGGTTATGCCACTTTTAAAATTAACCAACCCAACATTGATCCACTATAATCCAACCGCAATGTCAACAACAAATGTGTATCCGATACTCCTTCTAATTCATCTACTCAATTAATTATTTTCATGAATTAAACTAACAATTAAAGTATACAATTATTAATTTACTAATTTACAATGAGGGGCAATCCTACTTTCCTATATTAATTTACTAAAAAAATTAATAATCAATCAATTCGTTTACAAGGGACACTACTTGCATATGAGGGAAAATATCTAATAAACCAATCAAAATTTAATAAAAAAAATTAACAAGCCCCACCTCGCCCCATTTCCCCTTGCCCCACCCCCACCCCCTCCCCACACACACGCGCACACACACATAGACACACACACACACACACACACACACGCACGCACAGAACCCCACCCCCCGTCACACCCCCCGCATCATTTCCCCTTCCGGCACATACACATATACACGCACACTACACACACATATACATACATGTGCACATACACACACACACACACACACACACATATAACCCACCCCCTCCCCCACCTCCCACCCCCATCCCTGCCCCCTCCCCCCACCCTGCCCCACTCCCTTCCCCCGCCACACACACACACAAACAGCCCCACCCCCACCCCACCACACACACACACACACACTGCCCCACCCCATTCCCCCACCACACACACACACACACACACACAGCCTCAGCCCCCTCCCCACCCCCACCCACCACACAGACACGCACACACACACACACATATATAAATGGAAGAGAGAGAGAGAGAGAGAGAGAGAGAGAGAAAGAGAGAGAGAGACCAACCTGAAAGTAGAGAGAGAGGGAGAGCAGCGCGTAGAGAGAGAGAGAGAGAAATTGGAGGGAAACAAAGCGGTGATGAAAAAAGGAGGGGAAAGAGTTTTTTGTTGCAAAACTTGTCACGGTCATGTCACAATCCTTGACCGTTACAATATTATAAGGACTGTCATGATCATTGACCGTGACAAGTCCGTGGCAACTGTTATTTTCATGGACTTGTCACAATCAATGACCGTGATAATTATTTGTCACGGACTTATCACGGTCAATGACCGTGATAAGTCTAGCCGCAGAAAGGGTGCCAATTTGCCCATTTTGGTGTATTGAAGACACAACAACTTGCCTGATGGTAGCACTAAGTTTAACGTCTTCAACCAGATGTAAAGGTACTAATCCTAACGATGGAAACTAAGATAGAACGGGGTGGAAGATGAGTGTGGGTGATGAGAATCACCCGCACTCCAAAAGACTGAAAAGTTAGTTTTGGAAGATCGAGTCAACATGGTCAATGCACCTAAACGGTGAAGTGATTAATTATGTGAAGTGCTTCGATTGACCAAGGGATGGCAGATGTGAGGCTTTATGGAGGAAAGGAAAGGATGATGTAGTACAATCATGGATCATGGGCATGTAAGGGCAAAAGGGGCCCAATAAGCATGGTGCACTTTGTTAGATAGGTAGTCGAAAAGGTTTAACAACATTGGTGGGGTGGGCCTTATGGAAATCACGTGACCTTTCTACAAATGGATGTCAATAATGGTCATGCCATGACACATCAATGAGATGATGATAGGAATAATAAACACCACAATCAAGAGGTGTGCGATAAGGAACAAGTTATGTAACACGTGATGATTGAGTGTCACCACAAAAACTCTTATGGATGGTGGGGTGGAGGAACTCACGAAATGGTCGTGGAGCTCGAGGGTGATGGGAGGGTGAAAGTGAGGACCTAAATGATTGGATAGAAATGGGAGATGTATGATAACAAGGTCAAAATGTGGTGGTGGATTGGGAGGAACAATGGGTGGGTCTGGTGGCACAATGGGTGGGGAAAGATAATTTAACTCGAGAGTAGAAGATACACACTCATAATGAGACTCATAACAATCCTCAAGGATACTCTTAATAGAGAGTGAGGTGTCAAAGGATATCATGATCAACTTAACTACCCATAGGTCACCATATGTGGTGTTAGGAAAATTTAAAGAGGCATTGAGATTCGAGATATATGAACCTATATCAAAATGAGACTCAAAGTGATCCAAGTATGTTTGGTTAGGATCCATATCAAGAGATGTAGGAACCATATTTGATTCAATCTCAGTGCATTGCTTAGCACCCGTAGTTATAACCCGTAGACGGAGCTAACATATGAGGAAGGGGAGCCTCACCGACACACGCAGTGGGCTTAATAGGTGTAGACTCGCATATATTTTTGGACCTGACGCGGATGTGAACCACAAGATGGGTTCAGGGGATATATTAATCTCAAAATATTTGGATAAGTCAACAAAATTGTCAACTTGCATCTTAGACCAAGGGGTGGTCTCAACTTCGAGATTATTATGGTAGGTGGGTTGGGCAGACTCAAAATCGATGTCACAAGTCGGCTCATTGACATACTCTATAGGGTAAGAAATAGGTTAACTCGGGGGTAACTCCGAATCTTTCTCTAACTCATATTTATTTAAGAATTGTCCAAGTCATTAAATGACATGGTTTTAAGCTTGAGTGGCTTACTCTCATTGGATGATGAATTATTGCAAGATATTTTTTAGAGTGCGATGAAGTGGCATAGGTTTGAGGTGGTACCAACTCAGTATTTCCAATATGAAGTGGATAATACGCATATAAAGTAGGTGGGATGGGATCAAATAGGTCATACATAGGAGCCGATTCCCTGTGACAGATGAACATTTGATGACTTTGGTGAGTGTGGTGTGAGTAAAGATCGGGGAATGGTGCACATTGTTGTCATGAAAACTTTTGGAAATTAGGAGGATCCATAAATTATGGTTGGGGTGGGTATTACTTGGGGGGGTGATCATGTGTTCACAAATAGTTTAGTTGCTCACACCACTCAGTATTGTGAATGTCATTAGGAAAAGTTGGAGTGGGTTTCCAAACAGTGTCAAATGGATACACTTATTACATGATGCGACCATGGCGATAGTGAATGAACATGAATGAATGGGAATGTGATCATTACGTAGTAGGCTCTTGCAATGGGATGAATGTGACTTCCCTCAGTTGGTTTGGTTGGCATAACCCATTGCAAAAGTCCCGCACGCCCCCTTTTATATCCATTTCTTAAGTCTTTAAGGAGCCAAAGCTTGACTTTACTAAACTAAAAAATAAGGCTCGTACAGGGGTACTCATGCTTATTGGATGAGTCGTATGTTATTGGGTGGAACCGAGAGAAAGAACTGATAGGGGCAATAACATTAGAGAAAATTTAGAAAGATGAAGCATTTGACTCGTTTTCACGGATCACCAATGACACACCCCAACCCAGTTACTTATAATTAAGTTTGAATGTCAAAGTGAGTTAAACCATAATTGTCTTAACCAACCATAAACACGAGTATCCTTTTTGACTTATTAACATTAATCCATGAGACTAAAAGCTTTTCACAATTTTAAGGTAATTATGCTTATTCAAACTTACTCAAAGGATAAGCAGGAATAAATTACACTATTTACGTTTGACCAAAATCATGATTTTATGCATCCCTTTCTAACCCCACCAGACCTTCAAGGTTTGGCAATGATATCCCATTACCTGAAAAAAAAACATTTGAAATCGTGAGAAAAATAACTCAGCGAATGAATCACTAATACACTATTGCATAAAATTAAATGCAACAAATCATATCCCTATGATGACATATATATATATACTTATCCGAATCCATCATAAAGAATGACCAGATTTTCAGCTCATTCATAAGAATGATCTAATTTTCGTCTCATTCATAAGGAATGGCCTAATTTTTGGCTCATTCATAAAGAATTATTAACTTTCTAAATCATGATTCACATATCTTATCTGTAATAGATAATTCTCCCCCATTCCGGGTCGGGGGGGTAACCTCCCATTTTAGTAAACCTAAATGAACAGTTTAATATTCATAACATTATAATCATATCCATAACCATGCATAAATACATCTTACCAGTGAGTAATATTCTGATCATATCCATATTCATGTATAAATGCATCTTACCAGTGAGTACACTCACCTTGTCCACTTAATGCGTTTTTCCTTTGTATTTATCTAGCACTTGTTCAACTGGTTTCCCTTCATTTTCTCTCATCATTATAATATGAGTATCATCATAAATATAATTACAATGCAAAGAATAACTTAAATGTAACTCAATTAATTAACATCATATGATCTATTCAAATTATTTATTATAAATGAAGTCCCATCTAATTCCATGTTAGGACATTTAACATATCCAAATTATAACCCAGATAAAATTTAATTCCTACTTGGTAATTCTATCGCTAACATATTAGGTTTCCAATATAAAAGATGACACATCATTTAAAGTTTTCTAGAGAAAGATATGCCCATTTCTTTACCACATAGTAAACCGGTTGTATAGGCTACTCTATCGTTCAGTCAACTTCCAGGATTCTTCATACTTTATCTATATCATAAATCTCTATGATATTACACCCAATTTCAATAGACATATTTAATGATACAAAATCAAAGTTTCATAATTTTTATAGTTCATTTGCTATGTCATGAAAAATGTCAAACACGTGGTATGCGTGCTTACACTTTTGGGGCAGATTCTATACATGTACTTCAAACTAATACCCAAGATTCATTTATTGGTATTTTTGCACAATTTTTGGCTATGATATACATATATAAGTATATTTTAATCTCCAATTATAATTACTCAATTATAGTAATTAAACAAAAAGATATACAAGTTTGAATACACAAGGTTTCTAATAGAAGCAATATAAAGGGTTTACACGTTCAACTTTGCTTAAACTTGCATCTATCCATACATATATTCCAAGACATGAAAGTTCAATAAAATATCAATGATTTATATCATTTTAATTTGTAATACCAAAAATATTACATGATTTACCGATAGAATTACCTTAGGGGTGTTTAGGTAATTTCCCATTGATTTTTCTCAATCGTTTTCCTCACTTTCTTCTTCCTGAACTTCTCGGCTCTCATTCGTCAAGCTAAAACTCTCCAAAACTTAACCAAGGATGAATTTTATGAATAAATGGGTTGGTTTTAAGGGTTATAAGTCGGCCAAACCCACCTCCATTTCCAACCAATCATAACAACCCATTTGTTGTACTAAGAATACAAAATATCACTTAACGAATGGACATATTTTCCATTGCTTCGTAATTTCAGCATAACTAATCACTCAGACCTCTATTTTTCACACCGTTTATTTCTTTTCAAACATAACTCATATATCTACAATTTTCTATTTTCACTTCAAGTCAATTGTTATATTATAAGGGTCAAAATGAGTTTCCAACATGAACATTGCTATCGAAAACTACTAAATTTTGTGTTAGTAACTAATTTGATATTTCATGAGTTATGAAGGTAGGATTAGACTAAACATAATAACTTAAAATTATATACCCTAATAACACAATATCGATATCACATAAGGTAATCATGAATTAAACATGATTTATTATAATTATATTTGGGTTGTCACACCTTTCCCCCTAGAAAATTTCGTCCTCAAAATTTCGTCTAAATTTCACTTACCAAATAATTGGGGATGCTATTTCCTCTTTCGATATTCCCTTTACCAAGTTGCTTCTAGAATTTTAATGGATCCCCCATAACACATTAACTACGAGACTAACTTTATTCCCTGATACTTGCTCCTTATGATCAAGAATTTCAATCGGCTCCTCGATGTACGACAAATCTTCTTTTATAATATCTTCAGTTTCTTTATCATTTACACATAAGGATAATTGTATAATAATTTATTATCAATGAAAACCAATTCCAAACTCATATATTATGTCATACCTTTATATACGTATATCGAACATTCACACATGATAGATTATCAGTTGTACCATCATATATTCATAATAAGTGAACATTTTTAATGAACTTAGTATCATTCTTTACTCTATACTCTATACTTATCATCGTTTGATATTTCAAATCATAATTATTCTACTACAAGACTACCTTTTTATACTTTATCTCTCCAGCTTCAACTTAATATCTCAAATCATAAATATCACATCACCATACTAGCTTATTCCATGCCATATATCCATCTTCCATTCAATACCAAATATAGTTGTTTGACTTTAACTACTATCCACATCATTTCAAAAGTTTAATAGTATGTTAAATATCGTCCTCATAATTTCTTAATTTAAATATAGCCTCACTACTTTTCATATATTGAAACTGAACAAGCATTCACTAAATGTTTATTGTTAACCAAGATTCCATATTCACTTTCATGTATGTTGTGCAGTCATGCACTATGAACGTAATATAACTTCTCACTATATTCCTTTTTTAATATCGTTTGATTGTTCTTTAACTAAACATACAATGGCCTTAACAAATCATTTATCCAACACAATAACTTTAGAATCATAATCTTACCCCAATCCTTATTAACATGATAGTCTTACGCAATATCATTAACAAACTCATCTTATCCGTTTGATAACATGGATGTCAAATGTAATATTACCACTTAAACTTTTTCCATACTTACCAACCCCATAATGCTTCTCTAACTATTATATTCCGTAATTCTTTCAAATAACCTGTACAAATCCCTTAATGTATCACATTATAGTATCTCACATAGCACATTATCCTTGCACATACTTCTTGGTGAATTCGTATAAAGTCAATCATATTCATTATATGTCATACTCTTAGGGATAACACGTATGTACAATGAAAAATACAACTCAATATCCCCCCAAACTAGTTGATGATATTCAAATCCAACTAGTATATTTCTCATATTCATACATTATTCCTTATTCATCATTAGTTAAAGTTTATATCTCATTTATTTATTAGCTATGAAAATCTCATTTAGCCCCGATTATATTTTATCACAAAGTCAACACACCCCATCATATTTCATTTACATTTCACCATGGCCACATCCCATTAGGTTTTATTGATATTGAGTATAAGCATACACTCGCCCCCTCTTTTCTTATTTAGTAACTCCTACTCAGTTATCATATACACTAAATATCTACTATTTTCCACCCTTCATTCTCAAATACATGTTCAATCTCATAAATAATTCTTACCTCTTATCCAATAAGAAATTCATTGCCCTAATACACAACACATTCTCGTAAAAGAATTCCTTAATATGTTAAAATTCTAACTCTTTAACACCTCATCTCAACTTTACTACTCATATAAGCATCGCAAAACGTCATAAGAGTAATATCCATTGAATATACTCATACTATTAAATAAATACATCTCAACTCTCATTACTCTTTTCTTCTACTTATCATAATTCATTATGAACCAATGTTCATATCAATTGTGATATATTATATTTCAGACCATTTAACATATTAAATTTAAACATATACAACTACTAATCTTCTCCTTTCTCATTTACTATGTGAATCTTCATTTTATTTAATGATTTAAGTCTCATCATAATTGTGTAATAGTAATTCTTCACAATTTTAAATACCGCATTTTGTCTTTAAACATTTTCCATCCATGACACGTTTACAACCTATAAAACAATGAAATGTCTTATATTAAAATACAAGTATTCGTTGTCATCACTGAATAAACCTTAACATCTTATTTCCGTTCCTGCATTATCCTTACATTTCATATCCCGTACAACAATATATATGTATAACTGATAGATGTTAGTCAATAAATCCAATTTAAAACTTAATAACAAACTCTTCATGTCCATGTCTCGAAAATCCATCATATTTATTTGTATCCTTTAAAATTTAATACTTATAACTCAAAATAATTTATATGTCCACTACCAAGTCTAGGCGCTTCTAACTCCATAACCTCTAAAACCTAGGCTCTCATACCAAAAGTTGACACACCCCAACCCAGTTTCTTATAATTAAGTTTGAAAGCCAAAGTGAGGCAAACCATGATTGTCTTAACCAAACAATAAAAACGAGTATCCTCTTTGACTTATTAACATGAATCTATAATGCTAAAAACTTTTCACAATTTTAAAGTAATTATGCTTACTCAAACTTACTGAAAGGATAAGTAGGATTAAATTACCCCATTTACGTTTGACAAAAATCATGGTTTTATGCATCCCTTACTAACCCCATCAGACCTTTTAGATTTGGCAGTGATATCCCATTACCTGAAAATAAAACAATTGAAACCGTGAGAAAAATATCTCAGCGAATGCATCACTACTACACTATTGCATAAAATTAAATACAATAAATCATATCCTTATGATGACATATATGTACTGATTCGTCTCCATCATAGAGAATGATTGAGTTTTTGGCTCATTCATAAGAATGACCTAATTTATGTCTCATTCATAAAGAATGACCTAATTTCTGTCTCATTTATAAAGAATGACCAACTTTCTGAATCATGATTCATATATCCTATCTGCAAGAAATAATTCTCCCCCATTCCGGGTTAGGGAGTAAAACTCCCATTTCAGTAAATCGAAATGAATAGTTTAATATTCATAACATTATGATCATATCCATAACAACGAGTAAATGCATCTTATCAGTGAGTAATATTTTGATCATATCCATAGCCATGTATAAATGCATCTTACCAATGAGTACACTTACCTTGGCCACTTAATGGGTTTTTCCTTCGTCTTTATCTAGCACTTGTTCAACTGGTTTCCCTTTCTTTCCTTTAATTCTTACAATATTATTATCATCATAAAAATATTTACAATCTAAAGAATAATTTCAATGTAACTCAATTCATAAACATCATATGATACATTCAAATCATTTATTATAAATGAAGTCTCATCTAACTCCATGTTAAGATATTTAACATATCCAAATCATAACCTAAACAAACTTTAATTTCTCCTTGGTAATTCCATATATAACATATTAGGTTTCCAATACAAAAGACAAAACATCATTTCAAGTTTTCTAGATCAAGATATGCCCATTTCTTTACCACGTAGTAAACCTATCGTATAGGCTCCTCTATCGTTCAATCAACTTCTAGGAATTTTCATACTTTTTTAATATCACAACATCCTATGATATTCCACCCAATTTTAATAAACATATTTAATGATACAAAATTAATGTTTCATAATTTTTAGAGTTCATTTGCTATGCCAAGAAAAACGTCAAACACAAGGTATGCGTACTTACACTTTTGGGGCAGATTCTATACCTGAACTTCAAACTATCACCCAGGATTCATTCCTTGGTATTTTTAAATAATTTTCTGACAGGATATACATATATGAGTCCATTTTAATCTTCAACTATAATTACTCAATTCGAGTAATTAGACAAAAATATATACAAGTTCGAATACACAAGGTTTCCAATAGAAGCAATACAAAGGGTTTACACGCTCAACTTTGCTTGAACTGGCATCTATCCATACATATACCCCAAGGCATGAAAGTTTAATAAATCATCAATGATTTATATCATTTCAATAAGTAATACCAAAAATATAACGAGATTTACGGATTGAATTACCTTAAGGACGTTTAGGTATTTTCCTATTGATTTTTGTCAATTATTCTCCTCACTTTCTTCTTCCTGAACTTCTCGACTCTCTTTCCTCAAGCTAAAACTCTCCAAAACTTAACCAAGGATGAATTTTTTGAATAAAGGGGATGGTTTTCAGGGTTATAAGTCATCCAAACCCACCTCTCTTTCCAACCAACCACAACAACCCAATTGTTGTACTAATAAGACAAAATATCACTTAACGAATAGACCGATTTGCCCTTGCTTTGTAATATCAGCATAACTACTTACTTGGACCTCTATTTTGCACATATTTATCGTGTTAAAAACATAACTCATATATCAACAAACATAACTCATAACTCATATATCTATAAGGGTAAAAACGAGACTCCAACATGAATATTCCAATCGAAAACTATAAAATTTTGTGTTAATAAATAATTAGATATTTCATGAGTTATGAAGGTAGGATTAGACTAAACATAATAACATACATTATATACCCTAATAACACAATATCCATATAACATAAGTTAATCATTTTTTAAACATGATTTATCATAATATCATGGTTGTCATAACCAAGAGCGGTGAAATGTGAGCCTGTTGCATCAAACATGCAAATGTATCAACGGTTTGCGTGAGAGTGTTGAATCCACCAAGCAGGTGTGAGATTTGGAAAAAATCTTAGAAAATATATTGCTAAGTCGCCAAGAACGTGTGAGATATGAATTTTTTAGCAAAGATTTTTCTAAATTTAATATTATAAAAAAATTTTATCAAAGAGATTGCTAAGTCGCCAAGTAGGTGTGAGATTTAAAAAAAAATAGCAAAGAGTTTGCTAACTCTGAGATTTGAAAAAATCTTAGCAAAGAGATTCCTAAGTTACCAAGAAGGTGTAAGATTTTGAAAAATCCTTAGCAAAGCCACCAAATAAGTATTAGATTTGAATTTCTTTTAGAAAAGAGATTGCTAAATCACCAAAAAGGTGTATTTCAAAATGAAAATATACCTTAAGGGCTTGAATAACCAGAAATGAAGTTAATGGAGTGTTTGTGTACTTAGGTTCAATGCCATGACTTTAAGTAGAGGGAGTTTCCTCTTGAGTTGGCACAGTAAATTATGTTTCAACTGACACACGATCCGGGCTAGAGGTAGGCTCCGGCAATGAAGCCCCAGTCTCAAGGTTAGAAGGGGAAGCTTCCACTAAGAGTAGAGGAATCTCTTTAGCAGAAGTCATTGGTTCACCCTGAGAAAGATACATCAATAGAAGGAAAGAATACTTACTAAGAGTTAACACATGAAATAGGAAGAAAATATTTATAAACAAATTGAAGCTTTACCTCCTCCAAAGTCTCTTGTGGAATCTAATACACAATTTATATCTACTTTATAAGGGGGATGCATCGAGGAGGTGGATCAAACAATCTCTAAATTACCTAAATTACCTCTCTATATCAGGAACCTGTGGTTAAAATTTCTAATGTTTTGGATGCCCTTTAGAATGGATTTTACAATATGAGATCTATAAAAGACACATTAGGATATTCCATGTTATTTCCTATCAAGTCAAGACATGTCATTGATGTGTGGGCACGAAGGAGCATAACCCTACCGTTTATTTTTATGTATTTTTCTAATCTATAATGATCTCACACTTATTCTGAGATACGTGATTGTTTATACAGGCTAGCATGGGGACTCTCACGAGATATAGGAGACAAACATTTTATATACTTAGGAATCCTATATAAACTATAATAATTCCATAATTCTAAATTATAATTTATTACACTAAAGAATAATAATTTCACTATAATCTACATATTAAAATAATAATTTTGGCCTCCTCATTATTAAATGCTTAATAATCTTCACACGTTAAGATTACAGATACTCGTTAGCTGAATTAAATTATGGATGATTATATTTAATGGACGTCTTATAAATAAAATTCTTGAGACCGTCCCCATAACTTATTCGATATTTAGGATAATTAAATCCGACGGTTAGGTTTGACATGATAAAAACGTATGAGATACATCAATAGGGTCTTATCAATGTTTATAGTGAGACGTGTATTCCAATAACTTGGCTTTTATGTATATGGTTGTTTTCTTAAAAAGTTGAGTCTCAAAATCCTTTGAATACCTACGAAATTTGTTAAACAACTCAAATCGTGGTAAGTACATGTATCAATCCAACTTTCAAGGTGAAACAAATAGTGTGAATGCTTGCAATTCAAATTTTTATCAAAACTTTTTTATATTTTTTTTAATTCTTAAAAACAATTTCAAGGGAGAATTAACTAATAAATGCTAAAAATCTGAAGTGACTAAATAACAAAAAATGGCACGTAATTGAGCGTGATAAATGTGAGAAGGTACAAGAGATGGGATTACACCACGTGATCAATTATTTTAATTTCTTAATTTATTGAATTAAAATATTCTGAGATAATATTGAATTCATAATCTAACTCTCGTTACAATTATAAATTGAATAATATATTTTTCAGAAAACTAATTTAAAAATGACACACTTTAAAAAGCAAAGATTTATACTCTTTGAAATCAATTACCCGCTAAGATGAATTTAATAAAAATTATACGGATCCTTGAATTTTAACACCGAATTAATATTCAAAATTTAGAAAGAAATAAAAACTATCTTTCGTTCGATTCCCAAAATTAAATATTAAAACTAAATTAATTTACTATCTCTCGATACGTAAACTAATTTGTGTCAATTTAGATTAATTCTCTTAGAAATATCACAATCAACTAAATTAATTAAATTAATATCATACGTGATTTCATCCCACCCCTTGAACGGAGTGTTTAGCCAAAAATTCTGATATTGGAACAAATGACAATTAATAAAATGTCATGAGATGACATCAAATTGAGAAAGAGAGGAGTGAAATACAATACACAAATTTTCTTGTCGAACTGCATTCTTGAAATTCGTCTCAATTATTCCACAAATATTCGCACTTGATTTATAAAATAAAAATAAAGACTGAACTTAAATATTAATCTAAAGTAAACTATTTTTTTTTTGCATTTTTCTATGCCTATTTTTTTATTCCTAATATGTAAAAAGTGAGTTTATTCTAGCCTGTGAGAGTTTCAGATGTCCTTTTTGTTGGTGAGATAATTGAGGGATTCCTTTTGCCAAGTCAAGATACAAACATGGGTTTGGGGGATAGGTGGATTCTTTTGAATGTAACAACCCGTGACTTTGGATACTGAGAAATTAAATTTTTGGAAAATAAAATTTAATTAAATTGGAGAATTTTTAAAATTTGGGAATTGAGGCCCAAAAATAGAGAACATTTCAAAGTATTCCGGATGATGATTTTGAGGGTACCATCGATCCCGGAAAGGTCGAGATAGTCAAAATGATTTTCATTGGGTTTTATTTCGTCTCCGGAATGTTTTTAAGTTAGTTTGACTCGAATTGGAGTAAACGAATCAATTAAATGTGTATTAACATTTAAAATTGGGTTTATTGTTTTAAGGGATTTAAAGGCTTACAGATCAAGCCTTCTCATTTGAGAGAAAAATCCCTATAGAGCAAAAGAAGAAGAGAAAGAAGAAGAAAGGAAGAGAGAGAGGAAGAAAATATTAGAGATTCCGGCCCAAACATGACATCGAGGATGATCCAACCTCTACAAATCTGAGGAAAGTGTTTAATCTTGCTAAATAAGTCATTTGTGTATTTCATTTCATAATTTGTGGGTTAAATAAATGAATTTTTGGGTATAAATATCAAAACCTAGATTTTGGGTTTAATCTTGAAATCAATGTTTAAATATGGGTTTAAATGGTGTAAAAATGGTTAGGATCAACTTTGGGTTGATTTATTGGCTTAAAATCATGTGGTGAAAAAGATTTGGAGGTTAGAATAGAAATTTTAGGGTTTTAAATTCGTGGGCTTTGTTGAGAAATGGAAATCGGCCAGGATATCTGGTATGGCCGGTCGACCGCCGTCTGAGGATCGATCGACCGCGCCTCAAGGGAAAAGCCTACTGTATTTCTTCGTAGGAAAAATTTGGACCCGTGATCGACCGAGGCTTTGGGACCGGTCGATCGGTCCCCTATTTTTAGCCCAACAATGGGAAATTCTTTTACCCCTTTTCTTTTGGAGTGTAATTCTTAGGGGCTTTCTTAATAGGCTTATTTAGGAAGGGTATAATATTAGGTTTAAGGAATAGGTCCCTAGGTCGAATAGGGGCTTGCTGGACTATGTTAAATTGATTCAGGAGGATGGGATGCCTCTTTTAGTAATGAAAGGAATATGGTACTGAAGTGATTGGCGGATTGTTTTATTATGATAGGGATGAATCATCATGAAATTGTTATAAATGCTATAGGGATAGTCTCTCTTGCCTATATGTGTATTAATAATGGATACCCTTAGGTATAGTGTGTGTGGGGGTGGAGGGGGGGGGGGGATCTCAGTGAGGACGGGAGTTCTAGCTTGAGGTCTTAAGTGAGTTTAGATATTAATGAGGACCGAAGAGAGAAGACGTCGCGTATCCTTAGGGAGTATAGACATAAGGAATAAATTGTGAATGTATTAAGATTTAGGGTTCATTAGAGATATTAAACCTTAGATGGGATGTTGAGAATCATGTGATTTGGCTATCAACTAGGTTAGGGTGGGTTTCCAATCTTGTGGGGATAGTCATTGTATATCCGGGTGAAATTAATATTGAGGATTCCAACAAGAAATGGGACCAAGAAATGAATTTAGGATAGAGCTTGAGGCTCATCGATTATTAATTATGTAATTACCTATGATCGAATTGAGTATTGTGGTTTGATGTACTTTCAGACATTGATGGAATGTACAGTAATTGTTATACATACATTAGTCTTTTGGGTGATAACCCTAAAGTTGGGTATATACATGTATTTTTGGGAGACTATTCATCATTGAAAAATGAATGAATATGCTTCAAGTGAGGGATTGTATTCACATATCAAGGTAAATTAAATGAGTTTCTGGTGACAGCTTGTATATTGAGGATTATGTATACTTATAACCGATTTTATATATCTTATACATATGAACGAAAATTGGTTTGTATATATAGATATATGAATATGTGAATATATGTATATATATCTGCATGAATACGAATGTATGGATATATTTATGTTGTGGATATACATTATATGGATATCTAAACCGTATATAATGGTTTAATGTTGAGCATATGATGGGATCATATGGATGTGTATATATTGTGCATGTGAACGATATATATACTTATGTGGTTAAGCACACCCCGCTCATGTTATCATTGGGAAGTTTTCGCGCAGAGGGTGAGCATCCTGGCTCAAAGAGTAGGGTGTGGATATTCCCCAGGTCATAGTCGTCCAGTGTGTTATTATGCGATTTACATTTCTTTTGGGATGAGACGTGGTGGGTATATTTCGTCTCATTATCGTTTAGGAGCTATGACCGCTTCTCGGGACGTCGTGTGCGTGAGTATATCACGAGGTGGGTGTCGTAGATCCCCACCGGGTGGTCCCCAGTATTGCTACGTGAGCCAGGCACTGGGAAGATGATAGCATGGTGCAGTTTAGCGGCGATATATATAGCCGGGTATATATGTGCATAGCCCCTGTACATCTTATGTAGTATGTACATTTGGTCATGGGAATGGATGATTGGTATATATATATATATATATATGGTTAGATTAAATGCCTATATATATATATATATATATATATATATATATATATATATATATATATATATATATATATATTTATATATCCTATAGATGAAAGGATATGGAATCTTTATGGAGTACATCTTGTATGATTATGGTGTACTAGATTGATGGGGGTTGATGTATCGCATTTAAGGAATATTTCGGTTACATCATCCCAAGGATATAATTTGGAGACTTGGAGTTGTTCTTCTGTGGTAATCTATATTTAGTAGTATTGTATGTATGGCATAATGGATCTCCAGGATCGACGTTAACAAGGAGTAGTGTAACGGGGTGGTTCCTTGTTTGGATTTCGCTTTGCGAGACACCCCACGCACGAAACGTAGTGCAATGTTGAGATTGGATAAAAGTTCTGCCTATAATTAGGTATGGCATAATGGATCTCTAGGATCGACGTTGACAAGGAGTAATGTAACAGGGTGGTTCCTTGTTTGGATTTCTCTTTGCGAGACACCCCACGCACGAAACGTAGCATAGCGTTGAAATTGGAGAGAAGTTTTGTCAATAATAATTTTTGTATGCATATTATTTAGAAGTTAAATCATATGATTCAACCCAAATGTAAATGGGTAATGTATTAAGAACTATAATTAATTAAATTATAAACCGGAATCCATTAAGCCTAATATGGCATATATGTTTGTAAAAATACTTAAGTGGGTTTAGAAAGAGTGGATTCTTAGGTTATGATAGGAAGGCAGATCTCGTGGGTATAGGCTAGGCCTATGATAAGTTAGGTTGTCCTTATAATTGGGGTAATTTAACTAAAATCCCAGGACACGAATAGGTGCGCTCCATTAGATGAGAGGTGAGTTGGGGATTCACGACAGTGCGATTCCACTTTAATTATGAAATAAGTGCATCGATATTTATTATGCACGGTTAACACACTTGCTAAATATTTTCACAACTCGAGCTCTGACCCATTTATTTTTCTCTCATGTCTGTATATGTATATATTACTATAGGTGTCCCACCGCATGGATGCCGGATGACTTTCTATCCAGAGTCTTGGGAGCCGTGACAGGTGCAGACTGTTGCGGGATGTCAAACATAGCTGCTTCCTACTTCGTTAAAAATCTAGGTAGGATCCATGTTGTATATCGGGTTTGTACCCAAGGGATAATTATTTCCATTTTTATATTTATTCCATTTCAGTTATTGTATTGGCTGTGACCCGACAGCTTATTCAGGTATATTCATTTATATATACTCATTTCATTTCATTCTAGCACTTCTCTAATCATGTACTCGTGTATGTTTTACCTTTGTTATTAGTTATTTAGTGATGGTTAGTTGTCTGTTGCATGTTTTATTTAAAATTTTAACATCTCGCTTATATGATACCGGGTAGTTAGTCGTATATTCTGTTATACGGACAGTTGATGTCGAGACTGAGCCAACTGAGACTCCTGATTTAATATAGTATAGGGCTGGCCACCCGTTATTATTTTAAGCGGGTTGTTACATTGAATTTGGGTTAAAATACTTCTTGATTTTGGCGAGATAATTGAGGTTTAGATTATGGGTTAATGGGTTTAGATGTAGGTTCGGGTTGTAATGATTTGGGCATACGGGTTTCATCAGTTTAGGCAGATTCAGAGCAAGGGTAATAGGGTAATGAATGAAGTTAGGTGAAATGGAGATGGAGGTCGTTGGTTGGATTTATAAGGTCGTCGGGTTATGGGCAGTTATGGTTTATGGGGTTTTGGATTGAGAAGATGGAATTGGGTCTTGGTTTCGGGTTTGGAAGCTTGGGTAGAGGTTGGGTTGAAGATCTGAGTTTGTATTTTGGTAGGATCTGAGTTGGGCAGCTCCAAGAATGGAGGTTCGGTGGATTGAAGAGGGTTTCGTTTTTAAGACGAGTTAAGGATGTCGTCGACCGGGTTGTTGGTTTTGAGCAGTTGGTCAAGGAGAGACAATATCATTTGGTTGTTTCCTGTCAGTGGTGGGCCCATGATTTTTTAGGGACATTTTTACTTTATTTGCAATTTCTCAACCCTAAAAACGTTAATTTATATTCACTCATTTTTTCCTCTCATTTTATTTGAAAACTTTTTTCAAAATAGCTCAACAAAATATCACCCTAAATTTTAAATAAGAAAAAAAAATCAACATAATTGCCCTAAATTTAAAAATTTATTTCAAATTATGTTTCGAAAATTAAAATTCGCCAAAAAAATGAAAAAACTAATATAATCACGGAATAGGCAACAATCCAATAACAAATAATCAATACTTTTATTTTTAAAATACTAATAAATCAATACCCAACAAATCTATATTTTCAAATTTTTAAACAAATTTAGACACAATAATTCATTTTGTAGCTCATAGTGTTGTTGTGTTGAAGGCTAAGAGTATGGCAGATAAGGTTGAGTGGTTAAACAAGCTGAGAAATGTAACTGGAATAAAAGGAGGTCTGGTGAAGGCTGAATCCGGTCTTCCCATGCAACAAAGTCTCTCTAATGGTTCTGTTATGAGTAACTGCGTTATGTCTATGTAAGAAGTGTTTCAATAGTAGTTTGTTAATAACTTTTTTACCTATATAGTATGATATAATTATAATATCTTCACTGTTATTAATAGGATGACGTGCGAGAAAATCTCAATTCACAATCTGAACTTGAAGACGGTGGTGATGAATGTTGCTGATGCATTTCAAGAAATTCTAGGACATCGCTCGGGATATATATGTGGTCGTGGGGTTGGTCTTAAACCCACATCATCGTAGTTTCTGCTATGAAAAAGGATAAATACATTGAGAGAGATAGCCAAGTTGTTGAGGCAAGGAAGGACCCTAACGAGGAAAGGAGGGAAGCAGATGAAGCAAGGAGAGAAGCTAATGAAGCAAGAAGGGAGAATGCGATAATGAAAGGAAGAATGGATGAGCTTAATGGAAAACTTGAGGCATTAAGTAACCTCGTAACACAACAATATAACTCTTTATGGGAAGCACATAACCCCAAACTTGTTTTAATTTGACATGCACAATTTTGGCTTTCTCTTGTTATTCGCTAATAATAATCCTAATACACAGAGAAGAACAAATATTTTTTATGTGGGCGGATGGGTGGGATATAATTAGGAAACGAATTTGATGTTAATGAATGTGATTTATCATATTTTTATTATTATTTTGCAAGACTTGTAAGTGAAATTTATAAGTGTACTTTGATTAATTTTCCAAAATTTATTGTCATTGTTTTTCAAAGTGATAATTCTAAACAAATTCTTTGTGTTTTTTTGCAGATTTAGTGGAAGCTTTTGTAGAGGAGAGTAACAATAAAGAATAATGATGGATTAGACCTATTTTATTTATTTTTTTGAATGGTATCACGTTTCTTGTAAATAATTTGCTTGAAATAGTGTTTAGCATCGGAACTTTTTGAGACAAAGATTTGTTTTTCAAGGATTGCTATTTTTATGAGCTATATAAATGTCAATGACTTTATTAGAATTGTGTATATGATTTATTTTGAGTATTATATGAAATTGGATGACAAGTAATAAAAACATGCGGAGAAATTAAGTTGTTACCAAAGCAACATGTATATGTATTGTGAAAAATATTGCATCAATTTATGGAGATTTTTTGCAATAAAAAATGTCATTTAGTGGCGAATTTAAATTGCTAAGAAAGTAGTTCCATACAAATTTAAGATCAAATGTGATGATTTTTTTGCCACGAAACAACCCTTTGGGTGGCGATTCTTTGGTTTGCTACAAAAAAAATCTTTTGGTGGCAAACTATCAACTATGGGTGGAAATTTAATATTTAAAAAATCATTCCATAGAAATTTAAGTTCAATTGTGGCGATTTGTTTTGCCCCGAAAGGTTACTTTTGGTGGTGAATTTTTATTTTGCTACAAAAAATAAACTTTTAGTGTCAAACTATCAACTATTAGTGGAAATTTAATCTTTATGAGATGCAAAAAAAAATTGCCACCTAAAGCGATGTTTTGGTGGCGAAGTGATTTTGTCACTAAAAAGTCAACTTTTAGTGGCGATTTAATAAATTTCCACGAAAACAATCTGCGGCACACCTTTAGTGGCAATAGCATGAAGAAATTTTTTTTTCCACTAAAAGATTTGGTGGCAAATTTTTTACAATTAGGTGCAAAAACTTATGTCGCTAAAAATCAATTTTCTTGTAGTGTATGCTAGACGCATCACATGTTTCCCAATCATCTTGTTATCTATATTGCATTTGGTTTCTGGGATAGGATACGATTAATATTGCACCTAGGTGAGAGGTGATGAGATTATCCTATGCGAGTGCCGATGGGAGACACCTACTTAAATATACTGTAATCTTGTATTTCAATTTCAGTAAGTTAATTCTTACAGCGCTGACCTAAATTATAAGGTTTGTGTAGACAAGGATAGCGGGACTAAAGGAATATCATACTTGCTGTCACCTATTGCTTCTTGAAGATCGATTTATTGATTCTAGTTTAGGCTGCTACTTCTTCCTATCTTTATTTATTTTGGATTATTTTATGGGCATAAGCCCGAAGTCATTTAGTTTTATTAGTCGAGATGTTATAATTATGTTAGATTTTATTTTGTTGAACGTGGATGTTGGATTTACTATTATCTCTTGTTTATTAATTCAATTCATTTCTACATTAAAATGTGGTTTAAAATATAAATGTTTATTCTCGGTCGATGCTAAGAATGATATAAATTGACAAGCAAGCCCCATCTTCGGCGTATCATGTCTGCCCAATCTTTACGTGAGAAAATGGGGGTTGTTACTTTTGGATACTCTAATCCAACTATCGTTAAATAACAGGAGAGATTCGGGCATTTTTAATAGTACGTCTAAGAAACTATATCCCATTTACAAGTAATAATTTGTGAACATTTGATCACAATAATTATTATGGATCTTCATATCACAAATCAATATAAATTATATGACTTTCAATTTGTACACTTTCAATTAAAACTCCATGTTTGATTGTGATATATTTTCTTTGAAACGTTAGGTCCAAATAATTTAGGGACTTCAAATACTAAAATTAGAACATAGAAAAGTAAAAGTTCCAAAGTTGAATAATTATGGTGTAGGTCTTAATATCATATGATTTGGTACCTTCCGATTGCAGCTAAAAAAGGTTATATGAGAATAGGCCTCAAAATTTAAATGTAATAATTTGTAAGCTTATAAGATCAAACTAAAATATAGCCATTTTTATATTTTAAGGCAATTAGTTCCCATATAGCTTAAAACCTAGGGAGGAAAAAAAACTAAAATAATTTGTAAGCTTATAACACCAAACTAAAATACCATAAAACATGGTGAAAAGAAAAAGTAATATTATAGGATGTACTTTAATTATTGATTACTAATCAATAATTCTCATATTTTTATAGACCTGATCAGAAGCTAAGTTGATTCATTCTTATATAAAAACTACAATGAAGAAGAAGTATAAAAATTTCTAATATTTAGAGCCGATTTTGAGGGGAGGCCAGGGAGGCGGTCGCCTCGGGCCTTGATATTCAATGCAATTTAGTCGCCCAAAAATTTTATCTGTGTATGTAAATTTATAGCGTAATATTTCAATTGTCACACAAATAATTTGTTAAAAGCTGAAGGGACAAACATTTAAACTTGTAAACTCTTGAAAATCATGTCGGAATCTTTTAGTGGTAACAATTCGCTTAAAATAATAATGGGTGGCCAACCCTATACTACATTTAATCGGGAATCTCAGATGGCTCTTTCTGAGCATCAACAGACTATACTAAAATAAGAAAGGCTAACTACCCGCAACTACAGAAGAGGATGCCAAAATTAAATAAAACATACAACGGACAACAGACAACAAACCAACAATATAGAACAAATGGAAATAGAAGAGTACACACAAGTACAATGAAGAAAGAAAATGCTAGAATTAAAATAAAATGGGTACACAAAAAGGAAATAAACCTGAATAAGCTGTCGGGTCACAGACAGTACAACAACCAAAATAAAAAGAATAAACAACTACAAATGACTCTTGGGTATAAATCCGATATACAATGAATCCTACCTAGATTTACAAGAAGTAGTAAGAGACTACAACTAAATCCCGCCATAGTCCGCAACTACCACGGCTCCCAAGACTCTGGATAGAAAAGCATCCGGCATCCATTCGGTAGGACACCTGTAATAATATATACATACATATATATAACAAAAGAGAAATATAAATGGGTCAGAGCCCGAGGTGTAAAAATATTTAGCAAGTGTGTTAACCAAGCATAATAAATCTAAATGCACTATTCCATAATTAAAGTGGAGTCGCACTCTCGTGAAACCCCAAACTCACCTCTCATCTACTGCTTGCACCTAATTGTGTCCTGGCACCTTAATAAATTTACCCTTAAGTTACCCAACACATCAAAGGACCAATTAACAAAATATACGCGTGCCCTATACCCAACTAACCTGCCATTCTAACATAACCCTCAAATCCTTTCCATTCTAATCACACTTAAATATATATTTCACATATATGCCTTACTAGGATATAGTGGTTCCAATTATTAACTTAAACCAGTTATAAGTCTTAATACGTCACATATTAACATTAATTACAATATAAAAGTGTATTCTATAAACAAATATACATACAAGTATTAAGGTAAAACTTCTCTCTACTCTCAACATTGCACTACGTTTCGTGCATGGGGCGTCTCGTAAAGCGAAATCCAAACAAGGAACCTCCCATATACACTACTCCTTGACAATGTCGATCGTAGGGATCCATTATGTCACACACAAATTCTATTACTACAACTACCTAAATATCAATTACTATCTAAGTCCATAATTAGAATCTATATTAAATCCTTGGGTCGACATAACCATAATTGTCGCTAAGTACGGTTCTTCAACCCTAATGAACTAGTACACCAAAATCACCTAAGATGTACTTCATAAAAACTTCGTAACCTCTTCACCTATAGGATATATACATACATACATACATATATATATATATATATATATATATATATATATATATATATATATATATATATATATATATATATATAATCAATCATTCCTTCCTATAACCACGTATACATAACACACATAATGTACACTTTGCAATACACAAGACATATGGCTATAGGATGCCAAAATACTGCACCATGCTATCATCTTCCCCGAATTACTCAATTTCTCCCGGGGTCACCACCCATCGAACTATTATCACACCTCCATGGCGATAAAATCAATCATAACGTATGGGAAGCGGTAATAGTTCCTAACCGGTCAAGTGATAAGGTCCCATACCCAAGAATTATCACCCCCAAAATAAAATCACACAAATAATAATGGACCACTATGACCTGGGGAATATCCACCCCTGCTCCTCAAGCCAGGGGCTCACCCAACATCGCGCAACTTCCCATGATAGCATCTGCCAGGTATGCTTCACACCATAAGTGTGTATATATATATATATATATATATATATATATATATATATCACACTATATACATATACATCCCTATGATCACATCATATAATCAAACCATCATGCACGGTATATATATTCTCGCCATAAGTACATACACATGTACATGTCTATTCATATATATATATCTACATATCCACATACATACACACTATCTCACAACCATATGTATGAAGTCCATAAACTTGGCTATACGCGTACATAGTCCTCATTATACTAGCAATCACTCCCAGCATATTAACTTAAAGCGTTATACAATTATGATCCCTCACTTTAAGCATATTCATCCATTGCCCCTTTGATATGAATAGTCATCCAATATATATATTCGACAATAAAGTTATCACCCCAAAGTTTAATGTATATAACAATCACTACACATCCCATCTATATCCGAAAGCACATCGATATCTAATAATAATTCCAACTATAAGTATACACCTAACTAATAGTCTGTAAGCCTCCAGCTAAACCTTAAATTTAATTTTATAATCCCTTCATATAGAAATCCCTATTTTTACTCCCACACAATTTTATTTAGAAACTAATCCGACTAGAATTACAACACAACGTATTCTAGTTGATAGTACGATTCCATCGTTCACAATTTCGCCTATGGTTTAATTGATCTTATAAACCCTTAATCTTATTGTATTACAATTTATTCCTTAAGTTAAAAATTACTAAGGATGCACGACCTCTACCTATCCTTGGTCCCAAACCATATATTAAATAGAATCCTATCACTATAAGGATTCGACACAAATACCGGGCTACACTTCCATTTCGTACTCTCACAACTCTTTCAAAAGGTCCTTAACCTTATGTCATAACTAGGCTCACTTATGACCTATAAATAGAACTCCCATCCTCAATGACATTCCCCACTATATCGATACGACTCTCTTCAATACATATGTATATATGTCTCCAAAATAACTCGATATGTACCCGCAATCTCATTATGCGAGAAACTTCCACTAAATCTCCAAAACATAATTAGTACATCATATAATCATGCCCACATCAATAAACCCAATCAAAAAGGGTTAGAAATCATTCTAGAAACACACCACCAAACAACCCTGTTTCCGAATCGATTCGGCATGGCCCGAATCGATTCGGTATCAAGGGCGAATCGATTTGCCCCATATGCAAATCAATTCGGTCCAAAGGACTTGGGAGTCTGTCTCAGGCCAAATCGATTCGCCTTAGGTCTGAATCAATTCGGTTATGTAGACCTGACACGTTTGCTCTAGCCGAATTGATTCCCTTTGGGGGGGAATCGATTCGGGTCTGTAAAACTTTGAAGGTTTCTTCTTCTTCACAAAACCCATGAATTCTAAACCCTAAAATTTTCCCTTATAACCCCTAAACCTTTATCAAATCATGATTCTAAGATAATAGATCAACTCAACTTTGATCCCAACCATCTCTACACCATCAAACCCATATATAAACATCAATTTCATGATTTAATCTGCAAAATCTAGGTTTTGACATTAATACCCCAAAATCCAATTCTTTTATCCACAAATTATGAAATGAAATACACAAATGAAATATTTAGCAAGATTAAACACTTGCCTCAGATTTGTAAAGGTTGAATCATCCCCGAAATCGATTACAAGAATTTCGTCCGCAAAATTTAAGATATGCCTAGGACTTCAAATCTCATCTAGTCCTTACATCTACCCTTAACATTATCATACATGCTGATATTCCCTATATGTAACCAACAACTCAGAGACACCAACCTCGGCCAAGGAAATGTCCAAGGTTACAAGGGCCCCAGATTGGCAACCAGCGGTCTTGTCCTAAGCAAGGTAGACTATGGCCGACATTACTAGTTGCCTCATAGTCAGACAATAGCTGAGGTCTTTATGATCCAAGGGGCACTTATTCATCAAGTCGTCGAGAGCCGACATCACGTTTACCTCATACAGAAACCTCGGATGGGTATAAGTCAAGGAAGCAAGGACTTCAACATCATCATAACCAACCTCGGCTGGAAATCAACCGATGTTCCAAACTACTCCTACATAACCCCAACCCAAGCCGATGCTATAACTCCACTTGCCTTACCACGACTTTCTTACTAATCCAAGATCATGATGAGTAAACTCGGAGTGGGAAGCATCCAGACTTCACCAACTTCGTACTCTTCCAGAACGAGGTTTGTGCCAATCGAAGACAACTAAGCCTTTACTCGCATATGTGTGGCTGGGAACACGTGTACTAAAATCAGTTGTAACAAATCAATCCCCTCATGTGGGGGAATATTTCATCATCATTCTCTACATGTGACAGTGACAGATGTCTTCATCGTATTGGCTAGATCAACACACACATGCTCATGGCATGCATGGAGGGTGCATTACACCCCCACGTACTATATATGCTTGCCTTCTCCTACATAGGAGAGGATCTGAAATCAATAACCCTAGCTGAAACTCTGTCAAATATACAGTAGAGAGAGAAAGCTTGAGAGATTGTATACATGGTCGTTAGTTCCTTATTCCAGTGACCTTACTCATTTACTTGCACAGTGGATGTAGGCTTGATTTGCTGAATCACTTATATATCTTTGTTCATCCTCTTATCCTCACCTTTTTCCACTATATATTCAAATACTCTTATGCTTCCATTGTTAACATTGAATTAAGCTTACAAACACCTTGAAGGGTGGTGCTATTTCCAGCATCATCATTTTGGCCCCGTCTGTGGGAACGAGAAGTTGTTTCTTCCCCTCTTTTTCTGATTAACCTCATCGGAGACTCTGGTGGTGAACCAAGCCTCACCCTTTGCGTGGAGCTGTTTCACCATTGAAAGAAGTCCTTTAAGGTATTAATCTCATCACCTACACCCGCTTTTTAGTGTTAACGTATGGCACCGAAATTACCACCACCTCTTCCACCGCCTGGTGCTGGAGGGCCTAGTTCTAGCCAGGCACCGCCTCAGTCCAAAATTGTAGAGATGGCAGCAGCCTTGAGGTCTTTGGCTGCAACGCAACAAGCAATAAAGGAGCGATTTTCACAACTTAGTCAAAATATGATGAGACCACCTGGGGTCTCACCGGAGATGATTACTCCGGCGGCTGTTCAGCCCCATCCTAAAGCCAGGGGACCACCCCAGGCACCGCGAAAAGACTAACCTACACCCCAGTGGAGGAGGGGCGTTGCTAACCCTAGGCGTTTATGCCTGGGGAGGAAAGGACACCCTTGCCCTAAGGATAGGTACGATGATTTGGAGGCGGAAGATGTTCCAGAAGATTGTTGGGATCCGTATGAGGTTTTAAATAACACAGTTCATCCTATCCAGTAGAGCCGAGGTTATGGAGGCAGAAGAGGTGAAAAATCCCAACAAAGAGGATCAGCTTTTGATCGATTGAGTATAGGGTCGGCCTTTGAAAGGCTCGGCCCAGTAAATAACCTAAGACAGAGGTTGTCAAGGTCGATAAGTTAATCCGACTCATAAAGGGAAGAAGGTCAATTTCAGCCTCATCTAGCCCGACCCCACAAAGGACGAGGTAGAAACCAGGAAAAGGTCAATAACCGACGTTGTGCTGCAGCTGGGGAACCCTCAGTCCACCCCTTGGAGGTGGCTGGGGATAACCTTGGCCCAGTCGACATTTCGAGGCAATTGAATGACTCCATCCAACGTCTTGAGGAAAAGATAGGAGATCTCATTAAAATTCGGGACCCGCTGTAGAGAGGTTTCCTAGAAGGCTCCCCATTCGTGGCCAGGATAGTGTGTTTTTCGACCCCTGCTAAGTTCAAACCGCTTACGGTGTCTCCCAAATATGACGGTAGCACCAACCCTGTACATCATATTGAGATGTACCAGTCAACGGCGGACATTTATTCAATATCAGATGAGATGAAGTTCCGTGCCTTCTCCGAGACTTTAACGGGAGTGACACACATCTGGTTTACTTCTCTTCCGAAGAATTCAATTAAGAACTTCAAGGGCTTGGCTGAACGATTCATTCACAATTTCTGTTTTGGGGTAAGGCCTCAAAAAAAGACCACCCATCTATTGTATGTCAAACAAGGCAAGAACGAGAGCCTAAGCAATTACATTGCTAGATTCAACAAAGAAAAACTCGAGGTTGAAGACTACGAAGAGAATATAACCATGACTGCCCTCATAGGAGATCTTCAAAAAGGGAATTTATTGTGGAAACTTGCGTAAGATCCTCCCAAGTCCATGGCATAACTATTGGCAAATGCGGGAAAGGTCATGAATGCTGAAGAGGCCATGGCCACAAAGTATGAGGATGAGAACGACGGTAGCAGCGAGAAGTTCCAAAGAAAGAAAACAAAAAAAAGAAGAGGGGAAGAGATGACCCTAAAAAGAAGAGAAACGACAGATGTCGTGATGATACCCCAGTAAGAAGAGACGATGACTCAGATAGTGATGATGAAGATGATCCAGACCTCCCACAAAAAGATGACAACACCCCAGTGAAGAGGGTTGGTATGATCTCCTTTGGTGTTAACACCATATGCAAAGGACTCGTAGGGGGTGGTTCTGAAGTGGTTGACCAAAAAGCTCATGTGACAGAGGCCAAGTCAGTGGCCAAACTTAAAGTGGTAAATCTGACATCTTCCGAAACCAAGCAAAAGAGAAAGAAGGTGGATATGGACACTCTTATAGTCAGGTTCTCCCGACTCGACTTCAAAGGCATCCTAGCTCCGCATGATGACCCTTTGGTAATCACAACAAGAGTGCATGGAAGCGAGGTACAGAGAATTCTCGTAGATGGAGGAAGTTCAGTAAATGTGATGTTTTGGCCCTGCTTCAAAAGCCTAGGCCTTAGCAGAGCTAGGCTGGTACCCTATCATCATCCGTTAATCGACTTTAGCGGTGAAAAGGTCCATCCGTTGGGCATGTATGATATGGACGTTCGAATGGGCGATGAGTGGCCTAAGAGGTTGTATCGAAAGATTAATTTTTTTGTTATGGACGAAAACTTCTTCTCGGCCTATAACCTCATCATAGGAAGAGTATCCCTTACAGAGTTTGAGGCTGTTCCATCGATGGTCCACAAGATGCTAAAATTCTCGACCTCCTATGGGGGGGAAGTGCACGGTGACCAGACCATAGCACGAGAATGCTACTTCAACTCAGCCGAAGAAAGAGGTTCCATAAGAGAGAAACTACCACGTATAACATTGATACACTTGACCCTAGAGATGAAACGAAGTTAAAGAAAGGAGAGGCTGCGGAAAAGGTAGAATCCATCGTCCTCAATGAGGAAAAACCAAAAAAAATCGTCCAGGTCGGTATAGCCTTAAAAGAAGAGATAAAGGAAGAGCTCATAAACTTCTTAAGGAAGAGGCAGAGTGTCTTCTCTTAGATCCACGCGGACATGCCTGACATCAACCCTGAGGTTATATGCCACAAACTCAACGTGACTAAGGATGCTAGGCCAATCAAAAAAAGACGAAGAGTTTCCTCTAGGGAGAAGTATGATGTCATCCAGGAAGAAGTCAGAAAGTTGGAAGAGGTCGAGTTTATCAGGGAAGTCATATATCCAGAGTGGTTATCAAACGCAATCATTATGCCCAAAGCCAATGGAAAATGGAGGATGTGAGTATATTTTACCGACCTAAACAAGTCTTGCCTAAAAGACAGTTATCCCTTACCTCGAATCGATCAGATGTAGATGACACTATAGGGCATAAGCTTCATGGACGCGTATTCAGGCTACAATCAGATTTTCATGGATGTTGAAGACTCAGAGAAGATAACCTTCATCATTGACAAGGGGACATATTGCTACAAGGTTATGACCTTCGATTTAAAAAATGTGGGGGCAACGTATCAATGTCTTGTGAATAAGATGTTTAAAAATCAAATAGGCAAAACTGTGGAAGTATATGTAGACGATATGTTGACGAAGAGCTTAAAGGCCTACACTCATGTGGAAGACCTAGAAAAGACCTTCAATACCATGGACTTGTACAAAATGAAAATCAATCCTGCAAAGTGTGTCTTCGGGGTAGGACCTGGGAAATTTCTTGGATTCATAGTCAATCAAAGGGGAATAGAGGCCAATCCTAAGAAAATAAAGGTTTTGCTTGACATGAAGACACCAAGGAGTATCAAGGACGTTCATAGGCTCACTGGAAGAGTAGCTACACTCAACAGATTTATTTCCAGAGGGACGGACAAGTGTCTTTCATTCTTTAAGGTGCTCAGAAAGGCCTTCGAATGGGATAAAGAGTGTTATGAGGCTTTTAACCAACTCAAGTGCTACCTCGAATCGCCCTTACTCTTATCTCGACCAATAGTGGGAGAGACGTTGTATGTTTATCTAGCAGTCTCTGAGTCAGCTATAAGGGCAGCCATTGTACGAGAAGATGTTGGGGTCCAAAGACTAGTACACTTCAACAGTAAGGCCCTTCAAGGGTCTAAACAGAAATATCCTCAGGTGAAAAAGTTGGCCTATGCTTTGATACATGCTTTGAGGAAGATGAAGCCGTACTTTCAAGCCCATTATATGGTCATCCTCACTGACTCCCCACTAAGACAGGTCCTCCACAAACCTGAGAAGGCGGGTAGATTGATGACATGGGCCATTGATTTGGGAGAATATGACCTTACTTATCAACCCAGGGTGGCCATTAAAGGGCAGGCACTTGCATATTTTGTTGCTAAGTTCCAATGGAAAGAGGCCGAGGTTGAGAATACCCTAGAGACCGCAGAGGGATCAAATAGCAATGTCTTTCGAGACCCATAAGAGGTTGTATCCAAGAGATATAGAAACAAAATAACCGAGAATGAGTAAGATCGGTACCTCTTCAAGCAAGGAATCATGTTAAAAGGGAGCTTCTCATCAGATAAAGACATCTGGAACCTCTTTGTTGACGGGTCTTCTTGCAAAAGTGGAAGCGATGCAGGGCTAATACTTTCAACTCCGGATGGTACCAACGTTGAATTTGCCCTAAGGTTTAACTTCAAGTCATCAAAAAACAAGTCATAATATGAACCCATGATAGCATGCCTCTCCTTGGCAAAGACCCTTAGGGTAAGACGACTCCTACTTCATTGTCACTTAAGGCTAGTTGTTATCCAAGTGTTGGGGGTTTATGAGGCCAAGGATGAAAGGATGGCCAAATACCCGAAGGGAGTACGAATGATACTAGAAGGTTTCAAAGAGGTAAAGATGAACATAATACCTCGACAAAATAACAGCCCCGCAAATACACTAGCAAGGTTAGCTACAACAAGAAGGATAGACATCAGAAGGAAAGTCCCAATCTAGATCCTGCCCAAAGCGACCATTGAAGAAGAAGAGGTTAGTAACCCTTTCCTTAATTTGAACCTAGGGGACTCATGGATGGACCCCCTTATCAGATATATCAGAGAGGGAAAACTTCCAGAATCAAAGCTAGAGAGGAGGAAACGGAGGTACAGAGCTGCAAAGTTCTCAATAATAGGAGATGTCCTATATAAGAAAGGATTTCTACTACCTCTCCTCAGATGTGTTCATCCCATAGAGGTTCTCTGCATCCTACAGGAGGTACACGAGGGTTCTTGCTCCAGTCACATAGGAGGAAGACATTTAGCGAAGGGGATTATTATGCTAGGATACTGGTGGCCGACCTTGGCCAAAGATGTTGCAGCCTACGTGAAGAGGTGAAATAAATGTAAAAGATTCTCTAATATCCCCCACCAACCTCATCAGCCTATGACGTCGATTAGTTCCCCTTGGCCATTCGTAGTATGGGGGATTGACTTGGTGGGCCCCCTACCAAGGGCTACAAATAATTACCGATTTCTGATAGTTGCCATTGATTACTTCTCCAAATGGGTAGAGGTCGGGCCGATGATCACAATTACAGAGAAGAATACTTTCCAATTTATTTGGAAAAACATCATATGCTGACATGGCCTCCCAAACACCCTCATCTCAGACAACAAAACCTAGTTCAATAATTCTTCCTTAGAAAAATATTACGAAAGAGTTGGGATAAAGAAATTTTTCTCTTCTCCTGGACGACCTCAGGCAAATGGTCAGATCGAAGTCACAAATAGAACAATCCTCGATGGGATCAAGAAGAGGTTAGAATAATCTAAGGGAAAATGGACTGAATAGGTTTATATTGGGTTATGGGCCTACATAACAATGTCTAGGACACCAACGATGGGAACCCCATTTATGTTAGCACATGGCTCAGAGGCCGTCATACCAATAGAAGTAGGACTCCCTACCCACAGGGTTCAGACCTATGATCTTGAGAAGAATGGGGAGGAGAGAATACTTAACCTAGATTTAATTGAAGAGAGAAGGGAAGATACAGAGATTAGACAGGCAGCTTACCAGTAGAGAACAACAAAGTTCTACAATTAAAGGGTAAAATCAAGACCCGTAGCTGTGGGAGACGTAGTGTTGAAGAAGATGTTACTGAAGGCAAACAAGCTTCACCCAAATTGGCATGGTCCTTAAAAAGTGATTGAGGAGGTTATATTAGGGACCTACAGGCTAGAAAACCTTGAGGGGAACCTTTCTCCAATCCTCGGAATGCTGATCATCTAAAAAAGTATTACATATGATGTTGCAAGAGTTTATATGTAAATGTATCTTGTGAAGAAATTATTAATGAGAAGATCAATTCTCGTATCAATTCTCGGTTCATTATGCTCTATTGGTAGAATTTATGAGGGTAACATCTTAGGTGATGACCTCAGAACTTATAACATCATAATTTGGTGACAAGGTCTGAGGTGAGACATTATTCTTGGATGACCTCAGACCTTAAACATCATTAATTTGGTGAAAAATTATTTATGAGGGTAACATCTTAGCTGATGACCTTAGACCTTATAACATCATAATTAGTGACAAGGTATTAGGTGAGACATCATGCTTGGATGACCTCAGACCTTAAACATCATTAATTTGGTGAAAATTTATTTATGAGGGTAACATCTTAGCTGATGACCTCAGACCTTATAACATCATAATTTGGTGACAAAGTCTGAGGTGAGACATCATGCTTGGATGACCTCAGACCTTAAACATCATTAATTTGGTGAAAAATCATTTATGAGGGTAGCATCTTAGCTGATGACCTCAGACCTTATAACATCATAATTTGGTGACAAGGTCTAAGGTGAGACATCATGCTTGGATGACCTCAGACCTTAAACATCATTAATTTGGTGAAAAATAATTTATGAGGGTAAGATCTTAGCTGATGAACTCAAACCTTATAACATCATAATTTGGTGACAAGGTCTAAGGTGAGACATCATGCTTGGATGACCTCAGACCTTAAACATCATTAATTTGGTGAAAAATTATTTTTGAGGGTAAGATCTTACCTGATGACCTCAAACCTTATAACATCATAATTTGGTGACAAGGTCTGAGGTGAGAGATCATGCTTGGATGACCTCAGACCTTAAACATCATTAAGTTGGTGAAAGATTATTTATGAGGGTAACATCTTCGCTGATGACCTCAGACTTAGTAACATCATAATTTGGTGACAAGGTCTGAGGTAAGACATCATACTTGGATGACATCAGACCTTAAACATCAATAATTTGGTGAAAAATTACTTATGGGGATAACATCATGCTTGGATGACCTCAGACCTTAAACATCATTAATTTGGTGAAAATTTATTTATGAGGGTAACATCTTAGTTGATGACCTCAGACCTGTTAACATTATAATTTGGTGACAATGTCTGAGGTGAGACATCATGCTTAGATGACCTCAAACCTTAAACATCATTAATTTGGTGAAAAATTATTTATGAGGACAACATCTTAGTTGATAGCCTCAAACGTAGTAACATCATAATTTGGTAAAAAGGTCTGAGGTAAGACATCATCCTTGGATGACCTCATACCTTAGACAATGTTATAAGGCTTAGGAAGACACCATTATATTGAGGCTTCAGGCCTTAACACAAACACATTGTATGACATAGAAAACCATTCAAAGAACATTGGGCAACTAAGAAAGAAATCCCTCTTAAGAGGTTGATATAGCATAAAGTTAAGAGTTACAAACCAAAAGGTAACATAATTTGTCATCAGAAGTTACAGATCAATGTTAAAAATTACAAGGGGTTCACAAAACGAATTTAAGTATCTACAATCTCAGGGTTAGTAGCCATGCCTCCATCTCCCTGGCCGAGGTTGGTCACTTCTAACCCATCATCTTGAGGACCAACATCTTCAGTCCTGGTATCTTCTTGGGGAGCAGTCTCGGCAGGTGCGTCACCTCCTTCCTCCTTGACCTCTTGTAAGGCCTGAGCAAACTGAGGATTAGCGTAACCCAGAACAATGAAGTCAGAGGATGCCAGGCTCCCTGACTCTTTCTCCTTCATTGCATCCCATTTGCTAGTGGCCTTAGCACCCCTTTCGAGGTACTCGAAGCTAAAGCTGACAAATTCATCAGAGACCTTATAGTCCTCTATGATCTTCTCTGAGGCATCCTCTAGATCACCCTTCACAGCAACGTCAGCCTTGTATTAGAGAGAATCGATATAGGTCTTCAAAGAAGAGCTATGATCCTTTTTAAGCTTGCCCATGTCCTTCTCCAACTGCTTGAGATTGGCTTCAGACTTCTCTAAGGAAGCCTTCAGACTCTCCACTTCAGCATTCAGAGAAACCTCAGTGTTTTGGGCCTCTTTGCCCTTCTCAATTAGAGGAAGTTTCCCCAGAGTCCAGTCGAAAAACTAGTGAATAGTGAGGAGACCCTGCAAAACATGTGAAGAAATGCCAGTTCAAGATTTGGTATATTTCAAAGTCGATGTTACACTTGTTCAGCAAAAGCAAAAGCAAAAAGTCTTACTTGGATAGATCGATGGAGGGCGAACTCGGCCAGCAAAGGGGTGTCCAGAGAGTGGTAGAAGCATTTGTCATAGTCAGTCATGACGGAACCAATAGCATCCAAGTTATTCAGACTCTTGCCGATAAGACTGTCACTGATCTTTAGTTGCTCCAGATGAGCAACTTACACGTCCTCAGAGGAGATGGGGATATAACGATCCCCCTTTGAAGTTTTCTTCTTCATCCTCTAATGCTCAGGGGAAGGTTCAGTAGATCTCCTCTTCTTGGAGGTCTCGACCCTTGAGGTAGTAGGAGGAGGAGGAGGTGCAATAAGACCAGCTTTCTTCACAATCTTAGTAAGACTGAGGGCTACCATCTCCCGAAGATCATCTGAAATTCCTTTTGGATGCTCTTCAAATAGAAAGATCTGAGTTAATAGATCAGAGACATAACAAAATCAGAGGTATAACTTGTTGAAATAATAAAGTAACTTATGGATATCGATTAGAGGACTCCCCCCAAGGCTAGTCTCAGAGAGGTAGTCGGGGTCATCAAATGCTCTTACTTGACCAACAGACCATGTTCCCCCCGATCTTGAAGGTCTTTGACCTTTTGAAGGTTATTCTGGCTTAACCCAGGGTTGGCCCTAGCAGCCATTGACACCTTTCCCCATCTCAGGGGTACTCTCGGCTCTAAGGATGAAATGGGGGCACAGGGACCAAACTAACATGACCCTGAGGCAAAAAAGTATCATGGTTTCTAGTTATGGCTCGAAGTTTGGGTAATAAGTAACATCTTCTTATTGGACTTTCGAGCTAAGAAGTGGTAGTAACTCAGGTGATTCCTAGAAGAGGAGGGGACGTATAACCCTTTGAAGACCTAGACGGGAAGGTCTGAATGGTGGACTACCCTCCATAAGACTATAGCTCCAATTTTCACCCTTCAGGCATTGGGGGATAACTGGGAATGAGCCAAGTTAATATAGGACAATATGGCCATAATTATGGGATGAATGGGAAGATGAAATCCTAACTTAAACATCTGCTCATACAAGCAGATCTCACCATCTCGGTCGCCAAAGGCCCTTTCGTCCCTCAGAGGTCTCTTAAGTTTTATGGAGGGACCTATAGACTACAGATATCTATAGGCTAGGAGGTCGAGTTCGCTGGCAGTGCTCTCTATCTTGGTTGTCTTCGAGGTGTCAACATCGCTTTCGCTATCATCATCCTCATCTCGGTCAACGTCGGCTGGAGCAGACGAGGGAGCACCATTAGGGAACCTCTGAGCAAACTCAGCTCATGTGGTGACAGATAATGGAATAACATCAAGGATTGGTGGAAAAATCACACTAGGTCCTATAATTTTGACATCAGAGGAAGAATGCAAAATGCTAGAACTCTTGTTAGACGAGGCTCGGCTGGAAACCTCATCTTGGTTAGGGGCTTGATCCATCCTGATGGAAAAATCCATGGCTTCTTGAAAAGAATCCACAGACATAGGGTCTGAGGTTGACGACTCAGACATAAGAATGGGTTCTACTGGGACCTCTACAGGAAGAGATGGCTCAGGATATACCACTTTCAGATGGGGTGGAAATATAGGCCTGAGAGGGAATGCCTCTGCCCTACGAGCTTCCTTTTGGGCTCGTTCTATTTGCCTATTCTTATCTATTTTTTTCTCCCTAAGAGAAGGGAATTCCTGTAAGAGTTGATAAAGGGGTCTGAGCATATGGGGACGACCTTACACTTATGGACTCAAGCGAAAAACAAACAGGATTAATACTGGAAAATGCAAGAACAGTCCACTGAGTTAATACTCATAGGCTCATTGAGAAACTCATAGGCTCATTGAAAAACCTAAACTACTGCCGAAAAACTCAAGTTAATACTGGAAAATGCAGCAAATAGAAAAACAAGGCTGAAAAAATGGCAAAGAAGAGGTAATAAATAATACTTGATGAAATACGAAGAGAAAAAGGGGAAGATTGGCAAGAAAATTCCACCATACGCACTCTTGATCAATCTCTGGAAGAGAGAGAAAGCAAAGAAGGTTCAGGAAGGAGATTGAAAGGAAATGAAGAAGAAAGAGAGAAAAAAGGATGAAAACCCTCGAAATCCACTTGCACGCACCCCAAGGCCCATCATTGACTTGGGAGCCCAAAAATCCACAATCGTTGCACTTGCTAAGCACGCAGCCTACTTCAAAAGCTGACACTTGTCAAGAAAATACTGGCACATAAAAAAATCCAACCTCGAACATATATACCCCTTAGTCACCTGTTCATATAGGTAACTAAGGGATAGGGGGTGATTGATATGCCCTATTTGTACCCAACAGCTCAGAGACACCAACCTCGGTCAAGGAAATGGTCGAGGTTACAAGGGCCCCAGATTGACAACCAACGGTCTTGTCCTAAGCAAGGTCGACTATGACTGACGTTACTAGTTACCTCATAGTCAGATAACAGCTGAGGTCTTCATGATCCAGGGGCACTTATTCATCAGGTCATCTAGAGACCACATCATGTTTACCTCATACAACAACCTCGACTAGTTATAAGTCGAGGAAGCAAGGACTTCAACATCATCATAACCGATCAGTCGATGTTCCAAACTACTCCTATATAACCCCGACCCAGGCCGATGTTATAACTCCACTTGCCTTACCACGGCTTTCTTACTGAGCCGAGATCATCATGAGTAACCTCGGAGTGGGCAGTAGCCATACTTCACCAACCTCGTACTCTTCCAAGCCGAGGTTGGTACCAATCGAAGACAGTTGTTCTTTACTCGCACGTGTGTGGCTGGGAACACGTGTACTAAAATCATTTGTAACAAATCAATCCCCTCACGTAGGGGAATATTTCATCATCATTCTCTACATGTGACAGTGACAGATGACTTCATTGTATTGGATAGATTATCACAAAAATGCTCATGGCATGCATGGGGGATGCATTACACCCCCCCACACACTATATATTCTTGCCTTCTCCTACATGGGAGAGGGTTCGAAATCAACAACCCTAGCTGAAACTCTGTCTAAATATATAGTAGAGAGAGAAAGCTTGAGAGATTATATCCATGGTCGTTAGTGCTTTATTCCAATGAACTTGATCATTTACTTGCACAGTGGATGTAGGTCTGATTGGTTGAACCACTTATATATCTGTGTTCATCCACTTTTCCTCACCGTCTTCTACTATATATTCAAATACTCATATGCTGCCATTGTTAATATTGAATTAAGCTTACAAACACCTTGAAGTGTGGTGCTTTTTCCAGCATCATCACATGCCTCTACCACTTCTCATGTCGAATCATATAAACTCTAAAATCAAACTAACTACCCAGGGCATCAATACACCCTATACCCGAGCTCAACTCATAGCAACATAATGCGGCTCTACAAGCCTCAAATCGTAATATAACTCTCAATAATTTCTATAGTAGCATATTAAGTATATATAAAAGTTTGAAATTTCCAATGGTTGAACTCTTGTCAATTCTTGACATAAGCTACCTTCATGCAAGGGAGGTCTCGCAAGCAAAATCCAAATAACGAACCCTCCCAATACACTACTGTGTAGCTATGTTGGGGATTGAGTTCAGTTGAACCAGGATTTAGGTTTTATTAAAGATTTTCAATTTATAGATATTGCGCGAAGGCCTATATAACAATATAATTTCAAATAATTTCATACATTTCAACACACCAATCAAGCACCTTATTCTCTACATAAGTCCCCAACAAATACAATACTCTCACTAATACCTAGTTCTCATAACTAGCACAACCCTCAGCTAAATTTCCTGCTCAATAATAAATCTGCTAAACTCTGAACCTCCTTAGTTCTACAAATCCTTTACATCACATTAAAGCAAGGCCACAAAGTAAGTCCTTCCCTTATTGGAACACTACAATTACATACAACTAACCTAACTACAAAACAACAACCTTAATAGTCCGCACTTCCGAAAATCAATAACAAAATTGTCTATTGTCTCATCACGAGAAAATATGTTGTCCCAAAAGTACCATACAAAGACCACACTTTCTCACTCCTTCCTCGAAGTAAATTCCATACACACTATGGTTATATCTACTAACCACTCATAAACCTTACATGCAACACTCCCAAAATCTCATAAAGCGTGACATTAAACCCAAAGAAAGGTATTCTACCTTATACTTCCATAACCCAATTGTTTTACTTCATTCATGAATCCTTATTCAAAGTCCTCTACTTCTTCCAGGACAATCTTTCTTCATAAATCCTAAATCTCCTCAAGAGAAACATCTCCCAGAAAATCCTTCATAACCATTTTGAAGGACAAAACGCAGTTACGACCCCTGATAACTCCTTCAGTCCTACTCAACGAACCTGAGTCTCCAAATTTCTTACTCCCTTCTTAAATAAAGACGATATTCCTAACAATGGGACAATGCTACCTACCTTCCACGGGTAAAAGTCAGCATTAGCTGGCTTCCTAACAAAGGTTGACGGCTTTCTCAATCTAAACCTCCCAAGGACTTCACTATATGCCTCTCCTCAAAACTTACCATATTAAGTCCAAGATTCACCATTCGAGTAAATTTTCCTTTCTTACTCAACAACTGATAGATTACCTAGAATCACCACTAGAAATCTCCTCCTTATCTCCGCCTGAATCAAGGAAAACAAATACCTCCAGTTAAAGCATTCCCAAAATATGTTATGGGCATTTCATCTCTCATCTTGTCCCTCCCTGGATGACATATTCTAGGTGATGTCTGAAATGAGAGCAAAAGTTGTCAGAACGTCAATTGAGTGAGTACACCTCGCAGAAGAAGATCAATGCAGTGAACACAACAATCCTAACAGTAGGGCTCTACCTCAAGGACATTAACGGAAGGGCGCAGAAAACCCGCACAGATCCTAAAGACACTAGAACCTGATGCTCCGATACCATATGCAACAACTCGCTTAAAATAATAACGGGTGGCCATCCCTATACTACTTTTAATCAGGAATCTCAGATGGCTCATTCTCAGCATCAACAGACTATACTAAAATAAATAAGGTTAACTACCCAAAACTATAGAAGCGGATGCCAAAATTAAATAAAACATACAACAGACAACGAACCAACAATATATAACATATGGAAATAGAAGAGTACACACAAGTACAATGAATAAAGAAAATGCTCGAATTAAAATAAAACGAGTACACAAAAAGGAAATAAACCTGAATAAGTTGTTGGGTCACAGACAGTACCACAACCAAAATAAAAAGTATGAACAACTACAAATGACTCTTGGGTATAAACCTAATATACAATGAATCCTACCTAGATTTACAATAAGTAGTAAGCGACAACAACTAAATCCCGCCACAGTCCGCAACTGCTACGGCTCTCAAGACTCTGGATAGAAAAGCACCTGGCATCCATGCGATAGGACACCTGTAATAATATATACATACATATATATAACAAAAGAGAAATATAAACGGTTCAGAGCCCGAGGTGTAAAAATATTTAGCAAGTGTGTTAACCGTGCATAATAAATCTAAATGCACTATTCCATAATTAAAGTGGAGTCGCACTCTCGTGAAACCCCAAACTCACCTCTCATCTACTGCGTGCACCTAATCGTGTCCTGGCACCTTAATTAATTTACCCTTAAGTTACCCGACACATCTAAGAACCACTTACCAAAATATACTCATGGCCTATACCCAACTAACCTGCCATTCTAACATAACCCTCAAATCCTTTCCATTCTAATCACACTTAAATATATATTTCACATATATGCCTTACTAGGATATAGTGGTTCCAATTATTAACTTAAACCAGTTATAAGTCTTAATACGTCACAAATTGACTTTAATTTAAATATAAAAGTGTATTCGCTAAACAAATATACATACAAGTATTAAGGCAAAACTTCTCTTTACTCTCAACATTGCACTACGTTTCGTGCGTGGGGCGTCTCGAAAAGTGAAATCCAAACAACGAACCTCCCTTGTACACTACTCCTTGATAGTGTCGATCATAGGATTCCATTATGTCACACAAAAATTCTATTACTACAACTACCTAAATATCGATTACTATCTAAGGACATAATTATAATCTCTATTAAATCCTTGGGTTGACATAACCATAATTGTCGCTAAGTACGATTCTTCAACCCCAATGAACTAGTACACTAAAATCACCCAAGACGTACTTCATAGAAACTTCGTAACCTCTTCACCTATAGGATATATATATATATATACTAGTAGAATGCCCGTGCCTAAAGTCACGATGAAACATTCCAAAGTACGTAACAGTAAAACGACTAAATTTTCAAAGTGAATACTTGTAAAATGGCAAAAAAATTCATTCCCCAACAAAAAAAAATGTAATTAAAAAAAAAATAATCATAATCTTCTTTGTTTAAAGGACTATCTAAATGTGTAAACAATTTAAGTAGAGTTGTATTACAACACACATGTAAAAACAATTTATTAAATTTGGACAAAGTTTCCTTTATTTATAGCACTATACACCCTATTAAGAAAAAAAAATCCACAACAATATTATCCATCCTGGACCTGGAATAAACATCATAATGATCACAATTATACCATTATGAAACATCACTATAATACAAAAAAATTGTTTACGACGTAAAGTGTAAATATTGTGACCTATTTTGACACAAAATTTGAGCCATTTTGGACGAAATTTTTCCATGTGTTGCCAAATATTGTGTTCACGTGACATTTGTTTTGATGGTAAATCTAGACCAGCACATGATTTTCACACACTAACACGCCGTCTATCCATTGGTTGCCGGTTTTTTGAATAATAATGAGTGAACTCCAAACACCAACCAATGCATACACGACATACCAGTGTCTACAAAAATGTGTCTGAATCTTGTGTCGATGTAGAATTAATCTTGTTTTGCTGTCCAAATTTGTTTTTCTACCCTAACTTTTTCCTTTATTTTATATTTTTTTACCAAGATGTCAAAACCAATGTTGCCTATTTGGTTAAAGGTTGAATTTTGACCATATTGCTAATGACCATCTAGAGTTGGTTAAGTGTTTATTTTGCACAATAAAGAATCAAAATCTGGGTTTTGTCAAAACAAAAAATATTCTTATCAGTGTTGGTATATTCTTAGCATGCTGCAAAATAATAGTGGAGCGAGTACTATTTATGCCACCACTTATAAAAATTCAAAAGAAAAAGGACGTGAATGGGCATTTACGCAACTGGTCTATTGCGTCAGGGACGAAGCTCACATATTTTGGGGAGAAATGACTAAAATAGCTTTTGGCTAAAATAAAAGATTGTCAAGAGTTCCAAACATCCACTTCTATCTTGCAATATGGCTTTTACAATGACTACAATAAAACCAAGAATTATTATACATTTGTTAAAATCTTTTCATATTAAGGAAAGATGGAAATTCATCCAGTCTTCATGTACTCAATCCATACCTCAAGTGTCATGTTCAGATAGAATGAAAGCTTGAATAAGGATTTTAAGAGTGTGTATTTGATCCGGTAATCCTGATACTACTACAACACCTTCAATGGCTACAGGTCTTGGATCATGTACAGCTACATTTGCACCGAATATCTATATTAAAAAAAAGATTATATTAATAAACATTGTACCACACCATACTCTAGTAAATTTAATAAAGTACAACGAAAACAAAAGCAATGAGCTTTAGCACATGCTAGAAATGGATCACACCCCTTTGAAACAATTGTGGGGTTGTGTAGCTCTATTTGGGATTTATTTCCTCTTTAGAGTTATTTTAGATATAAAACGAAACAAAAGTAACACCAATAAATACATGTACCCACCTGCCTTATTTGAGCCAGGTTACTATTGTTCTCTCCGTAAACATAGGTCAATAAAAGCTGAGGAATTACCACCTCAACACTTGTGCTTTCCATAATGGGTGCTTGCTTCTGCTGCCCAAAATCAATTTTAGCATACTATAGTACAAAATTAGCTAAATTTTTTGCTAATTAGCTATTGTGTAGAATTAGCTAAATTTTCTGCTAATTAGCTACAGTGCAGAATTAGCGACAGAAACTACAACACATAATTAACTACAGTTTTTGCCAAACCGAGTATAATCACCAATCAAAAAAATTTCTAAATTTATCTACAACACATAATTAGCTGAAGTTTTATCGAATTAATAGTACATTATTTTCTAAAACACTACACTAATGATTTGCAAAACCAAATTGTAAAATATTAAATATCATGAACCGAAAGGATTAATCATTACCTAGTTATCTAAAAGACGTTACACTTTGAGTGAAGTAAGGACCACGGGAAGTTTCCACCATACTGATTTCGTAATGAGAACCGAGACAAATATGGAAAGAGATAGGTGAAGTTTGGGCCTAGAAAGACAAATATGAAGTAAGGACCATGGGAAGGAAAAAAATACTACAACACTTTATCAAACCTGTTATATAGGTGAAGTCTGGGAAGGAAAAAAATGCAGTAACACTCTATCCTCATTAGCTTTTATGGCTTCATCAAAAAATTGATATAAAAAGACTTGATCAAACCTGTAAAATAAAAAAAATTAAAATCATGTTATATTTAATATGAATTTTATGTCTAATATTTTCAAAATGTCTAATATGAATCTTGTTATATCTGTTCCCACAAAATCTAATAATTGTAGATCCTATTATAACAAAATAATCCGCCCTTATTATATACACCTTAAGTTTGTTGGGTCCAACTAAATGGAAAACCAAAATATCTCCTTCAAGCAATTTATGTCCAACATCAAATTTTTTCCACCCTACACTGAGCCCTGTCTTGTCTGCAACGTATTTGAGTTTGAAATGTTCTTCGCCTTCATCTTCCAGTGTAACAGTAGTGTCGTTCATTAGTAAGTGTGACTTACATAATGGAACTGGAAGGCTCATCCAGAAACTAATATTAACCTGCGATCTAACCAACAACTTTAAAAAGCTAGGGGATTCAGATACTAAGCTCAATCGAAGCTCCTCTGCTTGAACCATACTTCTTCATGACAGTAGACATTTTTCTAGTCCAAAACAGTTTTTCTTCTCATTTATTTATGCTACTGTTATTAGAGTCCAAAACAAAAGGTCTGTGCTACAACAACCGAATCTTAGAAACAGCGGGAGAGAAAGCTATAAGAACTACACAACAAAAATCAGATCAGCGAAACAACAACTGAATCTACGATAAACACAAACTGGATGAACTTCCTTATGACAGTCTTGTCTTTTAATTTCTTCATTGCTGATTAGATATAATATATAGGCAACGTATTTGCAAAACGAATTTCAACTTCATTATCGATCAAGTATAGTATATATCTAGTAAAAATTTCTTAGAAATAAATTTATGTTAATGGTGTGGACAGCACACAAAAACAGATTGTCAAAACTTACCTACTTTTTGAAGTGTCATTGAAATATACATATGAAATGCATACAAATAGGATGTGTGAAATGTCTTAAGAATTCAAATTCTAATTCTCTTATTCCCATTAAATTTGAACTTAACTATAGAAAATGTGATTCAATGATCTTGTAGGCATGCCAATTCTTGCATATGTAGGAAGTGTCAGTCACTAATGATACTGAATTATGCATGAAGGAAGTGCATTAGCAAAAATTTATAGATAATGGTAGTAGCCTCGCACCTTACTATACTTTCTCTCGTCAAGGCTTCATAAAATCAATTATAATGCCTGCAAAGACCAGTTGACGAAATTTGCAAGGAATGAATTTCAATAGATTTATCTGTGAAATATAATCTGCTCCTATGATGTGTAAAACATAAATAGCAATACGAATATATAAGTTCATTTTATCAAGCATCTTGTTGGAATTTAAAATTCTGTGTATAAATTCTATCCACCATAAATGCTTACGAACTAAAATTCAATCACGAAAGCCTGAAATTTTTATGACTCCAAGTCCCGTGTCTATCTCTACAACTCAAATTACAGGAACATGTGTTACAAACATGGATATAAAAATCCCATTAACAACAAACCCTAATATATAAAAATCCAATGAATGCATCTACAAAAAAACCCCAACAAAAAGTCACCACAATAATGAACGACCTTACTTTGTCAAGTTGTCAACGACATGGCATACAATTTGTGAAACATTGAGTAGGCATGCTTCTAATGAGTCATATAAATGAACATAGTAGAAATAATACAAATAAAGCCTAAATCTGTTGTCCACTTAAATTGAAAATGAAAAATAGAAAAAAAGAGTGATGTTGAGATCAAATTACTAACCCTATAAGAGCTTCAAGTTCTAACTGATAGGGGCATATAATTTATATTCTAACTATCATCTGTACCCCCATGATTCCAATTGGAAATAATGTTTTGCCTAAATTGGCAGGGTACCCTTAGGTCAACAGACCATTGATAAACGGTGCAGGCTAAGTTTGGCTACCGCGGATAACCATTCGACAACTCAAAATTTACACAACCACCGTCCTGATCGCTATCTTACACCCTCCACACCCAATGAGAGAATAAAAATGGCATAATCTCATGGATGAAATTTCAAAACATATTTGACAGCTATAAATTTCAAAGGTAATACAGAGAAAAAGTATAAGAATGTATATAACAAATTGACAAAATATATGTTCAATACTATATATCTGATGCAAAAAAATGTATAAAAAAGGCAATCTTTTTTCACCCTGGCATTTGCAAGTGCCAAATGTAGTGCAAAAGTCCTATATAAATCCATGTGGCCATTGAAATTCCCTTCGGATCCTTCATGATGATTGCGCTTGTTAAATTCCAAAGGCCCAGTAACAAACACCACAAACAATAAAAACCAAGTTCAATACAAAAACATCCAAAAAAAATAAGAATTTTTACATCAGCATACACCCTAAAGATTATAAAATTACCATGAAAAAGTACATGAATTTTGAAATTTATAAATATGTGTGAGAACTTTTTTTGGGTGTGTGTGTGTTGGGGGGGGGGGGGTGTTTTGAACAATAGTTACATTTTTCTGTTGAAAACATTGTTGAGTTTACCAAATCTGCAATAAGAAGTATAATACATCCGCAAGCTTAACAAATCTACAAAAAAATATTATGAAAACTCCACTTAAAAATACTGAATTACAACAATAAACATGGATGGAAACATATCAAGAAAAAAATGGAAACAAACATATAAATTATTTGAAAATGACATTGAGAATAAATCTCAGAAATGCTTTAGCATCAATACAATGGCATTCACATGTTCATATTTTAGAGTTGAAACAAATTTGGGTGGGTTAGTTCTCACCTAGCACTTAAAGGAGAACAAATTGTAAACAAAAGGTTGTGGCGCTTCTTGAATGTTGAGGAGATGGTGACAGTTATGAGATGATAATGTGTTCAATAATGGAGAGAGGTTGAGATAGGAGAGAACCAAGTAGCGTGAGAAGTGAAATGAGGAGAAACATACACCTCATTTTTCTTGAGTCGTGTGCTCTGTCAAACTGCATAGACAATATAACTGTACAATTGTTCAAAACATACTACAACTGTCTAAATAACATAATACAACTGTTCAAAACTATATTGTTTAGATAACATACTACAAATCTTGAATGAGGTTTGCAACTGCTAAAAATACAAAACCTTAATGAACTCGTGAGGTTGGCATGTGGTGACAGTTTTGGAATGTTTTGTTCCAAAACTACAATGACTTAGCCAAGTATAGATTTCAAGGATAGCAGTGTTGTTTAATTGATTTTTTGCATTTCGTAATCACTTAAAGATAATGAGTTAGAATTAGGTACCTCATCAGGATCCAATCCTTGAAGGCGAGGGCCCATCCAATCATGAATAGTGATAATGTTGTAACACCCCACGACTCTGGAGACTGAGAAATTTAATTTTGGGAAAATTAAATTTAATTAAATTGGAGAACTTTAAAATTTGAGAAATTAAGTCCAAAAATAGAGAATATTTCAAAGTATTCCGGATGATATTTTTGAGGGTACCATCGATCCCGAAAGGGTCGAGATAGTCAAAATGACTGTCATTGGGTCTTATTTCGGCTCCGGAATGTTTTTAAGTTGTTTTGACTTGAATTGGAGTCAACGAGTCATTTAAAGTGTGTATTAACATTTAAAACTGGGATTTTGTTTTAAAAGGGTTGGAGGCTTACGGATGAAGCCTTCTCAAATAGAGAGAGAGAGAGAGAAAAAGGAAGAAAGAAAGAAGAAGGAAAAGAAGAGAGAGAGGAAGAGAAGGCTTGGGATTTCCGGTCCAATCGCGACATCGAGGACGATCCAACCTCTACAAATCTGAGGCAAGTGTTTAATCTTTCTAAATAGCTATTTGTGTATTTCATTTCATAGATTGTGGGGTAAAGAAATGGTTTTTGGGTATTAATGTCAAAACCTAGATTTTAGGTTTAATCTTGAAATCAATGTTTAAATTGAGATTTAATGGCATAGAAATGTTTGGGATCAACTTTGGGTTGATTAATGGGCTTAAAATCATGATTTGATGAAGGTTTGGGGGTTGGAATGAGAAATTTAGGGTTTAGAATTTGTAGGTTTTGAAGAAACAGATGAAACCTTCAAAAAAAATTTAGGTCCGAATCGATTCGCCCCCTCAAGCGAATCGATTCGGTTTCGCAAAATTAGCAGGTCTGTATTGACCGAATCGATTCGGACCCCAAGCCGAATCGATTCGGCCTATTGCAGAAGCCCAGGTTTTTGGACCCGAATCAATTCTCCTTGGAGGCCGAATCGATTCGCTAGTCCGAATCGATTCGGAACAGGGCCGAATCGATTCGGAAACAAGGCATTTTGAGGTATTTTCTCCATAGTGATTTCAAACCCTTTTTGGTTGGGTTTATTGATTTGGGGCCTTCTCTTATGATGTAAGAGATATGTTCTTGGAGACACATAAGGAGTTTCTCACACATTAGGGTTTTGGGAACTCCTTAGGGTAATTTGGGGAGAAATGTATCCATGTATGTATTTGGAGTTATGTATAGAGATTTTGGGGGAAAACCCTTTGGGATTGGGAATCCTAATTGTAGATTAAAAGTAAGTGTAGATGTGAGGTGAGGCTAAGAACTCTTAGAGAGATCTTAGATCAGGGTATTCACAAAAGTGATCGAACCATAGTCGAAATCGAGGGAAATGAGATTATTTGATGATTGAAAGAATGAGCTTGAGGCTGATAGACTATTAGTTATATGTATACCGATAAGTCAAATGATTACTAGATTCTTTAATGTACTCGGAGATATAGGTGATATGTGTAGTGAAGGATTCCTACGCAAACTTTTGGGTGATAGCCCTAATGTTGAATATATATAGGTATAGATATATACATATGGTTTGGGAGACTATTCATCATAGGAAAATGATCGAATATGTTTCAAGTATGGGATTATATTCACGTATCGAGGTAAATTAAAGGAATTGTGGTGACGGCTTGTATATTGAGGACTATGTATACTTATAGCCAGGTATATATATATATATCTTATGCATATGAACGCGAATTAGTTTATCATATAGATATAAGGATATGTGTTGATATATATCCTTATGTATATAAATGTATGGATATATTTATGTTATGAACATACATGGTATGGATACTTAAACCGTATATGGTGGTTTATTATTTGATCCTATAATTGGATCATATGGATGTATATATATTGTGCATGTGAATAATACATATACTTATTTGGTTAAGCATACCCCGCTCATGCTATCATTGGGAAGTTGCGCGCGTAGAGGGTGAGCATCCTGGCTTATAATGCTGGGTGTGGATATTCCCCAGGTCATAGTCGTCCCTTGTGATTATTATACATATAGATATATATTTTTGGGATGAGACGTGGTGGGTATGTTTCTTCTCATTGCCGGTTGGAACTATGACCGCTTCCCGGGACGTCGTGTGCGTGTGTTTACCACGAGTCGGGTGTCGTTTAGTCCCACAACGGTGGCCCCAGTATTGCTACGTGAGCCGGGCACTGGGAAGATGATAGCACTGATGCAGTTTACCGGTGATATATATAGCCGGGTATATTCTGGGCATGGCCTTGTACATCATATGTAGTATGTACACTTGGCTATTGGATTGATGATGATATATATATACGGTTAGAAATAAATACCTATATATATATATATATATATATATATATATATATATATTTATATATATCCTATAGATGAAAGGATATGGACTTTTATGAAGTACATCTTAGATGATTATGGTGTACTAGATTGATGGGGGTTGATGTATCGCACATAAGGTATTATTTCGGTTACATCATCCCAAGGATATTATTGGAGGTTCTTTTATTTTATTTTATTTGTTTTCTTTTCTTCTTTCTTTCTTTAGGAGTTATAGTTTATTAGTAATGTTAGTATATACTTGTATGTTGAGGATTATGGATTTCTAGGATCGACATTGCCCAGGAGTAGTGTAACGAGGTGGTTCCTTGTTTGGATTTCGCTTTGCGAGACACCTCACGCACGAAACGCAGTGCCATGTCGAGATTTGAGAGAAGTAATTCCATAGGTGGCATCTCGGATCTCTGATCTTGACCTTGTCAGGAGTAGTGTAACGGGGCGGTTCCTTGTTTGGATTTCGCTTTGCGAGACTCCCCAGGCACGAAACGTAGTACAATTTTGGGATTAGAGAGAAGTCTTGCCAATATTCCATGTGCCTATTATTAAGTATATTCATTCCTACGTTTTTTAGCCTATATAGGTATATATATATATATATATATATGTATATGTATAGGGGTAATGTTTTAGGAATTATGATAATTATAATTCATGAGATTATGGCATAACTGTCGTAATCATAATCTAATAGGATTAGAAATGGGTGGATCCTTAGATTATGACGGGAAGGTAGCTCTCGTGGATATAGGCTAGGCCTGATAAGTTAGGTTGTCCTAAAATCAATGGGGGTAACTTAACTAAAATTTGTGGACGCGAATAGGTGCGCGCCTTTAGATGAGAGGCGAGTTGTGGTTCCACGAGAGTGCGGTTTCACTTATTTATGAAATTAAGTACACCGGTATTTATTATGCACGGTTAACACACTTGCTAAATATTTTACACATTCGGGGCTCTGACCCGTTTACCTTTTCCCTCCTTCTTGTATATACATATATTTTTCCACAGGTATCCCACCGCACGGATGCCGGATGACCTTCTATCCTGAGTCTTGGGAGCCGTGATAGGTGCGAACTGTTGCGGGATGTTTCATATAGCCGCTTCCTACTTCTTTAAAATTCTAGGTAGGATTCATGTTGTATATCGGGTTTGTACCCAAGGGATATTTACATACATGTTTATATTCATTCCATTCGGTTATTGTATTTGCTGTGATCCGACAGCTTATTCGGATCTACTCTTTGTAGTACATTCGGTTTTATTTAATTTGGTTCATTTTATTTCTAGCATTTTATTTATTATAGTTCTTTCCGGCATCTCTCTTATTCATTTAGTAGTTTTATAGTGTTGGGTTGTTGTATGTTGCAAGTTTTAAATTTTTTTTATAACATCTCGTTTATATGATTTCGGGTAGTTAGTCCTATATTATATAGTACCGACAGTTGATGTTGAGACTGGACCATCTGGAACTCCTGATATAATATAGTATAGGGCTGGCCACCCGTTATTATTTTAGGCGGGGTGTTACAAATGTTTTTGCTTCGAATCTCTGCTCATTAAAGTTTAGCAGACTACTATACTATGGGTAACTATCTCGATAGAAGTCCTGTATACAAAAATGTTAAATCCTTCCTTAATTAAACTATCATCCAACCCAACCAACAAAACATATATACCTCAAACAACACAAAATAACATTTCAAGATATCTCAAATGTGAAAGTGTATAACTTGTCCGTGAGCCTTCACACATCTAAAAAACCATATTACCACAAATAAAATAGAGAACACAAATTCACACACGCAACAAAAGTTTTTTTCTTCAAGATCCACTCCCTTAAAATGCCATTGGAGTCCCCAAAGAATAGGCACAATGGCTTTAAAGCCAATAAATTACCCAACAGCCTTACTGTTTCTTTGAAAATAGTTTGTGGGGAATACCGTTAAAGAGAGAACCAGTGTTTGTTTTGTGCATCATGAACTCAAACCAAATTTTCTTGTGCCCAATATATTAAACACCAAATGCGGCCTCATATGCATAATAAAGTTACCAGCTTGAATATTGAATTAAAAAAAATCATTGTTCTCAACAAATATACATACATACCTCCCATATGCATAATCATTGTTATCAAAAAATATACATACATACTTCCCATATGCATAATCATTGTTCCAACTGCATAATAAAGTTCCATCTGCATATATGCTGCATATATGCAGATATATATAGATATATGCATATATGAATATATATTATTTTCCCCAAGGTCAAGTATGTATGATTGTGATCAACACGACATAGGATTTTTCAAGGAAGATTGAACTGGGGAATTTGTGGCTTCATCTCTTGATTTAATGATGTCTCTAACTGCCCAAAAAAATTGTACATCCCATATCAAATTTTTGTGCTAGAAAGAGAAAAATCATTGTTCTAAACAAATATACATAAATACTTGACCTTGAGGAAAACAATATATATTCATATATGCATATATCTGCATATATGCTTGCATATATGCATATATGTAGCTTCCATATATGCATATATTTGCATTTATGCAGCATATATGATATATGCATATATGCAGCTTGCATAAATGCATATATGATATATGCAGCTTGCATATATGCACATATCTGCATATATGCAAGCATATATGCATATATCTGCATATATAAAGTCTGACATGCCCAAAAAATTACAGTCAATTAGTCCTAAAGTAAACTTTACTATATAAAGTATGACATGCCCAAATAAAATCCACCACCTCCACCACGTATCCACCCAACACCAACCTCATAAAAATAACACAAAAGAGCCTCCATGGATTAATAAACGAAAAAATAAACTAAAAGAAAAATATCTTTGAAAACTAACGTAAAATGCATTAAAACTTAAGCACCTAACACCCAAGTCTGAATCTCCAAATGTGTTTCTCTTCATCGGCAAACAAACATTGAAAAGAACTACTACACAAAGTCAGATGATAAAAATTTACCGTAAAAATCAATGGCTCAAAATTTTATCAAGTACTTGTTGGTAAGAATCATTTTCTTACTGTTGCGCCACCGGATATCCCGAGTCTTATCAAGTACTCTTAGCTCATCATCTCAAATTAATGAAACATATATCAAAATTGTATTATTGGATCTAGTAATGAAAAGAAATCGTGATAAAATGAATGAACAAAAAAGGAGCGCAGAAGAATTATATTTAATCCTCAAAAGTTTTATCACTCAAAACATTGAAAGGGTAAAAATAGTCAACAGTAGACTGGAGACAAAACAGGGCAAACAATTGCAGATAAAACAGGCCAAAAATCGAGGGGGGGGGGACAAAATAAATCCTCTTATAAGCATAAATTTCACATCAAAAGCCTTGTGTGTGTGAGACTGTGTATTCAAAGTTTTACATATATTCCAAACTCTATGTTTGCCTTTGTCATAAAGAATTCCGTTTGTTCTTTAATAATGTTTGTCGTATAGTTAGTTGGTCTTTGAAAAACACAAATAATGCTTGAAATTGTATACTGGTGGCAGGATACATACATGTTAACTATTAATAAAAAACAAATAGCTCATAAAGAAGATGTTCACTTAAGTCTTTCGTCAAACATTTGGAGTGTGTAGGTTAAACCAAATAATTTTCTTTAATTGCATACAGTTCAAATAGAAAATTAGACAACATGAGGTCAATGAAAAATTACAAAAGAAAATATTCATAGAAACTTTAGGACCTGAATCGTATCAAGTATAAGCATTCTTCAATGGTGCTTTCTTTAGTATAAGCATTCTCCAACTCTGTAATGCTCGAAATGAAACATACCCAAGCATATAAATAGTATGACATCAGTCTTAATCAATTAAATTCATGTTATTTCCACTAGATTGATGCACTTGTGGCTTATTTTATCGGTGTCCTAATGTGCTTGCTTTTAATGTTATACATATACATGCTTTTGATTTTAATGAATATCATCTGGGTGATTTAAAGATAAAATAGATGAATCAAATTCATGTGGAAAGATTAGACAATTCTTTATGAACTTCAATATCATAAACTCAACTATAATAACCCAGACGGAGGGAATTCCAAACCAAAATTAATTGTCTTAACAAAATTCAAAAAAGAAAAAATATTGAATAAAAGCATAAAAGATTCAAGATGGCAGGGTATTAAACCACTGATAGGACAGAGAAGGGTGATATCGACTTTCGTATGGTGATAGGGCAGATGATATTAGACATTGAAGATTCAAGACTTCCATTTTGCAACCTGCTCCAACAGTAATAATTTCACTATGAACTCATCCCCTAAAGAGACATTCACTGCAAAAAGGCAATTGGAAATATGGTGTAAAACATCCAAAACAATATTTTTTAAGCTTAGGATTGAAAATCTAAAAAATAATAATTTCAACCCTAAAATTGATCATTATGAAATTAGAGAGGGAATGGAAATACTCTTAACTATCCACGGATGAAAATAATAAACCATTCAGCATTACCCTATGAAACAGAAAACAAAAAGCCCCAAAAAGAGAGAAACAAAACCAATGCATCAGTTCGGTTGTAAATGAATTATCTCCAAAAAGCATCTATTTCCATCACTTTAGTGGAACATATATGAATTATAACCTATATCTCAAAAATCTCAGAAATGATATACCAGTTTTGACTCGTGTATATATAAGAAGCTACACAAATAAAATTAAAAAAAAAACAACAATTGGTAAATTCTACTAATACTTCCACTTTACAGTAGGAAAGTCTGACAAAGCATCATTCACCTCATCATCAATATTGTAGGGAATAACCTCCAACAATGTGTTTTCATCTTCAATAATTCCTATTGCGAGTAAACTCTTAAAATAATACATACAAATGCTAGTTATACTCTGAGAATCATCAGAGCCTTTTTTTCATCTCTTATGACTTGAGATTCAAAGTTTATAAAACTCAAACCAAAAATTATTCATCAGAGCCTTTTCTTCATCTCGTAGTAGTAGTTGTGAGGGTGAATAGAGTGGATAGAGAGGGAATGTATTTGTTTCTAATAGATCCGTAGGTGATCACACTTAAGTAAAGATAAAAACAAAACACTAACAGTAAAAACTAACAAACGATCAAAAGTATATGGCATTCAAATGCTTCTATATGAACATTATTTCAAATGCCTCTACATGGATCGTAGTTTAAAAGTACGTGGATTGAAAATTTAGTTGAAGTAGATATTTTCACTCCTAAATTTGAGACATGTCTTCAATCAATGTAGAACCATCCATCAAACTTAGATAAAATCAGACTTACATGAAGAGACAACCAAACATACAAAATGACTTATAGATAATTATCTTTTGGGGGTGATTGATGATAATTCTCATATACAACCCTCATTCATTCCTACAGGAACAAAATAGTCCATGGAATAATGTTAAAAACATTGTGGTCAGTCTAAAATTTCAAAAAATAAACAAGCAAAAACAAAATATAAGCATACATCTTGAATAATAGTATCTCACTGAAACCACAAAAAAATTTAAAGGAAAAATATCTAGAAATGAAAAGAATGAAATGATAACATATAGTTAGTGTCGCCTGATGTGGGATTGACTGAGCGAGATAGATTTTTTTATTATAGTATGGTCGGTGTCACCGATGTTTCTGATGATTCTAATTGAGCTTTGATTGTACTTTTATGACTATCCTTTTCATACTGCTATGTTAAAGAAAATTACATGAATCAATTCAAACCCCCAAATAATAGTTTCATAAATCAGCTGAACGAATTATAAACATATGCACGAACAAATTGAACCCCCAAGTAGAAGAGAAGCCTTTAATGTCATGTTAATTGTACAAAATATAGTTGAACCCCCCCCCCCCCCCCCAAATAATAGTTACAATACATGTGAAGCACTCAAGCAGGAAATTCTTCAAACATATTATCCACGTAAAGATGTAATCATGTGTGAAGAATAAATTATGAAACAGATGCGCCGAAAAAAAAATCCTAAATTCTATTGAGAATATCAAACTTGAAGCTCATTTTCCAAAGAATTGAACAAATTAAACGTGTATAAAAATCGGCCCCAATTGTCTATATGGATAGTAACCGAACAGGTATAGAAATCGACCCTAAATAAAAATAGCAACCAATCAACCCCAATTATATTCTGCAACCAATTGGCCCGAAATAGAAACATCTATAAAAATTGACAACCAAAAGTAATGCAATTAATAAAAAGTAATGCAATTCATAAAAAAAAATGAAACCTTACTATTTTAGCACACGAAAAATCAAAACAAAAAACTGAGTGAGGCATTTTATCAATACATAGTACCTACAATATAGCATAAATAATGACTCAGATAACCTAAATAACTGTACCTAAATGTCAAATAAAACTATGCATGTAATAAAACATGAATAATATGCTTAGAAATGTCTTTAACAACTAAATTTTTTTACCTCATATACACAAAACCTAACATATATAAATAGACACAATAAAAAAAGGAGCATACCTATTTAGGGTGTTCTACTATAATCTGGTCACCTGCAAAAGAAAAAATAAATAGCAAAACATAGAAACTAAATAGATTCCAAAACATAAAAATAAATGTAATCAGATCTAAAACAAAATGAACAAAAACGAAGTAGATGTTAACCAAAACGAAAATGAACAAAGTCCTAAATTTATCAATGGATCTTAAACGAAATCAAATCCCTAAATCGCCCCATATTTTAAGATCACCAAATCCCTAAGAACAAATCCCTATGTGCGTGCGTGTTATTGTAAGAGAATAGGGAAGATTACATGTAGAGAGCTGGGAGGACGACCGATGAGAGAGGGGAAGAAGATAGATGAGAGACAGAGAGACCCTGAGTAGGTAGAGTTTGAGATCTGAGGGGAAGAAGACAGATGAGTGATGTCTTGGGGGAGAGTTTAAGATCCTAATCTTTCTTAGTAAGAGACCCTTATACCCTAGTTTTTGAATTTTGAACAAAGGGGGAAATAAAGTAGTGTGTATTTAAAGAGAGGGAAACCAAAAATTTAAAGGGCAAAAATGATAAGAGGGTTAATTTAATTACAACCATTGGATTCTTGCATTGTTGGTTTAATCCTAGCCCCTAATTAGCTTATGATCTTATTGAATAGTAACCAATATTCTACTCCTTATATATATATATATATATATATATATAATCAATCATTCGTTACTATAACCACGTATACATAACACACATAATGTACACTTTGCAATACACAAGACATACGACTATAGGATGCCAAAATACTGAACCATGCTATCATCTTCCAGGAATTACTCACTTTCTCCCGGGGTCACCACCCATCGGACTAATATCACACCGCCATGGAGACAAAATCAATCATAACGTATGGGAAGCGATCATAATTCCTAATCGGTCAAGTGAGAATGTCCCATACCCAAAACTTCTCACTCCCAAAATAAAATCACAGAAATAATAATGGACGACTATGACCTGGGGAATATCCACCCCTGCTCCTAAAGCCAGGGGCTCACTCAACATTGCCCAACTTCCCATGATAGCATGTGCCAGGTATGCTTCACACCATAAGTATATATATATCACACACTATACATCCCTATGATCACAACATATAATCAAACCATCATGCACGGCATATATATTCACGCCATAAGTACATACAAATATACATGTCTATTCATACATATCCATATATATACACACTATCTCACAATCGTATGTACGAAATCCATAAACTTGGATATACACGTACATAGTCCTTATTATATTAGCTATCACTCCCAGTATATTAACTTAAAGCGTTAGACAATTATGATCCCTCACTTTAAGCATATTCATCCATTGCCCCTATGATATGAATAGTCTTCCATTATATATATTCGATAATAAAGTTATCACCCCAAAGTTTAATGTATATAATAATCACTACACATCCCATCTATCTTCGAAAGCACATCGATATCTAATAATATTTCGAACTATAGTTATATGCCTAACTAATAGTCTGGAAGCCTCCAGCTAACCTTAAATTTCATTTTATAATCCCTTCATATAGGAGTCCCTATTGTTACTCCCACACAATTTTATATAGAAACTACTCTGACTAGAATTACAACACAACCTATTCTAGTTGATAGTATGATTCCAACGTTCACAATTTTGCCTACGGTTCAATTGCTCTTATGAACCCTTAATCTTATTGTATTACAATTTATTCCTTAAGTTAAACATTACTAAGGATGCGCGACCTCTACCTCTCCTTGGTCCCAAACCATATATTAAATAGAATCCTATCACTATAAGGATTCGACACAAATATCGGCCTACACTTCCATGTCATACTCTCACAACTCTTTCAAAGGGTCCTTAACCTTACGCCATAACTAGGCTCACTTATGACCTCTAAATAGAACTCCCGTTCTCAATGTGATTACCCACTATATCGATACGACCCTCTCCAATACATATGTATATAAGTCCCCAAAATAACTCGATACGTACCCGCGATCTCATCATGCGAGAAACTTCTAATAAATCTCCAAAACATAATTATTACATCATATAATCATGCCCACATCAATAAACCCAACCAAAAAGGGTTAGAAATCATTCTAGGAAAACACCACCAAACAACCATGTTTCCGAATCAATTCGGCCTGGCCCAAATCGATTCGGTCTCAAGGGTGAATCGATTGGCCCCATATACAAATCGATTTGGTCCAAAGGACCTGGGAGTCTGTCTCAGTCCGAATCGATTTGCCTTGGGTCCGAATCGATTCAGTCATGCAAAAGTTAGGTTTTGATAAACTAAACCTAAAACCCAAAGATTATATCCACAAATCATGCAATTAATGGTACAGAACAATTATTTAGCAAGTTTAATCACTTGCCTCGGGTTCGTAGGGTCTGAATCCGCCTTGAGATCGCGTATTTGCCGGAAAATCCTCTTTCTCTCTCTTTCTCTCCTTGTTTTTCTTCTTCTTTCTTCTCCTCTCTTTCTTTCCTTCTATTTCTCTTTCTCTCTGTGGAGAAATAAATCTCCCATAGGCTTTTAAGCCTATTATCCCAAATGTACACATCTTTAAATGATAATACACACTTTAAATGACCCGATAACTTTAATTCGAGTCAAACGGTCCTAAATTTTTTTCGAAACCTAAATAGACCCCAAGTACAGTCATTTCGACTTTCTCGACCCTTCAGGAAACAATGGTACCCTCAGAATCGCCATTTGACACACTTTCTAATGACTCCAAATTTTGATCTCAATTGCCAACTTAATTATTCTTCAAATAAAATAATATTTATTTCTCTTAAAATAAATAACTTATCATCTCCAAGACCTCAGGTTGTTACATTTGCAGAGGTTGAAATTTCATACACTTATTTGTGATAAATTTGACAAATTATTATTTACAAATATTTATTTAGTTTTTGCTAAACTTTGCATGAAATGTTGGTGAACAAATACAAAAGAAGATATACAAATATGATATTTGCCAACATTATAAAAGCCACGAGAAACTATTTGTATCATAAATATTGTACAAATATGAGAGAGAGAGAGAAAAGGGAATAAAGGGTATAAATTTATGGGGAGATAAATAGGATTTCGTACAAAAGATTGTTAGAATATAAATTAAAGGGAGATGAATAGATGGATCCATTTTACAATGGTCTTTAATGCTAACACGAGTGTATATTTATTTATATAGATAATGAACAGACGTATATAAAAATTAAATTCTAATTATGTTGTAATGAGATACAAACGTATATATATATATATATATATATATATATATATATATATATATATATATATATATATATATATATATATATATATATATATATATATATATATATTGATAACCCTGAACCTCGACACGAACGAGCCCTTTGGACTCCCCCGTGAAAACTAAACAAGGGGGTACTGCGCAGGACGCACCTCCCACAAGCTTCCCGCTTAAATAATGGCTTACCAGCGGGGAATCGAACCCAGCACCGTGCGCCTAACCGCACAGTCCAAAGCTCGCCCTTACCACTGGGGCATACCAGGGTGTGTAAACGTATTTATTAACATACATAACAAGACATAAAGACATTTCTTGTCATGCAATTCATATTCATGCATTAAGAAAAAGAGTAATGTTGTAATTTCATCAAATCTATGGAAATAAAAAATAAAAATAAAAATAACAAATTTGCCCGACTGCTTAAGACTTTAAAAATAAAAAGTTCTAATATCACTTACCACATCAATTTGTAAAAGAAATCGTATAAAAAATGGTAAGAGTGCATTTTTTTTGTGTGGTTTTGTTTGTCCTTAACAGTTATGTTCCTTATTATTATATTTTAGAATTTTCTCCCCATGGTGTCAACATGGTCTTTAATTGGCTAACATTAATGTCAATTTCTATATAAGCCAGAGAAGATTTAATCTTTGATGATCTAGGTAGATGTATTTTATAGTTACCTATAGATATAATATATATTGAATGGTTTATTTATAACTTACCGATGTTTTACTAATGTAATGATTCTAATATATAAGCCAGAGAAGCTATAATCTTGGATGATCCAGTTTATTGTATTTTACATACAATACATATTGAATGATTTATTTAGAATTTACACTGTTTTGCTAAAGTAATGATTTAATGTATATGTTACTTTATGTAGACTATTGAAAATTTTGGTTTTACTTTTTTAAACATAATTTATGTTTTAAATTATTTTCTTATCTTATCATATATATATATATATATATATATATATATATATATATATATATATATATATATATATATATATATTACTGTTCTTATGAGGACCAATCCGCATTTTAAGAGTGCGAACCGGACATGTGTCACCGACGGTGAACCTAAAAATTATCGGCTAAATTATAGGCACTCTCTTTCTTCTTTCTAGGCTCACCGCCAGGTGACGCCCGCACTTAAAAAATGCGGACTGACCCACACAGGTGCAGTACTCTCTCTCTCTCTCTGTATATATATGAGGACCAATCCACATTTTAAGAGTGCGAACCGGACATGTGTCACCGACGGTGAACCTAGAAATTATCGGCTAAATTATAGGCACTCTCTTTCTTCTTTCTAGGCTCACCGCCAGGTGACGCCCGCACTTAAAAAATGCGGACTGACCCACACAGGTGCAATACTCTCTCTCTCTCTCTCTATATATATATATATATATATATATATATATATATATATGCATCGATGTTTCTCATTACATAATGATTGATTATGCAGTAAGAATGAAGCTCGATTCAAGGTTAATTATTAACTTCCTTGACAAGGCAAATAAATTCACTTTAAGGCACGTAAAAATAAAATAAAAACCATGCTTTATTTAAACTTATATTTGGATGTAATGCTTTAGGCACTAAAATATCTAAGAAAATAAGATTCCAAAAGGTTATTAATGTGCCAAAATAAAACTAGAAATAAGATTACAAAGTTCAAAACTAAATATAAACCCAAATTACCAAGTCATTAGAGAAGAAGCAATATTAATAGTCAGCAAGGAGCCTTCTCTTTTTGAAGTTGGCCTTGAAGCAAGCTTGCCTAATTTTTTTTATTTTCTCTATCATTCCAAAATCGGGTAGCTTCTCCATCATCTTTTTGTTCTCTTCCAGCATCTCTACCTCATTGGTTAATCCCATCTCCTAAAATTGCAATTTAAAACAAAATAATTATACTAATAAAACAGGTCGTACAATAATACTATAATTAGATATTACCCCTCTATTTTTCATAGATTGGACTTGACCACCCACATGTGTTTTGACTTTCTTGTGCCTTATGCATACGATGTTTATGTCTATTTTTTTAAATAGCGGATGGTTATGTCTGATTGTTACATTTCTCAGGGGGGTAAAGTAAAAAGAACAAAATAAATTAAAATGACTTCCAAAAACATATATTCGGTAAACTTTTATTAGAGAGAACGAAAATGAATGAAAAATAATAAAGTATCCAATGACATTTCGAAAGAATCTTAACATGCAGGCAGGATAACAACTTAACATTATCAATGAGAGACTTCATACTCTTGATCTTCCTGTGAGGCTACCTCATAATATTCAGTTTTCTAGATCTTTTCTTCAACGCAGTCAATCCCACCTTCACTTATTAGGCCGCCTTAATTATTGGAACATTAAAATACTTTTGGATCTCATGTAGTTTTAATGGAGACGTTCTCGATCTTTTATTTTTTTGACTTTGATTTTCGTTTGTGTTTGAAATCATGAAGTTTTTAGTATCAATCATATAAGTTCCTTCATCAGTGAAATAGCCCAAAATTTCAGTATCCATCAACAGTTTTTGCTTGGTATCAAGAATAAGGTCTTGACTAATAGATGAAAAATTATCATCCCACAAGCTACACAAATCACCCGTACCGATACTCTCAAAATCAGTGAATTCCAATTGGGGAATGAAATTGTCTTGTTGTGAAAATTGGTACTGATTTTGATTGTTTTGTTGCAAAAATTTGTATTGGTCATAATCAACGGGAATTTGATGATTTAGTTGTGCAAATTGATGTTGATCATAATCAAAGGGAATTTGATTATTTTGTTGTGGAAATAGGTATTGATCGGAGTTGAAAGGATCACCAAAAGGACTATGATCCAAGTTATTAGTGACTGTTGAGTACTCCTCCAATTTTCTATACAAAATAAAAAATGTACACAACATATAAGGTTAGTTTGTACAGAATAGAGACAAAACTAAATAACTTTAGTAAGTATGAGATTACCCTTGGGAATTTTCTCCAAAATATAACCAATCAAAGATATATTGATTCTCCATCCCTGAAAAGGTAAGTTGGTCATAATATATTCTTGAAAAAAAAGGAATTGGATGAAGAAAAGCGGGGATAAAACAACATATAAGTTTGGATTGGGTTCGTTCAGAACATTTGGAGTTACAAAACATTGTGCCACATTTAATTATATTTAACATTCAGAAAATGACAACTAAGACGGGAATTACATCTTGGATTCTTGATATCTAGGGAGAATTTACAAAGGTCACATAAATAATAGCTATTTATGCACTAATTGATGCACATGGAAAAGATGTTAGATGTTCTTAAGTGTACAGATGAACAAAGGGTTTCATTTGGACATGTTAGAAGGTGAAGCCAAACATTTGTGGAGAATGACTAAGAAAGTACACGGGGAAAGGAATAATACCATAGGTTGGAATGACTTCTTAGTAATCTTTTGCGAGAAATACTTTCCCGAAATGGTCCAAGACCAAAAAGCAGTTGATTTTATGAGTCTAGTTCAAGGAAATATAACAGTTAGTCAATATAAGGCAAAGTTTACTGAATTATCACATTTTGCACCTTATGTTGTGATAACTGATGTTTTAAAAGCCAAAAAGTTTGAACGTGGGTTAAGGTTAAGTATTCGTAATCAAATTTCCATCCTGAAGTTAACATCATATAGTGACGTCGTGGTTAGGGCTACGATACGTTAGAGGGATGATGAGGAGGATAGAGAATTAGAGATGGTAAGAGGAATTTTGGGGAGCAAATAGGGAAGAACACAAATAATATAAATAATTTTAGGAAAACATCCAATGTTAGGGGAGCTAGGGATGACAAACGGTATAATAACAAGATATGTCAGCAATATGGGAAGATTCATGGAGGACGGCCTTATTACAAGGATACTGGAACTTATTTTAGATGTGGACAGAAGGGACATCAGATAAAAGACTACCCAACATGAGCAAGGATTCCGATAAAACCTTTAGTTGAAAAGAGGGACCAAGCCAGACAAGGTAGTGTTTTTGCACTTTCTGATACCCAAGCTTCTAATGCAGTAGTGTTAGGTACACTTTCTATATGTGCACAACCGTTTCAAGTTTTAATAATCCCGGTTCTACCCATACATTCGTTTATATGCATTTTGTTAATCGCTTTCTTAATAGGCTCGAACCCTTGAATTATAGCATGCACGTTTCTACTCCTTCGGGTGAGTTATTCATGGGAACTTTAGTATATAAGTCTTGCCCTATTGATGTTAGTAGTAAAAAACTATTCACTGATTTGATGGTTTTAGACATAAAAGACTTTGAAGTCATTTTTGGAATGGATTGGTTAGCATCGTATCATGCTAAGGTAGATTGTTTTGAGAAGAGAGTTACTTTCCAAATACCTAACCAACCAGAATTTAGTTTTGACGGAACAGGCTTCCTATCTCCCATTCGTATTATCTATGCAATGCATTATTGTAGTTTTCTTAAGAAGGGATGTCAAGGATTCTTTGCATGTGTTATTGATTTACAAATAAAATAGCCTATTTTAGAAGATATTCATGTAGATAAACATTTTCCAGATGTTTTTCCTAATGATTTATCCAGTATGCCTCCTAGTAGAGAAATAGAGTTTACGATTGACCTTATTCCTGGAACTATACCAATCTCGAAACTACCTTATCGCATGGAACCTTTAGAACTAAAGGAGTTAAAAGTTAAATTACATAATTTGTTAGATAAGGGTTTTATTAGACCAAGTGTATCCCCTTGGGGTGCTCCGGTGTTATTTGTTAAAAAGAAGGATGGGATAATGAGGTTATGTATAGATTATCGTGAACTAAATAAGATGACCATTAAGAATAAATATCCCCTACCTCGTATAGATGATTTTTTTGACCAACTACAAGGAGCACAAGTATTTTCATAGATTGACCTTAGGTAAGGCTATCATCAATTGAAGATTAAGGAAGATGATATTTCAAAATTAGCTTTTCGTACTAGATATGGTCACTATGAATTTCTTGTGATGCCATTTGGACTGACTATTGCACCATCCGCTTTTATGGATATGATGAATAGAGTGTTTAGGAAGTATTTGGATCAGTGTGTGGTTTTTTTTCATTGATGACATCCTTATTTATTCCAAGATTATTGATGAACATGAAAAGCATTTAGAGACAGTATTACAAATCCTTAGGAGGGAGAAATTATAGCGAAATTAAAGAAGTGTGAGTTTTAGTTGCCTAGCATATCTTTTCTAGGACATGTCATTTACAAGGAGGGAGTGTTGGTTGACCCTCAAAAGATCAAAGCTATACTATATTGGCCTAGACAACCTAATGTGACGGAGATTCATAGTTTTCTTGGATTAGCAGGATATTATCGAAGATTTGTTGAAGGATTTTCTAGTATTGACAAACCTCTATCTAGGTTAACCCAAAAGGAGGTAATATGAATGATCAGAGGAAGTTGAGAATAGTTTTTAAGAACTTAAGAATCGATTACTAATTGCCCCAATTTTAACTATTCCTTCTGAGATAGGGGGATTTATGATATGTAGTTATGCTTATAAAAATGGTTTGGCATGTGTGATAATGCAAAATGGAAAAGTAGTATCTTATGCCTCGATACAGATAAAACCACATGAGCAGAATTATCCAACCCATGACCTTCAATTAGCAACTGTAATTTTTGCACTTAAGATTTGGGGACACTATTTGTATGGTGAGACTTGTGAGATTTATACCGATCATAAGAGTTTAAACTATATATTTACTCAAAAAGAATTGAACATGAGACAAAGGAGGTGTTTAGAGTTGATTAAGGATTATGATGTAAATATTCATTATCACCCGGGGAAAGTTAATATAGTAGCTGATGCTTTAAGTAGGAACTCTAAAACAAATTTAGCGTGTCTTATTACAAGACAGGAAGCACTGTTAGAAGATTAGAGAAGTATGGAAATAGATGTACGTATTTATAGTAAAGGAGGAATAATCGTAAACTCACAAGTACAACCCGTGTTGATGGAAATGATGAAAATTGCACAAGTAAATGACCCACAACTAAAGAAGATTAGAGAAGAAATTTTTGAAGGAAAGAGGATTGAATTTCAGATGGGAGATTGTATATTGAGGTTCGAAAATAGAGTGTGTGCGCCATGTGATGCCTAACTAAAGAGGTAAATTTTGGAGGAAAGTCATTACTCAAGATTCACATTTCATCCCGGATGTACAAAAATTCATAGGGATCTCCGAGAAGTTTTTTGGTGGAATAACATGAAGAGGGAGATAGCGAAATTTATATCTCAGTGTTTGCTTTGTCAACAAGTAAAGGATGAACATAAAAAACCATCAGGATTATTACAACCCCTACCAATCCCTGAGTGGGAGTGGGAACATATCAGTATAGATTTTGTGACAGGGTTACCAAGGAGTTCAAATGGTAATGATTCTATTTGGGTAATTATTGATAGATTAACTAAATCTGCTCATTTTCTTGCCATTAAGATTACCCATTCTTTAGAAAAGTTAGCTAAGTTGTACGTTCGGGAAATTATTACGCTTCATGGAACCCCAGTTTCAATTATTTATGACCGTGACCCTAGATTTGTGTCTCGCTTCTAGAAAAGCCTACTAGCAGCCATAGAAAAAAAATTAAATTTCAACACTGTTTTTCACCCTCAAACGGATGGACAATCTGAGAGAACCATTCAATCCTTAGAGGATATTCTTAGGGAATGTTTACTTGATTTAAAAGGGAATCGAGATGATCATTTATCGTTACTGGAATTTGCATATAATAATAGTTATCCAACAAGTATTTAGATGGCTCCGTATGAGGCACTTTATGGTAGAAGGTGACGTTCCCCTGCATGTTAGGTAGAAGTTAGGGAAAGAAAATTTTGAGACCAAAATTGATCCAGATCCCAATAGAAAAGGTGAAATTTATACAAGATCGACATCGAATCGCTCAAAGCCGTTAAAAGAGTTACGTTGATAATCGACGATGAGACCTAGAATTCTAAAGAGGAGATTATGTGTTTTTGCCAGTATCACCAACAAAGGGAGTAATTCGATTCGGGAAGAAAGGAAAGTTGAGTCCAAGATACATAGGACCTTTTGAAATCCTTGAAAAGATAGGAGCTGTTGTGTATAGAATATCCTTACCTCCTGAAATCTCTAGTGTGCATAATGTGTTTCATGTTTCAATGATGAAGAAATACGTCCCAGATCCAACACATATCTTAAGTTATGAACCTCATCAAGTTAGAGAGGATTTGTCATACATTTAGCATCCGATAGAAATTTTGGACCATAAAGATCAAATATTACGAACCAAGGTAATTCCATTGGTCAAAGTGTTATGGCGTAAACATTCCATTGAAGAAGCAACATGGGAGCGTGAAGATGAAATAAAGGATAAATATTCATACTTGTTTGAAAATTAATGTTAGTCAAGTTTGGGGACGAAACTTTTTATAAGGAGGGTAGGATGTAATTACCCTATTTTCTTATGATAATATATAATTGTCTTCTTTCAATTTCGTCTCACTTACTATCTAATAATGTTCTATTATTACATATGTGATATTCCGGATTCTTAATATAATAAAACCCATTTTTTTAAATTTGAAGAATTAATCATAAAATGAGTCAAATTGATCTTTTAGGACACATCTTCAGCTAAATGATAAGTTTCGGGGTAGAAAATATAATTTTACGAAACTTTAGGGACTTGATTTTTAGTAAAGAAAGTTTCAGGGACTAAAATGAAAATAATAATAGGACCATTTTGTAAATAAAATATTTTCAAGGACCTCTAAGAAATATTGAAAATATATCGTGTGAAATTACCAAAATGCCCATAATGTGTAAAATGACCATTATACCCCTAACACCTTTCCACCTCATGCTTGACAACTTGTGCTAACACGCGTCGTCGATATAGCTAAACTAAAAACATGTGTCACTGCTCGGTGAAATAAGGCTGCAAGACCCCTCCGTTGTGCGACACCTCAACGCTGACTCGCCGTTATAAAGGCTTGGTCAGCTAGACACTTATCACCGCCATGAAATCCCTGGAGGATTGTAAATACGGCCTTTAGGATCATTTAAACTCATACCGTTTCCTCGATAATTATAGTAAGAAAGAGTGATATCTTAAGAGGGAGTTCTGTAAGTTTAAGAAGAAGTTTCATCTTAGCGAACTTTTGTCTTAGGTGAGTACTCTGACATTCCTTGTGCGTTTTAGTTATATGATATTATGCAAACTATATATATTTTATGAACTGATTTTATTCTCAAAATTCATGTGATACCGATGATTGATTCCTTGTGATATGTTTATATTTGTCCATATAGACATACCGATTAAAAAGAGTTTTTAAAATGATATTGAATATTGAAAATAAGATTCGACCTAAGGAACCTCTCTTACTGACTGACCTTCCTAGATGGGTTATCGTTGGTGTGCCCTAAATAAGGCATTGTGACAAACAAGTTCGATTGATCCTCAACTATCGGGGAATAATATGGTAGAAGAATACGGTATGAGAGTGTACTTGGCCATTAAAATGATATGATTGAAAGAAAAAGATATTGAAATTGATTTGTCATGTTTGTTCTATTCAGTGCTATTCATTTCTATATACTGTTATCTCAAATTTTATTCAGCAAATTCCTATCCATATATGTATATGTCTACTCTTTGGATTTGGAGGAAAGTCATTACTCAAGATTCACATTTCATCCCGGATGTACAAAAATGTATAGGGATCTCCGAGAAGTTTTTTTGTGGAATAACATGAAGAAGGAGATAGCGAAATTTATATCTCAGTGTTTGGTTTGTCAATAAGTAAAGGATGAACATAAAAAACCACCAGGATTACTACAACCCCTACCAAACCCTGAGTGGGAGTGGGAACATATCACTATAGATTTTTTGACAGGGTTACCAAGGATTTTAAATGGTAATGATTCTATTTGGGTAATTATTGATAGATTACTAAATCTGCTCATTTTCTTGCCATTAAGATTACCTATTCTTTAGAAAAGTTATCTAAGTTGTACGTGCGAGAAATTATTAGGCTTCATGGAACCCCGGTTTTAATTATTTATGATCGTAACCCTAGATTTGTGTCTCGCTTCTAGAAAATCCTACAAGCAACCATAGGAACAAAATTGCATTTCAGCACCGCTTTTCACCCTCAAACGGATGGACAATCTGAGAGAACCATTCAACCCTTATAGGATATGGTTAGGGAATGTGTACTTGATTTAAAAGGGAATTAGCATGATCATTTATCGTTAGTGGAATTTGCATATAATAATAGTTATCCAGAAAGTATGCAGATAGTTTCGTATGAGGCACTATATGGTAGAAGGTGTCGTTCCCCTGCATGTTGGGTAGAAGTTGGAGAAAGAAAATTGTTGGGAACAGACTTGATCCAGATGAGAAACTTGTTGGGACGAGACTTGATCCAGATCACAACAGAGAAGGTGAAATTAATACAAGACCGACTTCGAATCGCTCAAAGCCATCAAAAGAGTTACGTTGATAATCGCCAAAGAGAGATGCAATTCTAAAGAGGAGATTATGTGTCCTTGCGAGTATCACCATCAAAGGGAGTAATTCAATTCGGGAAGAAAGGAAAGTTGAGTCCAAGATACATAGGACCTTTTGGAATCCTTGAAAGGATAGGAGCTGTTGCGTATAGAATAGCCTTACCTCCTGAACTCTATAGTGTGCATAATGTGTTTAATGTTTCAATGATGAAGAAATACGTCCCAGATCCAACACATATCTTAAGTCATGAACCTCTTCAAGTGAGAGAAGATTTGTCATACATTGAGCATCCAATCGAAATTTTGGACCGTAAAGATCAAATATTACGAACCAAGGTAATTCCGTTGGTCAAAGTGTTATGGCGTAATCATTCCATTGAAGAAGCAACATGGGAGCAGGAAGATGAAATAAAGGAGAAATATTCATACTTGTTTGAAAGTTAATGTTAGTCAAGTTTGAGGACAAAACTTGTTATAAGGAGGGTAGGATGTAATGACCCTATTTTCTTATGCGAATATATAATTGTCTTCTTTCAATTTCATCTCACTTACTATCTAATAATGTTGTATTATTACATATGTGATATTTTGGATTCTTAATATAATAAAACCCATTTTTTTAAATTTGAAGAATTAATTATAAAATGAGTCAAATTGATGTTTTAGTACACATCTTCAACTAAATGATAAGTTTCGGGGTAGAAAAGATAATTTTATGAAACTTTAGGGACTTGATTCTTAATAAAGAAAGCTTCAGGGACTAAAATGAAAATAAAAATAGGACCATTTTGTAAATAAAATATTTTCAAGGACCTATAAGAAATATTGAAAATATATCGTGTGAAATTACCAAAATTCTCATAATGTGTAAAATGACCATTATACCCCTAACACCTTTCCACCTCATGCTTGACACCTCGTGCTAACACGCGTCGTCGATATAGCTAAACTAAAAACATGTGTCACTTCTCGGTGAAATAAGGCTTCAAGACCCCTCCGTTGTGCGACACCTCAATGCTGACTCGCCATTATAAAGGCTTGGTCAGCTAGACACCTATCACCGCCATGAAATCCCTGGAGAATTATAAATACGTCCTTTAGGATCATTTAAACTCATACCGTTTCCTCGATAATTATAGTAAGAAAGAGTGATATCTTAAGAGGGAGTTCTGTAAGTTTAAGAAGAAGTTTCATCTTAGCGAAGAAATCAAAGACTCAATATCGATAACTTCGAACTTCTATTTTAGGTGAGTACTCTGACATTCCTTGTGCGTTTTAGTTATATGATATTATGCAAACTAAATATATTTTATGAACTGATTTTATTCTCAAAATTCATGTGATACCGATGATTGATTCCTTGTGATATGTTTATGTTTGTCCATATAGATATACCGATTAAAAAGAGTTTTTAAAATGATATTGAATATTGAAAATAAGGTTCGGCCTAAGGGACCTCTCTTACTGACTGACCTTCCCAACTAGGTTATTGCTGGTGTGCACTAAATAAGGCGTTGTGACGAACAAGTTCGATTGTCCCTCAACTACCGGGAAATAATATGGTAGAAGAATACGATAGTAGAGTGTACTTGGCAATTAAAATTATATGATTGACAGAAAAAGTTTTTGAAATTGATTTGTCCTATTTGTTCTATTCAGTGCTATTCATTTCTATATACTGTCATCTCAAATTTTATACAACAAATTCCTATCGATATATGTATATGTCTACTCTTTGGATTTGAATAAGTATTAATTTTCTGAAGAAAACCTTAGAATGTCTAGAGATTAAACCTCACTTGGCTTTTAGCTGATGTTGTATAAATAACCATTTTTCAGGAAACGTTTAGGCTCACGAACAGAATGAAAAAGGGCTATATTGAAGATTTAGATTTTAGAGCTCTTTTTTGTAAAATGTTTATTTAGAGCATGTCTGGCTCTCTTGTAATATGTTTTAAAATTTCTCTTAAGTTGTAACTCATTGTCACTTTTAAAATAAATGAAGTTTCCTTTGAGAAAGATCTGATGACGTAATTCCTTTACTATCAGTAGTTTACGATTCATGACCATGTGATCATATTTTCATTGCACTTATTTAAAGAAACAATTTAAGTGAGAATATATGTTGCCTTAGTGGCATGTCAAGAAACTCGTTCCCTACTACAAATTTTGGGACGGGGTCGTGATAAAAGAAATATTACAATGGATGATAGGGCAAGGTGATATTCACCATAGATCAATAGAGATTCTATTAAGGAGTCTATTAGGTTCTTGATATATTCCGTATTTTCGTTGAAATATTTGGTAATTTATTAATGTAAATATTAGGGTGATCTAGTGGAATTGATTTGGTGCAAGGTTTTAGTCCTTCTGTGATTTTGAAACTTAAACATCATAATATGAAAGTGGGAAGTGGGAAGTAGAGTATAGGTTAGGAAAAAATAATTAAAAGCTAGACTAGTAGACACCATGCTTTCCTCAGTTTTATTTGAAACTTAAGCATCATAATATGAAAGTGGGAAGTAATGTAAATTATATCCATAATAAACTGTGCCAATGTGTAAACACCCTTCTTGAGACATGTAGTGTTTGATTTATTTATCAATTAATATATAGCTTAATCCAACTTTAAAGTGCTTGGGTTTGAAACATTGGGAACACATATTTGAGTTTGTGATCAACTCCTTTGTGTGAATGTGCTAAAGGTTAAAGCATCTCCTCTATGAATGTGTATGTTCCGCTTATGTGGATGTGAAATAGCGCAATATGAATCTTATGTAACGACAAAGTTAATTTACACATTTATGTAAAAAAATATATTTTCACCAATGCAAATGTTTGTACTTTTACTAATTTATGTACTGTATGAATAATGTCTATGCAGATCTTCATGTTAATCGTTGTTTAACTCTTACCCATTCGGGCTTATGAGAAACTTCGTGTTGTCATAAATATGGTGAGAAATTGATTGCATGATAAAGGTTTGGTGGCCAAAAAATGGGACGCGTGTACTCTAGAAGCATTAAAATGGGTAACTTTAGAGACAATTTCACATTCAACTCTCAATGTTTTTTATAAAATAGATACACCATTTATTCACCTCACGGAGGAGATCATGTTGATGCATAGTCCCACTATTATCAAAGTGTGGTTCCCATTTTAGTTTGAGCTTAAAGTTGCTCATAATCTGGAAATTGAAACCATTTTCTCAACAGTTTGTGTGCTGGTTACTTGTCTCTAATTAAAAGGGAAACCTCATCCCTTGATATGAGTCACATTTCCTATGAGTGAGGTTGTTATATTCATGGCTGGAGGACACTAATAAAAGTAAATTGTAGTTAATAGTAACGAATGCATGTTTAACGAATTCATTCTTTAGATTGCCATTATTGACTTTTTTGAGTCATTTTGTGTGTACCTGTCTTTCGTTAGTGTATTCTCATTATGTGCTTAATAATTTCTAGAAAAAAATTAATTCCAAAAATAGCATGAAAGAACTAAGCTCCAGATTACTTCTTTTGATACTGTTCCCAAAACCTGGAAAGAAAGGAGACCCAATTATGAGAATGTCTTTTTATGTATCTCTGTGACAATTTGAGCGAGTTTAAAGGTAATGTTAAGGTACTGAAATGAAGTATGGTGTGGTGGATTCTTGGACTAGTTTGTTTGTATTATCAAATGTGGACATACATCTGCATTATGGAGAGTTAGAACCATCAATTTTTATAAGAAGGGGGAAGTTTTATTTGGGATGGACTAGTGAGGATTATTAGCCTACAATCGTGCAAAGTTGAATAGGAATGTTCCAATTGTCTTTTGGCGATTACTGTTGGTATTTATTTGTAGTGTCATTAGTACGGAGTCTACTTTCTCTTGCTGGCTACTTCTGGAATTAGAGGGGGCGACTCCAAAGACTTGGGAGTGAAATACAAAGGCTTGCAAATTAAGAAAGTTTAATTGTAGCTTTTTCTCTAAAGACAACCTGTTTATTCATAAGAATCTTTTCCACCCCATATGTCTAGTTTGTTGAGGTAGATATGTTCATATTGCCTTGGCATTGTCGCAATGAAAAGAAAACATCGTATTGAGGAAATGTTTTTTTTTCTGCATCATAGTGAGAAGAGAGTTTTAGCCCATCCACAGCCTCCAAATATTGGAAATTAAATGGGAATTATCTTCGGTTGTTTTTTGCGAGGTTTATTATATACATGACAGTGAAAGAGGAGTGGTACGGGAAGAGAGAATTATTACGACCCAAAAAAACTCTCAATTTATATTCCTCTCCTATAGTGACTAACGCTAAGGAGTTTGTCAACTTGCTTGCAAAGATCCATCTATAACCATGCCATATTGTTTATACTAATTATCAGACAACACCCCTTTAGGATTATATTTTCCCTTCCGGTGGCGATGGTCTGTACTTGGTAGTGGACAAAAGGGGAAATTTTATGCGAATTGCTTCTAAAAAGGTTTATATGCTCTTGTTTCCATAAGTAAAGGTGCGAGGAAAAGAGGAAAAATGGGAAAAGATAGATGGCTAAATTGAATCTCAATGATGATGATGAGTAAGTGAACACAAAACATTCTTTGGAGTGCCATGGACATGTTATAAGATGATTATAAAAACATACCTCACATTTTGATCATGTTATCCCGTGTGAAACGTGGAATATGTGGCCATCATTCTAGTTTACTTCCCATATTAAGGAAGTGATTGGGATGTTATTTCAAGAAGGGCTCATCAAGTGTTTTTTTGCTACAGAGACATTAACCATAGGCTTGAATATGCGTGCGAAAACTATTGTCTTCTTAAATTTTTGTAAATTATGAAGATAAATATAAATGAATACCTAGTGAAGAGTATGTACAGATGAGTTGATGTTCTGGTCATCATGGTATTGATGAATGTGGGATTTGCATCCTTATGGTGGATTAGAAGATGGAACCATCTAATGATCATAAGCTCAACGTTATACACCATAAGAAGGAACTTATTAACAAAATTAAGTCAATTAAGCAAGAAATGCGAACTTCCACGATATTAATGTTTAAAAATGAACTTAAAGAAAGGAAAAAGGGTCCTCATGCGAGTAGGATATGTTATGAGTGATGACGTTATGGAGTTGAAGGGGAAGGTGGATTGTGTATTAGGAACGCAAATGCATTGAAGTTTATCCGAACTCATATTTAATGGTTGTTTTAAGGACACAAAGCTTGAGGAGATGATATAGCTTCTCTCGTGTTTAATGTGTTAAGATAAGCTTCAGGAGGCTCAGAATCCTCGTTAGGAACTTGAGTTGCTCTTTACACAATCGCAAGATACAACTCGGAGGGTGGAAAAAATTCATCTCGAGTGCAAGGCTCAACTTAATGTGAAAGGCTTTACGAGCTCTTTCTAACATGATATCATGGAGGCCGTTTATGCATAGGAAAATAGGTCCAATTCTATTAGATAAAGGAAATCACACAGTTATTTGAAGGCGACTTAATTACTAGAGAAGACTCAAGGAAGTTCTTTAACAGCTAATACAAGAAGAAAAAACTGTTCGGGAAATTGATCTTAAAGCAAGATTCGAAGATGTAGTTTCTAAGATAAAGAGGGATATTAACTTTGCAGCATCACTTGTAGTTGAACACTGCCATTAGATGAATTGTAGTGGATTTATTATTGGAAGATAGAAATGATGATTGGGTGAGACAAGTTTTGTTATACAGTATGTGACATTTCTGTCATTGTAAAAAGTGACACTAAAGAGGAGATTAATTTCAAGTGGATATATACCTTGGGGAGTAGTCAGGAGGCAAATAATTTTATATGAATCATTGAAGATAAAATAGAGATCGAGGGTGCACGTTAAATTACTATACCAGTTTTATCTTCTTCTGAAAAGAAATGTTGCCTTGGCATTGCTACAGCATGTTGAATGTCATGACAAGTATTTCTAATACATGCATTTTAGTTATGCAAGTCTAGGTCTCTTGGATCTGTATTTATCTCATATATTAGTTTATATTCAACATCCATAACAGATGAGACAATCCCATAAATCCTCTTTATAGAGAAACCTTCCCTTTATATTCCAAAGGTAACCATAAAATATTGGTCTTAAAACACGAGCCTTGGGTTTTAGAGTTTTAGAACTACAAGGTTTAGTATCAATTGGCACAATCTTACCTGGATTCCATTCTCATCTCTGGAATACATACTCACAACTCGAAATCCTTAGATTATACTCTATAATCGACATTATATGAAATTGTTAGTGCAATTTATATGTCTCTTTAATTAGAAGGGAGACCGTATCTCCTAACACTATCACATTTGCTATGAGCGTATTTGTTTTATTATAGGTAATATTATATCGATTTAGCACAATTTGATACCGCGACTGACGATTGACCTGTGAAATAATGAAATATGAACATAAGGCTGATTTTATTGAGATTGAGGGACTAAAATGCACATATTTAGGGTATAAAATAGACACCTTTAGGTACTTATCGCACCACCCTCAAACAGAACATTGCTAGTTCTCGAACAAATATAGAGAGAAAAATAGATAAATGACCAAAAGCTTGCCACTTTCACATGCACTTGCGATTGCAGTTAGCATGTGCAACAAGTCGCTCAACCTGTCAGTTGCCCTACAGGACGAGTGTTCTCTCATGAGGGTTTGCAGTCAATGTACCCATAAAATTCAAAACTTTATTTAAATGCAGTCTCTTATTTATGATGAAGAGCTATACGACCCAACTTAAAAGGACGTCAATGAACACCATATTTAACTATCAAGGTAAGGCATAAATTCACTTAATACCCAAAGTGTAATCCTTCCGAAAACTTAGAATGTGTTAGTGTGAAATAATCATAAGTATCATCAGAGAAATTCTTAGATCGCCTTTATAGAATCAACGTTTTGACTTCAATTCTCACTAGATATATCTCTCTAAATTGAACTCTCTGAGAATCGGGTAAGTGTATCTCTCTAGTGTGTGAGGAGGTGAGTAAATTTACACAAGGTCAAACGTCTCACACTTTATATGAAATGACGGATATATGAAAGAAATTGATCTCATGAAGGAATTCTACTCTCTCTCTATCATTATTAGTTATAAGTTAGGTTGCGTCGCACTCTCAAACACCCCGGTTACCTAGGGTAAATGAGGTTAAAGTCCTATAATGGTTGTAATAACTAATCAACGTGATTTAATCATTTATTTAATTTAGGAAATTACTTTTATATCCATGCAAGCCACATCGGGTTGGGTTCATGCATTTCAACCCTTAGAAATCAAGTCGGACATGGTTACGTGAGAAATAATACAAATCTTAAATTTGCAGGTGATGAAAATCATAATTATGTGAAAAGTGTGATGAAAAATGTAAAGATGGGTTTTAACTAAGAAATAATGAGTCACCAACTGAAAATATGAAAACAATTAAAAGCAATGAAGAAAATAATACTTGAAATAAAGAAGAGCCTTGAATTAATCTAAAAGGATGAAAAAAATGTTGAATAAGATGAATCCTAAAGTTCTTAGCTTAAAAAACCTCTCAAAACTAACTAAAAATAAGCCTCATAATGTATGGTATGACAAAAGAATAGTACACCACGTTATTTTAAGTGTTTGCGCTATGCATAACTGTATTTTTGAGGAATAAAGAATTAAAAATCGGTCTAGGCGAACCGGTTCGGTTCTCCTTATTTAGTAAGGCGAACCAGATCGGTGTATACCAGTTTGGGGAACTGGTTCTACTTAATATTCATCGATTCGTTTTGGTGCAGCAGTGTGGTGGACCGATTCTGCGATGATTTCATCGATTCGGTTCGGTGACTTTATATTTTTCTTCCTTTTTTCCCTTGATTTCTTCTCAACTTCAAAGTTTCAAAACTTTTTACCCAAGATTCAAATTTGGATGACGTTTCTTTCTACGTGCTTATGGACTTGAGGTCTTCAACTTTCCTCTACCATGTCCGGATTCGTGGTATAAAATCACTATTTTTCCCTTGACTCTTCTTCTTTTCTTTCTCTTTTGATTTTGAATTTTCTCTTTTCTTCACTTGCATAAAATATTTGCAAAATGTACGAGAAATACACGAATCTCGATGCGCTCGATGGAAGATGTCAGTAGCAAGTATATGAGATAAATCAATACAAATTACACTACCTAGGGCAATAAAAGTCTCTAAATTACGAGGATAAATCGGATGAATTTATGCCTAATCAACCACGATTAATATAGAATCTATGAAAAAATAAAGAACACGAATATATTCATTCACAATCCTAAAAAATGTCGTTGGTGCGAACCATAATAATATGGGATCTATGAAAATATAGAGAGAGCATATTCATTCATAGTCCAAAAAATATGGCGTTTGACTGGACCACAATAATATATGAGCTATTAACTATAGAGAGTCGTATATATTCCCATTCCTTAACAAATGTCGCTTGCGCAAACAATAATAATATATAACCTATTAAATATAGAGAGCACATGTATATTCACATTCCTCAAGAAATTCCGATGGCGCGGACCACAATGATATAGGAGCTATAAAATTTAGAGACCACATAAATACAGTGAACATGAAAAATGTGTGTTTTTTTTAATTAAAACTAGGGCAACAAATGTAGAAGCTAGACTCATATTGTATTTTTCGTATCAACAACAAACAACATAATATGATTTCATCACTCCATACACAATGTCTACAAATTTATACATATGAGAACATAAAATACATAATAAAATAGAAAAAAAAAGTTATATAAAATCTAAGGACACAAAAATATATAGTACACGGATTACATAACAAAACACTCAATATACAATGATAAACAGGTGATATCAGTAATATAATGCCAAGAACACAACATATACATAGTGTATGGTATAAACTTAAGAAAAAACTTAAGGAGATAATATTACATTCAATACACAATGAATTACATCAAATACATTATGAAATCATTTTTGTACGTTGTGTTCTTCATTTGAAGAGAAATCAAGTGAAATATAGTAAGAAAATTCATCAATTTAGGGTTTACAAACCAAAAAAACTAGAAAAACTAACAATATATGAGCATGGATGGATTAATACCTATTAGTGTTGTTTGAAATAATATAATTGAGAATGATAGTTGTTTATTACAACTTTGACGATTAGCATTTGATTGGAAGAGAGAAAGTTTGAGGTTTTGATCGTTCGTGCTTGTAAGGTGTGTTTGTTTTGAGATTAGAGGGTATTTATATAGTAGACCTAATCGTTTAAAATTTGTTGTGTCCCGGTTTATAGTCTAAAATTATTAGTCCAAGGACTTAACTGTAAAAGACCTTTATCTTTTTTTCCCATATTGCAATTATCTCCAAACATTTCTCTCCCTCTTTTATTTCCAATCACAACAAACTCATATCATACTAGTATTAAATTATAATTTCAACAACACAAAAAAATGCACATTTCAACTTGTAAATAAAATACAAATTTTAGCCACTAAAAAAAGGAATACGAACATGACTCAATTAAAATAAGACCCTATAGGAAATTTTATTTTCATTACCTAACCCAAACCCGGCGCAATTAAATGCGACCAAAAATGATTTTTTTAACTAAATATGAACATGACTTAATTAAAACACGACATGTAACAACACAACACAACACAACACAAATTTTTTAGGTAATAATTTTTTGTTTTTGAAATCAGTCTTGTGCCTTTTTTAGATAGTAAATGTTTTTTGTTAAAATAAATTTTATGTCATATGTAATGTCAATTAAATTGTGTTAGTTAAGGCACGACGCGAGTTTTTTTACCAAACACGACATAATTAAAATGCAATGTCACACTACACAAAATTTTAATTTTTTGCCTAACGCGAACACGACCCAAAAAACGCGACACTACATGAAATCTAATTTTTCTTACTGACCATGAACATGGACCAACTAAAACATGACATGAAATCTAATTTTTCTTACTCACCAAAAAAAGCGACACTACATGATTCTAATTTTTAAAAAGTTTTAAACATATTTTTTTTAAATAATGTACATTTATATATGTATAAAAGAGTTTTTATTATAAATATTAAAATTACATAATAAAATAGTTTTTTATAAAATTACATAATAAAATATTTTCTTATAAAATTACATAATAAGTCCGTTTTTATTATAAAAAAAAAGCAACGTGAGGATATTTTAAAATATATATGTGTGTGTGTGTGTGTGAAAAATCTTTTTAAAAGATCTTTTTTTTGCTTTTCTCAAATCATTTTTGGGTGGTCCCTCAAACGTTTTCCAATACATATTTAGTCTAAGCCTTTTATTTTGTACCAAAAAGTACCTTAAACACCCATTTAATTAATATTCTCTTGTTTTTAAAGGTTCGCGCTGGCAATATGTTGAAGGACTTTTTTTAGCAAAATAAAAATGTTTGGACTAAACGTGTATTAAAAATTGTTTGAGCGACTATTTAATTTATAACCCATAATTATATGAGGGTATTTTCGATATTACACCAAATATAAAGGGGCATGTACCAAATAGTCTCCTGAACTTCTTTCAATACATGTATAGTCCAAGCCTTTTTATTTTGCACCAAAAAGTCCTTTACCATGCCAAAAAGTCCTTTACCATGACGCGGGTGCAGACCTTTACAAGTAAGAGAATAAGAAACTTTTGGTACAAAATAAAAGGCTTGGACTAAATGTGAATTGAGGGACTTTTTGGTATTTGATCCAAATATAAAGGTTGAAATGAGGGCAAACCCCAAAAAATTCAACAAGTGGGGGGTTCGCCTGAATTTCAAAAATAAAATAGATATCAAAAGCAAAATAATCTAATTAAATATTAATTTAATGTAAAATTTATTTAACTTTAAAATAAGACATAACTCCAATTATTTATCAATCTAAAATAAATTTTTAAAAAAAAAAGATAACATGTTTCCGTTTTCTTTTGGCTTTTTTATCAGATTGGACTTTTTTGCTAAAAAACTGTGAGAAAAAAAATGCATGGTTTTTGGAAAAGAGATTAACGGTCTGGATTGTTTTGGGTATTGATAAATCCCTACATTTTAACCGACTTGTTGTTTTCTTGCCTCCAAATCCCATACTTGGGGAACAAACAACATGCACCGCCTCATTTATTTAACTTTAAAATAATCTAATTAAATATTAGTTTAATGTAAAATTTATTTAACTTTAACATAAGACATAACTCTAGTTGTTTATCAATCTAAAATAAATATTAAAAAAAAGAGAATATGAAGAAGGGTTCAGTAATAAATGAACGCCTTCATTGGATTGTGTTTAACAAAGGCACAGACTTCCAACCCCAAAGCCCGACGCAATAGTTGGTCTAGGACTTTTAGAGGGATGCCTTTGTATGTCACGTGTGGACAAGGATATCAAAGTAATATTGAGATACTAACCATGAGAGAGTATGGTGTGGTTGAATCCCGGAATTTTATGTTCGTCATTTCAAATTTGAACCTAAACCCATATTATGGAGAGTTGACATCGTTGATTGTTACTAGGAAGGGGGAAATTTTGTTTAGAATGTACTACCATGGGGTTGAACTATTGGCCTACAATCCTACCGAAGATTCATATAGGAAGGTTTCAAAGAGTGGAGATTATAGTACATGCAAGTGCGTTAGTGCAAAGTCTAGTTTCTCCCATGGGCTACTGCTGGGATACGAAGCGACACCAAAAGCGTGGGAAAGAAATAACCTGGACGACTGAGGGACCGTTTGGTTTTTTAACCTCGAAAGATTGAATGCTTATTTCAAAATTCTGAATGTTGAAAAATACATTTGTTTTCTTATGTGAATGAAGTTATTTCACTTTGAATGTTCAATGTTGAATATAATTAATTTGACAATTTTGCCATTATTAACAATTTACTAATTTATTTTATATCGTGTCATTTAGCACATAAGATAAGAGTAAAATTGGAATGTAATTTTATTTTTAAAAAAATGCAGCATTGCGCATTGAGAGGTGTACTTGCCTCATAATGCTTAATGCTGAATTTTAACTTAAAAATACCCCTTAAAGTGATCGAGAGGAAGAACCGCTCAATGAAGAAAGAACAAACGAAAAAATTCAAGTAGTTCTAGAAGATCTCCTTCTATTTCTTTCCATTTTTAGTTTATGTATGTTATGTAGTTCCAAGTTTATATATCACTAAGTACATATCTAGACATTGGTCCTTTTATTTTCTCATTGATATGGTTAATTATGTTTTTATATATATAATTAAATTTGTTTGATGAATTTGTGTGGTAGTTCATTATTTCATATCAAACTTAATGCTAGAGACAAGATTCAGAGTTGTTTACCTAATTCAAAAGATATCGATGCTACTCAAGGGTCACAACTGCTTAATGACTATATGTTGGACTCTACATCTTTTGATGTGGACCATCCAACATTACCATGCGTCTGTAATAATCCAATTTTGAGGTTCACCATAATGTACTGCGACTCACACTACCTCGAATGGATTATATCGACGCACATTGCAACCTGACACAAAGCATGTTGATTGTCCCGATCAAACCATCAGATTTGATACCACCGTTAGGTCCCAAACTCACAGCTAGCCACCAATATTATCCTCAAATTAATCACTTGGACATAGCCCAGTGTGGGGTTTAAACCCACAAGGTCTCGGTGTTGAGTCAAATGGTCGCACCCACTTCAGTATTATATGTTGGACTCTATATCTTTTGATGTGAGATAAATACACACAAGATATTTAACAATTAGGTATTTCTTATTTGGTTAGGCCATTCAATTCACTTATTAGGTTGTAGAAATTATTTAATTCCATAAACATCAGGGAGATTTTTATACGGTGGACCTCGAGGTTTTGCTTTAAGGATTGTTGTTGGCTAATGGTTTTAGTCTGAACAAGATATTTCGATGCCAAAGTGATAACCTGCTAATGGTTCATCTCTCTATTTAGGGTTAAAAAAACTGTGAATCAGGCCAAAATGATTAATGTTCACCTTATTGATGGACAATTACAGGGAGGTATACCATGTACAATGAGTGTTGGAAGTAGGAACCAAAGGCATACAAAATTTATGTAAAAGATGAAAATTGCATGAAAAATATGACATCTGAAAAATATGTACTATACTGTTGTTTGGTCATATATGATGACACTGGTTATGTAATATTTTATGATGTGATATTTTTTGTACCCTTTAATAGGTACAAAGTAACTCCACAAAAAGTAGTGCTATTGGTTCCCTGATGGGACCGCATACCACAAGTCAATGTTTAATAGGTAGGTGAGAGAATAAGTGGAATCCACGTCAGATTTTGTGGAGATTTTTGTACTCGTATCATTATTCAATCTAAAAATTGGAACCATTTTCCCAACACTTCTTGTACAGGTTACTTATCTCTAATTAAAAAAGAAACCTCATCCCTTGATATTATCACATTTTCTGTGAGTGGTGTTGTTATATTCATGGGTGGAGGGCACTAATAAAAGTAAGCCGTAGTTAATAATAACCAATACATGTTTAACGAATTCATTTTTTAGATTGCTATTATTGACTATTTTGCCTATTTTTCATTAGTGGATTCTGATTATGTGCTTAATAGTTTGTAGAAAACAATTAATTCCAGACATAGCATGGCAGAACTAAGTTCTAGATTACTTCTGTTGATACTGTTCCCAAAACCTGGAAAGAAAGGAGACCCAATTATGACCAAGATGGTCATAAAGCCTTTGTATAGAATATGTGTAATGGTTTTGTTATCACTTGTTCTTACTAATCTTTATTCTTGTGTCATCCGTCAACTAGATAATTCGTGAGATCGCTAACATTGGATTGCTTGCTCGATGATGGCTATGGCTTCATCGAGGTCTTTGTTATGACCCCTCCATTAGTAATTAAAAGGTCGTACTAAGGCTTTCACAACAAAATCCAGAATGTGGTGTGAAGTTAATTGTTTTAATCTAGTGAAGAATAAGTTTAAGGAGTCTCCAACTCCAAAGCCCAAGTACAGGGAAAACAATGCAATAAATGGGTTTACCTTTAAACTCGCTCAAATTATGTCTCTCTGGGATAATTTGAGCGAGTTTAAAGGCAATGTTAAGGTACTGAAATGAAGTACGGTGTGGTGGAATCTTGGACTACTCTGTTTTTAGTATTAAATATGGACATACATGTGCATTATGGAGATTTAACACCATCGATTTTTATAAGAAGGGAGAAGTTTTATTTAGGATGAACTAGTGAGGATTATTGGCCTACAATCCTGCAAAGTTGAGTAGGAATGTTCCAATCTCTTTAGGGGATTATTGCTGCTATTTATTTATAATGTCATTAGTGCAGAGCCTAGTTTCTCCTGTTGGCTACTGCTGGAATTGGAGGAGGCGACGCCGAAGACTTAGGAGTGAAATACAAAGGCTTTCAAATTAAGAAAATTTGATTGTAGCTTTTTCTGTAAAGACGACCTGTTGATTCATTACTATTTTTTCCATTCTATATGTCTAGTTTGTTGAGGTAGATATTTTCATGTTGCTTTGGCATTGTCGTGATAAAAAGAAAACATCATATAGGGGAAATGTTCTTTTTTTCTCTGCATCATAGTAAGAAGAGAGTACTAGCCCATCCCCAGCCTCCAAATAATGGAAATTGCACTAAAGATGGCTTGGGTTATTTCTTACGAGGTTCATTACATATGTCATAGTGAAAGAGGAGTGGTATGAGAAAAGATAATTATAATGGCCCCAAAACGCTCTCAATTTTTATACCTTTCTAATAGTGCCTAACGCTAAGGAGTTTGCCAAATTGGTTGCAAATATCCATCGATAACCATGTTATATTGTTTATACTGGTTATCAGACAACACCCCTTCAAGATTATATTTTCCCTTCGGGTGGTGATGGTCTGTACTTAGTGGTGGAAAAAAACGGAAATTTTGTGCGAATGGCTTCCAGAAAGGTTTATATACTCTTATTCCCACTAGTGAAGGTGCGAGGAAAAGAGGAGAGAATGTGAAAGGGCAGAAGGGTCTGTTAGTTAGGAGAGTTATAGAAGAAAGTGACATATTTAAGATGGTAAAAATGATAATGTAGTGTCAATATGTTCCTTCCATTATTTTTAGATTTAGCAAACGGGAATTTGAATTTCTGCAATGACAGATGGCTAAACTGAATCTCAATGATGATGATGAGTAAGTGAACACGAAACATTCTTTGAAGTGCTATGGACATGTTATCAGATGATGATAAAAATATGCCTCGCATTTTGATTATGCTATCCCTTGTGAAACGTGGAATAAGTGGCCATTATTCTAGTTTACATACCATATTAAGGAAGTGATTGGGATATTATTTCAAGAAGGGCTCATCAAGTGTTTGCTTTCTACAGAGATATTCACCATAGGCTTGAATATGTCTCTGAAAACTATTGTATTCTTAAATTTTTGTAAATTTGATGAAGATAAATATAAAAGAATACCCAGTGAAGAGTATGTACAAATGAGTTATTGTGCTGGTCGCCATGGAATTGATGAATGTGGTATTTGCATCCTTATGGTGAATGAGAAGTTGGAACCATCTAATGAGCACAAGCTCAACGGTATACACCATAAGAAGGAACTTATTAACGAATTTAAGTCAATTAAGCGAGCAATGAGAACTTCCATGGTACTGATGTTTAAAGATTAACTTAAAGAAAGGAAAAGGATCCTCATGCGAGTAGGATATGTTACGAGTGATGACGTTAGGCATTTGAATGGGGGAGGTGGCTTGTGTATCAGTAGCGCAAATGCATTAACGTCGACTGAACTCATATTTAATAGGTTTAAAGGATATAAAGATGTAGCTTCTCTCTTGTTTAGTGTGTTAATATAAGCTTCAGGAGGCTCAGAATCCTCGTTTGGAACTTTAGTTTCTCTTTACATAATTGCAAGATATAACTCGGAGGGTTGCCAAAGTTTAACTGAGTGCAAGGCTCAGCTTAATGTGAAAAGTTTTGCGAATTCTTTCTAACATGATCTCATCGAGGCCATTTATGCATGGAAAATGGGTTCAATTCTACGAGATAATGAAAATCACACAGTTATTTGAAGGAAGCTTAATTACTAGAGAAGACTCAAGGAAGTTCTTTAACAACTAATACGAGAAAAAAATGTTCAAGAAATCGAGCTTGAAGAAAATTCGAAGATAAAGTTTCTAAGATCAAGAGGGATATTGACTTTGCAACATCACTTATAGTTGCACACTACCATTAGATGCATTGTAGTGGATTTATTATTGGAAGATAGAAATGATGATTGGTTGAAACAAGTTTTGTTATACAGGATACGACATTTTCGCCAGTGTAAAAAGTGTCACTAAAGAGGAGATTAATTTCAAGTGGATATCTACCTTGGGGAGTAGTTAGTAGGCAAACAATTTTACATGTATGATAAAAGATAAAATCGAGATCGATGGTGCATGCTAAATTAATATACGAGCACTATCTGCTTATGAAAATAAATGTTTCCTTGGCATTTCTACAACATGTTGAATGTCATTAACAAGCACTTTTAATACATGCATTTTATTTGTGCAAGTCTCGGTCTCCTGTCTCGGCATTTATATCATAGTTTAGTTTATATTCAACATCCATAGCAGAGGAGACAATCCCATAAATTATCATTATAGAGAAACTTTCCCTTTGTATTTTAAAGGTAACCATAAAATATTTGTCTTAAAACACGAACCTTGTGTTTTTGAGTTTTAGAACTACAAGGTTTAGTATCAATTGGCATAATCTCATCTAGGTTCCATTCTCATCTCTGGAATATATACTCACAACTGGAAATCCTTGGATTATACTCTATAATCGATATTATATGAAATTGTTGTAGTTTATCTGTCTCTTTAATTATAAGGGAGACCTTATCTCCTAACATTATCACGTTTGCTATTAGCGTATTTGTTTTATTGGAGGCAATATTATGTCTGAACTCTGATCAATAGTAAAAAAAATGTTTAACAAATTCCTACCTTAGTATCGACTATTATTTTGGAACATATTCGAACTTGAATAAAATGTGTGTGCTTGTCTTCTTTGGTTAGCTTAATCTACTCATATACTTAATATAGGATATAAAAATTACATAATTCCATAAATATCATGGCAAAACTAAGTTCCAGATGCTGAAGTTTGTGATAGTTGAGGACATTTTTGTATGATAAAGCTGCAGATTTGATTCAAGGCCTGCTATTGTCAAATGATTATGATTCGAACAAGATATTTAGATACAGAAGTTGAAAAACTGCTAGTGGTTCATCTCTTTGTTTAGAATGATAAAATTTCCCTATTAATCAAATGAACATGTTACATCTTGACCTAATATTTATCAATTATAAATTGACATACAGTTACATAAAAGTTATAAGTGGTGAAAGTAGGTATCAAACATAGATAATTTACATAAAAGATTAAAACTAGACATGCCTACATTGCATGAAAACACAATAATAATGCATGATCTCATATATTGATAATTTCTATTTCATCTCATTTTTTGAAATTTTACATTTTTTCTCCTTTCATTCAATATAAAACGGGTTCCTTAGCCCTGGGTACTAATTTTGATAGTAAAATGAAACATTAGAACCAACACTTTACATTGGGCTTAAATCTAAGGAATTACATTTTGAACTCTTAATGAAACAGAATCCACAATAGGATGTCTATAACCACTATATTTCATACCAATGATGCGTATGTCAAGAACTTGTTAAACTCATTAATAGAATCTCTATTAATCTATGGTGAATATCACCTTGCCCTATCATCCATTGTAATATTTCATTTCATGCTTATGAATATAAGGAAATATATTACAATGGATGATAGATCAAGGTGTTATTTACAATAGATCAATAGAGATTCCATTAAGGAATCTATCAGGTTCTTGATATATTCCGTATTTTTGTAGAAATATTTCATAATTTTCTTACTGTAAATATTAGGGTGATGTAGTGTAGGATTTTAATCATTCTTTGTGATTTGGAAACTTAGACATCATAATATAAAAGTGCGAAGTAGAGTATAGGTTAGGAAAAAGAAACTAAAATCTATACCAATAGACACCATGCCTTCCACTATTTTATTTGATATATCATAAGTTAGTATTATGGTGAGTTGTCTCTTATCAAGTAGTATAAGGAGTCGTGGACTCTCATTCTTGATTAGTTTTTCTGATGTCTTATGGACACGATCATGTATTCATAACCCATTCCTAATGTCTAAACACATTAACAATGTGTTAGGAATTGATTATATTAACCTACAACTAGGGAGTGTACACAAATTACAATATAATCACTATGCTTAATTTAAAAATCCGAGGTATTGCAAATCATTGCAAGAAATCATTATATTACATTATGCCTCATGTAATATCTAGGTGTTTAAATTCTTATTTTTTATGTACATCTCAACATACTTTAAGTGATTATCGCGAGAATGAGAAGTAATTTCATTTATTTTGAAGTTTAAGTACCACTAAATAGTTGGTAAGTACATCTCAAAACTACTAATGCACCTGCTCGTGAAAAGCACAACCTCGAGCCATCTATGTTAGTTTTATATTTCTCTTTTCTTGAATTCTAATGAAATTTTAAATATTTTTCTTTCCTTTTTTTTAAATCTCTTTTGCTTTTGAATAGATGGAGAAGTACAAAAGAATAATTTGTTTAAACTTGATTTTGGCAAGGCTTCAATTTGTATTCAGTTACACTATGAATATAGTTTTTTCTCACTTAGTCTTTAACATCTATTCTTTAGGAGGCATGACTAATTACTAAGCCACTTTCTAATTTTCAAATGAAATGAACAATGGATCCCTAAAATTGGAAAGTTATTCAAAGAACAAGTTAAAGTTTCACTTGAAGTTGTTTACAAGGCTGAATCTCATCAAATAATATGAAGTTATACTTGATATTGCAGAGGTATACCGAAGTAACTTTAATCAAGGAGTGTGATTAAGGTGACTTAATTTCTTTAAAATTATCAATAGTGGTTTTGTTTCACTTTTTGAATTGTCATCTTTGATATAATTGCGTTGCCAGTGGCAGATCCGGGAATTTTATATTGGGTGGAGCCAAAGCATTAAGTAAACAAAATACAAATATGAATAAGTAAATGAAATGAATAAATAATCCTAAAAAATAACTACATGGATCTTTATTAACATAGACACCATTGACAAGGATAATTATAAAAAAAATGACCCTAACTACATAGGAATTTTTTGCATCACAAATTTTGATCGGCGTTCCTTCATTTCATAAAAGTCATCTATAATGTCATCAACTTAAAAATCTCGGGCAATTTCTTTCTCGATATATGTAATCAAATCATTTGCACGTAATCCTCCATCATGTTCCATAGCTGAGTCTTAACGAGACCCGTGGCCAAAAATGCACGTTCCGTTGTTGCAGTTGAAATGGGGAGAGTTAACACTAGGTGAATCAACCTATCAACAAGGGGATAAATTGTAGCTTTTCTTGTTTTCGCCAAAACTTAGCATAACTCAGAAATTATGAACACCCTTTGTAGCTCAATATTTATATGAATGTCAAGCTCATAATGCTCCATTTGAGACCTCAAACACAAATTATCTTGTTCATCGAAGTCATTACGATAGAATTTGTTTGCAAGTTTACAACTATCATCAATGTTGAATGACTTATAACAATCATAAGAGTCAAGTGTCGTGCTCAGAATAAGTAACACCATCACATCTTCTTTAAATCTATGATTCAATTCTTGTATTTGAGAGTTTATTGCAACAGTAAACACTTCAAATAAAAAATGATGCTCAATTGTAATGTCCCTTTACCGAGATCTACCTCGACCACCACTATAACGAGCACTCACATTAGGAATTTATATCTTAGGCTTTTCACAAAATGATTTCACTTTATCAAATAAAGGATCCCACCCATCTTCTCTCAACTTTTGCATAAGAGATTTTGTTGTTGATACCAAATGCATTGCATTCACTATATCTTGGGATTTACATTGTAAGGCTTGGCAAAGATCATAACTAATGCCCATGATCTCTCTCATTATATGTAAGCTAAATATGAATTTAAAAGAAGTGATCAAATCATCATAACTTGTTCCATCAACAATAACATTTTTTAAGACTGGACAAGTTGCATTAAACAAAGGTATCAAGCTACGAAGAGATCCCAAATGAGAGCTCCATCGAGTATCTCTGGCCCATTTTAAAGTGTTAATTTGATTTAAACCTTTACCAAACTCAACTTCTTCAATGGCAAGTTTTTTTGCAATTTCTTTCGCTTGAGCAATTTTCAATTGAGCATTCCGTTTATAAGAGGAACCAACTGCATTAACAATGAAGGGTAAATAATTAAAAAAATTGATGAATGGGAAAACCTCTCGCGAAGCAACCACAAGTGCTAATTATAGACTATGGTGACAATTATATTCAACACAAAGAGATAAGAAAAGCGCAATCACAAAGAAAAATAAAGAACATAAAATGCCAATCACACAACACAGTATGTACGTGGTTCAGTAAGAATGCCTACGTCCATGGTGGTGCAGTCAGTATTATTTTTATATACTCTGGGGATCATTTACAGAGAATACAGTGCGTTCCTCTTATCCCAAGCTTAGGGTTTATTATATACATGTTTATCTTCGGGGAGTGGGGGTGTTGGATTCCCCCCACGTCCATCTTTCTCTCCTGGAATATCTTTATACTAGATTTTAGGAGAGGACTAAGCCATAAATGATTTTAGTTAAGGTGCTAGGAATCTGGACTTTGGGCCATTTTTATTAAGCTACTCGTCTGGGCGCATGATGGTGATTTCGGGTACCCACAATTGACCCTAAAGTTGTTGGGCCACAATTTGGGCTCAATAAATTTAAATGATTTGCCACAATGGCTCTTTTGTAAGTTGTGTAACTCTTCCCAAAGTTGAGAACTGATTTAGGCGACAATTGCTTCGAGTCTTGTGCGCGATGATTGGCAGCATTTGAAACGTTATTTGGAGTAGCGTTCCGTAGTTGTCGTTTCAAACTTCTAAGTGTTCCATCACCTTCTGCGAGTTTTAGCTGTTGTGACCTCTTCTCCAGGTCTTCATTTTCTTCACTTCCTATCTCCCTCGTCATCTGGTCTTGTGAACTTGCATCGTCCAAGCCAAATTTTCATCTTGTAAGTCCCCTTTGCTCTCTCTTTGTGCTTTCTCTGTTGAGTTTTCTTTGAATTTGCAATTTAGGGTTTACAAATGACAAAGTGGGTAATAGATCAGTGTCTGTGTTTAGGAAGTTTTATAACATCCCAGAATGGGTACAGATTGAGTGCGCCTCCTTCCCTAAGAATGTTAGAGAGGTAGAGGGAGCTCATTGGATTCACATCCTGTTTCTTTCCCAAGGGGGGATTACTTTTCCTCCAAACAATTTGTTCCTGTATTTATTTAGTTATTTCAACATTGTCCTTGCACATTGTTCGCCCAACGTTTGGAAGATAGTCAATGGTGTCCATAGAATAAATCAACTTTATGGCACTAAATTAGGGCTCGCTGAAGTTTATTTTTGTTATTCCTTGTCTCGAACAAGCTCTGGTCTTCTTTACCTCAAGGCTAGGAGTCCTGACAGGGTATTGGTAGTAAATTTACCTAATTCCCATAAGGACTACTGGTAAGATGGATTTCTTACTAGGAATTGGTAGTTCTCCCCTTAGACTGAGGGGGCGAGGTCTGATAAATTCAATGTTCCCTTTTATGGGGAAGAGTACATAAGTAGTCTTCACTCTGCTCTTTCGATCTTTTTGTTAATGTGTGATTTTTCTGATACTTTCATGTTTTCTTTTCAGGGAGGATAAAGAACTTGGAACCTGCCCTTAGCGAGGTTCGAGATGATTAAAGCTTGGAATATCAAGGAATCTATGGTTAACGGTGAACATCCCCAGTCCGCTTATTTCCTACTTGAGTACAAGAACATCGAGTCCAATTTCATTGCGAGGCCTGTGGATAGCATTCTTGACTTAGATATTTTGAAAGAAGCTGCTGCTAATCCCATTCAGTTGGATGAGGAAGAGAGCAGTTCTGAAGGTGATATCGGAGGGGGTGCTGAAGGCGGTTCTGGTGAGGTGATCTCCAGTAGTGAAAGTTCCTCCAGCTCAGAAGAGGTTTCTGAGGCTCAAGAGTCTTTCAGTATATCCAGTAGTTCTAGCGAGGAAATGGCTCCCCCCAGGAGGAACCTGATTTGAAATAATGATGAGGAGGAGGATTTTCTTCTCGCTCAGCGGCCAAAGAAGCAAAAGTCCAGCATTGGGGCTATTGCCCCTGGTTCTTAGTCTTCTGCTCACAAGCAGAAGAAGAAGAGAAAATAAGAAGAGAAGTTGAAAGAGAGAGAAAGAAAGTGAGAAAAGGACAAAAAAGAAGGCTTAAGAGAAAAAGAAGGTTGAGGAGAGGAAGAGGGTATAGAAGGAGAAGGAGAGAGAGGAAGAGAGGAGAAGAATTGAAGCGAGAACGAAGGCTGGGTAAACTCTAGTGCATGTTTCTGCGCTGCCAGAGGGGGCCTCGGTTACCATCTCTCCCCAACTGGCACCTGCGCTGCTCGAAAGGGAAGTCTTGCCTGCTGATCGCCAAAGGGCAATGGGGACTGACCAGTTAGCCTTGCAAGCGAGTCATATGCTAGCCTTGGTAAGTCTATTTCTTCTCTTTAACACTGGTAAAACTCTATTTGTTGCTTTCTTCTAATACCTTCCTTTTACTTACAGTTCGTGACTGAATTTGTCGTACTCTATCACTCTCGCGACGAGCTGGTGAATAAAAGTGATGAGCTGGAGAAGCAGAATGTTGCTATAAAAGGGAAAAGTATCGAGCTTGAGGCTTGCCTAAAGACTGCTGATGCTTCTTGGATGTCTTCTGATCTGGCCCTTGTTGAAGCCAATCGGGGGAGGGAGACAGCGGTTAAAGAACTAAACGAACTGCGGTAGGCTTATGATTTAGTCTGCTCGAGCAAGCTAGCGGAGATGGAGGAGAATATAGTACTGATGGGGAAGTTGAAGGAGAATGAATCTGAGGTAGCTGCTTTGAAGGAGAGTTCTTATAATGATGGTTGGGTCGCAGTGTATGAAGATGCCGATGTTCAGATTGGCTACATCATCCGACTGAACTTCAAAAAGGGATGGAGCAAGGCTCTTCTGGTTGTTGGGGTGGATACTTACTCACCCCTAAATCATGAGCATGATCCAGGCCCAAAGCCTATTGTAGATGAAGGGCCTATCCCAATCATTGAAGGTGTTGCCCCTGTCTCCTAGACTATTTTTACTGGTGTTCCTCCTGCTCAGGGAACATAAGTTATCCCTTCTGAAGGAGATGCTCCTACTGCTACTGATAAGGGGAAGCAACCAGCTTCTTCTGAACAAACCGAGGTCGTTAGCTAATCTACTCTTAGGGTTTCTCTGTATTTTTACTTTACTTGTACTTTTCTCGAACAAATCAATGTAATTGTACCCTTTTATTTCAATAAAGTGAGAGTTCTTTCCTTTCAGTACATTAATTCTTCTGCTTTTTTACTACTTACATGGTTTATAGGTGATTGATGTAGAAGAGTATATACCAGCCACCTCTCAATTAGGAAGGACTCTTGGCCCTAACGTGAGTCCTCGAGTTCGCCAGGCCTTCGTTAAGATATGTAAGTCCCTTAGGGAGAGGAATTAGAAGTTTAAGGACCAGTCTGAGCTCATGGCCAAACTGAAGGGCAGGCTTCAAGAGATGGAGGAAGTTGGTGCCTCGATCCAGAAAGAGGTGAATACTCTGAGAGATAGGCTTATGGATGCCTCTGAGATTAACCAGTTCGGAGAAATTCTTCAACAGGAGAACGAGGCTCTGAGGAGGGAGGTTTTGCGACTTAGGGAGAATGCACCGAGCATCACCCCTTGAGTATTACGAGGTTCCTCTTTGTCAATTGTCCCACGATTGGCGTAGAGCCGAGCGATGCTCCTCCAGCCTTACGAGACTCTACATCATTGGTTGCTCCACGAGCAGGTCCACACATAGGTGGTTTATCTAGGTAAATGGATGAGCTCCGAGAAGATGTTCATCAAGAATACGTGATTACTGTTGGGCTTCAAAGGGATGTTACATGGCTGAGACATATGTTCAAGAAAGGTCCTCGATGGGTGTGGGCTGATAGTTACGACTAAGGTTGGGCAGATGCTCCGACGAGGTTAACAGAGTTTGAAGAGTTATCTTTCATCAGGGGATGGTTGAGTGCTCTCAGGGAGCTGCGGTTCCCAAGGAACTCTTTACTCTGGTACCATCATGAGATATCCCCTTCATCGTTGAGGCCTAATCCCTTTAAGAAGGATGATTAGGAAGGATGATCAGTGGATCCCTATTGACGCCATCCCCCGACAGCTGTTGGAGTCAGATGCGAATGAAGCTGAGAAGGTTTTAGCTCCTCATCCAGATGATGGTCGAAGAGCGCAAGTGGCTGATTATCTTGCTCAGAGGCCTTAGCCTCATTAGGATTTTACCAGTTGTAACTCTATATACACATGTAATTAAGTGATGTAATATTGATGTTTTGGGCGATCTCACCGACTAAACACGAGTTGTACATTCTTATTGTAATTGTGATGAAGTAACATAATATCTATGTTTTGGGCGATATTGCCGACTAAACATGTGTTCTGTATTTTTTACGTCACTTCTTCTTTGCTTAATAATCTTGGGCTTCTCGTAGACGAATAGATTAGTAAGTTTGCTTTGTTGAGAAAGTGTCCCTCCAGTCCAGTATGCTTATGAGATACCATTTTTCCCCACTTTACCTTTTAGGTCATGTCGTCACACTTCCTTAAGCTTAAGTGTCGCAATTGGCGAGGACACACCTAGTGTTGGATGTTTTATCCGATCAAGGTTTTGTTAACCAAACATTATTTAGCGACAAATTCAAGTTAGCCAGACAGCCTAAGAATCTCCTGTAGGGCTTCATATATTGCCAGGGGCAATGCTAAGAGGTCGTTCGTACTTCATAATGAAAACCTAAGGAGGGTGATTTCCCTGCTATCGAGTACTGAGTAGTGTGCCTGTCACTTGGAAAGGGTGTGCAAGTTATAAAGTTCCTATATTAGTTAACTGACACTTCATAGAATGCAACTACTAAACAACTTTTATTAATCAAAAGTGATATACCCCAAGTGTGACCTCGGCCCGGAGACACCAACCTCGGTCGAGATCATGGCCGACGTTGGACAAGACTTGGGTATGCAGCATCAGCACTCGGCCATAGCAAGGTCGGCTCAGGACGACACTACCATGACCCTCTCCAAGGGACGTCACAAGGATCGGCAGCATTCTCGTATCCCTTGGAATGACAACCTCGGTCAGACGTAGGCCGAGCTCGCAGGAAGCCACAAGCAACCTCATCAAGACATTAGTCAATACTCCAAACACTCCCGTTCAACCTCGTCTCAGTCCGACCTTGTCCATTGTTTAGGTTGGGATTAGGCTGAGACCTCCATGGAATACTCGGACTGAACAGGTACCAAGACTCACCAACCTTGGCCTCTCCAAGGCCGAGGTCATACACCAGACGCGATAGCTGAGCATCTGCTGACATTTGGATAAGGCCACGTGGACACAAATCTGTTACAACAAAGATTATTCCCCACACGTGGGGAGAGTATTGCATCATCATTCTCTACATGTGACAGTGACAGATGGCACTCCCATATTGGTGAGGCAAACACTCACATTCTCATGGCATGCATGGAGGGTACATTACACCCCCTAGGTACTATATATAGAGGTCATCCTCTACCTTGCAGGAAGATCCCCAGATATTCAACCCTAGCTGAAACCCTGTCTAGATACACAGTAGAGAGAGAAAGCTTGAGAGATTGTATCCATGGCCATTAGTGCCTTATTGCAGTGAGGTTATTCACACACACAGTGGACGTAGGCCAATCTAGGCTGAACCACTTATATCCTGGTTCTCTCTCCTCTTCCCCTCATATCATTCTCTTACCTTTTGCATAACTATGCTGCCATTGTTGTTGATAGATTGAGCTTGAAAACACCTTATCTGGTGGTGCTGATTCCGGCATCATCATTTTGGCGTCGTCTGTGGGAACGAGAAGCTATCTCTTCCTATTTTTCTGATTAACCTCACCGGAGACTCTGGTGGTGAACCAGGCCTCCCCCTAGCGCAGAGCTGTTTCACCATTGAAAGAGGTCCTGTGAGCTACTAAGCTCATCTGCTACCCAAGCTCTATAGTGTCAACATATGGCACCAGACTTACCACCGCCTCTTCCGCCGCCCGGGGGCGGGGGGCCTAGTTCCAGTCAGGCTCCCCCGAGTCCGAAATGGCGGAGGTAGCTGCAGCCTTGAGATCTTTAGCTGCAACACAAGCAGCCATGCAAGAGAAATTTGCACAGCTCAGCCAAACTATGATGAGGCCACCTGGAGTCTCACCGGACATGATCACTTCGGCGCCAATTCAGCCTCATCCTAACGCCAGGGGACCACCCCAGGCACCAATGAAGGACCAGCCTGTACCCTCGCGGAGAAGGTAGGTTGCTGACCCTAGGTGCTTGCGCCTGGGGAGGCAGGTAAACCCTTGCCCAGAGGACAGGTATGATGATCTAGAAGTGAAAGAAGCCCCGGAAGACTGCTGGGAGACGTATGAGGTGTCAAATAACACTGTACGGCCTCTTAGGCAAAGTCAAGGTTGTGTCGGCCGAAGAGGTGAAGAGGCCCAACAAAGAGGGTCAGCCTTTGATAGGTTGAGCAGAGGGTCAGCCTTCGAGAGACTGGGCTCGATAAATGACCTAAGATAGAGACTGTCGAGATCAAGGAGCGCAGTAGGCTCTCAGAGAGAGAACAGGCAGGGTCGGCCAGACCAAGGCCGACACTATGAAAGAAGAGGCAGGGAACAGGAAGAGGTCAACAGCCAACCTATCATGGCAGGGGAACCTCGGTCCATCCCAGGGAGGTGGCAGGGGATAACCTCGGCCAAGTCGATGGCCGAAGACCATGGAATGATTCTATCTAACGCCTCGAGGAGAAGATAGGAGACCTCATTAAAAGCAGGGACCCATTACAAAGGGGTTACTCAGAGGGCTACCCATTTGTGGCTAGGATAGTGGGGTTCCCAACCCCAGCTAAGTTCAAGCCTCCTAAAGTGTCTCCCAAGTATGATGGCAACACTAACCCTGTGCATCATATCGAGATGTATCAATCGGCCGCGGAAATCTACTCGATACCAAATGAGATGAAGTGTAGAGCCTTCTCTGGGACCTTAACAGGGGCTGCACACAGTTGGTTCACCTCCCTTACGAAGAACTCAATTGAGAACTTCAAAGGCTTGGCTGAGGGATTCATCCACAACTTCTGCTTTGGGGTGAGGCCTCAAAAGAAGACTACCCACCTGCTGTATGTCAAGCAGGCCAAGGGTGAGTTCCTAAGAGACTACATAGCAAGATTCAATAAAGAAAAGTTGGAGGTTGAAGATTATGAAGAGAACATATCCATGACCGCCCTTATAGGAGGTCTCCAGAAGGGGAAGCTATTGTGGAAACTGGAAGAAGAGCCCCCTAGGTCTATGGTGGAGCTGCTGGCAACCGCAGGGAAAGTAATGAATATGGAAGAGGCAATGGCCACCAAGTATGAGGATGAGAACCGCGATGGCAGTGGAAAGTCCCAAAGCAAGAAAGACGGGAAGAAGAGATCGGGTGATGACAAGTTTGCTCACTATACTCCTCTGACTGTGAGCTTTGAGCACACCCTCAATGAGATTAAGAATGACAGGGCTCTGAGATGGACAGAGAAGCTGAATGCCCCACCATATAAGAGGAACAAAAACCTATGGTGTGAGTTCCACCAAGATCATGGTCACGTCACAGATAGATGCTTCGCTTTGAAGGATGAGATTGAGAAGATGTTAAAATCTGGGAGATTGAGAAAATATGTAGACGGTAAGGCTTCTAAGAGTGGACGAGATGACCATAAGAAAAGGAGGAATGACAGATGCCGTGACAATGTCCCGGCCCGAAGAGGCGATGATTCAGAAGGTGATGATGAAGATGATCCGGATCTCCCACCAAAGGATGACAACACCCCGGTGAAGAGGGTTGGTATGATCTCTTTTGGTGTTGGCATAATATGCAGAGGATTTGAAGGTGGTGGATCTGAAGTAGCTGATAGGAAGGCTCATGTGTAGCTGAGGCCAAATCAGTGGCCAAGCTTGAAGTTGTGAATCTAACGTCTTCCGATACAGTACAAAAGAGGAAGAAAGTAGACATGAACACCCTCGTAGTTGGGTTCTCCAGACTCGACTTTAGAGGTATCTTAGCCCCCCATGATGACCCTTTGGTCATAACAATAAGGGTGCATGGATATGAGGTGCAGAGGATCCTCATGGATGGGGGGAGCTCGGCAGATGTGATGTTTTGACCTTGCTTCAAGAGCTTAGGCCTTAGTAGAGCAAGGCTGGTCCGCTATCACCACCCCCTGATAGGCTTCAGTGGTGAAAAGGTTCACCCCTTGGGCATGTATGAGATGGACGTACGGATGGGTGACGAATGGCCTAAGAGGTTGACCAGGAGGATTAATTTCTTTGTGATGGACGAGAGTGTCTTCTCGGCCTATAACCTCATCATAGGAAGGGTGGCCCTTAGGGAGTTCGAGGTTGTGCCATCAACGGTCCATCAGATGCTAAAATTCCCGACTCCTTATGGAGTAGGGGAAGTGCAAGGTGACCAGACCACAGCGCAAGAATGTTACTTCAAATCGGCCGAAGAGAGAGAAGCCCATAAGAGGGCCACCACCACTTATAGCAATGACACTCTTGATCCAAGAGATGAAACAAAATTGAAGAAGGGAGAGGCTGCGGAAGAGGTAGAATCCATCGTCCTCAATGAGGACGAGCCGGAAAAAACCATCCAGGTCGGCAAAGCCCTTAATCCTGAATCAAGGAAGAGCTGATAAACTTCCTCAGGAAAAGGCAGAGTGTCTTCGCATGGAGTCACGCAGACATGCTTGGCATCAATCCTAAGGTGATGAGTCACAACCTCAACGTAACCAAATATGCCAGGCCTATCAAGCAGAGACGAAGAGTCTACTCCAGGGAAAAATACAACGTCATCCGTGAAGAGGTGAAAAAGTTAGAAGAGGTTGAGTTTATAAGAGAAGTTACCTATCCGGAGTGGCTTTCAAATGCGGTCATCGTGCCCAAGGCCAATGGGAAGTGGAGAATGTGTGTCGATTTCACTGACCTAAACAGATCTTGCCCAAAAGACAGCTACCCCTTACCTCGGATAGATCAGATGGTGGATGCTACAGCAGGATATGAGCTTACGAGCTTCATGGATGCGTATTCAGGCTATAACCAAATCTTCATGGATGCCGAAGACTCAGAGAAGACAGCCTTCATTACCGATAAGGGGACGTACTGCTACAAAGTGATGCCCTTCGGTCTGAAAAATGCAGGGGCAACATAGCAACGTCTTGTCAATAAGATGTTAGAAGAGCAAATAGTTAAGGCCATGGAAGTGTATGTAGATGATATACTGACAAAAATCTTGAAAGCTTGCACTCATGTAGCAGACCTTGAGAAGACCTTAGATGTGATGGACTCATACAAGATGAAACTCAACCCAGCAAAATGTGTCTTCGGAGTAGGCGCCGGGAAGTTCTTGGGATTCATAGTCAACCAGAGAGGAATCAAAGCGAACCCTAAAAACATTAAGGAGTTGCTTGACATGAAGACTCCTAGGAGTATCAAGGATGTCCAAAGACTCACGGGGATAGTGGTTGCGCTTAACAGATTCGTCTCTAGGGCGACGGACAAGTGTCTCCCATTCTTTAAAGTTTTAAGAAAGGCCTTCCAATGGGGCGAAGAGTGTGAAAAAGCCTTCAACCAACTCAATTCCTACTTAGGGTCTCCCTTATTGCTGTCTCGGTCCATCGCAGGAGAAAGGTTGTTTGTGTATCTGGCAGTCTCTGAATCATCCATCTGCGCGGCCATTATATGGGAAGAGGATGGGATCCAAAGGCTTGTATACTTCAATAGTAAGGCCCTTCAAGGGTCTGAACAAAATTATCCCCGTATGGAAAAGTTGGCTTACGCCCTAATACATGCCTCAAGAAAAATGAAGCCTTATTTCCAAGCTCACTCCATGGTAGTCCTCACTGACTCCCCACTAAGGCAGGTCCTGCATAAACCTAAGAAGTTCGGGAGATTGATGACCTGGGCCATCGAGTTGGGAGAATATGATCTTACCTACCAGCCTAGGACAGCCATAAAAGGGCAGGCCCTCGCGGACTTTGTTGCAGAATTCACCTGGGAAGAGGCTGAGACAGAGAAAGGCCTAGAGGACGCCGAAGAGACAAACTGTAGTGTCTTCCAAAACTCGAAAGAGACGGCACCAAACGTCTTCCAAGATCGGGAAGAGGTCATCTCAGGCAAAACCCGAAGTAAAATAGAAGAGAACGAAGAGGATCGATACCTCTTCAAGCAAGGAGTTATGACAGAAGGGGTCTTCTCATCAGATATAGACGTCTGGAGCCTCTTCGTTGATGGCTCTTCCTGTGATAGTGGAAGCGGTGCGGGGCTAATACTCTCGGCTCCAGATGGCGCCAACATTGAATACGCCTTGAGATTCAACTTCCAGGTCTCAAACAACGAGTCCGAGTATGAGGCCATGATAGCAGGTCTTTTATTGGCAAAGACTCTTCGTGTAAAACGACTCCTACTCCACAGCGACTCAAGGTTAGTTGTAAATCAAGTGCTGGGAGTCTATGAGGCCAAGAATGAAAGGATGGCGAAGTACCTGAAAATATTTAGAAAGATGTTGGAATATTTTGAAGAGGCAATACTGAAGAGAGTGCCTCGATAAAGTAACAGCCACGCAGATGCATTGGCAAGTTTGGCCTCGACAACAAAGACAGATGTTAGAAGGACCGTTCCGATCGAGGTCGTAGGAAAGGCAACCATCGAGGAAGAAGAGGTATGTAACCCTTGTCACAATTTGAACCTAGGAGACTCATGGATCGACCCGCTCGTCAGATACATAAAAGAGGGAGAGCTGCCTGAGTCCAAATTAGAGAGGAGAAAATTGAGACATAGAGCTGCCAAGTTCTCGATGATAGGAGACGTCTTGTACAAAAAGGGATTTCTATTGCCTCTCCTTAGGTGCGTGCATCCCACGGAAGTTTCTAGGGTCTTACAGGAAGTCCATGAGGGTTCTTGCTCTAACCACATAGGGGGAAGGCCCTTGGCCAAGAGGATCATCACTCGGGGATACTGGTGGCCTACCTTGTCCAAGGACGCTGCAGACTATGTGAAGAGGTGCGACAAATCTCAAAGGTTAGCCACTATCCCTCATCAACCCCATCAGCCTATGACGTCAATATCTTCTCCATGGCCATTTGCGGTATGGGGAATTGACTTAGTAGGACCCTTTCTAAGAGCTGTCAACAGCTATAGATTCTTGATAGTTGCCATTGACTACTTCTCAAAGTGGGTGGAGGCAGAGCCGATGATAACAATCACACGGCAGAAGATCTTCCAGTTCATTTGGAGGAATATCATATGCAGATATGGCCTCCCAAACACTCTCATCTTGGACAATGGGACCCAGTTCAAGAACTCCTCTTTAGAAAAGTATTACCTAAGAGTAGGAATAAAGCAATTCTTCTCATCTCCTGGACAACCTCAGTCAAATGTCCAGACCGAGGTCATAAACAGAACTATCCTGGATGGGATCAAGAAGAGATTAGAGGATGCGAAGGGAAGATGGGCTGAAGAGGTCTACGCTGTATTATGGGCCTACAGAACCACTCCAAGGACACCAACAGGTGAAACCCCGTTCATGTTGGCACATGGCTCAGAGGCCGTCATACCAACGGAGATAGGGCTCCCAACTCATAGGATTCAGACCCATGACCCTGACAATAATAGGGAAGGGAGGAGGTTAGACCTAGATCTTATCGAAGAAAGAAGAGAGGACGCAGAGGTCAGACAAGCAGCCTACCAACAAAGGGCAGCGAAATTCTACAACCAGAGGGTGAATTCAAGACCCATTGCAGTGGGATACCTAGTGCTAAACAAGACCCTACAGAAAAAAAACAAGCTTCACCCAAACTGGCATGTCCCCTATAAAGTGACCGAAGAGGTTGTGCCTGGCACTTACAGGCTAGAAAACCTAGAAGGAGAACCTTTCACCAACCCATGGAATGCTGATCACCTAAAGAGATACTACATATGATGTTGCATAGAGTTTTATGTAAATGTACCATCTTATTATGAAGAGGTTATTAATAAAGATCAGTTCCCATGACAGTTCTTGCTTCATACTTAGATCAGAGATTAATTAGTGGGGCCAAAATCTTAGGTGATGACCTCAGACCCTCATAACACCATTCAGTGGTGACGAGGTCTGAGATCAGACACCATAATGATATGACCTCAGACCCTTAACATCATTAATTTGGTGAGATTCATTAATGAGGATAACATCTTAGGTGATGACCTCAGCCCTTTATAACACCATTCAGTGGTGACGAGGTCTGAGGTCAGACACTATAAATTAGATGACCTCAGACACATAACATCATTAATTTGGTGAAGATTTATTATGGGGATAACATCTTAGGTGATGACCTCAGACCCTTATAACATCACTCAGTGGTGACGAGGTCTAAGGTCAGACACCATACTTAGATGACCTCAGACCCTTAAATCATTAATTTGGTGAGATTCATTAATGAGGATAACATCTTAGGTGATGACCTCGGCCCTTCATAACACCATTCAGTGGTGACGAGGTCTGAGGTCAGACACTATAAAGTAGACGACCTCAGACACATAACATCATTAATTTGGTGAAGATTTATTATGGGGATAACATCTTAGGTGATGACCTCAGACCCTTATAACATCACTCAGTGATGACGAGGTCTGAGCTCAGACACGATAATAGATGACCTCAGACCCTTAACATCATTAATTTGGTGAGATTAATTATGAGGATAACATCTTAGGTGATGACCTCAGCCCTTCATAACACCATTCAGTGGTGACGAGGTCTGAGGCCAAACACTATAAATTAGATGACCTCAAACACATAACATCATTAATTTGGTGAAGATTTATTATGGGGATAACATCTTAGGTGATGACCTTAGACCCTCATAACACCATTCAGTGGTGACGAGGTCTGAGCTCAGGATCATTGGTTGAGTTTAAGCAATACCATTGCAAAGAGACGAGCTTAGAAAGAGGGCTTCAGAGGTTGAAGCTCATTACAAATTTGTTTTTAGCAGACATCATTGCAACGAAACTAAGAATGAAAATTAACGAGCTAAGAATGAAAAGCATCACATGACATTTAATGAAAAGAAAGTGAAGATGGTCCTCATCAGAGGTTGATATATATTCAGAAATAATATGTTCAACGATTACAGAAACTCCATAATACAATGAGTTACAAACAATGATAAAAAAATCATAAGGGTTTGAAAGGGGAACGTTGACATCCTCGGCTTGATTAGTCACCTCGGCCGCATCATCACGATGGTCTGCCCCTCCAACCTCGGTGACCTCCAATGTAGCAGTCTCGGCAGGAGAGGCAGTCTCTTCCTCAACCTCCTGAAGAACCTGGGCGAATTGAGGATCAGCAAAGACGAGACCAACGAAATCATAGGCCTTCAAAGTTCCAGCCTCTCTCTCCCTGACGTCATCCCATTTAATAGTGGCTTTGATACCTCTTTTAAGGTATTCAAAACCGAAGCCCGTGAACTCATCAGAGGACTTATAGTCAGCAATTATCTTTTCAGAGGCGTCATCAAGGGCGGCCCTGACAGCTGAGTTGACTTTCTGCTGCAGAATGTCGTCCTTAGCCTTCAGTGCAGCAGCATGATCCTTGTCGAGCTGGGAGATGTCCTTCTCCAACCCCTTCACCTTCTTCTCAGAGTCCTTCAGCTCAAACTTGAGGCGCTCGATCTCTGCGTTTAGAGTACTCTGGACTTTCTCGGCCTCTTGCCCCTTTTGGATGAGGGGCAGCTTCCTCAGAGTCCAATTGGATAAATGGTGCATGGCTGTCAAGCCCTGCATATTTAGTGATCATGAATAAGTTGAAGAAAAATCAGATGTTACACTTAGAAGAATTTCTGAAGAAGGATCAAATCATACCTGAACGGCTCTATGAAGGTCGAACTCAACCAGCAATGGGGTGTCCAGAGACCTGAAGAAGCGTTTGTCAGCCTCGGTCATTACAGAGCCGACGGCATCCAGAGCTTGAAGGTTGTGGCCGACTACACTGTCGGTTAAATTCAACTGATCCAAATGAGCCGACAGGACGTCAGCTGAAGAGATGGGGATGACAACGTCGGTAGTCTTCTTCTTCGGCCTCTGATCCTCAGGGGCATGACCCCCTGGAGCCCTCTTCTTTGTGGCTGGGGTCTTAGAGGCAGAGGGAGTTGGGGGAGGAGCGTTAAGGCCTGCTTTCTTGGCAAGTCTTGTCAAGCTTGGTGCAGCCATCTCCCAAAGCTCGTCCGGAATATCCTTTGGTCGCTTTGTAAAAAGTTAGTAGATCTGAGTTAGATAAGCAGATATGAGTAAACTCAAAGGTTAAACTTAAAAAACAAAAATGCTTAACAAGATCGGTAAGGGGACTTCCACCTAGACCTGTCCCAGAGAGGTAGTGGGGATTCATCAAGTGTTCGAACCTGACAAATAGACCATGTACCCCCTGATCTTGAAGGGCTTTCACCTTCTGGAGGTTTTGTAGACTTAGGCTAGGGTCGGCCCTAGCAGACATGGTGACCTTACCCTACCTCAGGGGCATCCTCTTCTCCAGATTAGACGAGGGAACACATGGGCCAAACTCCCATGGCCCTGAAGTAAAGAAGTACCGAGGCTTCCAGTTATGGTTGGAAGTCATCACCTGAAGCATTTTCTTCTCAGGCTTTCGAGCTATAAAATGGTAGAAGCTCGGATGATTTTTGACCGAGGAAGGGACGTAGTAACCTACGAAGACCTGAACTGGAAGGTCTGAGTGGTGGACAGCCTTCCATAACACTATGGCCCCTATTAGGACTCTCCAGGCGTTAGGAGAGAGTTGAGGGGGGGACAAATTAATATAAGAAAGGATGGACTTGATAATGGGGTGAATGGGCAGACGGAACCCCAACTTGAACATCTGCTCATACAGGCAGATCTCACCGTCTCGGCCATGATAAGCCCTCTCTTCCCTCAGAGGTCTCCTAAGCTTTATTGAGGGGCTGATAGAATACAGATATCTGAAGCAGAGAAGGTCTACCTCAGTAATAGTACTCTCGATCTCGACCGCCTCAGAGACGTCGACATCACTCTCAACCTCATCATCATCCAACTCAACGTCGGCCAGAGCAGATGTTGATGGGTTACTCGAGAACCTCTGAGCGAACTCTGGCCTAGTGACGGCCGACAGAGGGATGGTGTCAAGTGGTGGTGGCATGTCCACACTCGGCTCAAGAATCTAAACCTCTGAGGAAGAGGATGAGGTGCTTGAGCGATTATGGGATGAGGCTCGACTGGATACCTCGGCCTGATCAGGGGCCTGATCATGCCGAGGAGTGAAGTCCATGGCCTCCTAAAAGGAATCCACAGACATGGGGTCTGAGGTAGAAGATTCGGACTCAGACATCGGTATGGGATCAGCAGGAACCTCTGTCTGATAGAAAAACTCTGGGGGGTCAGGATATATCACCTTCAGAGGTGGTGGAAATATGGGTCTAATGGGAAACTCTTGTGATCTATGAGCCTCCTCCTGTGCTCTTTCTATTTGCCTAATCTTTTCTAAAGACTTCTCTCTAAGAGATGGGAACTCCTCAAAAAGCTGATATAAGGGTCTGAGCATCAGAAGATGACACTACACTTGGGGAATTTCCTAAACTCCAAAAATTCCAAACAAGACTGGTTGATAAAACAAAGGAATCTAAAGATCAAACCAAGAAATTCAAAGCAAACACAATTCGCCAAAAAACTCGGAAACTCGCCGAAAAACTCAGAAACTCGCAGGAAAATGCAAACCAGAAGGAAAAAGTAAAGAAAATGAAGGGGAGAAGATGCCTGGAAATGAAACGACAAGGGGAAGTGATGAAAATTCAGAAAAAATCACCAACAAAGACCTCTGTAGTAGAATCTTGTTCGAAATGCCTTTTAGAGGGAGAAAACGTTCGCAGGAGAGGGAATTAAAGAAGGAAGAAGAAATGAGGGTTCAAAACCCTTAAATAAGCAGTCACGATTACCAAGGCCTATCATTGCCTTGGGATCCCCAAAGGGGAGCTGACAGCACACGCCTACTAAGCAAGCATGTTCCAGCATTGGACAAGTGTCAAGCAAGTATTTGCTTGTAATAGACAGGCCTCGGAGGTGTGGTAATCCCCTAGTCACTTGATCTCACATATGACTAAGGGATGGGGGGTGATTGATATGCCCCAAGTGTGACCTCGGCCCGGAGACACCAACCTCGGCCGAGATCATGGCCGACGTTGGACAAGACTTGGGTATGCGACATCAGCACTCGTCCATAGTAAGGTCGGCCCAGGCCGACACTACCATGAGCCTCTCCAAGGGACATCACAAGGATCGACAGCATTCTCTTATCCCTTGGAATGGTAACCTCGGCCAGACGTAGGCCGAGCTCGCAGGAAGCCACCAGCAACCTCATCAAGACATTAGTCGATACTCCAAACACTCCCATTCAACCTCATCTCAGGCCGACCTTGTCCATTGTCTCGGCTGGGATTAGGCCGAGACCTCTATGGAATACTCGGACTGAACAGGTACCAAGACTCACCAACCTCGGCCTCTTCAAGGCCGAGGTCATACACCAAATACGATAGTCGAGCATCTGCTGACATTTGGATAAGGACACGTGTACACAAATCTGTTACAATAAAGATTTTTCCCCACACGTGGGGAGAGTATTACATCATCATTCTCTACATGTGACAGTGACAGATGGCACTCCCATATTGGTGAGGCAAACACTCACATGCTCATGGCATGCATGGAGGGTACATTACACCCCCTAGGTACTATATATAGAGGTCATCCTCTACCTTACAGGAGGATCCCCAGATATTCAACCCTAGCTGAAACCCTGTCTAGATACACAGTAGAGAGATAAAGCTTGAGAGATTGTATCCATGGCCATTAGTGCCTTATTGCAGTGAGGTTATTCACACACACACAGTGGACGTAGGCCAATCTAGGCTGAACCACTTATATTCTGGTGCTCTCTCCTCTTCCCCTCATCTCATTCTCTTACGTTTTACATAACTATGCTTCCATTGTTGTTGATAGATTGAGCTTGAAAACACCTTATCTGGTGGTGCTGATTCCGGCATCATCAACAAGTAAATGAATTGCCAGTTTCTTGAATCTGATAAAAGACGAAAGAAAAAACTAGAAATAGAATTTCTTAAGGTTGGCTGCATTCCATGCTCGGGGTATATCTCTTCCCTCCAGCTTTTCTAAGTGATAGGCTCCTTGCAGATCATCTCTTGTTATCTTGAATGGTCCTTCCCAGTTTGGTCCCAACTTTCCGTCTGATGGTTTTACTGCATTGCCAAGGACTTTCCTTAGGACATAGTCCCCAACTTGGAATGCCCTTGGATTGAACTTCTTATTATAGTGTTTTGCAAGTTGTTACTGATAGTTCGCTAGTTTCACTAAGGCAAGTTCTCTACGTTCGTCAGCTAGGTCGAGTTCAAGGAGCAATCCTGCATCATTTTGGCCCTAGTCGACAAGGGTGGACCTCATAGTTGGTAGGCCTGCTTCTAATGGGATGACCGCTTCCATTCCATACATTAGTGAGAATGGGGTTTCCCCCATTGCCCGACGTGGGGCAGTGCGGTAAGCCCACAGAATATGTGGTAATTCGTTCACCCATGCGTCTTTAACTAGCTCTAATCGTTTCTTTATCCCATCGATCACCACTTTGTTGGAAGCTTCTGCTTGACCGTTGCTCTGAGGATAGGCCGCTGAGCTGAAATGGTGCCTGATTTCGTGGTCATTGTAGAAACCCTAAAAAGAGCCACTCTCGAACTGTGTTCCATTATCGGTGATGATGGTTTTGGGAATCCCAAAGCGGGTAATTATGTTTTTCCATATGAATCTCATCATATCTGCATCTCGAATGTTCACTAGTGGTTCTGCATTGATCCATTTGGTGAAGTGGTCAGTTGCGACTAACAGATATTTGCGATTGCCGGCAATGATAGGAAGAGGTCCCATGATGTCCATTCCCTATTGGGCGAATGGCCATAGGCTAGAAAGTGATCTTAGGTTGCTGGCAGGTTGATGGACCGTGGGAGCATGAAATTGGCTTTTTTTGCATTTGTGAACATATACTGCAGAATCTCTTTACATATATGGCCACCAGTAGCCTTCCTTCATTACTTGGAAAGCTAATGACCTTCCTCCAATATGGCCTCCACAAATTCCCTCGTGGAGTTCACGTAGAATTCTTTCAACATCCTTTGGTGAACACACTGAAGGTAAGGACCGAACAACGATCTCTTATATAGCTTGCCCTCAGGAGATAAGTGAAAGCGAGTATCTTTGACTCTTATCTAGTGAGCGGTCTTCTTATCATTTGAAAGTGAGCCATCTTTCCAATAGTCCTTTAAGGGGTCCATCCAACTAGGTGCTGAATCAATCTCGAGCACATGCCCTACGCTTGGTATCGTATTGCTATGGTTGATGCTCGGATGGGCGAGAAAGTTGATGGGGATCATTCTTTTTAATTCAAAATTATTTGTCGAACTCAGGGCTGCCAGGGCGTCAGTATGGTTGTTCTGTCCTCAGGGAAACTGCTGGGCATCGACTTTCTCAAAACTGGCCATTAGCCTCTTTGCTAAGTCGAGGTAGGCTATCATTCTTTCATCCTTTGCATTGTAGTCCCCACTTATCTGATTGGAGACTAATTCTGAGTCTCCGAACACCTATAACTGCCTCGCCCTCAAAGTGTGTGCCTTCTAGAGGCCGACTATTAAAGTCTCATACTCTGCCTCATTATTGGAGGCTTCAAATCCAAGCCTGATTCCCTGTTCGAGGATTGTATCTTCTGGAGTGAAAAGCATAATGCCTAATCCTGCCCCCTTTGAGTTGGAGGCTCCATCAATAAATAATTTCCAGACTCCCTCTGTTGTGTGATTCTCTCTTTGCTTCATGGGTTGAAGTTGGTCGAGAGGATTCTTGCCTGTGAATTCAGATATGAAATCAGCGAGGACTTTTCCTTTGACTGCGTTCCTTGGTTGAAATTGGATGTCAAATCTTTCAAGCTCAACCGACCATTTAGTCAGTCTGCCCGAAAAATTTGCTTTCCTCATGATTTCTTTAAGGGGGTTATATGTAAGGACGATGATGGTGTGAGCTTCGAAATAGTGCTTTAACATACTCAAAGCTACTACAAGTGCAAAGGTGAGCTTCTCTAGTGGTAGGTACCGTTGCTCAGCTTCTAATAAGGTCTTGCTCGCGTAATAAACGGGGTGCTGGATTCCTGCTTTTTCGCACACTAGTGTAGAACTGACGGCGTGGTTGGAAACGGCAAGGTATAAGTACAAGGAATCTCTTTCTTGAGGTATGACGAGCAGGGGTGGTGAGATAAGGTAAGCCTTGAGCTCGTCCAATGCTTGTGAGCAATTTTGATTCCATTCTACTGTGTTGTTTCCCTTCAAGACCTGGAAAAATGGTTTGCACTTCTCGAAGGACTTTGAGATGAAACGGTTCAAGGCGGTGAGCATACCGGTGAGCTTATGTACGTCCCATATTATGCGAGGGGCTGTACCCTGTTGGTTGCATCGATCTGGTCTGGATTAGCCTCGATGCCTCTCTTACTGACCAAGTACCCAAGAAATTTTCCTGACTGGACACCGAAAGAACACTTGCTCGCGTTAAGCTTCATTCGGTATTTCCTGAGGATTTCAAAGGTTCTCGATAGGTCTGAGAGGTGGTCTTCTTTGTTCCTGCTCTTGACGAATATATCGTCAATGTAGACTTCCATAGTGTCTCCCATTTGGTCTTTGAACATCTTAATGACCAGCCGCTGGTAGGTTGCCCCTGCATTTTTTAACCCGAAGGGCATGACTTTGTAACAGTATAGTCCAATGATTGTGATGAATGATGTCTTGTCCTGGTCTGGTGCGTATAGAGGGATCTGATGATACCTCGAATATGCGTCCAGAAAACTCATTCTCTCGTGAACTGCTGTGGCTTCCACTAATTGGTCGATTTTTGGGAGAGGGAAATTGTCCTTAGGGCATGCCCTGTTAAGGTCGGTGAAATAAATGCAGACTCTCCATTTTCCATTACTCTTCGAAACTACTACTGGGTTGGATAACCATTTAGGGAATTAAACTTCTCGAATGGATCCCGTATCCAGCAGTTTTTCAACTTCTTTTTCTATGGCTTTGGCCTTCTGTGGTGCAGTTTTCCGTGCCTTCTGTGTGATAGTTTTGAAAGTGGGGTCGACGTGCAACCAATGACAAACAACACTGGGATCAATTCCAGGAAGCTCGTATGGTTCTCATGCGAAAATGTCTACCTTGCTTCTCAACAAAATCGTCAATTCCTTCTTTTCCTGATCTATGAGAGAAGCTCCAATCAAGAAAATTTTGTCTTTCTCGTTACCACCAGCTGTAACTTCCTCCAGGTTTTTGGCGACCCGTTTAGAGGGGAGGAGCCTGGTCTCTTTCACTCTGGGTCTTCCGTACTTTAACTGCTATTTCGAAGGTATCAGACCTTCTTGTTCCTCGACTTTCTCTCAAGGCTTTTCGGCCTTCTTCTCTGGTCTTGGGAGGATGGCCGCTACGAAGCACCTTCTTGACATCGCTTGATCGCCATGGATCTCCATTACTCCTCACTCGGTCAAATATTTGAGTTTCTTATGGTAGGTCGAGGAGACTGCCTTCATCACATGTAGCCACCCTTTGCCGAGGATAGCTTGGTATGGCGAGTCAATGTCGACTACCAGAAACTCAATCATCTTGGATACATTCCCTTTCCTTACTGGCAGCACGATCTTTCCCAATGGAATAGTCACTTTTCCAGTGAAGCCAACTAGACGGACTGTGGCTTCCTTTAGGTCGGTGACGCTTAACTTCAATTTCCTGAACAGGTCGAGAAACATTACCTCGGATGAGCTTCCTTAATCGATGAGCAACTTATCGACATCGTAGTTGGCTATCCTGAGCATAATGATCAAGGCATCATGATGAGGGGTTCTCACTCCCACTAGATCTTCATCTGTGAACACGATATGTTTGCTATAGTCGATGTCATTTGCTCGTTGATGCTTTCCTGATTGTGTCTTTGCTGGATCGATCTAAAAATCTTGCATCACTGTTATAAGTTTTTTTTACTTCCATCCGAGCCGAATTTCCTTGAATCTTCTTCATATCAGATGCCCCATAAATTACGGTGAATTGATGTCCAGCATCATCCTTGAGTATGTTGTCAGGTCTTGCTTCTCCATTGGCAGCGATTTTCTCTACCTTCATCTCCACAAACTCATTCAGGTGCCCAGACTAAGCCAGTTCTTCGAGGTGAGAATTAAGAGCTTTGCAGTGCTCAGTCTTATGTCCTCCCTCTTTATGAAAAGTGCATCCCAGCGCGTTGTTTCTCTTCGAGGGATCTCCTCCCATCTTTCTAGGCCACTTAACAAATGGCTCATCTTTGATCTCCGCCAGGATCTTATAGATTGGTTCTTTAAAGACAGTGTTTACTGCCTGAAATGCTTTTGAAGCATCAGTCTTGCCTCCGTTCTTGGAAACATTCTTACCCCCATTCTTGCCTCCTTTGATCTGGTTCTTAACCTTATCATTGCCTAGTTCGAGCGTTCTCCCATGTATTGAGGCGTGTCACATCCTCCACCTTGGCGTACTTCTCGATGCGGGCCATCAGGTCATCAATGGTTATGGCCTCCTTATTCGTCGGGGATTGGTGCAGAAGGTAGGAGTTTGGTAGGTCGATCTTGAAAGAGTCCACTGCTACTTTCTCTGAGAAGTCCTCGACCTCGTTGAACAATTCCTAGTACCGCTTTGCGTAGTCCCCGAGGCTCTCCTGTGACATCTTCTTCATTGTTAAAAAAGCATCCATCCTCTTAGGATGGGAGCTGCTGTTGATGAAATGAGCTATGAAGAGTTCCGTAAGGTACTCAAAGCTTCTGATGGACCTGTAAGGGAGCCTCTCGAACCACTTATGCGCCACATCATGCAGACTCGAGGGGAAAATTTGGCACATCAGGGCCTCCCGGTGGTTCCAGAGAGTCATGGCTTGCCTGTACTGCCTAACGTGATCAATAGGATCAGTTTTTTCGTCATAGATCTTGAATCTCAAAATAGAAAATTTCTTGGGGGCTTACTCTTCTTCTATCTCCCTTGAGAAAGGGAATTTCCTCTGAGTTTTGAGAGCTCGTCTAACGAGTTCCCTAGTCGATCTGGCACCGTGATGCGTTGGGTGTTGGTCCATCTCCCTTCGGACCAAATTTCGTATGTTCTCATTGCTACGAGCTGGGCTGCTGTAATGGCGAGCTAGTCACAGTTGTTCGAGTAGATCGTCATTCGACTCGTGTCCCTCAACTCTTTGGGATCCGCATCTAGGGCTCCTTCCTTGACTGCGAGACTTGCTCACTTGAGGGCTAGGAGTGCGGTATAGATGTCTCCTGGTGCTACGATGGAGTTCTCTCTCCATCCTTTCTAACCTTCTTTTGAGGCAAGCATTCTCAGCCTCTTACTTCTGAGCAGACTCTCCTTGCTCTTGGAGTCTTGCCTCGTAGGCATCGATCAATCTGGAGATTTATGTGGACTTCGCTGGTCCCTGACTTTCTTCCGAGGCTTGTCGCTCTGAGCAAGCCCTCCAATTTGAACGAGGAACTTCGGATCTGATCCTGCGAGGAGCAAGCTGCTCTTGAATATCTCCTGTTTGAGGGGCGTTACTACTGTGACTAGACATTCTGGATTATTTATTGGTGAGGGCTTTCTCAAGGAAGACTAACATTTCCCACAGACGGCGCCAATTGTGGTGATAATTATATTCAACACAAATAGATAAGAAAAGCGCAATCACCAAGGAAAATAAAGAACATAAAATGCCAGTCACACAACACAGTATGTACATGGTTCAGCAACAATGCCTACGTCTACGGTGGTGCAGTCAGTATTATTTCTATATACTCTGAGGAGCGTTTATAGAGAATACAATATGTGCCTCTTGCCCCAGGCTTAGGGTTTATTATATACATGTTTATCTTCGGGGAGTGGGGGTGTTGGACTCCCCCAGTCCATATTTCTCTCCTGGAATATCTCTATTCGAGATTTTAGGAGAGGACTAAGCCATAACTGATTTTAGTTAAGGTTCTAGGGATCATGACTTTGGGCCATTTTTATTAGACTACTCTTCTGGGCCCATGATGGTAATTCCGGGTAACCACACAGACGATGAGCAAGACAATAAATATAGTATGCAAAAGGGCACTCATTTAAAAAAGGGCTTGCAACTCATTCCATTCTCCACGCATATTACTAGCACCATCATATCCTTAACCTTGCATGTTCTGTATACGAAGATTATTATCAGAAAGGACAAGTGATATTTCTTTCTTCAAAGAAAATGACATGGTATCACCTACATGAATCAAATCGAAAAATTGTTCCTGTATAAATCCATCTTTATCGACAAATCTGAGAACAATGGGCATTTGCTCCCTTTTTGCTTCATCTCGGGACTCTTCCACAATAGTACAAAATTTAGCATCATTAATTTCTTCCCGAATGACCTCCCGAATTTTCCTTGTATTAGATTTGTAAAATTTCCTTTTGAATCGCATGAGAAATGTATATAGCATTTCGAGGAGCTCAATCTAAGACCACTGCAGCAACCTCCTCACTATAGGATGCCAAAAGTTTTATCAATTTAATAAAATTTCCCCAATTTATCGACTCTGGCCGTTCATCATGCCCTCTAAAAGCACAAGCTTAAAATGTTAGACATTTAACTGCATCTATTAAAGTCTTTAATTTCAATCTATTGTTTTTCACAATTTCAAAAGATTGTTTTTCAAAAATCTTCTAAATATGTTGCGATTGGTTAATGAGATCCTGTAAACACTCCATAGCATTATTGTGCAACGAATTTGGATCTTTAACAACATGATTTAAAAGAGCACAATTGACACCACAATTAACTTTATTCCATGAACGAAATCCCTCCACCGTGAATGCTTTAGACCCAGGGCAACCCGATGGTTTGGTAAAAAGAAAGTAAGGAAGACAATAAATCCCATCAGTAGTTGGAAAATATTCCAACCAATTTGGAAACATTTTGAACCAAGAATCTTTAAATCGATGAGGATGTTTATCTTCATTAAATGGGTATTGGGAAAGAAGATGTTGATATGTACCGGCTTTAATGTAAGCTCATCGAAGTTCATCACGTTGATTATATGGATACTCCCATATTTGTTGGCATAATCCAGGATCACGTTCGAAAAAATTTGGATCTTTTTCAATCGAGCTGATATTGGAAACCTTGGAGGGTCATTGTTCATCTTCAACATTAGAGGAAGATTTTTCATTAGAAATTGGTGCACTAACATCTAAACTTTCAACTCATACTTTCTTGAAAAATGCATCAATAGTTGTTCTCTTGACCATGACTAACTGTCAAAAATTTTAAAACAAAAAGAAATGATTTTAAACTACAATTACAGAAATGATGATTTTAAATTAAAACTTAAATACTATATTCAAAATATTTAATTTAATAAAATCCCCATATATAGATGTGTAATTCTTAGAACAACAAACAATATCACATATATGAAATTGTATTAAAAACCGTTTAATGTTGCAATTTCAATTTTAATTTCCACTCTCTAACTAAGATTACCAAGAGTATTACAATTTCAATTTTAAAATTTTCTAATACTCTTGTTCAAACCATACCATACTCCAGCGAATAGTCATTGTAAAATAACATAAAAGAAAAGCATGGTATGGGACTTGACAAATAACTACAAAAGAAAGCCATCGGATTGTCGCAACTTTGTATTTTATAAACTGTTACAATATATTTTTTGTTATATTGAATTGTAACTAACAAAAAAAAAGGAGAAGAAGAAAAAGTACCTCGTAAAACCAACTCAAATTTGTTGCTTTCCCACAGTGGTTAAATTTTGGTGTTGTTTGGTTTCTTTGAATTTGGGTTTTTGCAACAGCCTAGCAGGTGGTTTCTCTTTTGAATTTATTTGGTTGGTAAAAGTTAAAAGCGGCAGCCATTCTATTGAGTTTTCTTGTTATATATTAATCTAAACCTTAAATTGTCTTCTTTGTCCTTTGGTTGAGTTGTGGCAAAAACAGACATGACTTTTGAAGGGGCCAAACCATATTAAAAAATATATAACACCTATAAAAAAAATTGTTGCTATAGAATGTTTGAAAATATTTGCATGGGCCAAGCCCCCCCCCCCCCTCCATCCGCCTCTATGCGTTGCTATTTTCATGCATTTTATATTCCATATTCTTCTTTCCCTTTTATGCTTATTCTTCCTCAACATTCAAATAGTTATGCACTACCAAATTAAGAGACATGATAACCTAGTCTTCTAAGTGGTTAGTCATTCTTTTTTAGGGTAAGCATAAACTAAGGTGTCCATTTAATACTTATATGTTGTGCCTTTAGATCTTCTTAGTCATGTTTAAGGTAAAATGGTAATCAAATAGCATGTCCCCTATTAAAAATTGTATTTTTTACTGAAAATAATAATGGTACGTCATTTTCTTCACATTTATCAATCATAACTTGTGATTAATTGTCATTTCTTTTGGTCACTTTGTGCGGGCTTGAAAACATGTCATTATAGATGACATACACTCGCAGACAATGCTCTTATTTGGTGTTTGAATAAAGGTATTAGTAGGCCATATTCTTAAAATGTTGAATTTTATACCTATCCTTTATCGAATGAGGCCTCATGTTGTCTTCAAGGTTCTTGATTATTTTGTTTTTAATTTATTAATTTATTTTGTGCATGAGGATTACTATGATTGACGTTCTTTATAAGGTATTTTCTTTCTACCCTGCGTATTATGATGATATTTATGTGTTTAGTAAGGTGGATGTGGTACAATGGTAGCTATTGAGACCTCTCATTAGAGCTTCAGATCCTCAACGTTGAACGTCGAGTAAGTTTTTTATACACCGGTTTTCAAACAACATCGACTTGAAAAGAATTCAATTGTCACAATTATGAAACCATAGGATTTTTTTTTGCTATTTGTAATCTCTCTTTATCTAATTTTATTCTTAGTGAGGTTGATTTTCTACATTCCTATGGTTTGAATATTAAGGCTTTTCTTCCCCACCCCACTCCAGTTGATACTGTGTTATTTATCGATTTTTTATACACCGGTTTTCAAACAACATCGACTTGAAAACAATTCAATTGTCACAATTATGAAATCGTAGGATTTTTTTTCTATTTTTAATCTCTCTTTATCTATTTTTATGCTTGGTGAGGTTAATTTTCTACATTTCGATGGTTTGAATATTAAGGTTTTTCCTCCCCACTCCCACTCCAGTTGAAACTGTGTTATTTATCGAGGTTGAATGGGTCTGTTGTATTATTGTTTAATTATCCAAAGCTCAAACTATTGTAAGTTTGCGTATTAGTGGAAAACAGTGTACTCAACTCTAAAAATCCTTTTTTCAATTATTTTCGATCGGCAACATGAATCCTAATTTTTCATTTTCCCACAATATCCCCATGATATCATATCATTATTTATAATATCCCACCATGTCAATTTGGGTCAACCTCTACCCATATCGTTACCATCAATACTAACTAAATCATTATTTCTTACGAAGCATAAATTGATTTACGTTTAACGTGTTCAAACCAACCAACACTAATTTTCTCTCAAATTATCCTGTATATGAGCTACTTGTACCGTTTTACGAATTTATTCATTTCTAATTTATTAGTGTAGAACAGTGAAATACCCATAATTAGACTAAATTCATTTTTACAAGTTAAAAAGGGTAGAGACAGAAAGAGGGGGAGGGGATTTTTTTTAATAATAGGTCGTTAATTGTCACAGACTTGAATAGGTAGTGCCTTGATTACCAATAGATATTTTTTGGGTGTTGTTATAAACATGAATAAATACTTAAAAATTGCAAATTGATCCTAAATTTTTTATAAGATTGAATATCTTCAACACTATTTTAGTTAGTATTTATGGTTTTCGATTTGTACTATCTTTTGGGATGTCATACTTTGTTGTCATAGGGGGAGGGTAATTTGTTGGAAGTTATATTGTTGTTAGATGTTATTCAATTTATATTGCCATTTGGGATATCTCCCAATGCATAACAATATATATATACTCCCTGACTTAGTGCTTCTTTTCCTCAATCACCCTGAAAGTAAAAGTGGGTATGTTCATGTTTTCTTAATTGGTAAGTGTATATCTTTAGTGGTTCAATGAAAGTTCGGCCATGAAGTGTCCATTGCTTATCACATATAAATATAAGGATAATCCATACATCCTTTCATGGAAGGGAATAATAATGATGTCAGGATTCTTTTCCTTTTATACAAATATGTTGGGCTTACTATGATTATAGATCTTTGGTTAATATAATCTTATATTTTCATCAATTTCACATATTTACATGCTGAACTTTTTTGATGCAGGAGCAACTTTGATATTACTACAAGTCCTTAGAACTGTCATGGTTCAATAAATGGGCTTGAAGAAGCTCTACAATTTATTTTTGGATTATACCGACAACAGAAACACCATTTATGAAAATGGTCATAACGCCCTCCTTAAAAGTCCAAATGACATGATTCAAATCTCATTGGAAATCTTATGTATATACCTTTCAATTGGTATATGTCTCACCTTCAAATTCAATGTAAATAGAGAGTGGCATGCATTTTAAGTGATGCCTAACTTATTGGCAGATTAGTTTTGAGTCCAAGGGTCTAGTCTTTTAGTTTTCTAACTTCTAGTTTATTCAACGTTCTATTTAATATATCTTATCACCCAATGCTGGAGAGTTGTTCCAAGAACCTATATAAGGGCTGAGGATGTATGAAACAAGGATAATTTGATTTGAGATTATAAAAAGACTTTTGTATAAGAAGCGAAGTTTTCCTGTTTTGCTCTTAACCTTTTGGTGGATTCCAATTAGGGACGAGTGTTTCTCCCTCTCTTCAGTGGATTCCTTAGAGTTTGAGTGGGTTACCTGAGTTAACACTTGTGTTATATATTTCTCTTTCATTATCCTTAGAGTTTGAGTGGGTTACCTTAGTTAACACTTGTGTTATATATTTCTCTTTCATTATCCAATTTTAGATTGGTATCATAGACATGGTTTTGATGGCCAACAACTGTCATCATGGCCCGAATGTTGGTGCACCGGTATGCGAAAGAGACTTACCTGACATTGAACTAGATGAATTTAGGGGACATGTGAAAAACTCCAACAACATTTAGTACGCCTTAAATCTCAGGAATGTGATGGATCGCAGTAGTTATAATGAATTTCCACATGATGAAGAGGAAATTAACCCCATTTATAATGCTCATGACCACGCATCAGAAGAAGAGGCTCCTTTGAAACGTATATGTGGAAGGAACCAACCCTATCACTGTGCTTATATAAAAGTTAGGATCCAAGAATTTGATGGTCAAATCTAAAGTGATGAATTTATTGATTGGATCAACACCGTGGAGAGAATCTTTTACTACTATGAAATTCTATAAATCAAAAAAGTGAAATTAGTTTCCATAAAGTTGAAGAAGCATACCTCAACTTGGTGGGAACACTTAAAGAAGCAACGTGAATGTGAAGGTAAAAGAATAATTGTAACTTGGAAGAAGATGAAAAAGGAGTTAAAAATATTTTTTCCTAGTCATTACGTACAAGATGCTTTTCTTAAGTTTCACAATTTCATAAAAATTAGTTGTCCGTGGAGGAGTATTCAAGACTACTTGATCATATCATGATGCGATGTGTATTATTCGAGTCTGAGGATCAAATAATTGCTCATTATCTTAGTGGTTTAAGGACTCATATTTTAAATGTTGTTCAATTGCAACCATATTGAACTTATAATGATGTGTTCATTTGTCTCTAAAGGCGGATAAGCAACTCAAGGAGAAAAGTAGTGTTCGAAGTTAGAGTCATGATGGAGGTTATAATCAGGGAGTACTTCTATTTCCAAGCCTTCGAAGACATCTTTCAAGCTACCTTCAAAGAATGATATAAAGGGCAAATCAATTCAGCAAGGATCTTCAAATTGAAATTCTCACCGTTATTTAAATGTCACGACTTTGGGCATATTGCATCTGAATATCCAAATCAAAAGATTTTTTCATTAGTGGAGGTGGACGTCAATGAAGATGTGGAAAAAAATTATAGTGATGAAGATGAAAGTGAGGGTGAAGTTTTATATGATGACCAAGGAGAATCACTTGTTGTTTGAAGAAGCTTAAATGCAACCCATGTGGCGGATGATCAATGACTTTGAAATATTAATTTTCGCACATGTTGCACTTCTTATAGAGGAAAATGAGCAGAGGTTCGAAGTCCCACATAACTTACAACCTTTGATCGATAAATTTTATGATGTGGTGCTAAAGGAAATTTCATACCGCCTTCTATTGATGAGAGTCAACACTGTATTTCTCTTGTCCCATGTTCTATGCTTCCAGTAGCCTACCGAATATATCCTAAAAAATATGAAGATCTTTAAAAGTAAATCAATGATTTGTTGGAGAAAGGTTTGATTATAGAGAACATGAGTTCGTGTGTTATCTCGGCATTACTTGTTCCTAAGAAAGATGGATCTTAAAAGATGTGTGTTGATAGTGGGACGATGAATAAAATTACCATTAAGTATCGTTTTCCTATTCCTCGACTCGATGAGACCAACTTTGTGGGGATGTAATGTTTTCAAAAATTAATCTTCGAAGTGGGTATCATCAAATTTGCATAAGGCCAGGAGATGAATGGAAAACTTCTTTCAAGACAAGGGATGACTTATTTGAATGGATAGTGATGCCATTTGGTCTTTCTAATGCTCCTTGCACATTTATGTGTCTTATGAATCACATATTCGAGCCTTATATTGGTAAGCTTATTGTGGTTTACTTTGATGACATTCTTATATCTAACAAAGAGCAAAATAAACATTTTGAGCATCTTCAAAAGGTTTTTGATGTATTGAGTGAGTAGAAATTAAATTGAAGAAGTGTGACTTCTTGAAAAATAGTTTAGTATTCTTAGGTTATGTTGTCTCAAGTGATGGTGTGAAGGTTGATCCAAACAAAGTGGAGGCAATTATTGTTGGTATTAAATTATTTATGCCAAACTTCTTGTTTGGGTGATAAGTTTTCAAACTATATCACACCCATGCGTACATTCTCTCAAAGATAAGAACTAATAAAGAGAATAAGTATTTTCAGAGATAAAATGTTTTTCTTCTCTTGTTATTGTTTATATCAAACAACAAGCTTATAACTCTTTTTATAGAGTTACAAAGCACACACAATCACACATTAAGTGTAACAACTAAAATAACATAATTAATTATGGAAACATTAATCTAACCCATTATAAAAAGCAATGGAGGAAATGAATTAACAACTAAACCACTTAAAGAAAGAAATATTAAAAATCATGAAAGTGGTCTTTGTGGATTATCACTTCACATAGTGCTTATGTAGTGCATAGTCAGGCTTACCACTAATTATCATAGTGCAAGAGACACTTGATTTGTGTTTATTCCAACATTCACCCCTCAAATCAAGAGTCCTTCATCCCAAGCATTACGCGTAGCTTTCTGAAATAATCAATCGGGAGAGGGTTCATAGGGATATCTATTATCTACTCCCTGATGTGATAATACACAAGTTCAATTGTCCTTTACTTCACATGATGCCTTAGAAAATGTAACCTAATGTCAATATGCTTGCTCCTTCCATGTTATAATAGATTCTTTGCAAGCTTGATTGCAGACTTATTATCCACATGAATCACTGTATATTCTTTTTATAAGTGATTCAATGACTTCAACATATTTCTCAACCAAATTCCTTTACAAAAAATTGAACAAGTTATCACATACTCAGCTTCACATGATGATAATGTTGTAATTGTATGTCTATTCGGTGGCCAAGATAAATTTGTTGAACCAAGGTAGATTATGTACCCTGTAGTTCTTTTCACCTCATCTCGATAACCTCCCCAATCACTATCTAAATACCTTACTAGATTTTCATCTTCTCCATAAGCATAAAAAAGTCCAGGGTTAAGAGCACCTTTATTATACCTTAGTATGCTCTTAGTACCTAGACGATGAGATTCTCTTGGTGTTTCCATGTAACGACACACAAGTCCAACTACATATAAAATTCCAAGTCTTATCATTGTAAAGTACCTCAAGCTTCCAACTATACTTTTGGTCAAAGTAGAGTTAACAAACTATCCTTCTCCTTCTTTTGATAGCTTGAGTCCTATAGTGTAAGGCCCTAAAACATTATTAGGAAGGTTAATTACATGATTAAGTATAGGTTATTAGTTACTATTTATAACTTGTTTATGTGTGTTAAACATGTTAATTATCATGTTTAGGGGATGCATGCTCCTGCGATATATATGTGGTTTATATTAGATTCTAATCGAGCTTATGATCGGGGATAACATGTTTAGAGAATATGACTAGTATGTGGTTAAATGAGTCATAAAATATGTTTCTAATGCATGATTATGTTTATAAAAGTAAACTAGGGTGTTAATGCGAAATTGGCAATGTTTGGTCGCAAAATGTCAAAGTTTTGAGATTTTCGGTAAATTGCTACTTTCCTGTTCGAAGCCCAAATTAGGAGTACTAGTTTATGATTTTGGGAAAACAAAAATTATGAAAGTTGTAGATGTATAAGTTATATACGCGTAGACACAAATTGTTACCAAAGAAACGTATATATGTATTGTGAAAAATATTGCATCAATTTATGGAGATTTTGTTGCAATAAAAAATGTCATTTAGTGGCGAATTTAAATTGCTAAAAAAGTTGTTCCATACAAATTTAAGATCAAATGTGAAGATTTTTTTCCACGAAACAACCCTTTGGATGGCGATTCTTTGGTTTGCTACAAAAAATAATATTTTGGTGGTAAACTATCAACTATGGGTGGCAATTTAATATTTAAAAAATCGTTCCATAAAAATTTAAGTTCAATTGTGACGATTTGTTTTGCCACGAAATGTTACTTTTGGTGGTGAATTTTTATTTTGCTACAAAAAATAAACTTTTAGTGTCAAACTATCAACTATTAGTGGCAATTTAATCTTTATTAGATGCAAAAAAAAAATCCACCTAAAGCGATGTTTTGGTTGCGAGGTGATTTTGTCACTAAAAAGTCAAATTTTAGTGGCGATTTAATAAATTGCTACAAAAACAATCCGCGGAACACCTTTAGTGGCAATAACATGACGAATTTTTTTTTTCCACTAAACGATTTGGTGGCGAATTTTTTATAATTAGGTGCAAAAAATTATGTCACTAAAAATCATTTTTCTATAGTGTATGCTAGACGCATCACATGTTTCCCAATCATCTTGTTATCTATATTGCATTTGGTTTCTGGGGATAGGATACGATTAATATTGCACCTAGGTGAGAGGTGAGGAGATTATCCTATGCGAGTGACGATGGGAGACACCAACTTAAATTTACTGTAATCTTGTATTTCAATTTCAGTAAGTTAATTCTTACACACTCTAGGGTGCTGACCCAAATTACAAGGTTTGTGTAGACAAGGATAGCGGGACTAAAGGAATATCAAACTTGCCGTCACGTATTGCTTCTTGAATATCGATTTATTGATTCTAGTTTAGGCTGCTACTTCTTCCTATCTTTATTTATTTTGGATTATTTTATGGGCATAAGCCCGAAGTCATTTAGTTTTATTAGTCGAGATGTTATAATTATGTTAGATTTTATTTTATTGAACGTGGATGTTGGATTTACTATTATCTCTTGTTTATTAATTCAATTCAGTTTTAAATTAAAAAGTGGTTTAAAATATAAATGTTTATTCTCGATCGATGCTAAGAATGATATAAATTGACAAGCAATCCCCATCTTCGGCATATCATGTCTGGCTAATCTTTACATGAGAAAATGGGGGTTGTTACTTTTGGATGCTCTAATCCAAATATCCTTAAATAACAAGAGAGATTCGTGCATTTTTAATAGTATGTATAAGAAATTGTATCCCATTTACAAGTAATGATTTGTGAACATTTGATCACAATAATCATTATGGCTCTTCATATCACAAATCAATATAAATTATATGACTTTCAGTTTGTACACTTTCAATTAAAACTCCATGTTTGATTGTGATATATTTTCTTTGAAACTTTAGGTCCAAATAATTTAGGGACTTCAAATACTAAAATTAGAACATAGAAAAGTACAAGTTCCAAAGTTGAATAATTATGGTGTAGGTCTTAATATCTTATGATTTGGTAACTTCAGGTCGTAGCTAAAAATGGTTATATGAGAAGAGGACTCAAAAATTTAAATGTAATAATTTGTAAGATTATAAGATCAAACTAAAATATAGCCATTTTTATATTTTAAGGCAATTAGTTCCCATATAGCTTAAAACCTAGGGAGGAAAAAAAAGTAAAATAATTTGTAAGCTTATAAGACCAAACTAAAATACCTTAAAACATGGCGAAAAGAAAAGGTAATATTATTGGATGTAGTTTAATTATTGATTACTAATCAACGATTATCATATTTTTATAGACCTGATCAGAAGCTAAGCTGATTCATTCTTATATATAAACTACAATGAAGAAGAAGTATAAAACTTTCTAATATTTAGAGCCGATTTTGAGGGGAGGCCAGGGAGGCGGTCACCGCGGGCCCCGATATTCAATGCATTTTAGGCACCCCAAAATTTTATCTGTATATTTAAATTTATAGCGTCGTTTTTCAATTGTCACACAAATAATTTGTTAAAAACTGAAGGGACAAACATTTAAACTTGTAAACTACTGAAAATCAATTCGGCATCTTTCCGATTACAAAACCCATAAGTTATAAATTAATTAAAAACCTCTTGTTTAATATGGATCCCAGTTCAAGAAGTCGCCTTGATGCTAAAATCTCGGGGTTGGCCCTGCTAATATGTATTAAAGGACCAAAAGCAAACAATTTATGCTTTATAAATAGAGAGGAACAAAATAAGCATCAACTATGCTAACTTTTAAATTTTCAAATTCAAGTATGTGAGGGACAACGAAGATGTAGTCTAGGAAATTAACAGTAGAAAAGGTAACAATCATGTACTTATTTGTCTTCAGTGAAGAAAAGAAAAGAACCAAAAACTACCATCACTTGTTGTTATCCATGGCGAGGAGGCAATCCTCGTTCTTTTTATTATATTAAGCTCTTGTGTTATAACATGTTGTGAAAAATAAAGGATTTTTTTTAGAGAGAGAGAAAATGTTTCATTCAATTAGTATATCCATACGTGTATTTTCTTTATTTACAGTATGAATTCAAGTATCTTGAAATACTTTTTCATTCATATGCTAGATAAAAGTGAACATCCACCCATATACATATTTTATAACCAAAAAAAAATATTTTTGTATGGTCTAAAAAAGGCAGAAGAAGGTTTATAGCTGTGTCACTTGTCACATTGATTTATACAAACAATTTATATATTTTGCTCAATTAAAAATATGTATTTTTTTATTTTTGTTTGAATAACAGAAGAAGATGCATTGAAGTTTTATTATATGATTTTACAGAGGTTGAAATTTCATACACTTATTTGTGATAAATTTGACAAATTGTTGTTTACAAATATTTATTTAGTTTTTGCTAAACTTTGTATGAAATGTTGGTGAAAAAATACAAAAGAAGATATACAAATACGATATTGGCCAACACTATAAAAGCCAAGAGAAACTATTTGTATCATAAATATTGTAGAAATATGAGAGAGAGAAAAGGGAATAAAGGGTATATATTTATGGGGAGATAAATAGGATTTCGTACAAAATATTGTTAGAATATAAATTAAAGGGAGATGAATAGATGGATGCATTTTACAATGGTCTTTAATGCTAACACGAGTATATATATATATATATTTATATGTATATAATGAACAGACGTATATAAAAAATTAAATTATAATTATGTTGTAATGAGTTACAAACGTATATATTAACATACATAACAACACATAAAGACATTTCTTGTCGTGCAAGTCATATTCATGCATTAAGAAAAAGAGTAATGTTGTAATTTAATCAAATCTATGAAAATAAAAAATAAAAATAAAAAATTTGCCCGACTGCTTAAGACTTTAAAAACAAAAAGTTCTAATATCACTTACCACATCAATTTGTAAAAGAAATCATATAAAAAATGGTAAGAGTGCATTTTTTTTGTATATTTTTGTTTGGCCTTAACAGTTATGTTCCTTATTATTATATTTTAGAATTTTCTCCCCATGGTGTGAGCATGGTCTTTAATTGGCTAACATTGATGTCAATTTCTATATAAGCTAGAGAAGCTTTAATCTTTGATGATCCAGCTGGACATATTTTACAGTTACCTATAGATATAATATATATTGAATGGTTTATTTATAACTTACCGATGTTTTACTAATGCAATGATTCTAATATATAAGCCAGAGAAGCTATCATCTTGGATGATCCAGCTTACCATATTTTATATACAATACATATTAAATGATTTATTTGGAATTTACACTTTTTTGCTAAAGTAATGATTTAACGTATATGTTACTTTATATAGCCTATTGAAAATTTTTGTTTTATTTTTTTTAACATAATTTATGTTTTAAAATGTTTTCTTATCTTGTCAAATATATATACATATAAAAATCTCATATGCATCGATGTTTCTCATTACATAATGATTGATTTTGCAGTAATAAAGAAGCATGATTCAAGGTTAATTATTAACTTCCATGACAAGGCACATAAATTCACTTTAAGGCACATAAAAATAAAATTAAAACCGTACTGTATTTAAACTTATATTTGGTTGTAATGCTTTAGGCACTACAATATCTAAGAAAACAAGATTCCAAAAGGTTATTAAAGTGCCCAAATAAAACTAGAAATAACATTACAAAGTTCAAAACCAAATATAAACCCAAATTACCAAGCCATTAGAGAAGAAGCAGTATCAATAGTCAGCAAGGAGCCTTCTCTTTTTGCTTTTGGCCTTGAAGCAAGCATGCCTGAGTTTTTTCATTTTCTCTCTCATTCCAAAATCGGTTAGCTTCTCCATCAGTTTTTTTTCTCTTCTAGCATATCTACCTCGTTGGTTAATCCCATCTCCTAAAATTGTAATTTAAAACAAAATAATTATACTAATAAAACATGTCGTCCAATAATGCTATAATTAGATATTACCCCTCTATTTTTCATAGATTAGACTTGACCACCCACATGTGAATTGACTTTCTTGTACCTTATGCATACGATGTTTATGTCTATTTTTCTAAAATGTGGATGGTTATGTCATTGCTACATTTCTCAGGGGGGTAAAGTAAAAAAACACAAAAAATTAAAAATGACTTCCAAAAACATACATTCGGTAAACTTTTATTAGAGAGAAAGGAAATGAATGAAAAATAATAAAGTATCTAATGAAATTTCGAAAGAATCTTAACCTGAAGGCAGGATAATACCTTAACATTATCAATGAGAGACTTCATACTCTTGATATTCCTATGAGGCCTCCTCATAATATTCAGCTTTCTACATCTTTTCTGCAACGTGGTCAATCCCACCTTCAATTCTTTGGCTGCTTGAGTTATTGGAACATTAAAATACTTTTGGATCTCATGCAGTTCTAATGGAGACATTCTCGATCTTTTGTTTTGTCGACTTTGATTTCCGTTTGTGTTGGAAATCATAAAGTTTTTAGGATCAATCATAGAAGTTCCTTCATTAGTGAAATAGCCCAAAATTTCAGTATCCATCAACAATTCTTTCTTGGTATCAAGAATAAGGTCTTGACTAATAGATGAAAAATTGTCATCCCACAAGCTACACAAATCACCCGTACCGATATTCCCAAAATCAGTGAATTCCAATTGGGGAATGAAATTATCTTCTTGTGAAAATTGGTACTGATTTTGATTGTTTTGTTGCAAAAATTTATATTGATCATAATCAACGGGTATTTGATGATTTAGTTGTGAAAATTGATGTTGATCATAATCAAAGGGAATTTGATTATTTTGTTGTGGAAATAGGTATTGATCAAAGTTGAAAGGATCTCTGAAAGCACTATAATCCAAGTTATTAGCGACTGTTGAGTACTCCTCCAATTTTCTGTACAAAAGAAAAAATGTACACAACATATAAGGTTAATTTGTACATAATGGAGACAAAACTAAAGAATGTACACAACATATAAGGTTAGTTTGTACAGAATGAAGACAAAACAAAAGAGCTTTAGTAAGTATGAGATTACCCTTGGGACTTTTCTTCTAAATATAACCAATCAAAGTCATACTGATTCTCCATCCCTGAAAAGGTAAGTTGGTCATAATCCATTCTTGAAAAAAAAGGAATTGGATGAAGAAAAGAGGGGATGAAACAACATATAAGTTTGGATTGGGTTTGTTCATAAGCTTTGGAGTTACAAAACATTGTGGCGCATTTAATTGTATTTAACATTTAGAAAATGACAACTAAGACAGGAATTACATCCTGGATGCCAGATATCTAGGTAGAAATTACAAAGGTCACATAAATAATAGTTATTCACGCACTAATTGATGCACACACGCATTGCACGTGTAACCAACGTGAGAAGTTTATGTATGAGGCATATTTACAAACATTAATTTGATTAAGGGCATTAGTAATAAACTCCGAAATTTGAACACGAATAATCGCCCCCAAAAATTTGTAGTTGAGGTCTTAAAATTTATTGTAGAATAATGTGAAGTCCATAGTGTCATATTAAGGCAGCATTATATAACAAGGGATTGTCGTATTATAATTTTTGTCATATTTAAAAATATTTCCATCATATTTGTTACACACATGTCAAAATTAAAGTTTGATAAGGGATTAAAATATCATATAACATTAAATCTAATATCAAATACACACGCGCGCGTATGCAAATAGTTCCTCGAACTTTTTTAATACACGTTTATTCGAAGCCTTTTTATTTTGAGCCAAAAAGTCCTTCACCAAGCCAAAATTTTTTTACCATGCCGCTAGCGCGAACCTTTAAAGATAAGAGAATAAGGGACTTTTTGGTACGAAATAAAAGCGTTGGACTAAATGTGTATTAAAAAATGTTTGAGGGACTTTTTGGTATTTGATCCTTTAATAATTGATAACTAATCTATAATTTCTATATTTTTATAGACCTAATAATAAGTTAAGTTGGTTCATTCATACATATAAATTACAACGAAGAACAAGCATAAAACATTCTAATAAGTAGTAAAGGACCAAAAACAAACAAAATAAGAACCAACTCTGTTGATTTTAAAAAATTTAAATTCAAATATGCGACGAACAATGAAGATGCAGTACATGAAATTGACATGTACTTACCTGTTTTGAGTGAGGAAAAGGAACAGAACCAAGAAATACGAAAATTTATTATTACGAGTGGCAAGGAGGCAATCCTCTTTCTTTTTATTATATTGAGCTCTTGTGTTATATATAACACTAGTTGTAAACCCGCGCGATGCGCGTACGACATATATATATATATATATATATATATATATATATATATATATATATATATATATATATATATATATATATATATATTTGATATTAACATATTTATTTAGTTCCTAAGTTAAGTGATTACACATACTATGATATTAAAAAATGACAAAAAAATAAATAGAACATTAAGTAAATGAAAATGAGCCCAAAAGATTCAATTTCATTCAATGAAATTAAGCACACCTATCTAATATACTCCCTCAATCCTTATTAGTCTTTAACTGATTATCATGAACGAATTATGATAACGAATTAAATTGTACGACCATTTTGTGGTAAAAAAAAATAAAAAATAAAAAGAACTCAAAAGCACGGTTGTTTAACTTCAACTGCTATATCAACTATTTTTTTGTAAAATGACGATATTATTTCATGTATACTTGAAAATTTGCAGAAATAGTCAATCTCAAATAGCGCCTTCGATTATATATGTAGTCAAACATAGTACATATCATATATACTTTGGCAACTCAAGAACTTTTTTTCTTTTTGAAACATATATAGCACTAAGGCAAAAATTAGATTATTAATGCAAAAAAAGACAAACGATATTAACAATGTTCAAAAAGATAAAAATGTGCATAGGCTAAAAAAACATAGTAAACTGTTAATTAAAAAGAGATCCATAGACAATAACTAACATGGGCACAAACTTAAAATGAACATCATATTTTTCCTTTTACCCGAAAATATTGGACTATGAACATTATCACATTTGAGGGTGTTTTGGTGAAAATAATAATGTCACAAATAATTAAGGGATCTTAAGCATTTAGTCTCATTTTTAAAGATTCATTTGTATCCACTCTCATGTCTTTATTTTTTTTTATTATTGGTCGTATTGTAACATATATGGGATAAGTGTATTCTAGGGGAAAAAAAGCGGGGTGGTCACATAGCAGTTATGGGCGGTTTGAGATGGATATGAAACTTAATATATTTTCAAAAATAAATGGGAGTGAAGCTCCACAAATCTTAAGAGATTAACTTAAAGCTAAAAAAACTAAATAATCGAAACTCAGTCTTGTATATACCTAGATCTAAAAATCGAAAACAATTAAAACCAAATTAAGCATATATTTTGAAATACTCAAAGTCATAGCATTGAAACGTAAATTTTAAAACCATTAAAATAAAGTACTATATATATTTTCCCTACATCATTAAAAAAAATTAGAGTATTTGAACTAACAATCACCTTCGCAATATTATTACATATTTTTTAAAGAAAATTTGAAATTAAAATCCTAATAATGAACTATATGGAATGGCTTATTTTTTAATATATATAAATGATGCTCATGTAGAGCATTTGATAAAAAGAAAATGGAGAATGGTTGAGCCCAAAATCCAACACCTACATATAGAGAGTAAAGACAAGAGAAAAATAGAACATAAGAAATTGATAAAATTTCCCATGGCACCAAAAACAAATAAAGGGATTCAGTTAATGGACAGCCTTATAAGCCTTTTTATATGCAGGATCTTGGCCTCATGAGTGGCATGGACATGTTCTAAATACTAATATTTATGTAATAAGAACCCCTTATGATAAAGAGACACAAATAATCACTTACATATACGAAACATATTATACAAGCAATATGGAATAGGACAAAATTGTAGGACTCTAGTCTGTATATATCAGTGAGATCACTCTCTTCCTTCTATTTCTCGTGTGTGCGCGCGTAGATAGAAAAGACTTATTGAACCATGTAATCCTTGTGTTAATAAAACTCGCACCTCCTAAACCCACACCGACTTCAACCCGATCTCTCCCCAAAACCGATTTCAATCATCCTCTAACCAAATCTATCTCCTACCGATACCGACCACCTTCAAAGACGAAAACTCGATCCCGACCCGACGATAATCAGACCCAATGACTGACCTTTAATCCCAAGTCTGACCCGCAACCATACCCATGGCAACCCGACCCCTCGCATCCATACCCAGACCACCATCTACATAACCCGGAACCACCAGCTCTCAACCCCGGCTTCTAAATCCATCTCCTCCAACCTAAGCTTCTCCTAAACCCAATTCAAACCATCCTTTACCCACCTTGACTATCACAACTCTAAAAATGTTATAAATAACCACACATCAGATCCGTGTAAACTCACCTTTCACAGCAATCACCGGTGGGTCTTCCATTTTCAATCGGAGAATTTACCGACAATAGAAATCGTTTGTCTCTTCAACGCACCACAATTTATATCGACCTACAAAATAGGGGTGTTGTTTTACATGGATGGGTGGATGACTTATAAGGTGGTAGAACTGAAACGGTCCTTTGGACTTCAATAAAAGGGTTTGTTATAAAAGAAATGAAAGGGTGTAGGGGTGTTGTTTAACGTTTATGGATCAATGATTTATAAGGTGGAAGAACATAAATGATTTAGAAAACGAAAGGGTTGTATTTGAAGAGTGAATAAGGAAGAAGAATTGGAAGAGAGATATAAGTTTTTAGAGTCCTATTGAAACTGAATTTTTGACATAATTTTTGACCGAAAATACACATGGCGGCGTGTTATTGGTTTATTTTCTGATGCCACTGGCGTGGACCCCACAAAAGAGCCAATAGAAACCCTCCACCTCATTCGGTAATTCCACTTTCGGTAAAAAATTCAATCCCAATATCATTTTCCAAGTTTTTAATGTAGGTATAAGAATTGTACATGTAAATAAATATAATTTTTTATAGGTATAAGTTTTTAATGTATCGTGTCTATGAAATGTGTTCACGAAGTGGCTCTTTCTAACATTTTCCTTTTACAAAGGATGAGGGGTTGGGGCGGGATCCCCGAGATGATTTTTTTAGGGATATTTTTACTTTATTTGCAATTTTTTAACTCTAAAAATGTTAATTTATATTCACTCATTTTTTGCTCTCATTTTATTTGACTTTTTTCAAAATCCCTCAATAAATATTACCCTAAATTTTAAATAAAAAAAAAAATTTCAACATAATTGCCCTAAATTTGAAATTTTATTCCAAATTATGTTTCGACAATTAAAATTAGCAAAAAAAATGAGAAACCTAATATAATCACGGAATAGGTAACAACCCAATAACAAATAATCAATACTTTTATTTTTAAAATACTAATAAATCAATACCCAACAATATTATATCTGGGTCGCCCACCCTCAGAACCACCTAGGGTCGCCCCTGTTGAGTGTGAGGGTTGATTTGGTGCGTTAAGGTGTATGGAATGTGGGGTGTAGGTTAGGGAGTGAGTTATGTGTATGGAAATAGTGTGTGTAAGTACTTTACTATATAAAATAGAAAACATGTATATATGTATTTACGACGCACATATTATAAAAATATAAACACGCACATATAAAGTATAAAAAGACACATAATTAAAAAATAAAAAAATAAAATATAAAACAAAGAATATAAAAAATCTAATAAGAAAATATTAAACAAATATAGGCACAACAATTAAAAGTAATCAATACTTTTATTTTTAAAATACTAATAAATCAATACCCAACAAATCTATATTTTCAAAATTTTAAACAAATATAGGCACAACAATTAAAAGTAAACTAAAAAATAATTAGTCATTTAAACATTGTGCATTTATTAATTAACATTTAAAATTGAGCAGTTAAACTAATTTATCATTGAATATTGAAAAAATTATTAGTTTTGAAACTTGAATATTGAATTGAAAAAAAAATCATTGAACGTTATAAAAAAATTAAACCTGCTCAAATGCTCTGCTGCTAGACTGGTTGGAACTTGGAAGTTGAAGAGAAGAGATGCTCTGCCCTGTCCAGATTAGAGTCTGAGATGCGCTACATTCTTGGAGTTCGAACTTGGAAGTTGGGTTGAACTTGGGGGGCGTTGTTACTGGTTTGCGGATGCGGCGAAGAGCAGGCGGAGAGGAGGAGAGATGTGCTGGATTGTGTTGTGGGGCGGAAGAGAGGAGAGGAGAGGAGGAGGAGGAGGAGGAGGGGAGGGGAGGTCTAAGAAAATATTAAAAACACTGACATGATGACACACACGTTATAATATTTACATAAGATAAAAATAATAAAATACTAAAAATAAATACCCTAAAATCAAAAATTAAATAATAAAAATGACACAACCTGAATAAAATAATAAAAATAATAATACCACACATACTGAGCAATTATAGGACATGTTAGGGATGTACTGGGCTTGGTTCGGGATAGGTTTAGGCTACGAGACTTGGGTTTAGGGCATTGGAACTCATCGGGGAAATATTAAAAGGGACTTTTGGCTTCATGACCGCTTTGATTTTCTTCATTAAATGCTTTTTACCACTACTTTATCAGAATTACGCCGATTTAGCACAATTTGATACCGCGACTGGCGATTGACCTACGAAATAATAAAATATGAGCATAAGGCCAATTTTATTGAGATCGAACGACTAAAATGCACATATTTAGGGTATAAAATAGATACTTTTAGGTACTTATCACACCACCCTCAAACAGAACATTGCTAGGCCTTGAACAAATATAGAGAGAAAAAGAGATAAATGACCAAAAGTGTGCCACTTTCACAGGCACTTGTGATTGCACTTAGCATGTGCAACAAGTCGTTCAACTTGTCGGTTGCTCTACAAGACGAGTGTTGTCTCGTGAGGGTTTGCAGTTAATGTACCTACAAAATTCAAAATTTTATTTAAATGCAGTCTCTTATTTGATGATGAAGAGCTATACGACCCAACTTAAAAGGATGTCAATCAACACCCTATTTAACTATCAAGGTAAGGCATAAATTCACATAATACCCAAAGCGTAATCCTTCCTAAAACTCAACATGTGTTAGTGTGAAATAATCATAAGTATCATCAGAGAAATTCTTAGACCGCCTTTATAGAATCAACGTTTTGACTTCAATTCTCACTAGATATATCTCTCTAAGTCGAACTCTCTGAGAATCGGGTAAGTGTATCTTTCTAGTGTGTGATGAGGTGAGTAAATGTACACAAGGTCAAACGTCTCACACACTTTATATGAAACGACGGATACATGAAAGAAATTTATCTCATGAAGGAATGCTACTCTCTCTCTCTCTCTCTCTCTCTCTCTCTCTCTCTCTCTCTCTCTCTCTATGTCTCTCATTATCAGTTATAAGTTAGGTTGCGTCGCACTCTTAAACACCCCCGTTACCTAGGGGAAACGAGGTTTAAGTCCTACAACGGTTGTAATAACTAATCAACGCGATTCAATCATTTATTTAATTTAGGGAATTACTTTTATATCCATGCAAACCACACCGGGTTGGGTTCATGCATTTCAACCCTTAGAAATCCAGTCGGACATGGTTACGTGAGAAATAATACAAATCTTAAAGTTGCAGGCGATGAAAATCACAATTATGTGAAAAGTGTAATGAAACATGTAAAGAAGAATTTTAACTAAGAAATAATGAATCATCAACTGAAAATATGAAAACAATTGAAAGCAACGAATAAAATAATACTTCGAATGATGAAGAGCCTTGAATTAATCCAAAAGGATGAACAAAATGTTGAACAAGATGAATCCTAAAGTTCTTAGCTTAAAAAAACTCTCAAATCACTTAAAAATAAGCCTCATAATATTTGGCATGACAAAAGAATAATACACCACGTTATTTTAAGTGTTTGCATTATGCACAACTCTATTTTTGAGGAATAAAGAATTAAAAATCAGTCTAGGCGAACCGGTTCGGTTCTCCTTCTTTACTGGGACCAGTTTGTGGAACTGGTTCTACTTCTTATTCATCGATTCGGTTTGGTGCTGATAGTGTGGCGAATCGGTTCGGTTCGGTGAATTTATATTTTTCTTCCTTTTTTTCCTTGATTTCTTCTCAACTTCAAAGTTTCATAACTTTTTACCCAGGATTCGGACTTGGATGACGTTTCTTCCTACGTGATTATGGACTTGAGGTCTTCAACTTTCCTTTAGGTTCCGTGTCCGGATTCCTAGGGTAAAATCACTGTTTTTCCCTTGACTCTTCTTATTTTCTTTCTCTTTTGATTTTGAATTTTCTCTTTTCTTCACTTGCATAAAATATTTGCAAAATGTACGAGAAATACAGGAAATCGATGAACTCAATGGAAGATGCCAGTAGAAAGTATATGAGATAAATCACTACGAATTACACTACATAGGGCAATAAAAGTCTCTAAATTATGAGGATAAATTGGAAGAATTTATGCCTAATCAACCACGATTAATATAGAATCTATGAAAATATAAAGAACACGTATATACTCATTCACAATCCCAAAAAATGTCGTTAGCGCGAACCACAATAATATAGGATCTATGAAAATATAGAGAGCGCATATTCATTCATAGTCCTAAAAAAATGGCGTTTGAGTGGACCACAATAATATAGTATATATTCACATTCCTTAACAACTGTCGCTTGCGCAAACCACAATAATATATAACCTATTAAATATAGAGAACACATGTATATTCACATTCCTCAAGAAATTCCGATGGCGCGGACCACAATGATATAGGAGCTATAAAATTTAGAGGCCATGTAAATACAGTGAACATGCAAAATGTGTGTTTTTTTTAATTAAAACCAGGGCAACAAATGTAGAAGCTAGACGCATATTGTATTTTTCGTATCAACAACAAACAACATAATATGATTTCATCACTCCATACACAATGTCTACAAATTTATACATATGAGAACATAAAAAACATGATAAAATAGGAAAAAAAGTTATATAAAATCTAAGGACACAAAAATATATATTACGTGGAATACAAAACAAAACACTCAATATACAATGATAAACATATGATATCAGAAATATAATGCTAAGAACACAACATATACAGAGTGTATGGTATAAACTTAAGAAAAAACTTAAGGAGATAATATTACATTCAATACACAATAAATTACATCAAATACATTATGAAATCATTTTTGTACACTATGTTCTTCATTTGAAGATAAATCAAGTGAAATAGAGTAAGAAACTACATCGATTTAGGGTTTACAAACCAAAAAAACTAGAAAAACTAACAATATATGAGCATGGATGGATTAATAACTATTAGTGTTGTTTGAAATAATCTGATTGAGAATGATAATCGTTTATTACAACTTCGACGATTAGGATTTGATTGGAAGAGAGAAAGTTGAGGTTTTGATCGTTCGCGCTTGTAAGGTGTGTTTGTTTTGAGATTTGAGGGTATTTATATTGTAGACCTAATCGTTTAAAATTTGTTGTGTCCCGATTTATAGTCTAAAATTATTAGTCCAAGGACTTAACAGTGAAAGACCTTTATCCCTTTTTTCCCATATTGAAATTATCTCCAAACATTTCTCTCCCTCTTTTATTTCCAATCATAACGAACTCATATCATAATAGTATTAAATTACAATTTCAACAACACAAAAAAATGCACATTTCAACTCGTAAATAAAATACAAATTTTAGCCACTAAAAAAAAGAATACGAACATGACTCAATTAAAATAAGACCGTATAGGAAATTTTATTTTTATTATCTAACCCGAACCCGACCCACTTAAATGCGACCAAAAATGATTTTTTTAACTAAATACGAACATGACCTAATTAAAACACGACATGACACAACACAACACAACACAAATTTTTGAGGTAGTAAATTTTTTGGGTAATAATTTTTTTTTTTTGAAATAAGTTCAGTGCCTTTTGTTAGGTAGTAAATTTTTTTTGTTAAAATAAATTTTATGTCATATGTAATGTCAATTAAATTGTGTTAGTTAAGGTACGATGCGGGTTTTTTACCAAACACGACATACTTAAAATGCAATGTCATGCAACACTAAATTTTATTTTTTTGCCTAACGCGAACACGACCAAAAAAAATGTGACACTACATGAAATCTAATTTTTCTTACTGACCATGAACATGGACCAACTAAAACATGACATGAAATCTAATTTTTCTTACTGACCAAAAAAAGCGACACTACATGATCCTAATTTTTAAAAAGTTTTAAACATATTTTTTTATAAATATTGTACATTTATATATGTATACAAGAGTTTTTATTATAAATATTAAAATTACATAATAAAATAGTTTTTTATAAAATTACAAAATAAGTCCGTTTTTATTAAAAAAAAAAGTAGCGTGAGGATATTTTAAAATATGTGTGTGTGTGTGTGTGAAAAATATTTTTAAAAGATCTTTTTTTTTTTACTTTTCTCAAATCATTTTTGGGGGTCAAATCCTAAATAATAATAGGATCAAATATCAAAAAGTCCCTCAAACTTTTTCTAATACATACTTAGTCCAAGCCTTTTATTTTGTACCAAAAAGTCCCTCAAACACCCATTTAACTAATATTCTCTTATTTTTAAAGGTTCGCGCTAGAAGCATGGTGAAGGAAATTTTTTGAGCAAAATAAAAATGCTTGGACTAAACGTGTATTAAAAAATGTTTGAGCGACTATTTAGTTTATAACCCATAATTATATGAGGGTATTTTCGATATTACACAAAATATAAAGGGGCATATACCAAATAGTCTCTTGAACTTCCTTTAATACATGTATAGTCCAAGCCTTTTTATTTTGCACCAAAAAGTTCTTTACCATGCCAAAAAGTCCTTTACCATGAGATTGGCGCGGACCTTTACAAGTAAGAGAATAAGGGACTTTTTGGTATTTAATCCAAATATAAAGGTTGAAATGGCGGCAACCCCCTAAAAATGAAGGCCAAACCCCCAAAAAGTCAACAAGTGGGGGGTTCTCCTGAATTTCAAAAATAAAGCAGATATCAAAACCAATATAATCTAATTAAATATTAATTTAATGTAAAATTTATTTAACTTTAAAATAAGACATAACTTTAATTATTTATCAATCTAAAATAACTATTAAAAAAAGAGAATATGTTTCCGTTTTCTTTTGGCTCTTTTATCAGATTGAACTTTTTTGCTAAAAAACTGTGAGAAAAATATGCATTGTTTTTGGGAAAGAGATTAACGGTCCGAATTATTTTGGGTATTGATAAATCCCTACATTTTAACTGACCTGCTATTTTCTTGCCTCCAAATCCCATACATGGGGAACAAACAACATGCACCGCCTCATTTATTTAAGATTAAAATAATATAATTAAATATTAATTTAATGTAAAAATTATTTAACTTTAAAATAAGACATAATTCTAATTATTTATCAATCTAAAATAAATATTAAAAAAAGAAGAGAATATTAAGAAGGGTCCTGTAATAAATTAACGTCTTCATTGGATTGTGTCTAACAAAGGCACAGACTTCTAACTCCAAAGCCCGACGCAATAGTTGGTCTAGGAGTTTTAGAGGGATGCCTTTGTATGTCATGTGTGGACAAGGATATCAAAGTAATATTGAGATACTAACCATGAGAGAGTATGGTGTGGTTGAATCCTGGACTTTTATGTTCGTCATTTCAAATTTGAACCTAAACCCATATTATGGAGAGTTGACACCGTTAATTGTTACTAGGAAGGGGGAAATTTTGTTTAGAATGTACTGCCGTGGAGTTGAACTATTGGCCTACAATCCTACAGAAGATGCATATAAGAAGGTTTCAAAGAGTGGCGATTATAGTACATGCAAGTACGTTAGTGAAAAGTCTAGTTTCTCCCGTGGGCTACCGCTGGGATACGAAGCGACACCAAAAGCGTGGGAAAGAAATAGCCTGGACAACCGAGGGACCGTTTGGTTTTTTAACCTCGGAAGATTGAATGTTTAATGCAAAATTCTGAATGTTGAAAAATACGTATGTTTTTTTATGTGAATGACGTTATTTCACTCTGAATGTTCAATGCTGAATATAATTAATTTGCCAATTTTTCCATTATTAACAATTTACTAATTTATTTTATATCGTGTCATTTAGCAGATAAGATAAGATTAAAATTGGAATGTAATTTTATTTTTAAAAAATGCAGCATTACGCATTGAGAGGGGTACTTGCCTTATAATGCTTATTGTTGAATTTTAACTTAAAAATACCCCTTAAAGTGATCGAGAGGAAGAACCGCTCAATGAAGAAAGAACAAAAGGAAAAATGCAAGTAGTTCTAGAAGATCTCCTTATGTTTCTTTCCACTTTTAGTTTATGTATGTTATGTAGTTCCAAGTCTATATATCACTAAGTACGTATCTGGACATTGGTCCTTTTATTTTCTCATTGATAGGGTTAATTATGTTTTTATACATACAATTAAATTTGTTTGATGAATTTGTGTGGTAGTTCATTAGTTCATATCAAACTTAATGCAAGAGACAGGATTCAGAGTTGTTTACCTAATTCAAAAGATCTCGGTGCTAGTCAAGGGTCACAACTTCTTAATGACTATATGCTGGACTCTACATCTTTTGATGTGGACCATCCGACATTACCATACGTCTGTAATAATCCAATTTTGAGGTTAACCATGATGCACTGCGACTCACACTACCTCGAATTGATTATATCGACGCATATTGCAACCCGACACATGGCCCGTTGATGGTCCCGATCAAACCATCGGATTTGATACCACCGTTAGGTCCCAAACTCACAGATAGCCACCGATATTATCCTCAAATTACTCACTTGGACCTAGCCCAGTGTGGCGTTTGAACCCACAAGGTCTCGGTGCTGAGTCAAATGGTCACACCCACTTGAGTACTATATGTTGGACTCTACATCTTTCGATGTGAGATAAATACACACAAGATATTTAACAATTAGGTATATCTTATTTGGTTAGGCCATTCAATTCACTTATTAGGTTGTAGAAATTATTTAATTCCATAAACATCAAGGAGATTTTTATACGGTGGACCTCGAGGTTTTGCTTTAAGGCTTGTTGTTGGCTAATGGTTTTAGTCTGAACAAGATATTTAGATGCCGAAGTGATAACTTGCTAATGGTTCATCTCTCTATTTAGGGTTAAAAAAATTATGAATCAGGCCAAAATGATTAATGTTCACCTTATTGATGGACAATTAGAGAGAGGTATACCATGTAGAAAGAGTGTTGGAAGTAGGAACCAAAGGCATACAAAATTTATGTAAAAGATGAAAATTTCATGAAAAATAGGACATATGAAAAATATGTCTATATTGTTGTTTGGTTATATATGATGACACCGGTTATGTAATATTTTATGATGTGATATTTTTTGTACGCTTTAATGGGTACAAAGTAACTCCACAAAAAGTAGTGCTATTGGTGCCCTGATGGGACCCCATACCACAAGTCAATGTTTAATAGGTAGGTGAGAGAATAAGTGAAATCCACGTCAGATTTTGGGGATGTTTTTGTGGAGATTTTTGTACTCATATCATTATTCAATCTGAAAATTGGAACCATTTCCCCAACACTTCTTGTGCAGGTTACTTATCTTTAATCAAAAAAGAAACCTCATCCCTTGATATTATAACATTTTCTGTGAGTGATGTTGTTATATTCATGGTTGGAGGGCACTAATAAAAGTAAACTATAGTTAATAATAACCAATACATGTTTAACGGATTCATTCTTTAGATTGCCATTATTGTCTGTTTTGCCTATTTTTCATTAGTGGATTCTGATTGTGTGCTTAATAGTTTCTAGAAAAAAAATTAATTCCAGACATAGCATGGCAGAACTAAGTTCCAGATTACTTCTGTTGATACTGTTCCCAAAACCTGGAAAGAAAGGAGACCCAATTATGACCAAGATGGTCATCAAGCCTTTGTGTAGAATATGTGTAATGGTTTTGTTCTCACTTGTTCTTACTAATCTTTATTCTTATGTCATCCTTCAACTAGATAATTCATGAGATCGCTAAAATCGGATTTCTTGAATGACGATGGTTATGGCTTCATCGAGGTCTTTGTTATGACCCCTTCATTAGTAATTAAAAGGTCGTACTAAGGCTTTCACAACAAAATCCAGAATGTGGTGTCAAATTAACTATTTTAATCTAGTGAAGTTAATTGTTTTAATCTAGTGAAGAATAAGTTTAAGGAGTCTCCAACTCTAAAGCCCAAGTACAGGGACAATAATGCAATAAATGGGTTTGGCGGTTTTAGGCGGGTGTCTTTTTATGTCTCTCTGGGACAATTTGAGCGAGTTTAAAGGCAATGTTAAGATACTGAAATGAAGTATGGTGTGGTGGAATCTTGGACTACTATGATTTTAGTATTAAATATGGACATACATGTGCATTATGGAGATTTAACACCACCGATTTTTATAAGAAGGGAGAAGTTTTATTTAGGATGGACTAGTGAGGATTATTGGCCTATATTCCTGCAAAGTTGAGTAGGAATGTTCCAATCTCTTTGGGGGATTGATGTTGCTATTTATATATAGTGTCATTAGTTCAGAGCCTAGTTTCTCCTGTTGGCTACTACTGAAATTGGAGGAGGCAACGCCGAAGACTTAGGAGTGAAATACAAAGGCTTGCAAATTAAGAAAATTTAATTCTAGCTTTTTCTCTAAAGACGCCCTGTTGATTCATTACTATTTTTTCCACTCCATATGTCCAGTTTGTTGAGGTAGATATGTTCATGTTGCTTTGGCATTGTCGTAATAAAAAACATCATATAGAGGAAATGTTTTTTTTTTCTCTGCATCATAGTGAGAAGAGAATACTAGCCCGTCCCCGGCCTCTAAATAATGGAAATTGCACTGAAGATGGTTTGGGTTATTTTTTACGAGGTTCATTACGTATGTCATAGTGAAAGAGGAGTGGTATGAGAAGAGAGAATTATAAAGGACCCAAAAAACTCTCAATTTTTGTACCTCTCCAATAGTGCCTAACGCTAAGGAGTTTGCCAAATTGGTTGCAAATATCCACCGATAACCATGTCATATCGTTTATACTGGTTATCAGAAAATACCCCTTTAAGATTATATTTTGCCTTCTGGTGGCGATGATCTGTACTTAGTGGTGGAAAAAAGGGGAAATTTCATGCGAATAGCTTCCAAAAAGGTTTATATGATCTTGTTTCCACTAGTGAAGGTGCGAGGTAAAGAGGAGAGAATGTGAAAGGGCAGAAGGGTCTGTTATTTAGGAGAGTTAGAGAAGAAAGTGACACATTTAAGATGGTGAAAATGATAATGTAGTGTTAATATGTTCCTTCCATTATTTTCAGATTCAGCAAATGGGAATTTGAATTTCTTGTAATAACAGACGGATAAACTGAATCATAATGATGATGATGAGTAAGTGAACACGAAACATTCTTTGAAGGGCTATGTACATGTTATCAGATGATGATAAAAATATGCCTCACATTTTGATTATGCTATCCGTTGTGAAACGTGGAATAGGTGGCCATTATTCTAGTTTACTTACCATATTAAGGAAGTGATTGGGATATTATTTCAAGAAGGGCTCATCAAGTGTTGGCTTGCTACAGAGACATTCACCATAGGCTTGAATATGTTTGTGAAAACTATTGTCTTCTTAAATTTTTGTAAATTAGATGAAGATAAATATAAATGAATACCCAGTGAAGAGTATGTACAAATGAGTTGTTGTGTTGGTCGTCATGGTATTGATGAATGTGGGATTTTCATCCTTATGGTGGATGAGAAGCTGGAACCATGTAATGAGCAAAAGCTCAACGTTATACACCATAAGAAGGAACTTATTAACAAATTTAAGTGAATTAAGCGAGCAATGAGATCTTCCATGGTACTGATGTTTAAAGATGAACTTAAAGAAAGGAAAAGGGTCCTCATGCGAGTAGGATATGTTACGAGTGATGCCGTTATGGATTTGAATGGGGAAGGTGGATTGTGTATCAGTAGCGCAAATGCATTAACGTTGATCGAACTCATATTTAATGGGGATTTAAAGGATATAAAGATGTAACTTCTCTCTTGTTTAGTATGTTAAGATAAGCTTCAAGAGGCTCAGAATACTCGTTAGGAACTTTAGTTTCTCTTTACATAATTGCAAGATACAACTCGGAGGGTTGCCAAAGTTCAACTCGAGTGCAAGGATCAACTTAATGTGAAAAGTTTTGCGAATTGTTTTTAATATGATCTCATCGAGGACATTTATGCATGGGAAAATGGGTTCAATTCTAAGAGATAATGAAAATCACACAGTTGTTTAAAGGAATATTAATTACTACAGAAGACTCAAAGAAGTTCTTTAACAACTAATATGAGAAAAAAATGTTCAGGAAATCGAGCTTGAAGAAAATTCGAAGATGAAGTTTCTAAGATCAAGAGGGATATGGACTTTGCAGCATTACTTGTAGTTGCACACTACCATTAGATGCATTATAGTGGATTTATTTTTGGAAGATAGAAATTATGATTAGTTAAGACAAGTTTTGTTATACGGGATGCAACATTTTTGCCCTTGTAAAAAGTGTCACTAAAGAGGAGATTAATTTCAAGTGGATATCTACCTTGGGGAGTAGTTAGGAGGCAAATAATTTTACATGTATGATAAAAGATAAAATAGAGATTGAGGGTGCATGCTAAATTAATATACGAGCACTATCTGCTTATGAAAAGAAATGTTGCCTTGGCATTGCTACAGCATGTTGAATCTCATTAACAAGTATTTTTAATACATGCATTTTAGTTTTGCAAGTCTCGATCTCTTGGCTCGGCATTTATCTCATAGTTTAGTTTATATTGAACATCCATAGCAGAGGAGACAATCCCATAAATTCTCTTTATAGAGGAACCTTCCCTTTATATTCTAAAGGTAACCATAAAATATTAGTCTTAAAACACGAACCTTGTGTTTTTGAGTTTTAGAACTACAAGGTTTAGTCTCAATTGGCATAATCTCATCTAGGTTCTATTCTCATCTCTGGAATATATACTCACAACTGGAAATCCTTGGATTATACTCTATAATCGATATTATATGAAATTGTTGCAGTTTATCGGTCTCTTTAATTAGAAGGGAGACTTTATCTCCTAACATTGTCACGTTTGCTATTAGCATATTTATTTTATTGGAGGCAATATTATGTCTGAAATTTGATCAATAATAAAAAAAATGTTTAACAAATTCCTACCTTAGTATCGACTATTATTTTGGATCATATTCTGACTTGAATAAAATATGTGTCCTTGTCTTCTTTGGTTAGCATAATCTGCTCATATACTTAATATAGAATATAAAAAATACATAATTCCATAAATATCATGGCAGAACTAAGTTCCAGATGCTGAAGTTTGTCATAGTTGAGGACATTTTTGTGTGATAAATCTTGAGATTTGATTCAAGGTATGCTATTGGCAAACGATTATGACTCGAATAAGATATTTAGATACAGAAGTTGAAAAACTACTAGTGGTTCATCTCTTTGTTTAAAATGATAAAATTTCCTATTCATCAAATGAACATGTTACATGTTGACCTAATATTTATCAATTATAAATTGACATACAGTTACATAAAAGTTATAAGTGGTGAAAGGAGGTATCAAACAGAGATAATTTACATAAAAGATTAAAACTAGACATGCCTACATTGCATGAAAACACAATACTAATGCATGATCTCATATATTGACAATTTCTACTTCATCTCATTTTTTGCAATTTTACATTTTTTTCTCCTTTCATTCAGTATAAAATGGGTTCCTTAGCCCTAGGTACTAATTTTGATAGTAACATGAAACACTAGGACCAACCCTTTACATTGGGCCTTCGATCGTGATGTAATGTGTTTTTCGGCAATCCGACTCCATTAAGGCCCTCAAAACCCCGTTTTTCCATTTTAGAAAATAATCTCGGGGCTTATAAATCTATACAGAAAATTAATATTAACGTTCCGCAAAAAGTTTTGGTTTTCTGGCATGTTTTACTTAAATTCTATGGTGAAAACTCATTTCTGTCATTTTTGGCAAAATTCATGAAATATGTATTTTGTTACTCTACTAGGGCAATTCTGTTTTTGAGGCATTTAAGCTACTATTGGTATATTTGTAATTACTAGTAGATTACGTATTATAGTTAATATTTAATGAATGATTAACTATATTTATGTTGGGACATGTAAGAAATTATTCATTTGAGTTAAGTCAAAGGCCAAACACAAGCTAAGACTACATGTAGGAATAATACACTTACATTCATTAAAGGTTTATTCTGATGTTAGTTATAAAATTGGATTGAGGCGCAACACATGCTAATTTCTGAATTCAACAACATTAAAACTGGTTTTACTAAAACAGAATAGTTGACATTAAGTCCATTAATCATGGTATTAAATATTTAGGCAACAAACACAGACGCCAAAATTATGGGACCATGATAAATGAATTATAGGGTAGTATATCTTTACAATCTGAACATTATGTGATGATTAACACAGATTCCGTGATATTCATATTGTAAATGAAATATGCCAAAATTTTTAGTCAACAATTCAATATTTGACCCTTGTAATTTTTATTGTGTGTGAAAATTTAATTTGTGAACATTGTTATTAATTGCAGTTCCCCTTAACCTGTATTTGCAAGCTCAGTCCTATTCCAAATTTGATGGAACTAATTTTTCTGAATGGAATGAGAAAATTGAGTTCAGCCTAGGGGTTCTTGACCTGGACATGGAAATTATGTGTGATGAACTCGCTGCTATTACTGATGGCAGTAGCGAGGATGAAATTGTTGTCCATGAAGCATGGTCTCGATCTAATAGGTTGGCCCTTATGTTTATGCAAATGTGCGTTGCTGCTAACATTAAGACCTCCCTACCTGAATCTACGAAAGCGAAAGAGTATTTGAACAACATTAAGGAAAGCTTTCGCACTGCTGATAAATCCCTTGTTGGGAAATTGATGGCTGACCTGACCACTATGAGGTTCGACGATACTCGAACTATGAATGAGCACATTATAGAAATGACCAATCTGGCTACTAGACTTAGAGTTTTGGGCATGACAGTGAATGAGTATTTTCTCGTCCAATTCATCCTAAACTCTCTACCTCCTGAGTATGGGCCTTTCCAAATCAATTACAACATAATAAAAGAGAAGTGGAATGTAAATAATTTACAAAGCATGTTGGTACAAGAGGAAGGAAGGCTTAAGCAACATAATGGGCATGTGACTAAGGGACAAGTGGCAAATTTGACAGTCAAAGGAACTGGTTTTAAGAAGAAGTTCGGCAAGGGCATTAAGAAAGGTCCTAGGCCGTCTCATCAAGCTGAACCATCAACTGCTGCTGTGAAGAAGGAAAAGAACGACAAGTGTCACCTCTGTAAAAAGAAGGTACATTTCCAGAGGGATTGTCATAAATGAAAGGCCTGGTTCGAGAAAAAGGGTAAGCCTTTTATTTATGTTTGTTTCGAATCAAACCTTATTAACGCTCCTTCTACCACTTGGTGGATTGATTCTGGTTCTATGTCTGATGTTTCTAATTCGATGCAGGGCTTCACTTCGATCCGCAAAACAAATCCAAATGAGCATTTTATCTACATGGGCAATAAAGCGAAGGATAAAATAGAAGCTATTGGATCTTTCCCCTGATTTTAAGAACTGGATTTCTTTTAGATTTGCAAGAAACGTTTTATGGTCCCACATTTTCTAGGAATTTAATTTATGTTTCCAAACCTGCTTTAGACGGTTTTGCGATTAGATTTAAGTACAATGGTTTTGGTTCAAATAGTCATCATGGATGTACATATTAACTTGAATCGAGATAAGCTTTTAATATATACAAAGCAGTGTTATGCTTAAACTTTCTTCGTTGTATGGGGAAAAAAAACTTTTTTAGTTGCATTTCCAATAATGCAATTGTGGATCGATTCTAACATATGAAAAATCATAAAGGGATATTATAGTCAGTCCGTTTTATATTTTAATTAGTACTTACAATGAATATTTATCTTTTTAGCAATAAAGTATTAATGTGTGAATAACCTTCAAATTTTTTTCGGGGGCTACCACCCCCGAACCATTGTACTTTTTATTCTTGTGTCCCACTAATCACAAATTCTTGACTCTGCCACTGGTTCTAACCCTCGCTATAAAATATTTTCAAAATCTTTTCGGTGTCCAGCCACATAGATGCCAAACTTGATTCTATTCCAGGGTTACGCAACTGCGACATATGTGGATATTGCAGGAGTTAGAGTATCCTCCTAATTCATTTACTCCTAGTTTAGGACTTTTATCTCAGTCTTTTTTCGAGCATGTTACTCACTGTAATTATTTAGATTATTTCAGTTCAGATTGTATGGGATTTATATACTATATGTCAGACTTATTTGGTTTTGTATTTTAACCGATGGTTAATTCGGCAAGAGTTGATTTCAGTTATTTGTTTGGATGTTTAGACTCTGTTATTATGTGATGGTTCTATTTAGTCTTTCGTAGTACTAAATGAATTGGTTATTAAAAGATAAAATTTTATCACTGACTTAATTAACGAATAGTTGGTTAGTAAGTTTTAAAAAGTTATTCGATAGCGATGCTAAGAATGAACCAAATGAGTTTCCTGTTTAATTTGATACAGGACTAATCACCCGATTTTTTATTAGGCAGGGTGTCACAGAAGGTATCAGAGAATCAGGTTCTAGTGTCCTTAGGATCTGTATGGTTTACTACGTTTCATCTTATCATTCTTTGATATAGAGACTTATTATAAGATTGTTCCATTCCTTTACACATGCAACTTACGTTTTACTGCTAATTACGTATAGTGGATGTGATTCATATACGATTTCGGTTGAGTGTGTAAGATTTAACATTACATAACGATAAGCATGGGACGTTAGAAGGATTGTAGAAGGGAGGACTCAACAAAATCCATAGAGTATTCTGGGAACAGTGACGTGATAGGAGTCACCATGATTATTGTTCGAACAATTAACATTGGAGCAACAGCTGGAGTGTAGTAGTTACCCCAAGAACTTTTGTAAATGACCATGGCAAAAAGTTAGACCCACCAAGTGCAGACTACAATGACGAGGGTAAAATAAGATTTTTGTTTCAGAAGAACAATCCGCTATAATTCGAGGAAAAAGAAAAAGGGAGACTTACTAATGGAAAGAGAACATACAATTGGGATCAAATGTAGTCAAGTTAAAATTTTGGGCAAAAATGTTTGCTCATAGGAGCAGCAAAAGTTGATGGGCGTCAGTCACCATATCCATGGAAAATTACCATGAATAATGAGGAATTTGGGGTGTAAATTATTACGAATCCTCTCACCAGTTATATAAATAAAGAGGCAAGGGAGATTTCAGTACTTTTTCCAGAAGGGTTGGACAGTGGCCGGATGTGAAGGAAAGTTAACAAAAACTGCAAACATCATGCCCAATGAAAGGGATACGAAGACTCAAGAAGGAATTATAAGTTGAAAATAGACCCTTGGGTAGAATATAAAAGTTTGGATAGGATATTCGACTAAGATGATTGGTGTCGTTGTCATAAAGTTTGTACATTTACAAATTTAAATCAATGCTCTCGTGAGAAGGGAGCTAGTGAGTTAGAGAAAATAATCGAAGAGTAAAACTGGATTTTTCAGTGCTAGTGAGGCACCAAGGGAAGGGATACATAGTAGATGACCTAAATTAATGATTGAGATCAATCAAATTTTTACCGAGTGACAGTGGGTTCAGTTAGGGTTGTCAAGGCCATCAACAAGTCCCATGGAACCAGCGGAGCCAAAGGGACAATAAGGGTAGCAATCAGGGTCAAGACTACCATGTCCGCGAGAAGGACAACCCCGACATGTCCAGTGGGGACATAGAAAAAGGGAAGGGCACGACGAGTCTTATGTGTAAAGAGAAGAAACACAAGCGTGGATATTGTCCACAGTGTGTCAGGGGACAGGAGCGGGATGCCTAGCCGGGGAAACAATTATAGAAGTTTTGGTTCGGTTATGATGAGAGTGTCATGTCCAGGATCCGTTTAAGCCGCCAATGTTATGGGCGATTCAAACTACGAATTTTATCCTGGAGTGATTGGGGTCCATTTTGTGTGACATGAATGAGTCACGGTAGTTTGTTAATACTAAATTCTCATGTGTAACGAGTTTAGTAGAGGTATCATAAATAGTACTATAGCTATAAACATTTATCGTTGAGTAGCGGGGTTATCTTTAGTTCCCCCTGCAGGGGAGCGGGTGGGGACAATGAGAGGGTATATTTTTAGGTAATCCCATGAGGAGAGGTGATTATGCGCTTATAATTTTATCTTGAGTGCGGACGGGTTAGCGATGGTGGGTGGTTATCGCAAGATCATCTTGTTCGCTGTTTTAGGGAAGGATGTATATTCTTTTTGTGATGTCTCACCTACAAGAGGGAGAGCTGGCGGTGGTATTTTTTGAAGTAGACTTTAGAGAGTACAGTTGTCTAGTTATATTGGATTCTGGTCCTTAGGGATTCTTACTGATGAAATTTTAGGGTATGTGTGACACCCCGCCTAATTAATTACCGGGTGATCAGTCCTTAATTAATTAATTTCAGAATATCAAGTTGGTTCAAATAATGCATCACTGTCGAAAACTCAAATTTTAATTTAATAAAAAATGACCACCTAATATTTAAAAAGGCTGGCGTCAAAATTTTATCTTGTTATTAACCACCATCATTAAAGGGTAATAACTAAACATCACTATTCATCAAAATAGTATAAGGTAAGAACTAACTGAAGTAAAATAAATAATTGGAGTAAACACATCCAGTCAAAATCCCATATAATAATCCAATAACATGACATCAAAGTCTAATGATAGAATAAAAACAACTCTAAATCTCTAAATGAATATAAAATTGGAGGGACGACATGTCCAACTAAAATGAAATGACTGATGGATAAGGAGAAATAGACTTGAAAACGTCTACTAGAAATATCCCGTAGCTTCCTCAGCAGCTACAGCTCAGAAAATGAATGGAATATCCTAAGTCTAGTGTCCCTGTGGCTGAGCACCTAAAATAATTATAAAAAAAAATATTTGCAGAAAAAAGGGTCAGAGCCCGAGTAGAAAACAATTTAAATACATCAAGTGCTTAAATTGATTTAATTAGCACATATATCATCCATGTTAACTTAGTGTACTCACTTCTCATCTAATGTGCACACCTAGTGAGTTTAACTACCCATACTAGTCTCACCACTCTACCTGACTATATGTAGGGCAATCACTATGCCGGATACAATACTTAAATAACACGAAATAAATATATTACTATTATTTAGGAATAGGTTTAAGGATGTTATAATTCATTCTCATAGTATTCTTTATTCCCCACTAGTGACCCATTAAGTATATACTTTAATAAAGTAGCCAACAAGAAACACAGAATAGGGACTCAGTATACATATATAAAATCTCACTATGTATACATATAAATATATATATATAGTACCCATGGTTAAGAAACCCCTGGTGCTAGGCGTACTCGGCTATCTAGTCCCATTGCAAAGCTCACGCATAAAGGAAAACTGGTTCAATCTCTCAAGAACCAATAAAACATATACACATATTGGAGGCGAATAAGTCCCAAATCGATGGGCTATGCACATACCTACGCACCCATACGACCATCAACACTATCGTTCTCACAGATAGCCCGTACCTAGGTTCCATTCTCTAGTGGTACGACTCGAAATCCCTCGAAGGCACACAAGATATGGTCGTCCATAACGTGTTAACCCCCGTTTGATAGCCAGTATCTAAGTACGTCATACAAATGATATTCCAAGTAATAAGTATGTACACAACTTATATACATTAATAGGTAATCACATAACCCAAATACTATAATTCGTAAGTAATATTATCATCATTACTCTCCATAATATGCATATATATATAGCCTCTCTAGGAATTACATTCTCTCCTAGGTTTTCACCCAAATTCAATACCCCGAGGACCATTACACCCTTAATTACCTAAAACTTTGGAATTTAAGCCACCTGTTACTCACGTAGGTTAATACACTCGCTTGGATAACCCTAGGACAGTTTTTAACTTGAAACGGATCTTAAAACTCACGAATAAAAGTATTCACTTCTAGAAGATATATGATGGATAAATCACGTCAAAAATGAGATACCCCATAAACAAAAGAGAACATCGTCCTCAATGATAAAACCATATTAGAAATTGAAAGTGTAAGGTAGGAAATGGATTACCATAATCAAATGGTAATGAAAGTGTGCCGCATGATGTACTCGAGGCGAAACCTGGATAAAAAATGGTACGATAAAAAAATTTTAAATTCTGTAAATCATTGGGGGAAGGATTTAACACCACCCCTAAATAGGATAATAATCATACCCATAAACAAACACTACACCAAATCTGCCTAATTGTCACGGTCATTGGCCTTGACAAATTCAACTTTCCAAGGTCAATGACCGTGACAATTCCTAGGGTGATAACTTTTTTTATCACGGACTTGTCACAATCATTGACTGTGACAAGTTAGTTAGAATTGTCACGGTCCTTGACCTTGACAAGTTATGTCATGATTAAGGATCGTGACAAATCCGTGGCAATATTTAAAATAATGTCACGGTCAATGACCGTGACAATTCTAGGCAGAATTGAAAAAAAATCTGTTGGTCAGTTTGGCCACTACCACTGCCAAGTAGCAACGTTGTACCTGTTCAAGCATCATATATAAAATAAAATAGAGATAATTCAAATATACATTCAAAATAGAGATAATATTCATCATGATATAATACAAATATAATTCAAATGTACCAACTTAAAAAAAATTCAATTCAAATAATGTCACTACATGTCTGGGGTAAGGTAAACTTTGAGGAGGTGAGTAGGCCACACGATATACAAATTGACACACCCACTAATATACATCATGCCGCATTATTTTCACAACCACAATAGGGAGTTCTCCTTCCCGGGTATCACATGAGTGACGAGCACCTTGCACTCAATGTATTGAAGCTCAAGTCCATGAACTAGTGCACCATGGTCGATATTCGGGTCCCTCAACCCTCGCCTATCCGCTAACCATCAAATATGTCTAGTATAAACATGCTCGACCAACCAAGTGTCGACATCGGTCAGTCGAAGGGAGCTAAATAGGGAAGTGGATCATCAAAGTCCGCACGTGTTGACGATGAAGCAGCGAGGTCCACATCCTCATCATCATGAACCTCCTCCTCCACCACCTTCTCCTTCCCTTTCCCCTTACGATTTTCACCCAATGAATGCTTCATAAATGAGAACATATCTTGGACCGTTGCCTCCAAACGGGACAGATTCGCATCATGCGAGTCCACCGTTTGAGCCAACTCGGTGTCGCTCATCTCCAATCCGATGATCCTAGATTTGGCCACCGCGAGCTCACCCCCTTCTCCTCCCCTTGCGATCAGCGCCAAGAAGTTGGCTAAGTGCATTTTTGGACAAAGATTCCTTATCACTGCGACTCATGAACTTCTTTAAGCTTTGCCTAAAACGACAAAAAGCACATGATTAGTAAAATAAGTAAATTAAAAAATTATAATGTAATTAGTAAGAAGTAAACTGTCAAATTACTTACAATCGTGGTCATGACGCTCGGGGACACCTCCTCATCCTTCCCCTTCTTCATCCTAAGAGACATATAAGTATCAATCCTATGTGTCCTACCCCTAGAGCCATTCCCTATCCCCCAAAATAAAATAGAGTAAAATTAGTATCTGCCCCGCAAAGTAAAATAATGCTGAATAATATATTTATGTAGTTATAGAAAAATTAAATCTTATCATCATCCTATGCTCCACCTCGGCGTAAGACGTCCGACCGGAGTAGTGCACTTCCGTCTTTTTTGCCCAATTTTCCCTCCCTAATTGACGAGATGCCAATTGTCGCTCTCCGATCTCATTGTTAATGAACTTTTACCATTGTGCCAATGAGATCGGATCCTTCGGCGGGACGGATTCACGCATTTGGATAACGGACTCTCATGTCTTCCCAAAGTACCGGGTCCACATATTTTTCTTCCATGTCTTGTGTTGCTCCCTCAACTACTCCAAGACGGAATCGCGTAGCTTTGGATCCAGGCTGAATTGTTCATGTCCAACAAATACAATGTTAGTTGCGAATAAATATAAATATAAATATAAATATAAATATAAATATAAATATAAATATAAATATAAATATAAATATAAAATGAAATTGAAATCGAAATCGAAATTGAAATTTAAATATTCATATAAATATAAATATAAATATAAATATAAATACATTACATGTAGTGCCACCTAAACAACTAACTTGAGCTCATATGGAACCTCCTTCCAACTAATGTACCCCGGGCCAATGATCGTCTTTACCAGATTAAGGGATGTCGCTAATAGCCTCGACTTGTTCTCGATGGCTATCCCCAATTTGCCATATTTAGGGAGCATAGGGGCCAAGGAGCCCTCGTCACCTCTGCTACCACCGAGCCCAGATGACATCATCATAACCAGCATCATCATCCTCGCCTTAATACCTGAAGGAGACATTTGCTGTAAAAAACTGTTATTTGTACAAATCAAAACGAATTGTTACTACAAATATGTACAATTACTAAAAATAAAAATGAATTGTTACTGTTAAACACCTCAATTCTGAGTTCCAAAACAACAACATCTAGCTCATAATATGTACAATTACTAAAAATCCGAAACATCCCCACCCCCACCCCTACTTCCCACACACACGCACACTACACAAGAGTGAAAATGATAAAGTGCAAATCAATTAAAATCATTAAAAATGGATGTTTCGGTACAAATTGGAATATTTATTACAAATTGAAAAATTGTTTAAAATTCGGGTTATCATAAAAAATGGATTGATATTCGATAGGAGCAGCTAAGTCATCCACACTAGTATTTATATGCTTTGGCGCATGTTGGACAATTGACCACGGCTCGTTGTCGATATGCTCCGAGTAAAACACTTGGTTAACCTTTTGAAATGCACAAACAAACAGTTCATCACTCAAGTGGCCGTTGCTCTTCAACTTGGATAAGTCAACCATGATCAAATTGGTGACAGGATCAACTTTACAAGCATTTTTATTCTCAACTATTACCCAGTCACAGTAAAATACAACCTCTTTGAAGCTTATATAATCAAATTCAAATATATTTCGGATTACACTATAGTAAGTAATTTCAGCTTTAACGAGATTTTTATCTTTTGCGCTCGCTTGAAAGAAAGTAAGAGCCTTTTATGAAATTCCCGAGTTTTGTACATTTGAACTTTCCTCGTACAATTTAGCGCCAAAAACGTAACGGTTAAATCGATACTTTTGGTACTCTTGTGCCACGAACAAGGGTCCAGTGGCTAGACGAGCAAGCCTTGATGTCACATCACCCGTCTTTAAGAGCTGAGAATGTAGATAAATTAATTACATTAGTTGTAAAATTTGAGTGTAATGTTACGTTATATAACGACCATTTTCATTATAATTACCTCTTGTGTCAACCACAGCCTAAATTTTCTGTCTGATTGTACCATTATTTTTCATCTTTTATTATTCTCACATGCTTCATATTTTCTGCATATTACAAAATTAATCATGTATAAAATAATCTAAAATAATGTTAAACGTTATAATAATCGAAACTTCCTTTTTCAATTCTTCGACATCTTCATGTGTGTAAAATAGATAACGAGCTACTTGTTCATGTTGCAAATTCGTTAATTTCATTCGTTTTCCCATCACATGACCACCATCATCGACGAACTCATCAGTGTCATCAACGCTGGTCGAGTCGGGCATATATTACCGAGTATATATTGATGACTCCAAGGTGATATTCGAATTCAATTTATAATAGAAATTTCTATTTCCTCCATCTCCCCTAAAGGGTGAGTGGTCATATCCCATTCAAGACCGCATTTTTCTGTAATATAATTTAACAGCTCATGCACATTGTTATGATTTGAGAAAAATTCGGCAGCATATCCCCATAGTTCTCCAAGTACACGACGTAGATTGGCAAGTGTGAATGTTATTTCAATTGATCAATTGAAATAATAGTCACACTTGTCAATCTAGTATGTACCCAGAGAACATTAGGATACGACTGCAGAACTTCCTCCAAAAGTAACAACTTTATGCCACTAAGAATATTATTATACAGAAATTATGCAATCCCAAGCTGTCCAAACGGGACAACTCGAGAGATCTCATTACAGGGGTAATGACTCTTGAACGGGTCTAAGGTCTATTGAGTGCGTACGCATAAGAACTAGAAGGTTAGTATCTATGCGCACTATATGTAATTTCAAGTATGTTTCATTTAATTATCAAACTATATATATATATATATATATATATATATATATATATATATATATATATATATATATATATATATATATATATATATATATATATATATATATATATTGTTTGTTATACAAGGTAATTTTAAAAAAAATTGAAAAATCCCACCCCCATATGGACAATAATCCAGTGGTTATGCCACTTTTAAAATTAACCAACCCAACATTGATCCACTATAATCCAACCGCAATGTCAACAACAAATGTGTATCCCATACTCCTTCTAATTCATCTACTCAATTAATTATTTTCATCAATTAAAGTATACAATTATTAATTTACTAATTTACAATGAGAGGCAATCCTACTTTCCTATATTAATTTACTAAAAAAAAATAATAATCAATCAATTCGTTTACAAGGGACACTACTTGCATATGAGGGAAAATATATAATAAACCAATCAAAATTTAATAAAAAAAAATTAACAAGCCCCACCCCGCCCCATTACCCATTGCCCCACCCCCACCCCCACCCCCCTCCCCACACACACGCGTACATACACAGACACACACACACACACACACACACACACACACACACACACACACAACCCCACCCCCCGTTACTCCCCCACATCATTTCCCCTTCCCGCAAATACGCACAAACACGCACACTACACATACATATACATACACGCGCACACACACACACACACACACACACACACACACACATACAACCCACCCCCTCCCCCCTCCCCCTCCCCCACCCCCATCCCTGCCCCCTCCCCCCACCCTGCCCCACTCCCTTCCCCCGCCACACACACACACAAACAGCCCCACCCCCTCCCCCTCCCCCACCACACACACGCACACGCACACGCACACACACCCTTCCCCACCCCATTCCCCCACCAAACACACACACACACAGCCCCAGCCCCCTCCCCCTCCCCACCCACCACACACACACGCACAGACATGAACACACACACACACATATATAAATGGAAGAGAGAGAGAGAGAGAGAAATTGGAGGTAAACAAAGCGGTGATGAAAAAAGGAGGGGAAAGAGTTTTTTGTTGCAAAACTTGTCACGATCATGTCACAGTCCTTGACCATTACAATATTATAAGGACTGTCACGATCATTGACTGTGACAAGTCCGTGACAACTGTTATTGTCATGGACTTATCACAATCAATGACCGTGACAATCATTTGTCACAGACTTATCACGGTCATTGACCGTGATAAGGCTAGCCGCTGAAAGGGTGCCAAGTTGCCCATTTTGGTGTATTGAAGACACAACAACTTGCCTGATGGTAGCACTAAGTTTAACGTCTTCAACCAGATGTAAAGGTACTAATCCTAATGATGGAAACTAAGATAGAACGGGGTGGAAGAGGAGTGTGGGTGATGAGAATCACCCCCACTCCAAAAGACTGAAAAGTTAGTTTTGGAAGATCGAGTCAACATTATCAATGCACCTGAACGGCGAAGTGATTAATTATATTAAGTGCTTCGATTGACCAAGGGACGAAAGATGTGAGTCTTTATGGAGGAAAGGAAATGATGATGTAGTACAATCATGGATCATGGGCCTTATTGAGTCTAAATGTAAGGGCTAAAGGAGCCCAATAAGCATGGTGCTCTATGTTAGATAGGTAGTCGAAAATGTTTAACAACGTTGGTGGGGTGGGCATTATGGAAATCACGTGACCTTTCTATAAATGGACGTCAATAATGGTCATGCCATGACACATCAATGAGATGATGATAAGAAGAATAAACACCACAATCAATAGGTGTGCGATAAGGAACAAGTTATGTAACACGTGATGATTAAGTGTCACCACAAAAACTATTATGGATGGTGGGGTGGAGGAACTCACAAAATGGATCGTGGAGCTCGAGGCCGGTGGGCGGGTGCAAGTGAGGACCTAAATGATTGGATAGAAATGGGAGATGTATGATAACAAGGTCAAAATGTGGTGGTGGGTTGGGTGGGACAATGGGTGGGTTGGGAGGAACAATGGGTTGGTTTGGTGGGACAATGGGTGGGGGAAGATAATTTAACTCGAGAGTAGAGGATACACACTCATAATGAGACTCATAACAATCCTCAAGGATAATCTTAATAGAGAGTGAGGTGTCAAAGGATTTCACTAACAACTTATCTACCCATAGGTCACCATATGTGGTGTTAGGAAAATTTAACGAGGCATTGAGATTCGAGATATATGAACCTACATCAAAATCAGACTCAAAGTGATCCAAGTATGTTTGGTTAGGATCCATATCAAGAGATGTAGGAACCATATTTGATTCAATCTCAGTGCATTGCTTAGCACCCGTAGTTAGAACCCGTAGCCGGAGCTAACATATGAGGAAGGGGAGCCTCACGGACACACGCAGTGGGCTTAATAGGTGTAGACTCGCATATATTTTTGGACTTGACGTGGATGTTAACCACAAGATGGGTTCAGGGGATATATTAATCTCAAAATATTTGGATAAGTCAACAAAATTGTCAACTTGCATCTTAGATCAAGGGGTGGTCTCAACTTCGAGATTATTATGGTAGGTGGGTTGGGCAGACTCAAAATCGATGTCACAAGTCGGCTCATTGCCATACTCTATAGGGTAAGAAATAGGTTAACTCGGGGTAACTCCGAATCTTTCTCCAACTCATATTTATTTAAGAATTGTCCAAGTCATTAAATGACATGGTTTTAAGTGTAACAACCCTCACTTTTGAGATTCTATTTTATATTTAATCTGCTAATTATAGTGATTAATTAAAGATGTTGATTTGTGGAGTAGGTATTAATTTAAGTGAGATAAGTTAATATCTACTATGATGTTGCATATTTACCGTATGTAGAGGTGAATTTTGCTATGTTATGTTTTATTATGTCTTAAGAATTTAAGATGATATTGGGCTTAAAATGGAACCGGAACCTAAACTGAATTATAAAACCTCCAAATGATAATTTGAAGGTTGCCATTAGTTCCGGGAGGTTTGAGATAGTCAAATTGTGTGCCATATTATATTTCGAGTTCCAAGCACTTTTGACTAGTTGTAGTTATTATGAGTAGATGCGTATTATTTTACCGCATATTAATCACTTAAGTTGGAATTTTAAGCAAGCCACGATTTATGTCTTCACCTAAGTTACTATTCCTTTAATTATCTTGTTAAGCCTACAGAAAGATTAAGGAAGAAGGACCTTGGAAAAAATAAGAGAGATTGAAGCTTGGGTGTTGATCTTGCCTACAATCTTCACCAAATCTGAAGTTACAACCTTGAGGCAAGTTTTCTACTTGCTAGTGTATGATTTAAGTAGAGTAATTTGCATTGATAGTTATGGATATGTATGGTTTATGGAAGTTAGGGTTTTCTTTGATTTATATTCTTTAGATATTTGGAAGTTAAATTGATATGATTTGGAGGTAAAATTTGGTTGGATGATGCATTTATGATTATTTGGTAGCATTAAAGGATAGGAAATGTAATGGGTTGAAGTTGGGTAGAGATATGGAGTCAAAGACTCCATAAATTAAACTTGGAATTTCTGCTGAACCGAATCGATTCGGCCTGGCCGAATCGATTCGATGGGAGACAGTTTCCAAGCCTGGGTTGTCCGAATCGGTTCGGTTTGTCCGAATCGATTCGGCCTTATGCAGAATCTCATTTTTCCTGACCGAATCAATTCAGCTAGTCCGAATCGATTCGCCTTTGAGATCCCAAATCGATTCGGCTAGTCCGAATCGATTCGGAAAGCCTATTCTTCAATAATTTTTCTTTTTAAATTTTACCCCCTTCCTTAGGATTATGTCCTAGGACCCTTCTTATATGAAGTAAAATTTGGATTTTAGAGTCCTAGTTGAGTTTGGTCGTTACCCTATAGTTGAGTGGGATCACTTGGGGTTAATTATGGGGCACTTGAAGTGATACTTAGGTATCACTTCTCTTTTGGGAAATAAGTTGAAGTTAGAGTTCTAAGACCATATGTGGAGATGTTAGAAGCCTTTGGTGGTATATGAAATCTTGGGTCTCATGATAATTCGAGAAATGGTTTAGAGAATACTTTGGGACATAATGATATGATGAAATTGAATAAGATATATTCAAAGATAAATGTTTCAAGTAAATGAAACACATGAGATTCATGATAATGAAAATGGGATAAATTGGTAATTGTTAAATTACTTAAACACACCTCTCTAAATGCTATCATAAGGGAAGCTCGCGCATGAGGTGATGTCCCCTGACTATTGAATGCAGGCTGACTATAGTCCTCGGCCATATGCGGGTTTTGTGTATATTTTTCTGCACTAGTGAGGTAATTCCGGGTGTGGTTATGACTCACTCGCAGGCATATGGCCACTTCCCGACGTGCGTTAGGTGCCCGGGTTGTCTTGTATAGATACGCCCTGAAAGATGATAGTCATTTTGGGGCGCGCCCAGTGGGGAAAATTGGAGGGGCGGTCTTAGAAACGTTATATGTATATGAATATAACCTTTATAACTCAAGTGGGAATTGAGGTATGTAAATTGACATAAGATATGTGATGGTAATTATATTCCTGCTAAGGAATGGAAAATGATAAGGTATGGGAAGAAATGAGATTTAATTTAACTTCTTTTGTCAAATTTTATTATTGTTAGAAACATATAATTGCATTAACACATTTTATGGTTAGGTTGTTAGATTTTCATTCACATTATTATTGATTCATTGTCCATATCTATCATGTTTATTACTCTTCTGGGAATCATATATAAATCGGGCCCTGACCCGTTCATATTTCTATGTTGTGCATATTGTGGTATCCGCTCAGGTGCTCCTCCGCAAGGGCGCCCGTTATGAATTTCCATCCTTATGATTTTGACGAGATGTATGACCTTGCGGATGATTACAGGATGTTGTTAGACGCCCTCATTTTTGGAATCTAGTTATGATCAGGTCTTACATTCGGGCTAGTGGCCCATAAATTGTAATTGTTAATGGATGTAGTATGTATCATATATAACATTGTGATGTAACTGTGGACCGACAGATTATTCGGTTCTTTTACTGTGTATTATTTTGGTTAACTATTTATGTATTCTATTGAAATTCCACTTTTGTCAGATTTGGGTTGTTTAATTTATTTCTTAAATCTTTCTTTTAAATCAAAATTTTGACAACCTGCTTTCTGATTTATGGAGTGGCTTGCCTATATACCTAATTATTTTTATGATGCTGAGGATGATATCCATCCATGATTCCGTTATGTCGAGGTATCGGGCTGGCCACCCCTTATTTCGGGGAGAGGGTTGTCACAGATGGTATCAGAGCATCAGGTTCTAGAGTCTTTTGGATCTTATGGACTTGTCACGTTCTACCGTAGCGTTCTTTGACATAGAGCCTAATGTTAGGACTACTTGTTGTTTGTGCTTACGATCTTCGGCAACTATAGATTGTTTTGAGTGAAGTTCTAACTCTATTGTTCTCTCTCTCAGATGCCACCTAAAAGAGGTCGCCCGGCGAGATGCAATAGGATCTTAGATGAGGATGTTGGTCCTCCTCCGTCGCCACAAGGAACATTTAATGCCGTGGATGTGGCGAATATAGTGGCTCAAGCCATTAATACGGCCATGACAGCAGTGGCCCAACAAGCGCCACAGGCTCAGTAGAGAGCGCCAGATGCCCAAGTTCCTACTGGACCTTCTCCGTGGGAGAGAGCTAGGGAATCTTTTCTGAAGGGTCAGCCCTCAAAATTCGACGGGAGCTCGGATGTTATAAAGGCGAATCAATGGAAGAAGGATACTCAACGCCATCTACGTATGGTAGAGTGTGGTGAGGACAGGAAACAAGTCCTTGCTACTTTTAAATTGGTTGGTGCCGCATTACACTAGTGGGAGTCCATGACTACGCCAGAACAAAGGGATACCATGTCCATCTCTGAATTCTGGGTTTTATTTGATCGTAAGTATTTTCCTCCCGCAATTCAAGGGGATATGATAAGGAGATTGCAGGACGTTGTACAAGGGGAGAGGTCAGTAATGGAATATGAGGAGGAATTCACCCGGTTAGCAAGATTCGTATCAGATGAAGTGACTCCCGAAGAAAAGAAAGTTTTAAAGTTTTTGAGAGGGTTGAACTGGAGGATCCGGCAACACTTGCTGGGTAATCCTGCTTTACGGACTTTTGGGGAAGTGATGAATTCAGCCCTATTACATTGCCAAGAGCATAGACTCTTTTTGCAAAGTGGAAAGAAGACCTCCGTAGTGGGGCAAGGTGGAAGGCCGGGAGGTGGTGGGATTGGAGGAGAGTCTTTCCCTCGTCCCAACCTTCGGGCAGTAAACAGAAAGAAAGGGATCCCCAGCAGGGGGACTCATCTAAGAGGCAGCATTTTGGTGGATTTAATGGGGAGAACCAAAATAATATACAAGGTCAGGGTGCCCCACAATAGCAAGCTGGCCGTGGTGGTCAGGGAGGCAGAGGCCAGCAGGGCCAGGGTGTAAATCAGTTTAGAAACAATCGTGGTAGAAATGCCGAGAATATGATAGGTCGGTGTTTCCAATGAGGGGAAGCGGGTCACTATAAGAGGGAATGTCCTCAGTTGATCGGGGAACCGTTTTCTCGAGCTCCACAACAGACGTACGTTCAATTCCCTCCACAGGTACCTAACCCAGTTGCTCCTCCACAACAGGGTCAGTTACAATATGGTAGGGACTACCATATTCAGGATTCTATGCTTCCTCCAGCTCCGCCTGCACCGCCAGCCATTGAGGGTAAGTTCCTTATTCAGGGACATATGGGTCGTGTTTTATTTAATACCGGTGCAACACATTCGTTCATTTCTAGGAGCTTTGCTCAGACCACTGAGTTGATTAAATCTGCCGAAAGAACTTTTACTAGTGTGGAATCCTCTATGGGTGACAATTCACTCATCTTCTTTGTTTGTAAAAATATAGAAATCTCTCTCCGTAACTTGTGTTTTGAGGCCTATTTACTCGTCCTAGATATGGTCGGGTATGATGTGATTTTGGGTATGGATTGGCTGATGAAATATCATGCTATTGTAAATTGCTACGGGAAGAGTATAGTCTTCGCCGTGCCGGGACAAGAAATGTTCCTGGTAGTTTTACCTCGTTTAGAGGGGAGTACTTGTACTTATTTGTATTGCATTGCCGAGGAGACTTCTAGGGGTGTAGTCATTCCTTTAGATTCCATTCCAGTTGTGAAAGACTTTGAGGATGTTTTTCGAGAGATACCGGGTTTACCTCCTAGCCGAGAGATTGAATTTGTGATTGATTTGGCGCCAGGAACGAGGCCTATTGCGAGGGCTCCATACCGAATGGCTCCTATTGAAATGAGGGAGCTAAGAGATCAAATTCAAAAGTTTTTGGAGCAGGGATTTATACGGCGTAGTACATCGCTATGGGGTGCTCCAGTGTTGTTTGTTAAGAAAAGAGATGGTTCTCTCCGGTTATGTGTGGACTATAGAGAATTGAATAAAGTCACCATCCGGAATAAATACCCTTTACCTCGTATCGATGACTTGTTTGATCAACTTCGAGGAGCGATGTACTTCTCTAAAATCGATTTGAGGACGGGGTATCATCAATTGAGGATACGAGAGGAGGACGTGTCCAAGACTTCTTTTCTTACGAGGTACAAATCCTATGAATTTTTGGTTATGCCCTTTGGACTAACCAATGCCCTTGATGTATTTATGGATCTCATGAATAGGATCTTTCGGGATTTCCTGGACCAATTTGTTATTGTGTTCAACGATGACATTTTAGTCTATTCTCGAACGGAGTCTGAACATGCTATGCATTTGAGGTTGGTCCTACAGAGACTATGGTACCATCAACTGTATGCCAAGTTCGAGAAGTGTGGCTTTTGGTTGCAGGAAGTACAGTTTTTGGGTCATGTGGTGACATCCCAGGGTGTATCAGTGGATCCAGGAAAGGTAGCTGCAGTGAGGGAGTGGGGTCAACCCACGACACCTACCAAAGTTCGTAGTTTTCTGGGATTGGCGGGTTATTACCGTCGGTTCATCAAGGGTTTCTCTAAGATTGCTAGCCCTTTGACCAACTTGACCCGGAAAGGGGTGAGCTTTATTTGGGATGATTCTTGCCAAGCCGCATTCGATGAACTTAAAGATAGATTGACTTCGGCTCCGGTCCTTGCTTTGCCAAAACCAGGATTGGAATATTTAGTCTTCACCGACGCATCTCTTTAGGGATTAGGAGGTGTACTTCAGTAAGAGAGACGGGCTATCGCTTATGCTTCCTGTAAGTTGAAGCCCCATGAAAGGAACTATCCGGTGCATGACTTGGAACTAGCCGCAGTTCTTTTTGCCTTGAAGATATGGAGGCATTATCTCTTGGGAGAGAAGTTTAGTCTTTTCACGGACCACAAATCGCTACAATATTTATTTTCACAGAAGGACTTGAATATGAGACAGCGCCGATGGTTAGAGTTCGTGAAAGATTATCAATTTGATGTTCATTATCATCCGGGTAAGGCCAACGTGGTTGCGGATGCCTTGAGTAGGAAGCCTAATGGGGAATTAGCTGAGGTTTGGAAAGCTAAATGGAAGGAACTCAGTCAGGAGGATGCGATAGTGAGAGAATTCATGTCGGTAATGACTGTTACTCCTACCATTTTGGCAAGGGTGGTAGAAGCTCAAGGAAGGGATAAGGAGTGTCAAGACCATATTCGTCAATTGCTGTCCGAGGGAGCAGAGTCCTACTCGATTGGTTCCGAGGGTGGGTTACGCTTTCATGGAAGACTCATCGTTCCGGAGGAAGGAGATTTGAGGTGGGCAGTGATGATCGAATCTCATGGGTCTAGGTTTACGGTTCATCCTGGTGGGGATAAAATGTATTAGGATATGCGCCGTCAATATTGGTGGTCGGGTATGAAGAGGGATATTTCAGAATTTGTGTCCCAATGCACTACTTATCAACTGGTCAAGATCGATCATCAGAAGCTGACAGGTTTGTTGCAACCGTTAGAGATCCCAGTGTGGAAATGGGAAAGTATATCGATGGATTTTATCACGGGCTTGCCGAGATCACAAAGCGGGTGTGATTCTATTTGGGTAATTATCGATCGATTGACAAAGTCGGCACACTTCCTACCTGTGCGGATAGATTATGACACTGCTCGGTATACTCGCTTATTCATCGAGGAGGTGGTGAGACTCCATGGGGTGCCTTTGAATATAGTCTCCGACAGAGACAAAATTTTCGTTTCCCACTTTTGGAGGAGTTTCCAAGAAGCGATGGGGACCGAATTGAGGTTAAGAACTTCATGCCATCCTCAAAAAGACGGCCAAACTGAAAGGCTAAATCAAATGTTGGAGGATATGCTTCGCATGTGTATGCTTGACTTCAAGGGTGGTTGGGAACAATATCTCCCATTGGTTGAGTTTGCTTATAACAACTCTTACCAATTCACTATTGGAATGGCACCTTATGAGGCTTTGTATAGAAGGCATTGTAGATCACCCGCTTGTTGGTTGGAAGTGGGTGATAATAAATTTCTTGGGCCTGAAATGATCCAAGATACTTCCTCGAAGATTGAGTTGATTCGGAATCGCATTCGGATAGCCCAATATCGTTAAAAGAGCTATGTCGATGCGGGTCGTCGACACATGGAATTGGAGGTTAGGGACCAAGTTTTGGTTAGAGTGTCGCCCATGAAAGGGATAAAGCGTTTCGGTAAAAAGGGGAAACTTGCGCCGCGCTTTGTTGGACCATTTCCAGTTATTGCAAAGGTGGGTCCCGTGGCATATCAACTCGCTTTACCGGAACCATTGCAACAAATTCATGATGTGTTCCATGTTTCCTCCCTAAAGAAGTATAGGAGGTGTGAAGGTACGCTATAGCACATTCCTTTCGAGGATATTGATTTGCAACCCGATGTTTCATATGAAGAACAACCGGTTACAATATTAGAGCATGGGGAGCGTAGATTGAGATCTCGTGTCTTGCCCTTGGTGCGGGTTCAATGGAGTCACCATAATGCCAATGAATCTACGTGGGAGTGCGAGAATGACATGCGGGAGAAATATCTGCATCTCTTTATACGAGGTACGCTTGAATTTTGCGGACAAAATTATCATAAGGGTAACAACCCTCACTTTTGAGATTCTATTTTATATTTAATCTGCTAATTATAGTGATTAATTAAAGATTTTTATTTGTGGAGTAGGTATTAATTTAAGTGAGATAAGTTAATATCTACTACGATGTTGCATATTTACCTTATGTAGAGGTGAATTTTGCTATGTTATGTTTTATTATGTCCTAAGAATTTAAGATGACATTGGGCTTAAAATGGAACCAGAACCTAAACTGAATTATAAAACCTCCAAATGATAATTTGAAGGGTGCCATTAGTTCCGGGAGGTTTGAGATAGTCAAATTGTGTGCCATATTGTATTTCGAGTTCCGGGCACTTTTGACTAGTTGTAGTTATTATGAGTAGATGCGTATTATTTTACCGCATATTAATCACTTAAGTTGGAATTTTAAGCAAGCCACGATTTATGTATTCACCAAAGTTACTATTCCTTTAATTATCTTGTTAAGCCTAGAGAAAGAATAAGGAAGAAGAACCTTGGGGAAAATAAGAGAGATTGAAGCTTGGGTGTTGATCTTGCCTACAATCTTCACCAAATCTGAAGTTACAACCTTGAGGCAAGTTTTCTACTTGCTAGTGTATGATTTAAGTAGAGTAATTTGCATTGATAGTTATGGATATGTATGGTTTATGGAAGTTAGGGTTTTCTTTGATTTATGGGCTTTAGATCTTTGGAAGTTAAATTGATATGATTTGGAGGTAAAATTTGGTTGGATGATGCATTTATGATTATTTGGTAGCATTAAAGGATAAGAAATGGAATGGGTTGAAGTTGGGTAGAGATATGGAGTCAAAGACTCCATAAATTAAACTTGGAATTTCTGCAGAACCGAATCGATTCGGCCTGCCCGAATCGATTCGATGGGAGACAGTTTCAAAGCCTAGGTTGTCCGAATCGGTTCGGTTTGTCCGAATCGATTCGGCCTTATGCAGAGTCTCATTTTTCCTGACCGAATCGATTCGGCTAGTCCGAATCGATTCACCTGTGAGATCCCAAATCGATTCGGCTAGTCCGAATCGATTCGGAAAGCCTATTCTTCAATAATTTTTCTTTTTAAATTTTACCCCCTTCCTTAGGATTATGTCCTAGGACCCTTCTTGTATGAAGTAAAATTTGGATTTTAGAGTCCTAGTTGAGTTTGGTCGTTACCCTATAGTTGAGTGGGATCACTTGGGGTTAATTCTGTGGCACTTGAAGTGATACTTAGTTATCACTTCTCTTTTGGGAAATAAGTTGAAGTTAGAGTTCTAAGCCCATATGTGGAGATGTTATAAGCCTTTGGTGGTATATAAAATCTTGGGTCTTATGATAATTCGAGAAATGGTTTAGAGAATACTTTGGGACATAATGATATGATGAAATTGAATAAGATATATTCAAAGATAAATGTTTCAAGTAAATGAAACACATGAGATTCATGATAATGAAAATGAGATAAATTGGTAATTGTTAAATTACTTAAACACACCTCTCTAAATGCTATCATAAGGGAAGCTCGCGCATGAGGTGATGTCCCTTGACTATTGAATGCAGGCTGACTATAGTCCTCGAACATATGCGGGTTTTGTGTATGTTTTTCTGCGCTAGTGAGGTAATTCCGGGTGTGGGTATGACTCACTCGCAGGCATATGGCCACTTCCCGACGTGCGTTAGGTGCCCAGGTTGTCTTGTATAGATAGGCCTTGGAAGATGATAGTCATTTAAGGGCGCACCCAGTGGGGAAACTTGGAGGGGCGATCTTAGAAACGTTATATGTATATGAATATAACCTTTCTAACTCAAGTGGGACTTGAGGTATGTAAATTTCCATAAGATATGTGATGGTAATTATATTCCTGCTAAGGAATGGAAAATGATAAGGTATGGGAAGAAATGAGATTTAATTTAACTTCTTTTGTCAAATTTTATAATTGTTAGAAACATATAATTGCATTAACACATTTTATGGTTAGGTTGTTAGATTTTCATTCACATTATTATTGATTCATTGTCCATATCTATCATGTTTCTTACTCTTCGGGGAATCATATATAAATCGGGCCCTGACCCGTTCATCTTTCTATGTTGTGCATATTGTGGTATCCGCTCAGGTGCTCCTCCGCAAGGGCGCCCGTTATGAATTTCCATCCTTATGATTTTGACGAGATGTATGACCTTGCGGATGATTACAGGATGTTGTTAGACGCCCTCATTTTCGGAATCTAGTTATGATCGGGTCTTACATTCGGGCTAGTGGCCCATAAATTGTAATTGTTAATGGATGTAGTATGTATCATATATAACATTGTGATGTAACTGTGGACCGATAGATAATTCGGTTCTTTTACTGTGTATTGTATTGGTTAACTATTTATGTGTTTTATTGAAATTCCACTTTTGTCAGATTTGGGTTGTTTAATTTATTTCTTAAATCTTTCTTTTAAATCAAAATTTTGACAACCTGCTTTCTGATTTATGGAGTGGCTTGCCTATATACCTAATTATTTTTATGATGCTGAGGATGATATCCATCCATGATTCCGTTATGTCGAGGTATCGGGCTAGCCACCCCTTATTTCGGAGAGCGGGTTGTCACATTAAGCTTGAGTGGCTTACTCTCATTGGATGATGAATTATTGCAAGATATTTTCGAGAGTGCGATGAAGTGGCATAGGTTTGAGGTGGTACCAACACAGTATTTCCAATAGGAAGTGGATAATACGCATAAGAAGTAGGTGGGATGGGATCAAATAGGTCATACATAGGAGGCGATTCCCTGTGACAGATGAACATTTGATGACTTTGGTGAGTGTGGTGTGAGTAAATATCGGGGAATGGTGCACATTGTTGTCATGAAAACTGTTGGAAACTAGGAGGATCCATAAATTATGGTTGGGTGGGTATTACTTGGGAGGGTGATCATGTGTTCACAAATAGTTTAGTTGCTCACACCACTCAGTATTGTGAATGTCATTAGGAAAAGTTGGAGTGGGTTTTCAGACAGTGTCAAATGGATACACTTATTACATGATGCGACCGCGGCGACAGTGAATGAACATGAATGGATCGAAATGTGATCATTACATAGTAGGCTCTTGTAATGGGATGAATGTGACTTCCCTCGGTTGGGTTGGGTGGCATAAACCATTACAAAAGTCCCGCACGCCCCCTTTTATATCCATTTCTTAAGTCTTTAAGGAGCCAAAGCTTGACTTTACTAAACTAAAAAATATGGCTCGCGTAGGGGTACTCATGATTATTGGTTGAGTCGTATGCTATTGGGTGGAACCGAGAGAAAGAGCTGACAGGGGCAATACCATTAGAGAAAATTGAGAAAGATGAAGCATTTGACTCGTTTTCACGGATCACCAATGACACACCCCAACCCAGTTACTTATAATTAAGTTTGAATGTCACAGTGAGTTAAACCATAATTGTCTTAACCAAACCATAAACACGAGTATCCTTTTTGACTTATTAACATTAATCCATGAGACTAAAAGCTTTTCACAATTTTAACGTAATTATGCTTATTCAAACATATTGAAAGGATAGGTAGGAATAAATTACCCTATTTACGTTTGACCAAAATTATGATTTTATGCATCCCTTGCTAACCCCACCAGACCTTCAAGGTTTGGCATTGATATCCCATTACCTGAAAAAAAAACATTTGAAATCATGAGAAAAATAGCTCAGCGAATGAATCACTAATACACTATTGCATAAAATTAAATGCAACAAATCATATCCCTATGATGACATATATATATACTTATCCGACTCCATCATAAAGAATGACCAGATTTTTAGCTCATTCATAAGAATGATCTAATTTTTGTCTCATTCATAAGGAATGGCCTAATTTTTGGCTCATTTATAAAGAATTATTAACTTTCTAAATCATGATTCACATATCTTATCTGTAATAGACAATTCTCCCCCATTCCGGGTCCGGGGGGGGGGGGGGGTAACCTCCCATTTTAGTAAACCAAAATGAACAGTTAAATATTCATAACATTATAATCATATCCATAACCACACATAAATACATCTTACCAGTGAGTAATATTCTGATCATATCCATAGCCATGTATAAATGCATCTTACTAGTGAGTAGACTCACCTTGTCCACTTAATGGGTTTTTCCTTTGTATTTATCTAGCACTTGTTGAACTGGTTTCCTGTCATTTTCTCTCATCATTATAATATGAGTATCATCATAAAAATAATTATAATCCAAAGAATAACTTAATTGTAACTCAATTCATTAACATCATATGATCTATTCAAATTATTTATTATAAATGAAGTCCAATCTAATTCCATGTTAGGATATTTAACATATACAAATCATAACCCAGATAAAGTTTAATTACTATTTGGTAATTCCATCCCTAACATATTAGGTTTCCAATATAAAAGACGAAACATCATTTAAAGTTTTCTAGAGAAAGATATGCCCATTTCTTTACCCTATAGTAAACCGGTTGTATAGGCTGCTCTATCGTTCAGTCAACTTCCAGGAATTTTCATACTTTTTTTATATCATAAATATCTATGATATTCCACCCAATTTCAATAGACATATTTAATGATACAAAATCAAAGTTTCATAATTTTTATAGTTCATTTGTTATGTTAAGAAAAATGTCAAACACGTGGTATGCGTGCTTACACTTTTGGGGCAAATTCTATACCTGAACTTCAAACTATCACCCAAGATTCATTTATTGGTATTATTATACAATTTTTGGGTATGATATACATATATAAGTATATTTTAATCTGCAATTATAATTACTCAATTCTAGTAATTATACAAAACGATATACAAGTTTGAATACACAAGGTTTCTAATAGAAGCGATATAAAGGGTTTACACGTTCAACTTTGCTTAAACTTGCATCTATCCATACATATATTCCAAGACACGAAATTTCAATAAACTATCAATGATTTATATCATTTCAATTAGTAATACCAAAAATATAACAAGATTTACTGATAGAATTACCTTAGGGGTGTTTAGGTAATTTCCCATTGATTTTTCTCAATCATTTTCCTCACTTTCTTCTTCCTGCACTTCTCGGCTCTCATTCGTCAAGCTAAAACTCCAAAAATTAACCAAGGATGAATTTTATGAATAAATGGGATGGTTTTAAGGGTTATAAGTAGGCCAAACCCACCTCCCTTTCCAACCAATCAGAACAACCAATTTGTTGTACTAAGAAGACAGAATATCACTTAACGAATGGACATATTTTCCCTTGCTTCGTAATTTCAGCATAACTAATCACTCAGACCTCTGTTTTGCACACCGTTAATTTTTTTTCGAACATAACTCATATATCTACAATTATCTATTTTCATTTCAAGTCAATTGTTATATTATAAGGGTCAAAATGAGTTTCCAACACGAACATTGCTATCGAAAACTACTAAATTTTGTGTTAGTAACTAATTTGATATTTCGTGAGTTATGAAGGTAGGATTAGACTAAACATAATAACTTACAATTATATACCCTAATAACACAATATCGATATCACATAAGTTAATCATAAATTAAACATGATTTATCATAATTATATTTGGGTTGTCACACCTTTCCCCCCTAGAAAATTTCGTCCTCGAAATTAATCTAAATTTCACTTAGCAAATAATTGGGGATGCTATTTCCTCTTTCTATATTCCCTTTCCCAAGTTGCTTCTGGAATTTTTATGGATCCCCCATAACAATTTAACTACGAGACTAACTTTATTCCCTAATACTTGTTCCTTATGATCAAGAATTTCAATCGGTTCCTCGATGTACGACAAATCTTCTTTTATAATATCTTCAGTTTCTTTATCATTTAGACGTAAGGATAATTGTATAATGATTTATTATCAAATAAACCAATTCCAAACTCATATATTATTTCATACCTTTATATACGTATGTCGAACATTCACACATGATAGATTATCAGTTGTACCATCATATATTCATATTAAGTGAACATTTTTAATGAACTTAGTATCATTCTTTACGTTTCTCCCTTCATTCCTATACTCTATACTTATCATCGTTTGATATTTCAAATCATAATTATTCTATTACAAGACAACCTTTTTATACTTTATCCCTCCAGCTTCAACTCAATATCTCAAATCATAAATATCACATTACCATACTAGCTTATTACATGCCATATATCCATCTTCCATTCAATACCAAATATAGTTGTTTGACTTTAACTACTATCCACATCATTTCAGAAGTTTAATAGTATGTTAAATATCGTCCTCACAATTTCTTAATTTAAATATAGCCTCACTACTTTTCATATATTGAAACTGAACAAGCATTCACTAAATGTTTATTGTTAACCAAGATTCCATATTCACTTTCATGTATGTTGTGCAGTCATGAACTATGAACGTAATATAACTTCTCACTATATTCCTTTTTTAATATCGTTTGATTGTTCTTTAACTAAACATACAATGGCCTTAACAAATCATTTATCCAACACAATAACTTTAGAATCATAATCTTACCCCAATCCTTATTAACACGATAGTCTTACGCAATATCATTAACAAACTCATCTTAACCGTTTGATAACATTGATGTTAAATTTAATACTACCACTTAAAAAAATTTCCATACTTACCAACCCCATAATTCTTCTCTAACTATTATATGCTACAATTCTTTCAAATAACCTGTACAAATCCCTTAATGTATCACATTATAGTATCTCACATAGCACATTATCCTTACACATACTTCTTCGTGAATTCGTATAATGTCAATCATATTCATTATATGTCATACTCTTAGGGATAACACATATGTTCAATGACAAATACAACTCAATATCCCCCCAAACTAGTTGATGATATTCAAATCCAACTAGTATATTTCTCATATTCATACATTATTCCTTATTCATCATTAGTTAAAGTTTATATCTCATTTATTTATTAGCTGTGAAAATCTCATTTAGCCCCGATTATATTTTATCACAAATTCATCACACCCCATCATATTTCATTTACATTTCACCATGGCCACATCCCATTAGGTTTTATTGATATTGAGTATGAGCATACACTCGCCCCCTCTTTTCTTATTTAATAACTCTTACTCAGTTATCATATACACTAAATATCAACTATTTCCCACCCTTCATTCTCAAATACATGTTCAATCTCAAAAATAATTCTTACCTCTTATCCGATAAGAAATTTATTGCCCTAATACACAACACAAACTCCTAAAAGAATTCCTTAATATGTTAAAATTCTAACTCTTTAACACCTCATCTCAACTTTACTACTCATATAAGCATGGCAAAACGTCATAAGAGTAATATCCACTGAATATACTCATATTATTAAATAAATACATCTCAACTCTCATTACTCTTTTCTTCTACTTATCATAATTCATTATGAACCAATGTTCATATCAATTGTGATATATTATATTTTAGACCATTTAACATATTAAATTTAAACATATACAACTACTAATCTTCTCCTTTCTCATTTACTATGTAAATCTTCATTTTATCTAATGATTTAAGTCTCATCATAATTGTGTAATAGTAATTCTTCACAATTTTAAATACCACATTTTGTCTTTAAACATTTTCCATCCATGACACGTTTGCAACATATAAAACAATGTAATGCCTTATATTGAAATACATGTATTCGTTGTCATCACTGAATAAACCTTAACATCTTATTTCCATTCCTGCAATATCCTTACATTTCATATCCCGTACAACAATATATATGTATAACTGATAGATGTTAGTCAATAAAGCCAATTTAAAACTTAATAAAAAACTCTTCATGTCCATGTCTCGAAAATCCATCATACTTATTTGTATCCTTTAAAATTGAATACTTATGACTCAAAATAATTTATATGTCCACTACCAAATCTAGGCACTTCTAACTCCATAACCTCTAAAACCTAGGCTCTCATACCAAAAGTTGACACACCCCAACCCAGTTTCTTATAATTAAGTTTAAAAGTCAAAGTGAGGCAAACCATGATTGTCTTAACCAAGCAATAAACACGAGTATCCTTTTTGACTTATTAACATGAATCTATAAGACTAAAAACTTTTCATAATTTTAAAGTAATTATGCTTATTCAAACTTACTGAAAGGATAAGTAGGATTAAATTACCCCATTTACGTTTGACAAAAATCATGGTTTTATGCATCCCTTACTAACCCCACCAGACCTTTTAGATTTGGCAGTGATATCCCATTACCTGAAAACAAAACAATTCAAACCATGAGAAAAATATCTCAGCGAATGCATCACTACTACACTATTGCATAAAATTAAATGCAATAAATCATATCCTTGTGATGACATATATGTACTTATTCGTCTCCATCATAGAGAATGATTGAGTTTTCGGCTCATTCATAAGAATGGCTTAATTTCTGTCTCATTCATAAAGAATGACATAATTTCTGTCTCATTTATAAAGAATGACCAACTTTCTGAATCATGATTCATATATCCTATCTGCAATAGACAATTCTCCCCCATTCCGGGTTGGGGAGTAAAACTCCCATTTCGATAAATCGAAATGAATAGTTTAATATTCATAACATTATGATCATATTTATAACAACGCATAAATGCATCTTATCAGTGAGTAATATTTCGATCATATCCATAGCCATGTATAAATGCATCTTACCAATGAGGCCTTCGTCTTTATCTAGCACTTGTTCAACTGGTTTCCCTTTCTTTCCTATAATTCTTACAATATTATTATCATCATAAAAATATTTACAATCCAAAGAATAATTTAAATGTAACTCAATTCATAAACATCATATGATACATTCAAATCATTTATTATAAATGAAGTCTCATCTAACTTCATGTTAAGATATTTAACATATCCAAATCATAACCCAAACAAACTTTAATTTCGCATTGGTAATTCCATCTATAACATATTAGGTTTCCAATACAAAAGACAAAACATCATTTCAAGTTTTGTAGATCAAGATATTCCCATTTCTTTACCACATAGTAAACCTATCGTATAGGCTCCTCTATCGTTCAATCAACTTCTAGGAATTTTCATACTTTTTCAATATCACAACATCCTATGATATTCCACCCAATTTTAATAAACATATTTAATGATACAAAATTAAAGTTTCATAATTTTTAGAGTTCATTTGCTATGCCAAGAAAAACGTCAAACACCTGGTATGCGTACTTACACTTTTGGGGCAGATTCTATACCTGAACTTCAAACTATCACCCAAGTTTTATTCCTTGGTATTTTTAAATAATTTTAGGATAGGATATACATATATGTGTCCATTTTAATCTTCAACTAGAATTACTCAATTCGAGTAATTAGACAAAAATATATACAAGTTCGAGTACACAAGGTTTCCAATAGAAGCAATATAAAGGGTTTACACGCTCAACTTTGCTTGAACTGGCATCTATCCATACATATACCCCAAGGCACGAAAGTTTAATAAATCATCAATGATTTATATCGTTTCAATAAGTAATACCAAAAATATAACGAGATTTACGGATAGAATTACCTTAAGGACGTTTAGGTATTTTCCTATTGATTTTTGCTAATTATTTTCCTCACTTTCTTCTTCCTGAACTTCCCGACTCTCTTTCCTCAAGCTAAAACTCTCCAAAACTGAACCAAGGATGAATTTTGTGAATAAAGGGGATGGTTTTAAGGGTTATAAGTCATCCAAACCCACCTCTCTTTCTAACTAACCACAACAACCCAATTGTTGTACTAATAAGACAAAATATCACTTAACTAATAGACTGATGTGCCCTTGCTTTGTAATTTCAGCATAACTACTTACATGGACCTCTATTTTGCACATATTTATCGCGTTAAAAACATAACTCATATATCTACAAACATAACTCCTAACTCATATATCTATAAGGGTAAAAACGAGCCTCCAACATGAATATTCCAATCGAAAACTATGAAATTTTGTGTTAATAAATAATTAGATATTTCATGAGTTATGAAGGTAGGATTAGACTAAACATAATAACATAACATTATATACCCTAATAACACAATATCCATATAACATAAGGTAATCATTATTTAAACATGATTTATCATAATATCATGGTTGTCACAACAAAAGCAGTGAAATGTGAGCTTGTTGCATCAAACATGCAAATGTATCAGCGGTTTGCGTGAGAGTATTGAATCCACCAAGCAGGTGTGAGATTTGAAAAAAATCATATAAAAGATATTCCTAAGTCGGCAAGAAGGTCTGAGATATGAATTTTTTAGCAAAGATTTTTCTAAATTTAAGATTTAAAAAACATCTTATCAAAGAGATTGCTAAGTCGCCAAGCAGGTGTGAGATTTGAAAAAAAAATAGCAAAGAGTTTGCTAACGTTGAAATTTGAAAAAATCTTAGCAAAGAGATTCCCAAGTTACTAATAAGGTGTAAGATTTTGAAAAACCCTTAGCAAAGCCACCAAACAAGTGTTAGATTTGAATTTCTTTTAGAAAAGAGATTGCTAAATCACCAAAAAGGTGTATTTTCAAAATGGAAATATACCTCAAGGGCTTGAACAACCAGAAATGAAGTTAATGGAGTGTTTGTGTCCTTAGGTTCAATGCCATGACTTTAAGTAGAGGGAGTTTCCTCTTGAGTTGGCAAAATAAATTATGTTTCAACTGACACACGATCCGGGCTAGAGGCAGGCTCCGACGATGAAGCCCCAGTCTCAAGGTTGGAAGGGGAAGCTTCCAATAAGAGTAGAGGAACCTCTTTAGCAGAAGTCATTGGATCACCCTGAGAAAGCTACATCAATGGAAGGAAAGAAAACTTACTAACAGTTAACACAGGAAATAGGAAGAAAATATTTATAACAAATTGAATCTTTACCACCTCCAAAGTCTCTTGTGGAATCCAATACACAATTTATATCTACTTTATAAGGGGGATGCATCGAGGAGGTGGATCAAACAATCTCTAAATGACCTAAATTTTGGTGTGCATCTACCTCTCTATATCAGGAACTTGTGGTTAAAATTTCAAATGTTTTGGATGCCCTTTAGAATGGATTTTACAATATGAGATCTAGAAAAGACACATTAGGATCTTCCATGTTATTTCCTATCAAGTCAAGACATGTCATTGATGTGTGGGCACCAAGGAGCACGGCCCTACCATTTATTTTTATGTATTTTTCTAATCTATAATGATCTCACACTTATTCTGAGATACACGATTGTTTATACAGGCTAGCATGGGGACTCCCAGGAGATATAGGAGACAAACATTTCATATACTTAGGAATCCTAAATAAACTATAATAATTCCATAATTCTAAATTATAATTTATTGCACTAAAGAATAATAATTTCACTATAATCTACATATCAAGATAATAATTTTGGCCTCCTCATTATTAAACGCTTAATAGTCTTCACACGTTAAGATTACAGATACTCGTTAGCTGAATTAAATTATGGACGATTATATTTAATGGACGTCTTATAAATAAAATCCTTGAGACCGTCCCCATAACCTATTCGATATTTAGGATAATTAAATCCAACGGTTGGGTTTCGCATGATAAAAACGTATGAGATACATCAATAGGGTCTTATCAATCTTTATAGTGAGACGTGTATTCCAATAACTTGGCTTTTTATGTATATGGTTGTTGTCTTCAAAAGTTGAGTCTCAAAATCCTTTGAATACCTACAAAATTTGTTAAACAACTCATATCCTGGTAAGTACATGTATCAATCCAACTTTCAAGGGGAAACAAGTAGTGTGAATGCTTGCAATTCAAATTTTTATCAAAACTTTTATATATATATTTTTTAATTTTTAAAAAAAATTTCAAAGGAGAGTTAACTAATAAATGCTAAAAATCTGAAGTGGCTAAATAACAAAAAATGACACGTAATTGAGCGTGATAAATGTGAGAAGGTACAAGAGATGGGATTACACCACGTGATCAATTATTTTAATTTCTTAATTTATTGAATTAAAATATTCTGAGATAATATTGAATTCATAATCTAGCTCCCGTTACAATTATAAATTGAATAATATATTTTTCAGAAAACTAATTTAAAAATGTCACACTTTAAAAAAAAAAAATTTATACTCTTTGAAATAAATTACCCGCTAAGATGAATTTAATAAAAATTATACGGATCCTTGAATTTTAACACCGAATTAATATTCAAAATTTAGAAAGAAATAAAACTATCTTTCGTTCGATTCCCAAAATTAATTATTAAAACTAAATTAATTTACTATCTCTCGATACGTAAAATAATTTGTGGCAATTTAGATTAATTCTCTTAGAAATATCACAATCAACTAAATTAATTAAATTAATATCATACGTGATTTCATCCCACGCCTTGAACATAATGTTTAGCCAAAAATTCTCATATTAGAACAAATGACAATTAATAAAATGTCATGAGATGACATCAAATTGATAAAGAGAGGAGTGAAATACAATACACAAATTTTCTTGTCGAACTGCATTCTTGAAATTCGTCTCAATTATTCCACAAATATTCGCACTTGATTTATAAAATAAAAATAAAGACTGAACTTAAATATTAATCTAAAGTAAACTAGTTTTTTTTGCATTTTTCTATGCCTATTTTTTTATTCCTAATATGTAAAAGTGAGTTTATTCTAGCCTGTGAGAGTTTCATATGTCCCTTTTGTTGGTGAGATAATTGAGGGATTTCCTTTTTCCAAGTCAAGATACAAACATGGGTTTGGGGGATAGGTGGATTCTTTTGAATGTAATAACCCGTGACTTTGGAGACTGAGAAATTAAATTTTTGGAAAATAAAATTTAATTAAATTGGAGAATTTTTAAAATTTGGGAATTGAGGCCCAAAAATAGAGAACATTTCAAAGTATTCCGGATGGTGATTTTGAGGGTACCATCGATCCCGAAAAGGTCGAGATAGTCAAAATGACTGTCATTGGGTTTTATTTTGGCTCCGGAATGTTTTTAAGTCAGTTTGACTCGAATTTGAGTAAACAAATCAATTAAATGTGTATTAACATTTAAAATTGGGTTTATTGTTTTAAGGGATTTAAAGGCTTACGGATCAAGCCTTCTCATTTGAGAGAAAGAGAGAAAAAGCCCTTGAGAGAGAAAGAAGAAGAAAGGAAGAGAGAGAGGAAGAAAAGCTTGGAGATTCCGACCCAAAAACGACATCGAGGATGATCCAACCTCAACAAATCTGAGGCAAGTGTTTAATCTTGCTAAATAAGTCATTTGTGTATTTCATTTCATAATTTATGGGTTCAATAAATTGATTTTCGGGTATAAATATCAAAACCTAGATTTTGGGTTTAATCTTGAAATCAATGTTTAAATATGGGTTTAAATGGTGTAAAAATGGTTGGGATCAACTTTGGGTTGATTTATTGGCTTAAAATCATGTGGTGAAAAATATTTGTAGGTTAGAATAGAAATTTTAAGGTTTTAAATTCGTGGGCTTTGTTGAGAAATGGAAATCGGCCAGGATATCTGGTATGGCCGGTCGACCGCCGTCCGGGGACCGATCGACCGCGCCTGAAGGGAAAAGCCTACTGCATTTCTTCGTGGGAAAAATTTGGACCCATGGTCGACCGGGGGTTTGGGACTGTCGACCGGTCCCCTGTTTTTAGCCCAAGAATGGGAAATTCTTTTACCCCTTTTCTTTTGGAGTTTTATTCTTAGGGGCTTTCTTAATAGGCTTATTTAGGAAGGGTATAATATTAGGTTTAAGGAATAGGGCCCTAGGTCGAATAGGGGCTTGCTGGCCTATGTTAAATTGATTCAGGAGGATGGGATGCCTCTTTTAGTAATGAAAGGAATATGGTAGTGAAGTGATTGGCGGATTGTTTTATTATGATAGGGGTGAATCATCAAGAAATGGTTATAAATGGTATAGGGATAGTCTATCTTCCCTATATGTGTATTAATAATGGATACCCTTAGGTATAGTGTGTGTGTGTGGGGGGGGGGGGGTGGATCTCAGTGAGGACGGGAGTTCTAGCTTGAGGTCTTAAGTGAGTTTAGATATTAATGAGGACCGACGAGAGAAGACGTCGCGTATCCTTGGGGAGTATAGACATAAGGAATAAATTGTGGATGTATTAAGATTTAGGATTCATTAAAGATATTAAACCTTAGATGGGATGTTGAGAATCATGTGATTTGGATATAAACTAGGTTAGGGTGGGTTGCCAATCTTGTGGGGATAGTCGTTGTATATCCGAGTGAAATTAATATTGAGGATTCCAACAACAAATGGGACCAAGAAATGAATTTAGGATAGAGCTTGAGGCTCATCGATTATTAATTATGTAATTACCTATGATCGAATTGAGTATCGTGGGTTGATGTACTTTCAGACATTGATGGAATGTACAGTAATTGTTATACATACATTAGTCTTTTGGGTGATAACCCTGTAACAACCCAAGACTTTCGGAACAGTAATTTATTTATTTTGGGAGAAATAAATAATATTTTATTGGAGAAATAATTAAATTGGCAATTGAAGTCAAAATTTGGAGTCGTTAAAAAGTATGTCTAATGGCAATTCTGAGGGTACCGTCGTTTCCGGAAGGGTCGAAAAAGTCGAAATGACTGTACTTGGGGTCTATTTAGGTTCCGAAATAAATTAGGACCGTTTAACCCGAATTAAAGTTACCGAGTCATTTAAAGTGTGTATTATCATTTAAAGATGTGTATTTTGGGAGAATAGGCTTAAAAGCCTACGAGAGATATTTCTCCAAAAGAGAGAAAGAGAAAAAGAAAAGAAAGAAAGAGAGAAGAAGAAGAAGAAGAAAAGGAAGGAGAAGAGAGAGAGAGAAAGAGGATTTTCCCGCGGATTCAGACCCTACGAACCCGAGGCAAGTGATTAAACTTGCTAAATAATTGTTGTGTACCATCTATTGCATGATTTGTGGATTGATTTTTGGGATTTAGGTTTAGTTTTACAAAATCTAACTTTTGGGTATAATCTTAGATTTAATAGGTAGATCTTTGATTTGAGGATATAAACTAGTTTATATGTATTCTAGGATGATTATTGATGTTATATTTGTGATTGGGTTGAAGAGAAATGGAGAGAAAACCATGAATATGGATTTTGGGTATTTTGGCTTACTTAAAAAGTAGCCATTTTCGAGCCTCCAGGTAGGCCGAATCGATTCGGCCCCTTAGCCGAATCGATTCGGAAATATGCAGGTGCCCAGGTCTGAGTAACCGAATCGATTCGGACTCTAGCCAAATCGATTCGGCCTGAGACAGAATCCCAGGTCTGATGACCCGAATCGATTTGCCTTCCTGACCGAATCGATTCGCTGGGCCGAATCGATTCGGAATAAGCCCGAATCGATTCAGAAACAGGGCTTTTGGAGGGATTGTTTTCCTAAAGAGAAATTTATCCCGTTTTGTTTGAAGTTATCGATTGGGGATCTCTATAGGAGATATTTGGAGCATGTTTTGGAGACTTTTAGCGAGTTTCCCCTAAAAGAAATTTTGGAGTCATGTTGACTAAATTTGAGGAATACCGATTAGGGACTTTGGTATTTTTCTAAGTGGGGAATCCCACTTTTATTTGAGGTTTGTTTGGTGATGATAACAACTACACGATTTGAAAATGAGGTTGATTTAGAGATGCCAGATCTTAGGATCCAATCCCAAATTGGGATAACTTTAAAGGTTCACAAAATAAATTGAACCCTATAATGGATGGAGAATTATGAATGCTATTTGATGTGCATATGGATATAGAAATATCTTTATTAATGATTGATTTGGGAGATATCTCATACAACGAGAAATGCTAATTGAGGTGCATTAGGATATATAATATCTTTAACTTAAAAGAATTGAAAGACAATTCATACTAGAAGCGACATGAGAGCTTCAAGCGAGAATTAGTATAGCATATACTAAGCGGGATTAATGTGTGAGGTTGGGCGTTTGTATATCTTGAGAGAAATATACTAAACAAATGATGTTAATCAAATTTCGCCTAAGGGCGTATTATAAACATGAATATGATGTTTCAGGTATACCTTATATAATGGTATATCTTTATTATGTGGGATGTATGTATACCTTATATGATGGTGTATATACATGTTAAGCATGCCCTCTCCTTGCTATCATTGGGAAGTTTCGTGCGTAGAGGGTGAGCATTCTGACTAGAAAAGCAGGATGTGGATATTCCCCAGGTCATGGTCATCCTTTGTGGTCAACAAATGACATTTATGATATATATTTATTTATTTTGGGGGTGAGAGTGCGGGGGTATGTGTCGCTCTCACTTGCCGGTTAGGAACCATGACCGCTTCCCGGGACGTTGTGTGCATGAGTTGATCACGAGGTGGGTGTCGTTGAACCCCACCAGGTGGCCCCAGTTTGCTACATATATGGGCTGCTGGAAGATGATAGCATGTGATCCTGCCTCCTTCGAGTTATAGCTTGGTTGGATGGTTATTATTGCTTGTGCTTGTACTTTGGGTGTCAAGGGCATAATGGACCTCAACGACCTACATTGCCAGTATTAGTGTATCGGGGGGGTTCCTTGTTTGGATTTCGCTTCGGCGAGACGTCCCACGCATGAAACGCAGTACCGTGTTGAAAATCGGGAGGAGTTTAGTTCTTAACTCTTGATGGTAATAACTCATCTATAATAATTATATATATGGTTTCATGCCTTATATGGGCATCACTAGAATAAATTCTAGTAATTGAGATTGTGTATGTATTGTGATGATGTGGACATGATTGGATCATGTAACTTTATATGTTCAACAACTGAACATTATAAAGATAACGATAACAATTGCATTAAAGATAATGTATATAACTTAAAGTAGAGAAATAAATGTAGAATTGGGAGATAGGTTAGATGGTTTCACTTAAATACTTTATATGGGTTTAAGTTAGAATCCTCTTACCTTATTAGAATCGGACATCCTTTGGAGACACGTGCATACGCTTAGTGCGCGCTTTAGATGAGAGGTGAGTTGAATTTTGATGGAGTGTTCGATTCCAACTAAATCATGTAATAATGCATTTATAATTATTATGCATTTTAATACACTTGCTATAAACTGTTTTTCAAACTCGGGTTCTGACCCGTTTATATTTTCCTCCTCCATGTATATATATTGTATTACTTTAGGTGTTCCTCCTCAAGGACGCCTTTGATATTCCTCCATTCAGGATTTGTGGAGCTGTGGCAGTAGCGGACTGTTGCGGCACTTTGCTTTAGTCGATTCCTATCTCTTGTACATCTAGATTAGGATTCAGTTGTTTTGAGTTAGTATTCAAGTGTTGTAGATTAACACTTTCATATTTTATTTATCAGATTCTTGTATTGTCTGTTGCCCGACAGCATATTCGGGTATTTCTTTATTGAGATTTGTTGTACAATGTATTGTACTCTTTCATATCATTGGAGGATGAACATTTCACATCATAGTTAGATGTATATTGTTGGTTGAGTGCATTATTTGTTTTGTTGTTGTTGTTAAAAATAAAATTTTTAAATTTTTGGCAATTCGCACTTAATGATTTCGGGTAGTTAGCCTTATATTATAGTGTTTAGTTGTTGATGTTGAGACTGTACCATCTGAGATACCTGATTTATGTAGTATAGGGCTGGCCACCCGTTATTATTTGGAGCGGGTTGTCACAAACCCTAACGTTGGGTATATGCATGTATTTTTGGGAGACTATTCATCATAGGAAAATGGATGAATATGCTTCAAGTGAGAGATTGTATTCACATGTCGAGGTAAATTAAATGAGTTTGTGGTGACGACTTGTAAATTGATGATTATGTATACTTATAGCCGATTTTATATATCTTATACATATGAACGAAAATTGATTTGTATATATAGATATATGAATATGTGAATATATGTATATATATCTGCATGAATACGAATGTATGGATATATTTATGTTGTGGATATACATTATATGGATATCCAAACCGTATATGATGGTTTAATGTTGAGAATATGATGGGATCATATGGATGTATATATATTGTGCATGTGAACGATATATATACTTATGTGGTTAAGCATACCCCGCTCATGCTATCATTGGGAAGTTTTCGGGCAGAGGGTGAGCATCCTGGCTCAAAGAGCAGGGTGTGGATATTCCCCAGGTCATAGTCGTCCTGTGTGTTATTATGCGATTTACATTTCTTTTGGGATGAGACGTGGTGGGTATGTTTCGTCTCATTGCCGGTTAGGAGCTATGACCGCTTCTCGGGATGTCGTGTGCGTGAGTATATCACGAGGTGGGTGTCGTAGATCCCCACCAAGTGGTCCCCAGTATTGCTACGTGAGTCGGGCACTGGGAAAATGATATCATGGTGCATTTTAGCGGCGATATATATAGCGGGGTATATATGTGCATTGCCCTTGTACATCTTATGCAGTACATTTGGTCATGGGAATGGATGATTGGTATATATAGGATATATATATCCTATAGATGAAACGATATGGAGTACATCTTGTATCATTATGGTGTGCTAGATTGATGGGGGTTGATGTATCGCATTTAAGGAATATTTCGGTTACATCATCCCAAGGATATAATTTGGACACTTGGAGTTGTTCTTATATGGTAATCTATCTTTAGTAGTATTGTATGTATGGCATAATGGATCTCCAGGATCGACGTTGATAAGGAGTAGTGTAACGGGGTGGTTCCTTGTTTGGATTTCGCTTTGCGAGACACCCAACGCACGAAACGTAGTGCAATGTTGAGATTGGAGAAAAGTTCTGCCTATAATTAGGTATGGCATAATGGATCTCTAGGATCGACGTTGACAAGGAGTAGTGTAACGGGGTGGTTCCTTATTTGGATTTCGCTTTGCGAGACACCCCACGCACGAAACGTAGCATAGCGTTGAAATTGGAGAGAAGTTTTGTCAATAATAATTTTTGTATGCATATTATTTAGAAATTAAATCATATGATTCAACCCAAATGTAAATGGATAATGTATTAAGAACTATAATTAATTAAATTATAAACCGGAATCCATTAAGCCTAATATGGCATATATGTTTGTAAAAATACTTAAGTGTGTTTAGAAAGAGTGGATTCTTGGGTTATGATAGGAAGGCAGATCTCGTGGGTATAGGCTAGGCCTATGATAAGTTAGGTTGTCCTTATAGTTGGGGTAATTTAACTAAAATCTCAGGAGGCGAATAGGTGTGCGCCATTAGATGAGAGGTGAGTTGGGCATTCACGAGAGTGCGATTCCACTTTAATTATGAAATGAGTGCATCGATATTTATTATGCACGGTTAACACACTTGCTAAATATTTTCACAACTCGGGCTCTGACCCATTTATTTTTCTCTCCTGCCTGTATATGTATATATATTACTATAGGTGTCCCATCGTATGGATGCCAGATGACTTTCTATCCAGAGTCTTGGGGGTCGTGACAGGTGCGGACTGTTGCGGGATGTCAAACGTAGCCGCTTCCTACTTCTTTAAAAATCTAGGTAGGATCCATGTTGTATATCGGGTTTGTACCCAAGGGATAATTATATACATGTTTATATTTATTCCATTTCAGCTATTGTATTGGCTGTGACCCGACAGCTTATTCGGGTATATTCATTTATATATACTCATTTCATTTCATTCTAGCACTTCATTTATTCTGTACTCGTGTATGTTTTACCTTTGTTAGTAGTTCTTTAGTGATGGTTAGTTGTCTGTTGCATGTTTTATTTAAAATTTTAACATCTCGCTTATATGATAACGGGTAGTTAGTCGTATATTATGTTATACGGACAGTTGATGTCGAGACTGAGCCATCTGAGACTCCTGATTTAATATAGTATAGGGTTGGTCACCCGTTATTATTTTAAGCGGGGTGTTACATTGAATTTGGGTTAAAATACTTCTTGATTTTGGCGAGATAATTGAGGTTTAGATTATGGGTTAATGGGTTTAGATGTAGGTTCGGGTTGTAATGATTTGGGCATACAGGTTTCATCAGTTTAGGCACATTCAGAGCAGGGGGTAATAGGGTAATGACTAAAGCTAGGTGAAATGGAGATGGAGGTCGTTGGTTGGATTTATAAGGTCGTCGGGTTATGGGCAATTATGGTTTATGGGGTTTTGGATTGAGAAGATGGAATTGGGTCTTGGTTTCAGGTTTGGAAGCTTAGGTAGAGGTTGGGTTGAAGATCTGAGTTTGTCTTTTGGTAGGATCTGAGTTGGGCAGCTCCGAGAATGGAGGTTCGGTGGATTGAAGAGGGTTTCGTGTTTAAGACGAGTTAAGGATGTCGCCGATCGAGTTTTTGGTTTTGAGCAGTTGGTCAAGGAGAGACAATCTCATTTGGTTGTTGCGTGTCAGTGGCGGACCCATGATTTTTGATTATGGTGCGAAATATTTTTACAAAGGATGGGGGGTTGGGGCGGGATCCCCGAGATGATTTTTTAGGGACATTTTTACTTTATTTGCAATTTCTTAACCCTAAAAATGTTAATTTATATTCATTCATTTTTTGCTCTCATTTTATTTGCAAACTTTTTTCAAAATAGCTCAACAAAATATCACCCTAAATTTTAAATAAGAAAAAAAAAATTCAACATAATTGCCCTAAATTTGAAAATTTATTTCAAATTATGTTTCGACAATTAAAATTAGCCAAAAAAAAAGAAAAAACTAATATAATCACGGAATAGGCAACAACACAATAACAAATAATCAATACTTTTATTTTTAAAATACTAATAAATCAATACCCAACAAATCTATATTTTCAAAATTTTAAACAAATTTAGACACAATAATTCATTTTGTAGCTCATAGTGTTGTTGTGTTGAAGCCTAAGAGTATGGTAGATAAGGTTGAGTGGTTAAACAAGCTGAGAAATGTAATTGGAATAAAAGGAGGTCTGGTGAAGGCTGAACCCGGTCTTCCCATGCAGCAAAGTCTCTTTAATGGTTCTCTTGTGAGTAACTGCGTTATGTCTATGTAAGAAGTGTTTCAATAGTAGTTTGTTAATAACTTTTTTACCTATATCGTATGATATAATTATAATATCTTCACTATTATTAATAGGATGACGTGTAAGAAAATATCAATTCACAATCTGAACTTGAAGATGGTGGTGATGAATGTTGCTGATGCATTTCAAGAAATTCTAGGACATCGCTCGGGATATATATGTGGTCGTGGGGTTGGTCTTAAACCCACATCATCGCAGTTTCTGCTATGCAAAAGGAGAAATACATTGAGAGAGATAGACAAGTTGTTGAGGCAAGGAAGGACACTAACGAGGCAAGGAGGGAAGCAGATGAAGCAAGGAGAGAAGCTAATGAAGCAATAACGGAGGAGGCGATAATGAAAGGACGAATGGATGAGCTTAATCGAAAACTTGAGGCATTAAGTAACCTCGTAACACAACAATATAACTCTTCATGGTAAGCACTTAAACCCAAACTTATTTTATATTTGACATGCACAATTTTTGCTTTCTCTTGTTATTCGCTAATAATAATCCTAATACACAAAGAAGAAAAAATATTTTTTTTATGTGGGCGGATGGGTGGGATATAATTAGAAAACGAATTTTATGTTAATGAATGTGATTTATCATATTTTTATTATTATTTTGCAAGACTTGTAAGTGAAATTTATAAGTGTACTTTGATTATTTTTCCAAAATTTATTGTCATTGTTTTTCAAAGTGATAATTCTAAACAAATTCTTCGTGTTTTTTTGCAGATTTAGTGGAAGATTTTGTAGAGGAGAGTAACAATAAAGAAGAATGATGGATTAGACCTATTTTATTTATTTTTTTGAATGGTAGCACGTTTCTTGTAAATAATTTGTTCGAAATAGTGTTTAGCCTCGGAACTTTTTGAGACAAAGATTTGTTTTTCAAAGATTGCCATCCTTATGAGCTATATAAATGTCAATGACTTTATTATAATTGTGTATATGAGTTATTTTAAGTATTATATGAAATGGGATGACAAGTAATAAAAACATGCGGAGAAATTAAGTTGTTACCAAAGCAACGTGTATATGTATTGTGAAAAATATTGCATCAATTTATGGAGATTTTTTGCAATAAAAAATGTCATTTAGTGGCGAATTTAAATTGCTAAGAAAGTTGTTCCATACAAATTTAAGATCAAATGTGATGATTTTTTTTCCACGAAACAACCCTTTGGGTGGCGATTATTTGGTTTGCTACAATAAAAAGTCTTTTGGTGGCAAACTATCAACTATGGGTGGCAATTTAATATTTAAAAAATGGTTTCATAGAAATTTAAGTTCAATTGTGGCGATTTGTTTTGCCCCGAAAGGTTACTTTTGGTGGTGAATTTTTATTTTTCTACAAAAAATAAACTTTTAGTGTCAAACTATCAACTATTAGTGGAAATTTAATCTTTATTAGATGCAAAAAAAATTTGCCACCTAAAGCGATGTTTTGGTGGCGAAGTGATTTTGTCACTAAAAAGTCAACTTTAAGTGGCGATTTAATAAATTCCCACGAAAACAATATGCGGCACACCTTTAGTGGCAATAGCATGAAGAATTTTTTTTCCCACTAAAAGATTTGGTGGCGAATTTTTTACAATTAGGTGCAAAAACTTATGTCGCTAAAAATCAATTTTCTTGTAGTGTATGCTAGACGCATCACATGTTTCCCAATCATCTTGTTATCTATATTGCATTTGGTTTCTGGGGATAGGATACGATTAATATTGCACCTAGGTGAGAGGTGATGAGATTATCCTATGCGAGTGCCGATGGGAGACACCTACTTAAATTTACTGTAATCTTGTATTTCAATTTCAGTAAGTTAATTCTTACACACTCTAGGGCGCTGACCCAAATTACAAGGTTTGTGTAGACAAGGATAGCGGGACTAAAGGAATATCAGACTTGCTATCACATATTGCTTCTCGAAAATAGATTTATTGATTCTAGTTTAGGCTGCTACTTCTTCCTATCTTTATTTATTTTGGATTATTTTATGGGCATAAGCCCAGAGTCATTTAGTTTTATTAGTCGAGATGTTATAATCATGTTAGATTTTATTTTGTTGAACGTGGATGTTGGATTTACTATTATCTCTTGTTTATTAATTCAATACATTTTTACATTAAAATGTGGTTTAAAATATAAATGTTTATTCTCGGTCGATGCTAAGAATGATATAAATTGACAAGCAAACCCCATCTTCGGCGTATCATGTCTGGCCAATCTTTACGTGAGAAAATGGGGGTTGTTACTTTTGGATACTCTAATCCAAATATCGTTAAATAACATGAGAGATTCGGGCATTTTTAATAGTACGTCTAAGAAACTATATCCGATTTACCAGTAATAATTTGTGAACATTTGATCACAATAATCATTATGGATCTTCATATCACAAATCGATATAAATTATATGACTTTCAATTTGTACACTTTCAATTAAAACTCCATGTTTGATTGTGATATATTTTCTTTGAAACGTTAGGTCCAAATAATTTAGGGACTTCAAATACTAAAATTAGAACATAGAAAAGTACAAGCTACAAAGTTGAATAATTATGGTGTAGGTCTTAATATCATATGATTTGGTACCTTCCAATTGCAGCTGAAAAAGGTTATATGAGAATAGGCCTCAAAATTTAAATGTAATAATTTGTAAGCTTATAAGATCAAACTAAAATATAGCCATTTTTATATTTTAAGGCAATTAGTTCCCATATAGCTTAAAACCTAGGGAGGAAAAAAACTAAAATAATTTGTAAGCTTATAAGACCAAACTAAAATACCATAAAACATGGCGAAAAGAAAAAGTAATATTATAGGATGTAGTTTAATTATTGATTACTAATTAATAATTCTCATATTTTTATAGACCTGATCAGAAGCTAAGTTGATTCATTCTTATATATAAACTACAATGAAGAAGAAGTATAAAACATTCTAATATTGAGAGCCGATTTTGTGGGGAGGCCAGGGAGGCGGTCGCCTCGGGACCCGATATTCAACGCAATTTAGGCGCCCCAAAATTTTATCTGTGTATTTAAATTTATAGCGATAATTTTCAATTGTCACACAAATAATTTGTTAAAAGCTGAAAGGACAAACATTTAAACTTGTAAACTCTTGAAAATCAAATCGACATCTTTTAGATGTAACAATTCGCTTAAAATAATAACGGGTGGCCAGCCCTATACTACATTTAATCGGGAATCTCAGATGGCTCATTCTCAGCATCAACAGACTATACTAAAATAAATAAGGCTAACTACCCACAACTAAAGAAGAGGATGCCAAAATTAAATAAAACATACAACAGACAACAGACAACAAACAAACAATATAGAACAGATGGAAATAGAAGAGTACACACAAGTACCATGAAGAAAGAAAATGCTTGAATTAAAATAAAACTAGTATACAAAAAGGAAATAAACCTGACTAAGCTGTCGGGTCACAGACAGTACAACAACCAAAATAAAAAGTATAAACAACTACAAAAGAATCTTGGGTATAAATCCGATATACAATGAATCCTACCTAGATTTACAAGAAGTAGTAAGAGACTACAACTAAATCCCGCCACAGTCCGTAACTGCTACGGCTCCCAAGACTCTGGATTGAAAAGCATCCGGCATCCATTCGGTAGGACACCTGTAATAATATAGACATAAATATATATAACAAAAGAGAAATATGAACGGGTCAGAGCCCGAGGTGTAAAAATATTTAGCAAGTGTGTTAACCGTGAATAATAAATCTAAATGCACTATTCCATAATTAAAGTGGAGTCGCACCCTCGTGAAACCCCAAACTCACCACTCATCTACTGCGTGCACCTAATCGTGTCCTGTAACCTTAATTAATTTACCCTAAAGTTACCCAACACATCTAAGGACCACTTAACAAAATATATGCGTGGCCTATACCCAACTGACCCGCCATTCTAACATAACCCTCAAATCCTTTCCATTCTAATCACACTTAAATATATATTTCACATATATGCCTTACTAGGATATAGTGGTTCCAATTATTAACTTAAACCAGTTATAAGTCTTAATACATCACATATTAACATTAATTACAATATAAAAGTGTATTCTCTAAAGAAATATACATACAAGTATTAAGGCAAAACTTCTCTCTACTCTCAACATTGCACTACGTTTCGTGCGTGGGGCGTCTCGCAAAGCGAAATCCAAACAAGGAACCTCCCCTATACACTAATTCTTGACAATGTCGATAGTAGGGATCCATTATGTCACACTCAAATTCGATTACTACAACTACCTAAATATCGATTACTATCTAAGTCCATAATTAGAATCTCTATTAAATCCTTGGGTCGACATAACCATAATTGTCGCTAAGTATGGTTCTTCAACCCCAATGAACTAGTACACCAAAATCACCCAAGATGTACTTCATAGAAACTTCGTAACCTCTTCATCTATAGGATATATATATATATATATATATATATATACATTTACTCTAAATATATATATATAATCAATCATTCCTTCCTATAACCACGTATACATAACACACATAATGTACACTTAATACACAAGACATATGGCTATAGGATGCCAAAATACTGCACCATGGTATCATCTTCCCCGAATTACTAAATTTCTCCCGGGGTCACCACCCATCGGACTATTATCACACCGCCATGGTGATAAAATCAATCATAACGTATGGGAAGCGGTCATAGTTCCTAACCGGTCAAGTGATAACGTCCCATACCCAAGACTTATCACCCCTAAAATAAAATCACACAAATAATAATGGACCACTATGACCTGGGGAATATCCACCCATGCTCCTCAAGCCAGGGGCTCACCCAACATCGCGCAACTTCCCATGATAGCATGAGCAATGTACGCTTCACACCATAAGTATATATATATATATATATATCACACACTATATACATATACATCCCTATGATCACATCATATAATCAATCCATCACGCACGGTATAGATATGCACGCCATAAGTACATACACATATACATATCTATTCATATATATATCTACATATTCACATATATACACACAATTTGCCCGACTGCTTAAGACTTTAAAAATAAAAAGTTCTAATATCACTTACCACATCAATTTGTAAAAGAAATCGTATAAAAAAATCGTAAGAGTGCATTTTTTTGTGTGCTTTTGTTTGGCCTTAACAGTTATGTTCCTTATTATTATATTTTAGAATTTTCTCCCCATGGTGTAAACATGGTCTTTAATTGGCTAACATTAATGTCAATTTCTATATAAGCCAGAGAAGATTTAATCTTTGATGATCCAGCTAGACGTATTTTATAGTTACCTATAGATATAATATATATTGAATGGGTTATTTATAACTTACCAATGTTTTACTAATGTAATGATTCTAATATATAAGCCAGAGAAGCTATAATCTTGGATGATCCAGTTTATCGTATTTTACATACAATACATATTGAATGATTTATTTAGAATTTACACTGTTTTGCTAAAGTAATGATTTAATGTTATGTTACTTTATGTAGACTATTGAAAATTTTGGTTTTACCTTTTTTAACATAATTTATGTCTTAAATTGTTTTCTTATCTTATCATATATATATATATATATATATGCATCGATGTTTCTCATTACATAATGATTGATTATATAGTAAAAATGAAGCTCGATTCAAGGTTAATTATTAACTTCCATGACAAGGCAAATAAATTCACTTTAAGGCACGTAAAAATAAAATAAAAACCATGCTTTATTTAAACTTATATTTGGCTATAATGCTTTAGGCACTACAATATCTAAGAAAACAAGATTTCCAAAAGGTTATTAATGTGCCAAAATAAAACTAGAAATAACATTACAAAGTTCAAAACTAAATATAAGCCCAAATTACCAAGCCATTAGAGACGAAGCAATATTAATAGTCAGCAAGGAGCCTTCTCTTTTTGAAGTTGGCCTTGAAGAAAGCTTGCCTGTTTTTTTTTTATTTTCTCTGTCATTCCAAAATCGGGTAGCTTCTCCATCATCTTTTTGTTCTCTTCCAGCATCTCTACCTCATTGGTTAATCCCATCTCCTAAAATTGCAATTTAAAACAAAATAATTATACTAATAAAATAGGTCATACAATAATGCTATAATTAGATATTACCCCTCTATTTTTCATAGATTAGACTTGACCACCCATATGTGTTTTGACTTTCTTGTACCTTATGCATATGATGTTTATGTCTATTTTTTTTAAAAGCGGATGGTTATGTTTGATTGCTACATTTCTCGGGGGGGAAAGTAAAAAGAACACAATAAATTAAAATGACTTCCAAAAACATATATTCGGTAAACTTTTATTAGAGAGAAAGGAAACGAATGAAAAATAATAATGTATCCAATGACATTTCGAAAGAATCTTAACATGCAGGCAGGATAATAACTTAACATTATCAATGCGAGACTTCATACTCTTGATCTTCCTGTGAGGCTACCTCATAATATTTATTTTTCTAAATCTTTTCTTCAATGCAGTGAATCCCACTATCACTTATTAGGCTGCCTTAGTTATTGGAACATTAAAATACTTTTGGATCTCATGCCGTTCTAATGGAGACGTTCTCGATCTTTTGTTTTTTCGACTTTGATTTTCGTTTGTGTTTGAAAGCATAAAGTTTTTAGGATCAATCATATAAGTTCCTTCATCAGTGAAATAGCCCAAAATTTTAGTATCCATCAACAGTTTTTGCTTGGTATTAAGAATAATGTAAGGACACAAATTTCTAATTGAGTCCATATATTGTTTTGGCTTAATGCCGGACAAAAACATTTATTCATAGGATTGTATTTAATTATAATATTCTCAAGCCTATGAAGAGTTTGTTGAAGACGTAGCGGCAAAGAGTACAAAGCTTCATCATCATGCCGGTTTCGTGCCTCGTTTATACGTCATCAACCATAGTTCCATGCTCCCAAGGTACGAATGCAATTATATATATATATATAGGAGCTTGGAACTTGTTTATTGGGTGTTAGGTTTAATTAAAACTGTGTTTTAATCTCAGAAAGATTTAATTAAAACTTTAAATAAAGTTAAAAGGTTTTGGAGCTAAAATGAATATTTTTTTACTTTCTGGCACGACGTTCGAAGCACACTGTAATCTCGTTCGAACGAGATTACAATGTCGTTCGAACGAACTGGAATCTCGTTCGAACGAGATTGCCAGGTCGTTCGAACAAGACTTCTAACGAAATTCCATTTTTCAATACTGAAACCTCGTTAGTAAAGTCGTTCGAACGAAATGCCAATGTCGTTCGAACGAGACCCAATGTCGTTCGAACGACTTTCCTGGCGGGAACAGTTTTTTGACAGTTTTTTGAAGTTTTCTCCCATTATCTCCACTTCTTTCCCCACTATCTTTTCACAGCATAACTATGTGCGAGAATCACTTTTGATTAAGAATGTTTTTCATATCTTACTAACTCCTAGAGAGTGTTTTGAGAGTAAAATCAAAGAGGGAAAAAGATCATGTTTTGAGTGAGTTTTTATCAAAAAGAAAAATATACGCCACTCTAGTTTACACCCAAATTAGTTTCTTCCAAGTTCCCATATTCACATATCTTTCTTAGTGTTTGGCACCGGGTTCATCTCTTCCGTTTAAAGAGAAGTTTCGGGTTTTCTTATACATCCCATAAAGAAAGAAGAAGAGGTTGTTGCAGCATTACCCACTTGGATAAAGGATCCTTGCTCGGGTGACGGTGACCATATAAAGTCCGATCGGTGGATTCCGAGACCGCGGTGGAGCTCCAAGGTTATCCACTACGAAGAGGTATCTACAAGAAGAAGCGTCGGGGCTTGAGAGGGACCGAGCCGTATGTTCTAATCCTTTCTATCTTGTATTTGTAAATTCCGTACTTAGTGGATTTGTGGCTAGGGCCGTCCGAGGTTGTTTCCCGTTGTGGATTTTTCCTCGTACATCGTGGTGTAGTGGATTGATTGTTTATTTTATCTTTTGCAAAATCACCTAGAACACATGCTTAGGTAAAAAGATAAAAATTGGTTTAATTTAATCCCTACGTGTTTAATTTGGGCAATGTGTGAAAATGATTTTAATGCGTTAATTTAATTTCACTCGATTTAATTTTAATTTGTTTAAGAAAATTATAATTTGGTAATTCATTTGTTTGTGAACCATCACACTTCTTTACGCTTTCGCATCTTGATAAATATATATAAAAGGAAATAATATTTTTAATTGAGAAAATTAAAAAATCGGGGGTCATCTGAATTCTTCTTACAAATTGGTATCAGAGCCAAAGTGATAAATTATTTCGTTAAAGATCCTTTAAATAAGTTTTGGCTAAAATGGAATTTTCTCCATTTTCTAAATTTCCTATTTTCGATGGTTTTAACTACGCGTATTGTAAAGCCCGAATGAAATCGTCACTAAAATCTATCGACGAGAGAGTTTGGATGTCTGTAGTTAACGGGTGGTCCCCACCAACTCACTTAGTTGAAAATGAACGTGTTCCCAAATCGGCCGATAGATGGACTGAGAATGAGTTTAAACTTTATAATTTTAATTCTTGTGGTTTGAATGCCTTGTTTAGCACTGTCACACCGGATGAATTCTGACGTATTATGACGTGTGAAACCGCTAAAGAAGCTTGGGATATTTTACAACTAACTCATGAAGGAACTAGTGTCGTTAAAGCTTCGAAACTCTAAAACCTCACCACTTAATTTGAAACTAACAAAATGAACGATAATTAAACTTTTGATGAATTTTATGCTAGACTTTCCGATATTTTCAATTCATCTTTTAATGTGGGAGAGAAAATACCCGACAACCGAGTTGTAAAGAAAATTTTAAGGTCCCTACCCGATAGATTTATTCCAAAAGTGACCGTTTTAAATTCTTTACCAACTTTAGCCTCTACGAAATTAGAGGAGCTTGTAGGGGATTTATAAACCTATGAACTAGATATGTTTCCCTCTAAAACTGAAAAGAAAATTGAAAAGGGCGTTGCTTTATAAGCCCGAAAAGAGGTCAAACAAGTAGTAGAGAGCGAGAGTGATAGTGACTCGGAAGATATGGCTTTGTTTGCTCGTAAATTTAGAAAATTTCTTAAATTTAACAAAGATAAATTTAAAAATGATTTTAAGAAATTTGAAACTTCTAAGCATGAAAAATCCGAGAAGATACCTAAAGCCGAGAAGATCCCTAAACCTATTAATGAAAATTTAAATAGGGACGAGTCGAATAGGTGTTTTGGTTGTGAGGGTTATGGACATAGGGCTTCTGAGTGCCCCACTAAAATAAGGAAAGAGGGTAAACGACCCATTGCATATAATGCGACCCTTAGTGATAGTGATAAGGAAGAGGGACCCGATTCCCCCACTAAGCCAAATTTTGTGTCTTTTATGGCTAGTCATGTGAGTGATAGTGAGAACTCATCGATTGATGAAACGTTAACACATGAAACTTTCAAGGTCATTGTTTATGATTCTCTTATTTTTTATGATAGTGAGAGTGGAGAAGAAAGAGAGAGTGAAAATGAATAAGAGGTTAATGTGAGTGAACTTCAAAATGCTTTTCAAGAACTTTATAAAGAATCTATTAAATTGAAAAGAGCTAGTTTGAAGTTAGAAGCTAGTCTAAAAGAGCGTGTCAAGGTCATTGATGATAGCATGTTGGTAGAAGACCTTAAGACACGTGAGAGGACTCTTCAAGAGAATCTTGAATATGTAGAAGGCGAGAGAGATAGCCTTAGGGGTTTAATGGAATCCTTGAAAAAGGAGCTTATTGCTTTTGAAGAGCGAAATGTTTTATTAGAGTCTAACATTTTAGAATTGCAAAATAAATTAAAAGACTCTAGTAATGTCAAATTTGATTTGGAGTGTCGTTTAGAAAAATGAGATAAAATATTAGGAACGGTCCAAATTAAAAATGACACTTGTGGTTTAGGCTTCAATACCTGTAATGAATCTACTCATAAAACCAAAACCAATGTTTTAGGAGAATCTACTAGGAAAGAATTTAGAGATCACTCCGTAAGTAAATATTTTCTACATGTCTTCACTTGTACACATTGTGGTCGAAAAGGTCGTCTTAGGAATTTTTTTTTATCTTAAACGAATTCATAGAAAAACCCAACGTAATGCAACCAATGTATTTCAAATTTCTACACCCCAAGATAGTCATTCTTCATTAATTTGGGTTAGGAAATCCGACTTGGTTGCCTTGCAAAATAGGATTTTTGATTCTCATTTACTTTCACATGATTCATCCCTTATTAAATCTAAAGGATGAAGGTCTTAGTTCTTACATACTTTAGCTTTTGTACTTTATGCTATATTCACATGCTAAATGTATGCTTGTTTAATCAATTTCTAGTCCTTACTTTATATCATATCACATGCTAGAATAATTATTTTTGTTTATCATTTGAAGTTTTTATCTCTTGATAATTTAAGCTTAAAGAAAAATTTAAATGATTTTGGTTTGTCTTTTGAGTATATATTTTTATTTTTGGATATAAATGTCAAAAACTCAAAATGATTTTATTTTTTGTGTATTTTTGTTTGACACACTTTATGTGGCATATACATGTATTTGAATACCTCCTTTAACGCTCTCATGTGGCTAGAAATTTTGGTGTAGATTATCAATCCTTATTATGTTCTTTACAATGCTTAGATGAAGTAGTTGGATTTTGTGTTGTTTAAATGGATTCTATTTTTATATGCCTCTATTCACACATGCACGAGCTCATTTGAAATTTTAACTTCAAATGAATATTTGAGCTATGTGAGGTGTTCTCCTTCCAATCTTGTCATCTACATATTTGTGACTTAGGAGGACTAGTGAATGTCAAAATCCGTTGCACGTGAGATTTGTGTGAAAAATGAAAACATGATAAATATAAATGTGCACGGGGAAGGGCTCCGAAAGGACTAAGTGATCCTTTGCGATTGTAAGCCACCGTTTTGAATGGACCTAAAAGAAATACGTGGTCCAAAGGCCTAAAAACAGAAAATATGGCATTTAAATGAAAACAAATTGCCAAGGCCTATGTTTGATTGATATATTCATTCAAAATTAACATAAATGCTTATTGAGGGAGATTGGATGGTATATCAACGATTTACACAATGTCCGTTTATCCTAGTTGCGTATCTCATGTCATGACTCTATTGGCTTGTAGAATCATCAATATGCTAGGCTTGTATGCATTGTGTATGTTTGTTCATTGAGTTCAATTTATATTATCACATGAGGTTATATTCAAATGTGCTGATGTTTGCAATCAAATTGAGAACTCCGTGAACATGTTTTAAGTGATTGGGTCAAAATTTGATCGTTACTAGTTCACAACCCAACACTTTCGTTTCCATATGACACATTTTTGCCATACGAGTGTGCAAACTTATTGTAGTTTGTGTCATGTGTGTGTTTATATCTATATATATATGCGTGTGCGTTATTGATATATTTCTAGTACATATATATATGATATTTTGTTTTTCCTTTGCCTTGCTTTCTAGTCCTTCTATGCTTATACTTTAGTTTTGGTATCACTTTAAGCTTCAACATGCTTTTATATTTGTTCTTTATCCTTTGCCTATTCCTGAACAAAAAGGGGGAGAATGATAGGGGGAGAAATGGTATCTTATCCTATTATAATCTTATCTAGTTTAGGAGATTTAACTTAGGGGGAGTAGCTAACTTCTTGGGTTGATCATTTTGATAAAGGGGAGAATTAATTTTGGGGGAGTATTTATTTTAATTTCTTTAAATACTTTGATATTCCCTATGCAATTGATGAGTTTGCTTAAGTGTGCAGGAATTCTTCTAAAGCGACATCTTTTCAATGGCAAAGCGTTTGATCCTTGGGTTGAGTCAAGTTTGGGTGGGTTATGTTTTGAGTCTAGTGAGCTTGATGGCCCTTTAGGATTTTTGGTTTGGTTTTGGTTTGGTTTTTCTCCCGGAATAGCCAAAGGGGGAGATTTGTAAGGACACAAATTTCCAATTGAGTCCATATATTGTGTTGGCTTAATGACGGACAAAAACATTTATTCATAGGATTGTATTTAATTGTAATATTCTCAAGCCTATGGAGAGTTTGTTGAAGACGTAGCGGCAAAGAGTATAAAACTAAAACTGTGTTTTAATCTCAGAAAGATTTAATTAAAACTTTAAATAAAGTTAAATGGTTTTGGAGCTAAAATGAATATTTTCTGACTTTCTGGCATGACGTTCGAAGCACACTGTAATCTCGTTCGAATGGGATTACAATGTCGTTCGAACGAGATTACAATGTCATTCGAACGAGATTGATAGGTCGTTCAAACAAGACTTCTAACGAAATTCCATTTTTCAACACTGGAACCTCGTTAGTAAAGTCGTTCGAACGAAATACCAAAGTCGTTCGAACGAGACCCAATGTCGTTCGAACGACTTTCCAGGCGGGAACAGTTTTTTGACAGTTTTTTGCAGTTTTCTCCCATGATCTCCACTTCTTTCCTCACTATCTTTTCATAGCATAACTATGTGTGGGAATCACTTTTGATTAAGAATCTTTTTCATATCTTACTAACTCCTAGAGAGTGTTTTGAGAGTAAAATAAAAGAGGGAAAACGATCATGTTTTAAGTGAGTTTTTATCAAAAAGAAAAATATACACCACTCTAGTTTACACCCAAATTAGTTTCTTCCAAGTTCCCATATTCATATATCTTGCCTGGAGTTTGGCACCGGGTTCATCTCTTCCGTTCAAAGAGAAGTTTTAGGTTTTCTTCTACATCCCATAAAGAAAGAAGAAGAGGTTGTTGCATGATTACCCACTTGGAGAAAGGCTCCTTGCTCGGGTGACGATGACCATATAAAGTCCGATCGATGGATTCCGAGACCGCGGTGGACCTCCAAGGTTATCCGCTACGAAGAGGTATCTACAAGAAGAAGCATCAGGGCTTGAGAGAGATCGAGTCATGTGTTGTAAGCCTTTTTGTCTTGTATTTGTAAATTCCGTACTTAGTGGATTTGTGGCTAGGGCCGTCCGAGGTTGTTTCCCGTTGTGGGTTTTTCCTCGTACATCGCAGCGTAGTGGATTGATTGTTTATTTTATCTTTTGCAAAATCACCTAGAACACATGCTTAGGTAAAAATATAAAAATTGGTTTAATTTAATCTCTACGTGTTTAATTTGGGGAATGTGTGAAAATGATTTTAATGAGTTAATTTAATTCCACTCGGTTTAATTTTAATTTGTTTAAGAAAATTAAAATTTGGTAATTCATTTATTTGTGAAGCATCACACTTCTTTACGCTTCCGCATCTTGATAAATATATATAAAAGGAAATAACATTTTTAATTGAGAAAATTAAAAAGTCGGGGGTCATCCGAATTCTTCTTACAAATAAGGTCTTGACTAATAGATGAAAAATTATCATCCCACATGCTACGCAAATCACTCGTACTGATACTCTCAAAATCAGTGAAGTCTAATTGGGGAATGAAATTGTCTTGTTGTGAAAATTGGTACTGATTTTGATTGTTTTGTTGCAAAAATTTGTATTGATCATAATCAACGGGAATTTGATGATTTAGTTGTGAAAATTGATGTTGATTATAATCAAAGGGAATTTGATTATTTTGTTGTGGAAGTAGGTATTGGTCGGAGTTGAAAAGATCACCAAAAGGACTATAATCCAAGTTATTAGTGACTGTTGAGTACTCCTCCAATTTTCTATACAAAATAAAAAATGTACACAACATATAAGGTTAGTTTGTACAGAATAGAGACAAAACTAAAGAACTTTAGTAAGTATGAGATTACCCTTGGGAATTTTCTCCAAAATATAACCAATTAAAGATATACTGATTCTCCATCCCTGAAAAGGTAAGTTGGTCATAATATATTCTTAAAAAAAAGGAATTGGATGAAGAAAAGAGGGGATGAAACAACATTTAAGTTTGGATTGGGTTCGTTCATAACCTTTGGAGTTACAAAACATTGTGGAACATTTAATTGTATTTAACATTCAGAAAATGACAACTAAGACGGGAATTACATCTTGGATTCTAGATATCTAGGGAGAATTTACAAAGGTCACATAAATAATAGCTATTCATGCACTAATTGATGCACATGGAAAAGATGTTTGATGTTCTTAAGTGCACAGATGAACAAAGGGTTTCATTTGGAACGTTCATGTTAGAAGGTGAAGCCAAACATTGATGGAGAATGACTAAGAAAGTACATGGGGAAAGGAATAATACCATAGGTTGGAATGACTTCTTAGTAATCTTTTACGAGAAATACTTTCCCGAAACGGTCCAAGACCAAAAATGAGTTGATTTTATGAGTCTGGTTCAAGGAAATATAACGGTTAGTCAATATAAGGCAAAGTTTATTGAATTATCCCATTTTGCACCTTATGTTGTGATAACTGATGTTTTAAAAGCCAAAAAGTTTGAACGTGGGTTAATGTTAAGTATTCGTAGTCGAATTTCCATCCTGAAGTTGACATCATATAGTGACGCCGTGGCTAGAGCTACGATACCTTAGAGGGATGACGAGGAGTAAATAGAATTAGAGATGGTAAAAGGAATTTTGGAGAACAAATTGGGAAGAACACAAATAATAGAAACAATTTTAGGAAAACAACCAATGTTAGGGGAGCTAGGGATGACAAATGGTATAATAACAAGATATGTCAGCAATGTGGGAAGATTCATGGAGGACGACCTTGTTACAAGGATACTGGATCCTATTTTAGATGTGGACAGAAAGGACATCAGATAAAAGACTACCCGACACGAGCAAGGATTCCGATAAAACCTTTAGTTGAAAAGAGGGACTAAGGCAGACAAGGTAGAGTTTTTGCACTTTCTGATACCCAATCTTCTAATGAAGTAGTGTTAGGTACACTTTCTATATGTGCACAACCGTTTCAAGTTTTAATAATCCCGGTTCTACCCATACATTCATTTATGTGCATTTTGTTAATATCTTTCTTAATTGGCCCGAACCCTTGAATCATAGCATGCACGTTTCTACTCCTTCGGGTGAGTTATTGATGGAAACTTTAGTATATAAGTCTTGCCCTATTAATGTTAGTAGTAAAAAACTATTCACTGATTTGATGGTTTTAGACATAAAAGACTTTGATGTCATTTTGGGAATGGATTGGTTAGAATTGTATCATGCTAAGGTAGATTGTTTTGAGAAGAGAGTTACTTTCCGAATACCTAACCAACTAGAATTCAGTTTTGACGGAACATGCTTCCTATCTCCCATTCATATTATCTATGCAATGCATTATTGTAGTTTTCTTAAGAAGGGGTGTCAAGGATTCCTTGCATGTGTTATTGATTTACAAACAAAATAGCCTATTTTAGAAGATATTCATGTACCTAAACATTTTCCAGATGTTTTTCCTGATGATTTATCCAGTATGCCTCCTAGTAGAGAAATAGAGTTTACGATTGACCTTATTCGTAGAACTATACCAATCTCGAAACCACCTTATCGCATGGCACCTTTAGAACTAAGGGAGTTAAAATTTCAATTACAAGATTTGTTAGATAAGGGTTTTATTAGACCAAGTGTATCCCCTTGAGGTGCTCCGGTGTTATTTGTTAAAAAGAAGGATGGGACGATGAGGTTATGTATAGATTATCGTGAACTAAATAAGATGACCATTAAGAATAAATATCCCCTACCTCATATAGATGATTTCTTTGACCAACTACAAGGAGCACGAGTATTTTCATAGATTGACCTTAGGTCAGGCTATCATCAATTGAAGATTAAGGAAGATGATATTTCAAAATTAGCTTTTCGTACTAGATATGGTCACTATGAATTTCTTATGATGCCATTTGGACTGACTAATGCACCAGTCGCTTTTATGAATATGATGAATAGAGTGTTTAGGAAGTATTTGGATCAGTGTGTTTTTTTTTCATTGATGACATCCTTATTTATTCCAAGAGTATTGATGAACATGAAAAGCATTTAGAGACAATATTACAAATCCTTAGGAGGTAGAAATTATATGCAAAATTAAAGAAGTGTGAGTTTTAGTTGCCTAGCGTATTTTTTCTAGGACATGTCATTTCCAAGGTGGGAGTGTTGGTTGACCCTCAAAAGATCAAAGCTATACTATATTCGCCTAGACCAACTAATGTGACGGAGATTCATAGTTTTCTTGGATTAGCAGGAAATTATTGAAGATTTGTTGAAGGATTTTCTAGTATTGACAAACCTCTATCTAGGTTAACCCAAAAGGAGGTAATATGAATGATCTGAGGAAGTTGAGAATAGTTTTCAAGAACTTAAGAATCGATTACTAACTGCCTCAATTTTAACTATTCCTTCTGAGACAGGGGGATTTATGATTTGTAGTTATGCTTCTAAAAATGTTTTGGGATGTGTGCTAATGCAAAATGGAAAAGTAGTATCTTATGCCTCCATACAGCTAAAACCACATGAGCAGAATTATCCAACCCATAACCTTTAATTAGCAGCTGAAATTTTTGCTCTTAAGATTTGGGGACACTATTTATATGGTGAGACTTGTGAGATTTATACCGATCATAAGAGTTTGAAGTATATATTTACTCAGAAAGAATTGAACATGAGACAAAGGAGGTGGTTAGAGATGATTAAGGATTATGATGTAAATATTCATTATCACCCGGGGGAAAGTTAATATAGTAGTTGATGCTTTATGTAGGAACTCTAAACCAAATTTAGCGTGTCTTATTACAAGCCAGGAAGCACTGTTGAAGCATTTGAGAAGTATGGAAATAGATGTACGCATTTATTGTAAAGGAGGAATAATCGCAAACTCACAAGTACAACCCATGTTGATGGAAAGGATGAAAATTGCACAAGTAAATGACCCACAACTGAAGAAGATTAGAGAAGAAGTTATTGAAGGAAAGAGGATTGAATTTCGGATGCGAGATTATATATTGAGGTTCGGAAATAGAGTGTGTGTGCCATGTGATGCCCAACTAAAGAGACAAATTTTAGAGGAAAGTCATTAATCAAGATTCACATTTCATCCCGGGTGTACAAAAATTCACAGGGATCTCCGAGAAGTTTTTTGGTGGAATAACATGAAGAGGGAGATAGCGAAATTTATATCTCGGTGTTTGGTTTGTCAACAAGTAATGGATGAACATAAAAAACCATCAGGATTATTACAACCCCTACCAATCCCTGAGTGGGAGTGGGAACATATCAATATAGATTTTATGACAGGGTTACCAAGGAGTTCAAATGGTAATGATTCTATTTGGTTAATTGTTGATAGATTAACTAAATCTGCTCATTTTCTTGCCATTAAGATTACCCATTCTTTAGAAAAGTTAGCTAAGTTGTACGTTCGGGAAATTATTAGGCTTCATGGAACCCCAGTATCAATTATTTCTGATCGTGACCCTAGATTTGTGTCTCTCTTCAAGAAAAGCCTACTAGCAGCCATAGGAACAAAATTAAATTTCAACACCATTTTTCACCCTCAAACGGATGGACAATCTGAGAGAACCATTCAAACCTTAGAGGATATGCTTAGGGCATTTTTACTTAATTTAAAAGGGAATCGGGATGATCATTTACCGTTAGTGGAATTTGCATATAATAATAGTTATCCAACAAGTAGATGGCTCCGTATGAGGCACTTTATGGTAGAAGGTGTCGTTACCCTGCATGTCGGGTAGAAGTTAGGGAAAGAAAATTTTTGGGACCAGAATTGATCCAGATCCTAATAGAGAAGGTGAAATTTATACAAGACCGACTTCGAATCGCTCAAAGCCGTTAAAAGAGTTACGTTGATAATCTCCGATGAGAGCTAGAATTCTAAAAAGGAGATTATGTGTTCTTGCGAGTATCACCAACAAAGGGAGTAATTTTATTCGGGAAGAAAGGAAAGTTGAGTCCAAGATACATAGGACCTTTTAAAATCCTTGAAAGGATAGGAGTTGTTGTGTATAGAATAGCCTTGCCTCCTGAACTCTCTAGTGTGCATAATGTGTTTCATGTTTCAATGATGAAGAAATACGTCCCAGATCCAACACATATCTTAAGTCATGAACCTCATCAAGTTAGAGAGGATGTGTCATACATTTAGCATCCGATAGAAATTTCGGACCATAAAGATCAAATATTACGAACCAAGGTAATTCCATTGGTCAAAGTGTTATGGCGTAATCATTCCATTGAAGAAGAAACATGGGAGCCGGAAGATGAAATAAAGGATAAATATTCATACTTGTTTGAAAATTAATGTTAGTCAAGTTTGGGGACCAAACTTTTTATAAGGAGGGTAGGATGTAATGACCCTATTTTTTTATGATAATATATAATTGTCTTCTTTCAATTTCGTCTCACTTAAAATCTAATAATGTTGTATTATTACATATGTGATATTCCGGATTCTTAATATAATAAAACCAATTTTTTTAAATTTAAAGACTTAATTATAAAATGAGTCAAATTGATGTTTTAGGACACATCTTCAGCTAAATGATAAGTTTCGGGGTAGAAAATATAATTTTATGAAACTTTAGGGACTTGAATTTTAGTAAAGAAAGTTTCAGGGACTAAAATGAAAATATAAATAGGACCATTTTGTAAATAAAATATTTTCAAGGACCTCTAAGAAATATTGAAAATATATCGTGTGAAATTACCAAAATACTCTTAATGTGTAAAATGACCATTATACCCCTAACACATTTCCACCTTATGCTTGACACCTCGTGCTAACACGTGTCGTCGTTATAGCTAAACTAAAAACACGTGTCACTGCTTGGTGAAATAAGGCTGCAAGACCCCTCCGTTGCGCGACACCTCAACGCTGACTCGCCGTTATAAAGGCTTGGTCAGCTAAACACGTGTCAGCGCCGTGAAATCCTTGGAGAACTATAAATAAGTCTTTTAGGATCATTTAAACTCATACCATTTCCTAGATAATTATAGTAAGAAAGAGTGATATCTTAAGAGGGAGTTCTGTAAGTTTAAGAAGAAGTTTCATCTTAGCGAAGAAATCATAGACTCAATATCGATAACTTCAAACTTTTGTCTTAGGTGAGTACTCTAACATTCCTTGTGCGTTTTAGTTATACGATATTATGCAAACTATATATATTTTATGAACTGATTTTATTCTCAAAATTCATGTGATACCGATGATTAATTCCTTGTGACATGTTTATATTTGTCCATATAGGCATACCGATTAAAAGAGTTTTTAAAATAATATTGAATATTGAAAATAAGATTCGACCTAAGGGACCTCTCTTACTGACTGACCTTCCTAGATGGGTTATCGCTGGTGTGCCCTAAATAAGGCATTGTGACAAACAAGTTCGATTAATTCTCAACTACCGGGGAATAATACGGTAGAAGAATATGGTATTAGAGTGTACTTGGCCATTAAAATGATATGATTGAAAGAAAAAGATATTGAAATTGATTTGTCATATTTGTTCTATTCAGTGCTATTCATTTCTATATATTGTTATCTCAAATTTTATTCAGCAAATTCTTATCCATATACGTATATGTCTACTCTTTGGATTTGGAGGAAAGTCATTACTCAAGATTCACATTTCATCCCGGATGTACAAAAATGTATAGGGATCTCCAATAAGTTTTTTGGTGGAATAACATGAAGAAGGAGATAGCGAAATTTATATCTCAGTGTTTGGTTTTTCAACAAGTAAAGGATGAACATAAAAAACCACCAGGATTACTACAACCCCTACCAAAACCTGAGTGGGAGTGGGAACATATCACTATATATTTTGTGACAGGGCTACCAAGGATTTTAAATGGTAATGATTCTATTTGGGTAATTATTGATAGATTAACTAAATCTGCTCATTTTCTTGCCATTAAGATTACCCATTCTTTAGAAAAGTTAGCTAAGTTGTGCGTGCGGGAAATTATTAGGCTTCACGGAACCCCGATTATTTATGATCGTGACCCTAAATTTGTGTCTCACTTCTAGAAAAGCCTACAAGCAGCCATAGGAACAAAATTGAATTTCAGCACTGCTTTCACCCTCAAACGGATGGACAATCTGAGAGAACTATTCAAACCTTATAGGATATGCTTAGGGCATGTGTACTTGATTTAAAAGGGAATTGGCATGATCATTTACCATTAGTGGAATTTTCATATAATAATAGTTATCCAGCAAGTATGCAGATGGTTTTGTATGAGGCACTTTATGGTAGAAGGTGTCGTTCCCCTGCATGTTGGGTAGAAGTTGGAGAAAGAAAATTATTGGGACCAGACTTGATCCAGATCAGAAAATTATTGGGACCAGACTTAATCCAGATCACAACAGAGAAGGTGAAATTAATACAAGACCGACTTCGAATCGCTCAAAGCCATCAAAAGAGTTACGTTGACAATCACCGACGAGAGCTATAATTCCAAAGAGGAGATTATGTGTTCTTGCGAGTATCAGCATCAAAGGGAGTAATCTGATTTGGGAAGAAAGGAAAGTTTAGTCCAAGATACATAGGACCTTTTGAAATCCTTGAAAGGATAGGAGCTATTGCGTATAGAATAGCCTTACCTCCTAAACTCTCTAGTGTGCATAATGTGTTTAATGTTTCAATGATGAAGAAATACGTCCCAGATCCAAAACATATCTTAAGTCATGAACCTCTTCAAGTGAGAGAAGATTTGTCATACATTAAGCATCCAATCGAAATTTTGGACCATAAAGATCAAATATTACGAACCAAGGTAATTCCATTGGTCAAAGTGTTATGGCGTAATCATTCCATTGAAGAAGCAACATGGGAGCGGGAAGATGAAAGAAAGGAGAAATATTCATACTTGTTTGAAAATTAATGTTAGTCAAGTTTGGGGACCAAACTTGTTATAAGGATGGTAGGATGTAATGACCCTATTTTCTTATGCGATTATATAATTGTCTTCTTTCAATTTCATCTCACTTACTATCTAATAATGTTGTATTATTACATATGTGATATTCCGGATTCTTAATATAATAAAACCCATTTTTTTAAATTTGAAGAATTAATTATAAAATGAGTCAAATTGATGTTTTAGTACACATCTTCAGCTAAATGATAAGTTTCGGGGTAGAAAATATAATTTTACGAAACTTTAGGGACTTGATTCTTAATAAAGAAAGTTTTAGGGTCTAAAATGAAAATATAAATAGGACCATTTTGTAAATAAAATATTTTCAAGAACCTCTAAGAAATATTGAAAATATATCGTGTGAAATTACCAAAATTCCCGTAATGTGTAAAATGACCATTATTGCCCTAACACCTTTCCACCTCATGCTTGACACCTCGTGCTAACACGCGTCGTCGATATAGCTAAACTAAAAACACGTCTCACTGCTCGGTGAAATAAGGCTGCAAGACCCCTCCGTTGCGCGACACCTCAACGCTGACTCGCTGTTATAAAGGCTTGTTGATATAGACACTTATCACCGCCATGAAATCCCTGGAGAATTATAAATACGGCCTTTAGGATCATTTAAACTCATACCGTTTCCTCGATAATTATAGTAAGAAAGAGTGATATCTTAAGAGGGAGTTCTGTAAGTTTAAGAAGAAGTTTCATCTTAGCGAAGAAATCAAAGACTCAATATCGTTAACTTCGAACTTCTGTTTTAGGTGAGTACTCTGACATTCCTTGTGCGTTTTAGTTATATGATATTATGCAAACTAAATATATTTTATGAACTGATTTTATTCTCAAAATTCATGTGATACCGATGATTGATTCCTTGTGATATGTTTATGTTTGTCCATATAGATATACCGATTAAAAAGAGTTTTTAAAATGATATTGAATATTGAAAATAAGATTCGGCCTAAGGGACCTCTCTTACTGACTGACCTTCCCAGCAAGGTTATCGCTGGTGTGCCCTAAATAAGGCGTTGTGACGAACAAGTTCGATTGTCCCTCAACTACCGGGCAATAATATGGTAGAAGAATATGGTAGTAGAGTGTACTTGGCCATTAAAATTATATGATTGACAGAAAAAGATATTGAAATTGATTTGTCGTATTTGTTCTATTCAGTGCTATTCATTTCTATATACTGTCATCTCAAATTTTATACAACAAATTCCTATCGATATATGTATATGTCTACTCTTTGGATTTGAATAGGTATTAATTTTTTGAAGAAAACCTTAGAATGTCTAGAGATTAAACCTCACTTGGCTTTTAGTTGATGTTGTATAAATAACCATTTTTCAGGAAACGTTTAGGCTCACGAACGGAACGAAAAAGGGCTATATTGAAGATTTAGATTTTAGAGCTCTTTTTTGTAAAATGTTTATTTAGAGCATGTCTGGCTCTCTTGTAATATGTTTTAAAATTTCTCTTAAGTTGTAACTCGTTGTCACTTTTAAAATAAATGAAGTTTCCTTTTAGAAAGATCTGATGATGTAATTCGTTTACTGTCAGTAGTTTATGATTCATGACCATGTGATCATATTTTCGTTGCACTTATTTAAAGAAAAAATTTAAGTCAGAATATATGTTGCCTTAGTGGCATGTCAAGAGACTCGTTCCCTACTACAAATTTTGGGACGGGGTCGTGATAAAAGAAATATTACAATAGATGATAGAGCAATGTGCTATTCACCATAGATCAATAGAGATTCTATTAAGGAGTCTATTAGGTTCTTGATATATTCTGTATTTTTGTATAAATATTTGGTAATTTATTAATGTAAATATTAGGGTGATCTAGTGGAATTGATTTGGTGCAGGGTTTTAGTCATTCTGTGATTTTGAAACTTAAACATCATAATATGAAAGTGGCAAGTGGGAAGTAGAGTATAGGTTAGGAAAAAATAATTAAAAGCTAGACCACTAGACACCATGCTTTCCTCAGTTTTATTTGAAACTTAAACATCATAATATGAAAGTGGTAAGGAGTGTAAATTATATCCAGAATAAACTGTGCCAATGTGTAAACACCCTTCTTGAGACATGTAGTGTTTGATTTATTTATCAATTAATATATAGCTTAATCCAACTTTAAAGTGCTTGGGTTTGAAACATTGGGAACACATATTTGAGTTTGTGATCAACTCCTTTGTGTGAATGTGTTAAAGGTTAAAGCATCTCCTCTGTGAATGTGTATGTTCCGCTTATGTGGATGTGAAATAGCGCAATATGAATCTTATATAACGGCAAAGTTAATTTACACATTTACGTAAAAAAATATTTTTCACCAATGCAAATGTATGTACTTTTACTAATTTATGTACTGTATGAATAATGTTTCTGGAGATCTTCATGTTAATCGTGGTTTAAGTCTTACCCATTCGGGCTTATGAGAAACTTCGTGTTGTCATAAATATGGTGAGAAATTGATTGCATGATAAAGGTTTTGTGGCAAAAAAATGGGACGCGTGTACTCTAGAAGCATTAAAATGGGTAACTTTGGAGACAATTTCCCATTCAACTCACAATGTTTTCTATAAAATAGATACACCATGTTATTCACCTCATGGAGGAGATCATGCTATTGCATAGTCCCACTATTATCAAAGTGTGGTTCCCATTTTAGTTTGAGCTTAAAGTTGCTCATAATCTGGAAATTGAAACCATTTTCTCAACAGTTTGTGTGCGGGTTACTTGTCTCTAATTAAAAAGGAAACCTTATCCCTTGATATGAGTCACATTTCCTATGAGTGAGGTTGTTATATTCATGGCTGGAGGAAACTAATAAAACTAATAATAACGAATGCATGTTTAACGAATTCATTCTTTAGATTGCCATTATTGACTTTTTTGAGTCATTTTGTGTGTGTCTGTCTTTCGTTAGTGTATTCTCATTATGTGCTTAATAATTTATAGAAAAAAATTAATTCCAAAAATAGCATGAAAGAACTAAGTTCCAGATTACTTCTGTTGATACTGTTCCCAAAACCTTGAGAGAAAGGAGACCCAATTATGCGAGTGTCTTTTTATGTATCTCTGGGACAATTTGAGCGATTTTAAAGGTAATGTTAAGGTACTGAAATGAAGTATGGTGTGGTGGATTCTTGGACTAGTTTGTTTGTATTATCAAATATGGACATACATCTGCATTATGGAGAGTTAGAACCATCAATTTTTATAAGAAGGGAGAAGTTTTATTTCGGATGGACCAATGAGGATTATTAGCCTACAATCGTGCAAAATTGAATAGGAATGTTCCAATTGTCTTTTGGCGATTACTGTTGGTATTTATTTGTAGTGTCATTAGTACGGAGTCTAGTTTCTCTTGCTGGCTACTACTGGAATTGGAGGGGGCGACTCCAAAGACTTAGGAGTGAAATACAAAGGCTTGCAAATTAAGAAAGTTTAATTGTAGCTTTTTCTCTAAAGACAACCTGTTTATTCATAAGAATCTTTTCCACTCCATATGTCTATTTTGTTGAGGTAGATATGTTCATGTTGCCTTGGCAGTGTCGCAATGAGAAGAAAACATCGAATTGAGGAAATGTTTTTTTTTCTGCATCATAGTGAGAAGAGAGTTTTAGCCCATCCACTGCCTCCAAATAATGGAAATTAAATGGGAAGTAGCTTGGGTTATTTTTTGCGAGATTTATTATATACATGACAGTGAAAGAGGAGTGGTACGGGAAGAGAGAATTATTACGACCCAAAAAAACTCTCAATTTATATTCCTCTCCTATAGTGACTAACGCTAAGGAGTTTGTCAACTTGCTTGCAAAGATCCATCTATAACCATGTCATATTGTTTATACTAATTATCAGACAACACCCCTTTAGGATTATATTTTCCCTTCCGGTGGCGATGGTCTGTACTTGGTAGTGGACAAAAGGGGAAATTTTATGCGAATTGCTTCTAGAAAGGTTTATATGCTCTTGTTTCCACAAGTAAAGGTGCGAGGAAAAGAGGAAAAATGGGAAAGGATAGATGGATAAATTGAATCTCAATGATGATGATGAGTAAGTGAACACAAAACATTCTTTTGAGTGCCATGGACATGTTATAAGATGATGATAAAAACATACCTCACATTTTAATCATGTTATCCCATGTGAAACGTGGAATATGTGGCCATCATTCTAGTTTACTTCCCATATTAAGGAAGTGATTGGGATGTTATTTCAAGAAGGGCTCATCAAGTGTTTTTTTGCTATATAGACATTAACCATAGGCTTGAATATGCGTGCAAAAACTATTGTCTTCTTAAATTTTTGTAAATTATGAAGATAAATATAAATGAATACCCAGTGAAGAGTATGTACAGATGAGTTGATGTGCTGGTCTTCATGGTATTGATGAATGTGGGATTTGCATCCTTATGGTGGATTAGAAGATGGAACAATCTAATGATCATAAGCTCAACGTTATACACCATAAGAGGGAACTTATTAACAAAATTAAGTCAATTAAGCAAGCAATGCGAACTTCCACGATACTAATGTTTAAAAATGAACTTAAAGAAAGGAAAAGGGTCCTCATGCGAGTAGGATATGTTATGAGTGATGACGTTATGGAGTTGAAGGGGAAGGTGGCTTGTGTATCAGGAACGCAAATGCATTGAAGTTTATCCGAACTCATATTTAATGGTTGTTTTAAGGACACAAAGCTTGAGGAGATGATATAGCTTCTCTCTTGTTTAATGTGTTAAGATAAGCTTCAGGAGGCTCAGAATCCTCGTTAGGAACTTGAGTTGCTCTTTACACAATTGCAAGATACAACTCGGAGGGTGGAAAAAATTCATCTCGAGTGCAAGGCTCAACTTAATGTGAAAGGTTTTGCGAGCTCTTTCTAACATGATATCATGGAGGCCGTTTATGCGTGGGAAAATAGGTCTAATTCTATGAGATAAAGTAAATCACACAGTTATTTGAAGGCGACAATATTATCTAGAGAAGACTCAAGGAAGTTCTTTAACAGCTAATACAAGAAGAAAAAAATGTTCGGGAAATTGATCTTAAAGCAAGATTCGAAGATGTAGTTTCTAAGATAAAGAGGGATATTAACTTTGCAGCATCACTTGTAGTTGAACACTGCCATGAGATGAATTATAGTGGATTTATTATTGGAAGATAGAAATGGTGATTGGGTGAGACAAGTTTTGTTATACAATATGTAACATTTCTGTCGTTGTAAAAAGTGACACTACAGAGGAGATTAATTTGAAGTGGATATATACTTTGGGGAGTAGTCAGGAGGCAAACAATTTTATATGTATCGTTGAAGATAAAATAGAGATCGAGGGTGCACGTTAAATTACTATACCAGCACTATCTGCTTCTGAATATAAATGTTGCATTGGCATTGCTACAGCATGTTGAATGTCATGACAATTATTTCTCATACATGCATTTTAGTTATGAAAGTCTCGGTCTCTTGGATCTGTATATATCTCATATATTAGTTTATATTCAACATCCATAACAGAGGAGACAATCCCATAAATTCTCTTTATAGAGAAACGTTCCCTTTATATTCCAAAGGTAACCATAAAATATTGGTCTTAAAACACGAGCCTTGTGTTTTAGAGTTTTAGAACTACAAGATTTAGTATCAATTGGCATAATCTTACCTAGGTTCCATTCTCATCTCTGGAATACATACTCACAACTGGAAATCCTTAGATTATACTCTATAATCAACATTATATGAAATTGTTAGTGCAGTTTATATGTCTCTTTAATTAGAAGGGAGACCGTATCTCCTAACACTATCACGTTTGCTATGAGCATATTTGTTTTATTGGAGGCAATATTATATCGATTTAGCACAATTTGATACCGCGACTGACGATTTACCTGCGAAATAATGAAATATGAACATAAGGCTGATTTTAGGGTATAAAATAGACACTTTTAGGTACTTATCGCACCACCCTCAAACAGAACATTGTTATTTCTCGAACAAATATAGAGAGAAAAAGAGATAAATGACCAAAAGCGTGCCACTTTCACAGGCACTTGCGATTGCAGTTAGCATGTGCAATAAGTCGTTCAACCTGTCGGTTGCCCTACAGGTTGAGTGTTGTCTCGTGAGGGTTTGCAGTCAATGTACCCACAAAATTCAAAATTTTATTTAAATGCAGTCTCTTATTTATGATGAAGAGCTATACGACCCAACTTAAAAGGACGTCAATGAACACCATATTTAACTATCAAGGTAAGGCATAAATTCACTTAATACCCAAAGTGTAATCCTTCCTAAAACTTAGCATGTGTTAGTTGAAATAATCATAAGTATCATCAGAGAAATTCTTAGATCGCCTTTATAGAATCAACGTTTTGACTTCAATTCTCACTAGATATATCTCTCTAAATCGAACTCTCTGAGAATCGGGTAAGTGTATCTCTCTAGTGTGTGAGGAGGTGAGTAAATGTACACAAGGTCAAACATCTCACACACTTTATATGAAATGACGAATATATGAAAGAAATTGATCTCATGAAGGAATTCTACTCTCTCTCTCTCTCTCTCTCTCTCTCTCTCTCTCTCTCTCTCATTATTAGTTATAAGTTAGGTTGCGTCGCACTCTTAAACACACCTTGGTTACCTAGCGAAAATGAGGTTAAAGTCCTACAACGGTTGTAATAACTAATCAACGCGATTTAATAATTTATTTAATTTAGGGAATTACTTTTATATCCATGCAATCCACATCGGGTTGGGTTCATGCATTTCAACCCTTAGAAATCCAGTCGGACATGGTTACGTGAGAAATAATACAAATCTTAAATTTGTAGGTGATGAAAATCATAATTATGTGAAAAGTGTAATGAAAAATGCAAAGAGGGATTTAACTAATAAATAATGAGTCACCAACTGAAAATATGAAAACAATTAAAAGCAACGAAGAAAATAATACTTGGAATAAAGAAGAGCCTTGAATTAATCTAAAAGGATGAACAAAATGTTGAATGAGATGAATCCTAATGTTCTTAGCTTAAAAAAACCTCTCAAAACTAACTAAAAATAAGCCTCATAATGTCTGGTATGATAAAAGAATAGTACACCACCTTATTTTAAGTGTTTGCACTATGCATAACTCTATTTTTGAGGAATAAAGAATTAAAAATCGGTCTAGGTGAATCGGTTCGGTTCTCCTTCTTTACTAGGGCGAACTAGCTCGGTGTATACTAGTTTGGGGAACTAGTTCTACTTATTATTTATCGATTCGTTTTGGTGCTGACAGTGTGGCGGATCGGTTCGGTGATGATTTCATCGATTCGGTTCGGTGACTTTATATTTTTCTTCCTTTTTTCCCTTGATTTCTTCTCAACTTCAAAGTTTCAAAACTTTTTACCCAAGATTCGAATTTGGATGACGTTTATTTCTACGTGCTTATGGACTTGAGGTCTTCAACTTTCCTCTTCCGTGTCCGGATTCGTGGTGTAAAATCACTGTTTTTCCCTTGACTCTTCTTCTTTTATTTCTCTTTTGATTTTGAATTTTCTCTTTTCTTCACTTGCATAAAATATTTGCAAAATGTATGAGAAATACACGAAACTCGATGCACTCGATGGAAGATGTCAGTAGCAAGTATATGAGATAAATCAATACAAATTACACTACCTAGGGCAATAAAAGTCTCTAAATTATGAGGATAAATCGGAAGAATTTATGCCTAATCAACCACGATTAATATAGAATCTATGAAAATATTAAGAACACGAATATATTCATTCACAATCCTAAAAAATGTCGTTGGTGCGAACCATAATAATATGGGATCTATGAAAATATGGAGAGCGCATATTCATTCATAGTCCTACAAATATGGCGTTTGATTGGACCACAATAATATAGGAGCTATTAATTATAGAGAGTCGTATGTATTCACATTCCTTAACAAATGTCGCTTGCGCAAACCACAATAATATATAACCTATTAAATATAGAGAGCACATGTCTATTCACATTCCTCAAGAAATTTCGATGGCGCGGACCACAATGATATAGGAACTATAAAATTTAGAGACCACATAAATACAATGAACATGCAAAATGTGTGTTTTTTAATTAAAACTAGGGCAACAAATGTAGAAACTAGACTCATATTGTATTTTTCGTATCAACAACAAACAACATAATATGATTTCATCACTCCATACACAATGTCTACAAATTTATACATATGAGAACATAAAATACATAATAAAATAGAAAAAAAGTTATATAAAATCTAAGGACACAAAAATATATAGTGCATGGAATACAAAACAAAACACTCAATATACAATGATAAACAGGTGGTATCAGAAATATAATGCTAAGAACACAACATATACATAGTGTATGGTATAAACTTGAGAAAAAACTTAAGGAGATAATATTACATTCAATACACAATGAATTACATCAAATACATTATGAAATCATTTTTGTACGCTGTGTTCTTCATTTGAAGAGAAATCAAGTGAAATAGAGTAAGAAACTTCATCGATTTAGGGTTTACAAACCAAAAAAACTAGAAAAACTAACAATATATGAGCATGGATGGATTAATACCTTGTAACACCCCAAGACTTTTGAGACTGAGAAATTAATTTTTGGGAAAATAAAATTTAATTAAAATTTGGAAAATTCTAAAATTGGGAATTTAAGTCCAAAAATAGAGGACATTTTAAAGTATTCCGGATGATGATTTTGAGGGTACCATTGATCCCGGAAGGGTCTAGATAGTCAAAATGACTGTCATTGGGTTTTATTTTGGCTCCAGAATATTTTTAAGTTAGTTTGACTCGAATTGGTGTAAATGAGTCATTGAAAGTGTGTATTAACATTTAAAATTGGGATTTTGTTTTAAAGGGATTTGAGGCTTACGGATGAAGCCATTTCTCATTTGATAGAAATAGAGAAAAAGCCCTAGAGGGAGAAAGAAGAGAGAAATAAGAAGAAAAGAAGAGAGAGAGGAAGAAAGCTTGGAGTTTCCGGCCCAAAACCGCGACATCGAGGACGATCCAACCTCTACAAATCTGAGGCAAGTGGTTAATCTTGTTAAATAGCTATTTGTGTATTTCATTTCATAATTTGTGGGTTAAAGAAATGGATTTTTGGGTATTAACATCAAAACCTAGATTTTTAGGTTTAATCTTGAAATCAATGTTTAAATATGGATTCAATGGATTAGAAATGGTTGGTATCAACTTTGGGTTGATTAATGGGCTTAACATCATAATTTGATGAAAGTTTGGGGATTAGAATGAAGATTTTAGGGTATTAATTTCGTGGATTTGCTGAAATTGGGAAATCGGCCAGAATATCTGGTATGGCCGGTCGACCGCGGTCTGGGGACCGGTCGATCGGTCCCCTGTTTTTAGCCCAAAATTTGGAGTTGTCCTTTCCCTTTCTTTTGGAGTTTATCCTTGGGGGCTTCCTTAATAGGTTGTTTTATGAGGTTTTCTAGGATAATTTCTACCCTTTTTGGCTGAGTTTATAATTTGAGGTTTTCTCTTCTAAAGTAAGAGATACTTTGGAGACTTATAGAGGGTCTTTCACTTAGTATATGATAGTGGGGACTTCTTGGAATAATTGGATATGAAATACCCATGTATGTTGTGAAATTTTCTAGGCCGACCTTTATGTCAAATCCTTATAAGGATAGGATATTGTTAAGATACAATTTGGGGCCAAAAGGAAGAGAGTGGTTGCATACTCTTAAAGAGTGAGGGGTTTCATATCCTTAGAAATGTTTAGACTAAGGAACAATTGATAACTCAATAAGAGTAAGGGCTCCTGAGATTATTTCAACCATAGGTGAAATTGGGAACGTTTGGGATCGTGCTATCGACTAGAATAAGTGGTAGCATAAATTCTAGTTAGGATAGTTTACATGTAATTATAGGGATATGACCATTGAGATTCCAATACTTGAAACGAGGTTGGAATAAATTGAGGTTTTAGACTATTAAGTCATATATATTCCTATGGTTAAATAGTACTAAAGGGGATTATGTACTTTCGAATATGGATGAAATGTGTAGTGATGGTTTCCTACACAAAATTTTGGGTGATAACCCTAAGGTTGGATATATATATGTATATACAAATACATATGATTTTGGGAGACTATTCATCATAGGAAAAATGATTGAATATGTTTCAAGTGAGGGATTGTATTCACATATCAAGGTAAATGATATGAGTTTGTGGTGACGGCTTGTATATTGAGGATTTATGTATACTTATAGCCGGGTTTGTATATCTTATACATATGAATGATAACTAGTTTATATATATAGATATATGGATATGTGAAATGTGTATATATCTATATAGATATGAATATATTTATGTTATGGACATACATGGTATAGATATTTAAACCTTATATGATGGTTTACTATTTGGTCATATGATTGGATCTTATGGATGTATATATATTGTGCATGTGAATGATATATATACTTATTTGGTTAAGCATACCCCGCTCATGCTATCATTGGGAAGTTGCGCACGTAGAGGGTGAGCATCCTGGCTAGAAAAGCAGGGTGTGGATATTCCCCAAGTCATAGTCGTCCCGTGTGTTATTATGTGATTTACATTTTTATATTTTGGGATGAGATGTGGTGGGTATGTTTCGTCTCATTGCCGGTTTGGAGCTATGAACTCTTCCCGGGACGTCGTGTGCGTGAGTGTACCACGAGATGGGTGTCGTTTAGTCCCACCATGGTGGCCCCAGTATTGCTACGTGAATAGGGCACTGGGAAGATGATAGCATTGATGCAGTTTTATCGGCGATATATATAGCTGGGTGGATTATGTGCATGTCCATTGTACATCAGATATGATAGGTACATTTGGTCATGGGTATGGATGATTGGTATATGTATATATATGGTGAGCATAAAAATACCTATATATATATATATATATATATATATATATATATATATATATATTCTATAGATGAAAGGATATTGAATTTTGGTAGAGTACATCTTGGATGATTATGGTGTACTAGATTGATGGGGGTTGATGTATCGCATTTAAGGAATATTTCGGTTACATCATCCGGAGATTTTAGTTGTAGTAGTAGTATTATATTGTTTATATGGAATTATGGATCTCTAGGATCGACATTGTCAAGGGGTAGTGTAACGGGGTGGTTCCTTGTTTATATTTCGCTTTGTGAGACACCCCATGCATGAAACGCAGTGCAGTGTTGACATTGGAGAAAAGTTCTGCCAATTATGGTATGTACAGCATTATGGACCTCTATGATCGACATTGTCAAAGAGTAGTGTAACGGGGCGGTTCCTCTTTTGGATTTCGCTTTGCGAGACTCCCCACGCACGAAATGTAGTACATTGTTGAGAGTGGAGAGAAGTTCTGTCGATATTTATGTGTGACATGATGGATATCCAGGATCGACGTTGACATGGAGTAGTGTAACGGGGTGGTTCCTTGTTTGGATTTCGCTTTGCGAGACACCCCACGCACGAAACGCAGCGCAACGTTGAGATTGGAAGGAAGTTGTGTCAATAATGATTTTTCATGCTTATTAATTAGAAATTAAATCATATGTTTCAACCCAAATGTATAGTGGGTAACTTATTAAATTATAAATGGTTAAAGTATAAACCGGAATCCACTAAGTCTAATAAGTCACATATGATTGAAAATAAATACTTATTTGTGGTTAAAAAGGGGGTGGATTCTTGGGGTATGATAGAAAGGTAGATCTCGTGGGTATAGGTTGGGCCTATGATAAGTTAGGTTGTCTAATAAATGGGGGTAATTCAACTAATAAAATTGAGGACGCAAATAGGTGCGCGCCTTTAGATGAGAGGTGAGTTGGGATTCCACGAGAGTGCGATTCTACTTTAATTATAAAATAAGTGCACTGATATTTATTATGCACGGTTAACACACTTGCTAAATATTTTCACAACGCGGGCTCTGACCCGTTTACTTTTCTCTCCTGCCTGTATATATATATATATATATATATATATATATATATATATATATATATATATATATATATATATATATATTATTACAGGTATCCTACCGCATGGATACCGGATGACCTTCTATCCAGAGTCTTGGGAGCCGTGACAGGTGCGGACTGTTGCGGGATGTGTCTGGTAGCCGCTTCCTACTTCCAAAATTTTAGGTAGGATTCATGTTGTATATCGGGTTTGTACCCAAGGGATATTTGTATAAATGTTTATACTTATTCCATTCCAGTTATTGTATTCGCAGTGACCCGACAGCTTATTCGGGTCTACTTTTTGTATCACATTCTGTTGTAGTTAATCATATTATTTTATCATAGCATTTCGTTTATCTTAGTTCTTTCCGGCATCTTTCTCCTATTTATTAGTAGTTTTATGGTGTTGGTTTGTTAGTTGTTGCATGTTTTAATTTATTTTAACATCTCGCTTATATGATATCGAGTATTTTGTCCTATATTATATAGTACCGGCAGTTGATGTTGAGACTGGACCATCTGAAATTCCTGATTTAATATATTATAGGGCTGGCCACCCGTTATTATTTTAAGCGGGGTGTTACAGATGATATCAGAGCATCAGGTTCTAGAGTCCTTAGGATCTGTGAGAGTTTATGGATTCTTCCGTTAACGTTCTTGACATAAAGCCCTACAAATAGGACTGTTGTGCTCACTTCGTTGTTTTCTTCTGTGAAGTACATTAACATAATTGACGTTCTGATAACAGCTGCTCTTGTTTCGTTTCAGACGTCGCCTAGATTTTGTCGTCTAGGAAAGGATAGGATTAGAAGTACAATAACCATAGCATATTTTGGGTATGCTTTAATCGGGGGTATTTGTTTTCCCCAATTCCGGAGGAGATATTGAGGAGATTTCTAGCAGTGTTTCGAGGTGATTTATCGATGGTTGAGTAAGAAAGGAAAGTTTACTCGAATGGCGAACCTTGGACTTAGTAAAATAAGTCTGAGGAGAGAAATATAGTGTAATCCTCGGGAGGCTTAGATGGAGAAACCCATCACCTTTGTTAGGAATCCTGGTGTTGGTGACTTTTCCGACGTGAGGCGTGTGGAGTTATCCCAATATTGGGAGTATTGCCTTCTGGGAAGTGGGAGTAAGAAATTTGGAGACTCAGTTTTGTTGAGTGGGACTGAGGGAGTTTTCGGTAGTCGCAATAGTAGTGTCCTTCAATATGGATTAGGATGGATTTTGGGAAAGATGTTTCTCTTGTAGAGAAATAGGTTTAGGAGTAATGATCATCCTGGAAGAAGTAAAGGGTCTTGAACTGAGATCCTTAGATGAGGTGAAACCATTAGATTATGGAAGTACAAGGTAGAATACCTTTCTTTGGGTTTAAGTCATGCTTTGTGCGATATCGGGAACGTCGAGAGTTATAATATTGAATTCCGGAGGTGCGAAATGTTAAGGTTTGTTAAGTAGTGATTATTCATCTTATGGATGGGTTAGGGCGTGTAATTGCGGTGTTCCTATGAGGGACGAATTTATTTCATGGTAAGGTGTTGAGTTGAAGTGGAAGAATTTTTATACTTGAGAAGTTCAAGTTTGGTAGCTCTATTTTGAGTGGGCAATTTAGCTCATAGTTGTGCCAGTTTTGAGAACTAGGTATTGGTTAGAGTGTTGTAATTGTTGAGGCCTTGTGTCCTAAACATAAGGTGTTTGTTTGGCGTGTCGAAAGATGCGGGATTGATTTATATAGTATTGTTGTATAGGCCCTCGGGCAATATCTAAAATATGAAAATCTTTTTATAAAACTTTAGCCCTGGTTCAGCTAATCTCAATTCCCGACCTAGATACACAGTAGTGTATTGGGAGGGTTCCTTGTTTGGATTTCGCTTTGCAAGACCTCCCCCGCACGAAGATAGCTAGCGTCAGGAATTGAGGAGGGTTCAACCATTGGGAATTTTTTTCAAACTTTTACATTTAAAATGTTATTATAGATTATACTGGTAATAGTTATGTTAAGATTTGAGGCTAATGGAGCCTGATTATAATTCTACTAGTGAAAACTCAGGTACGGGGTGTATGGGCGCCCTGGGTAGCTAGTTGATTTTAAGGATCGATAAGGATCTATATAGTTCGACGTGCGAACTAGAAAGGATCGACATAGTGATCCTGAGGGTTGATGTAAGGACTAGATGATATTGAGGTCCTACGCACATCTTAAATTTCGCGGACAAAATTTTTGTAAGGGGGGAAGATTGTAACACCCCAAGACTTTTGAGACTGAGAAATTAATTTTTGGGAAAATAAAATTTAATTAAATTTGGAAAATTCTAAAATTGGGAATTTAAGTCCAAAAATAGAGGACATTTTAAAGTATTCCGGATGATGATTTTGAGGGTACCATTGATCCCGAAAGGGTCGAGATACTCAAAATGATTGTCATTGGGTTTTATTTCGGCTCCGGAATATTTTTAAGTTAGTTTGACTCGAATTGGTGTAAACGAGTCATTCAAAGTGTGTATTAACATTTAAAATTGGGATTTTGTTTTAAAGGGATTTGAGGCTTACGGATGAAGCCATTTCTCATTTGAGAGAAAGAGAGAAAAAATCCCTAAAGGGAGAAAGAAGAGAGAAAGAAGAAGAAAAGAAGAGAGAGAGGAAGAAAGCTTGGAGTTTCCGGCCCAAAACCGCGACATCGAGAACGATCCAACCTCTACAAATCTGAGGCAAGTGGTTAATCTTGCTAAATAGCTATTTATGTATTTCATTTCATAATTTGTGGGTTAAAGAAATGGATTTTTGGGTATTAACATCAAAACCTAGATTTTTAGGTTTAATCTTGAAATCAATGTTTAAATATGGATTTAATGGATTAGAAATGGTTGGGATCAACTTTGGGTTGATTAATGGGCTTAACATCATAATTTGATGAAAGTTTGGGGACTAGAATGAAGGTTTTAGGGTATTAATTTCGTGGGTTTGTTGAAATTGGGAAATCGGCCAGAATATCTGGCATGGCCGGTCGACCGCGGTCTGGGAACCGGTCGACCGCGCCTTAAGGAAAAAGCCTACTTCATTTCTTCGTAGGCAAAATTTGGACCCGCGGTCGACCGAGGGTCTGGGACCGATCGACCGGTCCCCTGTTTTTAGCCCAAAATTTGGAGTTGTCCTTTCCCTTTCTTTTGGAGTTTATCCTTGGGGGCTTCCTTAATAGGTTGTTTTATGAGGTTTTCTAGGATGATTTCTACCCTTTTTGGTTAGGTTTATAAATTGAGGTTTTCTCTTCTAAAGTAAGAGATACTTTGGAGACTTATAGGGGGTCTTTCACTTAGTATATGATAGTAGGGACTTCTTGGAATAATTGGATAAGAAATACCCATGTATGTTGTGAAATTTTCAAGGCCGACCTTTATGTCAAATCCTCATAAGGATAGGATATTGTTAAGATACAATTTGGGGCCAAAAGGAAGAGAGTGGTCGCATACTCTTAAAGAGTGAGGGGTTTCATATCCTTAGAAATGTTTAGACTAAGGAACAATTGATAACTCAATAATAGTAAGGGCTCCTGAGATTATTTCAACCATAGGTGAAATTGGGAACGTTTGGGATCGTGCTATCGACTAGAATAAGCGGTAGCATAAATTCTACTTAGGATAGTTTACTCGTAATTATGGGGATATGACCATTGAGATTTCAATACTTGAAACGAGGTTGGAATAAATTGAGGTTTTAGACTATTAAGTCATATATGTGCCTATGGTTAAATAGTACTAAAGGCGATTATGTACTTTTGAATATGGATGAAATGTGTAGTGATGGTTTCCTACACAAAATTTTGGGTGATAACCCTAAGGTTGGATATATATATGTATATACAAATACATATGATTTTGGGAGACTATTCATCATAGGAAAAATGATTGAATATGTTTCAAGTGAGGGATTGCATTCACATATCAAGGTAAATGATATGAGTTTGTGGTGACGGCTTGTATATTGAGGATTTATGTATACTTATAGCCGGGTTTGTATATCTTATACATATGAACGATAACTAGTTTATATATAAAGATATATGGATATCTTCAATGTGTATATATCTATATAGATATGAATATATGGATATATTTATGTTATGGACATACATCGTATATATATTTAAACCTTATATGATGGTTTACTATTTGGTCATATGATTGGATCATATGGATGTATATATATTGTGCATGTGAATGATATATATACTTATTTGGTTAAGCATACCCCGCTCATGCTATCATTGGGAAGTTGCACACGTAGAGGGTGAGCATCCTGGCTAGAAAAGCAGGGTGTGGATATTCCCCAGGTCATAGTCGTCCCGTGTGTTATTATGTGATTTACATTTTTATATTTTGGGATGAGACGTGGTGGGTATGTTTCGTCTCATTGCTGGTTTGGAGCTATGACCACTTCCCGGGACGTCGTGTGCGTGAGTTTACCACGAGATGGGTGTCGTTTAGTCCCACCATGGTGGCCCCAGTATTGCTACGTGAGCCGGGCACTGGGAAGATGATAGCATTGATGCAGTTTTATCGGCGATATATATAGCCGGGTGGGTTATGTGCATGTCCATTGTACATCAGATATGATACATACATTTGATCATGGGTTTGGATGATTGGTATATGTATATATATGGTGTGCATAAAAATACCTATATATATATTTATATATCCTATACATGAAAGGATATAGAATTTTGGTAGAGTACATCTTGGATGATTATGGTGTACTAGATTGATGGGGGTTGATGTATCGCATTTAAGGAATATTTCGGTTACATCATCCCAAGGATATGATTGGAGATGTTAGTTGTAGTAGTAGTATTATATTGTTTATATGGCATTATGGATCTCTAGGATCGACATTGTCAAGGAGTAGTGTAACGGGGTGGTTCCTTGTGTGGATTTCGCTTTGCGAGACACCCCACGCATGAAACGCCGTGCAGTGTTGAGATTGGAGAAAAGTTCTGCCAATTATGGTATGTATGGCATTATGGACCTCTATGATCGACATTGTCAAAGAGTAGTGTAACAGGGCGGTTCCTTGTTTGGATTTCGCTTTGCGAGACTCCCCACGCACGAAATGTAGTACATTGTTGAGAGTGGAGAGAAGTTGTGTCGATATTTATGTGTGACATGATGGATATCCAGGATCGATGTTGACATGGAGTAGTGCAACGGGGTGGTTCCTTGTTTGGATTTAGCTTTGCGAGACACCCCACGCACGAAACGCAGCGCAGCGTTGAGATTGGAGGGAAGTTGTGTCAATAATGATTTTTCATGCTTATTAATTAGAAATTAAATCATATGTTTCAACCCAAATGCATAGTGGGTAACTTATTAAATTATAAATGGTTAAAGTATAAATCGGAATCCACTAAGTCCAATAAGGCACATATGATTGAAAATAAATACTTATTTGTGGTTAAAAAGGGGGTGGATTCTTGGGGTATGATAGAAAGGTAGATCTCGTGGGTATAGGCTGGGCCTATGATAAGTTAGGTTGTCTTAATAAATGGGGGTAATTTAACTAATAAAATTGAGGACGCAAATTGGTGCGCGCTTTTAGATGAGAGGTGAGTTGGGATTCCACGAGAGTGCGATTCCACTTTAATTATGAAATAAGTGCACCGATATTTATTATGCACGGTTAACACACTTGCTAAATATTTTCACAACTCGGGCTCTGACCCGTTTACTTTTCTCTCCTGCCTGTATATATATATATATATATATATATATATATATATATATATATATATATATATATATATATATATTATTACAGGTATCCTACCGCATGGATGTCGGATGACCTTCTATCCAGAGTCTTTGGGAGCCATGACAGGTGCGGACTGTTGCGGGATGTGTCTGGTAGCCGCTTCCTACTTTCAAAATTCTAGGTAGGATTCATGTTGTATATAGGGTTTGTACCCAAGGGATATTTATATAAATGTTTATACTTATTCCATTCCAGTTATTGTATTCGCTGTGACCCGACTGCTTATTCGGGTCTACTTTTTGTATCACATTCTGTTGTAGTTAATCATATCATTTTATCATAGCATTTCGTTTATCTTAGTTCTTTCCGGCATCTTTCTCCTATTTATTAGTAGTTTTATGGTGTTGGTTTGTTAGTTGTTGCATGTTTTAATTTATTTTAACATCTCGCTTATATGATATCGAGTAGTTAGTCCTATATTATTGTAACACCCCGCCTAATAAGATACCGGGCGATCACTCCAATATTAAATTAAAACAGGAGTTTCATATGGATCATTCTTAGCATCACTTGTCGAAAATCCATTTAATTACTAATATCCTATTAGGTGAGCGTTAAAAACTTTTACTTAACTACTCTTTTTAGCAAATAAATTAAAACATCCACAATTAAATGAGTAATGAACTGAAATGGAAATGAAAGAAACTAAAATAACCGAACACTCGGTCCAAATATACAACCATATCGAATGTTGTACTGAAAGAATAAATAAATGCAATTGAGCCGTTGGCTCGAGTGTTTATACAATATCTCCTATCTAGAGTACAAAGAAAGAAACGTCTACCGATAACCTGCAAGCATCCACAGCTGCTGCAGCAGACGTCTGACCCGAAAGAGTTTCCATCCAGGCGTCCCTGTGTCTGGACACCTATATATATATAGTATAGAGAAAGAAAGGAGAGTAGACAAACGGGTCAGGGCCCGAATGTTTTGAAAATATTTTGCAAGTGAATAAATGCTTTATTTTTAGAAAAATATTTTTATCTCATATTTAAATTGGTATCGCACTCTCATGAGATACCCCTCACCTCTCCTCTAACAGTGCACACCTAGCGCATCCCTATAAACATCCTAGTCAAGCTACCCTGCTAAACTAGTCTAATACCCAACCACTATCTAACCTAGATAGTCAAACAGATGTACTAAGGGCTAAACTTCACTCTAATCTCGACGCTATGCCATGTTCGTGCGTGGGGTGTCTCGCGAAGCGAAATCCAAACAAGGAACCCCCCCGATACACTACTATGCAGCAAGGTCGATCTTTGAGATCCGTCAGTCCCTCAGTACAGAAAGATATATATAATATATATACCATAAACATTTAATAATATTAGAGCACTAAGGATTAAACTTCTCCCCAGTCTCAACACAATGCCATATTCGTGCGTGGGGTGTCTCGCGAAGCGAAATCCAAACAAGGAACCCCCCCGATACACTACTATGCAGCACGGTCGATCGTCGGGATCCATTAGACCCTCGGCACTCTATTTATACATATACGTACATCTATAATGTATGTCCGGATAATATCTCCCGGACTGAGGATTACCAAATCAAATGTATCTTATAAGATACATCCGGATCTATCTCCCGGACTGAGGTGTATTCTATACACAAAGTATTTACCAATACTTATCCCTTTTCATTTCAAAAACTTCCATTTCCCTTCTCATATCCAGGAAATGTATTTAAAACCAATTCATTAACATGAATTTCTTTACCAAAACATATATCTTTTTAAAAGCCAATTTTATTAACATAAAAATGCTTTTCCTTTTAAAAATATCCCATTTCCCTTTTTATATTCAGGAAATGTATTCAAAGACATTTTCATTATCATGAAAATGCTTTGATCATAACATATGCTTCCACGTCCCTTCTTCCATCCGGGAAGTGTTACCGAAGCAAATTTATATAAACCATTTCCCTTCCTATATCCAGGAAATGTAATTAAATCAAATCCATTATTATGAACTGCTTTAATATAAACGCGTTCTAAGACCGCCCGTCCGGATTTCTCCACTATGCGCGCCCCTAAATGGCTATCATCTTCCAGGGCCTCCAAGACAACCTGGGATCCTACATCGAAAGACGTCGGGAAGCGACCATGTGCCTGCGGGATAGTCAAGACCACACCCGAAATCTCCTAACCAGCGCAGAAAATATAACAACAAACGCTCACATGGCCTATAGGACTATATCCACCCTGCATCATTAGCCAGGGGGATTCACCATACGAACGCAACTTCCCTTATGATAGCGATTTAGAGAGGTGTGTAATCCATATTTTATTAATTATGAAAAACATTTCTCTTTCCATTTTGAAAATATTCATTTTTATATTTTCAAAATCATTTCCATCATAATATATATATATATATACCTAAATCACATAGTATATACATAACCTATATATTCTTCCTAGAATATATATAAAAGGCCATAGTGGCCTATAGCTTCAAGCGATGACCAATAATCCCAAAGATTCCCTCAAGGAATCATAACCATGCTTTCATATAAGCATGATACTAAACCAAAAGTATTTCCTTACTTTGTTCAATACTAATTACCTCAATCATCTCTTAAAGGTTTATTTATCCTCAAAACCCTTATTTAGGAATCCCCATAAAATCCCAAATGGTAATTCAACTCCCCATACTCTTAAAGGGAGAAAACTAGAAATTCTGACCTAAGCGAATCGATTCGCCCCATTAGCGAATCGATTCGGGTGGGCGAATCGATTCGCTTCCCAATCCGAATCGATTCGGAAAGTATTCTGCAAACAGGTTTGTAAATGGAGAATCGATTCGGCCTGTACCCGAATCGATTCGGCCCATTGCAGAAACCCAATTTCCTTTAGGCGAATCGATTCGGTCTGTACCCGAATCGATTCGGCCAGTTCGAGGGCTACAGTTTGGGCGATTTTTCAATTTCCAAAATACCCAAAATTCAATCCAATATCCATATAAATCCTACTTGGTTTTATTACTACAAACCCAATGTTTTTATATCTCCTCAAATTCTTTAGAGGTCCTAACAATTCATTTGAGAGCCCCTAATATCTATCTCCAATAAGTTCTGACTAATGATTTCAATCTCGGACAGCTCTCCGTAGAAAAATCACTATAAATCCAAAAAAAATCAGAAAAATACGCGGTCGGCGTCCACGCGACCCCATCGAAGAGATATACAAATTTCATTTTTTGACCAAGAGCCGAATCGATTCGCCTCTAGGCCGAATCGATTCGGAAATCACGCTGCCTCTACTATTCATCGTCTTCTCCGAGACGGTTTCGGCCATTAAAGCTTCTCCCAAGCTTTTGTCGCCTAATCCAACGTCCTACAACCTCAACCAACTACAAATACACCTATAATACGGGTTCTAAACATCCTAGAACCCGGAATCACCAATTAATTTCAAGAAAAAAACCTAAGTTCTCCAGTTTATCATTTTTAGGGGTTTATTCGTTTTAACTCCCAAAAACCCGTTTTATCCACGAATTACCCAACCCAAAATCATTAGGGTTTGTTATACCAACAATGATATGAGATATTTATGCTAAAAAAACAAATAAAGCAAGTAAACACTTGCCTCGTGGATATAATCCGACGACCTCGAGTCGAATCCGACGGAGTTTGGCCCAAATCTTTCTTTTTCTCCTCCTTTCCTCCTCCTCTCTCTCTTCTCTGTCTTTTCTTTCTTTCTTTCCTCTCTTTCTACCTCTCTTCCTCCTTTTATAAGGAGAAAAGGGTTTTAACCCCTTAAAACCCAAAAACGACTCGTTTACCCAATTACGAGTTACTTTTACCTCTAAAATTACCCGAAACTCATTTTCGACAATCAGACACTCTTTTCCGACTATCCCAGACATTCCGAGACTCACGGCACAGTCAAAATTCCCATCCGAGGTACTTGACCGCAAATCACTATTCCAACCCAAAATAAATAAATGCGGGTTTTCCAATTAAAAATCTTACCTCGTGTCGCTTTTCTCCACGACGACATATAATTAAAATATTTCGACCTATATAGTCCCAAAAATAATCACAACATCCTTCGAAAATCATTCAATCCTCGAAAATCCCAAAAATCACTATTTCGAGAAATTCTCCAAATTCCAAATTATACTTAATTATGGAATTTAATCGTCTCCAAAAGGACGGGTTGTTACACTCCCCCCCCTTACAACGGAATTTCGTCCTTGAAATTCGGATACAACCAACACCATCTACCTAAGATCACTCCAAATCCTAATACCTCAAGGGAAACGATACTAACCCAATGGTTCCCAACCATATGCTACACGACTAGCACAATCGCAAAGTGACTCTTATACGTCACATAATACCCATCATCTATAATGCCTATCGGCATGAATTTCAATCTTGCGTACTACTCCTATCTTAACTAGGCGGTATACCAAACCACCTTACCAAGGTGCCCATACACCTTCCTAACTTGTGCACATCTGCACATTCATAGCGAACGTCTGACACGTAACACTCTCTCCCAATAAGGGTCTCCTTTCCTCGGTGTAATACTCACCTATGGGTCCTTCCAACCCGTGAAATTCCAACTCCTAACCTCGGCGCTGCTAACTCTAGCGAACCTACATCCTAACAAGGCTATAATCTATGCGTCACCCTACCTACGCGAAACTAATATAATCCTAAGTATGTCCCTAGTGCCCAAGGCCTCTCTCAACTCCTGACAATTTCTTGGTTTCATGCGTGGGACGTCTCGCAGAGCGAAATCCAAACAAGGAACCCTCCCGTTACACTACTCCCTCGCGTTGTCGGTCATCGAGATATAACGGCCCAAGGCACACCAGCGGGACGTCCTAAATCCTACAAGGCTATCCTATGAACGCATTCCTACTATCTTATCCTTCCGCCCATACAGAAGGAAACCAAATCAATCGAAGTGCCCACTTTCTGTAGAAAGTGTCACGAACATAATACCCAAAATTGTATCTCCTCAAAATTTGCCTTTTCATTAAGGCTGGTCATATTCGTCAACCCAATTTCTCCAAATTTGCCTTCTTATTAAGGCAGGGATATCATCCTCAAATCAAATTCTCTAAGTCCCACTCCACCCAACTACTTGTGGTGAGAGGACCAATTTAGTGCTTTTCCATAGCACAATATCTCCATAAGTATATCAACATCATGTGGCTCATAGCCTATAGTGGTTCATCCACACTATAAGACCTTTCCATAAAATCAACCTCCTTGCATCCCATAACAGCTCCCCACTCCCGATGCCGTTAAGAGTCATGTGTGGAGTGTCTCGCAAAGCGAAATACAAACAAGGAACCCCTCCACACATTAACCCTTGACTTCGTTGGTTGTGGAGTTCCGTTATTTCAACATGCAACCGGGATAACCCTATCCCCTAATCCAACAAAAAGGTTATCTGATCTCCTATCTCTAACTAAGAGTCATACCACCCTGCGCTCGCACTCATTTAGTCCTTGTGCAAACAATAATGAGCTATATCTTACCGCTCAACAACGATTTTGTGGGCCTTAAATTATATCTATAAGGTTGCCACATATACCATCCAAAATAAGGAAGCCTCTGCTCATCGAGGTTCCATAAATCCATAATAACAAAGGTGTACTCAACCTGTATCAAGGTGAGACACCACAATAACAACCTGTTCCCTCCAGGAACTGCGAACACGATAGACTTGCCATCGTTAGCCTGCTATCGCTCCGTTACACCATATACCGTATACGTATATATATACAAAATATAATCACCCGCCTCTATGGCAAATGAAGGGAAATAAAATTCCGCTATTGCGGAAAACACATAGTCATACATTATAATGTTATCGAGACCGCCACAACTCAAAATACACACACGAGTCTAGGGTTAACTAATATCACGACTTTATCTAGTCACGCCAAATATACCTCCTCAAGAGATAAAGCTAATAACAACATCTTCGCCTTTATTCACTGTCGGCCTCTGGCTGAACCTTAGGCGAATAATTCCCAAAACTGCATTCTTCTCATCCTGCTGATTTATGGGGACTCACGGTTAGAGCTATCCCTAAGATCCCTTTCCAATCCTTACTTCACTGGGAAACCCAACTTTAGTACCACACTCTACTAAGGCGGCACTATGCTACTCGTAACTACTATGCTTTAGTAGTCATTGAGATAATCCTTAACAATTCCCATAGAGAGAGTGACCTCTACTAAGGTCCTCATCCCATCCTTCTACCAGCTGCACCAGCTAAGCCTCACCTCCTGCTGCCATCCAATCTCCGCACACGATTCTCAAACGAGCACGCAAAAGATTTCTATAATCTTCTAATATAGCAGGAGATCAAAATCTCACAATAGAAATCAACAATCCTATTCCTGAGGCTCTATAACAAATCGAGAGCAACGCTGAAAGCGTAGTACGTCCGCACAGATTCCTAAGGACACTAGAACCTGATGCTCTGATACCATCTGTAACACCCCGCCTAATAAGATACCGGGCGATCACTCCAATATTAAATTAAAACAGGAGTTTCATATGGATCATTCTTAGCATCACTTGTCGACAATCCATTGAATTACTAATATTATATTAGGTGAGCGTTAAAAACTTTTACTTAACTACTCTTTTTAGCAAACAAATTAAAACATCCACAATTAAATGCGTAATGAACTGAAATGGAAATGAAAGAAACTAAAATAACCGAACACTCGGTCCAAATATACAACCATATCGAATGCTGTACTGAAAGAATAAATAAATGCAATTGAGCCGTTGGCTCGAGTGTTTATACAATATCTCCTATCTAGAGTACAAAGAAAGAAACGTCTATCGATAACCTGCAAGCATCCACAGCTGCTGCAGCAGACGTCTGACCCGAAAGAGTTTCCATCCAGGCGTCCCTGTGTCTGGACACCTATATATATATATAGTATAGAGAAAGAAAGGAGAGTAGACAAACGGGTCAGGGCCCGAATGTTTTGAAAATATTTTGCAAGTGCATAAATGCTTTATTTTTAGAAAAATAGTTTTATCTCATATTTAAATTGGTATCGCACTCTCATGAGATACCCCTCACCTCTCCTCTAACAGTGCACACCTAGCGCATCCCTATAAACATCCTAGTCAAGCTACCCTGCTAAACTAGTCTAATACCCAACCACTATCTAACCTAGATAGTCAAACAGATGTACTAAGGGCTAAACTTCACTCTAATCTCGACGCTATGCCATGTTCGTGCGTGGGGTGTCTCGCGAAGCGAAATCCAAACAAGGAACCCCCCCGATACACTACTATGCAGCAAGGTCGATCTTTGAGATCCGTCAGTCCCTCAGTACAGAAAGATATATATAATATATATACCATAAACATTTAATAATATTAGAGCACTAAGGATTAAACTTCTCCCCAGTCTCAACACAATGCCATATTCGTGCGTGGGGTGTCTCGCGAAGCGAAATCCAAACAAGGAACCCCCCCGATACACTACTATGCAGCACGGTCGATCGTCGGGATCCATTAGACCCTCGGCACTCTATTTATACATATACGTACATCTATAATGTATGTCCGGATAATATCTCCCGGACTGAGGATTACCAAATCAATTGTATCTTATAAGATACATCCGGATCTATCTCCCGGACTGAGGTGTATTCTATACACAAAGTATTTACCAATACTTATCCCTTTTCATTTCAAAAACTTCCATTTCCCTTCTTCTCATATCTAGGAAATGTATTTAAAACCAATTCATTAACATGAATTTCTTTACCAAAACATATATCTTTTTAAAAGCCAATTTTATTAACATAAAAATGCTTTTCCTTTTAAAAATATCCCATTTCCCTTTTTATATTCAGGAAATGTATTCAAAGACATTTTCATTATCATGAAAATGCTTTGATCATAACATATGCTTCCACGTCCCTTCTTCCATCCGGGAAGTGTTACCGAAGCAAATTTATATAAACCATTTCCCTTCCTATATCCAGGAAATGTAATTAAATCAAATCCATTATTATGAACTGCTTTAATATAAACGCGTTCTAAGACCGCCCGTCCGGATTTCTCCACTATGCGCGCCCCTAAATGGCTATCATCTTCCAGGGCCTCCAAGACAACCTGGGATCCTACATCGAAAGACGTCGGGAAGCGACCATGTGCCTGCTGGATAGTCAAGACCACACCCGAAATCTCCTAACCAGCGCAGAAAATATAACAACAAACGCTCACATGGCCTATAGGACTATATCCACCCTGCATCATTAGCCAGGGGGATTCACCATACGAACGCAACTTCCCTTATGATAGCGATTTAGAGAGGTGTGTAATCCATATTTTATTAATTATGAAAAACATTTCTCTTTCCATTTTGAAAATATTCATTTTTATATTTTCAAAATCATTTCCATCATAATATATATATATATATATATATACCTAAATCACATAGTATATACATAACCTATATATTCTTCCTAGAATATATATAAAAGGCCATAGTGGCCTATAGCTTCAAGCGATGACCAATAATCCCAAAGATTCCCTCGAGGAATCATAACCATGCTTTCATATAAGCATGATACTAAACCCAAAGTATTTCCTTACTTTGTTCAATACTAATTACCTCAATCATCTCTTAAAGGTTTATTTATCCTCAAAACCCTTATTTAGGAATCCCCATAAAATACCAAATGGTAATTCAACTCCCCATACTCTTAAAGGGAGAAAACTAGAAATTCTGACCTAAGCGAATCGATTCGCCCCTTTAGCGAATCGATTCGGGTGGGCGAATCGATTCGCTTCCCAATCCGAATCGATTCGGAAAGTATTCTGCAAACAGGTTTGTAAATGGAGAATCGATTCGGCCTGTACCCGAATCGATTCGACCCATTGCAGAAACCCAATTTCCTTTAGGCGAATCGATTCGGTCTGTACCCGAATCGATTCGGCCAGTTCGAGGGCTACAGTTTGGGCGATTTTTTAATTTCCAAAATACCCAAAATTCAATCCAATATCCATATAAATCCTACTTGGTTTTATTACTACAAACCCAATGTTTTTATATCTCCTCAAATTCTTTAGAGGTCCTAACAATTCATTTGAGAGCCCCTAATATCTATCTCCAATAAGTTCTGACTAATGATTTCAATCTCGGACAGCTCTCCGTAGAAAAATCACTATAAATCCAAAAAAAATCAGAAAAATGCGCGGTCGGTGCCCACGCGACCGCGTCGAAGAGATATACAAATTTCATTTTTTGACCAAGAGCCGAATCGATTCGCCTCTAGGCCGAATCGATTCGGAAAGCACGCTGCCTCTACTATTCATCGTCTTCTCCGAGACGGTTTCGGCCATTAAAGCTTGTCCCAAGCTTTTGTCGCCTAATCCAACGTCCTTCAACCTCAACCAACTACAAATACACCTATAATACGGGTTCTAAACATCCTAGAACCCGGAATCACCAATTAATTTCAAGAAAAAAACCTAAGTTCTCCAATTTATCATTTTTAGGGGTTTATTCGTTTTAACTCCCAAAAACCCGTTTTATCCACGAATTACCCAACCCAAAATCATTAGGGTTTGTTATACCAACAATGATATGAGATATTTATGCTAAAAAAACAAATAAAGCAAGTAAACACTTGCCTCGTGGATATAATCCGACGACCTCGAGTCGAATCCGACAGAGTTTGGCCCAAATCTTCCTTTTTCTCCTCCTTTCTTCCTCCTCTCTCTCTTCTCTCTCTTTTCTTTCATTCTTTCCTCTCTTTCTACCTCTCTTCCTCCTTTTATAAGGAGAAAAGGGTTTTAACCCCTTAAAACCCAAAAACGACTCGTTTACCCAATTACGAGTTACTTTTACCTCTAAAATTACCCGAAACTCATTTTCGATAAGCGGACGCTCTTTTCCGACTATCTCGGACATTCTGAGACTCACGGCGCAGTCAAAATTCCCATCCGAGGTACTTGACCGCAAATCACTATTCCAACCCAAAATAAATAAATGCGGGTTTTCCAATTAAAAATCTTACCTCGTGTCGCTTTTCTCCACGACGACATATAATTAAAATATTTCGACCTATATAGTCCCAAAAATAATCACAACATCCTTCGAAAATCATTCAATCCTCAAAAATCCCAAAAATCACTATTTCGAGAAATTCTCCAAATTCCAAATTATACTTAATTATGGAATTTAATCGTCTCCAAAAGGACGGGTTGTTACAATTATATAGTACCGGCAGTTGATGTTGAGACTGGACCATCTGAAATTCCTGATTTAAAATAGTATAGGGCTGGCCACCCGTTATTATTTTAGGAGGGGTGTTACATTCCTATTAGTGTTGTTTGAAATAATATAATTGAGAATGATAATCGTTTATTACTACTTTGACGATTAGCATTTGATTGGAAGAGAGAGAGTTTGAGGTTTTGATCGTTCGCGCTTGTAAGGTGTGTTTGTTTTGAGATTAGAGGGGATTTATATAGTAGACCTTATCATTTAAAATTTATTGTGTCCCGGTTTATAGTCTAAAATTATTAGTCCAAGGACTTAACTGTAAAAGACCTTTATCTTTTTTTCCCATATTGCAATTATCTCCAAACATTTCTCTCCCTCTTTTATTTCCAATCACAACAAACTCATATCATAGTAGTATTAAATTACAATTTCAACAACACAAAAAAAATGCACATTTCAACTTGTAAATAAAATACAAATTTTAGCCACTAAAAAAAGGAATACGAACATGACTCAATTAAAATAAGACCCTATAGGAAATTTTATTTTTATTACCTAACCCGAACCCGGCGCAATTAAATGCGACCAAAAATGATTTTTTTTAACTAAATACGAACATGACCTAATTAAAACACGACATAACACAACACAAATTTTTTAGGTACTAATTTTTTGTTTTTAAAATCAGTTTTGTGCCTTTTTTTAGGTAGTATATTTTTTTTTGTTAAAATACATTTAATGTCATATTTAATGTCAATTAAATTGTGTTAGTTAAGGCACGGTGCGAGTTTTTTTACCAAACACGACATAATTAAAATGCAATGTCACGCAACACAAAATTTTAATTTTTTGCCTAACGCGAACACGACCCAAAAAACGCGACACTACATGAAATCTATTTTTTCTTACTGACCATGAACATGGACCAACTAAAACATGACATGAAATCTAATTTTTCTTACTGACCAAAAAAAGCGACACTACAAGATTCTAATTTTTAAAAAGTTTTAAACATATTTTTTTTTAAATAATGTACATTTATATATGTATAAAAGAGTTTTTATTATAAATATTAAAATTACATAATAAAATAGTTTTTTTTATAAAATTACATAATAATTCCATTTGTATTATAAAAAAAAGCAGTGGGAGGATATTTTAAAATATATGTGTGTGTGTGTGTGTGTGTGTGTGTGTGTGTATGAAAAATCTTTTTAAAAGATCTTTTTTTTGCTTTTCTCAAATCATTTTTGGGTGGTCAAATCCTAAATAATAATAGGATCAAAAACCAAAAAGTCCCTCAAACTTTTTCCAATACATATTTAGTCTAAGCCTTTTATTTTGTACCAAAAAGTCCCTCAAACACCCATTTAATTAATATTCTCTTATTTTTAAAGGTTCACACTGGCAGCATGGTGAAAGACTTTTTTGTACAAAATAAAAATGTTTGGACTAAACGTGTATTAAAAAATATTTGAGCTACTATTTAATTTATAACCCATAATTATATGAGGGTATTTTCGATATTAAACAAAATATAAAGGGGCATATACCAAATAGTCTCTCGAACTTCTTTCAATACATGTACAGTCCAAGCCTTTTTATTTTGCACCAAAAAGTCCTTTACCATGCCAAAAATTCCTTTACCATGACACTCGTGCGGACCTTTACAAGTAAGAGAATAAGGGACTTTTGGTACAAAATAAAATGCTTGGACTAAATGTGTATTGAGGGACTTTTTGGTATTTGATCCAAATATAAAGGTTGAAATGGGGGCAAACCCCAAAAAATTCAACAAGTGGGGGGTTCGCCTGAATTTTAAAAATAAAATAGATATCAAAACCAAAATAATCTAATTAAATATTAATTTAATGTAAAATTTATTTAATTTTAAAATAAGACATAACTCTAACTATTTATCAATCTAAAATAAATTTTTAAAAAAAAGATAATATGTTTCCGTTTTCTTTTGGCTTTTTTATCAGATTGGACTTTTTTGCTAAAAAATTGTGAGAAACAAAATGCATTGTTTTTGGGAAAGAGATTAACGGTCCGGATTGTTTTGGGTATTGATAATCCCTACATTTTAACCGACTTGCTGTTTTCTTGCCTCCAAATCCCATACTTGGGGAACAAACAACATGCACCGCGTCAATTATTTAACTTTAAAATAATCTAATTAAATATTAGTTTAATGTAAAATTTATTTAACTTTAAAATAAGACATAACTCTAATTATTTATCAATCTAAAATAAATATGAAAAAAAAAAGAATATGAAGAAGGGTTCGGTAATAAATGAATGCCTTCATTGGATTGTGTTTAACAAAGGCACAGACTTCCAACCCCAAAGCCCGACGTAATAGTTGGTCTAGGAGTTTTAGAGGGATGCCTTTGTATGTCACGTGTGGACAAGGATATCAAAGTAATATTGAGATACTAACCATGAGAGAGTATGGTGTGGTTAAATCCCGGAATTTTATGTTCGTCATTTCAAATTTGAACCTAAACCCATATTATGGAGAGTTGACATCGTTGATTGTTACTTGGAAGGGGGAAATTTTGTTTAGAATGTACTGCCGTGGAGTTGAACTATTGGCCTACAATCCTACTGAAGATTCATATATGAAGGTTTAAAAGAGTGGCGATTATAGTACATGCAAGTGCGTTAGTGCAAAGTCTAGTTTCTCCCATGGGCTACCGTTGGGATAGAAGCGACACCAAAAGCGTGGGAAAGAAATAACCTGGACGACTGAGGGACCGTTTGGTTTTTTAACCTCGAAAGATTGAATGCTTAATGCAAAATTCTGAATGCTGAAAAATACGTATATTTTTTTATGTGAATGAAGTTATTTCACTCTGAATGTTCAATGCTGAATATAATTAATTTGAAAATTTTGCCATTATTAACAATTTACTAATTTATTTTATATCGTGTCATTTAGCAGATAATATAAGAGTAAAATTGGAATGTAATTTTATTTTTAAAAAAATGCAGCATTGCACATTGAGAGGCGTACTTGCCTCATAATGCTTAATGCTGAATTTTAACTTAAAAATACCCCTTAAAGTGATTGAGAGGAAGAACCCCTCAATGAAGAAAGAACAAACGGAAAAATGCAAGTAGTTCTAGAAGATCTCCTTCTATTTCTTTCCATTTTTAGTTTATGTATGTTATGTAGTTCCAAGTCTATATATCACTAAGTACGTATCTAGACATTGGTGCTTTTATTTTCTCATTGATAGGGTTAATTATGTTTTTATATATACAATTAAATTTTTTTGATGAATTTGTGTGGTAGTTCATTGTTTCATATCAAACTTAATGCTAGAGACAAGATTCAGAGTTGTTTACCTAATTCAAAAGATATCGGTGCTAGTCAAGGGTCACAACTGCTTAATTACTATATGTTGGACTCTAAATCTTTTGATGTGGACTATCCAACATTACCATACGTCTGTAATAATCCAATTTTGAGGTTCACCATGATGCACTGCGACTGACACTACCTCGAATTGATTATATCGACGCACATTGCAACCCGACACAAAGCCTGTTGATGGTCCCGATCAAACCATCAGATTTGATACCACCGTTAGGTCCTAAACTCACAGCTAGCCACCAATTTATCCTTAAATTAATCACTTGGACCTAGCCCAGTGTGGGGTTTGAACCCACAAGGTCTCGGTGTTGAGTCAAATGGTCGCACCCACTTCAGTATTATATGTTGGACTCTACATCTTTCGATGTGAGATAAATACACACAAGATATTTAACAATTAGGTATTTCTTATTTGGTTAGGCCATTCAATTCACTTATTAGGTTGTAGAAATTATTTAATTCCATAAACATCAGGGAGATTTTTATACGGTGGACCTCGAGGCTTTGCCTTAAGGCTTGTTGTTAGGTAATGGTATTAGTCTGAACAAGATATTTAGATGCCGAAGTGATAACCTGCTAATGGTTCACCTCTCTATTTAGGGTTAAAAAACTGTGAATCGGACCAAAATGATTAATGTTCACCTTATTGATGGCCAATTACAGGGAGGTATACCATGTACAAAGAGTGTTGGAAGTAGGAACCAAAGGCATACAAAATTTATGTAAAAGATGAAAATTGCATGAAAAATAGGACATCTGAATAATATGTACTATATTGTTGTTTGGTCATATATGATGACACTGGTTATGTAATATTTTATGATGTGATATTTTTTGTACCCTTTAATGGGTACAAAGTAACTCCACAAAAAGTAATTCTATTGGTGCCCTGATGGAACCCCATACCACAAGTCAATGTTTAATAGGTAGGTGAGAGAATAAGTGGAATCCACGTCAGATTTTGTGGAGATTTTTGTACTCATATCATTATTCAATCTAAAAATTGGAACCATTTTCCCAACACTTCTTGTACAGGTTACTTATCTCTAATTAAAAAAGAAACCTCATCCCTTGATATTATCACATTTTCTCTGACTGATGTTGTTATACTCATGTTTGGAGGGCACTAATAAAAGTAAGCCGTAGTTAATAATAACCAATACATGTTTAACGAATTCATTTTCTAGATTCCCATTATTGACCGTTTTGCCTATTTTTATTTAGTGGATTCTGATTATGTGCTTAATAGTGTGTAGAAAAAAATTAATTCCAGATATAGCATGGCAGAACTAAGTTCCAGATTACTTCTGTTGATACTGTTCCCAAAACCTGGAAAGAAAGGAGACCCAATTATGACCAAGATGGTCATCAAGCCTTCGTATAGAATATGTGTAATGGTTTTGTTCTCACTTGTTCTTACTAATATTTATTCTTGTGTCATCCTTCAACTAGATAATTCGTGAGATCGCTGACATTGAATTGCTTGCTCGATGATGGCTATGGCTTCATCGAGGTCTTTGTTATGACCCCTCCATTAGTAATTAAAAGGTCGTACTAAGGCTTTCACAACAAAATTCAGAATGTGGTGTCAAATTATTTTTTTTAATCTAGTGAAGTTAATTGTTTTAATCTACTGAAGAATAAGTTTAAGGAGTCTCCAACTCCAAAGCCCAAGTACAGGGAAAACAATGCAATAAATGGGTTTGGCGATTTTAGGCGGGTGTCTTTTTATGTCTCCCTGGGATAATTTGAGCGAGTTTAAAGGCAATGTTAAGGTACTGAAATGAAGTATGGTGTGGTGTAATCTTGGACTACTATGTTTTTAGTATTAAATATGGACATACATGTGCATTATGGAGATTTAGCACCATAGATTTTTATAAGAAGGGAGAAGTTTTATTTAGGATGAACTAGTGAGGATTATTGGCCTACAATCCTGCAAAGTTGAGTAGGAATGTTCCAATCTCTTTAGGGGATTATTGCTGCTATTTATTTATAGTGTCATTAGTGAAGAGACTAGTTTCTCCTATTGGCTACTGCTGGAATTGGAGGAGGCGACGCCGAAGACTTAGGAGTGAAATACAAAGGCTTGCAAATTAAGAAAATTTGATTGTAGATTTTTCTCTAATGACGACATGTTGATTCATTACTATTTTTTCCATTACATATGTCTAGTTTGATGAGGTAGATATTTTCATGTTGCTTTGGCATTGTCGTGATAAAAAGAAAACATCATATAAGGGAAATGTTCTTTTTTTCTCTGCATCATAGTAAGAAGAGAGTACCAGCCCATCCCCAGCCTCCAAATAATGGAAATTGCAATAAAGATGGCTTGGATTATTTCTTACGAGGTTCATTACATATGTCATAGTGAAAGAGGAGTGGTAGGAGAAAAGAGAATTATAATGGCCCCAAAACACTCTCAATTTTTATACATTTCTAATAGTGCCTAACGCTAAGGAGGTTGACAAATATCCACCGATAACCATGTTGTATCGTTTATACTGGTTATCAGATAACACCCCTTCAAGATTATATTTTCCCTTCTGGTGGTGATGGTCTGTACTTAGTGGTGGAAAAAAGGGGAAATTTTGTGCGAATAGCTTCCAAAAAGGTTTATATACTCTTATTGCCACTAGTGAAGGTGCGAGGAAAAGAGGAGAGAATGTGAAAGGGCAAAAGGGTCTGTTAGTTAGGAGAATTATAGAAGAAAGTGACATATTTAAGATGGTGAAAATGATAATGTAGTGTCAATATATTCCTTCCATTATTTTTAGATTCAGCAAATGGGAATTTAAATTTCTTGCAATGACAGACGGCTAAACTGAATCTCAATGATGAGGATAAGTAAGTGAACACGAAACATTCTTTGAAGTGCTATGGACATGTTATTAGATGATGATAAAAATATGCCTCACATTATGATTATGCTATCCCTTGTGAAACGTGGAATAAGTGGCCATTATTCTAATTTACATACCATATTAAGGAAGTGATTGGGATATTATTTCAAGAAGGGATCATCAAGTGTTTGCTTGCTACAGAGATATTCACCATAGGCTTGAATATGTCTGTGAAAACTATTGTCTTCTTAAATTTTTGTAAATTTTATGAAGATAAATATAAATGAATACCCAGTGAAGAGTATGTACAAATGAGTTGTTGTGCTGGTCGCCATGGTATTGATGAATGTGGGATTTGCATCCTTATGGTGGATGAGAAGCTGGAACCATCTAGTGAGCACAAGCTCAACGTTATACACCATAAGAAGGAACTTATTAACAAATTTCAGTCAATTAAGCGAGCAATGAGAACTTCCATGCTACTGATGTTTAAAGATGAACTAAAATAAAGGAAAATGATCCTCATGCGAGTAGGATATGTTACGAGTGATGACATTATGCATTTGAATGGGGGAGGTGTCTTGTGTATCAATAGCGCAAATGCATTAACGTTGACTGAACTCATATTTAATAGGTTTAAAGGATATAAAGATGTAGCTTCTCTCTTATTTAGTGTGTTAATATAAGCTTCAGGGGCTCAGAATCCTCGTTAGGAACTCTAGTTTCTCTTTACATAATTGCAAGATATAACTCGGAGGGTTGCCAAAGTTCAACTGAGTGCAAGGCTCAGCTTAATGTGAAAAGTTTTGCGAATTCTTTCTAACATGATCTCATCGAGGCCATTTATGCATGGAAAAATGGGTTCAATTCTACGAGATAATGAAAATCACACAGTTATTTGAAGGAAGCTTAATTACTACAGAAGACTCAAGGAAGTTCTTTAACAACTAATACGAGAAAAAAATGTTCGGGAAATCGAGCTTGAAGCAAATTTGAAGATAAAGTTTCTAAGATCAAGAGGGATATTGACTTTGCATCATCACTTATAGTTGCACACTGCCATTAGATGCATTGTAGTGGATTTGTTTTTGGAAGAGAGAAATGATGATTGGTTGAAACAAGTTTTGTTATACGGGATACGATATTTTCGCCCTTGTAAAAAGTGTCACTAAAGAGGAGATTAATTTCAAGTGGATATCTACCTTGGGGAGTAGTTAGTAGGCAAACAATTTTACATGTATGGTAAAGGATAAAATAGAGATCGAGGGTGCATGCTAAATTAATATACGAGCACTATCTGCTTATGAAAAGAAATGTTTCCTTGGCATTGCTACAACATGTTGAATGTCATTAACAAGCACTTTTAATACATGCATTTTTGTTGTGCAATTCTCGGGCTCCTGTCTCGACATTTATATCATAGTTTAGTTTATATTCAACATCCATAGCAGAGCAGACAATCCCATAAATTCTCTTTATAGAGAAACTTTCCCTTTATATTCTAAAGGTAACCATAAAATATTTGTCTTAAAACACGAACCTTATGTTTTTGAGTTTTAGAACTACAAGGTTTAGTATCAATTGGCATAATCTCATCTAGGTTCCATTCTCATCTCTGGAATATATACTCACAACTGGAAATCCTTGGATTATACTCTATAATCGATATTATATGAAATTGTTGCAGTTTATCTGTCTCTTTAATTATAAGGGAGACCTTATCTCCTAATATTGTCACATTTGCTATTAGCATATTTGTTTTATTGGAGGCAATATTATGTCTGATCTCTGATCAATAATAAAAAAAATGTTTAACAAATTCCTACCTTAGTATCGACTATTATTTTGGATCATATTCTGACTTGAATAAAATGTGTGCTTGTCTTATTTGGTTAGCGTAATCTTCTCATATACTTATTCCATAAATATCATGGAAAAACTAAGTTCCAGATGCTGAAGTTTGTGATAGTTGAGGACAGTTTTGTATGATAAAGCTGCAGATTTGATTCAAGGCCTGCTATTGGCAAATGATTATGATTTGAACAAGATTTTTAGATACAGAAGTTGAAAAACTGCTAGTGGTTCATCTCTTTGTTTAGAATGATAAAATTTCCCTATTAATCAAATGAACATGTTACATGTTGACCTAATATTTATCATTTATAAATAGACATATATTTACATAAAAGTTATAAGTGGTGAAAGTAGGTATCAAACGTAGATAATTTACATAAAAGATTAAAACTAGACATGCCTACATTGCATGAAAACACAATAATAATGCATGATCTCATATATTGATAATTTCTACTTCATCTCATTTTTTGAAATTTTACATTTTTTCTCCTTTCATTCAATATAAAACGGGTTCTTTATCCCTAGGTACTAATTTTGATAGTAAAATGAAACATTAGAACCAACCCTTTACATTGGGCTTAAATCTAAGGAATTACATTTTGAACTCTTAATGAAACAAAATCCACAATAGGATGTCTATAACCACTATATTTCATACCAATGATGCGTATGTCAAGAACTTGTTAAACTCATTAATAGAATCTCTATTAATCTATGGTGAATATCACCTTGCCCTATCATCCATTGTAATATTTCATTTCATGCTTATGAATATAAAGAAATATATTACAATGGATGATAGATCAAGGTGTTATTTACCATAGATCAATAGAGATTCTATTAAGGAATCTATCAGGTTCTTGATATATTCCGTATTTTTGTAGAAATATTTCGTAATTTTCTTACTGTAAATATTAGGGTGATTTAGTGTAGGATTTTAATCATTCTGTGTGATTTGGAAACTTAGACCTCATAATATAAAAGTGGGAAGTAGAGTATAGGTTAGGAAAAAGAAACTAAAATCTATACCAATAGACACCATGCCTTCCACCATTTTATTTGATATATCATAAGTTAGTACTATGGTGAGATGTCTCTTATCAATTAGTATAAGGAGTCGTGGACTCTCATTCTTGATTAGTTTTTCTAATGTCTTATGGACACGATCATGTATTCATAACCCATTCCTAATGTCTAAACACATTAACACTGTGTCAGGAATTGATTATATTAACCTACAACTAGGGAGTGTACACAAATTACAATATAATCACTATGCTTAATTTAAAAATCCGAGGTATTGCAAATCATTGCAAGAAAATCATTATATTACATTATGCCTCATGTAATATCTAGGTGTTTAAATGCTTATTTTTTATGTACATCTCAACATACTTTAAGTGATTATCGCGAGAATGAGAAGTAATTTCATTTATTTTGATGTTTAAGTACCACTAAATAGTTGGTAAGTACATCTCAAAACTACTAATGCACCTGCTCATGAAAAGCACAACCTCGGTCCATCTATGTTAATTTTATATTTCTCTTTTCTTGAATTCTAATGCAATTTTAAATATTTTTCTTTCCTTTTTTTTAAATCTCTTTTGTTTTTTAATAGATGGATAAGTACAAAAGAAGAATTTGTTTAAACTTGATTTTGGCAAGGCTTCAATTTGTATTCAGTTACACTATGAATATAGTTTTTTCTCACTTAGTCTTTAACATCTATTCTTTAGGAGGCATGACTAATTACTAAGCCACTTTCTAATTTTCCAATGATATGAACAATGGATCCCTAAAATTGGAAAGTTATTCAAAGAACAAGTTAAAGTTGCACTTGAATTTGTTTACAAGACTGAATCTCATCAAGTAATATGAAGTTATACTTGATATTGCAGAGGTACACCGAAGTAACTTTCATCAAGGAGTGTGATTAAGGTGACTTAATTTCTTTAAAATTATCAATAGTGGTTTTGTTTCACTTTTTGAATTGTCATCTTTGATCTAATTGCGTTGCCAGTGGTAGATCCAGGAATTTTATATTTGGTGGAGCCAAATCATTAAGTAAACAAAATATAAATATAAATAAGTAAATCAAATGAATAAATAATCCTAAAAAATAACTACGTGGATCTTTATTAACATAAACACCATTAACACGGATAATTATAAAAAAAAATGACCCTAACTACATAGGAATTTTTTGCATCACAAATTTTGATCGGCGTTCCTTCATTTCATAAAAGTCATGTATAATGTCATCAACTTCAAAATCTCGGGCAATTTCTTTCTCGATATATGTAATAAAATAATTTTCAAGTAATCCTCCATCATGTTCCATAGCTTAGTCTTAACGAGACCCGTGGCCAAAAATGCACGTTCCGTTGTTGCGGTTGAAACGGGGAGAGTTAACACTAGGCAAATCAACCTATCAACAAGGGGATAAATTGTAGCTTTTCTTGTTTTCGCCAAAACATATCATAACTCAGAAATTGTGAACACCCTTTGCAGCTCAATATTTATATGAATGTCAAGCTCAAAATGCTCCAGTTGAGACCTCAAACACAAATTCTCTTGTTCATCGAAGTCATTACGATAGAATTTTTTTGCAAGTTTACAAATATCATCAATGTTGAATGACTTATAAGAATCATAAATGTCAAGTGTCGTGCTCATAATAAGTAACTCCATCACATCTTCTTTAAATTTATGATTCAATTCTTGTATTTGAGAGTCTATTCCAGCAATAAACACTTCAAATAAAAAATGATGCTCAATTGTAATGTCCCTTTACCGAGATCTACCTCTACCACCACTATAACGAGCACTCACATTAGGAATTTATATCTTAGGCTTTTCACAAAATGATTTCACTTTATCAAATAAAGGATCCCACCCATCTTCTCTCAACTTTTGCATAAGAGATTTTGTTGTTGATACCAAATGCATTGCATTCACTATATCTTGGGATTTACAATGTAAGGATTGGCAAAGATCATCATTAATACCCATGATCTATCTTATTATATGTAAGCTAAATATGAATTTAAAAGAAGTGATCAAATCATCATAACTTGTTCCATCAATAATAATATTTTGAAGACTGGACAAGTTGCATTAAACAAAGATATCAAGCTACGAAGAGATCCCAAATGAGAGCTCCATCGAGTATCTCTGGCCCGTTTTAAAGTGTTAATTTGATTTAAACCGTTACCAGACTCAACTTCTTCAATGGCAAGTTTTTTTGCAATATCTTTCGCTTGAGAAATTTTCAATTGAGCATTCCATTTATAAGAGGAACCAACTGCATTAATAATGAAGGGTAAATAATTAAAAAAATTGATGAACGGGAAAACCTCTCGCGAAGCAGCCACAAGTGCTAATTACAGACTGTGGTGACAATTATATTCAAAACAAATAGATAAGAAAAGCGCAACCACCAAGAAAAATAAAGAACATAAAATGCCAATCACACAACACAGTATGTATGTGGTTCAACAAGAATGCATATGTCCATGGTGGTGCAGTCACTATTATTTCTATATACTCCGAGGAGAATTTACAGAGAATACAGTGCGTGCCTCTTGCCCTAGGCTTAGGGTTTATTATATACATGTTTATCTTCGGGGAGTGGGGGTGTTGGATTCCCCCCACGTCCATCTTTCTCTCCTGGAATATTTCTATATGAGATTTTAGGAGAGGACTAAGCCATAACTGATTTTAGTTAAGGTGCTAAGGATCTGGACTTTGGGCCATTTTTATTAGGCTACTCGTTTGGGCCCATGATGGTAATTTCGGGTACCCACAATTGACCCTAAAGTTGTTGGGCCACAATTTGGGCTCAATAAATTTAAATGATTTGCCACAATGGCTCTTTTGTAAGTTGTGTAACTCTTCCCAAAGTTGAGAACTGATTTAGGCGGAAATTTCTTTGAGTCTTGTGCGCGATGATTGGGAGCATTTGAAAAGTTATTTGGAGCAGCGTTTGGTAGTTGTCGTTTCAAACATCTAAGTGTTCCTTCACCTTCTGCGAGTTTTAGCTGTTGTGCCCTCTTCTCCAGGTCTTCATTTTCTTCGCTTCCTATCTCCCTCGTCATCCGATCTTTTGAACTTGCATCGTCCAAGCCAAATTTTCATCTTGTAAGTCCCCTTTGCTCTCTCTTTGTGCTTTTTTTGTTGAGTTTTCTTTGAATTTGCAATTTAGGATTTATAAATGACAAAGTAGGTAATAGATCAGTGTCTGAGTTTAGGAAGTTTCATAACATCCCAGAATGGGTAGAGATTGAGTGCACCTCATTCCTTAAGAAAGTTAGAGAGATAGAGGGAGCTCATTGGATTCACGTCCTGCTGCTTTCCCAAGGGGGGATTACTTTTCCTCCAAATAATTTGTTCTAGCATTTCTTTAGTTATTTTAACATTGTCCCTCCACAGTGTTCGCCTAACGTTTGGAAGATAGTCAATGGTGTCCATAGAGTAAATCAACTTTATGGAACTAAATTAGGGCTCGCTGAAGTTTGTTTTTGTTATTCCTTCTCTCGAACGAGCTATGGTCTTCTTTACCTCAAGGCCAGGAGTCCTGACAGGGTGTTGGTAGTAAATTTACCTGATTCCCACAAGGACTACTGGTAAGATGGATTCCTTACTAGGAATTGGCAGTTCTCCCCTCAGACTGAGGGGGCGAGGTCTGATAAATTCAATGTTCCCTTTTATGGGGAAGATTACATAAGTAGTCTTCACTCTGCTCTTTCGATCTTTTTGTTAATGTGTGATTTTTTTGATACTTTCATGTTTTCTTTTCAGCGAGGATAAAGAACTTGGAACCTGACCTTAGCGAGGTTCGAGATGATTAAAGCTTGGAATATCAAGGAATCTCTGGTTAACGGTGAATATCCCCGGTCCGCTTATTTCCTGCTTGAGTACAATAACATTGGGTCCAATTTCATTGCGAGGCCTGTGGATAGCATTCCTGACTTAGATATTTCGAAAGAAGCTGCTGCTGATCCCATTCAGTTGGATGAGGAAGAGATCAGTTATGAAGGTGATATCATAGGGGGTGATGAAGATGATTTTGGTGAGGCGAGTACATCTAGTAGTTCTAGCGAGGAAATAGCTCCCCCCAGGAGGAACCTGATTCGAGATGATGATGAGGAGGATGATGTGCTTCTCGCTCAGCGGTCAAAGAAGAAAAAGGCCATTATTGGGAATATTTCCCCTAGTTCTTAGTCTTCTACTCACGATAAGGGGAAGAAGAGAAAAGAAGAAGAGCAGTTGAAAGAGAGAGAAAGAAAGTGAGAAAGGAGAAAAAAAAGGCTTAAGAGAAAAAGAAGGTTGAGGAGAGGAAGAGGGTAGAGAAGGAGAAGGAGAGAGAGGAAGAGAGGAGAAGAATGGAAGTGAGAATGAAGGCTGGGTAAACTCTAGTGCATGTGTCTGCGCTACCAGAGGGGGCCTCGGTTGCCATCTCTCCCCAACTGGCGCCAGCGCTGCTCGAAATGGCAGTCTTGCCAGCTGATCGCCAAAGGACAATGGGGACTGACCAGTTAGCCTTACAAGAGAGTCAGAGGCTATCCTTGGTAAGTCTATTTATTCTCTTTAACACTCGTAAAACTCTATTTGTTGCTTGCTTCTAATGCCTTCCTTTTACTTACAGTTCGTGACTGAATTCGCCGTACTCTATCACTCTCGCGACGAGCTGGTGAATAAAAGTGATGAGCTGGAGAAGCAGAACGCTTCTTTAAAAAGGAAAAGTTTCGAGCTCAAGGCCTACCTGAAGACTGCTGATGCTTCTTGGATGTCTTCTGATCTGGCCCTTGTTCAAGCCAATCGGTCGAGGGAGGAAGCGGTCAAAGAACTTAACGAACTGCGATAGGCTTATGATTTAGTCTGCTCGAGCAAGCTAGAGAAGGTGGAGGAGAATAAAGTACTGATGGGGAAGTTGAAGGAGAAAGAATCTGAGGCAGCTGCTTTGAAGGAGAGTTCTTAAAATGATGGTTGGGTCGCAGCGTATGAAGATGCCAATGTTCAGATTGGCTACATCATCCGATTGAACTTCAAAAAGGGATGGAGCAAGGCTCTTCTAGCTATTGGGTTGGATAATTACTCACCCCGAAATCATGAGCATGATCCAGGCCCAAATCTTATTGTAGATGAAGCCCCTATCCTAATCATTGAAAGTGTTTCCCCTGTCTCCTAGACTGTTTCTGCTGGTGTTCCTCCCTCTCAGGGAACAAAAGTTATCCCTTCTGAGGGAGATGCTCCTACTGCTACTGATAAGGGGAAGCAGCCAGCTTCTTCTGAACAAACCGAGGTCGCTAGCTAATCTACTCTTAGGAGTTCTCTGTATTTTTACTTTACTTCTACTTTTCTCGAACAAATCAATGTAATTGTACCCTTTTATTTCAATAAAGTGAGAGTTCTTTCCTTTCTATACATTGATTCTTCTGCATTTTTACTGCTTGTATGGTTTATAGTTGATTGATGTAGAAGAGTATATACTTGACACCTCTTAATTAGGAAGGACTCTTGGCCCTAACGTGAGTTCTCGAATTTGCTAGGCCTTCGTTAAGATATGTAAGTCCCTTAGGGAGAGGAATTAGAAGTTTAAGGACCAGTCTGAGCTCGTGGACAAACTAAAGGACAGGCTTCAAGAGATGGAGGAAGTTGGTGCCTCAGTCCAGAAAGAGGTGAATACTCTGAGAGCTAGGCTTCTAGATGCCTCTGAGATTAACCAGGTCGGAGAAATTCTTCAACAGGAGAATGAGGCTCTGAGGAGGGAGGTTTTGTGACTCAGGGAGCATGCACCGAGCATCACCCCTTGCGTATTACGAGGTTCCTCTTTGTCGACTATTCCATGATTGGCGTAGAGCTGAGCGGTGCTCCTCCAGCCTTACGAGACTCTATATCATTGGCTGCTCCACGAGCAGGTACACACATAGATGGTTCATCTAGGTAAATGGATGAGCTCCGAGAAGATGTTCATCAAGCATACATGATTACAGTTGGGCTTCAAAGGGATGTTACACGACTGAGACATATGTTCAAGAAAGGTCCTCGACGGGTGTGGGCTGATGGTTACGACCAAGGTTAGGCAGATGCTCCGACGAGGCTGACAGAGTTTGAAGAGTTATCTTTCATCAGGGGATGGTTGAGTGCTCTTAGGGAGCTGCAGGTCCCAAGGAACTCTGTACTCTGGTACCATCATGATATCTCCCCTTCATCGTTGAGGCCTAATCCCTTCAGGAAGGATGATCAGTGGATCCCTATTGACGCCATCCCCCGGCAGCTGTTGGAGTCAGATGCGAATGAGGTCGAGGAGGTTTTAGCTCCTCATCTGGATGATGGTCGAAGAGCACAAGTGGCTGATTATCTTGCTCAAAGGCCTTAGCCTCATTAGGATTTTACCAGTTGTAACTCTATATACACATGTAATTAAGTGATGTAATATTGATGTTTTGGGCGATCTCGCCGACTAAAGACGAGTTGTACATTCTTATTGTAATTGTGATGAAGTAACATAATATCTATATTTTGGGCGATCTTACCGACTAAACATGTGTTCTGTATTTTTTACGTCATTTATTCTTTGCTTAATAATCTTGGGCCTCTTGTAGACGAATAGATTAGTAAGTTTGCTTTGTTGAGCAAGTGTCCCTACAGTCTAGTATTCTTATGAGATACCATTTTTACCCACTTTACCTTTTAGGTCGTGTTGTCACACTTCCTTAAGCCTAAGTATCGCAATTGGCGAGGACACACCTAGTGTTGGATGTTCTATACGATCAGGGATTTGTTAACCAAACATTATTTGGTGACCAATTCAACTTAGCCAGACTGCCTAAGGATCTCCTGTAGGGCTTCATATATTGCCAGGGGCAATGCTAAGAGGTCGTTCGTACTTCATATTGAAAACCTGAGGAGGGTGATTTCCCTGCTATCGCGTACTGAGTAGTGTGCCTGTCACTTCGAAAGGGTGTGCAAGTTATAAAGTTCATGTATTAGTTAACTGACACTTCATAGAATGCAACTGCCAAACAACTTTTATTAATCACAAGTAAATGAGCTGCCAGTTTCATGAATCTGATAAAAGACGAAAGAAAAAACTTGAAATAGAATTTCTTAAGGTTGGATGCATCCATGTTGGGGGTATCTCTCTTCCCTCCAGCTTTTCTAAGTGATAGGCTCCTTGCAGATCATCTCTTATTATCTTGAATGGTCCTTCCCAGTTTGGTCCCAACTTGCCGTCTGATGGTTTTACTGCAATTCCAAGGACTTTCCTTAAGATATAGTCCCCAACTTGGAATGCCCTTGGATTGACCTTCTTATTATAGTTTTTTGCAAGTTGTTACTGATAGTTCGCTAGTTTCACTAAGGCAAGTTCTCTACGTTCGTCAGCTAGGTCGAGTTCAGTGAGCAATCCTGCATCATTCTGGCCCTAGTCGACAAGGGTGGACCTCATAGTTGGTAGTCCTGCCTCTAATGGGATGACCGCTTCCATTCCATACGTTAGTGAGAATGGGGTTTCCCCCATTGCCCGACGTGGGGTAGTGCGGTAAGCCAACGGAATATGTGGTAATTCGTTCACCCATGCGCCTTTAACTCGCTCTAATCATTTCTTTAACCCATCGATCACCACTTTGTTGGAAGCTTCAGCTTGACCGTTGCTCTGAGGATAGGCCACTGAGATGAAATGGTGCCTAATTCCGTGGTCATTGTAGAAACCCTAGAAAAAGTCGCTCTCGAACTTTGTTCCATTATCGGTGATGATGGTTCTGGGAATGCTAAAGTGGGTAATTATGTTTTTCCATATGAATCTCATCATATCTGCATCTCGGATGTTCGTTAGTGGTTCTGCCTTGATCCATTTGGTGAAGTAGTCAGTTACGACCAACAGATATTTGTGATTGCCGACACTGATAGGAAGAGGTCCCATGATGTCCATTCCCCATTGGGCGAATGGCCATAGGCTAGAAAATGATCTTAGGTCGCTGGCAGGTTGATGGACCATGGGAGCATGAAATTGGCATTTTTTGCATTTGCGAACATATACTGCAGAATCTCTTTGCATATATGGCCACCAGTAGCCTTCCTTCATTACTTGGAAAGCTAATGACCTTCCTCCAATATGGCCTCCACAGATTCCCTTGTGGAGTTCACGTAGAATTCGTTCAACATCCTTTGGTGAACACATTAAAGGCAAGGACCGAAGAACGATCTCTTATATAGCTTGCCCTCGGGAGATAAGTGAAAGCGAGCATCTTTGACTCTTATCAAGTGAGTAGTCTTCTTATCATTTGGAAGTGCGCCATCTTTCAAATAGTCCCTTAAGGGGTCCATCCAACTAGGTGCTGACTCAATCTCGTGCACATGCTCTACGCTTGGTAGCTTATTGCTATGGTTGATGCTCGGATGGGCGAGGAAGTCGATGGGGATCGTTCTTTTTAAGTCGAAATTATTTGTCGAACTCAGGGCTGCCAGGGCGTCAGCATGGTTATTCTGTCCTCTAGGAAACTACTGGGCACCGACTTTCTCGAAGCTGGCCATTACCCTCTTTGCCAAGTTGAGGTAGGCTGTCATTCTTTCATCCTTTGCATTGTAGTCCCCACTTATCTGATTGAAGACTAATTCTGAGTCTCCGAACACCTGTAACTGCCTTGCCCTCAAAGTGTGTGCCTTCTGGACGCCGGCTATCAAAGCCTCATACTCTGCCTCATTATTGGAGGCTTCAAATCCAAGACTGATTCCCTGTTCAAGGATTGTATCTTCTGGAGTGACAAGCACAATGCCTACTCCTTCCCCCTTTGAGTTGGAGGCTCCATCAATAAATAATTTCCAGACTCCCTTCGTTGTGTGATTCTCTCTTTGCTTCATGGGTTGAAGTTGGTCGAGAGGATTCTTGCCTGTGAATTCAACTATGAAATCAGTGAGGACTTATGCTTTGACTGCATTCCTTGGTTGAAATTGGATGTCAAATCGTTCGAGCTCAACCGACGATTTAGTCAGTCTGCCCGATAAATTCTTTTTCCTCAGGATTGCTTTAAGGGGGTGAGATGTAAGGACGATGATGGTGTGAGCTTCGAAGTAGTGCTTTAACTTCCTCGAAGCTACTACAAGTGCAAAGGTGAGCTTCTCTAGTGGTAGGTACCGCTGCTCAGCTTCTAATAAGGTCTTTCTCGCATATAAACGGGGTGCTGGATTCCTGCTTTTTCGCACACCAGTGCAGAACTGACGGCGTGGTTGGAAACGGCGAGGTATAAGTACAAGGAATCTCTTTCTTGAGGTATGACGAGCAGGGGTGGTGAGATAAGGTAAGCCTTGAGCTCGTCCAATGCTTGTGAGAAATCTTAATTCCGTTCTACTGTCTTGTTTCCCTTCAAGACCTGTAAGAATGGCTTGCACTTCTCGAAGGACTTTGAGATGAAATGGTTCAAGGCAGCGAGCATGCCGGTGAGCTTCTGTACGTATCGTATTGTGTGAGGGTGCTGTACCCTGTTGGTTGCATCGATCTGGTCTGAATTAGCCTCGATACCTCTTTTACTGACCAAGTACCCAATAAATTTTCCTGATTGGACACCGAAAGGACACTTGCTCGCGTTAAGCTTCATTCGGTATTTCCTGAGGATTTCAAAGGTTCTCGATAGGTCTGAGAGGTGGTCTTCTTTGTTCCTGCTCTTGATGATTATATCGTCGATGTAGACTTCCTTAGTGTCTCCCATTTGGTCTTTGAACATCTTAGTGACCAGCAGCTTGTAGGTTGCCCCTGTATTTTTTAGCCCGAAGGGCATGACTTTGTACCAGAATAATCTGATGATGGTGATGAATGGTATCTTGTCCTAGTCTAGTGTGTACAGAGGGATCTGATAATACCTCGAATATGCGTCCAGAAAACTCATTCTCTCATGAGCTGTTTTGGCGTCCACTAATTGGTCAATTTTTGGGAGAGGGAAACTATCCTTAGGGCATGCCCTCTTAAGGTCGGTGAAATCAATGCAGACTCTCCATTTTCCATTACTCTTCTAAACTACTACTCGGTTGGATAACCATTTAGGGAATTGAACTTCTCGAATGGATCCCGCGTCCAGCAGTTTTTTAACTTCTTTTTCTACGGCTTTGGCCTTCTATGGTGCAGTTTGCCGTGCCTTCTGCGTGATAGTTTTGAAAGTGGGGTCGACGTGCAACGAATGACAAACCACACTGGGATCAATCCCAGGCATCTCGTATGGTTCTCATGTGAAAATGTCCACCTTGCTTCTTAATAAAATTGTCAATTCCTTCTTTTCCTGATCTGTGAGAGAAGCTCCAATCAAGAAAATTTTGTCTTTCTCGCTACCACCAGCTGTAACTTCCTCCAAGTTTTTGATGACCCGTTTAGAGGGGAAGATCCTGGTCTCTTTCACTCTGGGTCTTTCGTACTTTAACTGCTATTTCGAAGGTATCAGACCTTCTTGTTCCTCGACTTTCTCTCTAGGCTTTTCGACCTTCTTCTCTGGTCTTGGGCGGATGGACGCTACGAAGCACCTTCTTGCCATCGCTTGATCGCTATGGATCTCCATTACTCCTCACTCGGTCATATATTTGAGTTTCTGATGGTAGGTCGAGGAGATTGCCTTCATCGCATGTAGCCACCCTCTTCCGAGGATAGCTTGGTATGGCGAGTCAATGTTGACTACCAAAAACTCAATCATCTTGGAGACATTCCCTTCCCTTACTGGCAGCAGGATCTTTCCTAATGGAATAGTCACTTTTCCAGCGAAGCTAACTAGAGGGATAGTGGCTTCTTTTAGGTCAGTGATGCTTAACTTCAATTTCCTGAACAGGTCAAGATACTTTACCTCGGATGAGCTTCCTTGATCGACGAGAAACTTTTCGATGTCGTACTTGACTATCCTAAGCATAATGATCAAGGCATCATGATGTGGGGTTCTCACTCCCACTAGATCTTCATCTGTGAACACGATATGTTTGCTATAGTCGATGTCATTTGCTCATCGACGCTTTCCTGATTGTGTCTTTGCTGGATCGATCTGAAAATCTTGCATCACTGTTATAAGTTTTTTTACTTCCATCCGAGCCGAATTTCCTTGAATCTTCTTCATATCGGATGCCCCATGAATTACGGTGAATTCATGTCCAGCATCATCCTCGAGTATGTTGTCAGGTCTTGCTTCTCCATTGGCAGTGATTTTCTCTGCCTTCTTCTCCACAAACTCATTCAGGTGCCCAGACTAAGCCAGTTCTTCGAGGTGATAATTAAGAGCTTTGCAGTGCTCAGTCTTATGTCCTACCTCTTTATGAAAACATTATCTCAGCACATTGTTTCTCTTCGAGGGATCTCCTCCCATCTTTCTAGTCCACTTAACAAATGGCTCATCTTTGATCTCCGCCAGGATCTTGTAGATTGGTTCTTTGAAGACAGTGTTTACTGCCTGAAATGCATTCGAAGCATCAGTCTTGCCTCCGTTCTTGGAAACATTCTTACCCCTATTATTGCCTCCTTTCCTCTGGTTCTTAACTTATCATTTCCTAGTTCGAACGTTCTCCCATGTATTGAGGCGTGTCACATCCTCCACCTTGGCGTACTTCTCGATGCGGGCTATTAGGTCATCAATGGTTATGGCCTCCTTATTCGTCAAGGGTTGGTGCAGAAGGCAGGAGTTTGGTAGGCCGATCTTGAAAGAGTCCACTATTACTTTCTCTGAGCAGTCCTCGACCTCGTTGAACAATTCCTAGTACCGCTTTGCGTAGTCCCAGAGGCTCTCCTGTGACATCTTCTTCATTGTTAGCAAAGTATCCATCCTCTTAGGATGGGAGCTACTGGTGATGAAGCGAGCTATGAAGCGTTCGGCAAGGGACTCAAAGCTTCTGATGGACCTGTAAGGGAGCCTCTCGAACCACTTATGCGCCACATCATGCAGACTAAAGGGGAAAAGGCATCCCGGTGGTTCCAGGAGTCATGGCTTGCCTGTACTGCCTAACGTGATCAATACGATAAGTTTTTCCATCATAGATCTTGAATCTCAAAATAGCAAATTTCTTGGGGGTTACTCTTCTTCTATCTCCCTTAAGAAAGGGGATTTCATCTGAGTTTTGAGACCTCGTCTAGTGAGCTCCCTAGTCAATTTTGCACTATGATGCGTTGGGTGTTGGTCCATCTCCCTTCGGACCAAATTTCGTATGTTCTCATTGCTGCGTGTTGGGCTCCTGTAATGGCTATCTAGTCACAGTTGCTCGAGCAGATCGTCATTCGACTCGTGTCCCTCAACTCTTTGGGATCCGCATCTAGGGCTCCTTCCTCGACTGCGAGACTTGCTCGCCTGAGGGCTAGGAGTGCGGTATAGATGTCTCCTGGATCTACGATGGAGTTCTCTCTCCATCATTTCTAACCATCTTTTGAGGCGAGCATTCTCAGCCTCTTGCTTGTGAGCAGACTCTCCTTGCTCTTGGAGTCTTGCCTCATAGCCATCGATCAATCTGAATATTTGTGTGGACTTCGCTGGTCCCTGACTTTCTTTCGAGGCTTGTAGCTCTGGGCGAGCCCTCTAATTTGAACGACGAACTTCGGATCTGATCCTGTGAGGAGCAGGCTACTCTTGAATATCTCCTGCTTGAGGGGCGTTATTACTGTGACTAGACATTCTGGATTCCTTATTGGTGAGGGATTTCTCAAGGAAGACTAATGTTTCCCAGAGACGGTGCCAATTGTGGTGACAATTATATTCAACACAAATAGATAAGAAAAGCGCAATCACCAAGGAAAATAAATAATATAAAATGTCAATCACACAACATAGTATGTACATGGTTCAGCAAGAATGCCTACGTCTATGGTGGTGCAGTCAGTATTATTTCTATATACTCCAGGGAGCGTTTATAGAGAATACAGTGCGTGCCTCTTGCCCCAGTCTTAAGGTTTATTATATACATTTTTATCTTCGGGGAGTGGGGGTGTTGGACTCCCCCACGTCCATATTTCTCTCATGGAATATCTCTATACGAGATTTTAGGAGAGTACTAAGCAATAACTGATTTTAGTTAAGGTTCTAGGGATCATGACTTTGGGATATTTTTATTAGGCTACTCGTCTAGGCCCATGATGGTAATTCTGGGTACCCACACAGACGATGAGCAAGACAATGAATATAGTATGCAAAAGGGAACTCATTTAAAAAAGGGCTTGCAACTCATTCCATTCTCCACGCATATTACTAGCACCATAATATCCTTGACCTTGCATATTCTGTATACTAAGATTATTATTAGAAAGGACAAGTGATATTTCTTTCTTCAAAGTAAATTACATGGTATCACCTACATGAATCAAATCAAAAAATTATTCCTGTATAAATCCATCTTTATCGACAAATCTGAGAACAATGGGCATTTGCTCCCTTTTTGCTTCATCTCGGGACTCTTCCACAATAATACAAAATTTAACATCATTAATTTCTTCCCGAATGACCTCCCGAATTTTCCTTGCATTAGATTTGTAAATTTTCTTTTTGAATCGTTTGACAAATGTATATATCATTTTGAGGAGCTCAATCTAAGACCACTGCAGCAACCTCCTCACTATAGGATGCCAAAACTTTTATCAATTTAATAAAATTTCCCCAATTTATCGACTCTGGCCGTTCATCATGGCCTCTAAAAGCACAAGCTTGAAATGTGAGACATTTAACTACATCTATTAAAGTCTTTAATTTCAATCTATTGTTTTTCACAATTTCAAAAGATTGTTTTTTAAAAATCTTCTCAATATGTTGCGATTGGTTAATGAGATCATGTAAACACTCCATAGCATTATTGTGCAACGAATTTGCATCTTTAACAATATGATTTAAAAGAGCACAATTGACACCACAATTAACTTTATTCCATGAGCGAAATCCCTCCACCGTGAATGCTTTAGACCCTGGGCGACCCGATGGTTTGGTAAAAAGAAAGTAAGCAAGACAATAAATCCCATCAGTAGTTGGAGAATATTCCAACCAATTTGGAAACATTTTAAACCAAGAATATTTAAATCGATAAGGATGTTTATCTTCATTAAATGGGTATTAGGAAAGAAGATGTTGTTATGTACCGGTTTTAATGTAAGCTCGTCGAAGTTCATCACGTTATTTATATGGATACTCCCATATTTGTTGGCGTAATCCAGGATCACGTTCGAAAAAATTTGGATCTTTTTCAATCGAGCTGATATTGGAAACCTTGGAGGGTTGTTGTTCATCTTCGACATTAGAGGCAGATTGTTCATTAGAAATCGGTGCACTAACATTTAACTTTCAACACCAACTTTCTTGAAAAATGCATCAATAGTTGTTCTCTTGACCATGACTAACTATCAAAAATTTTAAAACAAAAAGAAATGATTTTAAACTAAAACTACATAAATGATGATTTTAAAATTAAAACTTAAATCCTATATTCAAAATATTTAATTTAATAAAATCCCCATGTATAGATGTGTAATTCTTAGAATAACAAACAATATCACATATATGAAATTATATTAAAACACTGTTTAATGTTGCAATTTCAATTTTAATTTCCACTCTCTAACTAAGATTACCAAGACTATTACAATTTCAATTTTAAAATTTTCTAATACTCTTTTTCAAACCATACCATACTCCAGCGAATAGTCATTGTAAAATAACATAAAAGAAAAGCATGGGATGGGACTTGACAAATAACTACAAAAGATAGCCATCGGATTGTCCCAACTTTGTATTTTATAAACTGTTACAATATAATTTTTGTTATATTGAATTGTAACTAACAAAAAAAGGAGAAGAAGAAAAAGTACCTCGTAAAACCAACTCAAATTTGTTGCTTTCCCACAGTGGTTAAATTTTGGTGTTGATTGGTTTCTTTGAATTTGGGATTTTGCAGCAGCCTAGTAGGTTGTTTATCTTTTGAATTTATTTCGTTGGTAAAAGTTAAAAGCGACAGCCATTCTATTGAGTTTTCTTGTTATATATTAATCTAAACCTTAAAATGTCTTCTTTGTCCTTTGGTTGAGTTGTAGCAAAAACAGACGTGACTTTTGAAGGGGCCAAACCATATTAAAAAATATATAACACCTATAAAAAAAAATTGTTGCTACAGAAAGTTTGAAAATATTTGCATGGGCCAAGCCCCCCCCCCCTCCATCCGCCTCTATGCGTTTCTATTTTCATGCATTTTATATTCCATATTCTTCTTTCCCTTTTATGCTTATTCTTCCTCAACATTCAAATAGTTATGCACTACCAAATTCAGAGACATGATAACCTAGTCTTCTAAGTGGTTAGTCATTCTTTTTTAGGGTAAGCATAAACTAAGTTGTCCATTTAATACTTATATATTGTGCCTTTAGATCTTCTTAGTCATTTTTAAGGTAAAATGGTAATCAAATAGCATGTCCCCTATTAAAAATTGTGTTTTTTTATTGAAAATAATAATGGTACGTCATTTTCTTCACATTTATCAATCATAACTTGTGATTAACTGTCATTTCTTTTGTTCACTTTGTGCGGGCTTGAAAACATGTCATTATCGATGACATACACTCGCAGACAATGCTCTTATTTGGTGTTTGAATAAAGGTATTAGTAGGCCAACTTCTTAAAATGTTTAATTTATACTTATCCTTTATCGAATGAGGCCTCATGTTGTCTTCAAGGTTCTTGATTATTTTGTTTTTAATTTATTAATTTATTTTGTGCATGAGGATTACTATGATTGACGTTCTTTATAAGGTATTTTCTTTCTACCCTGCGTATTATGATGATATTTATGTGTTTAGTAAGGTGGATGTGGTACAATGGTAGCTATTGAGACCTCTCATTAGAGCTTCAGATCCTCAACGTTGAACGCCGAGTAAGTTTTTTATACACCGATTTTCAAACAACATCGACTTGAAAAGAATTCAATTGTCACATTTATGAAACCATAGGATTTTTTTTCTATTTTTAATCTCTCTTTATCTAATTTTATTCTTAGTGAGGTTAATTTTCTACATTCCGATGGTTTAAATATTAAGGCTTTTCCTCCCCACCCCACTCCAGTTGATACTGTGTTATTTATCGATTTTTTATACACCGATTTTCAAACAACATCGACTTGAAAACAATTCAATTGTCACAATTATGAAATTGTAGGATTTTTTTCTATTTTTAATCTCTCTTTATCTAATTTTATGCTTGGTGAGGTTAATTTTCTACATTTCGATGGTTTGAATATTAAGTTTTTTCCTCCCCACCCCCACCCCAGTTGAAACTGTGTTATTTATCGAGGTTGAACGGGTCTATTGTATTATTGTTTAATTATCCAAAGCTCAAACTATTGTAAGTTTGCGTATTAGTGGAAAACAGTGTACTCAACTCTACAAATCCTTTTTTCAATTATTTTCGATCGGCAACATGAATCCTAATATTTCATTTTCCCACAATATCCCCATGATATCATATCATTATTTATAATATCCCACCATGTAAATTTGGGTCAACCTCTACCCATATCGTTACCATCAATACTAACTAAATCATTATTTCTTACGAAGCATAAATTGATTTACGTTTAACGTGTTCAAACAAACCAACACTAATTTTCTCTCAAATTATCCTGTATATGAGCTACTTGTACCGTTTTACGAATTTATTCATTTCCAATTTATTAGTGTAGAACAGTGAAATACCCATAATTAGACTAAAATCATTTTTACAAGTTAAAAAGGGTAGAGACAGAAAGAGGGGGAGGGGATTTTTTTTATAATAGGTCGTTAATTGTCACAGACTTGAATAGGTAGTGCCTTGATTACCAATAGATATTTTTTGGGTGCTGTTATAGACACGAATAAATACTTTAAAATTGCAAATTGATCCTAAATTTTTTATAAGATTGAATATCTTCACCACTATTTTAGTTAGTATTTATGGTTTTCGATTTGTACTATCTTTTGGGATGTCATACATTGTTGTCATAGGGAGAGGGTAATTTGTTGGAAGTTATATTGTTGTTAGATGTTATTCAATTTATATTGCCATTTGGGATATCTCCCAATGCATAACAATATATATATATATACTCACTGACTTAGTGCTTCTTTTCCTCACTCACCCTGAAAGTAAAAGTGGGTATGTTCATGTTTTCTTAATTGGTAAGTGTATATCTTTAGTGGTTCAATGCAAGTTCGGCCATGAAGTGTCCATTCCTTATCACATATAAATATAAGGATAATCCATACATACTTTCATGGAAGGGAATAATAATGATGTGAGGATTCTTTTCCTTTTATACAAATATGTTGGGTTTACTATGATTATCAATCTTTGGTCAATATAATCTTCTATTTTCATCAATTTCACATATTTACATGCTGAACTTTTTTGATGCAGGGGAAACTTTGATATTACTATAAGTCCTTAGAAGTGTCATGGTTCAATAAATGGGCTTGAAGAAGCTCTAGAGTTTATTTTTGGATTATACCGACAGCAGAAACACCATTTATAAAAATGGTCATAACGCCCTCCTTAAAAGTCCAAATGACATGATTCAAATCTCATTGGAAATCTAACGTATATACCTTTCAATTGGTATATGTCTCACCTTCTAATTCAATGTACACAGAGAGTGGCATGCATTTTAAGTGACGCCTAACTTATTGGCTAAATAGTTTGGTCTCCAAGGGTCTAGTCTTTTAGTTTTCTAACTTCTAGTTTATTCAATGTTCTGTTTAATATATCTTATCACCCATTGCTGGGGAGTTGTTCCAAGCACCTATATAATGGCTGAGGATGTATGAAACAAGGATAATTTGATTTGAGATTATAAACAGACTTTTTTATAAGAAGCGAAGTTTTCTTGTTTTGCTCTTAACCTTTTGGTGGATTCCAATTAAGGACGAGTGTTGCTCCCTCTCTTCAGTGGATTCCTTAGAGTTTGAGTGGGTTACCTTAGTTAACACTTGTGTTATATATTTATCTTTCATTATCCTTAGAGTTTGAGTGGGTTACCTTAGTTAACACTTGTGTTATGTATTTCTCTTTCATTATCCAATTTTAGATTGGTATCAGAGACCTGGTTTTGATGGCCAATAACTATCATCATGGCCCGAATGTTGGTGCACCAGTATGCGAAAGAGACTTACCTGACATTGAACTAGATGAATTTAGGGGACAGGTGAAAAACTCCAACAGCGTTTAGTATGCCTTGAATCTCAGGAATGTGATGGACGCAGTAGTTATAATGAATTTCCACATCATGAAGAGGAAATTAACCCCATTTATAATGCTCATGACCACGCATCAGAAGAAGAGGTTCCTTTGAAATGTATATGTGGAAAGAACCAACCATATCACTGTGATTATATAAAAGTTAGGGTCCAAGAATTTGATGGTCAAATCTAAAGTGATGAATTCATTGTGAAAACGATCGGAATCCCCGGATTTTACAAAAAGCAAATTAAAATGTAATTTCCTTTTAAATAGATGCGGAAGCGTTGAGATGGTTTCAACAAAATAACAAGGCCGGGTTTTAATATCTTCAAAACGAATTAAAACAAAATTCAAGTCCTAGAATTTGCCTAAGTCATGATTAACAATTATATCCAAAGTTAGGCGAAACCAATTTTAGCAAGTGACATGAATAAACCAAATTTTACCCAATATTAAATTAAAAATCCCAATTTCATTTAGTGTGATTGTAAAACCAAATTTTATCTTGAAATTAATCTAGCATGCGTTCTAAGTGATATAGAGCAAGATAAAATCAACAGTCACACAACACCGCGATGTACGAGGAAAAACCCACTAACGGGAAAAAACCTCGGGACGGCCCTAGCCTCAAATCCACTAAAAACGGTATTACAAAATACAAGACAAAAGACTTACTTCCTAAACTCGAACCCTCTCAAGCCGTGATGCTCCTTCTTGTATCAACCTACAATTAGCGGATAACCAACGGAGCTCCACCGTGGTCTCGGAATACACCGATAGGACTTTGTATGGTCACCGTCACCCAAACATGGAGCCTTTCTCCTTGTGGGTAGAATCTCAACAAAGGTCTTCTTTGTGATGGGGTGTAGAAGCAAACCCGAAACGTCTCTTGAATTCGGTAGAGAAAACCGGTGCCAAATAACTCCAAGTAAGGATATGTATATATAGAACTTGGAATAAACAAGAATGGGTGTAAACTAAGTGTTTAAAGAATTTTCTTTAAGTTGAAGAACACTTAAAACATGAACATTTTCCTTTTTAAAATTATCTCTCAAACTCTTTCTAGGAGATGTATTAGGATGGAAAAGTTGTCTTGGAAAATGTGTTTCCCGCACATAATAATGCATGAAAAAGTTGGTTGAAAACCAAGTGGCGAAGTGGGGAAAAAACTGTCAAAAACTGCTGAAAACCGTTCCCGCCTGACGTCTCGTTCGAACGAACTTGACTCTCGTTCTAACGAGACTTCTAACGAGCGACCAGCCTGGGCTCATTAGAATCTCGTTAGATATCTCGTTAGAACGAAAACTCGTTCGAACGACTGACCAGATTAGGGTCATTGGCAAACTCGTTCGAACGAACCTGGTTCGAACGACAAAACTCGTTCGAACGAAATCTGGTTCGAACGAAAAAACTCGTTCGAACGACATTTCTAACGAACGTCCAGAAAGTTTGTAAAATGTGATTTTAGCCCAGAAACTTTTATAAACTTTTATATACTTATTTTTTTTAAGTTTCGAATTGATTCTTTCTGAAAAGTAAAATGCAGTTTTTATTAACCTAACACCCAATACATATTGTTCCAAGCTCCTATATACATATAATTACATTCATACCTTGGGAGCATGGAACTAAGTTGATGACGTACAAACGAGGCACATAAACTACGGCATGTTGATGATGCTTTATACTCTTTGCCGTTACGTCTTCAACAAACACTTCATAGGTCTTGAATATTACAATTAAATAAAATCCTATGAATAAATGTTTTTGTCCGGAATTGAGCCAAAACTATAAGAGGACTCAATTGGAAATTTGTGTCCTTACACATTGATTGGATCAACATCGTGGAGAGAATTTTTTACTACTATGAAATTCTATAAATAAAAAAAGTGAAATTAGTTTCCATAAAGTTGAAGAGGCATACCTCAACTTGGTGGGAACACTTAAAGAAGCAACGTGAATGTGAAGGTAAAAGAATAATTGTAACTTGGAAGAAGATGAAAAAGGAGTTAAAAATATTTTTTCCTAGTCATTACGTACAAGATGCTTTTCTTAAGTTTCACAATTTCAAAAAAAAAATTTGTCCGTGGAGGAGTATTCAAGACTACTTGATCATATCATGATGCGATGTGTCTTATTCGAGTCAGAGGATCAAATAATTGCTCATTATCTTAGTGGTTTAAGGACTCATTTTTTAAATGTTGTTCAATTGCAACCATATTGAACTTATAATGACGTGTTCATTTGTCTCTAAAGGTGGATAAGCAACTCAAGGAGAAAAGTAGTGTTCGAAGTTAGAGTCGTGATGGAGGTTATAATCAGGGAGTACTTCTATTTCCAAGCCTTCGAAGACATCTTTCAAGCTACCTTCGAAGAATGATATAAAGGGCAAATCAATTCAGCAAGGATCTTCAAATTGAAATTATCACCGTTATTTAAATGTCACGACTTTGGGCATATTGCATCTGAATATCCAAATCAAAAGATTGTTTCATTAGTGGAGGTGGACGTCAATGAAGATGTGGAAAAAAATTATAGTGATGAAGATGAAATTGAGGGTGAAGTTTTATATGATGAGCAAGGAGAATCACTTATTGTTTGAAGAAGCTTAAATGCAACCCATGTGGAGGAGGATCAATGACTTTAAAATATTAATTTTCACACCTATTGCACTTCTTATAGAGGAAAATGAACAGAGGTTTGAAGTCCCACCTAACTTACAACCTTTGCTCGATAAATTTTATGATGTGGTGCTAAAGGAAATTTCATCCCGCCTTTTATTGATGAGAGTCAACACTGTATTGCTCTTTTCCCATGTTCTATACTTCCAGTAGCCTACCGAATATATCCTAAAAAATATGAAGACCATTAAAAGCAAATCAATGATTTTTTGGAGAAAGGTTTGATTATAGAGAACATGAGTTCGTGTGTTATCTCGACATTACTTGTTACTAAGAAAGATGGATCTTAAAAGATGTGTGTTGATAGTGGGGCGATGAATAAAATTACCATTAAGTATCATTTTCCTATTCCTCGACTCGATGAGACCAACTTTGTGGGGATGTAATCTTTTCAAAAATTAATCTTCGAAGTGGGTATCATCAAATTTGCATAAGGCCAGGAGATGAATGGAAAACTTCTTTCAAGACAAGGGATGACTTATTTGAATGGATAGTGATGCCATTTGGTCTTTCTAATGCTTCTTGCACATTTACGCGTCTTATGAATCACATATTCAAGCCTTATATTGGTAAGTTTATTGTGGTTTACTTTGATGACATTCTTATATCTAACAAAGAGAAAAATCAACATTTTGAGCATATTCAAAAGGTTTTTGATGTATTGAGTGAGTAGAAATTAAATTGAAGAAGTGTGACTTCTTGAAAAATAGTTTAGTATTCTTGGGTTATGTTGTCTCAAGTGATGGTGTGAAGGTTGATCCAAACAAAGTGGAGGAAATTATTGTTGGTATTAAATTATTTATGCCAAACTTCTTGTTTGGGTGATAATTTTTCAAACTATATCACACCCATGCGTACATTCTCTCAAAGATAAGAACTAATAAAGAGAACAAGTATTTTCAGAGATAAAATGTTTTTCTTCTCTTGTTATTGCTTATATCAAACAACAAGCTTATAACTCTATTTATAGAGTTACAAAACACACACAATCACACATTAAGTGGAACAACTAAAATAACATAATTAATTGTAACACCCCGCCCGCCCGGGGAGAGCAAATGGAGCGCTAGTGTGATAAAATAAATCCAAATCCACAAGTGACAAGTGACAAGGTATAGAGCATCTAAATAAACTCACAATAATATAAATCCACTAATCTCAATCTCTTAAATTACAACAAGTCTCTCGAATTAAAATTACAACTATCTAACTCGAATAAAAATACAAATCTACAAAGCTCTATACATCAAAATAATACAAATATTTCCCAAACAATCCTCGCTAAAATCAATCTCCATAGCGCCCCAAAATTCGCGCTAACCTTCCACTAAAAGAAAATATGGGGAAGTACACAATACGACATGAAAGATGCTCAACAAATACGGATTAGCAACGAATAAAACGTAACAACACGGGTACGAATATTCAAATCAAAATGCAAATCTCAAAGCATTTATCAATATAATTTCTCAACAACACTTTAACCGGGTCACCAGGCCTCACCACATTCGTATATGCTTTATCAAGCCATAGCTCGGGAAACAGGAATTTTGGCGGGTGCCCAACATCCGTGCCATATTAAAATCTCATGACAACGTGCTCATCAACAATATAATGATACCACATGAATCAAAATAATTTCAAAAATTATTTTCCAGATTTCAATGAATTTAACAATTCAAATATGAGTTCAATTAACAAGAATTCAAAGAGAATGACACTCGCGAGATTTAAGGAGCATATTGTGTAAAACCCCATACCTCAAACCATGATGAGAAACCAATGATCACATCCTCAAGATCAACACAAAATATCTACAAAATCTCCTCCAAGAACCTCCAACAAAATAGCCCCAAGAACACCTCTAATCTAAGGTTGGAACTCACAAATCTCAAGGGTCAATGTGTATATAAAAAGAAGAGAAATATAAAATATATTTGCTGCCAAAATTTGTGCCAAAAGTATGTTAAAAGGCTTGCCCACGACTTCCTTTTATAATGCAAAGAAATGAAAAGTTGGAATCCAAAAGACTCCTTTAAATAAGGCAAAGAAATGAAGAGTTGGAAGTTAAAACAACTCCAAGAGTTAAAAACATTTAAAAATCATTTTAAAATCCGTTTTAACTCCGTTTTCGAAACCGTTTGAAATTCTCGCCTTTAAAAATAATAATCAACATATTTGAGCAATAAAAATAATTTTATCAAAAACTTTATTTTCCTCCATTTTCCAAAAATTAATTAAAATAGCCCAAAATTACGCGGGTTGTTACATTAATCTAACCCATTAGAAAAAGAAATGGAGGAAATGAATTAACACCTAAACCACTTAAAGAAAGAAATATTAAAAATCATGAAAGTGGTCTTTGTGGATTATCACTTCACATAGTGCTTATGTAGTGCATAGTCAGGCTTACCACTAATTATCATAGTGCAAGAGACACTTGATTTGTGTTTATTCCAACATTCACCCCTCAAATCAAGAGTCCTTCATCCCAAGCATTACACATAGCTTTCTGAAATAATCAATCGGGAGAGGGTTCATAGGGATATCTATTATCTGCTCCCTTGTGTGATAATACACAAGTTCAATTGTCTTTTACTTCACATGATGCCTTAGAAAATGTAACCTAATGTCAATATGCTTGCTCCTTCCATGTTGTAATAGATTCTTTGCAAGCTTGATTGCAGACTTATTATCCACATGAATCACTGTATATTCTTTTTATAAGCGATTTAATGACTTCAACATATTTCTCAACTGAATACCTTTACAAACAATTGAACAAGTTATCTCATACTCAGCTTCACATGATGATAATTTTGTAATTGTATGTCTATTCGGTGGCCAAGATAAAGTTGTTGAACCAAGGTAGAACATGTACCCTGTAGTGCTTTTAACCTCATCTCGATAACCTCCCCAATCACTATCTAAATACCTTACTAGATTTTCATCTTCTCCATAAGCATAAAAAAGTTCAGGGTTAAGAGCACCTTTATTATACCTTAGTATGCTCTTATTAGCTAGACGATGAGATTCTCTTTGTGTTTCCATGTAACGACACACAAGTCCAACTACATATAAAATTCCAAGTCTTATCATTGTCAAGTACCTCAAGCTTCCAACTATACTTTTGATCAAAGTAAAGTTAACAAACTATCCTTCTCCTTCTTTTGATAGTTTGAGTCCTATAGTGTAAGGACCTAAAACATGATTAGGAAGGTTAATTACATGATTAAGTATAAGTTATTAGTTATTATTTATAAATTGTTTATGTGTGTTAAACATGTTAATTATCATGTTTAGGGGATGCATGCTCCTGCGATATATATGTGGTTTATATTAGATGCTAATCGAGCCTATGATCGGGGATAATATGTTTAGAGCATATGACTAGTATGTGGTTAAATGAGACATAAAATATGTTTCTAATGCATGATTATGTTTATAAAAGTAAATTAGGGTGTTGATGCGAAATTGGCAATGTTTGGTCGCAAAATGTGAAAGTTTTGAGATTTTCGGTAAATTGCTACTTTCCTGTTCGAAGCCCAAATTAGGAGTACTAGTTTATGACTTTGGGAAAACAAAAATTGTGAAAGTTGTAGATGTATAAGTTATATACGCGTAGACACAAGTTGTTACCAAAGCAATGTATATATGTATTGTGAAAAATATTGCATCAATTTATGGAGATTTTTTTGCAATAAAAAATGTCATTTAGTGGCGAATTTAAATTTCTAAGAAAGTTGTTCCATACAAATTTAAGATCAAATGTGAAGATTTTTTTTCACGAAACAACCCTTTGGATGGAGATTATTTGGTTTGCTACAAAAAATAATCTTTTGGTGGTAAACTATCAACTATGGGTGGCAATTTAATATTTAAAAAATCGTTCCATAGAAATTTAAGTTCAATTGTGGCGACTTGTTTTGCCACGAAATGTTACTTTTGGTGGTGAATTTTTATTTTGCTACAAAAAATAACCTTTTAGTGTCAAACTATCAACTATTAGTCGCAATTTAATCTTTATTAGATGCAAAAAAAAAAAAAATCCACCTAAAGCGATGTTTTGGTTGCGAGGTGATTTTGTCACTAAAAAGTCAAATTTTAGTGGCGATTTAATAAATTGCTACGAAAACAATCCGCGGAACAACTTTAGTGGCAATAGCATGACGAAATTTTTTTTGCCACTAAACGATTTGGTGACGAATTTTTTATAATTAGGTGCAAAAAATTATGTCACTAAAAATCATTTTTCTTGTAGTGTATGCTAGACGCATCACATGTTTCCCAATCATCTTGTTATCTATATTGCATTTGGTTTCTGAGGATAGGATACGATTAATATTGCACCTAGGTGAGAGGTGAGGAGATTATCCTATGCGAGTGACGATGGGAGACACCTACCTTAATTTACTGTAATCTTGTATTTCAATTTCAGTAAGTTAATTCTTACACACTCTAGGGTGCTGACCCAAATTACAAGGTTTGTGTAGACAAGGATAGCGGGACTAAAGGAATATCAGAATTGCTGTCACGTATTGCTTCTCGAATGTCGATTTATTGATTCTAGTTTAGGCTGCTACTTCTTCCTATCTTTATTTATTTTGGATTATTTTATGGGCATAAGCCCGAAGTCATTTAGTTTTATTAGTCGAGATGTTATAATTATGTTAGATTTTATTTTGTTGAACGTGGATGTTGGATTTACTATTATCTCTTGTTTATTAATTCAATTCAGTTTTAAATTAAAAAGTGGTTTGAAATATACTTGTTTATTCTCGATCGATGCTAAGAATGATATAAATTGACAAGAAAGCCCCATCTTCGGCATATCATGTCTGGCCAATCTTTACATGAGAAAATGGGGGTTGTTACTTTTGGATGCTCTAATCCAAATATCATTAAATAACACGAGAGATTCGTGCATTTTTAATAGTATGTATAAGAAATTGTATCCCATTTACAAGTAATAATTTGTGAACATTTGATCACAATAATAATTATGGCTCTTCATATCACAAATCAATATAAATTATATGACTTTCAGTTTGTACACTTTCAATTAAAACTCCATGTTTGATTGTGATATATTTTCTTTGAAATTTAGGTCCAAATAATTTAGGGAATTCAAATACTAAAATTAGAACATAGAAAAGTACAAGTTCCAAAGTTGAATAATTATGATGTAGGTCTTAATATCGTATGATTTGGTAACTTCAGGTCGTAGCTAAAAATGGTTATATGATAAGAGGACTCAAAATTTAAATGTAATAATTTGTAAGCTTATAAGATCAAACTAAAATATAGCCATTTTTATATTTACAGGCAATTAGTTCCCATATAGCTTAAAACCTAGGGAGGAAAAAAAAGTAAAATAATTTGTAAGCTTATAAGACCAAACTAAAATACCTTAAAACATGGCGAAAAGAAAAGGTAATATTATAGGATGTAGTTTAATTATTTATTACTAATAAAAAATTCTCATATTTTTATAGACTTGATCAAAAGCTAAGATGATTCATTCTTATATATAAACTACAATGAAGAAGAAGTATAAAACTTTCTATTATTTAGAGCCGATTTTTAGGGGAGGCCAGGGAGGCGGTCACCTCGGGCCCCGATATTCAATGCATTTTAGGCACCCCAAAATTTTATCTGTGTATTTAAATTTATAGCGTCATTTTTCAATTGTCACACAAATAATTTGTTAAAAACTGAAGGGACAAACATTTAAACTTTTAAACTACTGAAAATCAAGTCGGGATCTTTTCGATTACAAAACCCATAAGTTATAAATTAATTAAAAACCTCTTGTTTAATATGGATCCCAGTTCAAGAAGTCGCCTTGACGCTAAAATCTCGGGGTCGGCCCTGCTAATATGTATAAAAGGACCAAAATCAAACAATTTATGCTTTATAAATAGAGAGGAACAAAATAAGCGTCAACTATGCTGACTTTTAAATTTTCAAATTCAAATATGTGAGGGACAACGAAGATGTAGTCTATGAAATTAACAGTAGAAAAGGTAACAATCATGTACTTATTTGTCTTCAGTGAAGAAAAGAAAAGAACCAAATGAAGCCCTTATACTTTTGACTCACTTGAGTCTATATTGTATAAGTGCTCATCTAGTTTGGAAATTGTGACAAAATTATGTCCTCCCAAGAAACCAAAGAACCTCAGAAATTGGTTTGCTACATCATCTCTCTATCTTGTAATGATCAAGAACATATTGCCAACACTCACACACAGTAGAATTTATTTAATGCATATCATATTGCATAATAATGTGTGTACATATGTTGAGTGTGTTTAAATCCCTAAGTTTGAATTTTAATAATTTTTTTGGGATTTTATAAACATTTTTTAAATAAGGTTTTCTTAATTAAAAACTTGATTTATAAGTTTTTTGTGGTCAATCTGTAAATATACTTTGTTGGGAATATTGGCCTAATGTTACCTTGGGTAGAATCCGACAGCGGAGTAAACCTTAGGGTGGGGTTTTAATTACTTTAGAACGCGCGTTTCATATCCTGTTATTGGCCAACACCTGTCTTCATCTGATTGGCTGAGATTGTGTTTCTTTACTGAGTTATAAACGTGTATGTTTTTAGCCCTTGGATCATTGGTTATCGACGATCTGCATGTTTTCTTGGTGAATCCCAGTACAACATTTTAAACCAATCAGGTATCGTTTAAGCACCGCGTTCTTAGAACCCTTCGATCTAAGTCAATTTAACTTGACTTAATCTTGGCCCTTGGTTTTGATCCAGTCTCTCGAACCTTCTCTTCACCCTATAAAAGGAACCATATTCTCAGACTTCGAAGAATTTTGCCATTTTCATTTTTCTGAGAGAAATAGAGAGAGCAGAGAGAGAAGAGAAAAACCAGAGAGAGAGAGAGAGAGTTAGAAACCCTAACCTTGTTCGTCAAAGCCTCTTCCATTCAAACTCAAACACTTCTCCAAAACTCCTTCATATCCAAAACACTACCCTGAGTGTTCTTGAGTGTTTGAGAGTTTGAGTTGAGTTTGTAATTGTTATTGTAACCTCTTGTTCGTTAGATCTTGTTTTCAACTTAAACTTTTACTCAGATCTACTTTCTGATTTCATAGAAATTTCAGATCTGAGTTATTCATGTTACATTACACTTAGTTTCATTCTTTATTTCTCATCTTGAGAAATATATTGTTGATTATCATCTATAAAACGTTTGCCTACTTTGAAATCAACAATAAATGCTTTCTGTTTCTAGTTCTTGTAAAACTAAACCTTTGATCTAGTTTGGAATCTCACTTGGAGGTTTTCAATCTCGAAAAGCTTTTGTAAATTCTGAGATTGATTAAGACCTAGTATGTCTTCTTAGCAAGGTATCCGTGGATTCTTGGATTGATTTAAAGGTCAAATAAGGTTCTAAGTTTTATAAGAAGAAAGAAAAAGAAAAGATCACAGCATATAGTGTTACTGTAATTTGTTAGGAATGTTTGTACTTAATAAGTGTGTGTGTGTGCATGCATGTGTTAGAGAGCACCTTCACAAACACTTTCACCCTACAACAAGAAAAGTGTTGGTAATATGATCTTGTGAACAAAGAGTCGACGTAAAGTGCTGGCACAAATCGGAAATTAACAAACTCGGAGAACTACATCTACAATCAGAACTGCAGAGAAGTTATAAGGACACCAGAGGGTACATTCCTAAACTTATATATGTCTGAGTTGTTTGCATGTTAGTTATATAGTTTGTAACTCATAAATTTGGTTTAGTGGATTTTTCATTTTACTCCGTAGAGGGAGTCGTGGATGTTTCCTCAATTGGTGAGGTTTTACCACGTAAAAAACATCGTGAACATAATCTTTCTACATCTCCTCATCTCATTCTTGGTTGTGCTGAGTTTAAGTTTTTTAAACTACTTTATAAACCTGTTATTCAAATCTTGAATAGATCTCGTACATACTGATTTGTTAAACACATCTTATGTTCAAATAGTTTGGTTTTTACGAAAAGAGTTTCTTAAAAAAAACAGATTGGAGTTACTTAAATAGTTTATTTATAATAAACGGCTTTAGTAACATATTTTTCAATTGGTATCAGAGCTTGGTAAACTGCTTTCAAAAGAGATCCTGTGTTTCTGAAAATCAATTATGGACGAGAAAAATGAAAGATTTGGTAACTTGACCAGACCTCCAATCTTTGATGGAACCAATTTTGCTTACTGGAAAGTAAGGATGATTGCTTTCATTCAAGGAACTCTGGGAGATGATGTCTGGGACATTGTTGAAAATGGTTACACTTTTCCTACAAAACCAGCTACCGAAGGAAGTAATGAGAGGGTTAAGAAAGCATTATGTGAGTTCACTCAAGAAGAGAAACAAGTTTCTCGAAATAATAACAAAGGAAAGAATGCCATATTTATGTCCATAAATGAACATGGGTTCAAAAGAATCTCATCCTGTACCACTTCTAAGGAAGCTTGGGACACCTTGGTTACTGCTCATGAATGAGACACTAGAGTTAAGGCTGCTAAAACTCAAATGCTCATTCAACAGTATAACTCCTTAATTATGTCTGAGATTGAGTCATTTGATGACTTCTATATGAACCTGACTGATATTGTGACCAAACTGCATTCTAATGGGGTGACTTATGACAAACATGAAATTGTATCTAAAATTCTAAGATCATTACCACAGAAATTTGATAACAAAAGATATGCTATTGAGGAAATGTGTGATCAAAATCTCACTCCTGAATTACTCAGTAGTAAACTAAGAACTGTGGAAATGGAACTAGAATTTAAGAAATAATTGACCAAAACCCATAGGAAACAGACTAGTTCCAATCTGAGCTTCTCTTCTAAGTTAACTAAGCCTGAGCTTAAATTCCCCACTTATGACTCTGATGAGGAATGCAATATAGAGAGTTTGGACAATCAGATTGCCTTAATTACAAATCAGTTTAAGAAAATCATTAAGTTTAGAAACAAAGTGTTAAATAAACAAGGCAATTCAAATTATCCAACTTCCTCTTATCACATACCTCATGAGAAAAACCATGACAAAAATCACAAGGACTCTCATATTAGACCTTAAGAAGACTGAATGATATAGATGTGGTAAACTGGGGCACATTGCACAAGACTGTAGAGTTAACTTGAACACTCAAACCAAACACACTAGAGCTAACATTTGCAAAACATGGGATGATTCAAGTGACTCTGTAAAGGAGGAACCTGAGTCATTTGATGTTTTTGACCCTTGCATGTCTTTCTTTGCCAAGATCATATATAATGATGATGTGCTTATGTCTGTGTATGAAAATGTTTCTAGTAACACTACTCCTGCTATTGAGAATCACGTTTATACTGGTTTAGATGCTTTGATTACTGAGAATGTTGCATGTTCTACCTCGGGGTGTGTGAGTCAAAGGGATAGCGATAATGACGATGTCAATGGGTGTGTGAGTTTAACAAATGAATATTTAGGGGTCACTCCACACACCACACTTAGTGACTCGAACAATGAAGACCTCCCAGACATTCACACACTTTATGCTAAAACTCTCAAGAAAAGCGCTAGACTAGAAAAAATTGTGAAAGAACTTACCAAAAAGTTAGAAGATCTAAGCCTAATGGTCAAACTAAATGCTGACGAGTATACTACCCAATGTTTGACTCATAAAAGCGAAATCAAAATGTTTGATGAAAAACTCAGAAATTTAAAAGAAACAAATGAAACTCTGGAGGAAAAATACAAAGGGACATTGTTAGAATTGGAGCAAACTAAAGAAAAGACAGCAACTATTTTCAAAAAATTTACAAAATTTGAAAATAATTCAAAATGTTTTGATGAATTTTTGCTGAATCAAAAACCAATTCTGATGATCGAACTGGAATAGGGTTTTGCCCCAATTTGAAAACACAAACAAAATCTTTTGAACCTATCAAGTTTGTGTCAGGAGGCAAAAGACCTATTGAAACATGCCCAAACTTTCATTCTCTAAAAACTAAGTTTGAATCAAAACATCAAAATTTTAACATTGGGGAATCAAGTTGCTCTAAACATGAAAGTTCACGTAAGGCTAAATACGTCTGCCCTTCTATTAGGAAGAGTGAGTTTGCATACAAGACTGTCACACCTAGGAATAGAGTTCAGCCTCAAAACTCTTCAAAACCTTTGTTTAGAGACTTTCCTAAGGAGACCCCAATTCTGAGCAATCTTTATTGCTCCTACTGCGACATATATGGTCACTCTTTTGATAGTTGCTATGCTAGGAGACTAGTTAAACCTGTCTATAATCCTCATATCTATCAGAAATTTAACTATTCTAGGAGGAACCGCAACAATTATATACTTCCTAGACAGCCAGATAGAAACTCTAATTATAGAAAGAGAAAGACCAAACCTAAAAGAACATTTCCTAGAAGGAATCCTAAGCACTTTCCTAAACCAAATTCTCAAGTCTTTCACAAAATTCAAAATCATGCGCAAAACATTTTTCAGCAAAAATCCAAAGCTCGCAAATTTTATCAATTGAGAGCTAATAAGCGCAAGATGAAAACTAAGGCAATTTGGGTTAGAAAAGATGATCTATTACCTCAGATGAAGTGTAATGTTGTTGTTACTACTTTAAAAGATGAACACACATCATCCGGTTGGTATTTAGACTATGGATGTTCTAAGCATATGACTGGTGATGAAACTAAACTTTTAAACAAACCCAGCTTTGCTGGTGGTAAAGTCATTTTTGGTGATGGAGTTTCATCTCAAATCATAGGCAAAGGAAATCTCCAAGAAGACGGGCTTCCTATTCTTCAAGATGTTCTTCTAGTCAAAGGTCTTAAGGCAAATCTACTTAGCATATCGTAATTTTATGACTCAGATCATACTGTTACCTTTTCAAAGAACAATTGCAAAATTTTAAATGAAAAAGGTGAATGCATAATTACTGGATTCAGAACTCCTGACAATTGCTACACTGTCATGAACAATTCTGAAATCTGTAATGTTGCCAGAATGGATGAAAATGAGATATGGCATAACGGAATGGGTCATATAAATTACGATAATCTTAGTAGACTGACTTCTCAGGAAATAGTTAGAGGAGTTCCTAAAATCAAACTCATACCCAATCTTATTTGTGGCTCCTGTTAGGAAGGTAAAATTTTTAAGGCACCTCATAAGAAAGTCAAAGATATTCTTACCTCTAATCCCTTAGAACTCATCCATATGGACCTAATGGGTCCCTCCCAAACTGTTAGTCTCCGTGGACACAGTTACATCCTTGTTTTGGTTGATGACTTCACTAGATTTACTTGGGTAGCCTTCTTAAAACAAAAGTCTGAAACATTTCAAACCTTCCTAAAAATTCTTCTTAGGATTGAAAATGAGAAGGATACTCAAGTGAATATAATTCGCAGTGATAGAGGTGGTGAATTCAAAGACAATGGTATTATAGAATACTGTGACTATAATGGTTATAAACACGAGTTCAGTGCTCCTAAGACCCCTCAACAGGATGGTATTGTGGAGAGAAAGAATCGTACCCTTCAAGAGATGGCACGTGTTATGTTACATGCCAATAATTTACCTAAATATTTTTTGGTAGAATCTATTCGTACTGCGTGTCACATTATAAATAGGGTCTATCTTAGAAAGAATTCCAAACAAACCCCTTACGAACTTTGGTACAATAAAAAGCCTAATCTCAAATATCTTAGAACCTTTGGCAGTACTTGTTATGTATGCAAAGATAGGGAACACTTATCCAAATTTGAGAGCCGGGGAGATAAATCCATATTTCTAGGATATTCGCCTAATAGTAGAGCTTATCGAGTATATAATCTTCGCACTAAAACCTTGATGGAATCCATAAATGTAATTGTTAGTGACACTAATGTAGAAAGCAAGACTGGTGAATTTACTATTGAGGAAGAGTCTACAAATATTTTAGAAAATGACTCCTCTGAAATGGATAATTCATTACCCATTGAGACACCTGAAGTACCTAACTGGGTTTCTAAAGATCATCCCATAAATAACATAGTTGGTAACCCTAGTGAGCCAGTGCGTACAAGATCCCGACTAAGAAATTATGCACATTATGCATGTTTTGTTTCCCTTGTGGAACCAAAGAATGTAAATGAGGCATAGAATGACTCTCACTGGATTTCTGCTATGCAGGAAGAACTTTTACAATTTGTCATTCATGATGTTTGGTATCTTGTTCCACGTCCTGATCACAAAAAGGTTGTTGGCACACGTTGGATTTTCAAAAATAAGACTGATGAAAATGGGATAATAATTAGAAATAAAGCTAGATTAGTTGCTCAAGGATACTCTAAAATAGAAGGAATAGATTTTAACGAGACCCTTGCTCCTGTTACTCGTTTAGAATATGTTCGTCTTCTTTTTGCTATAGCTTGCCGCATGCATTTTACACTGTACCAAATGGATGTCAAATTTGCGTTCCTTAATGGAATACTGGCTGAAGAAACCTATGTAGAACAACCTAAAGGGTTCATTGACCCTAAATATCCAAATCATGTATTTCGTCTGAAAAAAGCTTTGTATGGCTTTAAACAAGCTCCTAGAGCTTGGTATGAGCGTCTTTCCAGTTTTCTTTTAGATAAAGGATTCAAAAGAGGCGGAAATGACCAAACTCTTTTTGTCAAACATTTTGACAAACACATCACTATTGCTCAAGTTTATGTTGACGATATTATATTTGGATCAACATCTCCCTCAGAAGTAAAATCCTTCTCTGCAACTATGCATAAGGAATTTCAAATGTCCCTTATAGGGGAGCTACAATTCTTCTTAGGCCTCCGAGTCAAACAAAATTCAGAAGGATTATTTGTATCGCAATCCAAGTACGCTTTAGAGATTGTAAAGAAATTTAGCCTCGAGAGTGCTAAAGACGCTAAAACTCCCATGAGTACTACGCTAAAACTTTTTAAAGATGAAAATGGAAAATCCGTAGATCTTACTCTGTATCGTAGTATGATATGCACCTTACTATATCTTACTGCCTCGCGTCCTGATATTATGTATGATGTGTGTGTATGTGCTCGATATCAAAGTAACCCTAAAGAGATCCACTTGAATGCTATTAAACGTATCATTAAATATGTAAAAGGTAGTCTAAATCTAGGACTTTGGTACACTAATGACACACCAAGCACTATAATTGGGTACACTGATGCTGACTGGGCTGGGTCTACTGATGATAGTAAAAGCACATCAGGAGCATGTTATTATATAGGTAATAACTTGGTAGGATGGAGTAGTAAAAAACAAAACTGCACATCACTCTCAACAGCTGAATCTGAATACATAGCCGCTGGCAGCTGTTGTGCTCAATTAATGTGGCTTAAACAAATGCTAAGTGATTATGGTATTCAAGAAAACCAATTGCATCTCTATTGTGATAATCAAAGTACGATTAATATTTCTAAAAACCCTGTTCAACACTCGCGAACAAAGCATATAAAACTAAGACATCATTTTATACGCGAATTGGTTGAATCTATGGAATTAGAAATCAATTATCTTCCTACTGATCTACAACTCGCAGATATGTTTACCAAACCTCTAGATTATAATAGATTCATTTTATTACGTAAATCTATTGGTATGGTTTATGCTGAGTAATAACTTTGCTGTTTATCCAAGTTTTTCCCTTTGTCCATTTGAGACAAAATGGGGGAGAAATTTGAGTCTATTATATTCTTACATATGCTAAACAGCTTGATCTTAGTGATCTATTGAAGGTTCTTATAGTACAGTTACTCTCAACAGTTATAATAGGGTATTCAAATGTACTTAGTTGAGTTATGTACTTTTTGATTACTAGGTATTGGGTAGATAGAATTTTGATAGGAATAAGTTTTTCTTATTTTTTGTTGCCCTACGAGTCCTAGATGACTCAAAAGATATTTTGTCTCATATTTCCAAAGGGGGATATTGAAGCCCTTATACTTTTGACTCACTTGAGTCTATATTGTATAAGTGCTCATCTAGTTTGGAAATTGTGACAAAATTATGTCCTCCCTAGAAACCAAAGAACCTCAGAAATTGGTTTGCTACTTCATCTCTCTATCTTGTAATGATCAAGAACATATTTCCAACACTCACACACAGGAGAATTTATTTAATGCATATCATACTGCATAATAATGTGTGTACATATGTTGAGTGTGTTTAAATCCCTAAGTTTGAATTTTAATAATTTTTTGGGGATTTTATAAACATTTTTTATATAAGGTTTTCTTAATTAAAAACTTGATTTATAAGTTTTTGTGGTCAATCTGTAAATATACTTTATTGGGAATATTGGCCTAATGTTACCTTGGGTAGAATCCGAAAGCAGAGTAAACCTTAGGGTGGGGTTTTAATTACTTTAGGACGCGCGTTTCATATCCTGTTATTGGCCAACACCTGTCTTCATCTGATTGGCTGAGATTGTGTTTCTTTACTGAGTTATAAACGCGTATGTTTTTATCCCTTGGATCATTGGTTATCGACGATCTGCATGTTTTCTTGGTGAATCCCAGTACAACATTTTAAACCAATCAGGTATCGTTTAAGCACCGCGTTCTTAGAACCCTTCGATCTAAGTCAATTTAACTTGACTTAATCTTGGCCCTTGGTTTTGATCCAGTCTCTCGAACCTTCTCTTCACCCTATAAAAGGAACCCTATTCTCAGTCTTCGAAGACTTTTTCCATTTTCATTTTTCTGAGAGAAATAGAGAGAGAAGAGAGAGAAGAGAAAAACCAGAGGGAGAGAGAGTTAGAAACCCTAACCTTTTTCGTCAAAGCCTCTTCCATTCAAACTCAAACACTTCTCCAAAACTCCTTCATATCCAAAACACTACCCTGAGTGTTCTTGAGTGTTTGAGAGTTTGATTTGAGTTTGTAATTGTTGTTGTAATCTCTTGTTCGTTAGATCTTGTTTTCAACTTAAACTTTTACTCAGATCTACTTTCTGATTTCATAGAAATTTCAGATCTGAGTTATTCATGTTACATTACACTTAGTTTCATTCTTTATTTCTCATATTGAGAAATATATTGTTAATTATTTTCTATAAAACGTTTGTTTACTTTGAAATCAACAATAAATGCTTTCTGTTTCTAGTTCTTGTAAAACTAAACCTTTGACCTAGTTTGGAATCTCACTTGGAGGTTTTCAATCTCGAAAAGCTTTTCTAAATTCTGAGATTGATTAAGACCTTATCTGTTTTCTTAGCAAGGTATCCGTGGATTCTGGGATTGATTTAAAGGTTAAATAAGGTTCTAAGTTTTGTAAGAAGAAAGAAAAAGAAAAGATCACAGCATATAGTGTTACTGTAATTTGTTAGGACTGTTTGTACATAATAAGCATGTGTGTGTGCATGCATGTGTTAGAGAGGACCTTCACAAACACTTTCACCCTACAACAAGAAAAGTGTTGGTAATAAGATCTTGTGAACAAAGAGTCGACGTAAAGTGCTGGAACAAATCAGAAGTTAACAAACTGGGAGAACTACATCTACAATCAGAACTGCAGAGAAGTTATAAGGACACCAGAGGGTACATTCCTAAACTTATATATGTCTGAGTTGTTTGCATGTTAGTTATATAGTTTGTAACTCATAAATTTGTTTTAGTGGATTTTTCATTTTACTCCGTAGAGGGAGTCGTGGATGTTTCCTCAATTGGTGAGGTTTTACCACGTAAAAAACATCGTGAACATAATCTTTCTACATCTCCTCATCTCATTCTTGGTTGTACTGAGTTTATGTTTTTTAAACTACTTTATAAACATGTTATTCAAATCTTGAATAGATCTGGTACATACTGATTTGTTAAACACATCTTGTGTTCAAATAGTTTGATTTTTACGAAAAGAGTTTCTTAAAAAAATATATCGGAGTTACTTAAATAGTTTATTTTTAATAAACGGCTTTAGTAACATAATTTTCACCAAAAATTACCATCACTTGTTGTTATCCATGGCGAGGAGGCAATCCTCGTTCTTTTTAATATATTAAGCTCTTGTGTTATAACATGTTGTGAAAAATAAAGGATTTTTTTTAGAGAGAGAGCAAATGTTTCATTCAATTAGTATATCCATACTTCTATTTTCTTTATTTATAGTATGAATTCAAGTATCTTGAAATACTTTTTCATTCATATGCTAGATAAAAGTGAACATCCACCCATATACATATTTTATAACCAAAAAAAATTATTTTTGTATGGTCTAAAAAAGGCAGAAGAAGGTTTATGGCTGTGTCACTTGTCACGTTGATTTATAAAAACAATTTATATATTTTGCTCAATTAAAAATATGTATTTTTTTGTTTTTATTTGAATAACAGAAGAAGATGCATTGAAGTTTTTATTATACGATTTTACAGAGGTTGAAATTTCATACACTTATTTGTGATAAATTTGACAAATTGTTGTTTACAAATATTTATTTAGTTTTTGCTAAACTTTTTTTGAAATGTTGGTGAAAAAATACAAAAGAAGATATACAAATACGATATTGGCCAACACTATAAAAGCCAAGAGAAACTATTTGTATCATAAATATTGTAGAAATATGAGAGAGAGAGAGAGAGAGAAAAGGGAATAAAGGGTATATATTTATGGGGAGATAAATAGGATTTCGTACAAAGATTGTTAGAATATAAATTAAAGGGAGATGAATAGATGGATGCATTTTACAATGGTCTTTAATGCTAACACGAGTGTATATATATTCATATATATAATGAACAGACGTATATAAAAAATTAAATTATAAATATGTTGTAATGAGTTACAAACGTATATATTAACATACATAACAACACATAAAGACATTTCTTGTCGTGCAAGTCATATTCATGCATTAAGAAAAAGTGTAATGTTGTAATTTAATCAAATCTATGAAAATAAAAAATAAAAATAAAAAATTTGCCCGACTACTTAAGACTTTAAAAATAAAAAGTTCTAATATCACTTACCACATCAATTTGTAAAAGAAATCGTATAAAAAATGGTAAGAGTGCATTTTTTTGTATATTTTTGTTTGGCCTTAAGAGTTATGTTCCTTATTATTATATTTTAGAATTTTCTCCCCATGGTGTGAGCATGGTCTTTAATTGGCTAACATTGATGTCAATTTCTATATAAGCCAGAGAAGCTTTAATCTTTGATGATCCACCTGGACATATTTTAGAGTTACCTATAGATATAATATATATTGAATGGTTTATTTATAACTTACCGATGTTTTACTACTGCAATGCTTCTAATATATAAGCCAGAGAAGCTATCATCTTGGATGATCCAGCTTACCGTATTTTACATACAATACATATTGAATGATTTATTTGGAATTTACACTTTTTTGCTAAAGTAATGATTTAATGTATATGTTACTTTATATAGACTATTGAAAATTTTTGTTTTATTTTTTTTAACATAATTTATGTTTTAAAATGTTTTCTTATCTTGTCAAATATATATATATATATATATATATATATATATATATATATATATATATAAGAATCTCATATGCATCGATGTTTCTCATTACATAATGATTGATTTTGCAGTAATAAAGAAGCATGATTCAAGGTTAATTATTAACTTCCATGACAAGGCACATAAATTCACTTTAAGGCACATAAAAATAAAATTAAAACCGTACTGTATTTAAACTTATATTTGGTTGTAATGCTTTAGGCACTACAATATCTAAGAAAACAAGATTCCAAAAGGTTATTAAAGTGCCAAAATAAAACTAGAAATAACATTACAAAGTTCAAAACCAAATATAAACCCAAATTACCAAGCCATTAGAGAAGAAGCAGTATCAATAGTCAGCAAGGAGCCTTCTCTTTTTGCTTTTGGCCTTGAAGCAAGCATGCTTGAGTTTTTTCATTTTCTCTCTCATTCCAAAATCGGTTAGCTTCTCCATCATTTTTTTGTTCTCTTATAGCATATCTATCTCGTTGGTTAATCCCATCTCCTAAAATTGTAATTTAAAATTAAAATTTTTGCTAAACTTTGTATGAAATGTTGGTGAAAAAATACAAAAGAAGATATACAAATACGACATTGGCCAACACTATAAAAGCCAAGAGAAACTATTTGTATCATAAATATTGTAGAAATATGAGAGAGAGAGAGAGAAAAGGGAATAAAGGGTATATATTTATGGGGAGATAAATAGGATTTCGTACAAAAGATTGTTAGGATATAAATTAAAGGGAGATGAATAGATGGATGCATTTTACAATGGTCTTTAATGCTAACACGAGTGTATATATATGTATATATATAATGAACAGACGTATATAAAAAATTAAATTATAAATATGTTGTAATGAGTTACAAACGTATATATTAACATACATAACAACACATAAAGACATTTCTTGTCGTGCAAGTCATATTCATGCATTAAGAAAAAGAGTAATGTTGTAATTTAATCAAATCTATGAAAATAAAAAATAAAAATAAAAATAAAAAATTTGCCCGACTGCTTAAGACTTTAAAAATAAAAAGTTCTAATATCACTTACCACATCAATTTGTAAAAGAAATCATATAAAAAATGGTTAGAGTGCATTTTTTTTGTATATTTTTGTTTGGCCTTAACAGTTATGTTCCTTATTATTATATTTTAGAATTTTCTCCCCATGGTGTGAGCATGGTCTTTAATTGGCTAACATTGATGTCAATTTCTATATAAGCTAGAGAAGCTTTAATCTTTGATGATCCAGCTGGACATATTTTACAGTTACCTATAGATATAATATATATTGAATGGTTTATTTATAACTTACCGATGTTTTACTAATGCAATGATTCTAATATATAAGCAAGAGAAGCTATCATCTTGGATGATCCAGCTTACCGTATTTTATATATAATACATATTAAATGATTTATTTGGAATTTACACGTTTTTGCTAAAGTAATGATTTAACGTATATGTTACTTTATATAGCCTATTGAAAATTTTTGTTTTATTTTTTTTAACATAATTTATGTTTTAAAATGTTTTCTTATCTTGTCAAATATATATATATATATAAGAATCTCATATGCATCGATGTTTCTCATTACATAATGATTGATTTTGCAGTAATAAAGAAGCATGATTCAAGGTTAATTATTAACTTCCATGACAAGGCACATAAATTCACTTTAAGGCACATAAAAATAAAATTAAAACCGTACTGTATTTAAACTTATATTTGGTTGTAATGCTTTAGGCACTACAATATCTAAGAAAACAAGATTCCAAAAGGTTATTAAAGTGCCAAAATAAAACTAGAAATAACATTACAAAGTTCAAAACCAAATATAAACCCAAATTACCAAGCCATTAGAGAAGAAGCAGTATCAATAGTCAGCAAGGAGCCTTCTCTTTTTGCTTTTGGCCTTGAAGCAAGCATGCCTGAGTTTTTTCATTTTCTCTCTCATTCCAAAATCGGTTAGCTTCTCCATCAGTTTTTTTTTCTCTTCTAGCATATCTACCTCGTTGGTTAATCCCATCTCCTAAAATTGTAATTTAAAACAAAATAATTATACTAATAAAACATGTCGTCCAATAATGCTATAATTAGATATTACCCCTCTATTTTTCATAGATTAGACTTGACCACCCACATGTGAATTGACTTTCTTGTACCTTATGCATACGATGTTGATGTCTATTTTTCTAAAATGTGGATGGTTATGTCATTGCTACATTTCTCAGGGGGTAAAGTAAAAAAACACAATAAATTAAAAATGACTTCCAAAAACATATATTCGGTAAACTTTTATTAGAGAGAAAGGAAATGAATGAAAAATAATAAAGTATCTAATGAAATTTTGAAAGAATCTTAACCTGAAGGCAGGATAATACCTTAACATTATCAATGAGAGACTTCATACTCTTGATATTCCTATGAGGCCACCTCATAATATTCAGCTTTCTACATCTTTTCTGCAACGTGGTCAATCCCACCTTCAATTCTTTGGCTGCTTGAGTTATTGGAACATTAAAATACTTTTGGATCTCATGCAGTTCTAATGGAGACATTCTCGATCGTTTGTTTTGTCGACTTTGATTTCCGTTTGTGTTTGAAATCATAAAGTTTTTAGGATCAATCATAGAAGTTCCTTCATCAGTGAAATAACCCAAAATTTCAGTATCCATCAACAATTCTTTCTTGGTATCAAGAATAAGGTCTTGACTAATAGATGAAAAATTGTCATCCCACAAGCTACACAAATCACCCGTACCGATATTCCCAAAATCAGTGAATTCCAATTGGGGAATGAAATTATCTTCTTGTGAAAATTGGTACTGATATTGATTGTTTTGTTGCAAAAAATTATATTGATCATAATCAACGGGAATTTGATGATTTAGTTGTGAAAATTGATGTTGATCATAATCAAAGGGAATTTGATTATTTTGTTGTGGAAATAGGTATTGATCAAAGTTGAAAGGATCGCCGAAAGCACTATAATCCAAGTTATTAGCGACTGTTGAGTACTCCTCCAATTTTCTGTACAAAAGAAAAAATGTACACAACATATAAGGTTAATTTGTACATAATGGAGACAAAACTAAAGAATGTACACAACATATAAGGTTAGTTTGTACAGAATGAAGACAAAACAAAAGAGCTTTAGTAAGTATGAGATTACCCTTGGGACTTTTCTTCTAAATATAACCAATCAAAGTCATACTGATTATCCATCCCTGAAAAGGTAAGTTGGTCATAATCCATTCTTGAAAAAAAAGGAATTGGATGAAGAAAAGAGGGGATGAAACAACATATAAGTTTGGATTGGGTTTGTTCATAAGCTTTGGAGTTACAAAACATTGTGGCACATTTAATTGTATTTAACATTTAGCAAATGACAACTAAGACGGGAATTACATCCTGGATGCTAGATATCTAGGTAGAAATTACAAAGGTCACATAAATAATAGTTATTCACGCACTAATTGATGCACACACGCATTGCACGTGTAACCAACGTGAGAAGTTTATGTATGAGGCATATTTACAAACATTAATTTGATTAAGGGCATTAGTAATAAACTCCGAAATTTGAACACGAATAATCGCCCCCAAAAATTTGTAGTTGAGGTCTTAAATTTTATTGTAGAATAATGTGAAGTCCATAGTGTCATATTAAGGCAGCATTATATAACAAGGGATTGTCGTATTATAATTTTTGTCATATTTAAAAATATTTCCATCATATTTGTTACACACATGTCAAAATTAAAGTTTGATAAGGGATTAAAATATCATATAACATTAAATCTAATATCAAATACACACGCGCGCGTATGCAAATAGTTCCTCGAACTTTTTTAATACACGTTTATTCGAAGCCTTTTTATTTTGCGCCAAAAAGTCCTTCACCAAGCCAAAAAAGTTTTACCATGCCGCTAGCGCGAACCTTTAAAGATAAGAGAATAAGGGACTTTTTGGTACAAAATAAAAGGGTTGGACTAAATGTGTATTAAAAAATGTTTGAGGGACTTTTTGGTATTTGATCCTTTAATAATTGATAACTAATCTATAATTTCTATATTTTTATAGACCTAATAATAAGTTAAGTTGGTTCATTCATACATATAAATTACAACGAAGAACAAGCATAAAACATTATAATAAGTAGTAAAGGACCAAAAACAAACAAAATAAGAACCAACTCTGTTGATTTTAAAAAATTTAAATTCAAATATGCGACGAATAATGAAGATGCAGTACATGAAATTGACATGTACTTACCTGTTTTGAGTGAGGAAAAGGAACAGAACCAAGAAATACGAAAATTTATTATTACGAGTGGCAAGGAGGCAATCCTCTTTCTTTTTATTATATTGAGCTCTTGTGTTATATATAACACTAGTTGTAAACCCGCGCGATGCGCGTACGACAGATATATATATATATTTGATATTAACATATTTATTTAGTTCCAAACTTAAGTGATTACACATACTATGATATTAAAAAATGACAAAAAAATAAATAGAACATTAAGTAAATGAAAATGAACCCAAAAGATTCAATTTCATTCAATGAAATTAAGCACACCTATCTAATATACTCCCTCAATCCTTATTAGTCTTTAACTGATTATCATGAACGAATTATGATAACGAATTAAATTGTACGACCATTTCGTGGTAAAAAAAAATAAAAAATAAAAAGAACTCAAAAGCACGGTTGTTTAACTTCAACTGCTATATCAACTATTTTTTTGTAAAATGACTATATTATTTCATGTATACTTGAAAATTTGCAGAAATAGTCAATCTCAAATAGCGCCTTCGATTATATATGTAGTCAAACATAGTACATATCATATACACTTTGGCAACTCAAGAACTTTTTTTCTTTTTGAAACATATATAGCACTAAGATAAAAATTAGATTATTAATGCAAAAAAAGACAAACGATATTAACAATGTTCAAAAAGATAAAAATGTGCATAGGCTAAAAAAACATAGTAAACTGTTAATTAAAAAGAGATCCATAGACAATAACTAACATGGGCACAAACTTAAAATGAACCTCATATTTTTCCTTTTACCCGAAAACATTGGACTATGAACATTATCACATTTGAGGGTATTTTGGTGAAAATAATAATGTCACAAATAATTAAGGGATCTTAAGCATTTAGTCTCATTTTTAAAGATTCATTTGTATCCACTCTCATGTCTTTATTTTTTTTTTATTATTGGTCGTATTGTAACATATATGGGATAAGTGTATTCTAGGGGAAAAAAAGCGGGGTGGTCACATAGTAGTTATGGGCGGTTTGAGATGGATATGAAACTTAATATATTTTCAAAAATAAATGGGAGTGAAGCTCCACAAATCTTAAGAGATTAACTTAAAGCTAAAAAAACTAAATAATCGAAACTCAGTCTTGTATATACCTAGATCTAAAAATCGAAAACAATTAAAACCAAATCAAGCATATATTTTGAAATACTCAAAGTCATAGCATTGAAACGTCAATTTTAAAACCATTAAAATAAAGTACTATATATATTTTCCCTACATCATTAAAAAAAATTAGAGTATTTGAACTAACAATCACCTTCGCAATATTATTACATATTTTTTAAAGAAAATTTGAAATTAAAATCCTAATAATGAACTATATGGAATGGCTTATTTTTTAATATATATAAATGATGCTCACGTAGAGCATTTGATAAAAAAAAATGGAGAATGGTTGAGCCCAAAATCCAACACCTACATATAGAGAGTAAAGACAAGAGAAAAATAGAACATAAGAAATTGATAAAATTTCCCATGGCACCAAAAACAAATAAAGGGATTCAGTTAATGGACAGCCTTATAAGCCTTTTTATATGCAGGATCTTGGCCTCATGAGTGGCATGGACATGTTCTAAATACTAATATTTATGTAATAAGAACCCCTTATGATAAAGAGACACAGATAACCACTTACATATACGAAACATATTATACAAGCAATATGGAATAGGACAAAATTGTAGGACTCTAGTCTGTATATATCAGTGAGATCACTCTCTCCCTTCTATTTCTCGTGTGTGTGCGCGTAGATAGAAAAGACTTATTGAACCATGTAATCCTTGTGTTAATAAAACTCGCACCTCCTAAACCCACACCGACTTCAACCCGATCTCTCCCCAAAACCGATTTCAATCATCCTCTAACCAAATCTATCTCCTACCGATACCGACCACCTTCAAAGACGAAAACTCGATCCTGACCCGACGATAATCAGACCCAATGACTGACCTTTAATCCCAAGTCTGACCCGCAACCATACCCATGGCAACCCGACCCCCCGCAGCCATACCCAGACCACCATCTACACTCGAATGAATCCAGCCACAACCCGGAACCACCAGCTCTCAACCCCGGCTTCTAAATCCATCTCCTCCAACCTAAGCTTCTCCTAAACCCAATTCAAACCATCCTTTACCCACCTTGACTATCACAACTCTAAAAATGTTATAAATAACCACACATCAGATCCGTGTAAACTCACCTTTCACAGCAATCACCGGTGGGTCTTCCATTTTCAATCGGAGAATTTACCGACAATAGAAATCATTTGTCTCTTCAACGCACCACAATTTATATCGACCTACAAAATAGGGGTGTTGTTTTACATGGATGGGTGGATGATTTATAAGGTGGTAGAACTGAAACGGTCCTTTGGACTTCAATAAAAGGGTTTGTTATAAAAGAAATGAAAGGGTGTAGGGGTGTTGTTTAACGTTTATGGATCAATGATTTATAAGGTGGAAGAACATAAATGATTTAGAAAACGAAAGGGTTGTATTTGAAGAGTGAATAAGGAAGAAGAATTGGAAGAGAGATATAAGTTTTTAGAGTCCTATTGTAACTGAATTTTTGACATAATTTTTGACCGAAAATACACGTGGCGGCGTTTTATTGGTTTATTTTCTGATGCCACAGGCGTGGACCCCACAAAAGAGCCAATAGAAACCCTCCACCTCATTCGGTAATTCCACTTTCGGTAAAAAATTCAATCCCAATATCATTTTCCAAGTTTTTAATGTAGGTATAAGAATTGTACGTGTAAATAAATATAATTTTTTATAGGTATAAGTTTTTAATGTATCGTGTCTATGAAATGTGTTCACGAAGTGGCTCTTTCTAACATTTTCCTTTTACAAAGGATGAGGGGTTGGGGCGGGATCCTCGAGATGATTTTTTTAGGGATATTTTTACTTTATTTGCAATTTTTTAACTCTAAAAATGTTAATTTATATTCACTAATTTTTTGCTCTCATTTTATTTGACTTTTTTCAAAATCCCTCAATAAATATTACCCTAAATTTTAAATAAGAAAAAAAATTTCAACATAATTGCCCTAGATTTGAAATTTTATTCCAAATTATGTTTCGACAATTAAAATTAGCAAAAAAAATTAGAAACCTAATATAATCACGGAATAGGTAACAACCCAATAACAAATAATCAATACTTTTATTTTTAAAATATTAATAAATCAATACCCAACAATATTATATCTGGGTCGCCCACCCTCAGAACCACCTAGGTCCGCCCCTGTTGAGTGTGAGGGTTGATTTGGTGCGTTAAGGTGTATGGAATGTGGGGTGTAGGTTAGGGAGTGAGTTATGTGTATGGAAATAGTGTGTGTAAGTACTTTACTATATAAAATAGAAAACATGTATATATGTATTTACGACGCATATATTATAAAAATATAAACATGCACATATAAAGTATAAAAAGACACATAATTAAAAAATAAAAATATAAAATATAAAACAAAGAATATTAAAAATCTAATAAGAAAATATTAAACAAATATAGGCACAACAATTAAAAATAATCAATACTTTTATTTTTAAAATACTAATAAATCAATACCCAACAAATCTATATTTTCAAAATTTTAAACAAATATAGGCACAACAATTAAAAGTAAACTAAAAAATAATTAGTCATTTAAACATTGTGCATTTATTAATTAACATTTAAAATTGAGCAGTTAAACTAATTTATCATTGAATATTGAAAAAATTATTAGTTTTGAAACTTGAATATTGAATTGAAAAAAAAATCATTGAACGTTATAAAAAAATTAAACCTGCTCAGATGCTCTGCTGCTAGACTGCTTGGAACTTGGAAGTTGAAGAGAAGAGATGCTCTGCCCTGCCCAGATTAGAGTCTAAGATGCGCTACATTCTTGGAGTTCGAACTTGGAAGTTGGGTTGAACTTGGGGGGGCGTTGTTACTGGTTTGCGGATGCGGCAAAGAGCAGGCGGAGAGGAGGAGAGATGTGCTGGATTGTGTTGTGGGGCGGCAGAGAGGAGAGGAGAGGAGGAGGAGGAGGAGGAGGAGGGGAGGGGAGGTCTAAGAAAATATTAAAAACACATCTAAATACACTGACATGATGACACACACGCTATAATATTTACATAAGATAAAAATAATAAAATACTAAAAATAAATACCCTAAAATCAAAAATTAAATAATAAAAATGACACAACCTGAATAAAATAATAAAAATAATAATACCACACATACTGAGCAATTATAGGACATGTTAGGGATGTACTGGGCTTGGTTCGGGATAGGTTTAGGCTACGAGACTTGGGTTTAGGGCATTGGAACTCATCGGGGAAAGATTAAAAGGGACTTTTGGCTTCACGACCGCTTTGATTTTCTTCATTAAATGCTTTTTACCACTACTTTATCAGAATTACGCCGATTTAGCACAATTTGATACCGCGACTGGCGATTGACCTGTGAAATAATAAAATATGAGCATAAGGCCAATTTTATTGAGATCGAACGACTAAAATGCACATATTTAGGGTATAAAATAGACACTTTTAGGTACTTATCACACCACCCTCAAACAGAACATTGCTAGGCCTCGAACAAATATAGAGAGAAAAAGAGATAAATGACCAAAAGTGTGCCACTTTCACAGGCACTTGTGATTGCACTTAGCATGTGCAACAAGTCGTTCAACTTGTCGGTTGCTCTACAAGACGAGTGTTGTCTCGTGAGGGTTTGCAGTTAATGTACCCATAAAATTCAAAATTTTATTTAAATCAGTCCCTTATTTGATGATGAAGAGGTATACGACCCAACTTAAGAGGATGTCAATCAACACCATATTTAACTATCAAGGTAAGGCATAAATTCACATAATACCCAAAGCGTAATCCTTCCTAAAACTCAACATGTGTTAGTGTGAAATAATCATAAGTATCATCAGAGAAATTCTTAGACCGCCTTTATAGAATCAACGTTTTGACTTCAATTCTCACTAGATATATCTCTCTAAATCGAACTCTCTGAGAATCGGGTAAGTGTATCTCTTTAGTGTGTGATGAGGTGAGTAAATGTACACAAGGTCAAACGTCTCACACACTTTATATGAAACGACGGATACATGAAAGAAATTTATCTCATGAAGGAATGCTACTCTCTCTCTCTCTCTCTCTCTCTCTCTCTCTCTCTCTCTATGTCTCTCATTATCAGTTATAAGTTAGGTTGCGTCGCACTCTTAAACACCTACGTTACCTAGGGCAAACGAGGTTTAAGTCCTACAACGGTTGTAATAACTAATCAACGCGATTCAATCATTTATTTAATTTAGGGAATTACTTTTATATCCATGCAAACCACACCGGGTTGGGTTCATGCATTTCAACCCTTAGAAATCCAGTCGGACATGGTTACGTGAGAAATAATACAAATCTTAAAGTTACAGGAGATGAAAATCACAATTATGTGAAAAGTGTAATGAAACATGCAAAGAAGAATTTTAACTAAGAAATAATGAATCATCAACTGAAAATATGAAAACAATTGAAAGCAACGAATAAAATAATACTTGGAATGATGAAGAGCCTTGAATTAATCCAAAAGGATGAACAAAATGTTGAACAAGATGAATCCTAAAGTTCTTAGCTTAAAAAAACTCTCAAAACACTTAAAAATAAGCCTCATAATATTTGGCATGACAAAAGAATAATACACCACGTTAATTTAAGTGTTTGCATTATGCACAACTCTATTTTTGAGGAATAAAGAATTAAAAATCAGTCTAGGCGAACCGGTTCGGTTCTCCTTCTTTACTGGGACCAGTTTGGGGAACCGGTTCTACTTCTTATTCATCGATTCGGTTTGGTGCTGATAGTGTGGCGAATCGGTTCGGTTCGGTGACTTTATATTTTTCTTCCTTTTTTCCTTGATTTCTTCTCAACTTCAAAGTTTCATAACTTTTTACCCAGGATTCGGACTTGGATGACGTTTCTTCCTACGTGATTATGGACTTGAGGTCTTCAACTTTCCTTTAGGTTCCGTGTCCGGATTCCTAGTGTAAAATCACTGTTTTTCCCTTGACTCTTCTTATTTTCTTTCTCTTTTGATTTTGAATTTTCTCTTTTCTTCACTTGCATAAAATATTTGCAAAATGTACGAGAAATACACGAACTCGATGCACTCAATGGAAGATTCCAGTAGCAAGTATATGAGATAAATCACTACGAATTACACTACATAGGGCAATAAAAGTCTCTAAATTATGAGGATAAATTGGAAGAATTTATGTCTAATAAACCACGATTAATATAGAATCTATGAAAATATAAAGAACACGTATATACTCATTCACAATCCCAAAAAATGTCGTTAGCGCGAACCACAATAATATAGGATCTATGAAAATATAGAGAGCGCATATTCATTCATAGTCCTAAAAAAATGGCGTTTGAGTGGACCACAATAATATAGTATATATTCACATTCCTTAACAAATGTCGCTTGCGCAAACCACAATAATATATAACCTATTAAATATAGAGACCACATGTATATTCACAGTCCTCAAGAAATTCCGATGGCGTGGACCACAATGATATAGGAGCTATAAAATTTAGAGGCCATGTAAATACAGTGAACATGCAAAATGTGTGTTTTTTTTAATTAAAACCAGGGCAACAAATGTAGAAGCTAGACGCATATTGTATTTTTCGTATCAACAACAAACAACATAATATGATTTCATCACTCCATACACAATGTCTACAAATTTATACATATGAGAACATAAAATACATGATAAAATAGGAAAAAAAGGTATATAAAATCTAAGGACACAAAAATATATATTACGTGGAATACAAAACAAAACACTCAATATACAATGATAAACATGTGATATCAGAAATATAATGCTAAGAACACAACATATACAAAGTGTATGGTATAAACTTAAGAACAAAACTTAAGGAGATAATATTGCATTCAATACACAATAAATTACATCAAATACATTATGAAATTATTTTTGTACACTATGTTCTTCATTTGAAGATAAATCAAGTGAAATAGAGTAAGAAACTACATCGATTTAGGGTTTACAAACCAAAAAAAATAGAAAAACTAACAATATATGAGCATGGATGGATTAATAACTATTAGTGTTGTTTGAAATAATCTGATTGAGAATGATAATCGTTTATTACAACTTCGACGATTAGGATTTGATTGGAAGAGAGAAAGTTGAGGTTTTGATCGTTCGCGCTTGTAAGGTGTGTTTGTTTTGAGATTTGAGGGCATTTATATTGTAGACCTAATCGTTCAAAATTTGTTATGTCCCGATTTATAGTCTAAAATTATAAGTCCAAGGACTTAACAGTGCAAGACCTTTATCCCTTTTTTCCCATATTGAAATTATCTCCAAACATTTCTCTCCCTCTTTTATTTCCAATCATAACAAACTCATATCATAATAGTATTAAATTACAATTTCAACAACACAAAAAAATGCACATTTCAACTCGTAAATAAAATACAAATTTTAGCCACTAAAAAAAGGAATACGAACATGACTCAATTAAAATAAGACCGTATAGGAAATTTTATTTTTATTATCTAACCTGAACCCGGCCCAATTAAATGCAACCAAAAATGATTTTTTTAACTAAATACGAACATGACCTAATTAAAACACGACATGACACAACACAACACAACACAAATTTTTGAGGTAGTAAATTTTTTAGGTAATAATTTTTTGTTTTTGAAATAAGTTCTGTGCCTTTTTTTAGATAGTAAATTTTTTTTCTTAAAATAAATTTTATGTCATATGTAATGTCAATTAAATTGTGCTAGTTAAGGCACGATGCGGGTTTTTTACCAAACACGACATACTTAAAATGCAATGTCATGCAACACTAAATTTTATTTTTTTGCCTAACGCGAACACGACCAAAAAAATGTGACACTACATGAAATCTAATTTTTCTTACTGACCATGAACATGGACCAACTAAAACATGACATGAAATCTAATTTTTCTTACTCACCAAAAAAAGCGACACTACATGATCCTAATTTTTAAAAAGTTTTAAACATATTTTTTTATAAATATTGTACATGTATATATGTATACAAGAGTTTTTATTATAAATATTAAAATTACATAATAAAATAGTTTTTTATAAAATTACAAAATAAGTCCGTTTTTATTTTAAAAAAAAGTAGCGTGAGGATATTTTAAAATATGTGTGTGTGAAAAATATTTTTAAAAGATCTTTTTTTTTTTTACTTTTCTCAAATCATTTTTGGGGGTCAAATCCTAAATAATAATAGGATCAAATATCAAAAAGTCCCTCAAACTTTTTCTAATACATTCTTAGTCCAAGCCTTTTATTTTGTACCAAAAAGTCCCTCAAACACCCATTTAACTAATATTCTCTTATTTTTAAAGGTTCGCGCTAGAAGCATGGTGGAGAAAATTTTTTGAGCAAAATAAAAATGCTTGGACTAAACGTGTATTAAAAAATGTTTGAGCGACTATTTAGTTTATAACCCATAATTATATGAGGGTATTTTCGATATTACACAAAATATTAAGGGGCATATACCAAATAGTCTCTTGAACTTCCTTTAATACATGTATAGTCCAAGCCTTTTTATTTTGCACCAAAAAGTTCTTTACCATGCCAAAAAGTCCTTTACCATGAGATTGGCGCGGACCTTTACAAGTAAGAGAATAAGGGACTTTTTGGTATTTAATCCAAATATAAAGGTTGAAATGGCGGCAACCCCCTAAAAATGAAGGCCAAACCCCAAAAAAGTCAACAAGTGGGGGGTTCTCCTGAATTTAAAAAATAAAACAGATATCAAAACCAATATAATCTAATTAAATATTAATTTAATGTAAAATTTATTTAACTTTAAAATAAGACATAACTTTAATTATTTATCAATCTAAAATAACTATTAAAAAAAGAGAATATGTTTCCGTTTTCTTTTGGCTCTTTTATCAGATTGAACTTTTTTGCCAAAAAACTGTGAGAAAAATATGCATTGTTTTTGGGAAAGAGATTAATGGTCCGAATTGTTTTGGGTATTGATAAATCCCTACATTTTAACTGACCGGCTATTTTCTTGCCTCCAAATACCATACATGGGGAACAAACAACATGCACCGCCTCATTTATTTAAGTTTAAAATAATATAATTAAATATTAATTTAATGTAAAAATTATTTAACTTTAAAATAAGACATAATTCTAATTATTTATCAATCTAAAATAAATATTAAAAAAAGAAGAGAATATTAAGAAGGGTCATGTAATAAATTAACGTCTTCATTGGATTGTGTCTAACAAAGGCACAGACTTCTAACCCCAAAGCCCGACGCAATAGTTGGTCTAGGAGTTTTAGAGGGATGCCTTTGTATGTCACGTGTGGACAAGGAAATCAAAGTAATATTGAGATACTAACCATGAGAGAGTATGGTGTGGTTGAATCCTGGACTTTTATGTTCGTCATTTCAAATTTGAACCTAAACCCATATTATAGAGAGTTGACACCGTTAATTGTTACTAGGAAAAGGGAAATTTTGTTTAGAATGTACTGCCGTGGAGTTGAACTATTGGCCTACAATCCTACAGAAGATTCATATAAGAAGGTTTCAAAGAGTGGCGATTATAGTACATGCAAGTACGTTAGTGAAAAGTCTAGTTTCTCCCGTGGGCTACCGCTGGGATACGAAGCGACACCAAAAGCGTGGGAAAGAAATAACCTGGACGACCGAGGGACCGTTTGGTTTTTTAACCTCGGAAGATTGAATGTTTAATGCAAAATTCTGAATGTTGAAAAATACGTATGTTTTTTTATGTGAATGGCGTTATTTCACTCTCAATGTTCAATGCTAAATATAATTAATTTGACAATTTTCCATTATTAACAATTTACTAATTTATTTTATATCGTGTCATTTAGCAGATAAGATAAGATTAAAATTGGAATGTAATTTTATTTTAAAAAATGCAGCATTACGCATTGAGAGGGGTACTTGCCTCATAATGCTTAATGTTGAATTTTAACTTAAAAATACCCCTTAAAGTGATCGAGAGGAAGAACCGCTCAATGAAGAAAGAACAAAAGGAAAAATGCAAGTAGTTCTAGAAGATCTCCTTCTGTTTCTTTCCACTTTTAGTTTATGTATGTTATGTAGTTCCAAGTCTATATATCACTAAGTACGTATTTGGACATTGGTCCTTTTATTTTCTCATTGATAGGGTTAATTATGTTTTTATACATACAATTAAATTTGTTTGATGAATTTGTGTGGTAGTTCATTAGTTCATATAAAACTTAATGCAACAGACAGGATTCAGAGTTGTTTACCTAATTCAAAAGATCTCGGTGCTAGTCAAGGATCACAACTTCTTAATAACTATATGTTAGACTCTACATCTTTTGATGTGGACCATCCAACATTACCATACGTCTGTAATAATCCAATTTTGAGGTTCACCATGATGCACTGCGACTCACACTACCTCGAATTGATTATATCGACGCATATTGCAACCCGACACATGGCCCGTTGATGGTCCCTATCAAACCATCGGATTTGATACCACCGTTAGGTCCCAAACTCACAGCTAGCCACCGATATTATCCTCAAATTACTCACTTGGACCTAGCCCAGTGTGGGGTTTGAACCCACAAGGTCTCGGTGCTGAGTCAAATGGTCACACCCACTTGAGTACTATATGTTGGACTCTACATCTTTCGATCTGAGATAAATACACACAAGATATTTAACAATTAGGTATATCTTATTTGGTTAGGCCATTCAATTCACTTATTAGGTTGTAGAAATTATTTAATTCCATAAACATCAAGGAGATTTTTATACGGTGGACCTCGAGGTTTTGCTTTAAGGCTTGTTGTTGGCTAATGGTTTTAGTCTGAACAAGATATTTAGATGCCGAAGTGATAACTTGCTAATGGTTCATCTCTCTATTTAGGGTTAAAAAAATTATTAATTAGGCCAAAATGATTAATGTTCACCTTATTGATGGACAATTAGAGAGAGGTATACCATGTACAAAGAGTGTTGGAAGTAGGAACTAAAGGCATACAAAATTTATGTAAAAGATGAAAATTTCATGAAAAATAGGACATATGAAAAATATGTCTATATTGTTATTTGGTTATATATGATGACACCGGTTATGTAATATTTTATGATGTGATATTTTTTGTACGCTTTAATGGGTACAAAGTAACTCCACAAAAAGTAGTGCTATTGGTGCCCTGATGGGACCCCATACCACAAGTCAATGTTTAATAGGTAGGTGAGAGAATAAGTGAAATCCACGTCAGATTTTGGGGATGTTTTTGTGGAGATTTTTGTACTCATATCATTATTCAATCTGAAAATTGGAACCATTTCCCCAACACTTCTTGTGCAGGTTACTTATCTTTAATCAAAAAAGAAACCTCATCCCTTGATATTATAACATTTTCTGTGAGTGATGTTTTTATATTCATGGTTGGAGGGCACTAATAAAAGTAAACTATAGTTAATAATAACCAATACATGTTTAACGGATTCATTCTTTAGATTGCCATTATTGTCTGTTTTGCCTATTTTTCATTAGTGGATTCTGATTATGTGCTTAATAGTTTCTAGAAAAAAAATTAATTCCAGACATAGCATGGCAGAACTAAGTTCCAGATTACTTCTGTTGATACTGTTCCCAAAACCTGGAAAGAAAGGAAACCCAGTTATGACCAAGATGGTCATCAAGCCTTTGTGTAGAATATGTGTAATGGTTTTGTTCTCACTTGTTCTTACTAATCTTTATTCTTATGTCATCCTTCAACTAGATAATTCATGAGATCGCTAAAATCGGATTTCTTGCATGACGATGGTTATGGCTTCATCGAGGTCTTTGTTATGACCCCTTCATTAGTAATTAAAAGGTCGTACCAAGGCTTTCACAACAAAATCCAGAATGTGGTGTCAAATTAACTATTTTAGTCTAGTGAAGTTAATTGTTTTAATCTAGTGAAGAATAAGTTTAAGGAGTCTCCAACTCCAAAGCCCAAGTACAGGGACAATAATGCAATAAATGGGTTTGGCGGTTTTAGGCGGGTGTCTTTTTATGTCTCTCTGGGACAATTTGAGCGAGTTTAAAGGCAATGTTAAGATACTGAAATGAAGTATGGTGTGGTGGAATCTTGGACTACTATGATTTTTGTATTAAATATGGACATAAATGTGCATTATGGAGAATTAACACCACCGATTTTTATAAGAAGGGAGAAGTTTTATTTAGGATGGACTAGTGAGGATTATTGGCCTATATTCCTGCAAAGTTGAGTAGGAATGTTCCAATCTCTTTGGGGGATTGTTGTTGCTATTTATATATAGTGTCATTAGTTCAGAGCCTAGTTTCTCCTGTTGGCTACTGCTGGAATTGGAGGAGGCAACGCCGAAGACTTAGGAGTGAAATACAAAGGCTTGCAAATTAAGAAAATTTAATTCTAGCTTTTTCTCTAAAGACGCCCTGTTGATTCATTACTATTTTTTCCACTCCATATGTCCACTTTGTTGAGGTAGATATGTTCATGTTGCTTTGGCATTGTCGTAATAAAAAACATCATATAGAGGAAATATTTTTTTTTCTCTACATCATAGTGAGAAGAGAATACTAGCCCGTCCCCGGCCTCTAAATAATGGAAATTGCACTGAAGATGGCTTGGGTTATTTTTTACGAGGTTCATTACGTATGTCATAGTGAAAGAGGAGTGGTATGAGAAGAGAGAATTATAATGGACCCAAAAAACTCTCAATTTTTGTACCTCTCCAATAGTGCCTAACGCTAAGGAGTTTGCCAAATTGGTTGCAAATATCCACCGATAACCATGTCATATCGTTTATACTGGTTATCAGAAAACACCCCTTTAAGATTATATTTTGCCTTCTGGTGGCGATGGTCTGTACTTAGTGGTGGAAAAAAGGGGAAATTTCATGCGAATAGCTTCCAAAAAGGTTTATATGATCTTGTTCCCACTAGTGAAGGTGCGAGGTAAAGAGGAGAGAATGTGAAAGGGCAGAAGGGTTTGTTAGTTAGGAGAGTTAGAGAAGAAAGTGACACATTTAAGATGGTGAAAATGATAATGTAGTGTTAATATGTTCCTTCCATTATTTTCAGATTCAGCAAATGGGAATTTGAATTTCTTGTAATAACAGACGGATAAACTGAATCATAATGATGATGATGAGTAAGTGAACACGAAACATTCTTTGAAGGGCTATGTACATGTTATCAGATGATGATAAAAATATGCCTCACATTTTGATTATGCTATCCGTTGTGAAACGTGGAATAGGTGGCCATTATTCTAGTTTACTTACCATATTAAGGAAGTGATTGGGATATTATTTCAAGAAGGGCTCATCAAGTGTTTGCTTGCTACAGAGACATTCACCATAGGCTTGAATATGTTTGTGAAAACTATTGTCTTCTTAAATTTTTGTAAATTTGATGAAGATAAATATAAATGAATACCCAGTGAAGAGTATGTACAAATGAGTTGTTGTGCTGGTCATCATGGTATTGATGAATGTGGGATTTGCATCCTTATGGTGGATGAGAAGCTGGAACCATGTAATGAGCAAAAGCTCAACGTTATACACCATAAGAAGGAACTTATTAACAAATTTAAGTGAATTAAGCGAGCAATGAGATCCTCCATGGTACTGATGTTTAAAGATGAACTTAAAGAAAGGAAAAGGGTCCTCATGCGAGTAGGATATGTTACGAGTGATGCCGTTATGGATTTGAATGGGGAAGGTGGATTGTGTATCAGTAGCGCAAATGCATTAACGTTGATCGAACTCATATTTAATGGGGATTTAAAGGATATAAAGATGTATCTTCTCTCTTGTTTAGTATGTTAAGATAAGCTTCAAGAGGCTCAGAATCCTCGTTAGGAACTTTAGTATCTCTTTACATAATTGCAAGATACAACTCGGAGGGTTGCCAAAGTTCAACTCGAGTGCAAGGCTCAACTTAATGTGAAAAGTTTTGCGAATTGTTTTTAATATGATCTCATCGAGAACATTTATGCATGGGAAAATGGGTTCAATTCTAAGAGATAATGAAAATCACACAGTTGTTTAAAGGAATATTAATTACTACAGAAGACTCAAGGAAGTTCTTTAACAACTAATATGAGAAAAAAATGTTCAGGAAATCGAGATTGAAGAAAATTCGAAGATGAAGTTTCTAAGATCAAGAGGGATATTGACTTTGCAGCATCACTTGTAGTTGCACACTACCATTAGATGCATTATAATGGGTTTATTTTTGGAAGATAGAAATTATGATTAGTTAAGACAAGTTTTGTTATACGGGATGCAACATTTTTGCCCTTGTAAAAAGTGTCACTAAAGAGGAGATTAATTTCAAGTGGATATCTACCTTGGGGAGTAGTTAGGAGGCAAATAATTTTACATGTATGATAAAAGATAAAATAGAGATCGAGGGTGCATGCTAAATTAATATACGAGCACTATCTGCTTATGAAAAGAAATGTTGCCTTGGCATTGCTATAGCATGTTGAATCTCATTAACAAGTATTTTTAATACATGCATTTTAGTTTTGCAAGTCTCGATCTCTTGGCTCGGCATTTATCTCATAGTTTAGTTTATATTGAACATCCATAGCAGAGGAGACAATCCCATAAATTCTGTTTATAGAGGAACCTTCCCTTTATATTCTAAAGGTAACCATAAAATATTAGTCTTAAAACACGAACCTTGTGTTTTTGAGTTTTAGAACTACAAGGTTTAGTCTCAATTGGCATAATCTCATCTAGGTTCTATTCTCATCTCTGGAATATATACTCACAACTGGAAATCCTTGGATTATACTCTATAATCGATATTATATGAAATTGTTGCAGTTTATCGGTCTCTTTAATTAGAAGGGAGACTTTATCTCCTAACATTGTCACGTTTGCTATTAGCATATTTATTTTATTGGAGGAAATATTATGTCTGAAATTTGATCAATAATAAAAAAAATGTTTAACAAATTCCTACCTTAGTATCGACTATTATTTTGGATCATATTCTGACTTGAATAAAAAATGTGTCCTTGTCTTCTTTGGTTAGCATAATCTGCTCATATACTTAATATAGAATATAAAAAATACATAATTCCATAAATATCATGGCAGAACTAAGTTCCAGATGCTGAAGTTTGTGATAGTTGAGGACATTTTTGTGTGATAAATCTTGAGATTTGATTCAAGGTATGCTATTGGCAAACGATTATGACTCGAATAAGATATTTAGATACAGAAGTTGAAAAACTACTAGTGGTTCATCTCTTTGTTTAAAATGATAAAATTTCCCTATTCATCAAATGATCATGTTACATGTTGACCTAATATTTATCAATTATAAATTGACATACAGTTACATAAAAGTTATAAGTGGTGAAAGGAGGTATCAAACAGAGATAATTTACATAAAAGATTAAAACTAGACATGCCTACATTGTATGAAAACACAATACTAATGCATGATCTCATATATTGACAATTTCTACTTCATCTCATTTTTTGCAATTTTACATTTTTTTCTCCTTTCATTCAGTATAAAATGGGTTCCTTATCCCTAGGTACTAATTTTGATAGTAACATGAAACACTAGGACCAACCCTTTACATTGGGCCTTCGATCGTGATGTAATGTGTTTTTCGGCAATCCGAGTCCATTAAGGCCCTCAAAACCCCGTTTTTTCATTTTAGATTATAATCTCGGGGCTTATAAATCTATACAAAAAATTAATATTAACGTTCCGCAAAAAGTTTTGGTTTTCTGGCATGTTTTACTTAAATTCTATGGTGAAACTCATTTCTGTCATTTTTGGCAAAATTCATGAAATATGTATTTTGTTACTCTACTTGGGCAATTCTGTTTTTGAGGCATTTAAGCTACTATTGGTATATTTGTAATTACTAGTAGATTACGTATTATAGTTAATATTTAATGAATGATTAACTATATTTATGTTGGGACATGTAAGAAATTATTCATTTGAGTTAAGTCAAAGGCCAAACACAAGCTAAGACTACATGTAGAAATAATACACTTACATTCATTAAAGGTTTATTCTGATGTTAGTTATAAAATTGGATTGAGGCGCAACACATGCTAATTTTTGAATTCAACAACATTAAAACTGGTTTTATTAAAACAGAATAGTTGACATTAAGTCCATTAATCATGGTATTAAATATTTAGGCAACAAACACAGACGCCAAAATTATGGGACCATGATAAATGAATTATAGGGTAGTATATCTTTACAATCTGAACATTATGTGATGATTAACACAGATTCCGTGATATTCATATTGTAAATGAAATATGCCAAAATTTTTAGTCAACAATTCAATATTTCACCCCTGTAATTTTTATTGTGTGTGAAAATTTAATTTGTGAACATTGTTATTAATTGCAGTTCCCCTTAACCTGTATTCGCAAGCTCAGTCCTATTCCAAATTTGATGGAACTAATTTTTCTGAATGGAATGAGAAAATTGAGTTCAGCCTAGGGGTTCTTGACCTGGACATGGAAATTATGTGTGATGAACTCGCTGCTATTACTGATGGCAGTAGCGAGGATGAAATTGCTGTCCATGAAGCATGGTCTCGATCTAATAGGCTGGCCCTTATGTTTATGCGAATGTGCGTTGCTGCTAACATTAAGACCTCCCTACCTGAATCTACGAAAGAGAAAGAGTATTTGAACAACATTAAGGAACGCTTTCGCACTGCTGATAAATCCCTTGTTGGGAAATTGATGGCTGACCTGACCACTATAAGGTTCGATGATACTCGAACTATGAATGAGCACATTATAGAAATGACCAATCTGGCTGCTAGACTTAGAGTTTTGGGCATGACAGTGAATGAGTATTTTCTCGTCCAATTCATCCTAAACTCCCTACCTCCTGAGTATGGGCCTTTCCAAATCAATTACAACATAATAAAAGATAAGTGGAATGTAAATAATTTACAAAACATGTTGGTACAAGAGGAAGCAAGGCTTAAGCAACATAATGGGCATGTGACTAAGGGACAAGTGGAAAATTTGACAGTCAAAGGAACTGGTTTTAAGAAGAAGTTCGGCAAGGGCATTAAGAAAGGTCCTAGGCCGTCTCATCAAGCTGAACCATCAACTGCTGCTGTGAAGAAGGAAAAGAACGACAAGTGTCACCTCTATAAAAAGAAGGGACATTTCCAGAGGGATTGTCATAAATGAAAGGCCTGGTTCGAGAAAAAGGGTAAGCCTTTTATTTATGTTTGTTTCGAATCAAACCTTATTAACGCTCCTTCTACCACTTGGTGGATTGATTCTGGTTCTATGTCTGATGTTTCTAATTCGATACAGGGCTTCACTTCGATCCACAAAACAAATCCAAATGAGAATTTTATCTACATGGGCAATAAAGCGAAGGATAAAATAGAAGCTATTGGATCTTTCCCCTGATTTTAAGAACTGGATTTCTTTTAGATTTGCAAGAAACGTTTTATGGTCCCACAGTTTCTAGGAATTTAATTTATGTTTCCAAACTTGATTTAGACGGTTTTGCGATTGGATTTAAGTACAATGGTTTTGGTTCAAATAGTCATCATGGATGTACATATTAACTTGAATCGAGATAAGCTTTTAATATATACAAAGCAGTGTTATGCTTAAACTTTCTTCGTTGTATGGGGGAAAAAACTTTTTTAGTTGCATTTCCAATAATGCAATTGTGGATCGATTCTAACATATGAAAAATCACAAAGGGATATTATAGTCAGTCCGTTTTATATTTTAATTAGTACTTACAATGAATATTTATCTTTTTAGCAATAAAGTATTAATGTGTGAATAACCTTCAATTTTTTTTCGGGGGCTACCACCCCCGAACCATTGTACTTTTTATTCTTGTGTCCCACTAATCACAAATTCTTGGCTCTGCCACTGGTTCTAACCCTCGCTATAAAATATTTTCAAAACCTTTTCGGTGTCCAGCCACATAGACGCCAAACATGATTCTATTCCAGGGTTATGCAACTGCGACATATGTGGATATTGCAGGAGTTAGAGTATCCGCCTATTTCATTTATTCCTAGTTTAGGAATTTTATCTCAGTCTTTTTTCGAGCATGTTACTCACTGTAATTATTTAGATTATTTCAGTTCAGATTGTATGGGATTTATATACTATATGTCAGACTTATTTGGTTTTGTATTTTAACCGATGGTTAATTCGGCAAGAGTTGATTTCAGTTATTTGTTTGGATGTTTAGACTCTGTTATTATGTGATGGTTCTATTTAGTCTTTCGTAGTACTAAATGAATTGGTTATTAAAAGATAAAATTTTGGCACTGACTTAATTAACGAATAGTTGGTTAGTAAGTTTTAAAAAGTTATTCGATAGCGATGCTAAGAATGAACCAAATGAGTTTCCTGTTTAATTTGATACAGGGCTAATCACCCGATTTTTTATTAGGCAGGGTGTCACAGAAGGTATCAGAGAATCAGGTTCTAGTGTCCTTAGGATCTGTACGGTTTACTACGTTTCATCTTATCATTCTTTGATATAGAGACTTATTATAAGATTGTTCCATTCCTTTACACATGCAACTTACGTTTTACTGCTAATTACGTATAGTGGATGTGATTCATATACGATTTCGGTTGAGTGTGGAAGATCGAACATTACATAACGATAAGCATGGGACGTTAGAAGGATTGTAGAAGGGAGGACTCAACAAAATCCATAGAGTATTCTGGGAACAGTGACGTGATAGGAGTCACCATGATTATTGTTCGAACAATTAACATTGGAGCAACTGCTGGAGTGTAGTAGTTACCCCAAGAACTTTTGTAAAGGACCATGGCAAAAAGTTAGACCCACCAAGTGCAGACTACAATGACGAGGGTAGAATAAGATTTTTGTTTCATAAGAACAATCCCCTAGAATTCGAGGAAAAAGCAAAAGGGAGACTTACTAATGGAAAGAGAACATACAATTGGGATCAAATGTAGTCAAGTCAAAATTTTGGGCAAAAATGTTTGCTCATAGGAGCAGCAAAAGTTGATGGGCGTCACTCACCATATCCATGGAAAATTACCATGAATAATGAGGAATTTGGGGTGTAAATTATTACGAATCCTCTAACCAGTTATATAAATAAAGAGGCAAGGGAGATTTCAGTACTTTTTCCAGAAGGGTCGGACAGTGGCCGGATGTGAAGGAAAGTTAACAAAAACTGCAAACATCATACCCAATGAAAGGGATACGAAGACTCAAGAAGGAATTATAAGTTGAAAATAGACCCTTGGGTAGAATATAAAAGTTTGGATAGGATATTCGACTAAGATGATTGGTGTCGTTGTCATAAAGGTTGTACATTTACAAATTTAAATCAATGCTCTCGTGAGAAGGGATCTAGTGAGTTAGAGAAAATAATCAAAGAGTAAAACTGGATTTTTCAGTGCTAGTGAGGCACCAAGGGAAGGGATACATAGTAGATGACCTAAATTAATGGTCGAGATCAATCAAATTTTTATCGAGTGACAGTGGGTTCAGTTAGGGTTGTCAAGGCCATCAACAAGTCCCATGGAACCAGCGGAGCCAAAGGGACAATAAGGGTAGCAATCAGGGTCAAGACTACTATGTCCGCGAGAAGGACAACCCCGACATGTCCAGTGGGGCCATAGAAAAGGGGAAGGTCACGACGAGTCTTATGTGTAAAGAGAACAAACACAAGCGTGGATATTGTCCACAGCGTGTCAGGGGACAGGAGCGGGATGCCTAGCAGGGGAAACAATTATAGAAGTTTTGGTTCGGTTATGATGAGAGTGTCATGTCCAGGATCCTTTTAAGCCGCCAATGTTATGGGCGATTAAAACAATGAATTTTATCCTGGAGTGATTGGGGTCTATTTTGTGTGACATGAATGAGTCACGGTAGTTTGTTAATACTAAATTCGCATGTGTAACGAGTTTAGTAGAGGTATCATAAATAGTACTATAGCTATAAACATTTATCGTTGAGTAGCGGGGTTCTCTTTAGTTCCCCCTGCAGGGGAGCGGGTGGGGACACTGAGAGGGTATATTTTTAGGTAATCCCATGAGGAGAGGTGATTATGCGCTTATAATTTTATCTTGAGTGCGGACGGGTTAGCGATGGTGGGTGGTTATCGCAAGATTATCTTGTTCGCTGTTTTAGGGCAGGATGTATATTCTTTTTGTGATGTCTCACCTACAAGAGGGAGAGCTGGCGGTGGTATTTTGTGAAGTAGACTTTAGAGAGTACAGTTGTCTAGTTATATTGGATTATGGTCCTTAGGGATTCTTACTGATGAAATTTTAGGGTATGTGTGACACCCCGCCTAATTAATTACCGGGTGATCAGTCCTTAATTAATTAATTTCAGAATATCAAGTTGGTTCAGATAATGCATCACTGTCGAAAACTCAAATTTTAATTTAATAAAAAATGACCACCTAATATTTAAAAAGGCTGGCGTCAAAATTTTATCTTGTTATTAACCACCATCATTAAAGGGTAATAACTAAACATCACCATTCATCACAATAGTATAAGGTAAGAACTAACTAAAGTAAAATAAATAATTGGAGTAAACACATCCAGTCAAAATCCCATATAATAATCCAATAACATGACATCAAAGTCTAATGATAGAATAAAAACAACTCTAAATCTCTAAATGAATATAAAATTGGAGGGACGACATGTCCAACTAAAATGAAATGACTGATGGATAAGGAGAAATAGACTCGAAAACGTCTACTAGAAATATCATGTAGCTTCCTCAGCAGCTACAGCTCAGAAAATGAATGGAATATCCTAAGTCTAGTGTCCCTGTGGCTGAGCACCTAAAATAATTATAAAAAAAAGATTTGCAGAAAAACGGGTCAGAGCCCGAGTAGAAAACAATTTAAATACATCAAGTGCTTAAATTGATTTAATTAGCACATATATCATCCATGTTAACTTAGTGTACTCACTTCTCATCTAATGTGCACACCTAGCGAGTCTAACTACCCATACTAGTCTCACCACTCTAACTGACTATATGTAGGGCAATCACTATGCCGGATACAATACTTAAATAACACGAAATAAATATATTACTATTATTTAGGAAGAGGTTTAAGGATGTTATAACTCATTCTCATAGTATTCTTTATTCCCCAATAGTGACCCATTAAGTATATACTTTGATAAAGTAGCCAACAAGAAACACAGAATAGGGACTCAGTATACATATATAAAATCTCACTATGTATACATATAAATATATCTATATAGTACCCATGGTTAAGAAACCCCTGGTGCTAGGCATACTCGGCTATCTAGTCCCATTGCAATGCTCACGCATAAAGGAAAACTGGTTCAATCTCTCAAGAACCAATAAAACATATACACATATTGGAGGCGAATAAGTCCCAAGTCGATGGGCTATGTACATACCTACGCACCCATACGACCATCAACACTATCGTTCTCACAGATAGCCCGTACCTAGGTTCCATTCTCTAGTGGTACGACTCGAAATCCCTCGAAGGCACACAAGATATGGTCGTCCATAACGTGTTAACCCCCGTTTGATAGCCAGTATTTAAGTACGTCATACAAATGATATTCCAAGTAATAAGTATGTACACAACTTATATACATTAATAGGTAATCACATAACCCAAATACTATAATTCGTAAGTAATATTATCATCATTACTCTCCACAATATGCATATATATATAGCCTCTCTAGGAATTACATTCTCTCCTAGGTTTTCACCCAAATTCAATACCCCGAGGACCATTACACCCTTAATTACCTAACACTTTGGAATTTAAGCCACCTGTTACTCACGTAGGTTAATACACTCGCTTGGATAACCCTAGGACAGTTTTTAACTCGAAACAGATCTTAAAAACTCACGAATAAAAGTATTCACTTCTAGAAGATATATAATGGATAAATGACGTCAAAAATGAGATACCCCATAAACAAAAGAGAACATCGTCCTCAATGATAAAACCATATTAGAAATTGAAAGTGTAAGGTAGGAAATGGATTACCATAATCAAATGGTAATGAAAGTGTGCCGCATGATGTACTCGAGGCGAAACCTGGATAAAAAATGGTACGATAAAAAAATTTAAAATTCTGTAAATCATCGGGGGAAGGATTTAACACCACCCCTAAATAGGATAATAATCATACCCATAAACAAACACTACACCAAATCTGCCTAATTGTCACGGTCATTGACCTTGACAAGTTCAACTTGCCAAGGTCAATGATCGTGACAATTCCTGGGGTGATAAATTTTTTTATCACGGACTTGTCACAGTCATTGACTGTGACAAGTTAGTTAGAATTGCCACAGTCCTTGACCTTGACAAGTTATGTCATGATTAAGGATCATGACAAACCCGTGACAATATTTAAAATAATTTCACGGTCAATGACCGTGATAATTCTAGGCAGAATTGAAAAAATCTGCTGGTCGGTTTGGCCACTACCACTGCCAAGTAGCAACGTTGTACCTGTTCAAGCATCATATATAAAATAAAATAGAGATAATTCAAATATACATTCAAAATAGAGATAATATTCATCATGATATAATACAAATATAATTCAAATGTACCAACTTAAAAAAAATTCAATTCAAATAATGTCACTACATGTCTGGGGTAAGGTAAACTCTGAGGAGGTGAGTAGGCCACACGATATACAAATTGACACGCCAACTAATATACATCATGCCGCATTATTTGCACAACCACAATTGGGAGTTCTCCTTCCCGGTTATCACATGAGTGACGAGCACCTTGCACTCAATGTCTTGAAGCTCAAGTCCATGAACTAGTGCACCTTGGACGATATTCGGGTCCCTCAACCCTCGCCTATCCGCTAACCATGAAATATGTCTAGTATAAACATGCTCGACCAACCAAGTGTCGACATCGGTCAGTCGAAGGGAGCTAAATAGGGAAGTGGATCATCAAAGTCCGCACGTGTTGACGATGAAGCATCGAGGTCCACATCCTCATCATCATGAACCTCCTCCTCCACCACCTTCTCCTTCCCTTTCCCCTTACGATTTTCACCCAATGAATGCTTCATAAATGAGACCATATCTTGGACCGTTGCCTCCAAACGGGATAGCTTCGCATCATGAGAGTCCACCGTTTGAGCCAACTCGGTGTCGCTCATCTCCAATCCGATGATCCTAGATTTGGCCACCGCGAGCTCACCCCCTTGTCCTCCCCTTGCGATCAGCGCCAAGAACTTGGCTAAGTGCATTTTTTGACAAAGATTCCTTGTCACTGCGACTCATGAACTTCTTTAAGCTTTGCCTAAAATGACAAAAAGCACATGATTAGTAAAATAAGTAAATTAAAAAATTATAATGTAATTAGTAAAAAGTAAACTGTCAAATTACTTACAATCGTGGTCACGATGCTCGGGAACACCTCCTCATCCTTCCCCTTCTTCATCCGAAAAGCCATATAAGTATCAATCCTATGTGGCCTACCCCTAGAGCCATTCCCTATCCCCCAAAATAAAATAGAGTAAAATTAGTATCGGCCCCGCAAAGTAAAATAATGCAGAATAATATATTTATGTAGTTATAGAAAAATTAAATCATATCATCATCCTCTGCTCCACCTCGGCGTAAGACGTCCGACCGGAGTAGTGCACTTCCGTCTTTTTTGCCCAATTTTCCCTCCCTAATTGGCGAGATGCCAATTGTCGCTCTCCGATCTCATTGTTAATGAACTTTTACCATTGTGCCAATGAGATCGGATCCTTCGGCGGGACGGATTCACGCATTTGGATAACGGACTCTCATGTCTTCCCAAAGTACCGGGTCCGCATATTTTTCTTCCACGTCTTGTGTTGCTCCCTCAACTACTCCAAGACAGAATCGCGTAGCTTTGGATCCAGGCTGAATTGTTCATGTCCAACAAATACAATGTTAGTTGCAAATAAATATAAATATAAATATAAATATAAAATGAAATTGAAATTTAAATATTCATATAAATATAAATATAAATATAAATACATTACATGTAGTGCCACCTAAAAACCTAACTTGAGCTCATATGGAACCTCCTTCCAACTAATGTACCCCGGGCCAATGATCGTCTTTACCAGATCAAGGGATGTCGCTAATAGCCTCGACTTGTTCTCGATGGCCATCCCCAATTTTCCATATTTAGGGAGCATAGGGGCCAAGGAGCCCTCGTCACCTCTGCTACCACCGATCCCAGATGACATCATCATAACCAGCATCATCATCCTCGCCTTAATACCTGAAAGAGACATTTGCTGTAAAAAAATGTTATTTGTACAAATCAAAACGAATTGTTACTACAAATATGTACAATTACTAAAAATAAAAATGAATTGTTACTGTTAAACACCTCAATTCTGAGTTCCAAAACAACAACATCTAGCTCATAATATGTACAATTACTAAAAATCCGAAACATCCCCACCCCCACCCCTACTTCCCACACACACGCACACTACACAAGAGTGAAAATGAAAAAGTGCAAATCAATTAAAATCATTAAAAATGGATGTTTTGGTACAAATTGGAATATTTATTACAAATTGAAAAATTCTTTAAAATTCGGGTTATCATAAAAAATGGATTGATATTCGATAGGAGCATCTAAGTCATCCACACTACTATTTATATGCTTTGGCGCGTGTTGGACAATTGACCACGGCTCGTTGTCGATATGCTCCGAGTAAAACACTTGGTTAAAATTTTGAAATGCACAAACAAACAGTTCATCGCTCAAGTGGCCGTTGCTCTTCAACTTGGATAAGTCAACCATGATCAAATTGGTGACAGGATCAACTTTACAAGCATTTTTATTCTCAACTATTACCCAGTCACAGTAAAATACAACCTCTTTGAAGCTTATATAATCAAATTCAAATATATTTCGGATTACACTATAGTAAGTAATTTCAGCTTTAACGAGATTTTTATCTTTTGCGCTCGCTTGAAAGAAAGTAAGAGCCTTTTATGAAATGCCCGAGTTCTGTACATTTGAACTTTCCTCGTACAGTTTAGCGCCAAAAACGTAACCGTTCAATCGATACTTTTGGTACTCTTGTGCCACGAACAAGGGTCCAGTGGCTAGACGAGCAAGCCTTGATGTCGCATCACCCGTCTTTAAGAGCTGAGAATATAGATAAATTAATTACATTAGTTGTAAAATTTGAGTGTAATGTAACTTTATATAACGACCATTTTCATTATAATTACCTCTTGTGTCAACCACAGCCTAAATTTTCTGTCTGATTGTACCATTATTTTTCATCTTTTATTGTTCTCACATGCTTCATATTTTCTGCATATTACAAAATTAATCATGTATAAAATAATCTAAAATAATGTTAAACGTTATAATAATCGAAACTTCCTTTTTCAATTCTTCGACATCTTTATGTGTGTAAAATAGATAACAAGCTACTTGTTCATGTTGCAAATTCCTTAATTTCATTCGTTTTCCCATCACATGACCACCATCATCGACGAACTCATCAGTGTCATCAACGCTGGTCGAGTCAGGCATATATTCCCGAGTATATATTAATGACTCCAAGGTGATATTCGAATTCAATTTATAATCGAAATTTCTATTTCCTCCATCTCCTCTAAAGGGTGAGTGGTCATATCCCATTCAAGACCGCATTTTTTTGTAATATAATTTAACAGCTCATGCACATTGTTATAATTTGAGAAAAATTCGGCAGCATATCCCCATAGTTATCCAAGTACACGACGTAGATTGGCAAGTGTGAATGTTATTTCAATTGATAAATTGAAATAATAGTCACACTTGTCAATCTAGTATGTACCCAGAGAACATTAGGATACGACTGCAGAACTTCCTCCAAAAGTAACAACTTTAAGCCACTAAGAATATTATTATACAGAAATTATGCAATCCCAAGCTGTCCAAACGGGACAACCAGAGAGATCTCATTACAGGGGTAATGACTCTTGAACGGGTCTAAGGTCTATTGAGTGCGTACGCATAAGAACTAGAAGGTTAGTATCTATGCGCACTATATGTAATTTCAAGTATGTTTCATTTAATTATCAAACTATATATATATATATATATATATTGTTTGTTATACAAGGTAATTTTTTAAAAAAAATTGAAAAATCCCACCCCCATATGGACAATAATCTAGTTGTTATGCCACTTTTAAAATTAACCAACCCAACATTGATCCACTATAATCCAACCGCAATGTCAACAACAAATGTGTATCCCATACTCCTTCTAATTCATCTACTCAATTAATTATTTTCATCAATTAAACTAACAATTAAAGTATACAATTATTAATTTACTAATTTACAATGAGGGGCAATCCTACTTTCCTATATTAATTTACTAAAAAAATTAATAATCAATCAATTCGTTTACAAGGGACACTACTTGCATATGAGGGAAAACATATAATAAACCAATCAAAATTTAATAAAAAAAAATTAACAAGCCCCACCCCGCCCCATTACCCATTGCCCCACCCCCACCCCCATCCCCCTCCCCACACACACGCGCGCACACACACACACACACACACACACACACACACAACCCCACCCCCGTTACTCCCCCGCATCATTTCCCCTTCCCGCAAATACGCACAAACACGCACACTACACATACATATACATACACGCGCACATACACACACACACACACACACATACAACCCACCCCCATCACTGCCCCCTCCCCCCACCCTGCCCCACTCCCTTCCCCCGCCACACACACACAAACATCCCCACCCCTCCCCCTCCCCACCCCCACCACACACACGCACACGCACACACACCCTTCCCCACCCCATTCCCCCACCACACACACACACACACACAGCCCCAGCCCCCTCCCCCTCCCCCTCCCCACCCACCACACACACACGCACATACATGAACACACACAAACATATATAAATGGAAGAGAGAGAGAGAGAGAAATTGGAGGGAAACAAAGCGGTGATGAAAAAAGGAGGGGAAAGAGTTTTTTGTTGCAAAACTTATCACGGTCATGTCACAGTCCTTGACCATTACAATATTATAAGGACTGTCACGATCATTGACTGTGACAAGTCCGTTAAAACTGTTATTGTCATGGACTTATCACAATCAATGACCGTGACAATCATTTGTCACGGACTTATCACGGTCAATGACCGTGATAAGGCTAGCCACTGAAAGGGTGCCAATTTGCCCATTTTGGTGTATTGAAGACACAACAACTTGCCTGATGGTAGCACTAAGTTTAACGTCTTCAACCAGATGTAAAGGTACTAATCCTAACGATGGAAACTAAGATAGAAAGGGGTGGCATAGGAGTGTGGGTGAAGAGAATCACCCCCACTCCAAAAGACTGAAAAGTTAGTTTTGGAAAATCGAGTCAACATTATCAATGCACCTGAACGACGAAGTGATTAATTATATGAAGTGCTTCGATTGACCAAGGGATGACAGATGTGAGTCTTTATGGAGGAAAGGAAAGGATGATGTAGTACAATCATGGATCATGGGCCTTATTGAGTGTAAATGTAAGGGCTAAAGGGGCCCAATAAGCATGGTGCTCTATGTTAGATAGGTAGTCGAAAAGGTTTAACAACGTTGGTGGGGTGGGCATTATGGAAATCACGTGACCTTTCTATAAATGGACGTCAATAATGGTCATGCCATGACACATCAATGAGATGATGATAAGAAGAATAAACACCACAATCAATAGGTGTGCGATAAGGAACAAGTTATGTAACACGTGATGATTGAGTGTCACCACAAAAACTATTATGGATGGTGGGGTGGAGGAACTCACAAAATGGCTTGTGGAGATCGAGGGCGGTGGGCGGGTGCAAGTGAGGACCTAAATGATTGGATAGAAATGGGAGATGTATGATAACAAGGTCAAAATGTTGTGGTGGGTTGGGTGGGACAATGGGTGGGTTGGGAGGAACAATGGGTGGGTTTGGTGGGACAATGGGTGGGGGAAGATAATTTAACTCGAGAGTAGAGGATACACACTCATAATGAGACTCATAACAATCCTCAAGGATAATCTTAATAGAGAGTGAGGTGTCAAAGGATTTCATTAACAACTTATCTACCCATAGGTCACCATATGTGGTGTTAGGAAAATTTAACGAGGCATTGAGATTCGAGATATATGAACCTACATCAAAATCAGACTCAAAGTGATCCAAGTATGTTTGGTTAGGATCCATAGCAAGAGATGTAGGAACCATATTTGATTCAATCTCAGTGCATTGCTTAGCACCCGTAGTTAGAACCCGTAGCCGGAGCTAACATATGAGGAAGGGGAGCCTCACGGACACACGCAGTGGGCTTAATAGGTGTAGACTCGCATATATTTTTGGACCTGACGCGGATGTGAACCACAAGATGGGTTCAGGGGATATATTAATCTCAAAATATTTGGATAAGTCAACAAAATTGTCAACTTGCATCTTAGACCAAGGGGTGGTCTCAACTTCGAGATTATTATGGTAGGTGGGTTGGGAAGACTCAAAATCGATGTCACAAGTCGTCTCATTGCCATACTCTATAGGGTAAGAAATAGGTTAACTCGGGGGTAACTCCGAATCTTTCTCCAACTCATATTTATTTAAGAATTCTCCAAGTCATTAAATGACATGGTTTTAAGTGTAACAACCCTCACTTTTGAGATTCTATTTTATATTTAATCTGCTAATTATAGTGACTAATTAAAGATGTTGATTTGTGGAGTAGGTATTAATTTAAGTGAGATAAGTTAATATCTACTATGATGTTGCATATTTACCGTATGTAGAGGTGAATATTGCTATGTTATGTTTTATTATGTCCTAAGAATTTAAGATGACATTGGGCTTAAAATGGAACCGGAACCTAAACTGAATTATAAAACCTCCAAATGATAATTTGAAGGGTGCCATTAGTTCCGGGAGGTTTGAGATAGTCAAATTGTGTGTCATATTATATTTCGAGTTCCGGGCACTTTTGACTAGTTGTATTTATTATGAGTAGATGCGTATTATTTTACCGCATATTAATCACTTAAGTTGGAATTTTAAGCAAGCCACGATTTATGTCTTCACCTAAGTTACTATTCCTTTAATTATCTTGTTAAGCCTAGAGAAAGAATAAGGAAGAAGAACCTTGGAAAAAATAAGAGAGATTGAAGCTTGGGTGTTGATCTTGCCTACAATCTTCACCAAATCTGAAGTTACAACCTTGAGGCAAGTTTTCTACTTGCTAGTGTATGATTTAAGTAGAGTAATTTGCATTGATAGTTATGGATATGTATGGTTTATGGAAGTTAGGGTTTTCTTTGATTTATGGGCTTTAGATCTTTGGAAGTTAAATTGATATGATTTGGAGGTAAAATTTGGTTGGATGATGCATTTATGATTATTTGGTAGCATTAAAGGATAGGAAATGGAATGGGTTGAAGTTGGGTAGAGATATGGAGTCAAAGACTCCATAAATTAAACTTGGAATTTATGCAGAACCGAATCGATTCGGCCTGGCCGAATCGATTCGATGGGAGACAGTTTCCAAGCCTGGGTTGTCCGAATCGGTTCGGTTTGTCCGAATCGATTCGGCCTTATGCAGAATCTCATTTTTCCTGACCCAATCGATTCGGCTAGTCCGAATCGATTCGCCTTTGAGATCCCAAATCGATTCGGCTAGTCCGAATCGATTCGGAATGCCTATTCTTCAATAATTTTTCTTTTTAAATTTTACCCCCTTCCTTAGGATTATGTCCTAGGACCCTTCTTGTATGAAGTAAAATTTGGATTTTAGAGTCCTAGTTGAGTTTGGTCGTTACCCTATAGTTGAGTGGGATCACTTGGGGTTAATTCTGGGGCACTTGAAGTGATACTTAGGTATCACTTCTCTTTTGGGAAATAAGTTGAAGTTAGAGTTCTAAGCCCATATGTGGAGATGTTAGAAGCCTTTGGTGGTATATAAAATCTTGGGTCTTATGATAATTCGAGAAATGGTTTAGAGAATACTTTGGGACATAATGATATGATGAAATTGAATAAGATATATTCAAAGATAAAGGTTTCAAGTAAATTGTAATACCCCGTACTTTTGGCTATATTTATTTTTGGGATTAATTAATTAAATGCGTATTAATTGGAAATTAATCCGGGTTATAAATACTAATGAGATGCGTATTGGTATTTGATTATGTGCATATATGATTATATATGAACTTGGTATTATAAAATTTGTCGTGAGATTTATATACGGCAATTTGGAAATTTTATTGAGACGCGTGGGACCGCCGCGTCACGGTATAATATTTTATTTATTAAAAGTGAATTTAAAATATATAATCCGTATGGTCGTTTTGAGTGCGCCAACGCGTCCGGAAGGGTCGAGATAGTCAGAAAACACTAGCCGGGGGTATAGTTTGGGTCCCGGGGTAATTTTAGACCATACCGGTAACTTAAAGGGTATTTTAGTAATTTGGTATTTTTGGGTAATTAAAAGTGACGAAAATTGAGAGTTGTAATCTGATAAGGATTGACCCCAACCAACCCTTATTAACCCAACAAGCTACGGAGGTTTATTGAAATTAGGTTTCATAAGTTTCCCCAAAGCAAACCCTAGCCACCATAGCCTTTTGGAGAAGAAAGCTTGGAGAAGGAGAGAGAGAGAGAGATTCTGCAGGAATTCTACACCGAATCCACACCAAATTCAGAAATCAAACCAAGGCAAGTGACTTTATTTCCATTTAATTACTGAGAATGTCTTTTCCATGTTAGAAATTGAAGAATCTTAATTGTTCTTGAAAGATTAAAAGAAAACCCATGAAATTTGAAGTTATTATTGAATGTTGGGATAGGTTTGCATGTAGAAACATTGTTGGGAGATTTAATTTCGGATATTTCATATCTAGGTGATGTATAAACGAATTAAAATCTGGGAATTTATGATGAGAAGAAGTTAGGGTTTATGTTCTTGAAGAAAATTGGGAATTAATGTAGAAAATGTGATTTAATGATGTTTAGATGTTATCAAACCCTTTAATGATGTTAGTATAGCCCCTTAACATGTTTGAGGATGATTAGAGAACTCAATATATTGTGGGAACGAATTTTAGAAGAGGTTTGAGGAGTAAAAATGGTGAAAAACGATTTTTGGGAAATTCTGGGCCGAAACTGGCATCTCGTTAGAAGCAGCCCCCAGGTCGTTCGAACGAGCTCGTTCGAACGAGCTTCTAACGAGTTGACCAGTCGTTATTAACGAGTAGGGTTTTCGTTCGATATCTCGTTCGAACGAGATATCGTTAGAAGGGTCAGTTCGTTCGAACGAACTGGGATCTCGTTCGAACAGCCTCGTTCGAACGAGACTTCTAATGACCTGACAGTCCAAACTCGTTCGAAGCCTCGTTCGAACGAGACTTCTAACGAGTTGGCAGTTTGACCTTTTTTGGACTGTTTTGACTTTTGGAGTTCCGGGAGATGGTTCAAGGGTAGAGTTAGCATCCCTTTGATGATATAGTGATTGATTTGGGACTTTTGGGTTGTTGGGATTAGCAAATCATATACGAGAGTTATATTCAATGAATCATTTGGGCTGAGACGTGAGTGACTACTACGATGAGAGGATGAATTATAGCGCGTATAATTATGAACCGGAATAAAATAAGTTGTGATAACTAGTTAGTACGAGAATGCGATATGTACTACGATTAAAATACGGTATTACTAAGATGTGTGTTTACTTAGTATTAGTATATGGATTGTTTGTATGACATACCTACCATACTTGCTATCACGGGAGGTTTCGTTCGCTTAGGACCCTCTAATCCTTGTGTGCCTACGGGGGGGATATAGACTGGTACCTTGATGAACATAGGTCATAGAAAGACTTATTGTGATATTAATAAGTCCGCTGACCATGGGAGCGTAGGTATGTGCGTGACCCATGTGATGGTGACTGTGTTCGCCTCCATTATTTGTGATGTTGTTATCGGTAAACTATTCCTGAGAGATTCGGAATAGGTAATCCTTATGTACGTGATGTACCGGGATGGATAGCAGAGTATGTGTGCACTACAGCTTAAATTGCGGGGTGCTTGTATTGTATATTTATGAGATGAATAATATACATTAAATTACCTGAAATCCTCATGTTAATGTTGTAAAATATTACGGTATTGTTTCGAGTTATATAATGAGTTAACTGATAGTTATATCATTGGCATATTTAGTAACGGTGTTCACAGTAAACCTCTACTTAATTACGAGAGTTGTTATGTTATATGGAACCGATTACAAGGGTAGATCCTTTGGCAGTCTAGCTAGTTATGTTGTCAGTTAGCTAGTATTATGGGTCGATATAGATGGGTACTTACGCTAGGAGTGCACAGTTAGACGAGAGGTGAGAATATCATGCGAGTGTACGTCCTAACATGTACTTTGCATTTAATGTTTTAAATGTTTTTAAAGCACTTGCAGGTTTTTAAAATGATTTCCACTTTCGGGCTCTGACCCATTTGCTTTCAAATATATTTTCTTGTAAAATCTTTTTAGGTGCCCAGCCACAAGGACACCAAGCATAGGTACTCATTCAGGTGACGTGCTGTAGCTGGTTGTGGAAGCTACAGGGATTTGCTCATAGACGCTTCTATCTTTTGGATTCCAGAGTCACTATCTATCAGTTGTAGGGCATGTTGCCCATTCCTATTTAGAGCATTTTTACATTTCAGTTTTCAGGCTCTAGCATGTATTGCTCAGTATTCAGTTTTAGTTATTTATTTCAGTTTACATATCAGTTGTGGGATTTGTATTGAGGAGTTTTTCCTCCAGGTTATATTTACATATTGTGATGGTTGTTCTTGTTACTTCAGTATGGTGAATGGTGTTATTTAGTTATTCATTACTCTTGTTGCATGTTAATCAGATTTAATAAAATTTGGCACTTACTTTTTAAATACTAGGTGGTTAGTAATAATAAAACGTTTTCGACAGTGATGCTATTAACTGAGCCAACTTGGCATTTTGAATTAATTTTATAAAGGAGTAGCTACCCGGTGTTTAATTAGTCGGGGTGTCACAGGTGGTATCAGAGCATCAGGTTCTAGTGTCCTTTAGGATCTGTACGGCTATTATGTTTCCGCTACGTTTTCTTTGATATAGAGCCCTATATTTTAGGACTGTTGTACTCTTATTGTGTACGTTTCGTTCTTCAGCTATATTAAGTTTATAAACCGTGAACTTATAAACTTTGTTCTTGTTTCAGATGCCTCCACGACGTGCACGACGAGTTCCCAGGAATGCTACGCCCGAACCACAGCCCGCTCCAGTTCAGGGCATGTTGAACGCCACTGAGGTTGCTGCTATAGTAGCCCAAGCGGTAAATGCCGCGATTGCCGTGATTCAGCAGGCACCACCGCAGGCGCCGGTTGCCGCGCCAGTCCAGGTTAATGCATTCCCGTCTGCTTGGGAACGTGTACGTGACGCTTTTCAGAAAGCGCATCCACCAGAGTTTGCTGGAAGCTCAGATGTGGTTATCTCGAGCCAATGGAGGAAGGATATGCAGAGCCACTTGAGGATGCGTGAGTGCACTGATGTTCAGAAGCAGGTGCTAGCTACTTTCAAGCTAGTTGGATCTGCACTGCAGTGGTGGGAGTCCATTACCACCGCGGAGGAGAGGGATACCCTCACGATTCAGGAGTTCTGGGTGCGGTTCGACCGCAAGTACTTTCCATCCGCAGTTCATACAGAGATGAGGAGGAAGCTGATGAGTTTGAAGCAAGAGGGCAAGACAGTGGCCGAGTATGAGGCCGAGTTCACTAACCTGTTGAATATCGTTCCAGACGAGATTCCAACAGAGAAGAAGAAGATAGAGAAGTTCACTGATGGGTTGAATTGGAGGATTCGCCAGCATCTGCTAGGGAACCTATCGTTGGCCACATATTCTGATGTGGTTAACGCTGCGTTATTGCACTGCCAGGACCACCGTTTTCACATGGCCGAGGGCAAGCGGTCAGGGGAGTCTAGCCATCAGGGCAGGACTGGAGGGCATGGTTCCAGCGGGGCACAGACCGGTCAGGGGCAGAGACAGACTGAGCAGGGTACCCAGCAGGGGGACAATAAGAGGTTCCGGTCAGGGAACTACAGGCAGGGACAGGGAGGTTTCCGCCAGGGCCATCAGGGTCCAAACGGCCAGCAGGGGCAGAATGGGCAGCAATTTCATCAGGGCCAGCAGGGCCAAGGGAGGAATGGTAACGGCCACCAGGGCCGGGGACAGCAGGGGCAGAGGGGAGGGAACTTCCCAGGGAAGTGCTTTACTTGTGGCAAGACTGGCCATAAGAAGCAGGATTGTCCTGATAGGGGCAGGGTCCCACAGCAGCAGCAGCAGGGTGCTCGCCAGGAGCCACAGAGACCTATGTTTCCCGCCGCTCTTCCCGCACCGCCACAGATGGTAGCTTTGCCACCCATTCCAGCAGTCCCAGCTTAGCAGGGACAGCTACAGTATGGACGTGTCTACAACGTTCACCAGGCTGCAGTTCCACAGGCACCGCCCGCGATCGAGGGTACGTTTCCTATCCATGGCACTATGGGTCGGGTGTTATTTGATACGGGTGATACACATTGTTTTATTGCTACACACTTCGCGAAAGCTTTAGGATTGTTAGCTACGGCAGAGAGCACCGTGACGTGTGTCGACTCACCATTGGGGAGTGGGTCACTTATTTTCTTTATATGCCGGGGAGTCGGGGTAGAGGTTGGTGGTTTGGTATTGCCTGCGGACATGTTAGTGTTAGACATGCATGTTCACGATGTGATCATCGGTATGGACTGGCTCGTATCATATAGGGCCATGATTGATTGCTTCAGCGGGAGCATTGTTTTTGCCATTCCGGGGCAGGAGATGTTTATAGTGGCGATGCCTCGCCCAGAGGGAGGATCGACCGCTCATCTGTATTACATAGAGGAGGATACCTCTAAGGAGGTTGTGATTCCTTTAGATTCGATCCCGGTTGTCAGGGAGTATTCGGATGTGTTTCAGGAGATACCAGGCTTACCACCCAGTCGAGAGATAGACTTCGTTATTGATTTGCTACCGGGTACGAGACCTATAGCACGTGCACCGTACCGTATGGCTCCAGCTGAGATGCGAGAGTTACGGGATCAGATAGAGCAGCTGTTAGGGCAGGGCTTTATTCGCAGGAGTACCTCACCTTGGGGCGCTCCAGTTTTGTTTGTGAAAAAGAGGGATGGTTCACTGAGATTGTGCGTGGACTACCGAGAGTTGAATAAGGTCACGATACGGAATAAGTATCCGTTGCCTCGAATCGATGACTTATTCGACCAGCTGAGAGGAGCTTCTTTCTTCTCGAAGATTGACTTGAGGTCAGGTTACCATCAGTTGCGTATCAGGGAGGAGGATGTCTCGAAGACTGCGTTCTTGTCGAGATATGGTTCTTACGAGTTTCGGGTTATGCCTTTCGGCTTGACCAACGCTCCAGCAGTGTTTATGGACTTGATGAACAGAGTGTTCAGAGACTTCTTAGATCAGTTTGTCATTGTCTTCATTGATGATATTCTGGTTTACTCTCAGACAGAGGAGGAGCACGCCGAGCATTTGAGGCAAGTTTTGCAGACACTTCGTCAGAACAAGTTGTATGCAAAATATGAGAAGTGCGGGTTTTGGCTGAAGGAAGTACAGTTCTTGGGTCATATTATTTCCGACCAGGGAATATCGGTTGATCCCGGGAAGGTATCAGCGGTGAGGGAGTGGGGACAGCCCACGACACCAACGGAGATTCGTAGTTTCTTGGGCTTAGCAGGATACTACAGGAGGTTTATTCGGGGTTTCTCAGAGATAGCAGGTCCTTTGACACATCTTACTCGTAAGGGTGTGCCATATATCTGGAGTGATGCCTGTCAGTTGGCATTCGATGAGTTGAAGGACAAATTGACCTCAGCACCTGTGTTAGCATTGCCGAGACCGGGAGTTGAGTATTTGGTTTACACCGATGCGTCTTTGCAAGGGCTTGGAGGTGTGTTGCAGCAGGAGAGACAGGCCATAGCTTATGCTTCCCGTAAGCTTAAGCCTCATGAGAAGAATTACCCCACGCATGATTTGGAGTTGGCGGCAGTAGTATTTGCCTTACGGATTTGGAGGCACTATCTTTTGGGGGAGAAGTTTCAGCTGTTCACGGACCACAAGTCACTACAGTATCTGTTCACGCAGAAGGAATTGAATATGCGGCAGCGTAGGTGGCTTGAATTTGTGAAAGACTACCAGTTCGACATTCAGTACCACCCGGGTAAGGCTAACGTAGTAGCAGACGCGTTGAGCCGCAGGCCAGCAGATGAGGTGGCAGTAGTGTGGAAAGCGAAGTGGAAGGAATTGGGACACCAGGATGCAGTGGCCCGATCTTTCATGTCTGTGATGACCGTTACACCACAGATTGTCACGAAGGTTGTACGGGCACAGGCAAATGATTCGTTCTGTCAGGAGAAGATAGTTCGGTTGCTAGCAGAGGGAGCCGAGTCCTATACCGTTAGCTCAGACGGGGGATTACGCTTCAATGGGAGATTGGTAGTTCCGGAAGGAGAGGAATTGCGACACGATGTTATGGCAGAGTCGCACGGTTCACGGTTCGCGGTACATCCCGGAGGGGACAAAATGTACCAAGACATGAGACGGCAGTATTGGTGGAGCGGTATGAAGAAAGATATCGCTGAGTTTGTCTCGAAATGCGCCACTTGTCAACTTGTAAAAGTGGATCATCAGAGACCAGCAGGATTGCTACAACCGTTGGAGGTTCCGGTGTGGATGTGGGAGAGCATATCCATGGATTTTGTCACGGGGTTGCCTACGTCGCAGAGGGGTCACGACTCCGTTTGGGTAATTGTGGACAGGTTGTCCAAGGTCGCTCACTTTTTACCCGTTAGGACTGATTACACTGCGGGACAGTATGCCCAGCTCTTCATTTCAGAGATTGTGAGACTTCACGGTGTGCCCCTGAATATCGTGTCTGACAGAGACAAGATATTTGTTTCGCGGTTTTGGGAAAGTTTCCAGGAGGCCATGGGCACAGAATTGCGGTTGAGTACGGCTTATCATCCGCAGACCGATGGGCAGACAGAACGCACCAATCAGATGTTGGAGGACATGCTACGCATGTGCATTATTGACTTCGAAGGTGGATGGGAGCAGTACCTTCCACTGGTGGAGTTTGCTTACAACAACTCCTATCAGTTCACGATTGGCATGGCTCCGTTTGAGGCATTGTACGGTAGGCCTTGTCGTTCCCCAGCATGTTGGTTGGAAGTGGGGGACAACAAACTACTTGGGCCAGAAGTGATCCAGGATACTTCGGCAAGGATTGAGTTGATTCGAAGTCGCATTCGGGTAGCTCAAGACAGGCATAAGAGTTATGCTGATGCAAAGAGGTTTTTCAGGGAGTTCCAAGTGGGGGACCAGGTTTTGCTCAGGGTTTCTCCGATGAAGGGGATTATGCGTTTCGGGAAGAAGGGGAAGTTGGCACCGAGGTATGTGGGGCCGTTTCCTATTATTGAGCGGATCGGACCGGTTGCGTATAGACTCGGGTTACCGGAGCATTTGCATCGGATTCATGACGTGTTCCATATTTCCTCGCTGAGGAAATACCTTAGGGATGATTTGGCTCATTCTCACATTTCTGTGGAGGACATCGATCTCCAGCCGGATAGCTCTTATGAGGAAGGGCCGATTGCTATTTTGGACCGAAGCGAGAGGAAACTACGGTCAAAGATAGTCCCGTTAGTACGTGTTCAGTGGCGACATCACAATGTCGAGGAGTCCACATGGGAGCGCGAGGATGAGATGCGCGATCGTTATCCAGAGCTGTTTTTAGCAGGTACTTTCTAGTTTCGAATTTCGGGACGAAATTCAGTTATTAGGGGGGAAGTATGTAATACCCCGTACTTTTGGCTATATTTATTTTTGGGATTAATTAATTAAATGCGTATTAATTGGAAATTAATCCGGGTTATAAATACTAATGAGATGCGTATTGGTATTTGATTATGTGCATATATGATTATATATGAACTTGGTATTATAAAATTTGTCGTGAGATTTATATACGGCAATTTGGAAATTTTATTGAGACGCGTGGGACCGCCGCGTCACGGTATAATATTTTATTTATTAAAAGTGAATTTAAAATATATAATCCGTATGGTCGTTTTGAGTGCGCCAACGCGTCCGGAAGGGTCTAGATAGTCAGAAAACACTAGCCGGGGGTATAGTTTGGGTCCCGGGGTAATTTTAGACCATACCGGTAACTTAAAGGGTATTTTAGTAATTTGGTATTTTTGGGTAATTAAAAGTGACGAAAATTGAGAGTTGTAATCTGATAAGGATTGACCCCAACCAACCCTTATTAACCCAACAAGCTACGGAGGTTTATTGAAATTAGGTTTCATAAGTTTCCCCAAAGCAAACCCTAGCCACCATAGCCTTTTGGAGAAGAAAGCTTGGAGAAGGAGAGAGAGAGAGAGATTCTGCAGGAATTCTACACCGAATCCACACCAAATTCAGAAATCAAACCAAGGCAAGTGACTTTATTTCCATTTAATTACTGAGAATGTCTTTTCCATGTTAGAAATTGAAGAATCTTAATTGTTCTTGAAAGATTAAAAGAAAACCCATGAAATTTGAAGTTATTATTGAATGTTGGGATAGGTTTGCATGTAGAAACATTGTTGGGAGATTTAATTTCGGATATTTCATATCTAGGTGATGTATAAACGAATTAAAATCTGGGAATTTATGATGAGAAGAAGTTAGGGTTTATGTTCTTGAAGAAAATTGGGAATTAATGTAGAAATTGTGATTTAATGATGTTTAGATGTTATCAAACCCTTTAATGATGTTAGTATAGCCCCTTAACATGTTTGAGGATGATTAGAGAACTCAATATATTGTGGGAACGAATTTTAGAAGAGGTTTGAGGAGTAAAAATGGTGAAAAACGATTTTTGGGAAATTCTGGGCCGAAACTGGCATCTCGTTAGAAGCAGCCCCCAGGTCGTTCGAACGAGCTCGTTCGAACGAGCTTCTAACGAGTTGACCAGTCGTTATTAACGAGTAGGGTTTTCGTTCGATATCTCGTTCGAACGAGATATCGTTAGAAGGGTCAGTTCGTTCGAACGAACTGGGATCTCATTCGAACAGCCTCGTTCGAACGAGACTTCTAACGACCTGACAGTCCAAACTCGTTCGAAGCCTCGTTCGAACGAGACTTCTAACGAGTTGTCAGTTTGACCTTTTTTGGACTGTTTTGACTTTTGGAGTTCCGGGAGATGGTTCAAGGGTAGAGTTAGCATCCCTTTGATGATATAGTGATTGATTTGGGACTTTTGGGTTGTTGGGATTAGCAAATCATATACGAGAGTTATATTCAATGAATCATTTGGGCTGAGACGTGAGTGACTACTACAATGAGAGGATGAATTATAGCGCGTATAATTATGAACCGGAATAAAATAAGTTGTGATAACTAGTTAGTACGAGAATGCGATATGTACTACGATTAAAATACGGTATTACTAAGATGTGTGTTTACTTAGTATTAGTATATGGATTGTTTGTATGACATACCTACCATACTTGCTATCACGGGAGGTTTCGTTCGCTTAGGACCCTCTAATCCTTGTGTGCCTACGGGGGGGATATAGACTGGTACCTTGATGAACATAGGTCATAGAAAGACTTATTGTGATATTAATAAGTCCGCTGACCATGGGAGCGTAGGTATGTGCGTGACCCATGTGATGGTGACTGTGTTCGCCTCCATTATTTGTGATGTTGTTATCGGTAAACTATTCCTGAGAGATTCGGAATAGGTAATCCTTATGTACGTGATGTACCGGGATGGATAGCAGAGTATGTGTGCACTACAGCTTAAATTGCGGGGTGCTTGTATTGTATATTTATGAGATGAATAATATACATTAAATTACCTGAAATCCTCATGTTAATGTTGTAAAATATTACGGTATTGTTTCGAGTTATATAATGAGTTAACTGATAGTTATATCATTGGCATATTTAGTAACGGTGTTCACAGTAAACCTCTACTTAATTACGAGAGTTGTTATGTTATATGGAACCGATTACAAGGGTAGATCCTTTGGCAGTCTAGCTAGTTATGTTGTCAGTTAGCTAGTATTATGGGTCGATATAGATGGGTACTTACGCTAGGAGTGCACAGTTAGACGAGAGGTGAGAATATCATGCGAGTGTACGTCCTAACATGTACTTTGCATTTAATGTTTTAAATGTTTTTAAAGCACTTGCAGGTTTTTAAAATGATTTCCACTTTCGGGCTCTGACCCATTTGCTTTCAAATATATTTTCTTGTAAAATCTTTTTAGGTGCCCAGCCACAAGGACACCAAGCATAGGTACTCATTCAGGTGACGTGCTGTAGCTGGTTGTGGAAGCTACAGGGATTTGCTCATAGACGCTTCTATCTTTTGGATTCCAGAGTCACTATCTATCAGTTGTAGGGCATGTTGCCCATTCCTATTTAGAGCATTTTTACATTTCAGTTTTCAGGCTCTAGCATGTATTGCTCAGTATTCAGTTTTAGTTATTTATTTCAGTTTACATATCAGTTGTGGGATTTGTATTGAGGAGTTTTTCCTCCAGGTTATATTTACATATTGTGATGGTTGTTCTTGTTACTTCAGTATGGTGAATGGTGTTATTTAGTTATTCATTACTCTTGTTGCATGTTAATCAGATTTAATAAAATTTGGCACTTACTTTTTAAATACTAGGTGGTTAGTAATAATAAAACGTTTTCGACAGTGATGCTATTAACTGAGCCAACTTGGCATTTTGAATTAATTTTATAAAGGAGTAGCTACCCGGTGTTTAATTAGTCGGGGTGTCACATAAATGAAACACATGAGATTCATGATAATGAAAATGGGATAAATTGGTAATTGTTAAATTACTTAAACACACCTCTCTAAATGCTATCATAAGGGAAGCTCGCGCATGAGGTGATGTCCCCTGACTATTGAATGCAGACTGACTATAGTCCTCGGCCATATGCGGGTTTTGTGTATGTTTTTCTGCGCTAGTGAGGTAATTCCGGGTGTGGTTATGACTCACTCGTAGGCATATGGCCACTTCCCGACGTGCGTTAGGTGCCCTGGTTGTCTTGTATAGATAGGCCCTGAAAGATGATAGTCATTTAGGGGCGCGCCCAGTGGGGAAACTCGGAGGGGCGGTCTTAGAAACGTTATATGTATATGAATATAACCTTTATAACTCAAGTGGGACTTGAGGTATGTAAATTGCCATAAGATATGTGATGGTAATTATATTCCTGCTAAGGAATGGAAAATGATAAGGTATGGAAAGAAATGAGATTTAATTTAACTTCTTTTGTCAAATTTTATAATTGTTAGAAACATATAATTGCATTAACACATTTTATGGTTAGGTTGTTAGATTTTCATTCACATTATTATTGATTCATTGTCCATATCTATCATGTTTCTTACTCTTCTGGGAATCATATATAAATCGAGCCCTGACCCGTTCATATTTCTATGTTGTGCATATTGTGGTATCCGCTCAGGTGCTCCTCCGCAAGGGCGCCCGTTATGAATTTCCATCCTTATGATTTTGACGAGATGTATGACCTTGCGGATTATTACAGGATGTTGTTAGACGCCCTCATTTTTGGAATCTAGTTATGATCGGGTCTTACATTCGGGCTAGTGGCCCATAAATTGTAATTGTTAATGGATGTAGTATGTATCATATATAACATTGTGATGTAACTGTGGACCGACAGATTATTCAGTTCTTTTACTGTGTATTGTTTTGGTTAACTATTTATGTGTTCTATTGAAATTCCACTTTTGTCATATTTGGGTTGTTTAATTTATTTCTTAAATCTCTTTTAAATCAAAATTTTGACAACCTGCTTTCTGATTTATGGAGTGGCTTGCCTATATACCTAATTATTTTTATGATGCTGAGGATGATATCCATCCATGATTCCGTTATGTCGAGGTTTCGGGCTGGCCACCCCTTATTTCGGAGAGAGGGTTGTCACAGATGGTATCAGAGCATCAGGTTCTAGAGTCTTTTGGATCTTATGGACTTGTCACGTTCTACCGTAGCATTTTTTGACATAGAGCCTAATGTTAGGACTACTTGTTGTTTACGCTTACGATCTTCTGCAACTATAGATTGTTTTGAGTGAAGTTCTAACTCTATTGTTCTCTCTCTCAGATGCCACCTAAAAGAGGTCGCCCGACGAGATGCAATAGGATCTTAGATGAGGATGTTGGTCCTCCTCCGTCGCCACAAGGAACATTTAATGCCGTGGATGTGGCGAATATAGTGGCTCAAGCTGTTAATGCGGCCATGACAGCAGTGGCCCAACAAGCGCCACAGGCTCAGTAGAGAGCGCCAGATGCCCAAGTTCCTACTTGACCTTCTCCGTGGGAGAGAGCTAGGGAATCTTTTCTGAACGGTCAGCCCTCGAAATTCGACGGGAGCTCGGATGTTATAAAGGCGAATCAATGGAGGAAGGATATTCAACGCCCTCTACGTATGGTAGAGTGTGGTGAGGACATGAAATAAGTCCTTTCTACTTTTAAATTGGTTGGTGTCGCATTACACTAGTGGGAGTCCGTGACTACGCCAGAACAAAGGGATACCATGTCCATCTCTGAATTCTGGGTTTTATTTGATCGTAAGTATTTTCCTCCCGCAATTCAAGGGGATATGATAAGGAGATTACAGGACCTTGTACAAGGGGAGAGATCAGTAACGGAATATGAGGAGGAATTCACCCGGTTAGCAAGCTTCGTACCAGATGAAGTGACTCCCGAAGAAAAGAAAGTTTCAAAGTTTTTGAGAGTGTTGAACTGGAGGATCCGGCAACACTTGTTGGGTAATCCTGCTTTACAGACTTTTGGGGAAGTGATGAATGCAGCCCTATTACATTGCCAAGAGCATAGACTCTTTTTGCAAAGTGGAAAGAAGACCTCCGTAGTGGGGCAAGGTGGAAGGCCGGGAGGTGGTGGGATTGGAGGAGAGTCTTTCCCTCGTCCCAACCTTCGGGCAGTAAACAGAAAGAAAGGGATCCCCAGCAGGGGGACTCATCTAAGAGGCAGCGTTTTGGTGGATTTAATGGGGGGAACCAAAATAATATACAAGGTCTGGGTGCCCCACAACAGGAAGCTAGCCGTGGTGGTCAGGGAGGCAGAGGCCAGCAGGGCCAGGGTGTAAATCAGTTTAGAAACAATCGAGGTAGAAATGCCAAGAATATGATAGGTCGGTGTTTCCAATGCGAGGAAGCGGGTCACTATAAGAGGGAATGTCCTCAGTTGATCGGGGGACAATTTTCTCGAGCTCCACAACAGCCGTACGTTCAATTCCCTCTACAGGTACCTAACCCAGTTGCTCCTCCACAACAGGATCAGTTACAATATGGTAGGGTCTACCATATTCAGGATGCTATGCTTCCTCCAGATCCGCCTGCACCGCCAGCCATTGAGGGTAAGTTCCTTATTTAGGGACATATGGGTCGTATTTTATTTGATACCGGTGCAACACATTCATTCATTTCTAGGAGCTTTGCTCAGACCACTGAGTTGATTAAATCTGCCGAAAGAACTTTTACTAGTGTGGAATCCTCTATGGGTGACGGTTCACTCATCTTCTTTGTTTGTAAAAATATAGAAATCTCTCTCGGTAACTTATGTTTTGAGGCCTATTTACTCGTCCTGGATATGGTCGGGTATGACGTGATTTTGGGTATGGATTGGTTGATGAAATATCATGCTATTGTAAATTGCTACGGGAAGAGTATAGTCTTCGCCGTGCCGGGACAAGAAATGTTCCTGGTAGTTTTACCTCGTTTAGAGGGGAGTACTTGTACTTATTTGTATTGCATTGCCGAGGAGACTTTTAGGGGTGTAGTCGTTCCTTTAGATTCCATTCCAGTTGTGAAAGAATTTGAGGATGTTTTTCGAGAGATACCGGGTTTACCTCCTAGCCGAGAGATTGAATTTGTGATTGATTTAGCTCCAGGAACGAGGCCTATTGTGAGGGCTCCATACCGAATGGCTCCTATTGAAATGAGGGAGCTAAGAGATCAAATTCAAAAGTTTTTGGAGCAGGGATTTATACGGCGTAGTACATCGCCATGGGGTGCTCCAGTGTTGTTTGTTAAGAAAAGAGATGGTTTTCTCCGGTTATGTGTGGACTATAGAGAATTGAATAAAGTCACCCTCCGAAATAAATACCCTTTACCTCGTATCGATGACTTTTTTGATCAACTTCGAGGAGCGATGTACTTCTCTAAAATCAATTTGAGGACGGGGTATCATCAATTGAGGATACGAGAGGAGGACGTGTCCAAGACTTCTTTTCTTACGAGGTACGGATCCTATGAATTTTTGGTTATGCCCTTTGGACTAACCAATGCCCTTGCTGTATTTATGGATCTCATGAATAGGATCTTTCGGGATTTCCTGGACCAATTTGTTATTGTGTTCATCGATGACATTTTAGTCTATTCTCGAACGGAGTCCGAACATGATATGCATTTGAGGTTGGTCCTACAGAGACTACGGGACCATCAACTGTATGCCAAGTTCGAGAAGTGTGACTTTTGGTTGCAGGAAGTACAGTTTTTGGGTCATGTGGTGACATCCCAGGGTGTATCAGTGGATCCAGGCAAGGTAGCTGCAGTGAGGGAGTGGGGTCAACCCAAGACACCTACCGAAGTTCGTAGTTTTCTGGGATTGGCGGGTTATTACTGTCGGTTCATCAAGGGTTTCTTTAAGATTGCTAGCACTTTGACCAACTTGACCCGGAAAGGGGTGAGCTTTATTTGGAATGATTCTTGCCAAGCCGCATTCGATGAACTTAAAGATAGATTGACTTCAGCTCTGGTCCTTGCTTTGCCAAAACCAGGATTGGAATATTTAGTCTTCACCGACGCATCTCTTCAGGGATTAGGAGGTGTACTTCAGCAAGAGAGACGGGCTATCGCTTATGCTTCCTGTAAGTTGAAGCCCCATGAAAGGAACTATCCGGTGCATGACTTAGAACTAGCCGCAGTTGTTTTTGCCTTGAAGATATGGAGGTATTATCTCTTGGGAGAGAAGTTTAGTCTTTTCACAGACCACAAATCGCTACAATATTTATTTTCACAGAAGGACTTGAATATGAGACAGCGCCGATGGTTAGAGTTCGTGAAAGATTATCAATTTGATATTCATTATCATACGGATAAGGCCAACGTGGTTGCGGATGCCTTGAGTAGGAAGCCTAATGGGGAATTAGCTGAGGTTTGGAAAGCTAAATGGAAGGAACTCAGTCAGGAGGACGCGATGGTGAGAGTATTCATGTCGGTAATGACTGTTACTCCTACCATTTTGGCAAGGGTGGTAGAAGCTTAAGGAAGGGATAAGGAGTGTCAAGACCATATTCGTCAATTGCTGTCCGAGGGAGCAGAGTCCTACTCGATTGGTTCCGAGGGTGGGTTACACTTCCATGGAAGACTCATCGTTCCGGAGGAAGGAGATTTGAGGCGGGCAGTGATGGCCGAATCTCATGGGTCTAGGTTTACGGTTCATCCTGGTGGGGACAAAATGTATCAGGATATGCGCCGTCAATATTGGTGGTCGGGTATGAAGAGGGATATTTCGGAATTTGTGTCCCAATGCACTACTTGTCAACTGGTCAAGATCGATCATCAGAAGCTGACAGGTTTGTTGCAACCGTTAGAGATCCCAGTGTGGAAATGGGAAAGTATATCGATGGATTTTATCACGGGCTTGTCGACATCAAAAAGCGGGTGTGATTCTATTTAGGTAATTATCGACCGATTGACAAAGTCGGCACACTTCCTACCTTTGCGGACAGATTATGACACTGCTCGGTATGCTCGCTTATTCATCGAGGAGGTGGTGAGACTCCATGGGGTGCCTTTGAATATAGTCTCCGACACAGACAAAATTTTCATTTCCCACTTTTGGAGGAGTTTCCAAGAAGCGATGGGGACCGAATTGAGGTTAAGAACTTCATACCATCCTCAAAAAGATGGCCAAACTGAAAGGCTAAATCAAATGTTGGAGGATATGCTTCGCATGTGTATGCTTGACTTCAAGGGTGTTTGGGAACAATATCTCCCATTGGTTGAGTTTGCTTATAACAACTCTTACCAATTCACTATTGGAATGGCACCTTATGAGGCTTTGTATGGAAGGCCGTGTAGATCACCCGCTTGTTGGTTGGAAGTGGGTGATAATAAATTTCTTGGGCCTGAAATGATCCAAGATACTTCCTCGAAGATTGAGTTGATTAGGAATCGCATTCGGATAGCCCAATATCGTCAAAAGAGCTATGTCGATGCGGGTTGTCGACACATGGAATTGGAGGTTGGGGACCAAGTTTTGGTTAGAGTGTCGCTCATGAAAGGGATAAAGCGTTTCGGTAAAAAGGGGAAACTTGCGCCGCGCTTTGTTGGACCATTTCCAGTTATTGCAAAGGTGGGTCCCGTGGCATATCAACTCGCTTTACCGGAACCATTACAACAAATTCATGATGTGTTCCATGTTTCCTCCCTAAAGAAGTATAGGAGGTGTGAAGGTACGCTATAGCACATTCCTTTCGAGGATATTGATTTGCAACCCGATGTTTCATATGAAGAACAACCGGTTACAATATTAGAGCATGGGGAGCGTAGATTGAGATCTCGTGTCTTTCCCTTGGTGCGGGTTTAATGGAATCACCATAATGCCAAGGAATCTACGCGGGAGTGCGAGAATGACATGCGGGAGAAATATCCGCATCTCTTTATACGAGGTACCCTTTAATTTTGCGGACAAAATTCTCATAAGGGGGAAGTATGTAACAACCCTCGCTTTTGAGATTCTATTTTATATTTAATCTGCTAATTATAGTGATTAATTAAAGATGTTTATTTGTGGAGTAAGTATTAATTTAAGTGAGATAAGTTAATATCTACTACGATGTTGCATATTTACCATATGTAGAGGGGAATTTTGCTAGGTTATGTTTTATTATGTCCTAAGAATTTATAATGACATTGGGCTTAAAATGGAACCGGAACCTAAACTGAATTATAAAACCTCCAAATGATAATTTGAAGGGTGCCATTAGTTCCGAGAAGTTTGAGATAGTCAAATTGTGTGCCATATTGTATTTCGAGTTCCGGGCACTTTTGACTAGTTGTAGTTATTATGAGTAGATGCGTATTATTTTACCGCATATTAATCACTTAAGTCGGAATTTTAAGCAAGCCACGATTTATGTCTTCACCTAAGTTACTATTCCTTTAATTATCTTGTTAAGCCTAGAGAAAGAATAAGGAAGAAGAACCTTGGGGAAAATAAGAGAGATTGAAGCTTAGGTGTTGATCTTGCCTACAATCTTCACCAAATCTGAAGTTACAACCTTGAGGCAAGTTTTCTACTTGCTAGTGTATGATTTAAGTAGAGTAATTTGCATTGATAGTTATGGATATGTATGGTTTATGGAAGTTAGGGTTTTCTTTGATTTATGGGCTTTAGATCTTTGGAAGTTAAATTGATATGATTTGGAGGTAAAATTTGGTTGGATGATGCATTTATGATTATTTGGTAGCATTAAAGGATAGGAAATGGAATGGGTTGAAGTTGGGTAGAGATATGGAGTCAAAGACTCCATAAATTAAACTTGGAATTTGTGCAGAACCGAATCGATTCGGCCTGGCCGAATCGATTCGATGGGAGACAGTTTCCAAGCCCGGGTTGTCCGAACCGGTTCGGTTTGTCCGAATCGATTCGGCCTTATGCAGAATCTCATTTTTCCTGACCGAATTGATTCGGCTAGTCCGAATCGATTCGCCTTTGAGATCCCAAATCGATTCGTCTAGTCCGAATCGATTCGTAAAGCCTATTCTTCAATAATTTTTCTTTTTAAATTTTACCCCCTTCCTTAGGATTATGTCCTAAGACCCTTCTTGTATGAAGTAAAATTTGGATTTTAGAGTCCTAGTTGACTTTGGTCATTACCCTATAGTTGAGTGGGATCACTTGGGGTTAATTCTGGGGCACTTGAAGTGATACTTAGGTATCACTTCTCTTTTGGGAAATAAGTTGAAGTTAGAGTTCTAAGCCCATATGTGGAGATGTTAGAAGCCTTTGGTGGTATATAAAATCTTGGGTCTTATGATAATTCGAGAAATGGTTTAGAGAATACTTTGGGACATAATGATATGATGAAATTGAATAAGATATATTCAAAGATAAATGTTTCAAGTAAATGAAACACATGAGATTCGTGATAATGAAAATGGGATAAATTGGTAATTGTTAAATTACTTAAACACACCTCTCTAAATGATATCATAAGGGAAGCTCGCGCATGAGGTGATGTTCCTTGACTATTGAATGCAGGCTGACTATAGTCCTCGGCCATATGCGGGTTTTGTGTATGTTTTTCTGCGCTAGTGAGGTAATTCCGGGTGTGGGTATGACTCACTCGCAGGCGTATGGTCACTTCCCGACGTGCGTTAGGTTCCCAGGTTATCTTGTATAGATAAACCTTGGAAGATGATAGTCATTTAGGGGCGTGCCCAGTGGGGAAACTTGGAGGGGCGGTCTTAGAAACGTTGTATGTATATGAATATAACCTTTCTAACTCAAGTGGGACTTGAGGTATGTAAATTGCCATAAGATATGTGATGGTAATTATATTCATGTTAAGGAATGGAAAATGATTAGGTATAGGAAGAAATGAGATTTAATTTAACTTCTTTTGTCAAATTTTATAATTGTTAGAAACATATAATTGCATTAACACATTTTATGGTTAGGTTGTTAGATTTTCATTCACATTATTATTGATTCATTGTCCATATCTATCATGTTTCTTACTCTTCTGGGAATCATATATAAATCGGGCCCTGACCCGTTCATCTTTCTATGTTGTGCATATTGTGGTATCCGCTCAGGTGCTCCTCCGCAAGGGCGCCCGTTATGAATTTCCATCCTTATGATTTTGACGAGATGTATGACCTTGCGGATGATTACAGGATGTTGTTAGACGCCCTCATTTTTGGAATCTAGTTATGATCGGGTCTTACATTCGGGCTAGTGGCCCATAAATTGTAATTGTTAATGGATGTAGTATGTATCATATATAACATTGTGATGTAACTGTGGAACGACAGATTATTCGGTTCTTTTACTATGTATTGTATTGGTTAACTATTTATGTGTTCTATTGAAATTCCACTTTTGTCAGATTTGGGTTGTTTAATTTATTTCTTAAATCTTTCTTTTAAAACAAAATTTTGACAACCTTCTTTCTGATTTATGGAGTGGCTTGCCTATATACCTAATTATTTTTATGATGTTGAGGATGATATCCATCCATGATTCCGTTATGTCGAGGTATCGGGCTGGCCACCCCTTATTTCGGAGAGCGGGTTGTCACATTAAGCTTGAGTGGCTTACTCTCATTGGATGATGAATTATTGCAAGATATTTTCGAGAGTGCGATGAAGTGGCATAGGTTTGAGGTGGTACCAACTCAGTATTTCCAATAGGAAGTGGATAATACGCATATGAAGTAGGTGGGATGGGATCAAATAGGTCATACATAGGAGGCGATTCCCTGTGACAGATCAACATTTGATGACTTTGGTGAGTGTGGTGTGAGTAAATATCGGGGAATGTTGCACATTGTTGTCATGAAAACTATTGGAAACTAGGAGGATCCATAAATTATGGTTGGGTGGGTATTACTTGGGAGGGTGATCATGTGTTCACAAATAGTTTAGCTGCTCACACCACTCAGTATTGTGAATGTCATTAGGAAAAGTTGGAGTGGGTTTTCAGACAGTGTCAAATGGATACACTTATTACATGATGAGACCGCGGCGACAGTGAATGAACATGAATGGATGGGAATGTGATCATTACATAATAGGCTTTTGCAATGGTATGAATGTGACTTCCCTCAGTTGGTTTGGGTGGCATAACCCATTGCAAAAGTCCCGCACGCCCCCTTTTATATCCATTTCTTAAGTCTTTAAGGAGCCAAAGCTTGACTTTACTAAACTAAAAAATAAAGCTCGCGTAGGGGTACTCATGATTATTGGTTGAGTCATATGTTATTGGGTGGAACCGAGAGAAAGAACTGACAGGGCCAATACCATTAGAGAAAATTGAGAAAGATGAAGCATTTGACTCGTTTTCACGGATCACCAATGACACACCCCGACCCAGTTACTTATAATTAAGTTTGAATGTCACAGTGAGTTAAACCATAATTGTCTTAACCAAACCATAAACACGAGTATCCTTTTTGACTTATTAACAATAATCCATGAGACTAAAAGCTTTTCACAATTTTAAAGTAATTATGCTTATTCAAACTTATTGAAAGGATAAGTAGGAATAAATTACCCTATTTACGTTTGACCAAAATTATGATTTTATGCATCCCTTGCTAACCCCACCAGACCTTCAAGGTTTGGCATTGATATCCCATTACCTGAAAAAAAAAACATTTGAAATCATTAGAAAAATAGCTCAGCGAATGAATCACTAATACACTATTGCATAAAATTAAATGCAACAAATCATATCCCTATGATGACATATATATATATACTTATCCGACTCCATCATAAAGAATGACCATATTTTTAGCTCATTCATAAGAATGATCTAATTTTCGTCTCATTCATAAGGAATGGCCTAATTTTTGGCTCATTTATAAAGAATTATTAACTTTCTAAATCATGATTCACATATCTTGTCTGTAATAGACAATTCTCCCCCATTCCGGGTCGGGGGGGGGGGGGGGTAACCTCCCATTTTAGTAAACCAAAATGAACAGTTAAATATTCATAACATTATAATCATATCCATAACCACGCATAAATACATCTTACCAGTGAGTAATATTCTTATCATATCCATAGCCATGTATAAATGCATCTTACTAGTGAGTACACTCACCTTGTCCACTTAATGGATTTTTCCTTTGTATTTATCTAGCACTTGTTGAACTGGTTTCCTGTCATTTTCTCTCATCATTATAATATGAGTATCATCATAAAAATAATTATAATCCAAAGAATAACTTAAATGTAACTCAATTCATTAACATCATATGATCTATTCAAATTATTTATTATAAATGAAGTCCCATCTAATTCCATGTTAGGATATTTAACATATACAAATCATAACCCAGATAAAGTTTAATTACTATTTGGTAATTCCATCCCTAACATATTAGGTTTCCAATATAAAAGACGAAACATCATTTAAATTTTTCTAGAGAAAGATATGCCCATTTCTTTACCACATAGTAAACCGGTTGTATAGGCTGCTCTATCGTTCAGTCAACTTCCAGGAATTTTCATACTTTTTCTATATCATAAATCTCTATGATATTCCACCCAATTTCAATAGACATATTTAATGATACAAAATCAAAGTTTCATAATTTTTATAGTTCATTTGTTATGTTAAGAAAAATGTCAAACACGTGGTATGCGTGCTTACACTTTTGGGGCAAATTCTATACCTGAACTTCAAACTATCACCCAAGATTCATTTATTGGTATTATTATACAATTTTTGGGTATGATATACATATATAAGTATATTTTAATCTTCAATTATAATTACTCAATTCTAGTAATTATACAAAAAGATATACAAGTTTGAATACACAAGGTTTCTAATAGAAGCGATATAAAGGGTTTACACGTTCAACTTTGCTTAAACTTGCATCTATCCATACATATATTCCAAGACACGAAATTTCAATAAACTATCAATGATTTATATCATTTCAATTAGTAATACCAAAAATATAACAAGATTTACCGATAGAATTACCTTAGGGGTGTTTAGGTAATTTCCCATTGATTTTTCTCAATCATTTTCCTCACTTTCTTCTTCCTGAACTTCTCGGCTCTCATTCGTCAAGCTAAAACTCTCCAAAACTTAACCAAGGATGAATTTTATGAATAAATGGGATGGTTTTGAGGGTTATAAGTCGGCCAAACCCACCTCCCTTTCCAACCAATCAAAACAACCCATTTGTTGTACTAAGAAGACAAAATATCACTTAACGAATGGACATATTTTCCCTTGCTTCGTAATTTCAGCATAACTAATCACTCAGACCTCTGTTTTGCACACCATTTTTTTTTTTAACATAACTCATATATCTACAATTATCTATTTTCATTTCAAGTCAATTGTTATATTATAAGGGTCAAAATGAGTTTCCAACACGAACATTGCTATCGAAAACTACTAAATTTTGTGTTAGTAACTAATTTGATATTTCGTGAGTTATGAAGGTAGGATTAGACTAAACATAATAACTTACAATTATATACCCTAATAACACAATATTGATATCACATAAGGTAATCATAAATTAAACATAATTTATCATAATTATATTTGGGTTGTCACACCTTTCCCCCCTAGAAAATTTCGTCCTCGAAATTTAGTCTAAATTTCACTTACCAAATAATTGGGGATGCTATTTCCTATTTCTATATTCCCTTTCCCAAGTTGCTTCTGGAATTTTTATGGATCCCCCATAACACTTTAACTACGAGACTAACTTTATTCCCTAATACTTGCTCCTTATGATCAAGAATTTCAATCGGTTCCTCGATGTACGACAGATCTTCTTTTATAATATCTTCAGTTTCTTTATCATTTACACGTAAGGATAATTGTATAATGATTTATTATCAAATAAACCAATTCAAAACTCATATATTATTTCATACCTTTATATACGTATATCGAACATTCACACATGATAGATTATCAGTTGTACCATCATATATTCATAATAAGTGAACATTTTTAATGAACTTAGTATCATTCTTTACGTTTCTCCCTTCATTCCTATACTCTATACTTATCATCGTTTGATATTTCAAATCATAATTATTCTATTACAAGACAACCTTTTTATACTTTATCTCTCCAGCTTCAACTCAATATCTCAAATCATAAATATCACATTACCATACTAGCTTATTACATGCCATATATCCATCTTCCATTCAATACCAAATATAGTTGTTTGACTTTAACTACTATCCACATCATTTTAGAAGTTTAATAGTATGTTAAATATCATCCTCATAATTTCTTAATTTAAATATAGCCTCACTACTTTTCATATATTGAAACTGAACAAGCATTCACTAAATGTTTATTGTTAACCAAGATTCCATATTCACTTTCATGTATGTTGTCCAGTCATGAACTATGAACATAATATAACTTCTCACTATATTCCTTTTTTAATATCGTTTGATTGTTCTTTAACTAAACATACAATGGCCTTAACAAATCATTTTTCCAACACAATAACTTTAGAATCATAATCTTACCCCAATCCTTATTAACACGATAGTCTTACGCAATATCATTAACAAACTCATCTTATCCGTTTGATAACATTGATGTTAAATTTAATACTACCACTTAAAAAATTTTCCATACTTACCAACCCCATAATTCTTCTCTAACTATTATATGCTACAATTCTTTCAAATAACCTGTACAAATCCCTTAATGTATCACATTATAGTATCTCACATAGCACATTATCCTTACACGTACTTCTTCGTGAATTCGTATAATGTCAATCATATTCATTATATGTCATACTCTTAGGGATAACACATATGTACAATGACAAATACAACTCAATATCCCCCCAAACTAGTTGATGATATTCAAATCCAACTAGTATATTTCTCATATTCATACATTATTCCTTATTCATCATTAGTTAAAGTTTATATCTCATTTATTTATTAGCTGTGAAAATCTCATTTAGCCCCGATTATATTTTATTACAAATTCATCACACCCCATCATATTTCATTTACATTTCACCATGGCCACATCCCATTAGGTTTTATTGATATTGAGTATGAGCATACACTCGCCCCCTCTTTTCTTATTTAATAACTCTTACTCAGTTATCATATACACTAAATATCAACTATTTCCCACCCTTCATTCTCAAATACATGTTCAATCTCAAAAATAATTCTTACCTCTTATCCGATAAGAAATTCATTGCCCTAATACACAACACAAACTCCTAAAATAATTCCTTAATATGTTAAAATTCTAACTCTTTAACACCTCATCTCAACTTTACTACTCATATAAGCATGGCAAAACGTCATAAGAGTAATATCCACTGAATATACTCATATTATTAAATAAATACATCTCAACTCTCATTACTCTTTTCTTCTACTTATCATAATTCATTATGAACCAATGTTCATATCAATTGTGATATATTATATTTCAGACCATTTAACATATTAAATTTAAACATATACAACTACTAATCTTCTCCTTTCTCATTTACTATGTAAATCTTCATTTTATCTAATGATTTAAGTCTCATCATAATTGTGTAATAGTAATTCTTCACAATTTTAAATACCACATTTTGTCTTTAAACATTTTCCATCCATGACACGTTTGCAACATATAAAACAATGTAATGCCTTATATTGAAATACATGTATTCGTTGTCGTCACTGAATAAACCTTAACATCTTATTTCCATTCCTGCAATATCCTTACATTTCATATCCCGTACAACAATATATATGTATAACTGATAGATTTTAGTCAATAAAGCCACTTTAAAACTTAATAAAAAACTCTTCATGTCCATGTCTCGAAAATCCATCATACTTATTTGTATCCTTTAAAATTGAATACTTATGACTCAAAATAATTTATATGTCCACTACCAAATCTAGGCACTTCTAACTCCATAACCTCTAAAACCTAGGCTCTCATACCAAAAGTTGACACACCCCAACCCAGTTTCTTATAATTAAGTTTAAAAGTCAAAGTGAGGCAAACCATGATTGTCTTAACCAAACAATAAACACGAGTATCCTTTTTGACTTATTAACATGAATCTATAAGACTAAAAACTTTTCATAATTTTAAAGTAATTACGCTTATTCAAACTTACTGAAAGGATAAGTAGGATTAAATTACCCCATTTACGTTTGACAAAAATCATGGTTTTATGCATCCCTTACTAACCCCACCAGACCTTTTAGATTTGGCAGTGATATCCCATTACCTAAAAACAAAACAATTCAAACCGTGAGAAAAATATCTCAGCGAATGCATCACTACTACACTATTGCATACAATTAAATGCAATAAATCATATCCTTGTGATGACATATATGTACTTATTCGTCTCCATCATAGAGAATGATTGAGTTTTCGGCTCATTCATAAGAATGGCCTAATTTCTGTCTCATTTATAAAGAATGACCTAATTTCTGTCTCATTTATAAAGAATGACCAACTTTCTGAATCATGATTCATATATCCTATCTGCAATAGACAATTCTCCCCCATTCCGGGTTGGGGAGTAAAACTCCCATTTCGATAAATCGAAATGAATAGTTTAATATTCATAACATTATGATCATATTTATAACAACGCATAAATGCATCTTATCAGTGAGTAATATTTTGATCATATCCATAGCCATGTATAAATGCATCTTACCAATGAGGCCTTCGTCTTTATCTAGCACTTGCTCAACAAGTTTCCCTTTCTTTCCTATAATTCTTACAATATTATTATCATCATAAAAATATTTACAATCCAAAGAATAATTTAAATGTAACTCAATTCATAAACATCATATGATACATTCAAATCATTTATTATAAATGAAGTCTCATCTAACTCGATGTTAAGATATTTAACATATCCAATTCATAACCCAAACAAACTTTAATTTCGCATTGGTAATTCCATCTATAACATATTAGGTTTCCAATACAAAAGACAAAACATCATTTCAAGTTTTCTAGATCAAGATATTCCCATTTCTTTACCACGTAGTAAACCTATCGTATAGGCTCCTCTATCGTTCAATCAACTTCTAGGAATTTTCATACTTTTTCAATATCACAACATCCTATGATATTCCACCTAATTTTAATAAACATATTTAATGATACAAAATTAAAGTTTCATAATTTTTAGAGTTCATTTGCTATGCCAAGAAAAACGTCAAACACCTGGGTGGCGATTATTTGGTTTGCTACAAATTGCTAAGAAAGTTGTTCCATACAAATTTAAGATCAAATGTGATGATTTTTTTCCACGAAACAACCCTTTGGGTGGCGATTATTTGGTTTGCTACAAAAAAAACTCTTTTGGTGGCAAACTATCAACTATGGGTGGCAATTTAATATTTCAAAAAAATCGTTTCATAGAAATTTAAGTTCAATTGTGGCGATTTGTTTTGCCCCGAAAGGTTACTTTTGGTGGTGAATTTTTATTTTTCTACAAAAAATAAACTTTTAGTGTCAAACTATCAACTATTAGTGGAAATTTAATCTTTATTAGATGCAAAAAAAATTTGCCACCTAAAGCGATGTTTTGGTGGCGAAGTGATTTTGTCACTAAAAAGTCAACTTTTAGTGGCGATTTAATAAATTTCCACGAAAACAATCTGCGGCACACCTTTAGTGGCAATAGCATGAAGAAATTTTTTTCCCACTAAAAGATTTGGTGGCGAATTTTTTACAATTAGGTGCAAAAACTTATGTCGCTAAAAATCAATTTTCTTGTAGTGTATGCTAGACTCATCACATTTTTCCCAATCATCTTGTTATCTATATTGCATTTGGTTTCTGGGGATAGGATACGATTAATATTGCACCTAGGTGAGAGGTGATGAGATTATTCTATGCGAGTGCCGATGGGAGACACCTACTTAAATTTACTGTAATCTTGTATTTCAATTTCAGTAAGTTAATTCTTACACACTCTAGGGCGCTGACCCAAATTACAAGGTTTGTGTAGACAAGGATAGCGGGACTAAAGGAATATCAGACTTGCTATCACGTATTGCTTCTCGAAGATAGATTTATTGATTCTAGTTTAGGCTTCTACTTCTTCCTATCTTTATTTATTTTGGATTATTTTATGGGCATAAGCCCGAAGTCATTTAGTTTTATTAGTCGAGATGTTATAATTATGTTAGATTTTATTTTGTTGAACGTGGATGTTGGATTTACTATTATCTCTTGTTTATTAATTCAATACATTTTTACATTAAAATGTGGTTTAAAATATAAATGTTTATTCTCGGTCGATGCTAAGAATGATATAAATTGACAAGCAAGCCCCATCTTCGGCGTATCATGTCTGGCCAATCTTTACATGAGAAAATGGGGGTTGTTATTTTTGGATACTCTAATCCAAATATCGTTAAATAACAGGAGAGATTCGGGCATTTTTAATAGTACGTCTAAGAAACTATATCCCATTTACAAGTAATAATTTGTGAATATTTGATCACAATAATCATTATGGATCTTCATATCACAAATCGATATAAATTATATGACTTTCAATTTGTACACTTTCAATTAAAACTCCATGTTTGATTGTGATATATTTTCTTTGAAACGTTAGGTCCAAATAATTTAGGGACTTCAAATACTAAAATTAGAACATAGAAAAGTACAAGCTACAAAGTTGAATAATTATGGTGTAGGTCTTAATATCATATGATTTGGTACCTTCCAATTGCAGCTGAAAAAGGTTATATGAGAATAGGCCTCAAAATTTAAATGTAATAATTTGTAAGCTTATAAGATCAAACTAAAATATAGCCATTTTTATATTTTAAGGCAATTAGTTCCCATATAGCTTAAAACCTAGGGAGGAAAAAAACTAAAATAATTTGTAAGCTTATAAGACCAAACTAAAATACCATAAAACATGGCGAAAAGAAAAAGTAATATTATAGGATGTAGTTTAATTATTGATTACTAATCAATAATTCTCATATTTTTATAGACCTGATCAGAAGCTAAGTTGATTCATTCTTATATATAAACTACAATGAAGAAGAAGTATAAAACTTTCTAATATTTAGAGCCGATTTTGTGGGGAGGTCAGGGAGGCGGTCGCCTCGGGACCCGATATTCAACGCAATTTAGGCGCCCCAAAATTTTATCTGTGTATTTAAATTTATAGCGATAATTTTCAATTGTCACACAAATAATTTGTTAAAAGCTGAAGGGACAAACATTTAAACTTGTAAACTCTTGAAAATCAAATCGACATCTTTTAGATGTAACAATTCTCTTAAAATAATAACGGGTGGCCAGCCCTATACTACATTTAATCGGGAATCTCAGATGGCTCATTCTCAGCATCAACAGACTATACTAAAATAAATAAGGCTAACTACCCACAACTAAAGAAGAGGATGCCAAAATTAAATAAAACATACAACAGACAACAGACAACAAACCAACAATATAGAACAGATGGAAATAGAAGAGTACACACAAGTACCATGAAGAAAGAAAACGCTCGAATTAAAATAAAACTAGTATACAAAAAGGAAATAAACCTGACTAAGCTGTCGGGTCACAGACAGTACAACAACCAAAATAAAAAGTATAAACAACTACAAATGAATCTTGGGTATAAATCCGATATACAATGAATCCTACCTAGATTTACAAGAAGTAGTAAGAGACTACAACTAAATCCCGCCACAGTCCGTAACTGCTACGGCTCCCAAGACTCTGGATTGAAAAGCATCCGGCATCCATTCGGTAGGACACATGTAATAATATAAACATAAATATATATAACAAAAGAGAAATATGAACGGGTCAGAGCCCGAGGTGTAAAAATATTTAGCAAGTGTGTTAACCGTGAATAATAAATCTAAATGCACTATTCCATAATTAAAGTGGAGTCGCGCCCTCGTGAAACCCCAAACTCACCACTCATCTACTGCGTGCACCTAATCGTGTCCTGGCACCTTAATTAATTTACCCTTAAGTTACCCAACACATCTAAGGACCACTTAACAAAATATACGCGTGGCCTATACCCAACTGACCCGCCATTCTAACATAACCCTCAAATCCTTTCCATTCTAATCACACTTAAATATATATTTCACATATATGCCTTACTAGGATATAATGGCTCCAATTATTAACTTAAACCAGTTATAAGTCTAATACGTCACATATTAACATTAATTACAATATAAAAGTGTATTCTCTAAAGAAATATACATACAAGTATTAAGGCAAAACTTCTCTCTACTCTCAACATTGCACTACGTTTCGTGCGTGGGGCGTCTCGCAAAGCGAAATCCAAACAAGGAACCTCCCCTATACACTACTTCTTGACAATGTCGATAGTAGGGATCCATTATGTCACACACAAATTCTATTACTACAACTACCTAAATATCGATTACTATCTAAGGCCATAATTAGAATCTCTATTAAATCCTTGGGTCGACATAACCATAATTGTCGCTAAGTATGGTTCTTCAACCCCAATGAACTAGTACACCAAAATCACCCAAGATGTACTTCATAGAAACTTCGTAACCTCTTCATCTATAGGATATATATATATATATATATATATATATATATATATATATACATTTACTCTAAAAATATATATATATATAATCAATCATTCCTTCCTATAACCACGTATACATAACACACATAATGTACAATTAATACACAAGACATTTGGCTATGGGATGCGAAAATACTGCACCATGGTATCATCTTCCCCGAATTACTAAATTTCTCCCGGGGTTACCACCCATCGGACTATTATCACACCGCCATGGTGATAAAATCAATCATAACGTATGGGAAGCGGTCATAGTTCCTAACCGGTCAAGTGATAACGTCCCATACCCAAGACTTATCACCCCTAAAATATAATCACACAAATAATAATGGACCACTATGACCTGGGGAATATCCACCCCTGCTCCTCAAGCCAGGGGCTCACCCAACATCGCGCAACTTCCCATGATAGCATGTGCCAGGTATGCTTCACACCATAAGTATATATATATATATATCACACACTATATAGATATACATCCCTATGATCACATCATATAATCAAACCATCACGCATGGTATAGATATTCACGCCATAAGTACATACACATATACATGTGTATTCATATATATATCTACATATCCACATATATACACACTATCTCACAACCGTATGTATGAAATCCATAAACTTGGCTATACGCGTACATAGTCCTCATTATACTAGTTATCACTCCCAGCATATTAACTTAAAGCGTTATACAATTATGAACCCTCCTTTTAAGCATATTCATCCATTTCCCCTTTGATATGAATAGTCTTCCAATATCTATATTCGACAATAAAGTTATCACCCCAAAGTTTAATGTATATAACAATCACTACACATCCCATCTATATCCGAAAGCACATCGATATCGATTAATAATTCCAACCATAGGTATACACCTAACTAATAGTCTGTAAGCCTTTAGCTAAACCTTAAATTTCATTTTATAATCCCTTCATATAGAAATACCTATTGTTACTCCCACACAATTTTATATAGAAACTACTCCAACTAGAATTACAACACAACCTATTCTAGTTGATAGTATGATTCCATCGTTCACAATTTTACTTATGGTTCAATTGCTATTATGAACCCTTAATCTTATTGTATTATAATTTATTTCTTAAGTTAAAAATTACTAAGGATGCGCGACTCTACCTCTCCTTGGTCCCAAACCATATATTAAATAGAATCCTATCACTATAAGGATTCGACACAAATACCGGCCTACACTTCCATATCGTACTCTCACAACTCTTTCAAAGGGTCCTTAACCTTATGTCATAACTAGGCTCACTTATGACCTCTAAATAGAACTCCTGTTCTCAATGAGATTCCCCACTATATCGATACGACTCTCTTCAATACATATGTATATATGTCCCCAAAATAACTCGATATGTACCCGCGATCTCATCATGCGAGAAACTTTCACTAAATCTCCAAAACATAATTATTACATCATATAATCATGCCCACATCAATAAACCCAACCAAAAAGGGTGAGAAATCATTCTAGAAAAACTCCACCAAACAACCCTATTTCCGAATCGATTCGGCCTGGCCCGAATCGATTCGGTCTCAAGTGGGCAGCATCCAGACTTCACCAACCTCATACTCTTCCAGGATGAGGTTGGTACCAATCGAAGACAACTGAGCCTTTACTCGCATACGTGTGCCTGGGAACACGTGTACTAAAATCAGTTGTAACAAATAAATCCCCTTACGTGGGGGAATATTTCATCATCATTCTCTACATATGACAGTGACAGATGTCTTCATCGTATTGGCTAGATCAACACACACGTGCTCATGGTATTCTTGGGGGGTGCATTACACCCCCACACACTATATATGCTTGCCTTCTCCTACATGGGAAAGGATCCGAAATCAATAACCCTAGCTGAAACTCTGTCCAAATATACAGTAGAGAGATAAAGCTTGAGAGATTATATCCATGGCCGTTAGTGCCTTATTCTAGTGACCTTGCTCATTTACTTGCACAGTGGATGTAGGATTGGTTAGCTGAACCACTTATATATCTTTGTTCATCCTCTTATCCTTAGCTTCTTCTACTATATATTCAGATACTCTTATGCTTCCATTGTTAACATTGAATTATGCTTACAAACACCTTGAAGGGTGGTGCTGTTTCCAGCATCATCATTTTGGCATCGTCTATGGGAACGAGAAGTTGTCTCTTCCCCTCTTTTTCTTATTAACCTCATCGGAGACTCTAGTGGTGAACCAGGCCTCACCCTTTACGTGGAGTTGTTTCACCATTGAAAGAGGTCCTTTAAGGTATTAATCTCATCACCTACACCATCTCTTTAGTGTTAACGTATGGCACCGAAATTACCACCGCCTCTTCCACCGCCTGGTGCTGGAGGGCCTAGTTCTAGCCAGGCACCGCCTCAGTATGAAATAGCAGAGATGGCAGTAGCCTTGAGGTCTTTGGCTACAATGCAACAAGAAATAAAGGAGCGATTTTCACAACTTAGTCAAAATATGATGAGACCACCTGGGGTCTCACCGGAGATGATTACTCCGACGGCTGTTCATCCCCATCCTGAAGCCAGGGGACCACCCCAGGCACCGCGAAAAGACCAACCTACAGCCTAGTGGAGGAGGGGAGTTGTTGACCCTAGGCATTTATTCCTGGGGAGGTAAGGACACCCTTGCCCTGAGGATTGGTACGATGATTTGGAGGTAGAAGATGTTCCAGAAGATTATTGGGAATCATGTGAGGTTTCAAATAACACAGTTCGTCCTATCCAGCAGAGCCGAGGTTGTGGTGGCAGAAGAGGTGAAAAATCCCAACAAAGAGGATAAGCTTTTAATCGATTGAGTATAGGGTTGGCCTTTGAAAGGCTCAGCCCTGTAAATGACCTAAGACAGAGGTTGTCAAGGTTGAGAAGTGAAGTCGACTCACAAAGTGAAGAGGGTCAATTTCAGCCTCATCTAGGCCGACCCCACATAGGATGAGGTAGAGACAAGGAAAAGGTCAACAACCGATGTTGTGCTATAGCTGGGGAACCCTCAGTCCACCCCTTAGAGGTGGTTGGGGATAACCTCGGCCCGATCGACATTGCGAGGCTATGGAATGACTCCATCCAACGTCTTGAGGAAAATATAGGAGATCTCATTAAAATTCGAGACCCTCTGTAGAGAAGTTTCCTAGAAGGCTCCCCATTCGTGGCCAGGATAGTGTGTTTTTCGACCCCTGCTAAGTTCAAACCGCCTACGGTGTCTCCCAAATATGACGGTAGCACCAACCCTGTACATCATATTGAGATGTACCAGTCAGCGGCGAACATTTATTCAATACCAGATAAGATGAAGTGCCGTGCCTTCTCTGGGACTTTGACGGGAGCGGCACACATCTTCTTTACTTCTCTTCCGAAGAATTCAATTAAGAACATTAAGGGCTTGGCTGAACGATTCATTCACAATTTCTGTTTTGGGGTAAGGCCTTAAAAAAAGACCACCCATCTATTGTATGCCAAACAAGCTAAGAACGAGAGCCTAAGCGATTACATTGCTAGATTCAACAAAGAAAAACTCGAGGTTGAAGACTACGAAGAGAATATAACCATGACCGCCCTCATAGGAGGTCTTCAGAAAGGGAAGTTATTGTGGAAACTTGCGTAAGACCCTCCCAAGTCCATGGAAGAACTATTGGCAACTACTGGAAAGGTCATGAATGCTGAAGAGTCCATGGCCGTAAAGTATGAGGTTGAGAACGATGGTAGCAGCGAGAAGTTCCAAAGAAAGAAGGACGAAAAAAAGAGGTCAACTGACGACAAGTTCGCACACTATACCCCTCTAACTATGAGCTGCGAACACATCCTTAATGAGATCAAGAATGATCGGTCTCTGAGATGGCCAGAGAAACTGAAAGATCCTCCGCATAAGAGGAATAAGAACTTGTGGTGCGAGTTTAACCAAGACCATGGCCATATTACAGACAAGTTCTTCGCTTTAAAGGATGAGATTGAGAAGATGCTGAAATCTTGAAAGTTGAGGGAGTATATTGATGGCAAGGCTCCAAAGAGGGGAATAGATGACCCTAAAAAGAAAAGAAATGACATATGTCGTGATAATACCCCAGTAAGAAGAGACGATGACTCGGATAGTGATGATGAAGACGATCCAGACCTCCCACCAAAAGATGAAAACACCCCAGTGAAGAGGGTTGGTATGATCTCCTTTGGTGTTAACACTATATGCGGAGGACTCGCAGGGGGTGGTTCTGAAGTGGCTGACCAAAAAGCTCATGTGGTAGAGGCCAAGTCAGTGGCCAAACTTGAAGTGGTAAATCTAACATCTTTCGAAACCAAGCAGAAGATAAAGAAGGTGGATATGGACACTCTTATAGTCGGGTTCTCCCGACTCGACTTCAAAGGCATCCTAGCTCCGCATGATGACCCTTTGGTAATCACAACAAGAGTGCATGGATGCGAGGTACAGAGAATTCTCATAGATGGAGGAAGTTCAGCAAATGTGATGTTCTGGCCCTACTTTAAAAGCCTAGGCCTTAGCAGAGCTAGGCTAGTACCCTATCATCATCCGTTAATCGGCTTTAGCGATGAAAAGGTCCATTCGTTGGGCATGTATGATATGGACGTACGAATAGGTGATGAGTGGCCTAAGAGGTTGACTCGAAAGATTAATTTTTTCATTATGGATGAAAATGTCTTCTCGGCCTATAACCTCATCATATGAAGAGTATCCCTTAAGGAGTTTGAGGCTGTGCCATCGACGATCCACCAGATGCTAAAATTCTCAACCCCCTATTGGATAGGGGAAGTGCAGGGTGACCAGACCATAGCACGAGAATGGTACTTCAACTCAGCCGAAGAGAGAGAGGTCCATAAGAGAGCAACTACCACGTATAACATTGATACACTTGACCCTAGAGATGAAACGAAGTTAAAGAAAGGAGAGGCTACTAAAGAGGTAGAATCCATCGTCCTCAATGAGGAAAAACTGAAAAAAATCATCCAGGTCGGTATAGGCTTTAAAGTAGAGATAAAGGAAGAGCTGATAAACTTCTTAAGGAAGAGGCACGGTGTCTTCACTTAGATCCACGCGGACATTCCTGACATCAACCCTGAGGTTATATGCCACAAAATCAACGTGACTAAGGATGTTAGGCCAATCAAACAAAGATGAAGAGTTTACTCTAGGGAGAAGTATGATGTAATCCGGGAAGAATTTAGAAAGTTGGAAGAGGCTAAGTTTATCAGGGAAGTCATATATCCGAAGTGGTTATCAAACGCAGTCATTATGCCCAAAGCCAATGGAAAATGGAGGATGTGCGTATATTTTATCGACCTGAACAAGTCTTGCCCAAAAGATAGCTATCCCTTACCTCGAATCGATCAGATGGTAGATGCCACTGCAGGGCATAAGCTCATGAGCATCATGGATGCGTATTCAAGCTACAATCAGATCTTCATGGATGCTGAAGACTCAGAAAAGACAACCTTCATCACTGACAAGGGGACATATTGCTACAAGGTTATGACCTTCGTTTTGAAAAATATGGGGGCAACGTATTAACGTTTTTTGAATAAGATGTTTGAAAATCAAATAGGCAAGACTATGGAAGTATATGTAGACGATATATTGACGAAGAGGTTATAGGCCTGCACTCACGTGGCAGACCTAGAAAAGACCTTCAATACCATGGACTTGTACAAAATGAAACACAATCCCGCGAAGTGTGTCTTCGGGGTAGGAGCTGGGAAATTTCTTGGATTCATAGTCAATCAAAGGGGAATAGAGGCCAATCCTGAGAAAATAAAGGCTTTGCTTGACATAAAGACACCAATGAGTATCAAGGACGTTCATAGGCTCACTGGAAGAGTAGTTGCACTCAACAGATTTGTTTCCAGAGCGACGGATAAGTGTCTTTCGTTCTTTAAGGTGATCAGAAAGGCCTTCGAATGGGACAAAGAGTGTTATGAGGCTTTTAACCAACTCAAGTCCTACTTCGTATCTCCCTTACTCTTATCTCGATCCATAGTGGGAGAGACGTTGTATGTTTATCTAGCAGTCTGTGAGTCAGCTATAAGTGCAGCCATAGTACGAAGAGATGTTAGGGTCCAAAGACTAGTATAGTTCAACAGTAAGGCCCTTCAAGGGTCTGAACAGAAATATCCTCAGATGGAAAAGTTGGTCTATGCTTTTATTCATGCTTCGAGGAATATGAAGCCCTACTTTCAAGCCCATTATATGGTCATCCTCACTGACTCCCCATTAAGATAGATCCTCCACAAACCTGAGAAGTCGGGTAGATTGATGACATGGGCCATTGAGTTGGGATAATATGACCTTACTTATCAACTCAGGGTGGCCATTAAAGGGCAGCCACTTGCAGATTTTGTTGCTAAGTTCCCATGGGAAGAGGCTGAGGTTGAGAATAACTTAGAAATCGCAGAGGGATCAAATAGCAACGTCTTTCGAGACCCGAAAGAGGTTGTATCCAAGAGATATAGAAACGAAATAGTCGAGAATGAGGAAGATCGGTACCTCTTCAATCAAGAAATCATGTTAAAAGGGAGCTTCTCATCAGATAAAGACATCTGGAACCTCTTTGTTGATGGGTCTTCTTGCGAAAGTGGAAGCGGTGCAGGGCTAATACTTTCAGCTTCGAATGGTACAAACATTGAATTTTCCCTAAGGTTTAACTTTAAGTCATCAAATAACGAGTCATAATATGAGCCCATGATAGCATGCCTCTCCTTGGCAAAGACCCTTAGAGTAAGACGACTCTTACTTCATTTTGACTTGAGGCTAGTTGTTATCCAAGTGTTGGGGGGTTATGAGGCCAAGGATGAAAGGATGGCCAAATACTTGAAGGGGGTAAGAATGATACTAGAAGGTTTCAAAGAGGTAAAGATGAAGACAATACCTCGACAAAATAACAGCCACGCAAATGCACTAGCAAGGTTGGCTATAGCAACAAGGATAGACATCAGAAGGAATGTCCCAATCGAGATCCTGCCCAAGGCGACCATTGAAGAAGAATTAGTAACCCTTGCCTTAATTTGAACCTAGGGGACTCATGGATGGACCCCCTTATCAGATATATCAGAGAGGGAAAACTGCCAGAATCAAAGCTAGAGAGGAGGAAACTAAGGTACAGAGCTGCAAAGTTCTTAATAATAGGAGATGTCCTATATAAGAAAGGATTTCTACTACCTCTCCTCAGATGTGTTCATCCCACAGAGGTTCCCCGCATCCTACAGGAGGTACACGAGGGTTCTTGCTCCAGTCACATAGGAGGAAGACCTTTGGCCAAGAGGATTATTACGCAAGGATACTAGTGGCTGACCTTGGCCAAAGATGCTGCAGCCTACGTGAAGAGGTGCGATAAATGTCAAAGATTATTTAATATCCCCCACCAACCTTATCAGCCTATGACGTCGATTAGTTCCCCTTGGCCATTCGTAGTATGGGGGATTGACTTGGTGGGCCCCCTACCAAGGGCTACAAATAATTACCGATTTCTGATAGTTGCCATTGATTACTTCTCCAAATGGGAAGAGCGAGGGCCGATGATCAGGATTACAGAGAAGAAGACCTTCCAATTTGTAAGGACATTTTTTGTCCATTTACAATTTGTTATGTCGCACGCCGTTACATTGTTGAAGAAATTCAAGATTCATACAGTCATCAACGGATCCGAATATCAAAAGAAGAAGAGGAATCAAAGTCTGACAGGCCGGACCGGTCCGCCCAGAATAAAAGAACCGATCCGCCTACGGACCGATCTGCCTCAGACCCCGACCCGTCGGCCTGCTGAAAAGCCAGTACACCCCGGACCGCAAGAGAACCGAAGAACCAAAAAATAAAAGAACCGATCCGCCTAACCGGATCGATCCGCCTCAGACCCGGATCGGTCCGCCTGGGATAATCTCAAACAGATCGTGCAGAGATTTTTTAGGCCATGTTATTCCTTTATAAACCCACTACGGGAAGTGGTTTTCCAAGACTTCTATACATGATTTTCAGAGCACAAAAAATCTAAGTCTTCACCTATTGATCCCAAGACTCTAGGCTTTTGATTCACACAAATTTCCAAACATTTGTGAATCTCTTTGCAACCCAGAAATGCACTTTTGCTGTTCATACCTTTATGGAGAAGACCGTTCTTCTTCTTCATTGCAGCCCTACTGGAAAGGGATAACTCCAGACGCCGACTACAGAATCCGACACCTGAGGGTAATTCTTAGTCACTTGTATTTTCATTGTAATCCAAAATTGTACAGTTACAATACTATAATGAAAATAAATGGTTTTGCCCCTTTGGGGGATTTTTCCTCCATTGTGTGTGTTTGATTAATCTTCATGATCTACTTCTTGATTAAATCACACCTAGTTGCGTGTTTAGGGTTTGTTTGTGTTAAAAGGTGTTTAATATATAATTTTCTCATTTGAATGCAAGCGCATACTCTCTCAAATTGGTATCAGAGCAGGTTACGCTAATCTATCGCGTATTCCTATTTTCCGCAAAATTTTTCTATTATATCAATTTTCTGAAAAAATTGATTTTTGAAAAAGTGTGTGTTCAAATGGAGAAGTTATATAATAAAATGCCAGTTTTTGACGGGACAAACTATGCCTATTGGAATGCCCGTATGAGATCTGCATTAAAAGCCATTGATGAGCGTGCATGGATTTTGGTTGAAACAGGGTGGACACCTCCCTCCGTGACTGTTGATAATGTGATCAACTTGAAACCTGTCACTTCTTAGACTGAAGAAGAATTTAAATGGTCATCTTTTAATTCTAAGGGTCTAAGTACTATTTCTGGGTCTGTCACACCTGATGAGTTCAAACGAATAATGACGTGCACCACGTCAAAAGAGGCATGGAATGTTTTACAACTCACCCATGAAGGAACAAATGTTGTGAAAGAGTCTAAATTGCAAAATTTAACAACTCAATTTGAAACCATCACCATGCATGAATCTGAATGCTTTGATGAATTTTATGCTAGACTTTCTGACATTTTGAATACTAGCTTTAATCTTGGTGAACATATTCCTAATGCTAGAGTTGTCAAAAATATTCTTCGTTCTTTGCCTAAGCGTTTTATCCCTAAAGTCACTGTGCTAAATTCTATGGGTAATTTAAATACGCTAAAATTGGAAGAACTTGTAGGAGATTTACAAACATATGAAATTGATATGTTCCCTAAAACTGCTAAATCTAAAGATAAGGGAATTGCACTTAATGCCCAAGAGAGAAGGAGTGAGGGGTCGGCTAGAAAGAGGGTAGAGTCATCTAGAAAGAGAGAGACTGACACGTCAGATTCCGAGTGTGACTTTGACTTAGATGATTTGGCTCTTTTTGCAAAAAATTTCAAGAGGATTCTCAAATTTAAGACAAATGGCAATTTTAAAGACAAAAACAAATTTGAGAAAAATAAGTTTGAAAAGAAAAAATGAAAAAGACTCCAAAAATCCTCCTAAGAAAGAAAGTGAGAGATGCTTTGAGTGCGATGGTAATGGTCATAGAGCCTTTGAGTGTGCCACTCGTCTGAATAGAGAGAAAGGGAAAGCTGTCCTTAATGCTACTCTTAGCGACGACAGTGAGGTCGAGACGGTGGATTCAGAAGATGAGTCACCGCATGAGTGTAACTTCACCGCATTCATGGCCAGTCAAGTGAGCACTCCTAGTTCTCTTCACGACGATGAGGATGATGCTTCACAGGGGCACCTCGACAGTGAGATCGATATGAGTGAGGGGGAGGATAACTCAAGTGAGAGCGAGAGTGATATTCAACGCGCCTACGCTGAGTTATATTCTTAGTCATTTAAAACTAAAAAACGTAACAAAGCGTTAGTCCTTAAAATCACCGGCTTAGAGGAAGAATTAAGAAAAGTGAGAGAGAGAGAGAGTCCTCCACCTTCACCGCTCTGAGAGAGAGAGAATCTGCCTGTATCAAGAAAGAGAGTTTGTTTAGAGAGAGAGAGAGTTTTTTTGAGAAAGAGAGAGGGGATTGTACTAAACAAGTGGCTAGGCTTACGAGTGAGCTCCATTCCTCCGTGGAGACTCTAAAGAAACTTGAAGCCCTTATTGCCCAGCTGACTCATGATTTTGAGAAAGCGCGGGAAGTCAAGGTCCAAATCGAGGACAAATCTAGGAAAATGGGAAAGATGCTCCTCGGCCCCGCTTTTGGTTTTGGTGATCGGCAGGGAATTGGTTATGATGGTGTCTCCACCTCCCAAATTTCTCATGGACCAGTTCCTGAGTTTACTACGAATCCTTATGGCCATCGTCAAAAACCTCGAAGGAGAGTTCGACCAAGAAAAGCAAACCAAGGTCCGCCTTTGAATGTGTTATTTTGTACTTATTGCAAAAAAAAAGGCCACCTTAGGGAGTCTTGCTATAGCATGGGTCGGACACGGCGTACTACTGCTCCACCACATCATACTGATGAGTTTTCTAGTCTGAGAGAGCGAGTTGAGTTCTTAGCTGCCACGACCCAGAGTTTAATGGAAGAATTCTGACGGGTGTCTTTGCCGTTAGTGAATGCTTCACACATTCCAGCTAAAAACAACAACAACAAAGGCAAACAAAAGGTCATCTCTGCTTGGGTTCCTAAGAAAGATAAAAAGGCATTCGTTGTTCATGTTTCTCTCAAAGCACACAATACCTCACAGTGGTATTTTGATAGTGGGTGCTCCAGACATATAACAGGTGATGCCTCATTTTTTATGACTCTTGAGGATTATCAGGATGGCAGAGTCACCTTTGGAAATGGGAGCAAGTCTAGCATTATAGGACGTGGTACTGTCGAGTTACCTGGATTTCCTAAGCTAGAAAATGTCTTGTACTTCAAAGGTTTGAAAGCAAACCTTCTCAGCATTAGCCAGCTGTGCGACATTGACTTTGCAGTAAAGTTTGACCGGGACGCGTGTAAAGTCTACAATCAAGCCGATAAACTTTTAATGCAAGGGGTGAGGACCGAGGATAATTGCTATGGGACTGAGCCCACATCCTCACTTGTCTGCAACAGCGCCACGATCACTCTTATGGATCTGTGGCACCAATGTCTAGGTCACGTAAACGTTAGAGATCTCAACCGCTTAGCTAAAAAGGACCTAGTACATGGCTTACCATCTCTTGGAAAGTCGAATTCGACCGTTTGTGGACCCTGTTAGTTGGGAAAACAAATTCGTAGTCCTCTTAGGAAGTTGCATTCCATTACCACTTCTCGTGTTCTTGAGTTGATTCACATGGATCTTATGGGTCCCACTCGTACTGAGTGTCTAGGTGGTAAGAGGTACATTCTCGTGATGGTAGATGATTTCTCTAGGTACTCCATTATAGGTTTTCTGAGAGATAAATCCGATGTTGTAGAATTTTTAACGACCAAGTGCCGTGTCTTGCAAAATCAACACGGTGTCACTATTAACAAGATGCGTGGTGACAATGGCACTGAATTCACAGAAGCAAAGGTAGACCTTTACTCTGATAGCCTCGGGATCAAACATGAGTTTTCTGCTGTGAGAACTCCTCAGCAAAATGGGATTATTGAGAGAAAGAATAGAAAGATCCAAGAGATGTCTAGATCTATGCTTCTAGGTCGTAAAATTTCTAGGAGATTTTGGGCAGAGGCAGTGTCTACTGCATGCCACATGGTGAATAGGGTTTATTTGCGTCCTCACACACTTCAGACTCCTTATGAGTTATGGACTGGCAAGAAGTCCAACCTGGCATATTTCGGTATTTTTGGGAGTAAATGATACATCCTACGGGATAGAGAGAAATTAGGAAAGTTCGACTCCCGGAGCGACGAGGGAATATTTCTAGGATAATCATCGAATAACAGAGCATACCGGGTTTTTAACCTGAAGAGCTCTAAGGTTATGGAATCAATAAACGTCACCGTGCAAGATGACGAACCTTCGACGATTATTGATCCTAACCTTCAGTGTGAGGATGAGAATTGTTCTGACAGCGATTTACCTGTTCCTCTCTCACACTCTGTGGACCCTACTCTTGTGCTAGGGGACACACCTGCTTGGGTTCGCAAGAGTCATGACCCTTCTGCCATTATTGGTGATCCCACTCTAGGGGTCAAGACTCGTGCTCAGCTAGAGAACGTTGTTAGTCATCTTTGCTACACGTCCAAAGTCGAGCCCGAGAACCATAAAGAAGCACTCAAGGATGAACACTGGATATCTGCTATGCAGGATGAGTTGCTTCAGTTTAAAAAGAATAATGTCTGAGAACTAGTCCCCCGACCTAGTGAGACTAATGTGATAGGTACCCGGTGGATTTTTAAGAATAAAATGGATGAAAATGGTACCATAATCAGAAATAAGGCTAGGTTGGTCGCTCAAGGCTACACACAGATAGAGGGTGTAGACTTTGGGGAGACATTTGCTCCTATTGCGAGGCTAGAGTCCGTCCATCTTCTGCTCGCCATCGCATGTCATATGCGCTTCAAGTTATATCAGATGGATGTCAAGAGTGCCTTTCTGAATGGCATTCTACAGGAGGAGGTTTATGTGGAACAACCAAAAGGGTTTGAAGACCCTCAACACCCAGAGCACGTCTACTATTTGAGAAAAGCCTTGTATGGTTTGAAGCAAGCACCCCGTGCTTGGTACGAGAGGCTTACTTCCTATCTCTTAGCTCGTGGCTTCAAGAGAGGGGGAGTAAATATGGCATTGTTCGTTAGGAGAGATGACGGTGCTATTTTGGTTGCCCAGGTCTATGTGGATGACATAGTCCTTGGATCCACATGCTCCCAGCATGCTCACCACTTTGAGGAGGAGATGAAAAGTGAGTTTGAGATGAGCATGGTTGGTGAGCTTACATTCTTCCTTGGTCTCTAGGTTCATCAGCTAGAGGATGGGATGTTCATCTCCCAATCCAAGTATGCTAGAGACCTAGTGAATAAATTTGGTTTAGACTCCGCTAAGCATGCATGTACACCTATGAGTACCACTACCAAGCTTAGTAAGGACACTTCAGGCAAGGACGTAGAGCAAACCTTATATCGGAGTATAATAGGTAGTCTTCTCTACTTGACTGCCAGTCGTCTCGACATCGCCTTTAGTGTTGGAGTCTGCGCGATATCAGGAGTCCCCTAAAGAGTCACACTTACTTGCTCTAAAACGTATTATTAAATACGTGAGTGGGAATCTCTCATACGGTATTTGGTATTCCTTTGATACCGATGACCGTTTGTCCGCCTATTCGAATGCCGATTGGGCCGGGGATGTGGATGGTTGTAGGATCACTTCTGGTGGGTGTTTCTATTTTGGTTCTGCTCTTGTCTCCTGGCTGAGCAAGAAGCAAAATTCCATCTCTTTGTCCACTGCGGAGGCTGAGTACATAGCCGCCGGGAGTTGTTGCACACAACTCTTATGGATGAAGCAAATGATGGAGGATTATGGGATATCACAGGACACCATGACCATTTCCTGTGATAACATGAGTGCAATACACATATCCCGCAATCCAATTCAGAATTCGCGCACCAAGCACATCAGGATACGTGAGCACTTTATACGACAGCTAGTTGAGGAAAAATTCGTATCCCTGAGTTTCGTTCCCACAGATCGTCAGTTAGCCGACATTTTCACGAAACCTTTAGATGCCCTTGGATTTGAGAGTCTTAGGAAGTCATTGGGGATTTGCACAGTTGACTGAGGGGTTGGTCTATGTCTAGAATAGGATGCTTCTTCATGTTCATATCATATGCTTCCTATTTCTAGTCTGTTTTATATATACCATTACTTAGTTGTACAACTTTTTATTTATTCTTTTTGCTTTTTATATTTCTTTTGAAAAATACAAAAATATTTTCTTTTATAATTTTTAAGAAAGGCACAAAAAGATTTTATTTTGATAAAATTTTTGAAAAAGCCCAAAAATATTTTTGTATTTTTATGCACCTTTTGTGGATGAACATTTAAGATAGCCAGGTCACACCTTCATTCCATTTATCCATGTGACTGTTTGATAGAGATTTGAGACGCTACATCATTTCATCCATGTGCTTTACTTAGTATGGAGTCTTTGAGATGTAATTAGTGATATCTTCCTACATGTTTGACTCCTATATCCTTTATTGCACACATGCACGACTATATTTGATTATTGAACTTGTCTATCTCATATTGGCTTGAGTGTTTCCATCTCAATCCTGTCTATACAATGTATAATATGCGATTAAACTTGACAAGATTGGAATGCATGTAAAAACCGTTTTGGTGAGACTGTGTGTTTTTGTATAACGGGGAGGGGCTGCGAAAGGTAATCATCTATCCTTTGCGCAAAAGCCACCGTTAAAAAGGACCTAAAAAATGGAGGAATGTTATTATCCGAGGTCCATAGAGGTTAAAAGCACCCGAAAAAATTTACAGGCAATAAAAAGCACTTCATGCCAAATATGGGCCACTTAGGTTTCACCATCAATTCTCCAAAGTTTGAGAATTTAGAATGCCTCGATTCAAAATTATATCTGAGGGAGTTTGGTTGGAGAATCTTTAAATGGGTTTGCACTTCCTTGAAAGTCCTAAAAAAGCATAAAATCGTTTTCAACGTTATTGGTGTGAAAATTACTTTGAGCTTTGATTTGTTGATTTGATTGAGTCAATATCTTATATTGTCATTCTTTTACACCAAAGGACGCATTTGAGTTCATTCTCAAGGAGTATCCAATATTCATCGTGCACATATGTCGTGTTTGTATGCATTGATTTTCCTATCGAATTTGATCACACCACTTCATTTACGCTATCATCGTCTTTGCTGCTTTGTGTTCATTCATGGTGTGATTTTATCCTAGTGACACCCCGCACTTGTTTATTTGATTTATTTCTCTCTTTTTTCTATTTGGGGACATCAGAAAAAGGGGGAGAATGAATTATCTTATTATGGGGGAGATTTGAAAGTTTGAGTTTGCTACTTTGCGCATAAATTGGTATATATGTTTATCTCATTTCAAACTCGATATGTCACTTGGTATTTTGATTTTTCTCATGTGTGTAGGTTCTACATGGATTATCTTTGAATTGCACACCCAGATGAGAAAAGTGTTGAGATTCCTGAAGAGTTGAAGAGCAAACGTTGTAGTCTTATTCAATTGTATCTTTCCAGTTTTGGGTTCATGGAAGGGTAGATTTGTATAGGCATTTTTAGTTGTTTGATAATTTGGATGTTTGTTTTTATGTATGTACCGGCATCGACATAGGGGGAGATTTGTAAGGACATTTTTTGTCCACTAACAATTTGTTATGTCGCATGCCATTACACCTTTGAAGAAATTCAAGATTCATACAGTCATCAACGGATCTGAATATCAAAAGAAGAAGAGGAATCAAAGTCTGACACGCTGGACCGGTCCGCCCAGAATAAAATAACCGATCCGCCTACGGACCGATCCACCTCAGACCCGGACCGGTCCGCCTGCTGAAAAGCTAGTACACCCCGGACCACAAGCGAACCGAAGAAGCCAAAAATAAAAGAATCGATCCGCCTAACCGGATCGATCCGCCTCAGACCCGGACCGGTCCGCCTGGGATAATCTCAAACAGATCGTGCAGAGATTTTTTAGGCCATGTTATTCCTTTATAAACCCACTACGAGAAGTGGTTTTCCAAGACTTCTATACACGATTTTCAGAGCACAAAAACTCTAAGTCTTCGCCTATTGAGCCCAAGACTCTAGGTTTTTGATTCACACAAATTTCTAAACATTTGTGAATCTCTTTGCAACCCAGGATCGCACTTTTTCTGTTCATACCATTGTGGAGAAGACCGTTCTTCTTCTTCATTGCAGCCCTACTGGAAAGGGATAACTCCAGCCTCCGACTACAGAATCCGACACCTGAGGGTAATTCTTAGTCACTTGTATTTTCATTGTAATCTGAAATTGTGCAGTTACAATATTATAATGAAAATAAATGGTTTTTCCCCTTTGGGGGATTTTTCCTCAATTGTGTGTGTTTGATTAATCTTCATGATCTACTTCTTGATTAAATCACACCTAGTTGCATGTTTAGGGTTTGTTTGTGTTAAAAGGTGTTTAATATATAATTTTCTCATTTGAATGCAATCGCATACTCTCTCACAATTTATCTGGAAAAACATCATATGCCAATATGGCCTCCCAAACACCCTCATCTCGGACAACAAAACCTAGTTCAAGAATTCTTCCTTAGAAAAATATTGCGAAAGAGTTGGTATAAAGCAATTTTTCTCTTTTCCTGGCCGACCTCAGGCAAATGGTCAGACCGAAGTCACAAACAGAACAATCCTCAATACGATCAAGAAGAGGTAAGAATAAGCTAAGGAAAGATGGACTGAAGAGGGTTATATTGGGTTATGGGCCTACAGAACAATGGCTAGGACACCAACGAGGGGAACCCCATTTATGTTAGCACATGTCTCAGAGGCCGTCATACCAATAGAAGTAGGACTCCCTACCCATAGGGTTCAGACCTATGGTCTTGAGAAGAATGGGGAGGAGAGAATACTTAACCTAGATTTAATTGAAGAGAGAAGGGAAGACGTAGAGATTAGACAGGCAGCTAACCAGCAGAGAACAACAAAGTTCTACAATTAAAGGGTAAAATCAAGACCCGTAGCCGTGGGAGACGTAGTGCTGAAGAAGATGTTGCTGAAGGCAAATAAGCTTCACCCAAATTGGCATGGTCCTTAAAAAGTGATTGAGGAGGTTATACCCGAGACATACAGGCTAAAAAACCTTGAGGGGAACCATTCTCCAATCCTTGGAATGCTGATCATCTAAAAAAGTATTAAATATGATGTTGCAAGAGTTTCTATGTAAATGTATCTTATGAAGAGATTATTAATCAGAAGATCAATTCTCGTATCAATCTCGGTTCATAATGCTCTATTGGTAGAATTTATGAGGGTAACATCTTAGGTGACGACCTCCGACCTTATAACATCATAATTTGGTGACAAGGTCTGAGGTGAGACATTATGCTTGGATGACCTCGGACCTTAAACATCATTAATTTGGTGAAAAATTATTTATGAGGGTAACATCTTAGCTGATGACCTCAGACCTTATAACATCATAATTTAGTGACAAGGTCTGAGGTGAGACATCATGCTTGGATGACCTCAGACCTTAAACATCATTAATTTGGTGAAAAATTATTTATGAGTGTAACATCTTAGCTGATGACCTCAGACCTTATAACATCATAATTTGGTGAAAAATTCTAAGGTGAGACATCATGCTTGGATGACCTCAGACCTTAAACATCATTAATTTGGTGAAAAATTATTTATGAGGGTAACATCTTAGCTGATGACCTCGGACCTTATAACATCATAATTTGGTGAGAAGGTCTGAGGTGAGACATCATGCTTGGATGACCTCAGACCTTAAACATCATTAATTTGGTGAAAAATTATTTATGAGGGTAAGATCTTAGCTGATGACCTCAAACCTTATAACATCATAAGTTGGTGACAAGGTCTGAGGTGAGACATCATGCTTGGATGACCTCAGACCTTAAACATCATTAAGTTGGTGAAAGATTATTTTTGAGGGTAACATCTTAGCTGATGACCTCAGACTTAGTAACATCATAATTTGGTGATAAGGTCTGAGGTAAGACATCATACTAGGATGACCTCAGACCTTAAACATCATTAATTTGGTGAAAAATTATTTATGGGGATAACATCATGCTTGGATGACCTCAGACCTTAAACATCATTAATTTGGTGAAATATTATTTATGAGGGTAACATCTTAGCTGATGACCTCAGACTTAGTAACATCATAATTTGGTGACAAGGTCTGAGGTAAGACATCATACTTGGATCACCTCGGACCATAAACATCATTAATTTGGTGAAAAATTATATATGGGGATAACATCATGCTTGGATGACCTCAGACCTTAAACATCATTAATTTGATGAAAAATTATTTATGAGGGTAACATCTTAGATGATGACCTCAGACCTTATAACATCATAATTTGGTGACAAGGTCTGAGGTGAGACATCATGCTTGGATGACCTTAAACCTTAAACATCATTAATTTGGTGAAAAATTATTTGTGACGGTAACATCTTAGCTGATGACCTCGGGCCTTATAACATCATAATTTGGCGACAAGGTCTGAGGTGAGACATCATGCTTGGATGACCTCAGACCTTAAACATCATTAATTTGGTGAAAACTTATTTATGAGGATAACATCATGCTTGGATGACCTCAGACCTTAAACATCATTAATTTGGTGAAAAATCATTTATGAGGGTAACATCTTAGCTGATGACCTCAGACCTTATAACATCATAATTTGGTGACAAGGTCTGAGGTGAGACATCATGCTTAGATGACCTCAAACCTTAAACATCATTAATTTGGTGAAAAATTATTTATGAGGGTAAGATCTTAGCTGATGACCTCAAACCTTATAACATCATAATTTGGTGACAAGGTCTGAGGTAAGACATCATCCTTGGATGACCTCATACCTTAGACAATGTTATAAGGCTTAGGAAGACACCATTATATTGAGGCTTCAGGCCTTAACACAAACACATTGTATGACATAGAAAACCATTCAAAGAACATTCGGCAACAAAGAAAGAAATCCCTCTTTAGAGGTTGATATAACATAAAGTTAAGAGTTACAAACCAAAAGGTAATATAATTTGTCATCAGAAGTTACAGATCAATGTTAAAAATTACAAGGGGTTCACAAAATGGATTTAAGTATCTGCAATCTCAGGGTTAGTAGCCATGCCTCCATCTCCCTGGCCGAGGTTGGTCACTTCTAACCCATCATCTTGAGGACCAACATCTTTAGTCCTGGTATCTTCTTGGGGAGCAGTCTCGGCAGGTGCGACACCTCCTTCCTCCTTGACCTCTTGTAAGTCCTGAGCAAACCGAGGATTGGCATAACCCAAAATAATGAAGTCAGAGGCTGCCAGTCTCCCTGACTCTTTCTCCTTCATTGCAGCCCATTTTCCAGTGGCCTTAACACCCCTTTCGAGGTACTCGAAGCTAAAGCTGACAAATTCATCAAAGACCTTGTAGTCCTCTAAGATTTTCTCCGAGGCATCCTCTTGATCAGCCTTCACAGCAACGTCAGCCTTGTATTATAGAGAGTCGGCCTAAGTCTTCAGAGAAGAGCTATGATCCTTTTTAAGCTTGCCCATGTCCTTCTCCAACTGCTTGACATTGGCTTCAGACTTCTTTAAGGAAGCCTTCAGACTCTCCACTTCAGGATTCAGAGCAACCTCGGTCTTTTGGGCCTCTTTGCCCTTCTCAATTAGAGGAAGTTTCCTCGGAGTCCAGTCAACAAACTGGTGCATAGTGAGGAGACCCTGCAAAACATGTGAAGAAATGTCAGTTCAAGATTTGGTATATTTCAAAGCCGATGTTACACTTGTTCAGCAAAAGCAAAAGCAAAAAGTCTTACTTGGATAGATCAATGGAGGGCGAACTCGGCCAGCAAAGGGGTGTCTAGAGAGCGGCAGAAGTGTTTGTCAGAGTCGGTCATGATGGAGCCGATAGCGTCCAAGGCCTTCAGACTCTGGCCAATAAGACTATCGCCAATCTTTAGTTGCTCCAGACGAGCAACTTACACGTCCTCAGAGGAGATGGGTATATCACAATAACCCTTTGAAATTTTCTTCTTTTGCCTCTGATCCTCAGGGACAGGTTCAGTTAATCTCCTCTTCTTGGAAGCCTCGACCCTTGAGGTAGTAGGAGGAGGGGGAGGCGCAATAAGACCTTCTTTCTTCACAAGCTTAGTAAGACTGGGGGCTGCCATCTCCCAAAGATCGTCTGAAATTCCTTTTGGATGCTCTACAAATAGAAAGATATGAGTTAATAGATCAGAGACATAACAAAATCAGAGGTATAACATATCGAAATGATAAAGTAACTTACGGATATCGGTTAGAGGACTCCCCCCAAAACCAGTCTCAGAGAGGTAGTCGGGGTCATCAAATGCTCGTACTTGACCAACAGACCACGTTCCCCCAATCTTGAAGGTCTTTGACCTTCTGAAGGTTATTTTGGCTTAACCCAGGGTTGGCCCTAGCATCCATTTACACCTTTTCCCATATCAGGGGTACTCTCGGCTCTAAGGACACATGACCAAACTCACATGACCCTGAGGCAAAAAAGTATCATGGTTTCCAGTTATGGTTCGAAGTTTGGGTAATAAGTAACATCTTCTTATTGGACTTCTGAGCTTAGAAGTGGTAGTAACTCAGGTGATTCCTAGCAGAGGAGGGGACGTAGAACCCTGTGAAGACCTGGACGGGAAGGTCTGAATGGTGGACTACCCTCCATAAGACTATAGCTCCAATTATCACCCTTCAGGCATTGGGGGATAACTGGGAATGAGACAAGTTAATATAGGACAATATGGCCCTAATTATAGGATGAATGGGAAGATGAAATCCTAACTTAAACATATGCTCATATAAGCAGATTTCACCATCTCGGTCACCAAAGGCCCTCTCGTCCCTCAGAGGTCTCCTAAGTTTTATGGAGGGACCTATAGAATACAGATATCCAAAGGCTAGGAGGTCGAATTCGCTGACAATTCTCTCTATCTTGGTTTCCTCCGAGGTGTCAACATCGCTTTCGCTATCATCATCCTTATCTCGGTCAACGTCGGTTGGAGCGGACGAGGGAGCACCATCAGGGAACCTCTGAGCAAACTCAGCTCCTGTGGCCACAGATAAGGGAATAACATTAAGGATTGGTGGAACAACCACACTAGGTCCTATAATTTTAACATCAAAGGAAGAATTAAAAATGCTAGAACTCTTATTAGACGAGGCCCGACTGGAAACCTCATCTTGGTTAGGGGCTTGATCCATCCTGATGGAATAATCCAAGGCTTCTTGAAAAGAATCCACAGACATAGGGTCTGAGGTTGACGACTCTGACATAAGAATGGGTTCTACTGGGACCTCTGCAGGAACAGATGGCTCAGGATATACCACTTTCAGAGGTGGTGGAAATATAGGCCTGAGAGGGAATGCCTCTGCCCTACGAGCTTCCTCTTGGGCTCGTTCTATTTGCCTAATATTATCTAAGGTTTTCTCCCTAAGAGAAGGGAATTCCTCTAAGAGTTGATAAAGGGGTCTGAGCATATGGGGACGACCTTACACTTATGGACTCAAGAGAAAAACAAACAGGATGAACACAATAATGAAAGATCAAACGTGGCTATTTGAAAGATTTCTAACAAGAACAGTCCACTGAGAAACTCATAGGCTCACTAGAAAACCTAAACTACCGCCGAAAAACTCAAGTTAATACTGGAAAATGCAGCAAATAGAAAAACAAGGATGAAAAAATGGCAAAGAAGAGGTAATAAACAATACTTGATGAAATACGAGGACAAAAAGGGGAAGATTTGCAAGAAAATTCCAACAAACGCACTCTTGATCAAGCTAAAGCAAATAAGGTTCAGGCAGGAGAATGAAAGGAAATGAAGAAGAAAGAGAGAAAAAAGGGTTAAAACCCTCGAAATCCACTTCCACGCACCCCAAGGCCCATCATTGCCTTGGGAGCCCAAAAAACCACAATCATTGCACTTGCCAAGCACGCAGCCTACTTCAGAAGCTGACACTTGTCAAGAAAATACTGGCACATAAAGAAATCCAACCTCAAACATATATACCCCTTAGTCACCTGTTCATATAGGTAACTAAGGGCTAGGGCTGATTGATATTCCCAATATGTACCCAACAGCTCAGATACACCAACCTCGACCAAGGAAAAGGTCGAGGTTACAAGGGCCGAGATTGGCAACCAGCGGTCTTGTTCTAAGCAAGGTCGGCTACGGCCGACGTTACTAGTTACCTCATAGTCAGACAACAGCTGAGGTCTTCATGATCCAGGGGACACTTATTCATCAAGTCGTCTAGAGACCACATCACGTTTACCTCATACAACAACCTCGACTGGGTATAAGCCGAGGAAGCAAGGACTTCAACATCATCATAACAAACCTCGGTTAGGAATCAGTCGATGTTCCAAACTACTCCTATATAACCCTGGCCCAGGCCGATGTTATAACTCCACTTGCCTTACCACGACTTTCTTACTGAGCCTAGATCATCATGAGTAACCTCGGAGTGGGCAGTAGCCATACTTCACCAACCTCGTAGTCTTCCAAGCCGAGGTTGGTACCAATCGAAGATAGCTGATCCTTTACTCTCACATGTGTGGCTGGGAACACGTGTACTAAAATCAGTTGTAACAAATCAATCCCCTCACGGAGGGGAATATTTCATCATCATTCTCTACATATGACAGTGACAGATGACTTCATCGTATTGGCTAGATCAACACACAAATGCTCATGGCATGCATGGGGGATGCATTACACCCCCCACACACTATATATGCTTGCCTTCTCCTACATGGGAGAGGATCCGAAATCAATTACCCTAGCTAAAACTCTGTCTAAATATATAGTAGAGAGAAAAAGCTTGAGAGATTATATCCATGGACGTTAGTGCCTTATTCCAGTGACCTTGCTCAATTACTTGCACAGTGGACGTAGGTCTGATTGGTTGAACCACTTATAAATATGTGTTCATCCTCTTTTCCTCACCTTCTTCTACTATATTCAAATACTCTTATGTTGCCATTGTTAATATTGAATTAAGCTTACAAACACCTTAAAGTGTGGTGCTATTTCCAGCATCATCACATGCCTCTACCACTTCTCATGTCGAATCATATAAACTCTAAAATCAAACTAACTACCCAGCTGGGCGCCCATACACCCTATACCCGAGCTCAACTCATAGCAACATAACGCGGCTCTACAAGCCTCAAATCATTATATAACTCTCAATAATTTCTATAGTAGCATATTAAGTATATATAAAAGTTTGAAATTTCCAATGGTTGAACTCTTCTCAATTCTTGACATAAGCTACCTTCATGCAGGGGAGGCCTCGCAAGCAAAATCCAAATAAGGAACCCTCCCAATACACTACTGTGTAGCTATGTCGGGGATTGAGTTTAGTTGAACCAGGATTTAGGTTTTATAAAAGATTTTCAATTTATAGATATTTCCCGAAGGCCTATATAACAATATAATTTCAAATAATTTCATACATTTCAACACACCAATCAAGCACCTTATTCTCGACATAAGTCCCCAACAAATACAATACTCTCACTAATACCTAGTTCTCATAACTAGCACAACCCTGAGCTAAATTTCCTGCTCAATAATAAATTCGCTAAACTCTGAACCTCCTCAGTTCTACAAAGCCTTTACATCACATTAAAGCATTGCCACAAAGTAAGTCCTTCCCTCATTGGAACACTACAATTACATACAACTAACCTAACTACAAAACAACAACCTTAATAGTTCGCACTTTTGGAAATCAATAACAAAACTCTCTATTGGCTCATCACAAGATAATATGTTGTCCCAAAATTACCATACAACGACCACACTTTCTCACTATTTCCTTGAAGGAAATTCCATACACACTATGGTTATAGCTACTGACCACTCATAAACCTTACATGCGACACTACCAAAATCTCATAAAGCGTGTCCTTAAACCCAAAGAAAGGTATTCTACCTTATACTTCCATAACCCAATTGTTTTACTTCATCCATGAATCCTTATTCAAAGTCCTCTACTTCTTCCAGGATAATCTTTCTTCCTAAATCCTAATTCTCCTCAAGAGAAACATCTCCCAGATAATCCTTTATAACCATTTTGAAGGACAAAACGCAGTTACGACCCTGATAACTCCTTCGGTCCTACTCAACGAACCTGAGTCTCTAAATTTCTTACTCCCTTCTTAAATAAAGACGATATTCCTAACAATGGGACAATGCTACCTACCTTCCACTGGTAAAAGTCAGCATTATCAGGCTTCCTAACAAAGGTTGATGGGTTTCTCAATCTAAACCTCCCAAGGACTTCACTATATGCCTCTCCTCGGAACTTACCATATTAAGTCCAAGATTCACCATTCGAGTAAATTTTCCTTTCTTACTCAACAACTGATAGATTACCTGGAATCACCACTAGAAATCTCATCCTTATCTCCGCTTGAATCAAGGAAAACAAATACCTCCAGTTAAAGCATACCCAAAATATGTTATGGGTATTTCATCTCTCATCTTGTCCCACCCTGGACGATATATTCTAGGCGATGTCTGAAACTAAGACACCCCACCTAATAAAATACCGGGTGATCAGTCCTATACCAAATTAAAACAGGAATCCCAGTTGGATCATCCTTAGCATCACTGTCGAAAACTTTTTAAAACTTACTAACCACCTAGTATTCCAAAAACTGGTGCCAATTTTTAACTTTTTAATTAAACAAAACCATACATGCGGAATTAAAATATAAACAATTCACACAACTGAATGAAAGTAAATAGAATAATAATTACACAACTTGCCGAATAAATCACCGGCCACCAAATAAATAATCCAATACAAATATTCAACACCTGAATGAATTACACCTGAAAACTGTACCGAGAAGTCTGGGCTACAAGCCCTAAATAAAACTGAGACTGATATAGGATTCCTACTCTAGGAATGAATGAATGATGCATCTAATCCAAACTCCTGCTAGCATCCACATATGCCGCAGCTCCGTGTCCCTAGAATGGAATATCAATCCTGGCGTCCCTGTGGCTGGACACCTAAAAGGTTTTGAAAATAGTTTTTATAGCAAGGGTTAGAACCCAAAACATTTTGAAAATATTTAGCAAGTGAATTAACTGCAGTAATTTAAAATGCATGAATGCGCTTCATATTTAAGTTAGTGTCCCACTCCCTTGTGGACATTCTCACCCCTCCACTATTATGCACACCTACCGGTTATCTCAACCCCATTTAGTTTTGCTACCCCGTCCAACTAGTCCTGGTATAACCTTCCCTTGCCATGCTACTCTAACCCGAGTATAATGATCTCCTGAATTATAAGCTATTTCACAATTAACTTAATAAATTCCTCTTAAATAGTAACATATAACCGTATCACAAGTTATATAAAATAAATACATCACACACAGTATTATTTCCACAAATGATTAACTTAATTAATTTCTCATTAATTATCAACATATAATTGTAACCCGAGTTATATAAGGTAAATACATCACGGACTCTATTATCACCTACATATAATATTTACTACCATATTATACGTACCTTTACTAGCATCCACACATATATCATACGTGTATCCATCCTTCCGAGTATACCCTCACCGGATGATTCACTCTAAGATGCCATCTCACTAGGTGTTCTCAAAAAACCTAGTTTTCCAAGTTGGATTCGCTCACCAACCTGGTCTACTACATAAACGAATTGGAGGCGGTCATATTCCTTCCCGAAAGTGAGATAATCTCCTCACCCATGTACCGGACGCTATGACCTCGGGATATACTCACCCTACTCCTCAAGCTAGGGGATTCACCCACATTGCGCAGCCTCCCTTGATAGCATTAGAGTATTTAAATTGAATAAATATCTAGTCACTGATATTTACTGTCACACACAATATATATACACATATATATATATATACTATCACTACACCGTATATATATATTATAACACTGGCTTTACCGTGTACTAAATATCCCGTATACTGCCTGAAATCTCCTTAGTCTGTGGCTCGACTCAACATAATTAATTTTCTCACTTAATAATTTATCGTTTTCCCGAGACTATGATCCGACTTTTATATATTTTATTACCACTCCTATTAATTTAATCATACCCGATTCTACAATCTGACTCTAATTAAATTAATTATAACTCTTATTAATTTAATCCTACCCGAGTCTATAATCTGACTCTAGTTAAATTAATTATCACTCTTATTAATTTAATCCTACCCGAGTCTACAATCTGACTTTAATTAAATTAACTATCACTCTTATTAATTTAACACTTGGTGTCGCTCAACCATTATCCACGGACTCTCTCACTTGGCCCGTACCTCAACATTTCCCGAGTCTATGTTCCGACTCCTAACTATTTACTTTCTCTCAATAATTAATTTAATACCTTGATGTCACTTAACCAACATACCCGGACTCGCTCACTTGGTCCAATTTACATCTCATAATATAATACCCACATTTTTCGCCCACAATGTGTCACACATTTATTTCCATAATTTCCCAATTATTTACCTATAATTACCAACATACCCGGACTCGCCCACTTGGTCCATAATTAAATATTCACCCGATTCTATATCCCGACTCAAAATTATTTAGTTTGTCTCCAAACTTAATTCACTACCTTGGGATCGCATGACCAATATACCCGGATTCACTCACTTGATCCGTACCTCACTATTTTTGGAATAAAATCTCTCAAATTCATCCGTTAAATGCCCCACATAAATTCATCCTAGTCCCAATTACTTTCTCCAATAATTGCTAGGAATATTTATTTCATAATTATTTATCACTAATAATTGTATGGAAATTAATTTACAATTAATTCCCCCTTATATCTCACCCAAGCCGAACTGCCCAGAATTTCCCATCATCGATCGATCGATGCCCCCGATCGATCGATCGATCCCTTCATGCCAGCGCTCCTTCCTCGCTGAATTCCACAATTAACGAAATTTCAAGGTTTCTTTCCTCAAAAACCAACCTCAATTCAGTCTATTCATCATCTTATAACATTTCTCATGAACCAAAAACATCATCTAAACCTTTTAACATCATTAACACTATGAATCTTGACCCACCCAAGAGCACAAATTTCTAAGGTATAATCCCAATTTCAAATTCAAATTCCATCCTTGTATATTCCGATTTTTCTCATTCAAACCAGATAATCATACTCAGAATTATATATCACAACTAATTCTTACCTTAAATTTCATTCAATGGTTCCATTAACAAAACCCCCTTTTTGTACCCATTTATCCCCAAAACGAATTTTGGTTTACACATCACTATGATATGAATTGATTATCACACTTTAAGAATCAAAACAGTTAACCACTTGCCTGTAAGTGTTCGTAGTGTCTGATCTGTTGGCGTAGTCCCTCAATTTGGCTCCAATAACCTCCAATTTGTTCTTGGTTTGCTTTCCCCCAAATATCCTCTCAAACCCTAGGTTTAGAGTTATGTTGGCTGCCATTCTTTAATCTCCCAATTAGGTTAAAAACCCTCCATCCCGTTTTTAGCCTAATGGGCTTAATGAAAGTAGCCCAACTCACCCCGTGTGGGCCCGGCTATGCCCAAAATTTCCCCGAGACCCAATTACTACCCCCGGGTACTCTTTTCTGACGATCTCAACCCATCCAGACTCAACCACGCACTTAGAATTGGCGTCCGAATTAATTAATAAAAATCCTTATCTCACACCCAATTTAGTCTATACCGACTCCCGGCTGGGATAAGTGTATACCTTGTCATTAATACTCGAAACGACGTAATTAAATTATTGCTATTCACTTAGTAAATAAATTTCCCTAAATATTAACCATTTACTCCCCGATTAATATTTAAATATATTTATTGCCTTAATTAAATCAATTAAAATTACAACACACAAGTAATTTAAAATTCCCGAATTAATTAAATATTGAATGTACAAAAATACGGGGTGTTACATACTCCCCCCCTTACAAATGAATTTCGTTCTCGAAATTAAGATAAACTTAGTGTTCCAATATTCACATTTTACTCACTATTCATGTGCTTCCAAGCCCGTTATATCCATCACATATGCTTTTAACCATACGTTACACAAGTATGCCTTTAAACCTTGCCAGGGCGCCCATACACCCTATACCCGTGCTTAACCGCACAAAATTTATCTTAATTAACCCGGGTTCCCATACACCCTATCCCCGCACTCTATTGCACGAAAGTTACCCGACTATGCTAGTCGTAACCCGTAATATAACTTCGAACCCGTAGTCATATCACATATATATATATACATATATTTTTTGCCCGGGTACCTAACCCATGTGCTAACGTCCAAACATCTCCCCCTAAATACTTGTCTCTCAACACAAAATCATATACGCCTACCCTTATGCTACCAAAGACAACATAAAATATCGCGCCCTTACTACCATTAGTCCTTGCGCAAAATAAACCCCGAGCTTTCTCTCTTCGCTCGAAAATTCAATTTAACCACCCTGATTCACCTCAGTAAACATCCCCACTTACCGGGATAAAATGTGAGAACACCAAAACTCACTATGTGCCATCGCACCACGCAATACAACATATATATCCACATATATATAGGATATACGCCCTCTCCGGTGATACCTAGTACCAACCATACCCTGGTGTCGCGTACACCAAAATTTAACTCCACTATCCACAATAGTTAAATTCCATCGCTATCCAGCCAATGTTTAAAAAGTATTATCAACCCTACTCCCATAATTCTCGAAAGTAGTAATTCTCGCATAACTCAACCAATCACTCAGTGTACGCCTCCACTCTCCCATGAAGAACACTAGGGAACTCCGCTACCCTACGAAAAGTTTACCCACATGCTATGGCTGCTACCGCCAACACACCCACTAAGTTCGACTCACCTGCGAACTCTAGTGAAAAATAAGTCTTATATACTGTGACTTCCTCTTTGTCACTCAACAATATACCCCATGCCCCTAGGGTAAAATAATTACTTATATACTCCAGCTGCAACGGCTGGTTCTCGATTTCCGGAGCAGCTTCTCCCTGCCCGACTGCACCTGTGACTTGCTTTAGTGGCTGTACATCCAGGACCTCGTCCTATAGTTGACCCCTTCCTCGCTTAAGGAAATATCTCTTCATGTGTCTCGCTTTTCCCCCAAATGAAACACTTTCTAATGTGTTCACCCTGCCACTGATCCCTTCCATGCCAACCTTGTTGGAACTCCTGGCCATCCCGCCAATAGCCTCCAGTTCTAGATCGTTTGGCATGATTTCCCTATTGGAAATCTTTCACCTGATCTCCCCCAGTCTGCTGCTGGGATACCCCACTGGTATTATTCCCTTCTGCCTCATCCGACTGGTTAATCCCTACTCCATTCCCGCTTCCTTTCGCGTGGAAGCGATATTCCCAACAGTGCCGGAGTGTTGCGTTAATGACATCAGTATAACCTATTAATGCAGAATTATCAATTAAATTTTGTCTAATTCTCCAGACTAACCCATCCATAAACTTTGCTTTCTTTCTCTTTTCCTCTCTTACCTCATCCGGTACAAAATTTGCCAACGTGTGAAATCTTCCTCGTAATCGACCACTGAACGGTCTCCCTTTGAGTATCCTCACAACATTTTCTCCTCATTTTGGTCTCGACCGCTGAAGGAAAAATACTTGTAGTCAAACCGCACCCAAAACTCTGCAGTAGCTAGTGTGTCCCTTTCCTCAACTGTGGTGATCGACCCCCACCCCTGTAGTGCCGCTCCCACTAACTAAAAGTGGTTAGCATTTATTTTCGCACCCCATCGCAATCTCCCATGCGTAGGTGACGCTGGATACCTCTCTTCCTTGACACGCTAGTACTACACCTGAACCTCCTCGCAACTCTGGTGGGTTCCCACTAAAAATAACTTCTCTTTCTTATTTGCACCCCAACGACCTGCGTGATTCTGAACATCCGACGCCACTAACACTTGTGGCGGGTCCCGTGGAAATTACCTTGTCGTTTGCAACTACCGTCATTTCAATCGCCCGCGCCATTAGTTCGGTTACATATGCTGCCAAAATTATCTTTGGGAGTTTCTTCCTTAACTCTTACTCCTGACGAGCCTCCCTCGCCTCACCTCCCCATGCTACCCTAGCTGCTTTCCCTCTCCTGGGCATCATCTGGAATGAGAATCGAATTGTATGAGTTCACTTTCAAATATAAATTTTGCAGAAGAACGTATATGCGCATACGTATGAGAATACAACAATCTTATGATAGGGCTCTATATCAAAGATTGCTAAGCCGAAGCGTGAAAAGCCGCACAGATCCTAAGGACACTAGAACCTGATACTCTGATACCATCTGAGACACCCCGCCTAATAAAATACCGGGTGATCAGTCCTATACCAAATTAAAATAGGAATCCCAGTTGGATCATCCTTAGCATCACTGTCGAAAACTTTTTAAAAATTACTAACCACCTAGTATTCCAAAAACTGGTGCCAATTTTTAACTTTTTAATTAAACAAAACCATACATGCGGAATTAAAATATAAACCATTCACACAACTGAATGAAAGTAAATAGAATAATAATTACACAACTTGGCGAATAAATCACCGGCCACCAAATAAATAATCCAATACAAATATTCAACACCTGAATGAATTACACCTGAAAACTGTACCGAGAAGTCTGGGCTACAAGCCCTAAATAAAACTGAGACTGATACAGGATTCCTACTCTAGGAATGAATGAATGATGCGTCTAATCCAAACTCCTGCTAGCATCCACATATGTCGCAGCTCCGTGTCCCTGAAATAGAATATCACTCCTGGCGTCCCTACGGCTGGACACCTAAAAGGTTTTGAAAATAGTTTTTATAGCAAGGGTTAGAACCCAAAACATTTTGAAAATATTTAGAAAGTGAATTAACTGTAGTAATTTAAAATGCATGAATGCGCTTCATATTTAAGTTAGTGTCGCACTCCCTTGTGGACATTCTCACCCCTCCACTATTGTGCACACCTACCGGTTATCTCAACCCCACCTAGTTGTGCTACCCCGTCCAACTAGTCCTGGTATAACCTTCACTTGCCATACTACTCTAACCCGAGTATAATGATCTCCTGAATTATAAGCTATTTCACAATTAACTTAATAAATTCCTCTTAAATAGTAACATATAACCGTATCACAAGTTATATAAAATAAATACATCACACACTATATTATTTCCACAAATGATTAACTTAATTAATTTCTCATTAATTAACAGCATATAACTGTAACCCGAGTTATATAAGGTAAATACATCACGCACTGTATTATCACCTACATATAATATTTACTACCATATTATACGTACTTTTACTAACATCCACACATATATCACACATGTATCCATCCTTCCGAGTATACCCTCCCCGGATGATTCACTCTAAGATTCCATCTCACTAGGTGTTCTCACAAAACCTAGATTTCCAAGTTGGATTCGCTCACCAACCTGGTCTACTACATAAACGAATTGGAGGCGGTCATATTCCTTCCCGAAAGTGAGATAATCTCCTCACCCATGTACCGGACGCTATGACCTGGGATATACTCACCCTACTCCTTAAGCTAGGGGATTCACCCACATCGCGCAACCTCCCTTGATAGCATTAGAGTATTTAAATTGAATAAATATCTAGTCACTGATATTTACTGTCACACACAATATATATATACTATCACTACACCGTATATATATATTATAACACTGGCTTTACCGTGTACTAAATATCCCGTATACTGCCTGAAATCTCCTTAGTCTGTGGCTCGACTCAACATAATTAATTTTCTCACTTAATAATTTATCGTTTTCCCGAGACTTTGATCTGACTTTAATATATTTTATTACCACTCCTATTAATTTAATCCTACTCGAGTCTACAATCTGACTCTAATTAAATTAATTATAACTCTTATTAATTTAATCCTACCCGAGTCTACAATCTGACTGTAGTTAAATTAATTATCACTCTTATTAATTTAATCCAACCCGAGTCTACAATCTGACTCTAATTAAATTAATTATCACTCTTATTAATTTAATACTTGGTGTCGCCCAACCATTATCCCCAGACTCTCTCACTTAGCTCGTACCTCAACATCTCCCGAGTCTATGTTTCGACTCCAAACTAAGTATTTTCTCTCAATAATTAATTTAATACATTGATGTCACTTAACCAACATACCCGGACTCGCTCACTTGGTCCAATTTACATATCATAATATAATACCCACATTTTTCGTCCACAATGTGTCACACATTTATTTCCATAATTTCCCAATTGTATTTACCTATAATTACCAACATACCCGGACTCGCCCACTTGGTCCATAATTAAATATTCACCCGAGTCTATATCCCGACTCAAAATTATTTAGTTTATCTCCAAACTTAATTCACTACCTTGGGGTCGCATGACCAATATACCCGGATTCACTCACTTGATCTGTACCTCACTATTTTTGGAATAAAATCTCTCAAATTCATCCGTTAAATGCCCCACATAAATTCATCCTAGTCCCAATTACTTTCTCCAATAATTGCTACGAATATTTATTTCACAATTATTTATCACTAATAATTGTATAGAAATTAATTTATAATTAATTCCCCCTTATATCTCACCCAAGCCGAACTGCCCAGAATTTCCCATCGTCGATCGATCGATGCCCCCGATCGATCGATCGATCCCTTCATGCCAGCGCTCCTTCCTCGCTGAATTCCACCATTAACGAAATTTCAACGTTTCTTTCCTCAAAAACCAACCTCAATTCAGTCTATTCATCATCTTATAACATTTCTCATGAACCAAAAACATCATCTAAACCTTTTAACATCATTAACACTATGAATCTTGACCCACCCAAGAGCACAAATTTCTAGGGTATAATCCCAATTTCAAATTCAAATTCCATCCTTGTATATTCCGATTTTTCTCATTCAAACCAGATAATCATACTCAGAATTATATATCACAACTAATTCTTACCTTAAATTTCATTCAATGGTTCCATTAACAAAACCCCCTTTTTGTACCCATTTATCCTAAAAACGAATTTTGGTTTACACATCACTATGATATGAATTGATTATCACACTTTAAGAATCAAAACAGTTAACCACTTGCATGTAAGTGTTCGTAGTGTCTGATCTGTTGGCGTAGTCCCTCAATTTGGCTCCAACAACCTCCAATTTGTTCTTGATTTGCTTTCCCCCAAATCTCCTCTCAAACCCTAGGTTTAGAGTTATGTTGGCTGCAATTCTTTAATCTCCCAATTAGGTTAAAAACCCTCCATCCCGTTTTTAGCCTAATGGGCTTAATTAATGTGGCCCAACTCACCCCGTGTGGGCCCGGCTATGCCCAAAATTACCCCGAGACCCAATTACTACCCCCGGGTACTCTTTTCTGACTATCTCGACCCATCCGGACTCAACCACACACTTAGAATTGGCGTCCGAATTAATTTATAAAAATCCTTATCTCACACCCAATTTAGTCTATACCGACTCCCGGCTGGGATAAGTGTATACCTTGTCAATAATACTCGAAACGACGTAATTAAATTATTACTATTCACTTAGTAAATAAATTTCCCTAAATATTAACCATTTACTCCCCGATTAATATTTAAATATATTTATTGCCTTAATTAATTCAATTAAAATTACAACACACAAGTAATTTAAAATTCCCGAATTAATTAAATATTGAATGTACAAAAATACGGGGTGTTACATACTCCCCCCCTTACAAAGGAATTTCGTTCTCGAAATTAAGATAAACTTAGTGTTCCAATATTCACATTTTACTCACTATTCATGTGCTTCCAAGCCCGTTATATCCATCACATCTTCTTTTAACCATACGTTACACAAGTATGCATTTAAACCTTGCCAGGGAGCCCATACACCCTATACTCGTGCTTAACCGCACAAAATTTGTCTTAATTAACCCGGGTGCCCATACACCCTATCCCCGCACTCTATTGCACAAAAGTTACCCGACTATGCTAGTCGTAACCCGTAATATAACTTCGAACCCGTAGTCATATCACATATATATATATACATATATTTTTTGCCCGGGTACCCAACCCATGTGCTAACGTCCAAACATCTCCCCCTAAATACTTGTCTCTCAACACAAAAGAATATACGCCTACCCTTATGCTACCAAAGACAACATAAAATATCGCGCCCTTACGACCATTAGTCATTGTGCAAAATAAACCCCGAGCTATCTTTCTTCGCTCGAAAATTCAATTTAACCACCCTGACTCACCTCAGTAAACATCCCCACTTACCGGGATAAAATGTGAGAACACCAAAACTCACTATGTGCCATCGCACCACGCAATACAACATATATATCCACATATATATAGGCTATACGCCCTCTCCGGTGATACCTAGTACCAACCATACCCTGGTGTCGCGGACACCAAAATTTAACTCCACTATCCACAATAGTTAAATTACATCGCTATCCAGCCGATGTTTAAAAAGTATTATCAACCCTGCTCCCATAATTCTCGAAAGTAGTAATTCTCGCATAATTCAACCAATCACTCAGTGTACGCCTCCACTCTCCCATGAAGAACACTAGGGAACTCCGCTACCCTACGGAAAGTTTACCCACATGATATGGCTGTTACCGCCAACACACCCACTAAGTTCGACTCACCTGCGAACTCTAGTGAAAAATAAGTCTTATACTGTGACATCCTCTTTGTCACTCAACAATATACCCCATGCCCCTTGGGTAAAATAATTACTTATATACTCCAGCTGCAACGGCTGGTTCTCGATTTCCGGAGCAGCTTCTCCCTGCCCGACTGCACCTGTGACTTGCTTTAGTGGCTGTACATCCAGGACCTCGTCCTATAGTTGACCCCTGCCTCGCTTAAGTCACTATCTCTTCATCTGTCTCACTTTTCCCCCAAATGAAACACTTTCTAATGTGTTCACCCTGCCACTGATCCCTTCCATGCCAACCTTGTTGGAACTCCTGGCCATCCCGCCAATAGCCTCCAGTTCTAGATCGTTTGGCATGATTTCCCTATTGTAAATCTTGCCCCTGATCTCCCCCAGTCTGCTGTTGGGATACCTTACTGGTATTATTCCCTTCTGCCTCATCCGACTAGTTAATCCCTACTCCATTCTCGCTTCCTTTCGCGTGGAAGCGATATTCCCAACAGTGTTGGAGTGTTGCGTTAATGACATCAGTATAACCTATTAACGCGAAATTATCAATTAAATGTTGTCTAATTCTCCAGACTAACCCATCCATAAACTTTGCTTTCTTTCTCTTTTCCTCTCTTACCTCATCCGGAACAAAATTTGCCAAATAGTGAAATCTTCCTCGTAATCGACCACTGAACGGTCTCCATTTGAGTATCCTCACAACATTTTCTCCTCATTTTGGTCTCGACCGCTGAAGGAAAAATACTTGCAGTCAAACCGCACCCAAAACTCTGCAGTAGCTAGTGTGTCCCTTTCCTCAACTGTGGTGATCGACCCCCACCACTGTAGCGCCGCTCCCACTAACTAAAAGTGGTTAGCATTTATTTTCGCACCCCATCGCAATCTTCCATGCGTAGGTGACGCTGGATACCTCTCTTCATTGACACGCTAGTACTACACCTGAACCTCCTCGCAACTCTGGTGGGTTCCCACTAAAAATAACTTCTCTTTCTTATTTGCACCCCAACGACCCGCGTGAGTCTGAATATCCGACGCCACTAAAACTTGTGGCGGGTCCCGTGGAAAGTACCTTATCGTTTGCGACTACCGTCGTTTCAATCACCCGCGCCATTAGTTCGGTTACCTATGCTGCCAAAATTATCTTTGGGAGTTGCTTCCGTAACTCTTTCTCCTGACGAGCCTCCCTCGCCTCACCTCCCCATGCTGCCCTAGCTGCTTTCCCTCTCCTGGGCATCATCTGGAATGGGAATCGAATTGTATGAGTTCACTTTCAAATATAAATTTTGCAGAAGAACGTATATGCGCATACGTATGAGAATACAACAATCCTATGATAGGGCTCTATATCAAAGATTGCTGAGCCGAAGCGTGAAAAGCCGCACAAATCCTAAGGACACTAGAACCTGATGCTCTGATACCATCTGTGACTCCCCGCCTAATAAAATACCGGGTGATCAGTCCTATACCAAATTAAAACAGGAATCCCAGTTGGATCATCCTTAGCATCACTGTCGAAAACTTTTTAAAACTTACTAACCACCTAGTATTCCAAAAACTGGTGCCAATTTTTAACTTTTTAATTAAACAAATCCATACATGCGGAATTAAAATATAAACCATTCACACAACTGAATGAAAGTAAATAGAATAATAATTACACAACTTGCCGAATAAATCACCGTCCACCAAATAAATAATCGAATACAAATATTCAACACCTGAATGAATTACACCTGAAAACTATACCGAGAAGTCTGGGCTATAAGCCCTAAATAAAACTGAGACTGATACAGGATTCCTACTCTAGGAATGAATGAATGATGCGTCTAATCCAAACTCCTGCTAGCATCCACATATGTCGCAGCTCCGTGTCCCTAAAATAGAATATCACTCCTAGCGTCCCTACGGCTGGACACCTAAAAGGTTTTGAAAATAGTTTTTATAGCAAGGGTTAGAACCCAAAACATTTTGAAAATATATAGAAAGTGAATTAATTGAAGTAATTTAAAATGCATGAATGCGCTTCATATTTAAGTTAGTGTCGCACTCCCTTGTGGACATTCTCACCCCTCCACTATTGTGCACACCTACCGGTTATCTCAACCCCACCTAGTTGTGCTACCCCGTCCAACTAGTCCTGGTATAACCTTCACTTGCCATACTACTCTAACCCGAGTATAATGATCTCCTGAATTATAAGCTATTTCACAATTAACTTAATAAATTCCTCTTAAATAGTAACATATAACCGTATCACAAGTTATATAAAATAAATACATCACACACTGTATTATTTCCACAAATGATTAACTTAATTAATTTCTCATTAATTCACAGCATATAACTGTAACCCGAGTTATATAAGGTAAATACATCACGCACTGTATTATCACCTACATATAATATTTACTACCATATTATACGTACCTTTACTAACATCCACACATATATCATACGTGTATCCATCCTTCAGAGTATACCCTCACCGGATGATTCACTCTAAGATGCCATCTCACTAGGTGTTCTCAAAAAACCTAGTTTTCCAAGTTGGATTCGCTCACCAACCTGGTCTACTACATAAACGAATTGGAGGCGGTCATATTCCTTCCCGAAAGTGAGATAATCTCCTCACCCATGTACCGGACGCTATGACCTGGGGATATACTCACCCTACTCCTTAAGCTAGGGGATTCACCCACACCGCGCAACCTCCCTTGATAGGATTAGAGTATTTAAATTGAATAAATATCTAGTCACTGATATTTACTGTCACACACAATATATATATACTATCACTACACCGAATATATATATATTATAACACTGGCTTTACCGTGTACTAAATATCCCGTATACTGCCTGAAATCTCCTTAGTCTATGGCTCGACTCAACATAATTAATTTTCTCACTTAATAATTTATCGTTTTGCCGAGACTTTGATCCGACTTTAATATATTTTATTACCACTCCTATTAATTTAATCCTACCCGAGTCTACAATCTGACTCTAATTAAATTAGTTATAACTCTTATTAATTTAATCCTACCCGAGTCTACAATCTGACTCTAGTTAAATTAATTATCACTCTTATTAATTTAATCCTACCCGAGTCTACAATCTGACTCTAATTAAATTAATTATCACTCTTATTAATTTAATACTTGGTGTCGCCCAACCATTATCCCCAGACTCTCTCACTTGGCTCGTACCTCAACATCTCCCGAGTCTATGTGCCGACTCCGAACTAATTATTTTCTCTCAATAATTTATTTAATACCTTGATGTCACTTAACCAACATACCCGGACTCGCTCACTTGGTCCAATTTACATCTCATAATATAATACCCACATTTTTCGTCCACAATGTGTCACACATTTATTTCCATAATTTCCCAATTATATTTACCTATAATTACCAACATACCCGGACTCGCCCACTTGGTCCATAATTAAATATTCACCCTAGTCTATATCCCGTCTCAAAATTATTTAGTTTATCTCCAAACTTAATTCACTACCTTGGGGGCGCATGACCAATATACCCGGATTCACTCACTTGATCCGTACCTCACTATTTTTGGAATAAAATCTCTCAAATTCATCAGTTAAATGCCCCACATAAATTCATCCTAGTCCCAATTACTTTCTCCAATAATTGCGAGGAATATTTACTTCACAATTATTTATCACTAATAATTGTATAGAAATTAATTTATAATTAATTCCCCCTTATATCTCACCCAAGCCGAACTGCCCAGAATTTCCCATCGTCGATCAATCGATGCCCCCGATCGATCAATCGATCCCTTCATGCCAGTGCTCCTTCCTCGCTGAATTCCACCATTAACGAAATTTCAACGTTTCTTTCGTCAAAAACCAACCTCAATTCAGTCTATTCATCATCTTATAACATTTCTCATGAACCAAAAACATCATCTAAACCTTTTAACATCATTAACACTATGAATCTTGACCCACCCAAGAGCACAAATTTCTAGGGTATAATCTCAATTTCAAATTCAAATTCCATCCTTGTATATTCCGATTTTTCTCATTCAAACCAGATAATCATACTCAGAATTATATATCACAACTAATTCTTACCTTAAATTTCATTCAATGGTTCCATTAACAAAACCCCCTTTTTGTACCCATTTATCCCCAAAACGAATTTTGGTTTACACATCACTATGATATGAATTGATTATCACACTTTAAGAATCAAAACAGTTAACCACTTGCATGTAAGTGTTCGTAGTGTCTGATCTGTTGGCGTAGTCCCTCAATTTGGCTCCAACAACCTCCAATTTGTTCTTGATTTGATTTCCCCCAAATCTCCTCTCAAACCCTAGGTTTAGAGTTATGTTGGCTGCAATTCTTTAATCTCCCAATTAGGTTAAAAACCCTCCATCCCGTTTTTAGCCTAATGGGCTTAATTAAAGTGGCCCAACTCACCCCGTGTGGGCCCGGCTATGCCCAAAATTACCCCGAGACCCAATTACTACCCCCGGGTACTCTTTTCTGACTATCTCGACCCATCCGGACTCAACCGCGCACTCAAAATTGTCGTCCGAATTAATTTATAAAAATCCTTATCTCAAACCCAATTTAGTCTATACTGACTCCCGGCTGGGATAAGTGTATACCTTGTCATTGATACTCGAAACGACGTACTTAAATTATTGCTATTCACTTAGTAAATAAATTTCCCTAAATATTAACCATTTACTCCCCGATTAATATTTAAATATATTTATTGCCTTAATTAATTCAATTAAAATTACAACACACAAGTAATTTAAAATTCCTGAATTAATTAAATCTTGAATATACAAAAATACGGGGTGTTACATACTCCCCCCCTTACAAAGGAATGTCGTTCTCGAAATTAAGATAAACTTAGTGTTCCAATATTCACATTTTACTCACTATTCATGTGCTTCCAAGCCCGTTATATCCATCACATCTGCTTTTAACCATACGTTACACAAGTACGCATTTAAACCTTGCCAGGGCGCCCATACACCCTATACCCGTGCTTAACCGCACAAAATTTGTCTTAATTAACCCGGGTGCCCATACACCCTATTCCCGCACTCTATTGAACGAAAGTTACCCGACTATGCTAGTCGTAACCCATAATATAACTTCGAACCCGTAGTCATATCACATATATATATATATATATATATATATATATATATATACATATATTTTTTGCCCGGGTACCTAACCCATGTGCTAACGTCCAAACATCTCCCCCTAAATACTTGTCTCTCAACACAAAAGAATATACGCCTACCCTTATGCTACCAAAGACAACATAAAATATCGCGCCCTTACTACCATTAGTCCTTGCGCAAAATAAACCCCGAGCTATCTCTCATCGCTCGAAAATTTTATTTAACCACCCTGATTCACCTCAGTAAACATCCCCACTTACCGGGATAAAATGTGAGAACACCAAAACTCACTATGTGCCATCGCACCACGCAATACAACATATATATCCACATATATATAGGTTATACGCCCTCTCCGGTGATACCTAGTACCAACCATACCCTGGTGTCGCGGACACCAAAATTTAACTCCACTATCCACAATAGTTAAATTCCATCGCTATCCAGCCGATGTTTAAAAAGTATTATCAACCCTACTCCCATAATTCTCAAAAGTAGTAATTCTCGCATAATTCAACCAATCACTCAGTGTACGCCTCCACTCTCCCATGAAGAACACTAGGGAACTCCGCTACCCTACGGAAAGTTTACCCACATGATATGGCTGTTACCGCCAACACACCCACTAAGTTCGACTCACCTGCGAACTCTAGTGAAAAATAAGTCTTATACTGTGACATCCTCTTTGTCACTCAACAATATACCCCATGCCCCTTGGGTAAAATAAGTACTTATATACTCCAGTTGCAACGGCTGGTTCTCGATTTTCGGAGCAGCTTCTCCCTGCCCGACTACACCTGTGACTTGCTTTAGTGGCTGTACATCCAGGACCTCGTCCTATAGTCGACCCCTGCCTCGCTTAAGTCAATATCTCTTCATGTGTCTCGCTTTTCCCCCAAACGAAACACTTTCTAATGTGTTCACCCTGCCACTGATCCCTTCCATGCCAACCTTGTTGGAACTCCTGGCCATCCCGCCAATAGCCTCCAGTTCTAGATCGTTTGGCATGATTTCCCTATTGGAAATCTAGCCCCTAATCTCCAACAGTCTGCTGCTGGGATACCCCACTGGTATTATTCCCTTCTACCTCATCCGACTGGTTAATCACTACTCCATTCCCGCTTCCTTTCGCGTGGAAGCGATATTCCCAACAGTGCCGGAGTGTTGCGTTAATGACATCAGTATAACCTATTAATGCGGAATTATCAATTAAGTGTTGTCTAATTCTCGAGACTAACCCATCCATAAACTTTGCTTTCTTTCTCTTTTCCTCTCTTACCTCATCCGGTACAAAATTTGCCAACGAGTGAAATCTTCCTCGTAATCGACCACTGAACGGTCTCCCTTTGAGTATCCTCACAACATTTTCTCCTCATTTTGGTCTCGACCGCTGAAGGAAAAATACTTGCAGTCGAACCGCACCCAAAACTCTGCAGTAGCTAGTGTGTCCCTTTCCTCAGCTGTGGTGATCGACCCCCACCACTGTAGTGCCCCTCCCACTAACTAAAAGTGGTTAGCATTTATTTTCGCACCCCATCGCAATCTCCCATGCGTAGGTGACGCTGGATACCTCTCTTCCTTGACACGCTAGTACTACACCTGAACCTCCTCGCAACTCTGGTGGGTTCCAACTAAAAATAACTTCTCTTTCTTAATTGCACCCCAACGACCCGCATGAGTCTGAACATCCGACGCCACTAACACTTGTGCCGGGTCCCGTGGAAAGTACCTTGTACTTTGCGACTACCGTCGTTTCAATCGCCCGCGCCATTAGTTCGGTTACCTATGCTGCCAAAATTATCTTTGGGAGTTGCTTCCGTAACTCTTACTCCTGACGAGCCTCCCTCGCCTCACCTCCCCATGCTGCCCTAGCTGCTTTCCCTCTCCTGGGCATCATCTGGAATGAGAATTGAATTGTATGAGTTCACTTTCAAATATAAATTTTGCAGAAGAACGTATATGCGCATACGTATGAGAATACAACAATCCTATGATAGGGCTCTATATCAAAGATTGCTAAGCCGAAGCGTGAAAAGCCGCACAGATCCTTAGGACACTTGAACTTGATGCTCTGATACCATCTGTGACACCCCGCCTAATAAAATACCGGGTGATCAGTCCTATACCAAATTAAAACAGGAATCCCAGTTGGATCATCCTTAGCATCACTGTCGAAAACTTTTTAAAACTTACTAACCACCTAGTATTCCAAAAACTGGTGCCAATTTTTAACTTTTTAATTAAACAAAACCATACATGCGGAATTAAAATATAAACCATTCACACAACTGAATGAAAGTAAATAGAATAATAATTACACAACTTGCCGAATAAATCACCGGCCACCAAATAAATAATCCAATACAAATATTCAACACCTGAATGAATTACACCTGAAAACTGTACCGAGAAGTCTAGGCTACAAGCCCTAAATAAAACTGAGACTCATACAGGATTCCTACTCTAGGAATGAATGAATGATGCGCCTAATCCAAACTCCTGCTAGCATCCACATATGTCGCAGCTCCGTGTCCCTGAAATAGAATATCAATCCTGGCGTCCCTGCCGCTGGACACTTAAAAGGTTTTGAAAATAGTTTTTATAGCAAGGGTTAGAACCCAAAACATTTTGAAAATATTTAGAAACCGAATTAACTGCAGTAATTTAAAATGCATGAATGCGCTTCATATTTAAGTTAGTGTCGCACTCCCTTGTGGACATTCTCACCCCTCCACTATTGTGCACACCTACCGGTTATCTCAACCCCACCTTGTTGTGCTACCCCGTCCAACTAGTCCTGGTATAACCTTCACTTGCCATACTACTCTAACCCGAGTATAATGATCTCCTGAATTATAAGCTATTTCATAATTAACTTAATAAATTCCTCTTAAATAGTAACATATAACCGTATCACAAGTTATATAAAATAAATACATCACACACTGTATTATTTCCACCAATGATTAACTTAATTAATTTCTCATTAATTAACAGCATATAACTGTAACCCGAGTTATATAAGGTAAATACATCACGCACTGTATTATCCCCTACATATAATATTTACTACCATATTATACGTACCTTTACTAACATCCACACATATATCATACGTGTATCCATCCTTCCGAGTATACCCTCACCAGATGATTCACTCTAAGATTCCATCTCACTAGGTGTTCTCACAAAACGTAGATTTCCAAGTTGGATTCGCTCACCAACCTGGTCTACTACATAAACGAATTGGAGGCGGTCATATTCCTTCCCGAAAGTGAGATAATCTCCTCACCCATGTATCGGACGCTATGACCTGGGGATATACTCACCCTACTCCTTAAGCTAGGGGATTCACCCACATCGCGCAACCTCCCTTGATAGCATTAGAGTATTTAAATTGAATAAATATCTAGTCACTGATATTTACTATCACACACAATATATATACACATATATATATATACTATCACTACACCGTATATATATATTATAACACTGGCTTTACCGTGTACTAAATATCCCGTATACTGCCTGAAATCTCCTTAGTCTGTGGCTCAACTCAACATAATTACTTTTCTCACTTAATAATTTATCATTTTCCCGAGACTTTGATCCGACTTTAATATATTTTATTACCACTCCTATTAATTTAATCATACCCGAGTCTACAATCTGACTCTAATTAAATTAATTATAACTCTTATTAATTTAATCCTACCCGAGTCTACAATCTGACTCAAGTTCAATTAATTATCACTCATATTAATTTAATCCTACCCGAGTCTACAATCTGACTCTAATTAAATTAATTATCACTCTTATTAATTTAATACTTGGTGTCGCCCAACCATTATCCCCAGACTCTCTCACTTGGCTCGTACCTCAACATCTCCCCAGTCTATGTTCCGACTCCAAACTAATTATTTTCTCTCAATAATTTATTTAATACCTTGATGTCACTTAACCAACATACCCGGACTCGCTCACTTGGTCCAATTTACATCTCATAATATAATTCCCACATTTTTCGTCCACAATGTGTCACACATTTATTTCCATAATTTCCCAATTATATTTACCTATAATTACCAACATACCCAGACTCGCCCACTTGGTCCATAATTAAATATTCACCCGAGTCTATATCCCGACTCAAAATTATTTAGTTTATCTCCAAACTTAATTCACTACCTTGGGGTCGCATGACCAATATACCCGGATTCACTCACTTGATCCGTACCTCACTATTTTTGGAATAAAATCTCTCAAATTCATCCGTTAAATGCCCCACATAAATTCATCCTAGTCCCAATTACTTTCTCCAATAATTGCTAGGAATATTTATTTCACAATTATTTATCACTAATAATTGTATAGAAATTAATTTATAATTAATTCCCCCTTATATCTCACCCAAGCCGAACTGCACAGAATTTCCCATCGTCGATTGATCGATGCCCCTGATCGATCGATCGATCCCTTCATGCCAGCGCTCCTTCCTCGCTGAATTCCACCATTAACGAAATTTCAACGTTTCTTTCCTCAAAAACCAACCTCAATTCAGTCTATTCATCATCTTATAACATTTCTAATGAACCAAAAACATCATCTAAACCTTTTAACATCATTAACACTATGAATCTTGACCCACCCAAGAGCACAAATTTCTAGGGTATAATCCCAATTTCAAATTCAAATTCCATCCTTGTATATTCCGATTTTTCTCATTCAAACCAGATAATCATACTCAGAATTATATATCACAACTAATTCTTACCTTAAATTTCATTCAATGGTTCCATTAACAAAACCCCCTTTTTGTACCCATTTATCCCCAAAACGAATTTTGGTTTACACATCACTATGATATGAATTTATTATCACACTTTAAGAATCAAAACAGTTAACCACTTGCCTGTAAGTGTTCGTAGTGTCTGATCTGTTGGCGTAGTCCCTCAATTTGACTCTGATAACCTCCAATTTGTTCTTGATTTGTTTTCCCCCAAATCTCCTCTCAAACCCTAGGTTTAGAGTTATGTTGGCTGCCATTCTTTAATCTCCCAATTAGGTTAAAAACCCTCCATCCCGTTTTTAGCCTAATGGGCTTAATTAAAGTGGCCCAACTCACCCCGTGTGGGCCCGGCTATGCCCAAAATTTCCCCGAGACCCAATTACTACCCCCGGGTACTCTTTTCTGACTATCTCGACCCATCCGGACTCAACCACGCACTTAGAATTGGCGTCCGAATTAATTTATAAAAATCCTTATCTTACACCCAATTTAGTCTATACCGACTCCCGGCTGGGATAAGTGTATACCTTGTCATTAATACTCGAAACGACGTAATTAAATTATTGCTATTCACTTAGTAAATAAATTTCCCTAAATATTAACCATTTACTCCCCGATTAATATTTAAATATATTTATTGCCTTAATTAATTCAATTAAAATTACAACACACAAGTAATTTAAAATTCCCGAATTAATTAAATATTGAATGTACAAAAATACGGGGTGTTACATACTCCCCCCCTTACAAAGGAATTTCGTTCTCGAAATTAAGATAAACTTAGTGTTCCAATATTCACATTTTACTCACTATTCATGTGCTTCCAAGCCCGTTATATCCATCACATCTGCTTTTAACCATAGGTTACACAAGTATGCATTTAAACCTTGCCAGGGCGCCCATACACCCTATACCCGTGCTTAACCGCACAAAATTTATCTTAATTAACCCGGGTGCCCATACACCCTATCCCCGCACTCTATTGCACGAAAGTTACCCGACTATGCTAGTCGTAACCCGTAATATAACTTCGAACCCGTAATCATATCACATATATATATATACATATATTTTTTGCCCGGGTACCTAACCTATGTGCTAACGTCCAAACATCTCCCCCTTAATACTTGTCTCTCAACACAAAAGCATATACGCCTACCCTTATGCTACCAAAGACAACATAAAATATCGCGCCCTTACTACCATTAGTCCTTGCGCAAAATAAACCCCGAGCTATCTCTCTTCGCTCGAAAATTCAATTTAACCACCCTGATTCACCTCAGTAAACATCCCCACTTACCGGGATAAAATGTGAGAACACCAAAACTCACTATGTGCCATCGCACCACGCAATACAACATATATATCCACATATATATAGGCTATACGCCCTCTCCGGTGATACCTAGTACCAACCATACCCTGGTGTCGCGGACACCAAAATTTAACTCCACTATCCACAATAGTTAAATTCCATTGCTATCCAGCCGATGTTTAAAAAGTATTATCAACCCTACTCCCATAATTCTCGAAAGTAGTAATTCTCGCATAACTCAACCAATCACTCAGTGTACGCCTCCACTCTCCCATGAAGAACACTAGGGAACTCCGCTACCCTACGGAAAGTTTACCCACATGCTATGGCTGCTACCGCCAACACACCCACTAAGTTCGACTCACCTGCGAACTCTAGTGAAAAATAAGTCTTATACTGTGACATCCTCTTTCTCACTCAACAATATACCCCATGCCCCTAGGGTAAAATAATTACTTATATACTCCAGCTGCAACGGCTGGTTCTCGATTTCCGGAGCAGCTTCTCCCTGCCCGACTGCACCTGTGACTTGCTTTAATGGCTGTACATCTAGGACCTCGTCCTATAGTCGACCCCTGCCTCGCTTAAGGCAATATCTCTTCATGTGTCTCGCTTTTCCCCCAAACGAAACACTTTCTAATGTGTTCACCCTGCTACTGATCCCTTCCATGCCAACCTTGTTGGAACTCCTGGCCATCCCGCCAATAGCCTCCAGTTCTAGATCGTTTGGCATGATTTCCCTATTGGAAATCTTTCCCCTGATCTCCCCCAGTCTGCTGCTGGGATACCCCACTGGTATTATTCCCTTCTGCCTCATCCGACTGGTTAATCCCTACTCCATTCCCGCTTCCTTTCGCGTGGAAGCGATATTCCCAACAGTGCCGGAGTGTTGCGTTAATGACATCAGTATAACCTATTAATGCGGAATTATCAATTAAATGTTGTCTAATTCTCCAGACTAACCCATCCATAAACTTTGCTTTCTTTCTCTTTTCCTCTCTTACCTCATCCAGTACAAAATTTGCCAACGAGTGAAATCTTCCTCGTAATCGACCACTGAACGGTCTCCCTTTGAGTATCCTCACAACATTTTCTCCTCATTTTGGTCTCGACCGCTGAAGGAAAAATACTTGTAGTCAAACCGCACCCAAAACTCTGCAGTAGCTAGTGTGTCCCTTTCCTCAACTTTGGTTATCGAGCCCCACCACTGTAGCGCCGCTCCCACTAACTAAAAGTGGTTAGCATTTATTTTCGCACCCCATCACAATCTCCCATGCATAGGTGACACTGGATACCTCTCTTCCTTGACACGCTAGTACTACACCTGAACCTCCTCGCAACTCTGGTGGGTTCCCACTAAAAATAACTTCTTTTTCTTATTTGCACCCCAATGACCCGCGTGAGTCTGAACATTCGACGCCACTAACACTTGTGGCGGGTGCCGTGGAAAGTACCTTGTCGTTTGCGACTACCGTCGTTTCAATCGCCCGCACCATTAGTTCGGTTACCTATGCTGCCAAAATTATCTTTGGGAGTTTCTTCCGTAACTCTTACTCCTGACGAGCCTCCCTCGCCTCACCTCCCCATGCTGCCCTAGCTGCTTTCCCTCTCCTGGGCATCATCTGGAATGAGAATTGAATTGTATGAGTTCACTTTCAAATATAAATTTTGCAGAAGAACGTATATGCGCATACGTATGAGAATACAACAATCCTATGATAGGGCTCTAAATCAAAGATTGCTAAGCCGAAGCGTGAAAAGCCGCACAGATCCTTAGGACACTTGAACCTGATGCTCTGATACCATCTGTGACACCCCGCCTAATAAAATACCGGGTGATCAGTCCTATACCAAATTAAAACAGGAATCCCAGTTGGATCATCCTTAGCATCACTGTCGAAAACTTTTTAAAACTTACTAACCACCTAGTATTCCAAAAACTGGTGCCAATTTTTAACTTTTTAATTAAACAAAACCATACATGCGGAATTAAAATATAAACCATTCACACAACTGAATGAAAGTAAATAGAATAATAATTACACAACTTGCCAAATAAATCACCGGCCACCAAATAAATAATCCAATACAAATATTCAACACCTGAATCAATTACACCTGAAAACTGTACCGAGAAGTCTAGGCTACAAGCCCTAAATAAAACTGAGACTGATACAGGATTCCTACTCTAGGAATGAATGAATGATGCGTCTAATCCAAACTCCTGCTAGCATCCACATATGTCGCAGCTCCGTGTCCCTGAAATAGAATATCAATCCTGGCGTCCCTGCGGCTGGACACCTAAAAGGTTTTGAAAATAGTTTTTATAAAAAGGGTTAGAACCCAAAACATTTTGAAAATATTTAGAAACCGAATTAACTGCAGTAATTTAAAATGCATGAATGCACTTCATATTTAAGTTAGTGTCGCACTCCCTTGTGGACATTCTCACCCCTCCACTATTGTGCACACCTACCGGTTATCTCAACCCCACCTAGTTGTGCTACCCCGTCCAACTAGTCCTGGTATAACCTTCACTTGCCATACTACTCTAACCCGAGTATAATGATCTCCTGAATTATAAGCTATTTCATAATTAACTTAATAAATTCCTCTTAAATAGTAACATATAACCGTATCACAAGTTATATAAAATAAATACATCACACACTATATTATTTCCACAAATGATTAACTTAATTAATTTCTCATTAATTAACAGCATATAACTGTAACCCGAGTTATATAAGGTAAATGCATCACGCACTGTATTATCACCTACATATAATATTTACTACCATATTATACGTACCTTTACTAACATCCACACATATATCATACGTGTATCCATCCTTCCGAGTATACCCTCCCCGGATGATTCACTCTAAGATTCCATCTCACTAGGTGTTCTCGCAAAACCTAGATTTCCAAGTTGGATTCGCTCACCAACCTGGTCTACTACATAAACGAATTGGAGGCGGTCATATTCCTTCCCGAAAGTGAGATAATCTCCTCACCCATGTATCGGACGCTATGACCTGGGGATATACTCACCCTACTCCTTAAGCTAGGGGATTCACCCACATCGCGCAACCTCCCTTGATAGCATTAGAGTATTTAAATTGAATAAATGTCTAGTCACTGATATTTACTATCACACACAATATATATACACATATATATATATACTATCACTACACCATATATATATATTATAACACTGGCTTTACCGTGTACTAAATATCCCGTATACTGCCTGAAATCTCCTTAGTCTGTGGCTCAACTCAACATAATTAATTTTCTCACTTAATAATTTATCGTTTTCCCGAGACTTTGATCCGACTTTAATATATTTTATTACCACTCCTATTAATTTAATCATACCCGAGTCTACAATCTGACTCTAATTAAATTAATTATAACTCTTATTAATTTAATCCTACCCGAGTCTACAATCTGACTCTAGTTAAATTAATTATCACTCATATTAATTTAATCCTACCCGAGTCTACAATCTGACTCTAATTAAATTAATTATCACTCTTATTAATTTAATACTTGGTGTCGCCCAACCATTATCCCCAGACTCTCTCACTTGGCTCGTACCTCAACATCTCCCCAGTCTATGTTCCGACTCCAAACTAATTATTTTCTCTCAATAATTTATTTAATACCTTGATGTCACTTAACCAACATACCCGGACTCGCTCACTTGGTCCAATTTACATCTCATAATATAATACCCACATTTTTCGTCCACAATGTGTCACACATTTATTTCCATAATTTCCCAATTATATTTACCTATAATTACCAACATACCCAGACTCGCCCACTTGGTTCATAATTAAATATTCACCCGAGTCTATATCCCGACTCAAAATTATTTAGTTTATCTCCAAACTTAATTCACTACCTTGGGGTCGCATGACCAATATACCCGGATTCACTCACTTGATCCGTACCTCACTATTTTTGGAATAAAATCTCTCAAATTCATCCGTTAAATGCCCCACATAAATTCATCCTAGTCCCAATTACTTTCTCCAATAATTGCTAGGAATATTTATTTCACACTTATTTATCACTAATAATTGTATAGAAATTAATTTATAATTAATTCCTCCTTATATCTCACCCAAGTCGAACTGCCCAGAATTTCCCATCGTCGATTGATCGATGCCCCTGATCGATCGATCGATCCCTTCATGCCAGCGCTCCTTCCTCGCTGAATTCCACCATTAACGAAATTTCAACGTTTCTTTCCTCAAAAACCAACCTCAATTCAGTCTATTCATGATCTTATAACATTTCTCATGAACCAAAAATATCATCTAAACCTTTTAACATCATTAACACTATGAATCTTGACCCACCCAAGAGCACAAATTTCTAGGGTATAATCCCAATTTCAAATTCAAATTCCATCCTTGTATATTCCAATTTTTCTCATTCAAACCAGATAATCATACTCAGAATTATATATCACAACTAATTCTTACCTTAAATTTCATTCAATGGTTCCATTAACAAAACCCCCTTTTTGTACCCATTTATCCCCAAAACGAATTTTGGTTTACACATCACTATGATATGAATTGATTATCACACTTTAAGAATCAAAACAGTTAACCACTTTCTTGTAAGTGTTCGTAGTGTCTGATCTGTTGGCGTAGTCCCTGAATTTGGCTCTAATAACCTCCAATTTGTTCTTGATTTGCTTTCCCCCAAATCTCCTCTCAAACCCTAGGTTTAGAGTTATGTTGGCTGCCATTCTTTAATCTCCCAATTAGGTTAAAAACCCTCCATCCCGTTTTTAGCCTAATGGGCTTAATTAAAGTGGCCCAACTCACCCCGTGTGGGCCCGGCTATGCCCAAAATTTCCCCGAGACCCAATTACTACCCCCGGGTACTCTTTTCTGACTATCTCGACCCATCCGGACTCAACCACGCACTTAGAATTGGCGTCTGAATTAATTTATAAAAATCCTTATCTCACACCCAATTTAGTCTATACCGACTCCCGGCTGGGATAAGTGTATACCTTGTCATTAATACTCGAAACGACGTAATTAAATTATTGCTATTCACTTAGTAAATAAATTTCCCTAAATATTAACCATTTACTCCCCGATTAATATTTAAATATATTTATTGCCTTAATTAATTCAATTAAAATTACAACACACAAGTAATTTAAAATTGCCGAATTAATTAAATATTGAATGTACAAAAATGCGGGGTGTTACATACTCCCCCCCTTACAAATGAATTTCGTTCTCGAAATTAAGATAAACTTAGTGTTCCAATATTCACATTTTACTCACTATTCATGTGCTTCCAAGCCCGTTATATCCATCACATCTGCTTTTAACAATAGGTTACACAAGTATGCATTTAAACCTTGCCAGGGCGCCCATACACCCTATACCCGTGCTTAACCGCACAAAATTTATCTTAATTAACCCGGGTGCCCATACACCCTATCCCCGCACTCAATTGCACGAAAGTTACCCGACTATGCTAGTCGTAACCCGTAATATAACTTCGAACCCGTAGTCATATCACATATATATATATATACATATATTTTTTGCCCGGGTACCTAACCTATGTGCTAACGTCCAAACATCTCCCCCTTAATACTTGTCTCTCAACACAAAAGCATATACGCCTACCCTTATGCTACCAAAGACAACATAAAATATCACGCCCTTACTACCATTAGTCCTTGCGCAAAATAAACCCCGAGCTATCTCTCTTCGCTCGAAAATTCAATTTAACCACCCTGATTCACCTCAGTAAACATCCCCACTTACCGGGATAAAATGTGAGAACACCAAAACTCACTATGTGCCATCGCACCACGCAATACAACATATATATCCACATATATATAGGCTATACGCCCTCTCCGGTGATACCTAGTACCAACCATACCCTGGTGTCGCGGACACCAAAATTTAACTCCACTATCCACAATAGTTAAATTCCATCGCTATCCAGCCGATGTTTAAAAAGTATTATCAACCCTACTCCCATAATTCTCGAAAGTAGTAATTCTCGCATAACTCAACCAATCACTCAGTGTACGCCTCCACTCTCCCATGAAGAACACTAGGGAACTCCGCTACCCTACGGAAAGTTTACCCACCTTCTATGGCTGCTACCACCAACACACCCACTAAGTTCGACTCACCTGCGAACTCTAGTAAAAAATAAGTCTTATACTGTGACATCCTCTTTGTCACTCAACAATATAACCCATGCCCCTAGGGTAAAATAAGTACTTATATACTCCAACTGCAACGGTTGGTTCTCGATTTCCGGAGCAGCTTCTCCCTGCCCGACTGCACCTGTGACTTGCTTTAGTGGCTGTACATCCAGGACCTCGTCCTATAGTCGACCCCTGCGTCGCTTAAGGCAATATCTCTTCATGTGTCTCGCTTTTCCCCCAAACGAAACACTTTCTAATGTGTTCACCCTGCCACTGATCCCTTCCATGCCAACCTTGTTGGAACTCCTGGCCATCCCGCCAATAGCCTCCAGTTCTAGATCGTTCGGCATGATTTCCCTATTGGAAATATTGCCCCTGATCTCCCCCAGTCTGCTGATGGGATACCCCACTGGTATTATTCCCTTCTACCTCATCCGACTGGTTAATCCCTACTCCATTCCCGCTTCCTTTCGCGTGGAAGCGATATTCCCAACAGTGCCGGAGTGTTGCGTTAATGACATCAGTATAACCTATTAATGCGGAATTGTCAATTAAATGTTGTCTAATTATCCAGACTAACCCATCCATAAACTTTGCTTTCTTTCTCTTTTCCTCTCTTACCTCATCCAGTACAAAATTTGCCAACGAGTGAAATCTTCCTCGCTATCGACCACTGAACGGTCTCCCTTTGAGTATCCTCACAACATTTTCTCCTCATTTTGGTCTCGACCGCTGAAGGAAAAATCCTTGTAGTCAAACCGCACCCAAAACTTTGCAGTAGCTAGTGTGTCCCTTTCCTCAACTTTGGTGATCGAGCCCCACCACTGTAGCGCCGCTCCCACTAACTAAAAGTGGTTAGCATTTATTTTCGCACCCCATCGCAATCTCCCATGCGTAGGTGACACTGGATACCTCTCTTCCTTGACACGCTAGTACTACACCTGAACCTCCTCGCAACTCTGGTGGGTTCCCACTAAAAATAACTTCTCTTTCTTATTTGCACCCCAATGACCCGCGTGAGTCTGAACATCCGACGCCACTAACACTTGTGGCGGGTCAAGTGGAAAGTACCTTGTCGTTTGCGACTACCGTCGTTTCAATCGCCCGCGCCATTAGTTCGGTTACCTATGCTGCCAAAATTATCTTTGGGAGTTGCTTCCGTAACTCTTACTCCTGACGAGCCTCCCTCGCCTCACCTCCCCATGCTTCCCTAGCTGCTTTCCCTCTCTTGGGCATCATCTGGAATGAGAATGGAATTGTATGAGTACACTTTCAAATATAAATTTTGCAGAAGAACGTATATGTGCATACGTATGAGAATACAACAATCGTTTGATAGGGATCTACATCAAAGATTGCTAAGCCGAAGCGTGAAAAGCCGCACAGATCCTAAGGACACTAGAACCTGATGCTCTGATACCATCTGTGACACCCCGCCTAATAAAATACCGGGTGATCAGTCCTATACCAAATTAAAACAGGAATCCCAGTTGGATCATCCTTAGCATCGCTGTCGAAAACTTTTTAAAACTTACTAACCACCTAGTATTCCAAAAACTGGTGCCAATTTTTAACTTTTTAATTAAACAAAACCATACATGCGGAATTAAAATATAAACCATTCACACAACTGAATGAAAGTAAATAGAATAATAATTACACAACTTGCCGAATAAATCACCGGCCACCAAATAAATAATCCAATACAAATATTCAACACCTGACTGAATTACACCTGAAAACTGTACCGAGAAGTCTAGGCTACAAGCCCTAAATAAAACTGAGACTGATACAGGATTCCTACTCTAGGAATGAATGAATGATGCGTCTAATCCAAACTCCTGCTAGCATCCACATATGTCGCAGCTCCGTGTCCCTGAAATAGAATATCACTCCTGGCGTCCCTACGGCTGGACACCTAAAAGGTTTTGAAAATTGTTTTTATAGCAAGGGTTAGAACCCAAAACATGTTGAAAATATTTAGAAAGTGAATTAACTGCAGTAATTTAAAATGCATGAATGCGCTTCATATTTAAGTTAGTGTCGCACTCCCTTGTGGACATTCTCACCCCTCCACTATTGTGCACACCTACCGGTTATCTCAACCCCACCTAGTTGTGCTACCCCGTCCAACTAGTCCTGGTATAACCTTCACTTGCCATACTACTCTAACCCGAGTATAATGATCTCCTGAATTATAAGCTATTTCACAATTAACTTAATAAATTCCTCTTAAATAGTAACATATAACCGTATCACAAGTTATATAAAATAAATACATCACACACTGTATTATTTCCACAAATGATTAACTTAATTAATTTCTCATTAATTAACAGCATATAACTGTAACCCGAGTTATATAAGGTAAATACATCACGCACTGTATTATCACCTACATATAATATTTACTACCATATTATACGTACCTTTACTAACATCCACACATATATCATACGTGTATCCATCCTTCCGAGTATACCCTCACCGGATGATTCACTCTAAGATTCCATCTCACTAGGTGTTCTCACAAAACCTAGATTTCCAAGTTGGATTCGCTCACCAACCTGGTCTACTACATAAACGAATTGGAGGCCGTCATATTCCTTCCCGAAAGTGAGATAATCTCCTCACCCATGTACCGGACGCTATGACCTGGGGATATACTCACCCAACTCCTTAAGCTAGGGGATTCACCCACATCGCGCAACCTCCCTTGATAGCATTAGAGTATTTAAATTGAATAAATATCTAGTCACTGATATTTACTATCACACACAATATATATACATATATATATATATATATACTATCACTACACCGTATATATATATTATAACACTGGCTTTACCGTGTAGTAAATATCCCGTATACTGCCTGAAATCTCCTTAGTCTGTGGCTCGACTCAACATAATTAATTTTCTCACTTAATAATTTATCGTTTTCCCGAGACTCTGATCCGAATTTAATATATTTTATTACCACTCCTATTAATTTAATCCTACCCGAGTCTACAATCTGACTCTAATTAAATTAATTATAACTCTTATTAATTTAATCCTACCCGAGTCTACAATCTGACTCTAGTTAAATAAATTATCACTCTTATTAATTTAATCCTACCCGAGTCTACAATCTGACTCTAATTAAATTAATTATCACTCTTATTAATTTAATACTTGGTGTCACCCAACCATTATCCCCAGACTCTCTCACTTGGCTCGTACCTCAACATCTCCCGAGTCTATGTTCCGACTCCAAACTAATTATTTTCTCTCAATAATTTATTTAATACCTTGATGTCACTTAACCAACATACCCGGACTCGCTCACTTGGTCCAATTTACATCTCATAATATAATACCCACATTTTTCGTCCACAATGTGTCACACATTTATTTCCATAATTTCCCAATTATATTTACCTATAATTACCAACATACCCCGACTCGCCCACTTGGTCCATAATTAAATATTCACGCGAGTCTACATCCCAACTCAAAACTATTTAGTTTATCTCCAAACTTAATTCACTACCTTGGGGTCGCATGACCAATATACCCGGATTCACTCACTTGATCCGTACCTCACTATTTTTGGAATAAAATCTCTCAAATTCATTCGTTAAATGCCCCACATAAATTCATCCTAGTCCCAATTACTTTCTCCAATAATTGCTAGGAATATTTATTTCACAATTATTTATCACTAATAATTGTATGGAAATTAATTTATAATTAATTCCCCCTTATATCTCACCCAAGCCGAACTGCCCAGAATTTCCCATCGTCGATCGATCGATGCCCCCGATCGATCGATCAATCCCTTCATGCCAGCGCCCCTTCCTCGCTGAATTCCATCATTAACGAAATTTCAAGGTTTCTTTCCTCAAAAACCAACCTCAATTCAGTCTATTCGTCATCTTATAACATTTCTCATGAACCAAAAACATCATCTAAACCTTTTAACATCATTAACACTATGAATTTTGACCCACCCGAGAGCACAAATTTCTAGGGTATAATCCCAATTTCAAATTCAAATTCCATCCTTGTATATTCCGATTTTTCTCATTCAAACCAGATAATCATACTCAGAATTATATATCACAACTAATTCTTACCTTAAATTTCATTCAATGGTTCCATTAACAAACCCCCCTTTTTGTACCCATTTATCCCCAAAACGAATTTTGATTTACACATCACTATGATATGAATTGATTATCACACTTTAAGAATCAAAACAGTTAACCACTTGCATGTAAGTGTTCGTAGTGTCTGATCTGTTGCCGTAGTCCCTCAATTTGGCTCCAACAACCTCCAATTTGTTCTTGATTTGCTTTCCCCCAAATCTCCTCTCAAACCCTAGGTTTAGAGATATGTTGGCTGCAATTCTTTAATCTCCCAATTAGGTTAAAAACCCTCCATCCCGTTTTTAGCCTAATGGGCTTAATTAAAGTGGCCCAACTCACCCCGTGTGGGCCCGGCTATGCCCAAAATTACCCCGCGACCCAATTACTACCCCCGGGTACTCTTTTCTGACTATCTCGACCCATCCGGACTCAACCACGCACTTAGAATTGGCGTCCGAATTAATTTATAAAAATCCTTATCTCACACCCAATTTAGTCTATACCGACTCCCGGCTGGGATAAGTGTATACCTTGTCATTAATACTCGAAACGACGTAATTAAATTATTGCTATTCACTTAGTAAATAAATTTCCCTAAATATTAACCATTTACGCCCCGATTAATATTTAAATATATTTATTGCCTTAATTAATTCAATTAAAATTACAACACACAATTAATTTAAAATTCCCGAATTAATTAAATATTGAATGTACAAAAATACGGGGTGTTACATACTCCCCCCCTTACAAAGGAATTTCGTTCTCGAAATTAAGATAAACTTAGTGTTCCAATATTCACATCTTACTCACTATTCATGTGCTTCCAAGCCCGTTATATCCATCACATCTACTTTTAACCATACGTTACACAAGTATGCATTTAAACCTTGTCAGGGCGCCCATACACCCTATACCCGTGCTTAACCGTACAAAATTTGTCTTAATTAACCCGGGTGCCCATACACCCTATCCCCGCACTCTATTGCACCAAAGTTACCCGACTATGTTAGTCGTAACCCGAAATATAACTTCGAACCCGTAGTCATATCACATATATATATATATATACATATATTTTTTGCCCGGGTACCTAACCCATGTGCTAACGTCCAAACATCTCCCCCTAAATACTTGTCTCTCAACACAAAAGCATATACGCCTACCCTTATGCTACCAAAGACAACATAAAATATCGCGCCCTTACTACCATTAGTCCTTGCGCAAAATAAACCCCGAGATATCTCTCTTCGCTCGAAAATTCAATTTAACCACCTTGATTCACCTCAGTAAACATCCCCACTTACCGGGATAAAATGTGAGAACACCAAAACTCACTATGTGCAATCGTACCACGCAATACAACATATATATCCACATATATATAGGCTATACGCCCTCTCCGGTGATACCTAGTACCAACCATACCCTGGTGTCGCGGACACCAAAATTTAACTCCACTATCCACAATAGTTAAATTCCATCGCTATCCAGCCGATGTTTAAAAAGTATTATCAACCCTGCTCCCATAATTCTCGAAAGTAGTAATTCTCGCATAATTCAACCAATCACTCAGTGTACGCCTCCACTCTACCATGAAGAACACTAGGGAACTCCGCTACCCTACGGAAAGTTTACCCACATGATATGGCTGCTACCGCCAACACACCCACTAAGTTTGACTCACCTGCGAACTCTAGTGAAAAATAAGTCTTATACTGTGACATCCACTTTGTCACTCAACAATATACCCCATGCCCCTAGGGTAAAATAATTACTTATATACTCTAGCTGCAACGGCTGGTTCTCGATTTCCGGAGCAGCTTCTCCCTGCCCGACTGCACCTGTGACTTGCTTTAGTGGCTGTACATCCAGGACCTCATCCTATAGTTGACCCCTGCCTCGCTTAAGGCAATATCTCTTCATGTGTCTCGCTTTTCCCCCAAACGAAACACTTTCTAATGTGTTCACCCTGCCACTGATCCCTTCCATGCCAACCTTGTTGGAACTCCTGGCCATCCCGCCAATAGCCTCCAGTTCTAGATCATTTGGCATGATTTCCTTATTGGAAATCTTGCCCATGATCTCCCCCAGTCTCCTGCTGGGATACCCCACTGGTATTATTCCCTTTTGCCTCATACGACTGGTTAATCCCTACTCCATTCCCGCTTCCTTTCGCGTGGAAGCGATATTCCCAACAGTGCCGGAGTGTTGCATTAATGACATCTGTATAACCTATTAATGCGGAATTATCAATTAAATGTTGTCTAATTCTCCAGACTAACCCATCCATAAACTTTGCTTTCTTTCTCTTTTCCTCTCTTACCTCATCCGGTACAAAATTTGCCAACGAGTGAACTCTTCCTCGTAATCGACCACTGAACGGTCTCCCTTTGAGTATCCTCACAACATTTTCTCCTCATTTTGGTCTCGACCGCTGAAGGAAAAATACTTGCAGTCGAACCGCACCCAAAACCCTGCAGTAGCTAGTGTGTCCCTTTCCTCAACTGTGGTGATCGACCCCCACCACTGTAGCGCCGCTCCCACTAACTAAAAGTGGTTAGCATTTATTTTCGCACCCCATCGCAATCTACCATGCGTAGGTGACGCTGGATACCTCTCTTCCTTGACATGCTAGTACTACACCTGAACCTTCTCGCAACTCTGGTGGGTTCCCACTAAAAATAACTTCTCTTTCTTATTTGCACCCCAACGACCCGCGTGAGTCTGAACATCCGACGCCACTAACACTTGTGGCAGGTCCCGTGGAAAGTACCTTGTCGTTTGCGACTACCGTCGTTTCAATCGCCCGCGCCATTAGTTCGGTTACCTATGCTGCCAAAATTAACTTTGGGAGTTGCTTCCGTAACTCTTACTCCTGACGAGCCTCCCTCGCCTCACCTCCCCATGCTGCCCTAGTTGCTTTACCTCTCCTGGGCATCATCTGGAATGAGAATCGAATTGTATGAGTTCACTTTCAAATATAAATTTTGCAGAAGAACGTATATGCGCATACGTATGAGAATACAACAATCCTATGATAGGGCTCTATATCAAAGTTTGCTAAGCTGAAGCGTGAAAAGCCGCACAGATCCTTAGGACACTTGAACCTGATGCTCTGATACCATCTGTGACACCCCGCCTAATAAAATACCGGGTGATCAGTCCTATACCAAATTAAAATAGGAATCCCAGTTGGATCATCCTTAGCATCACTGTCGAAAACTTTTTAAAACTTACTAACCACCTAGTATTCCAAAAACTGGTGCCAATTTTTAACTTTTTAATTAAACAAAACCATACATGCGGAATTAAAATATAAACCATTCACACATCTGAATGAAAGTAAATAGAATAATAATTACACAACTTGCCGAATAAATCACCGTCCACCAAATAAATAATCCAATACAAATATTCAACACCTGAATGAATTACACCTGAAAACTGTACCGAGAAGTCTGGGCTACAAGCCCTAAATAAAATTGAGACTGATACAGGATTCCTACTCTAGGAATGAATGAATGATGCGTCTAATCCAAACTCCTGCTAGCATCCACATATGTCGCAGCTCCGTGTCCCTGAAATAGAATATCACTCCTGGCGTCCCTACGGCTGGACACCTAAAAGGTTTTGAAAATAGTTCTTATAGCAAGGGTTAGAACCCAAAACATTTTGAAAATATTTAGAAAGTGAATTAACTGCAGTAATTTAAAATGCATGAATGCGCTTCATATTTAAGTTAGTGTCGCACTCCCTTGTGGACATTCTCACCCCTCCACTATTGTGCACACCTACCGGTTATCTCAACCCCACCTAGTTGTGCTACCCCGTCCAACTAGTCCTGGTATAACCTTCACTTGCCATACTACTCTAACCCGAGTATAATGATCTCCTGAATTATAAGCTATTTCACAATTAACTTAATAAATTCCGATTAAATAGTAACATATAACCGTATCACAAGTTATATAAAATAAATACATCACACACTGTATTATTTCCACAAATGATTAACTTAATTAATTTCTCATTAATTAACAGCGTATAACTGTAACCCGAGTTATATAAGGTAAATACATCACGCACTGTATTATCACCTACATATAATATTTACTACCATATTATACGTACCTTTACTAACATCCACACATATATCATATGTGTATCCATCCTTCCGAGTATACCCTCACCGGATGATTCACTCTAAGAACCATCTCACTAAGTGTTCTCACAAAACCTAGATTTCCAAGTTGGATTCGCTCACCAACCTGGTCTACTACATAAACGAATTGGAGGCGGTCATATTCTTTCCCGAAAGTGAGATAATCTCCTCACCCATGTACCGGACGCTATGACCTGGGGATATACTCACCCTACTCCTTAATCTAGGGGATTCACCCACATCGCACAACCTCCCTTGATAGCATTAGTGTATTTAAATTGAATAAATATCTAGTCACTGATATTTACTATCACACACAATATATATACACACATATATATACTATCACTACACCGTATATATATATTATAACACTGGCTTTACCGTGTACTAAATATCCCGTATACTGCCTGAAATCTCCTTAGTCTGTGGCTCGACTCAACATAATTAATTTTCTCACTTAATAATTTATCGTTTTCCCGAGACTTTGATCCGACTTTAATATATTTTATTACCATTCCTATTAATTTAATCCTACCCGAGTCTACAATCTGACTCTAACTAAATTAATTATAACTCTTATTAATTTAATCCTACCCGAGTCTACAATCTGACTCTAGTTAAATTAATTATCACTCTTACTAATTTAATCCTACACGAGTCTACAATCTGACTCTAATTAAATTAATTATCACTCTTATTAATTTAATACTTGGTGTCGCCCAACCATTTTCACCAGACTCTCTCACTTGGCTCGTACCTCAACATCTCCCGAGTCTATGTTCCGACTCCAAACTAATTATGTTCTCTCAATAATTTATTTAATACCTTGATGTCACTTAACCAACATACCCGGACTCGCTCACTTGGTCCAATTTACATCTCATAATATAATACCCACATTTTTCGTCCACAATGTGTCACACATTTATTTCCATAATTTCCCAATTATATTTACCTATAATTACCAACATACCCGGACTCACCCACTTGGTCCATAATTAAATATTCACCCGAGTCTATATCCCGACTCAAAATTATTTAGTTTATCTCCAAACTTAATTCACTACCTTGGGGTCGCATGACCAATATACCCGGATTCACTCACTTGATCCGTACCTCACTATTTTTGGAATAAAATCTCTCAAATTCATCCGTTAAATGCCCCACATAAATTCGTCCTAGTCCCAATTACTTTCTCCAATAATTGCTAGGAATATTTATCTCACAATTATTTATCACTAATAATTGTATAGAAATTAATTTATAATTAATTCCCCCTTATATCTCACCCAAGCCGAACTGCCCAGAATTTCCCATCGTCGATCGATCGATGCCCCCGATCGATCGATCGATCCCTTCATGCCAGCGCTCCTTCCTCGCTGAATTCCATCATTAACAAAATTTCAAGGTTTCTTTCCTCAAAAACCAACCTCAATTCAGTCTATTCATCATCTTATAACATTTCTCATGAACCAAAAACATCATCTAAACCTTTTAACATCATTAACACTATGAATCTTGACCCACCCAAGAGCACAAATTTCTAGGGTATAATCCCAATTTCAAATTCAAATTCCATCCTTGTATATTCCGATTTTTCTCATTCAAACCAGATAATCATACTCAGAATTATATATCACAACTAATTCTTACCTTAAATTTCATTCAATGGTTCCATTAACAAACCCCCCTTTTTGTACCCATTTATCCCCAAAACGAATTTTGGTTTACACATCACTATGATATGAATTGATTATCACACTTTAAGAATCAAAACAGTTAACCACTTGCATGTAAGTGTTCCTAGTGTCTGATCTGTTGGCGTAGTCCCTCAATTTGGCTCCAACAACCTCCAATTTGTTCTTGATTTGCTTTCCCCCAAATCTCCTCTCAAACCCTAGGTTTAGAGTTATGTTGGCTGCAATTCTTTAATCTCCCAATTAGGTTAAAAACCCTCCATCCCGTTTTTAGCCTAATGGGCTTAATTAAAGTGGCCCAACTCACCCCGTGTGGGCCCGGCTATGCCCAAAATTACCCCGAGACCCAATTACTACCCCCGGGTACTCTTTTCTGACTATCTCGACCCATCCGGACTCAACCGCGCACTCAGAATTGTCGTCCGAATTAATTTATAAAAATCCTTATCTCACACCCAATTTAGTCTATACTGACTCCCGACTGGGATAAGTGTATACCTTGTCATTGATACTCGAAACGACGTACTTAAATTATTGCTATTCACTTAGTAAATAAATTTCCCTAAATATTAACCATTTACTCCCCGATTAATATTTAAATATATTTATTGCCTTAATTAATTCAATTAAAATTACAACACACAAGTAATTTAAAATTCCCGAATTAATTAAATATTGAATGTACAAAAATACGGGGTGTTACATACTCCCCCCCTTACAAAGGAATTTCGTTCTCGAAATTAAGATAAACTTAGTGTTCCAATATTCACATTTTACTCACTATTCATGTGCTTCTAAGCCCGTTATATCCATCACATCTGCTTTTAACCATACGTTACACAAGTATGCATTTAAACCTTGCCAGGGCGCCGATACACCCTATACCCGTGCTTAACCGCACAAAATTTGTCTTAATTAACCCGGGTGCCCATACACCCTATCCCCGCACTCTATTGCACGAAAGTTACCCGACTATGCTAGTCGTAACCAGTAATATAACTTCGAACCCGTAGTCGTATCACATATATATATATACATATATTTTTTGCCTGGGTACCTAACCCATGTGCTAACGTCCAAACATCTCCCCCTAAATACTTGTCTCTCAACAAAAAAGCATATACGCCTACCCTTTTTCTACCAAAGACAACATAAAATATCGCGCCCTTACTACCATTAGTCCTTGCGCAAAATAAACCCCGAGCTATCTCTCTTCGCTCGAAAATTCAATTTAACCACCCTGATTCACCTCAGTAAACATCCCCACTTACCGGGATAAAATGTGAGAACACCAAAACTCACTATGTGCCATCGCACCACGCAATACAACATATATATCCACATATATATAGGCTATACGCCCTCTCCGGTGATACCTAGAACCAACCATACCCTGGTGTCGCGGACACCAAAATTTAACTCCACTATCCACAATAGTTAAATTCCATCGCTATCCAGCCGATGTTTAAAGAGTATTATCAACCCTCCTCCCATAATTCTCGAAAGTAGTAATTCTCGCATAATTCAACCAATCACTCAGTGCACGCCTCCACTCTCCCATGAAGAACACTAGGGAACTCCGCTACCCTACGGAAATTTTACCCACATGATATGGCTGCTACCGCCAACACACCCACTAAGTTCGACTCACCTGCGAACTCTAGTGAAAAATAAGTCTTATACTGTGACATCCTCTTTCTCACTCAACAATATACCCCATGCCCCTAGGGTAAAATAATTACTTATATACTCCAGCTGCAACGGCTGGTTCTCGATTTCCGGAGCAGCTTCTCCCTGCCCCACTGCACCTCTGACTTGCTTTAGTGGCTGTACATCCAGGACCTCGTCCTATAGTTGACCCCTGCCTCGCTTAAGGCAATATCTCTTCATGTGTCTCGCTTTTCCCCCAAACGAAACACTTTCTAATGTGTTCACCCTGCCACTGATCCCTTCCATGCCAACCTTGTTGGAACTCCTGGCCATCCCGCCAATAGCCTCCAGTTCTAGATCGTTTGGCATGATTTCCCTATTGGAAATATTGCCCCTGATCTCCCCCAGTCTGCTGCTGGGATACCCCACTGGTATTATTCCCTTCTACCTCATCCGACTGGTTAATCCCTACTCCATTCCCGCTTCCTTTCGCGTGGAAGCGATATTCCCAACAGTGCCGGAGTGTTGCGTTAATGACATCAGTATAACCTATTAATGCGGAATTGTCAATTAAATGTTGTCTAATTATCCAGACTAACCCATCCATAAACTTTGCTTTCTTTCTCTTTTCCTCTCTCACCTTATCCGGTACAAAATTTTCCAACGAGTGAAATCTTCCTCGTAATCGACCACTGAACGGTCTCCCTTTGAGTATCCTCACAACATTTTCTCCTCATTTTGGTCTCGACCGCTGAAGGAAAAATACTTGCAGTCAAACCGCACCCAAAACTCTGCAGTAGCTAGTGTGTCCCTTTCCTCAACTGTGGTGATCGACCCCCACTACTGTAGTGCCGCTCCCACTAACTAAAAGTGGTTAGGATTTATTTTCACACCCCATCGCAATCTCCCATGCGTAGGTGACGCTGGTTACCTCTCTTCCTTGACACGCTAGTACTACACCTGAAACTCCTCGCAACTCTGGTGGGTTCCCACTAAAAATAACTTCTCTTTCTTAATTGCACCCCAACGACCCGCGTGAGTCTGAACATCCGACGCCACTAACACTTGTGGCGGGTCCCGTGGAAAGTACCGTGTACTTTGCGACTACCGTCGTTTCAATCACCCGTGCCATTAGTTCGGTTGCCTATGCTGCCAAAATTATCTTTGGGAGTTGCTTCCGTAACTCTTACTCCTGACGAGCCTCCCTCGCCTCACCTCCCCATGCTGCCCTAGCTGCTTTCCCTCTCCTGGGCATCATCTGGAATGAGAATCGAATTGTATGAGTTCACTTTCAAATATAAATTTTGCAGAACAACGTATATGCGCATACGTATGAGAATACAACAATCCTATGATAGGGCTCTATATCAAAGATTGCTAAGACGAAGCATGAAAAGCCGCACAGATCCTAAGGACACTAGAACCTGATGCTCTAATACCATCTGTGACACCCCGCCTAATAAAATACCGGGTGATCAGTCCTATACCAAATTAAAACAGGAATCCCAGTTGGATCATCCTTAGCATCACTGTCGAAAACTTTTTAAAACTTACTAACCACCTAGTATTCCAAAAACTGGTGCCAATTTTTAACATTATAATTAAACAAAACCATACATGCGAAATTAAAATATATACCATTCACACAACTAAATGAAAGTAAATAGAATAATAATTACACAACTTGCCGAATAAATCACCGGACACCAAATAAATAATCCAATACAAATATTCAACACCTGAATGAATTACGCCTGAAAACTGTACCGAGAAATCTGGGCTACAAGCCCTAAATAAAACTGAGACTGATACAGGATTCCTACTCTAGGAATGAATGAATGATGCGTCTAATCCAAACTCCTGCTAGCATCCACATATGTCGCAGCTCCGTGTCCCTGAAATAGAATATCAATCCTGGCGTCCCTGCGGCTGGACACCTAAAAGGTTTTGAAAATAGTTTTTATAGCAAGGGTTAGAACCCAAAACATTTTGAAAATATTTAGAAAGTGAATTAACTGCAGTAATTTAAAATGCATGAATGCGCTTCATATTTAAGTTAGTGTCGCACTCCCTTGTGGACATTCTCACCTCTCCACTATTGTGCACACCTACCGGTTATCTCAACCCCACCTAGTTGTGCTACCCCGTCCAACTAGTCCTGGTATAACCTTCACTTGCCATACTACTCTAACCCGAGTATAATGATCTCCTGAATTATAAGCTATTTCACAATTAACTTAATAAATTCCTCTTAAATAGTAACATATAATCGTATCACAAGTTATATAAAATAAATACATCACACACTGTATTATTTCCACAAATGATTAACTTAATTAATTTCTCATTAATTAACAGCATATAACTGTAACCCGAGTTATATAAGGTAAATACATCACGCACTGTATTATCACCTACATATAATATTTACTACCATATTATACGTACCTTTACTAACATCCACACATATATCATACGTGTATCCATCCTTCCGAGTATACCCTCACCGAATGATTCACTCTAAGATTCCATCTCACTACGTGTTCTCACAAAACCTAGATTTCCAAGTTGGATTCGCTCACCAACCTGGTCTACTACATAAACGAATTGGAGCCGGTCATATTCCGTCCCGAAAGTGAGATAATCTCCTCACCCATGTACCGGACGCTATGACCTGGGGATATACTCACCCTACTCCTTAAGCTAGGGGATTCACCCACATCGCGCAACCTCCCTTGATAGCATTAGAGTATTTAAATTGAATAAATATCTAGTCACTGATATTTACTATCACACACAATATATATACACATATATATATACTATCACTACACCGTAGATATATATTATAACACTGGCTTTACCGTGTACTAAATATCCCGTATACTGCCTGAAATCTCCTTAGTCTGTGGCTCGACTCAACATAATTAATATTCTCACTTAATAATTTATCGTTTTCCCGAGACTTTGATCCGATTTTAATATATTTTATTACCACTCCTATTAATTTAATCCTACCCGAGTCTACAATCTGACTCTAATTAAATTAATTATAACTCTTATTAATTTAATCCTACCCGATGTCTACAATCTGACTCTAGTTAAATTAATTATCACTCTTATTAATTTAATCCTACACGAGTCTACAATCTGACTCTAATTAAATTAATTATCACTCTTATTAATTTAATACTTGGTGTCGCCCAACCATTATCCCCAGACTCTCTCACTTGACTCGTACCTCAACATCTCCCGAGTCTATGTTCCGACTCCAAACTAATTATTTTCTCTCAATAATTAATTTAATACCTTGATGTCACTTAACCAACATACCCGGACTCGCTCACTTGGTCCAATTTACATCTCATAATATAATACCCACATTTTTCGTCCACAATGTGTCCCACATTTATTTCCATAATTTCCCAATTATATTTACCTATAATTACCAACATACCCGGACTCGCCCACTTTCTCCATAATTAAATATTCACCCGAGTCTATATCCCGACTCAAAATTATTTAGTTTATCTCCAAACTTAATTCACTACCTTCGGGTCGCATGACCAATATACCCGGATTCACTCACTTGATCCGTACCTCACTATTTTTGGAATAAAATCTCTCAAATTCATCCGTTAAATGCCCCACATAAATTCATCCTAGTCCCAATTACTTTCTCCAATAATTGCTAGGAATATTTATTTCACAATTATTTATCACTAATAATTGTATAGAAATTAATTTATAATTAATTCCCCCTTATATCTCACCCAAGCCGAACTGCCCAGAATTTCCCATCGTCGATCGATCGATTCCCCCGATCGATCGATCGATCCCTTCATGCCAGCGCTCCTTCCTCGCTGAATTCCACCATTAACGAAATTTCAACGTTTCTTTCCTCAAAAACCAACCTCAATTCGGTCTATTCATCATCTTATAACATTTCTCATGAACCAAAAATATCATCTAAACCTTTTAACATCATTAACACTATGAATCTTGACCCACCCAAGAGCACAAATTTCTAGGGTATAATCCCAATTTCAAATTCAAATTCCATCCTTGTATATTCCGATTTGTCTCATTCAAACCAGATAATCATACTCAGAATTATATATCACAACTAATTCTTACCTTAAATTTCATTCAATGGTTCCATTAACAAAACTCCCTTTTTGTACCCATTTATCCCCAAAACGAATTTTGGTTTACACATCACTATGATATGAATTGATTATCACACTTTAAGAATCAAAACAGTTAACCACTTGCCTGTAAGTGTTCGTAGTGTCTGATCTGTTGGCGTAGTCCCTCAATTTGGCTCAAATAACCTCCAATTTGTTCTTGATTTTCTTTCCCCCAAATCTCCTCTCAAACCCTAGGTTTAGATTTATGTTCGCTGCCATTCTTTAATCTCCCAATTAGGTTAAAAACCCTCCATCCTGTTTTTAGCCTAATGGGCTTAATTAAAGTGGCCCAACTCACCCCGTGTGGGCCCGGCTATGCCTAAAATTACCCCGAGACCCAATTACTACCCCCGGGTACTCTTTTCTGACTATCTCGACCCATCCGGACTCAACCGCGCACTCAGAATTGTCGTCCGAATTAATTTATAAAAATCCTTATCTCAAACCCAATTTAGTCTATACTGACTCCCGGCTGGGATAAGTCTATACCTTGTCATTGATACTCGAAACGACGTACTTAAATTATTGCTATTCACTTAGTAAATAAATTTCCCTAAATATTAACCATTTACTCCCCAATTAATATTTAAATATATTTATTGCCTTAATTAATTCAATTAAAATTACAACACACAAGTAATTTAAAATTCCCGAATTAATTAAATATTGAATGTACAAAAATACGGGGTGTTATAGAAACGAGAGCAAAAGTTGTCAGAACATCAATCGAGTCAGTACACCTCGCAGAAGAAGATCAACGCAGTGAACACAACAATCCTAACAGTAGGGCTCTAATTCAAGGACGTCACCGGAAGGACGCAGAAAACCCGCACAGATCCTAGAGACACTAGAAACTGATGCTCTGATACCATATGTAACAACTCGCTTAAAATAATAACGGGTGGTCATCCCTATACTACATTTAATCAGTAATCTTAGATGGCTCATTCTCAGCATCAACAGACTATACTAAAATAAATAAGGTTAACTACCCAAAATTACAGAAGCGGATGCCAAAATTAAATAAAACATACAACAGACAACAAACCAACAATATAGAATATATGGATATAGAAGAGTACACACAAGTACCATAAAGAAAGAAAATGCTCGAATTAAAATAAAACGAGTACACAAAAAGGAAATAAATCAGAATAAGTTGTTGGGTCACAGACAGTACCACAACCAAAATAAAAAAGTATAAACAACTACAAATGACTCTTGGGTATAAACCCAATATACAACGAATCCTACCTAGATTTACAAGAAGTAGTAAGCGACTACAACTAAATCCCGCCACAGTCCGCAACTGCTACGGCTCTCAAGACTCTGGATAGAAAAGCATTCGGCATCCATGCGATAGGACACCTGTAATAATATATACATACATATATATAACAAAAGAGAAATATAAACGGGTCAGAGCTCGAGGTGTAAAAATATTTAGCAAATGTGTTAACCGTGCATAATAAATCTAAATGCACTATTCCATAATTAAAGTGGAGTCTCACTCTCGTGAAACCCCAAACTCACCTCTCATCTACTGCGTGCACCTAATCGTGTCCTGGCACCTTAATTAATTTACCCTTAAGTTACCCGACACATCTAAGGACCACTTACTAAAATATACTCATGGCCTATACCCAACTGACCTGCCATTCTAACATAACCCTCAGATCCTTTCCATTCTAATCACACATAAATATATATTTCACACATATGCCTTACTAGGATATAGTGGTTCCAATTATTAACTTAAACCAGTTATAAGTATTAATACGTCACATATTGACTTTAATTTAAATATAAAAGTGTATTCGCTAAACAAATATACATACAAGTATTATGGCAAAACTTCTCTCTACTCTCAACATTGCACTACGTTTCGTGCGTGGGGTGTCTCGGAAAGCAAAATCCAAACAAGGAACCTCCCCTATACACTACTCCTTGATAGTGTTGATCGTAGGGATCCATTATGTCACACAAAAATCTATTACTACAACTACCTAAATATCGATTACTATCTAAGGCCATAATTATAATCTGTATTAAATCCTTGGGTCGACATAACCATAATTGTCGTTAAGTACGATTCTTCAATCCCAATGAACTTGTACACCAAAATCACCCCATACGTACTTCATAGAAACTTCGTAACCTCTTCACCTATATATATATATATATATATATATATATATATATATATACATTTACTCGAAACATATATATACTAGCGGAATGCCCGTGCCTGAAGGCACGATGAAACATTCCAAAGTACGTAATAGTAAAACGACTAAATTTTCAATGTGAATACTTGTAAAATGGAAAAAAAAATCATTCCCCAACAAAACAAATGTAATTTAAAAAAAATGATCATAATCTTCTTTGTTTAAAGGACTATCTAAATGTGTAAACAATTTAAGTAGAGTTGTATTACAACACACATGTAAAAATAATTTATTAAATTTGGACAAAGTTTCCTTTATTTATAGCACTATACACCCTATTAAGAAAAAAAACAGTCCACAACAATATTATCCATCCTGGACCTGGAATAAACATCGTAATGATCACAATTATACCGTTATGAAACATCACTATAATACAAAAAAATTGTTTACAACGCAAAGTGTAAATATTGTGACCTATTGTGACACAAAATTTGAGCCATTTTGGCCGAAATTTTTCCATGTGTTGCCAAATATTGTGTTCATGTGGAATTTGTTTTGATTGTAAATCTAGACTAGCACATGATCTTGACACATTCTGGTAGACACACTAACACGTCGTCTATCCATTGGTTGCCGATTTTTTGAATAATAATGAGTGAACTCCAAACACCAACCAATGCATACACGACATACCAATGTCTACAAACATGTGTCTGAATCTTGTGTCAATGTAGAATTAATCTTGTTTTGCTGTCCAAATTTGTTTTTCCACCCTAAATTTTTCCTTTATTTTATATATTTTTTACCAAGATGTCAAAACCAATGCTGCGTATTTGGTTAAAGGTTGAATTTTGACCATATTGCTAATGACCATCTAGAGTTGGTTAAGTGTTTATTTTGCACAATAAAGAATCAAAATCTGGGGTTTGCCAAAACAAAAAATTCTCTTATAAGTATTGGCATATTCTTAGCATGCTGCAAAATAATAGTGGAGCGAGTACTATTTATGCCTCCACTTATAAAAATTCAAAAGAAAAAGGACGTGAATGGGCATTAACGCAACTGGTCTATTGCGTCAGGGACGAAGCTAACATATTTTGGGGAGAAATGACTAAAATAGCTTTTGGCTAAAATAAAAGATTCTCTAGAGTTCCAAACATCCACTTTTATCTTGCAATATGGATTTTACAATGACTACAACAAAACTAAGAATTATTGTACATTTGTTCAAATCTTTTCATATAAAGGAAAGATGGAAATTCATCCAGTCTTCATGTACTCAATCCATACCTCAAGTGTCATGTTTAGATGGAATGAAATCTTGAATAAGGCTTTGAGTAATGTGTATTTGATCCGGTAATCCTGATACTACTATATCACCTTCAAGGGCTACAGGTCTTGGATCATGTACAGATACATTTGCACCGAAGATCTATATTAAAAAAAGATATTAATAAAAATTGTACCACACCATACTCTAGTAAATTTAATAAAGTACAAAGAAAACAAAAGCAATGAGCTTTAGCACATGCTATAAATGGTTCACACCCCTTTGAAACAATTGTGGAGTTGTGTAGCTCTATTTGGGATTTATTTCCGCTTTAGAGTTATTTTAGATATAAAAACGAAACAAAAGTAACACCAAATACATGTACCCACCTGCCTTATTTGAGCCAGGTTACTATTGTTCTCTCCGTAAACATAGGTCAATAAAAACTGAGGAATTACCACCTCAACACTTGTGCTTTCCATAATGGGCGCTTGCTTCTGCTGCCAAAAATCAATTTTAGCATACTATAGTACAAAATTAGCTAAATTTTTTGCTAATTAGCTATTTTGTAGAATTAGCTAAATTTTCTGCTAATTAGCTACAGTCTAGAATTAGCGGCAGAAACTACAACACATAATTAACTACAGTTTATGCTAAACAGAGTATAATCACCAACCAAAAAATTTTCTAAATTTTTCTACAACACATAATTAGCTACAGTTTTATCGAATTAATAATACATTATTTTCTAAAACACTACACTAATGATTTGCAAAACCAAATAGTAAAATATAAAATATCATGAACAGAAAGGATTAATCATTACCTAGTTATCTAAAAGACGTTACACTTTGAGTGAAGTAAGGACCATGGGAAGTTTCCACCATACTGATTTCGTAATGAGAACCAAGACAAATATGGAAAGAGATAGGTGAAGTCTGGGCCTAGAAAGAAAAATATGAAGTAAGGACCATGGGAAGGAAAAAGTTACTATAACACTTTATCAAACCTGTTATATAGGTGAAGTCTGGGCAGGAAAAAAAATGCAGTAACACTCTATCCTCGTTAGCTTTTATGGCTTCATCAACAAATTGATATAAAAAGACTTTATCAAACATGTAAAATAAAAAAAATTTAAAATCATATTATATTTAATATGAATTTTATGTCTAATATTTTCAGAATGTCTAATATGAATCTTGTTATATCTGTCCCCACGAAATCTAACAATTGTAGATCCTATTATAACAAAATAATCAGCCCTTATTATATACACCTTAAGTTTGATGGGACCAACTAAATGGAAAACCAAAATATCTCCTTCAAGCAATTTATGTCCAACATAAAAAAATTTCCACCCTGCACTGAGCCCTGTCTTGTCTGCAATATATTTGAGTTTGAAATGTTCTTTGCCTTCATCTTCCAGTGTAACATAAGTGTCGTTCATTAGTAAGTGTGACTTACATAATGGAACTGGAAGGATCATCCAGAAACCAATATTAACATGCGATCTAACCAACAACTTTAAAAAGCTAGGGGGTTCAGATACTAAGCTCAATCGAAGCTCCTCTGCTTGAACCATACTTCTTCATGACAGTAGACATTTTTCTAGTCCAAAACAGTTTTTCTTCTCATTTATTTATGCTACTGTTATTAGAGTCCAAAACAAAAGGCCTGTGCTACAACAACCGAATCTTCAAAACAGCGGGAGAGAAAGCTATAAGAATTGCACAACAAAAATCGGATCAGCGAAACAACAACCGAATCTACGATAAACACAAACGGGATGAACTTCCTTATGACAGTCTTGTCTTTTAATTTCTTCATTGCTGATCATGTATAATATATATGCAACGTATTTGCAAAATAAATTTCAACTTCATTATCGATTAAGTATAGTATATATCTAGTAAAAATTTCTTAGAAATAAATTTATGTTAATGGTGTGGACTGCACACAAAAACAGATTGTCAAAACTTACCTACTTTTTGAAGTGTCATTGAAATATACATATGAAATGCATACAAATAGGATGTGTGAAATGTCTTAAGAATTCAAATTCTAATTCTCTTATTCCCATTAAATTTGAACTTAACTATAGAAAACGTGATTCAATGATCTTGTACCCATGTAGGCATGCCAATTCTTGCATATGTAGGAAGTGTCAGTCACTAATGGTACTGAATTATGCATGAAGGAAGTGCATTAGCAAAAATTTATAGATAATGGGAGTAGCCTCACACCTTACTATACTTTCTCTCATCAAGGCTTCATAAAATCAATTATAATGCGTCCAAAGACCAGTTGACGAAATTTGCAAGGAATGAATTTCAATAGATTTATCTGTGAAATATAATCTGCTCCTATGATGTGTAAAACATAAATAGCAATACAAATATATAAGTTCATTTTATCAAGCATCTTGTTGGCATTTAAAATTCTGAGTATAAATTCTCTCCACCATAAATGCTTACGAACTAAAATTCAATCACGAAAGCCTGAAATTTTTATGCCTCCAAGTCCCGTGTCTATCTCTGCAACTCAAATTATAGGAACATGTGTTACAAACATGGCTATAAAAATCCCATGAACAACAAACCCTAATATATACAAATCCAATGAATGCATCTACAAAAAACCCCAACTAAAAGTCACCACAATAATGAACGAACTTGCTTTGTCAAGTTGTCAACGACATGGCATACAATTTGTGAAATATTGAGTAGGCATGCTTCTAATGAGTCATCTAAATGAACATAGTAGAAATAATACAAATAAAGCCTAAATTTGTTCTCCACTTAAATTGAAAATGAAAAATAGAAAAAAAGAGTGATGTTGAGATCAAATTACTAACCCTATAAGAGCTTCAAGTTCTAATAGATAGGGGTATACAATTTATATTCTAACTATCATCTGTAACCCCATGATTCCAATTGGAAATAATGTTTTGTCTAAATTGGCAGGGTACCCTTAGGTCAACAGACCATGGAAAAACAGTGCAGGCTAAGTTTGGCTTCCGCGGATAACCATTCGACAACTCAAAATTTACACAACCACCGTCCTGATCGCTATCTTACACCCTCCACACCCAATGAGAGAATAAAAATGGCATAATCTCATGGATGAAACTTCAAAACATATTTTACAGTTATAAATTTTAAAGGTAATACAAAGAAAAAGTATAAGAATGTATATAACAAATTGACAAAATATATGTTCAATACTATATATCTGATGCAAAAAAAATGTATAAAAAGGCAATCTTTTTTCACCTAGGCATTTGCAAGTGCCAAATGTAGTGCAAAAGTCCTATATAAATCCATGTGGCCATTGAAATTCCCTTCGGATCCTTCATGATGATTACGCTTGTTAAGTTCCAAAGGCCCGGTAACAAACACCACAAACAATAAAAACCAAGTTCAATACAAAAACATCCAAAAAAAATAAGAATTTGTACATCAGCATACACCCTAAAGATGATAAAATTACCATGAAAAAGTACATGAATTTTGAAATTTATAAATATGTGTGTGAACTTTTTTGGGGGGTGTGTGTGTGTGTGTGTTTTTTTTTGAACAATAGTTGCATTTTTATGTTGAAAACATTGTTGAGCTTACCAAATCTACAATAAGAGGTATAATACATCCGCAAGCTTACCAAATCTGCAAAAAATATTATGAAAACCCCACTTAAAAATCCCGAATTACAACAATAAACATGGATGGAAACATATCAAGAAAAAAATGGAAACAAACATATAAATTATTTGAAAATGACATTGAGAATAAATATCAGAAATGTTTTAGCATCCATACAATGGCATTCACATGTTCGTATTTTAGAGTTGAAACAAATTTGGGTGGGTTGGTTCTCACCTAGCACTTAAAGGAGAACAAATTATAAACAAAAGGTTGTGGCGCTTCTTGAATGTTGAGGAGATGGTGGCAGTTATGAGATGATAATGTGCTCAATAATGGAGAGAGATCGAGATAGGAGAGAACCAAGTAGCGTGAGAAGTGAAATGAGGAGAAACATACACCTCATTTTTCTTGACTCGTGTGCTCTGTCAAACCGCATAGACAATATAACTGTACAATTGTTCAAAACATACTACAACTGTACAACTGTCTAAATAACATAATACAACTATTCAAAACTATATTGTCTAAATAACATACTATAAATCTTGAATGAGGTTTGCAACTGCTAAAAATACAAAACCTTAATGAACAAGTGAGGTTGGCATGTGGTGACAATTTTGGAATGATTTGTTCCAAAATTACAATGACTTAGCCAAGTATAGATTTCAAGGATAGCAGCGTTGTTTAAATGCTTTTTTGCATTTCGTAATGAGTTAAAGATAATGAGTTAGAATTAGGTACCTCATCAGGCTCCAATCCTTGAAGGCGAGGGCCCATTCGATCATGAATAGTGATAACATTCTTGCATCGAATCTCTGCTCATTAAAGTTTAGCAGACTACTATACTCTGGGTAATTATCTTGACAGAAGTCTTGTATACAAAAATGTTAAATCCTTCCTTGATTAAAATGTCATCCAACCCAACCAACAAAACATATATACCTCAACTAACACAAAATAATATTTCAAGATATCTCAAATGTGAAAGTGTATAACTTGTCCGTGAGCCTTCACACATCTAAAAAACCATATTACCACAAATAAAATAGATAACACAAATTCACACACGCAACAAAAGTTTTTCTGGAAGATCCACTTCCTCAAAATGCCATTGGAGTCCCCAAAGAATAGGCACAATGGCTTTAAAGCCAATAAATTACCCAACAGCCTTACTGTTTCTTTGAAAATAGTTTGTGGGGTATACCGTTAAAGAGAGAACCAGTGTTTGTTTTGTGCATCATGAACTCAAACCAAATTTTCGTGTGCCCAATATATTAAATGCCAAATGCGGTCTCATATGCATAATAAAGTTACCATCTTGAATATTGAATTAAAAAAAATCATTTTGTTCTCAACAAATATACATACATACCTCTCATATGCATAATCATTGTTATAAAAACATATACATACATACTTACCATATACATACATACTTCTCATATGCATAATCATTGTTCCAACTGCATAATAAAGTTCCATCTGCATATATGCAGATATATGCATATATGTATATATATTATTTTCCCCAAGGTCAAGTATGTATGACTGTGATCAACACGGCATATGATTTTTGAAGGAAGATTGAACTGGGGAATTTGTGGCTTCATCTCTTGATTTAATGATGCCTCTAACTGCCCAAAAAAATTGTACATCCCATATCAAATTTTTGTGCTAGAAAGAGCAAAATCATTGTTCTAAACAAATATACATACATACTTGACCTTAGGGAAAATCATATATATTCATATATGTATATATCTGCATATATGCAGCATATATGCATATATGTAGCTTCCATATATGCATATATCTGCAATTATGTAGCATATATGATATATGCATATATGCAGCTTGCATATATGCGTATATGATTTATGCAGCTTGCATATATGCACATATCTGCATATATGCAAGCATATATGCATATATTTGCATATATAAAGTATGACATGCCCAAATAATTACAGTCAATTAGTCCTAAACTAAACTTTACTATATAAAGTATGACATGCCCAAATAAAATCCACCACCTCCACCATGTATCCACCCAACACCAACCTCATAAAAATAACCCAAAAGAGCCTCCATGGATTAATAAACGAAAAAATAAACTAAAAGAAAAATATCTTTGAAAACTAACGTAAAATACATTAAAATTTAAGCACCTAACACCCAAGTCTGAATCTCCAAATGTGTTTCTCTTCATCGGCAAACAAACATTGAAAAGAACTACTACACAAAGTCAGATGATAAAAATTTACCGTAAAAATCAATGGCTCAAAATTTTATCAAGTACTTGCTGATAAGAATCATTTTCTTACTGTTGCACCACCTGATATTCGGAATCTTATCAAGTACTCTTAGATCATCATCTCAAATTAATGAAACATATATCAAAATCGTACTATTGGAGCTAGTAATGAAGCGAAATCGTGATAAAATGAATGAACAAAAAAGCAGCGTAGAAGAATTAAATTTAATCCTCAAAAGTTTTATCACTCAAAACATTGAAAGGGTAAAAATAGTCAACAGTAGACTGGAGACAAAACAGGGCAAACAATTGGAGATAAAACAGGCCAAAAATCGGGGGGGGGGGGGGGGGGGATAAAATAAATCCTCTTATAAGTATAAATTTCACATCAAAATCCTTGTGTGTGTGAAACTATGTATTCAAAGTTTTACATATATTCCAAACTCTATGTTTGCCTTTGTCATAAAGAATTTCGTTAGTTCTTTAATAATGTTTGTCGTATAGTTAGTTGGTCTTTGAAAAACACAAATAACTCTTGAAATTGTATACTCGCGGCAGGATACATACATGTTTACTATTAATAAAAAAACAAATAGCTCCTAAATAAGATGTTCACTTAAGTCTTTCGTCAAACATTTGGAGTGTGTAGGTTAAACCAAATAATTTTCTTTAATTGCATACAGTTCAAATAGAAAATTAGACAACATGAGGTCAATGAAAAATTACAAAAGAAAATATGCATAGAAACTTTAGGACCTGAATCGTATCAAGTATAAGCATTCTTCAATGGTGCTTTCTCTAGTATAAGCATTCTCCAACTCTGTATTACCCGAAATGAAACATACCCAAGCAAATAAATAGTACGACATCAGTATTAATCAATCAAACTCATGTTATTTCCACTGGATTGATGCACTTGTGGCTTATTTTATCAGTGTCCTAATGTGCTTGCTTTTAATGTTATACATATACATGCTTTTGATTTTAATGAATATCATTTGGGTGATTTAAAGATAAAACAGATGAATCAAATTCATGTGGAAAGATTAGACAATTCTTTATGAACTTCAATATCATAAACTCAACTATAATAACCCAAACAGAGGGAATTCCAAACCAAAATTAATTATCTTAACAAAATGCAAAAAAGAAAAATATTGAGTAAAAGCATATAAGTTTCAAGATGGCAGGGTATTAGACCACTGATAGGACAGAGAAGGGTGATACCGACTTTCGTATGGTGACAGGGCAGATGATATTAGAGATTGAAGATTCAAGACTTCCATTTTGCAACCTGCTCCAACAGTAATAATTTCACCATGCACTCATCCCCTAAAGAGACATTCACTGCAAAAATACAATTGGAAATATGGTGTGAAACATCCAAAACAATATTTTTTAAGCTTAGGATTGAAAATCTAAAAAATAATAATTTCAACCCTAAAATTGATCATTATGAAATTAGAGAGGGAATGGAAATACTCTTAACTATCCACTGATGAAAATAATAAACCATTCAGCATTACGCTATGAAACGGAAAACAAAAAGGCCCAAAAAGAGAGAAACAAAACCAATGCATCAGTTCGGTTGTAAATGAATTAGCTCCAAAAAGAATCTATTTCCATCACTTTAGTGGAACATATATGAATTATAACCTATATCTCAAAAATCTCAGAAATGATATACCAGTTTTGACTCATGTAAACTAAAAAATATATAACAAGCTACACAAATTAAAAAATAAAAGAAACAACAATTGGTAAATTCTACCAATACTTCCACTTTACAGTAGGAAAGTCTGACAAAGCATTATTCACCTCATCATCAATCTTGTAGGGAATAACCTCCAACAATGTGTTTTCATCTTCAATAATTCATGTTGCGAGTAGATTCTTAAAATAAGACACACAAATGCTAGTTATACTCTGAGAATCATCAGAGCCTTTTTTTCGTCTCTTATGACTTGAGATTCAAAGTTTACAAAACTCAAAAAAAAAAATCATCAGAGCCTTTTCTTCATCTCGTAGTAGTAGTTGTGAGGGTGAATAGAGTGGATAGAGAGGGATTGTATTTGTTTCTAATAGATCTGCAGGTGATCACACTTAAGTAAAGATAAAAACAAAACACTAACAGTAAAAACTAACAAACGATCAAAAGTATATGGCATTCAAATGCTTCTATATGAACTTTATTTCAAATGCCTCTACATGGATAGTAGTTTAAAAGTACGTGGATTGAAAATTTAGTTGAAGTAGATATTTTCACCCCTAAATTTGAGACATATCTTCAATCAATGTAGAACCACCCATCAAACTTAGAGATAATCAGACTTACATGAAGAGACAACCAAACATACAAAATGACTTATAGATAATTATATTTTGGGTGTGATTGATGATAATTCAAAGATCCAACCCTCATTCATTCCTATAGGAACAAAACAGTTCATGGCATAATGTTAAAAACACTGTGGTCAGTATAAAATTTCAAAAAATAAACAAAATATAAGCATACATCTTGAATAATAGTATCTCACTGAAACCACAAAAAAATTTAAAGGAAAACTATCTAGAAATGAAAAGAATGAAATGATAACATATAGTTAGTGTCACCTAATGTGGGATTGACTGAGTGAGATAGATTTTTTTGTTATAGTAGGGTCGGTGTCACCGATGTTTCTGATGATTCTAATTGAGCTTTGATTGTACTTTTATGACTATCCTTTTCATACTGCTATGCTAAAGAAAATTATATGAATCAATTCAAACCCCCAAATAATAGTTTCATGAATCAACTGAACGAATTATAAACATATGCACGAATAAATTGAACCCCCGAGTAGAAGAGAAGCCTTTAATGTCATGTTAATTGTACAAAATATAGTTGAAACCCCCCAAATAATAGTTTCAATACATGTGAAGCACTCAAGCAGGAAATTCTTCAAACATATTACCCACGTAAAGATGTAATCATGTGTGAAGAATAAATTATGAAACAGATGCGCCGAAAAAAAAATCCTAAATTCCATTGAGAATATCAAACTTAAAGCTCATTTTCCAGAGAATTGAACAAATTAAACATGCATAAAAATCGGCCCCAATTGTCTATATGTATACTAACCGAACAGGTATAGAAATCGACCCTAAATAAAAATAGCAACCAATCAACCCCAATTATATTCTGCAACCAATTGGCCCGAAATAGAAACATGTATAAAAATTGACAACCAAAAGTAATGCAATTCATAAAAAAATGAAACCTTACTATTTTAGTGGAACACCCCGCTTAAAATAATAACGGGTGGCCAGCCCTATACTATAATAAATCGGGAATTTCAGATGGTCCAGTCTCAACATCAACTAACGGTACTATATAATATAGGACTAACTACCCAAAATCATAAAAGCGAGATGTTAAAAAAATTTAAAACTTGCAACATACAACAACCCCACACTATGAAACTACTAATGAATAGGAGAGATGCAGGAAAGAACTATAATAAATAAAATGAAATAATTAAATACAACCGAATGTACTACAAAGAGTAGACCTGAATAAGCTGTCGGATCACAGCAAATACATATAACTGAATGGAATAAATATAAACATGTATGTAAATATCCCTTGGGTACAAACCCGATATACAATAGGAATCCTACCTAGAATTTTAAAGAAGTAGGAAGCGACTACATGAAACATCCCGCAACAGTCCGCACCTGTCACGGCTCCCAAGACTCAGGATAGAAGGTCATCCGGCATCCATGCGGTAGGATACCTGTGGTAACATATATATATATATATATACAAGGAGGAGAGAAAAGTAAACGGGTCAGAGCCCCGAATGTGTAAAATATTTAGCAAGTGTGTTAACCGTGCATAATAAATACCGGTGTACTTAATTTCATAAATAAGTGAGACCGCACTCTCGTGGAACCCCAACTCACCTCTCATCTAAAGGCGCGCACCTATTCGCGTCCTCAAATTTTAGTTAAATTACCCCCATTGATTTTAGGACAACCTAACTTATCAGGCCTAGCCTATATCCACGAGAGCTACCTTCCCGTCATAATCTAAGGATCCACCCATTTCTAATCCTATTAGATTATGATTACAACAATTATGCCATAAAAGGCTTAATGAATTCCGATTAATAATCTCATGAATTATAATTATCAAAATTCCTAAAACATTACCCCTATACATGTACATATATATATATACCTATATAGGCTAAAAACGTAAGAATTTATATACTTAATAATATGCACATGGAATATTGGCAAGACTTCTCTCTAATCCCAAAATTGTACTACGTTTCGTGCGTGGGGAGTCTCGCAAAGCGAAATCCAAACAAGGAACCGCCCCGTTACACTACTCCTGACAAGGTCAAGACCAGAGATCCGTGATGCCACCTATGGAATTACTTTTCTCAAATCTCGACATGGCACTGCGTTTCGTGCGTGAGGTGTCTCGCAAAGCAAAATCCAAACAAGGAACCACCTCGTTACACTACTCCTGGGCAATGTCGATCCTAGAGATCCATAATCCTCAACATACAAGTTAATACTACCATTACTACTAACTATAACTACTAAAGAAAGAAAGAAGAAAAGAAAAAGAAAACAAATAAAATAAAATAAAAGAACCTCCAATAATATCCTTGGGATGATGTAACCGAATAATACCTTATGTGCAATACACCTACCCCCATCAATCTTGTACACCATAATCATCTAAGATGTACATCATAAAAGTCCATATCCTTTCGTCTATAGGATATATATATAAATATATATATATATATATATATAGGTATTTATTTCTAACCGTATATATATATCATCATCAATCCAATAGCCAAGTGTACATACTACATATGATGTACAAGGCCATGCAGATAATATACCCGGCTATACATATCGCCGATAAACTGCATCAATGCTATCATCTTCCCAGTGCCCGGCTCACGTAGCAAAACTAGGGCCACCATGGTGGGACTAAACGACACCCATCTCGTGGTAAACTCATGCACACGACGTCCCGGGAAGCGGTCATAGCTCCAAACCGGCAATGAGACGAAACATACCCATCACGTCTCATCCCAAAAATAAATATATAGCATATGGTAACACACGGGACGACTATGACCTGGGGAATATCCACACCCTGCTTTTCTAGCCAGGATGCTCACCCTCTACGCGCGCAACTTCCCAATGATAGCATGAGCGGGGTATGCTTAACCAATTAAGTATATATATCATTTACATGCATAATATATAATCCATATGATCCAATCTTATGATCAAGTAACAAACCATCATATACGGTTTAAATATCCATACCATGTATATCCATAACATAAATATATCCATATATTCATATACATACAGATATATATATCAACACATGTTCACATATCCTTATATCTATAAATATAAACTAATTCTCGTTCATATGTATAAGATATATATATACCCGGCTATAAGTATACATAATCCTCAATATACAAGCCGTCACCCCCATTCCTTTAATTTACCTCGATACGTGAATATAATCCCATACTTGAAACATATTCGATCATTTTCCTATGATGAATAGTCTCCCAAAACCATATGTATATATCTATACCTATATATATATTCAACATTAGGGCCATCACCCAAGAGTTTGTGTAGAAATCTTTCACTACACATATCATCTATATCTCCGAGTACATTAAAGAATCTAGTAATCATTTTGACTATCGGTATACATATAACTAATAGTCTATCAGCCTCAAGCTCATTCTTTCAATCATCACATAATCTCATTTCCCTCGATTTCGACTATGGTTCGATCACTTTTGTGAATACCCTAATCTAAGATCTCTCTAAGAGTTCTTAGCCTCACATCACATCTACACTTACTTTTAATCTACAATTAGGATTCCCAATCCCAAAGGGTTTTCCCCCAAAATCTCTCTACATAACTCCAAAAACATACATGGATACATTTCTCCCAAATTACCCTAAGGAGTCCCCAACACTCTAATGTGTGAGAAACTCGTTATGTGTCTCCAAGAACATATCGCTTACATCATAAGAGAAGGCCCCAAATCAATAAACCCAACCAAAAAGGGTTTGAAATCACTATGGAGAAAATACTCCAAAATGCCCTGTTTCCGAATCGATTCGGCCTCCCAGGCGAATCGATTCGGGTCCAAAGACCTGGGATTCTGCAATAGGCCGAATCGATTCGGCTTGGGGTCCGAATCGATTCGGTCAATGCAGACCTGCTAATTTTACCAAACCGAATCGATTCGCTTGAGGGGGCGAATCGATTCGGACCTGCAATTTTTGAAGGTTTCATCTGTTTCTTCAAAACCCACGAATTCTAAACCCTAAATTTCTCATTCCAATCCCCCATACCTTCATCAAATCATGATTTTAAGCCCATTAACCAACCCAAAGTTGATCCCAATCATTTCTATGTCATTAATTCCATATTTAATCATTGATTTCAAGATTTAAACCTAAAATCTAGGTTTTGACATTAATACCCAAAAACCATTTCTTTACCCCACAATTTATGAAATAAAATACACAAATAGCTATTTAGCAAGATTAAACACTTGCCTCAGATTTGTAGAGGTTGGATCATCCTCGATGTCGCGGTTGGGCCGGAAATCCCAAGTTTTTCTTCCTCTCTCTCTCTTCTTTTCCTTCTTCTTTCTTTCTTCCTTTTTCTTTCTCTCTTTCTCTATTTGAGAAGGCTTCATCCGTAAGCCTTAAATCCTTTAAAAACAACAAACCCAGTTTTAAATGTTAATACACACTTTAAATGACTCGTTTACTCCAATTCGAGCCAAAATAACTTAAAACATTCCGAAGCCGAAATAAAACCCAATGACAGTCATTTTGACTATCTCGACCCTTCCAGGATTGATGGTACCCTCAAAATCATCATCCGGAATACTTTAAAATATTTTCTATTTTTGGACCTCATTTCCCAAATTCTAAAATTCTCCAATTTAATTAAATTTTATTTCCCCAAAATTTAAATTTCTCAGTCTCCAAAATCGAGGGTTGTTACATTTAGCACACGGAAAATGAAAACAAAAAACACCCTATGTGAAACAGTGAGTGAGGCATTTTATCAATACATAGTACCTACAATATAGCATAAATAATGACTCAGATAACCTAAATAACTATACTTAAATGTCAAATAAAACTATGCATGTAATAAAACATGAATAATATGCTTAGAAATGTCTTTAACAACTAAAAATATTACCTCATATACACAAAACCTAAAATATATAAATAGACACAATAAAAAAGGAGCATACCTGTTTAGGGTGTCCTACTATAATCTGGTCACCTGCAAAAGAAAAAATAAATATCAAAACACAAAAACTAATTAGATTCCAAAACATAAAAATAAATGTAATCAGACCTAAAACAAAATGAACAAAAACGAAAATGAACAAAGCCCAAAATTTATCAATGGATCTTAAACGAAATCAAATCCCTAAATCGCCCCATATTTTAAGATCAACAAATCCCTAAGAACAAAGCCCTATGTGCGTGCGTGTTATTGTAAGAGAATCGGGGAGATTACATGTAGAGAGATGGGAGGAAGACGGATGAGAGAGGGGAAGAAGACAAATGATAGACAAAGAGACCTTGGGTAGGTAGAGTTTGAGATCTGAGGGGAAGAAGACAGATGAGTGATGTCTTGGGGGAGAGTTTGAGATCCGAATCTTTCTTAGTAAGAGACCCTTATGCCCTAGTTTTTGAATTTTGAACAAAGGGGGAAATAAAGTAGTGTGTATTTAAAGAGAGGGAAACCAAAAATTTAAAGGGAAAAAATGGTAAGAGGGTTAATTTAATTTCAACCATTGGATTCTTGCATTGTTGGTTTAATCCTAGCCCCTAATTAGCTTATGATCTTATTGAATAGTAACCAATATTCTACTCCTTATTATATATATATATATATATATATATATATATATATATATATATATATATATAATCAATCATTCGTTCCTATAACCACGTATACATAACACACATAATGTACACTTTGCAATACACAAGACATACGACTATAGGATGCCAAAATACTGCACCCTGCTATCATCTTCCAGGAATTACTCACTTTCTCCCGGGGTCACCACCCATCGGACTATTATCACACCGCCATGGCGACAAAATCAATCATAACGTATGGGAAGCGGTCATAGTTCCTAACCGGTCAAGTGAGAGCGTCCCATATCCAAGACTTCTCACCCCCAAAATAAAATCATACAAATAATAATGGACGACTATGACCTGTGGAATATCCACCCCTGCTCCTCAAGCCAGGGGCTCACTCAACATCGCCCAACTTCCCATGATAGCATGTGCCAGGTATGCTTCACACCATAAGTATATATATATATATATATATATATATATATCACACACTATATACATATACATCCCTATGATCACATCATATAATCAAACCATCATGCACGGTATAGATATTCATGCCTTAAGTACATACAAATATACATGTCTATTCATATCTATATATACATATCCATATATATACACACTATCTCACAATAGTATGTACGAAATCCATAAACTTGGTTATACGCGTACATAGTCCTTATTATATTAGCTATCACTCCCAGCATATTAACTTAAAGCGTTAGACAATTATGATCCCTCACTTTAAGCATATTCATACATTGCCCCTATGATATGAATAGTCTTCCATTATATATATTCGACAATAAAGTTATCACCCCAAAGTTTAATGTATATAATAATCACTACACATCCCATCTATATTCGAAAGCACATCGATATCTAATAATATTTCCAACTATAGGTATATGCCTAACTAATAGTCTGCAAGCCTCCAGCTAAACCTTAAATTTCATTTTATAATCCCTTCATATAGGAATCCCTATTGTTACTCCCACACAATTTTATATAGAAACTTCTCTGACTAGAATTACAACACAACCTATTCTAGTCGACAGTATGATTCCATCGTTCACAATTTCGCCTACGGTTCAATTGCTCTTATGAACCCTTAATCTTATTGTATTACAATTTATTCCTTAAGTTAAACATTACTAAGGATGCGCGACCTCTACCTCTACTTGGTCCCAAACCATATATTAAATAGAATCCTATCACTATAAGGATTCGACACAAATATCGGCCTACATTTCCATGTCGTACTCTCATAACTCTTTCAAAGGGTCCTTAACCTTACATCATAACTAGGCTCACTTATGACCTCTAAATAGAACTCTCGTTCTCAATGTGATTCCCCACTATATCGATACGACCCTCTCCAATACATATGTATATAAGTCCCCAAATTAACTCGATACGTAACCGCGATCTCATCTTACGAGAAACTTCCAATAAATCTCCAAAACATAATTATTACATCATATAATCATGACCACATCAATAAACCAAACCAAAAAGGGTTAGAAATCATTCTAGAAAAACTCCACCAAACAACCCTGTTTTCGAATCAATTCGGCATGGCCAGAATCAATTCGGCCTCAAGGGTGAATCGATTCTCCCTATATGCAAATCGATTTGGTCCAATGGACCTGGGAGTCTGTCTCACTCCGAATCGATTTGCCTTGGGTCCGAATCGATTCGATCATGCAAAAGTTAGGTTTTGATAAACTAAACCTAAAACCCAAAGATTCAATCCACAAATCATGAAATTAATGGTACAAAACAATTATTTAGCAAGTTTAATCACTTGCCTCGGGTTCGTAGGGTCTGACTCTGCCTTGAGATCGCGTATTTGCTGGAAAATCCTCTTTCTCTCTCTTTTTCTCCTTTTTCTTCTTATTTCTTCTTCTCTCTTTCTTTGCATCTATTTCTCTTTCTCTCTTTGGAGAAATAAATCTCCCATAGGCTTTTAAGCCTATTCTCCCAAATGTACACATCTTTACATGATAATACACACTTTAAATGACCCGGTAACTTTAATTCGAGTCAAACGGTCCTAAATTTTTTTTGAAACCTAAATAGACCCCAAGTACAGTCATTTCGACTTTCTCGACCCTTCCGGAAACAATGGTACCCTCAGAATCGCCATTTGACACACTTTTTAACTACTCCAAATTTTGACCTCAATTGCCAACTTAATTATTCTTCAAATAAAATAATATTTATTTCTCTTAAAATAAATAAATTATCGTCTCCAAGACCTCGGGTTGTTACATTTACAGAGGTTGAAATTTCATACACTTATTTGTGATAAATTTGACAAATATTATTTACAAATATTTATTTAGTTTTTGCTAAACTTTGCATGAAATGTTGGTGAACAAATACAAAAGAAGATATACAAATACAATATTTGCCAACATTATAAAAGCCACGAGAAACTATTTGTATCATAAATATTGTACAAATATGAGAGAGAGAAAAGGGAATAAAGGGTATAAATTTATGGGGAGATAAATAGGATTTCGTACAAAAGATTGTCAGAATATAAATTAAAGGGAGATGAATAGATGGATGCATTTTATAATGGTCTTTAATGCTAACACGAGTGTATATTTATTTATATAGATAATGAACAGACGTTTATAAAAAATTAAATTCTAATTATGTTGTAATGAGTTACAAACATATATATATATATATATATATATATATATATATATATATATATATATATATATATTGATAACCCTGAACCTCCACACGAACGAGCCCTTTGGACTCCCCCGTGCAAACTAAACAAGGGGGTACTGCGCTGGACGCACCTCCCACACGCACCCCGCTTAAATACTGGCTTACCAGCAAGGAATCGAACCCAGCACCGTGCGCCTAACCACACAGTCCAAAGCTCGCCCTTACCGCTGGGGCATACCAGGGTGGGTAAACGTATTTATTAACATACATAACAACACATAAAGACATTTCTTGTCATGCAATTCATATTCATGCATTAAGAAAAAGAGTAATGTTGTAATTTCATCAAATCTATGGAAATAAAAAATAAAAAATAAAAATAAAAATTTGCCCGACTGCGTAAGACTTTAAAAATAAAAAGTTCTAATATCACTTACCACATCAATTTGTAAAAGAAATCGTATAAAAAAATGGTAAGAGTGCATTTTTTGTGTGCTTTTGTTTGGCCTTAACAGTTATGTTCCTTATTATTATATTTAAGAATTTTCTCCCCATGGTGTAAACATGGTCTTTAATTGGCTAACATTAATTTCAATTTCTATATAAGCCAGAGAAGATTTAATCTTTGATGATCCAGCTAGACGTATTTTATAGTTACCTATAGATATAATATATATTGAATGGCTTATTTATAACTTACCAATGTTTTACTAATGTAATGATTCTAATATATAAGCCAGAGAAGCTATAATCTTGGATGATCCAGTTTATCGTATTTTACATACAATACATATTGAATGATTTATTTAGAATTTACACTGTTTTGCTAAAGTAATGATTTAATGTTATGTTACTTTATGTAGACTATTGAAAATTTTTGTTTTACCTTTTTTAACATAATTTATGTCTTAAATTGTTTTCTTATATATATATATATATATATATATATATATATATATATATATATATATATATATATATGCATCGATGTTTCTCATTACATAATGATTGATTATGTAGTAAGAATGAAGCTCGATTCAAGGTTAATTATTAACTTCCATGACAACAAAAATAAATTCACTTTAAGGCACGTAAAAATAAAATAAAAACCATGCTTTATTTAAACTTATATTTGGCTATAATGCTTTAGGCACTACAATATCTAAGAAAACAAGATTTCCAAAAGGTTATTAATGTGCCAAAATAAAACTAGAAATAACATTACAAAGTTCAAAACTAAATATAAACCCAAATTACCAAGCCATTAGAGACGAAGCAATATTAATAGTCAGCAAGGAGCCTTCTCTTTTTGAAATTGGCCTTTAAGAAAGCTTGCCTTATTTTTTTTTTATTTTCTCTGTCATTCCAAAATCGGGTAGCTTCTCCATCATCTTTTTGTTCTCTTCCAGCATCTCTACCTCATTGGTTAATCCCATCTCCTAAAATTGCAATTTAAAACAAAATAATTATACTAATAAAACAGGTCATACAATAATGATATAATTAGATATTACCCCTCTATTTTTCATAGATTAGACTTGACCACCCACATGTGTTTTGACTTTCTTGTACCTTATGCATACGATGTTTATGTCTATTTTTTTAAAAAGCGGATGGTTATGTTTGATTGCTACATTTCTCAGGGGGTAAAGTAAAAAGAACACAATAAATTAAAATGACTTCCAAAAACATATATTCGGTAAACTTTTATTAGAGAGAAAGGAAACGAATGAAAAATAATAATGTATCCAATGACATTTCGAAAGAATCTTAACATGCAGGCAGGATAATAACTTAACATTATCAATGAGAGACTTCATACTCTTGATCTTCCTGTGAGGCTACCTCATAATATTTATTTTTCTAAATCTTTTCTTCAATGCAGTCAATCCCACTATCTCTTATTAGGCTGCCTTAGTTATTGGAACATTAAAATATTTTTGGATCTCATGCAGTTCTAATGGAGACGTTCTCGATCTTTTGTTTTTTCGACTTTGATTTTCGTTTGTGTTTGAAAGCATAAAGTTTTTAGGATCAATCATATAAGTTCCTTCATCAGTGAAATAGCCCAAAATTTTAGTATCCATCAACAGTTTTTTCTTGGTATTAAGAATAATGTAAGGACACAAATTTCCAATTGAGTCCATATATTGTTTTGGCTTAATGCCGGACAAAAACATTTATTCATAGGATTGTATTTAATTATAATATTCTCAAGCCTATGAAGAGTTTGTTGAAGACGTCGCGGCAAAGAGTATAAAGCTTCATCATCATGCCGGTTTCGTGCCTCGTTTATACGTCATCAACCATAGTTCCATGCTCCCAAGGTACGAATGCAATTATATATATATATATATATATATATAGGACCTTGGAACTTGTTTATTGGGTGTTAGGTTTAATTAAAACTGTGTTTTAATCTCAGAAAGATTTAATTAAAACTTTAAATAAAGTTAAAAGGTTTTGGAGCTAAAATGAATATTTTTTTACTTTCTGGCACGACGTTCGAAGCACACTGTAATCTCGTTCGAACGAGATTACAATGTCGTTCGAACGAACTGGAATCTCGTTCGAACGAGATTTCCAGGTCATTCGAACAAGACTTCTAACGAAATTCCATTTTTCAACACTGAAACCTCGTTAGTAAAGTCGTTCGAACGAGACCCAATGTCGTTCGAACGACTATCCAGGCAGGAATAGTTTTTGACTATTTTTTGAAGTTTTCTCCCATTGTCTCCACTTCTTTCCCCACTATCTTTTCACAGCATAACTATGTGCGAGAATCACTTTTGATTAAGAATGTTTTTCATATCTTACTAACTCCTAGAGAGTGTTTTGAGAGTAAAATCAAAGAGGGAAAAAGATCATGTTTTGAGTGAGTTTTTATCAAAAAGAAAAATATATGCCACTCTAGTTTACACCCAAATTAGTTTCTTCCAAGTTCCCATATTCACATATCTTTCTTAGAGTTTGGCACCGGGTTCATCTCTTCCGTTCAAAGAGAAGTTTTGGGTTTTCTTATACATCCCATAAAGAAAGAAGAAGAGGTTGTTGCAGCATTACCCACTTGGATAAAGGCTCCTTGCTCAGGTGACGGTGACCATATAAAGTCCGATCGGTGGATTCCGAGACCGCGGTGGAGCTCCAAGGTTATCCACTACGAAGAGGTATCTACAAGAAGAAGCGTCGGGGCTTGAGAGGGACCGAGTCGTGTGTTGTAATCCTTTCTATCTTGTATTTGTAAATTCCGTACTTAGTGGATTTGTGGCTAGGGCCGTCCGAGGTTGTTTCCCGTTGTGGGTTTTTCCTCGTACATCGTGGTGTAGTGGATTGATTGTTTATTTTATCTTTTGCAAAATCACCTAGAACACATGCTTAGGTAAAGAGATAAAAATTGGTTTAATTTAATCTCTACGTGTTTAATTTGGGCAATGTGTGAAAATGATTTTAATGCGTTAATTTAATTTCACTCGGTTTAATTTTAATTTGTTTAAGAAAATTAAAATTTGGTAATTCGTTTGTTTGTGAACCATCACACTTCTTTACGCTTTCGCATCTTGATAAATATATATAAAAGGAAATAATATTTTTAATTGAAAAAATTAAAAAATCGGGGGTCATCTGAATTCTTCTTACAAATTGGTATCAGAGCCAAAGTGATAAATTATTTCGTTAAAGATCCTTTAAATATGTTTTGGCTAAAATGGAATTTTCTCCATTTTCTAAATTTCCTATTTTCGATGGTTTTAAGTACGCGTATTGTAAAGCGCGAATGAAATCGTCACTAAAATCTATCGACGAGAGAGTTTGGATGTCTGTAGTTAACGGGTGGTCCCCACCAACTCACTTAGTTAAAAATGAACGTGTTCCCAAATCGGCCGATAGATGGACTGAGAATGAGTTTAAACTTTATAATTTTAATTCTCGTGGATTGAATGCCTTGTTTAGCGCTGTCACACCGGATGAATTCTGACGTATTATGACGTGTGAAACCGCTAAAGAAGCTTGGGATATTTTACAACTAACTCATGAAGGAACTAGTGTCGTTAAAGCTTCGAAACTCCAAAACCTCACCACTTAATTTGAAACAATCAAAATGAATGATAATTAAACTTTTGATGAATTTTATGCTAGACTTTCCGATATTTTCAATTCATCTTTTAATGTGGGAGAGAAAATACCCGACAACCGAGTTGTAAAGAAAATTTTAAGGTCCCTACCCGATAGATTTATTCCAAAAGTGACCGTTTTAAATTCTTTACCAACTTTAGCCTCTATGAAATTAGAAGAGCTTGTAGGGGATTTATAAACCTATGAACTAGATATGTTTCCCTCTAAAAATGAAAAGAAAATTGAAAAGGGCGTTGCTTTATAAGCCCGAAAAGAGGTCAAACAAGTAGTAGATAGCGAGAGTGATAGTGACTTGGAAGATATGGCTTTGTTTGCTCGTAAATTTAGAAAATTTCTTAAATTTAACAAAGATAAATTTAAAAATGATTTTAAGAAATTTGAAACTTCTAAGCATGAAAAATTCGAGAAGATACCTAAAGCCGAGAAGATCCCTAAACCTATTAATGAAAATTTAAATAGGGACGAGTCGAATAGGTGTTTTGGTTGTGAGGGTTATGGATATAGGGCTTCTGAGTGCCCCACTAAAATAAGGAAAGAGGGTAAACGGCCCATTGCATATAATGCGACCCTTAGTGATAGTGATAAGGAAGAGGGACCCGATTCCCCCACTAAGCCAAATTTTGTGTCTTTTATGGCTAGTCATGTGAGTGATAGTGAGAACTCGTCGATTGATGAAACGTTAACACATGACACTTTCAAGGTCATTGTTTATGATTCTCTTATTTTTTATGATAGTGAGAGTGGAGAAGAAAGAGAGAGTGAAAATGAATAAGAGGTTAATGTGAGTGAACTTAAAAATGCTTTTCAAGAACTTTATAAAGAATCTATTAAATTGAAAAGAGCTAGTTTGAAGTTAGAAGCTAGTCTAAAAGAGCGTGTCAAGGTCATTGATGATAGCATGTTGGTAGAAGACCTTAAGACACGTGAGAGGACTCTTCAAGAGAATCTTGAATATGTAGAAGGCGAGAGAGATAGCCTTAGGGGTTTAATGGAATCCTTGAAAAAGGAGCTTATTGCTTTTGAAGAGCGAAATGTTTTACTAGAGTCTAACATTTTAGAATTGTAAAATAAATTAAAAGACTCTAGTAATGTCAAATTTGATTTGGAGTGTCGTTCAAAAAAATGAGATAAAATATTAGGAACGGTCCAAATTAAAAATGACACTTGTGGTTTAGGCTTCAATACCTGTAATGAATCTACTCATAAAACCAAAACCAATGTTTTAGGAGAATCTACTAGGAAAGAATTTAGAGATCACTCCATAAGAAAATATTTTCGACATGTCTTCACTTGTACACATTGTGGTCGAAAAGGTCGTCTTAGGAATTTTTTTTTATCTTAAACGAATTCCTAGAAAATCCCAACATAATGCAACCAATGTATTTTAAATTTCTACACCCCAAGATAGTCATTCTTCATTAATTTGGGTTAGGAAATCCGACTTGGTTGCCTTGCAAAATAGGATTTTTGATTCTCATTTACTTTCACATGATTCATCCCTTACTAAATCTAAAGGATGAAGGTCTTAGTGCTTACATACTTTAGCTTTTGTACTTTATGCTATATTCACATGCTAAATGTATGCTTGTTTAATCAATTTCTAGTCCTTACTTTATATCATATCACATGCTAGAATAATTATTTTTGTTTATCATTTGAAGTTTTTATCTCTTGATAATTTAAGCTTAAAGAAAAATTCAAATGATTTTGGTTTATCTTTTGAGTATATATTTTTATTTTTGGATATAAATGTCAAAAACTCAAAATGATTTTATTTTGTGTGTATTTTGGTTTGACACACTTTATGTGGCATATACTTGTATTTGAATACCTCCTTTAACGCTCTCATGTGGCTAGAACTTTTGGTGTAGATTATCAATCCTTATTATGTTCTTTACCATGCTTAGATGGAGTAATTGGATTTTGTGTTGTTTAAATGGATTCTATTTTTATATGCCTCTATTCACACAAGCACGAGCTCTTTTGAAATTTTAACTTCAAATGAATATTTGAGCTATGTGAGGTGTTCTCCTTCCAATCTTGTCATCTACATATTTTTGACTTAGGAGGACTAGTGAATGTCAAAATCCGTTGCACGTGAGATTTGTGTGAAAAATGAAAACATGATAAATATAAATGTGCACGGGGAAGGGCTCCGAAAGGACTAAGTGATCATTTGCGATTGTAAGCCACCGTTTTGAATGGACCTAAAAGAAATACGTGGTCCAAAGGCCTAAAAACAGAAAATATGGCATTTAAATGAAAAACAAATTGCCAAGGCCTATGTTTGATTGATATATTCATTCAAAATTAACATAAATGCTTATTGAGGGAGATTGGATGGTATATCAACGGTTTGCACAATGTCCGTTTATCCTAGTTGCGTATCTAATGTCATGACTCTATTGTCTTGTAGAATCATCAATATGCTAGGCTTGTATGCATTGTGTATGTTTGTTCATTGAGTTCAATTTATATTATCACATGAGGTTATATTCAAATGTGCTGAAGTTTGCAATCAAATTGAGAACTCCGTGAACATGTTTTAAGTGATTGGGTCAAAATTTGATCGTTACTAGTTCACAACCCAACACTTCTGTTTCCACACATTTTTTCCATACGAGTGTGCAAACTTATTGTAGTTTATTTCATGTGTGTGTTTATATCTATATGTATATGCGTGTGCATTATTGATATATTTCTAGTACATATATATATGATATTTTGTTTTTCCTTTGCCTTTCTTTCTAGTCCTTCTATGCTTATACTTTAGTTTTGGTATCACTTTAAGCTTCAACATGCTTTTATATTTGTTCTTTATCCTTTTCCTATTCCTGAACAAAAAGGGGGAGAATGATAGGGGGAGAAATGGTATCTTATCCTATTATAATCTTATCTAGTTTAGGAGATTTAACTTAGGGGGAGTAGTTAACTTCTTGGGTTGATCATTTTGATAAAGGGGAGAATTAATTTTGGGGGAGTATTTATTTTAATTGCTTTAAATACTTTGATATTCCCTATGCAATTGATGAGTTTGCTTAAGTGTGCAGGAATTCTTCTAAATCGACATCTTTTCAATGGCAAAGCGTTTGATCCTTGGGTTGAGTCAAGTTTGGGTGGGTTATGTTTTGAGTCTAGTGAGCTTGATGGCCCTTTAGGATTTTTGGTTTGGTTTTGATTTGGTTTTTGTCCCGGAATAGCCAAAGGGGGAGATTTGTAAGGACACAAATTTCCAATTGAGTCCATATATTGTTTTGGCTTAATGACGGACAAAAACATTTATTCATAGGATTGTATTTAATTGTAATATTCTCAAGCCTATGAAGAGTTTGTTGAAGACGTGGCGGCAAAGAGTATAAAACTAAAACTGTGTTTTAATCTCAGAAAGATTTAATTAAAACTTTAAATAAAGTTAAATGGTTTTGGAGCTAAAATGAATATTTTCTGACTTTCTGGCACGACGTTCAATGCACACTATAATCTCGTTCGAATGGGATTACAATGTCATTCGAACGAGATTACAATGTCGTTCGAACGAGATTGACAGGTCGTTCAAACAAGACTTCTAACGAAATTCCATTTTTCAACACTGGAACATCGTTAGTAAAGTCGTTCGAACGAAATGCCAAAGTCGTTCGAACGAGACCCAATGTCGTTCGAACGACTTTCCAGGCGGGAACAGGTTTTTGCAGTTTTCTCCCATGATCTCCACTTATTTCCCCACTATCTTTTCACAGCATAACTATGTGTGGGAATCACTTTTGATTAAGAATCTTTTTCATATCTTACTAAATCCTAGAGAGTGTTTTGAGAGTAAAATCAACGAGGGAAAAAGATCATGTTTTAAGTGAGTTTTTATCAAAAAGAAAAATATACACCACTCTAGTTTACACCCAAATTAGTTTCTTCCAAGTTCCCATATTCATATATCTTGCCTGGAGTTTGGCACCGGGTTCATCTCTTCCGTTCAAAGAGAAGTTTTAGGTTTTCTTCTACATCCCATAAAGAAAGAAGAAGAGGTTGTTGCAGCATTACCCACTTGGAGAAAGGCTCCTTGCTCGGGTGACGATGACCATAGAAAGTCCGATCGATGGATTCCGAGACCGCGGTGGAGCTCCAAGGTTATCCGCTACGAAGAGGTATCTACAAGAAGAAGCGTCGGGGCTTGAGAGAGATCGAGTCATGTGTTGTAAGCCTTTTTGTCTTGTATTTGTAAATTCCGTACTTAGTGGATTTGTGGCTAGGGCCGTCCGAAGTTGTTTCCCGTTGTGGGTTTTTCCTCGTACATCGCAGCGTAGTGGATTGATTGTTTATTTTATCTTTTGCAAAATCACCTAGAACACATGCTTTGGTAAAAAGATAAAAATTGGTTTAATTTAATCTCTACGTGTTTAATTTGGGCAATGTGTGAAAATGATTTTAATGAGTTAATTTAATTTCACTCGGTTTAATTTTAATTTGTTTAAGAAAATTAAAATTTGGTAATTCGTTTATTTGTGAAGCATCACACTTCTTTACGCTTCCGCATCTTGATAAATATATATTAAAGGAAATAACATTTTTAATTGAGAAAATTAAAAAATCGGGGGTCATCCGAATTCTTCTTACAAATAAGGTCTTGACTAATAGATGAAAAATTATCATCCCACATGATACGCAAATCACTCGTAGTGATACTCTCAAAATCAGTGAAGTCTAATGGGGGAATGAAATTGTCTTGTTGTGAAAATTGGTACTGATTTTGATTGTTTTGTTGCAAAAATTTGTATTGATCATAATCAACGGGAATTTGATGATTTAGTTGTGAAAATTGATGTTGATCATAATCAAAGGGAATTTGATTATTTTGTTGTGGAAGTAGGTATTGGTCGGAGTTGAAAGGATCACCAAAAGGACTATAATCCAAGTTATTAGTGACTGTTGAGTACTCCTCCAATTTTCTATACAAAATAAAAAATGTACACAATATATAAGGTTAGTTTGTACAGAATAGAGACAAAACTAAAGAACTTTAGTAAGTATGAGATTACCCTTGGGAATTTTCTCCAAAATATAACCAATCAAAGATATACTGATTCTCCATCCCTGAAAAGGTAAGTTGGTCATAATATATTCTTGAAAAAAAGGAATTGGATGAAGAAAAGAGGGGATGAAACAACATATAAGTTTGGATTGGGTTCGTTCATAACCTTTGGAGTTACAAAACATTGTGGCACATTTAATTGTATTTAACATTCAGAAAATGACAACTAAGACGGGAATTACATCTTGGATTCTAGATATCTAGGGAGAATTTACAAAGGTCACATAAATAATAGCTATTCACGCACTAATTGATGCACATGGAAAAGATGTTTGATGTTCTTAAGTGCACAGATGAACAAAGGGTTTCATTTGGAACGTTCATGTTAGAAGGTGAAGCCAAACATTGGTGGAGAATGACTAAGAAAGTACATGGGGAAAGGAATAATACCATAGGTTGGAATGACTTCTTAGTAATCTTTTACGAGAAATACTTTACCGAAATGGTCCAAGACCAAAAATGAGTTGATTTTATGAGTCTGGTTCAAGGAAATATAACGGTTAGTCAATATAAGACAAAGTTTATTGAATTATCCCATTTTGCACCTTATGTTGTGATAACTGATGTTTTAAAAGCCAAAAAGTTTGAACGTGGGTTAATGTTAAGTATTCGTAGTCGAATTTCCATCCTGAAGTTGACATCATATAGTGACGTCGTGGCTAGAGCTACGATACCTTAGAGGGATGACGAGGAGTAAATAGAATTAGAGATGGTAAGAGGAATTTTGGGGAACAAATAGGGAAGAACACAAATAATAGAAACAATTTTAGGAAAACAACCAATGTTAGGGGAGCTAGGGTTGACAAATGGTATAATAACAAGATATGTCAGCAATGTGGGAAGATTCATGGAGGACGACCTTGTTACAAGGATACTGGATCTTATTTTAGATGTGGACAGAAAGGACATCAGATAAAAGACTACCCAACACGAGCAAGGATTCCGATAAAACATTTAGTTGAAAAGAGGGACTAAGGCAGACAAGGTAGAGTTTTTGCACTTTCTGATACCCAAGCTTCTAATGCAGTAGTGTTAGGTACACTTTCTATATGTTCACAACCGTTTCAAGTTTTAATAATCCCGGTTCTACCCATACATTTATTTATGTGCATTTTGTTAATATCTTTCTTAATTGGCCCGAACCCTTGAATCATAGCATGCACGTTTCTACTCCTTCGGGTGAGTTATTGATGGGAACTTTAGTATATAAGTCTTGCCCTATTAATGTTAGTAGTAAAAAACTATTCACTGATTTGATGGTTTTAGACATAAAAGACTTTGATGTCATTTTGGGAATGGATTGGTTAGCTTTGTATCATGCTAAGATAGATTGTTTTGAGAAGAGAGTTACTTTCCAAATACCTAACCAACCAGAATTCAGTTTTGACGGAACAAGCTTCCTATCTCCCATTCATATTATCTATGCAATGCATTATTGTAGTTTTCTTAAGAAGGGGTGTCAAGGATTCCTTGCATGTGTTATTGATTTACAAACAAAATAGCCTATTTTAGAAGATATTACTGTACCTAAACATTTTCCAGATGTTTTTCCTGATGATTTATCCAGTATGCCTCCTAGTAGAGAAATAGAGTTTACGATTGACCTTATTCCTGGAACTATACCAATCTCGAAACCACCTTATCGCATGGCACCTTTAGAACTAAGGGAGTTAAAATTTCAATTACAAGATTTGTTAGATAAGGGTTTTATTAGACCAAGTGTATCCCCTTGGGGTGCTCCGGTGTTATTTGTTAAAAAGAAGGAAGGGATGATAAGGTTATGTATAGATTATCGTGAACTAAATAAGATGACCAATAAGAATAAATATCCCCTACCTCGTATAGATGATTTCATTGACCAACTACAAGGAACACAAATATTTTCATAGATTGACCTTAGGTCAGGCTATCATTAATTGAAGATTAAGGAAGATGATATTTCAAAATCAGCTTTTCGTACTTGATATGGTCACTATGAATTTCTTATGATGCCATTTGGACTGACTAATGCACCAGTCGCTTTTATGGATATGATGAATAGAGTGATTAGGAAGTATTTGGATCAGTGTGTTTTTTTTTTCATTGATGACATCCTTATTTATTCCAAGAGTATTGATGAACATCAAAAGCATTTAGAGACAATATTACAAATCCTTAGGAGGGAGAAATTATATGCAAAATTAAAGAAGTGTGAGTTTTAGTTGCCTAGCGTATCTTTTCTAGGACATGTCATTTCCAAGGACGGAGTGTTGGTTGACCCTCAAAAGATTAAAGCTATGCTATATTCGCCTAGACCAACTAATGTGACGGAGATTCGTAGTTTTCTTCGATTAGCAGGAAATTATTGAAGATTTGTTGAAGGATTTTCTAGTATTGACAAACCTCTATCTAGGTTAACCCAAAAGGAGGTCATATGAATGATTTGAGGAAGTTGAGAATAGTTTTCAAGAACTTAAGAATCGATTACTAACTGCCTCAATTTTCACTATTCCTTCTGAGACAGGGGGATTTATGATTTGTAGTTATGCTTCTAAAAATGTTTTGGGATGTGTGCTAATGCAAAACGGAAAAGTAGTATCTTATGCCTCGATACAGCTAAAACCACATGAGCAGAATTATCCAACCCATAACCTTTAATTAGCAGCTGAAATTTTTGCTCTTAAGATTTAGGGACACTATTTATATGGTGAGACTTGTGAGATTTATACCGATCATAGGAGTTTGAAGTATATATTTACTCAGAAAGAATTGAACATGAGACAAAGGATGTGGTTAGAGATGATTAAGGATTATGATGTAAATATTCATTATCACCCGGGGAAAGTTAATATAGTAGCTGATGCTTTATGTAGGAACTCTAAACCAAATTTAGCGTGTCTTATTACAAGCCAGGAAGCACTGTTGAAGCATTTGAGAAGTATGGAAATAGATGTACGCATTTATAGTAAAGGAGGAATAATCGCAAACTCACAAGTACAACCCATGTTGATGGAAAGGATGAAAATTGCACAAGTAAATGACCCACAACTGAAAAAGATTATAGAAGAAGTTATTGAAGGAAAGAGGATTGAATTTCGGATGCGAGATTATATATTGAGGTTTGGAAATAGAGTGTGTGTGCCATGTGATGCCCAACTAAAGAGGCAAATTTTGGAGGAAAGTCATTAATCAAGATTCACATTTCATCCCGGATGTACAAAAATTCACAGGGATCTCCTAGAAGTTTTTTGGTGGAATAACATGAAGAGGGAGATAGCAAAATTTACATCTCAGTGTTTGGTTTGCCAACAAGTAATGGATGAACATAAAAAACCATCAGGATTATTACAACCCCTACCAATCCCTGAGTGGGAGTGGGAACATATCAGTATAGATTTTATGACAGGGTTACCAAGGAGTTCAAATGGTAATGATTCTATTTGGTTAATTGTTGATAGATTAACTAAATCTGCTCATTTTCTTGCCATTAAGATTACCCATTCTTTAGAAAAGTTAGCTAAGTTGTACGTTCGGGAAATTATTAGGCTTCATGGAACCCCAGTTTCAATTATTTATGATCGTGACCCTAGATTTATGTCTCTCTTCAAGAAAATCCTACTAGCAGCCATAGGAACAAAATTAAATTTCAACACCATTTTTCACCCTCAAACGGATGGACAATCTGAGATAACCATTCAAACCTTAGAGGATATGCTTAGGGAATTTTTACTTAATTTAAAAGGGAATCGGGATGATCATTTACCGTTAGTGGAATTTGCATATAATAATAGTTATCCAACAAGTATATGGTTCCGTATGAGGCACTTTATGGTAGAAGGTGTCGTTACCCTGCATGTCGGGTAGAAGTTAGGGAAAGAAAATTTTTGGGACCAGAAATTATCCAGATACCAATAGAGAAGGTGAAATTTATACAAGACCGACTTCGAATCGCTCAAAGCCGTTAAAAGAGTTACGTTGATAATCTCCGATGAGAGCTAGAATTCTAAAAAGGAGATTATGTGTTCTTTCGAGTATCACCAACAAAGGGAGTAATTCGATTCGGGAAGAAAGGAAAGTTGAGTCCAAGATACATAGGACCTTTTAAAATCCTTGAAAGGATAGGAGTTGTTGTGTATAGAATAGCCTTGCCTCCTGAACTCTCTAGTTTGCATAATGTGTTTCATGTTTCAATGATGAAGAAATACGTCCCAGATCCAACACATATCTTAAGTCATGAACCTCATCAAGTTAGAGAGGATGTGTCATACATTTAGCATCCGATAGAAATTTCGGACCATAAAGATCAAATATTACGAACCAAGGTAATTCCATTGGTCAAAGTGTTATGGCGTAATCATTCCATTGAAGAAGAAACATGGGAGCGGGAAGATGAAATAAATGATAAATATTCATACTTGTTTGAAAATTAATGTTAGTCAAGTTTGGGGACCAAACTTTTTACAAGGAGGGTAGGATGTAATGACCCTATTTTTTTATGATAATATATAATTGTCTTCTTTCAATTTCGTCTCACTTACTATCTAATAATTTTGTATTATAACATATGTGATATTCCGGATTCTTAATATAATAAAACCAATTTTTTTAAATTTAAAGAATTAATTATAAAATGAGTCAAATTGATGTTTTAGTACACATCTTCAGCTAAATGATAAGTTTCGGGGTAGAAAATATAATTTTATGAAACTTTAGGGACTTGAATTTTAGTAAAGAAAGTTTCAGGGACTAAAATGAAAATATAAATAGGACCATTTTGTAAAGAAAATATTTTCAAGGACCTCTAAGAAATATTGAAAATATATCGTGTGAAATTACCAAAATACTCTTAATGTGTAAAATGACCATTATACCACTAACACATTTCCACCTTATGCTTGACACCTCGTGCTAACACGCGTCGTCGATATAACTAAACTAAAAACACGTCTCACTGCTCGGTGAAATAAGGCTGCAAGACCCCTCCGTTGCGCGACACCTCAACGCTGACTCGCTGTTATAAAGGCTTGGTCAGCTAGACACTTATCACCGCCATGAAATCCCTGGAGAATTATAAATACGGCCTTTAGGATCATTTAAACTCATACCGTTTCCTCGATAATTATAGTAATAAAGAGTGATATCTTAAGAGGGAGTTCTGTAAGTTGAAGAAGAAGTTTCATCTTAGCGAAGAAATCAAAGACTTAATATCGATAACTTCGAACTTCTGTTTTAGGTGAGTACTCTGACATTCCTTGTGCGTTTTAGTTATATGATATTATGCAAACTATATATATTTTATGAACTGATTTTATTCTCAAAATTCATGTGATACCGATGATTAATTCCTTGTGATATGTTTATATTTGTCCATATAGGCATATCGATTAAAAAGAGTTTTTAAAACGATATTGAATATTGAAAATAAGATTCGACCTAAGGGACCTCTCTTACTGACTGACCTTCCTAGATGGGTTATCGCTGGTGTGCCCTAAATAAGGCATTGTGACAAACAAGTTCGATTGATCCTCAACTACCGGGGAATAATACGGTAGAAGAATATGGTATTAGAATGTACTTGGCCATTAAAATGATATGATTGAAAGAAAAAGATATTGAAATTGATTTGTCATATTTGTTCTATTCAGTGCTATTCATTTCTATATATTGTTATCTCAAATTTTATTCAGCAAATTCTTATCCATATAGATATATGTCTACTCTTTGGATTTGGAGGAAAGTCATTACTCAAGATTCACATTTCATCCCGGATGTAAAAAAATGTATAGGGATCTCCGAGAAGTTTTTTGGTGGAATAACATGAAGAAGGAGATAGAGAAATTTATATCTCAGTGTTTGGTTTTTCAACAAGTAAAGGATGAACATAAAAAAACCACCAGGATTACTACAACCCCTACCAAAACCTGAGTGGGAGTGGGAACATATCACTATAGATTTTGTGACAGGGTTACCAAGGATTTTAAATGGTAATGATTCTATTTGGGTAATTATTGATAGATTAACTAAATCTGCTCATTTTCTTGCCATTAAGATTACCCATTCTTTAGAAAAGTTAGCTAAGTTGTGCGTGCGGGAAATTATTAGGCTTCACGGAACCCCGGTTTCAATTATTTATGATCGTGACCCTAAATTTGTGTCTCACTTCTAGAAAAGCCTACAAGCAGCCATAGGAACAAAATTGAATTTCAGCACCGCTTTTCACCCTCAAACGGATGGACAATCTGAGAGAACCATTCAAACCTTATAGGATATGCTTAGGGCATGTGTACTTGATTTAAAAGGGATTTGGCATGATCATTTACCGTTAGTGGAATTTTCATATAATAATAGTTATCCAGCAAGTATGCAGATGGTTTTGTATGAGGCACTTTATGGTAGAAGGTGTCGTTCCCCTGCATGTTGGGTAGAAGTTGGAGAAAGAAAATTATTGGGACCAGACTTGATCCAGATCAGAAAATTATTGGGATCAAACTTAATCCAGATCACAACAGAGAAAGTGAAATTAATACAAGACCGACTTCGAATCGCTCAAAGCCATCAAAAGAGTTACGTTAACAATCACCGACGAGAGCTATAATTCCAAAGAGGAGATTATGTGTTCTTGCGAGTATCAGCATCAAAGGGAGTAATCTGATTTGGGAAGAAAGGAAAGTTGAGTCCAAGATACATAGGACCTTTTGAAATCCTTGAAAGGATAGGAGATGTTGCGTATAGAATAGCCTTACCTCCTAAACTCTCTAGTGTGCATAATGTGTTTAATGTTTCAATGATGAAGAAATACATCCCAGATCCAACACATATCTTAAGTCATGAACCTCTTCAAGTGGGAGAAGATTTGTCATACATTAAGCATCCAATCGAAATTTTGGACCATAAAGATCAAATATTACGAACAAAGGTAATTCCATTGGTCAAAGTGTTATGGCGTAATCATTCCATTGAAGAAGCAACATGGGAGTGGGAAGATGAAATAAAGGAGAAATATTCATACTTGTTTGAAAATTAATGTTAGTCAAGTTTGGGGACCAAACTTGTTATAAGGATGGTAGGATGTAATGACCCTATTTTCTTATGCGAATATATAATTGTCTTCTTTAAATTTCATCTCACTTACTATCTAATAATGTTGTATTATTACATATGTGATATTCCGGATTCTTAATATAATAAAACCCGTTTTTTTAAATTTGAAGAATTAATTATAAAATGAGTCAAATTGATGTTTTAGTACACATCTTCAGCTAAATGATAAGTTTCGGGGTAGAAAATATAATTTTATGAAACTTTAGGGACTTGATTCTTAATAAAGAAAGTTTCAGGGTCTAAAATGAAAATATAAATAGGACCATTTTGTAAATAAAATATTTTCAAGAACCTCTAAGAAATATTGAAAATATATCGTGTGAAATTACCAAAATTCCCGTAATGTGTAAAATGACCATTATTGCCCTAACACCTTTCCACCTCATGCTTGACACCTTGTGCTAACACGCGTCGTCGATATAGCTAAACTAAAAACACGTCTCACTGCTCGGTGAAATAAGGCTGCAAGACCCCTCCGTTGCGCGACACCTCAACGCTGACTCGCTGTTATAAAGGCTTGGTCAGCTAGACACTTATCACCGCCATGAAATCCCTGGAGAATTATAAATACGGCCTTTAGGATCATTTAAACTCATACCGTTTCCTCGATAATTATAGTAAGAAAGAGTGATATCTTAAGAGGGAGTTCTGTAAGTTTAAGAAGAAGTTTCATCTTAGCGAAGAAATCAAAGACTCAATATCGATAACTTCGAACTTCTGTTTTAGGTGAGTACTCTGACATTCCTTGTGCGTTTTAGTTATATGATATTATGCAAACTAAATATATTTTATGAACTGATTTTATTCTCAAAATTCATGTGATACCGATGATTGATTCCTTGTGATATGTTTATGTTTGTCCATATAAATATACCGATTAAAAAGAGTTTTTAAAATGATATTGAATATTGAAAATAAGATTCGGCCTAAGGGACCTCTCTTACTGACTGACCTTCCCAGCAAGGTTATCGATGGTGTGCCCTAAATAAGACGTTGTGACGAACAAGTTCGATTGTCCCTCAACTACCGGGCAATAATATGGTAGAAGAATATGGTAGTAGAGTGTACTTGGCCATTAAAATTATATGATTGACAGAAAAAGATATTGAAATTGATTTGTCGTATTTGTTCTATTCAGTGCTATTCATTTCTATATACTGTCATCTCAAATTTTATACAACAAATTCCTATCGATATATGTATATGTCTACTCTTTGGATTTGAATAGGTATTAATTTTTTGAAGAAAACCTTAGAATGTTTAGAGATTAAACCTCACTTGACTTTTAGCTGATGTTGTATAAATAACCATTTTTCAGGAAACGTTTAGGCTCACGAACGGAACGAAAAAGGGCTATATTGAAGATTTAGATTTTAGAGCTCTTTTTTGTAAAATGTTTATTTAGAGCATGTCTGGCTCTCTAGTAATATGTTTTAAAATTTCTCTTAAGTTGTAACTCGTTGTCACTTTTAAAATAAATGAAGTTTCCTTTTAGAAAGATCTGATGATGTAATTCGTTTACTGTCAGTAGTTTATGATTCTTGACCATGTGATCATATTTTCGTTGCACTTATTTAAAGAAAAAATTTAAGTCAGAATATATGTTGCCTTAGTGGCATGTCAAGAGACTCGTTCCCTACTATAAATTTTGGGATGGGGTCGTGATAAAAGAAATATTACAATAGATGATAGAGCAATGTGCTATTCACCATAGATCAATAGAGATTCTATTAAGGGGTCTATTAGGTTCTTGATATATTCTGTATTTTTGTATAAATATTTGGTAATTTATTAATGTAAATATTAGGGTGATCTAGTGGAATTGATTTGGTGCAGGGTTTTAGTCATTCTGTGATTTTGAAACTTAAACATCATAATATGAAAGTGGCAAGTGGGATGTAGAGTATAGGTTAGGAAAAAATAATTAAAAGCTAGACCACTAGACACCATGCTTTCCTCGGTTTTATTTGAAACTTAAACATCATAATATGAAAGTGGTAAGTAATGTAAATTATATCCATAATAAACTGTGCCAATGTGTAAACACCCTTCTTGAGTCATATAGTGTTTGATTTATTTATCAATTAATATATAGCTTAATCCAACTGTAAAGTGCTTGGGTTTGAAACATTGGGAACACATATTTGAGTTTGTGATCAACTCCTTTGTGTGAATGTGTTAAAGGTTAAAGCATCTCCTCTGTGAATGTGTATGTTCCGCTTATGTGGATGTGAAATAGCGCAATATGAATCTTATATAATGGCAAAGTTAATTTACACATTTACGTAAAAAAATATTTTTTCACCAATGCAAATGTCTGTACTTTTACTAATTTATGTACTGTATGAATAATGTTTCTGGAGATCTTCATGTTAATTTTGGTTTAAGTCTTACCCATTCGGGCTTATGAGAAACTTCGTGTTGTCATAAATATGGTGAGAAATTGATTGCATGATAAAGGTTTGGTGGTCAAAAAATGGGACGCGTGTACTCTAGAAGCATTAAAATGGGTAACTTTGGAGACAATTTCCCATTCAACTCTCAATGTTTTCTATAAAATAGATACACCATGTTATTCACCTCACGGAGTAGATCATGATATTGCATAGTCCCACTATTATCAAAGTGTGGTTCCCATTTTAGTTTGAGCTTAAAGTTGCTCATAATCTGGAAATTGAAACCATTTTCTCAACAGTTTGTGTGCGGGTTACTTGTCTCTAATTAAAAAGGAAACCTTATCCCTTCATATGAGTCACATTTCCTATGAGTGAGGTTGTTATATTCATGGCTGGAGGAAACTAATAAAAGTAAACTGTAGTTAATAATAACGAATGCATGTTTAACGAATTCATTCTTTAGATTGCCATTATTGACTTTTTTGAGTCATTTTGTGTGTGTCTGTCTTTCGTTAGTGTATTCTCATTATGTGCTTAATAATTTATAGAAAAAAATTAATTCCAAAAATAGCATGAAAGAACTAAGTTCCAGATTACTTCTGTTGATACTGTTCCCAAAACCTGGAAAGAAAGGAGACCCAATTATGCGAGTGTCTTTTTATGTATCTCTCGGACAATTTGAGCGATTTTAAAGGTAATGTTAAGGTACTGAAATGAAGTATGGTGTGGTGGATTCTTGGACTAGTTTTTTTGTATTATCAAATATGGACATACATCTGCATTATGGAGAGTTAGAACCATCAATTTTTATAAGAAGGGACAAGCTTTATTTCGGATGGACCAGTGAGGATTATTAGCCTACAATCGTGCAAAGTTGAATAGGAATGTTCCAATTGTCTTTTGGCGATTACTGTTGGTATTTATTTGTAGTGTCATTAGTACGGAGTCTAGTTTCTCTTGCTGGCTACTACTAGAATTGGAGGGGGCGACTCCAAAGACTTAGGAGTGAAATACAAAGGCTTGCAAATTAAGAAAGTTTAATTGTAGCTTTTTCTCTAAAGACAACCTGTTTATTCAAAAGAATCTTTTCCACTCCATATGTCTATTTTGTTGAGGTAGATATGTTCATGTTGCCTTGGCAGTGTCGCAATGAGAAGAAAACATCGAATTGAGGAAATGTTTTTTTTTCTGCATCATAGTGAGAAGAGAGTTTTAGCCCATCCACTGCCTCCAAATAATGGAAATTAAATGGGAAGTAGCTTGGGTTATTTTTTGCGAGATTTATTATATACATGACAATGAAAGAGGAGTGGTACGGGAAGAGAGAATTATTACGACCCAAAAAAACTCTCAATTTATATTCCTCTCCTATAGTGACTAACGCTAAGGAGTTTGTCAACTTGCTTGCAAAGATCCATCTATAACCATGTCATATTGTTTATACTAATTATCAGACAACACCCCTTTAGGATTATATTTTCCCTTCCGATGGCGATGGTCTGTACTTGGTAGTGGACAAAAGGGGAAATTTTATGCGAATTGCTTCTAAAAAGGTTTATATGCTCTTGTTTCCACAAGTAAAGGTGCGAGGAAAAGAGGAAAAATGGGAAAGGATAGATGGATAAATTGAATCTCAATGATGATGATGAGTAAGTGAACACAAAACATTCTTTTGAGTGCCATGGACATGTTATAAGATGATGATAAAAACATACCTCACATTTTAATCATGTTATCCCATGTGAAATGTGGAATATGTGGCCATCATTCTAGTTTACTTCCCATATTAAGGAAGTGATTGGGATGTTATTTCAAGAAGGGCTCATCAAGTGTTTTTTTGCTATATAGACATTAACCATAGTCTTGAATATGCGTGCGAAAACTATTGTCTTCTTAAATTTTTTTAAATTATGAAGATAAATATAAATGAATACCCAGTGAAGAGTATGTACAGATGAGTTGGTGTGCTGGTCTTCATGGTATTGATGAATGTGGGATTTGCATCCTTATGGTGGATTAGAAGATGGAACAATCTAATGATCATAAGCTCAACGTTATACACCATAAGAAGGAACTTATTAACAAAATTAAGTCAATTAAGCAAGCAATGCGAACTTCCACGATACTAATGTTTAAAAATGAACTTAAAGAAAGGAAAAGGGTCCTCATGCGAGTAGGATATGTTATGAGTGATGACGTTATGGAGTTGAAGGGGAAGGTGGCTTGTGTATCAGGAACGCAAATGCATTGAAGTTTTTCCGAACTCATATTTAATGGTTGTTTTAAGGACACAAAGCTTGAGGAGATGATATAGCTTCTCTATTTTTTAATGTGTTAAGATAAGCTTCAGGAGGCTCAGAATCCTCGTTAGGAACTTGAGTTGCTCTTTACACAATTGCAAGATACAACTCGGAGGGTGGAAAAAATTCATCTCGAGTGCAAGGCTCAACTTAATGTGAAAGGTTTTGCGAGCTCTTTCTAACATGATATCATGGAGGCCGTTTATGCGTGGGAAAATAGGTCTAATTCTATGAGATAAAGGAAATCACACAGTTATTTGAAGGCGACTTAATTACTAGAGAAGACTTAAGGAAGTTCTTTAACAGCTAATACAAGAAGAAAAAACTGTTCGGGAAATTGATCTTAAAGCAAGATTCGAAGATGTAGTTTCTAAGATAAAGAGGGATATTAACTTTACAGCATCACTTATAGTTGAACACTGCCATGAGATGAATTATAGTGGATTTATTATTGGAAGATAGAAATGGTGATTGGGTGAGACAAGTTTTGTTATACAATATGTGACATTTCTGTCGTTGTAAAAAGTGACACTACAGAGGAGATTAATTTCAAGTGGATATATACCTTGGGGAGTAGTCAGGAGGCAAACAATTTTATATGTATCGTTGAAGATAAAATAGAGATCGAGGGTGCACGTTAAATTACTATACCAACACTATCTGCTTCTGAAAAGAAATGTTGCCTTGGCATTGCTACAGCATGTTGAATGTCATGACAATTATTTCTAATACATGCATTTTAGTTATGAAAGTCTCGGTCTCTTGGATCTGTGTTTATCTCATATATTAGTTTATATTCAACATCCATAACAGAGGAGACAATCCCATAAATTCTCTTTATAGAGAAACCTTCCCTTTATATTCCAAAGGTAACCATAAAATATTGGTATTAAAACACGAGCCTTGTGTTTTAGAGTTTTAGAACTACAAGGTTTAGTATCAATTGGCATAATCTTACCTGGGTTCCATTCTCATCTCTGGAATACATACTCACAACTGGAAATCCTTAGATTATACTCTATAATCGACATTATATGAAATTGTTAGTGCAGTTTATATGTCTCTTTAATTAGAAGGGAGACCGTATCTCCTAACACTATCACATTTGCTATGAGCATATTTGTTTTATTGGAGGCAATATTATATCGATTTAGCACAATTTGATACCGCGACTGACGATTTACCTGCGAAATAATGAAATATGAACATAAGGCTGATTTTAGGGTATAAAATAGACACTTTTAGGTACTTATCGCACCACCCTCAAACAGAAAATTGCTAGTTCTCGAACAAATATAGAGAGAAAAAGAGATAAATGACCAAAAGCGTGCCACTTTCACAGGCACTTGCGATTGCAGTTAGCATGTGCAATAAGTCGTTCAACCTGTCGGTTGCCCTACAGGTTGAGTGTTGTCTCGTGAGGGTTTGCAGTCAATGTACCCACAAAATTCAAAAATTTATTTAAATGCAGTCTCTTATTTATGATGAAGAGCTATACGACCCAACTTAAAAGGACGTCAATGAACATCATATTTAACTATCAAGGTAAGGCATAAATTCACTTAATACCCAAAGTGTAATCCTTCCTAAAACTTAGCATGTGTTAGTGTGAAATAATCATAAGTATCATCAGAGAAATTCTTAGATCGCCTTTATAGAATCAACGTTTTGACTTCAATTCTCAGTAGATATATCTCTCTAAATCGAACTCTCTGAGAATCGGGTAAGTGTATCTCTCTAGTGTGTGAGGAGGTGAGTAAATGTACACAAGGTCAAACATCTCACACACTTTATATGAAATGACGAATATATGAAAGAAATTGATCTCATGAAGGAATTCTACTCTCTCTCTCTCTCTCTCTCTCTCTCTCTCTCTCTCTCTCATTATTAGTTATAAGTTAGGTTGCGTCGCACTCTTAAACACCCCGGTTACCTAGCGGAAATGAGGTTAAAGTCCTACAACGGTTGTAATAACTAATCAACGCGATTTAATCATTTATTTAATTTAGGGAATTACTTTTATATCCATGCAATCCACATCGGGTTGGGTTCATGCATTTCAACCCTTAGAAATCCAGTCGGACATGGTTACGTGAGAAATAATACAAATCTTAAATTTGTAGGTGATGAAAATCATAATTATGTGAAAAGTGTAATGAAAAATGCAAAGAGGGATTTAACTAAGAAATAATGAGTCACCAACTGAAAATATGAAAACAATTAAAAGCAACGAAGAAAATAATACTTGGAATAAAGAAGAGCCTTGAATTAATCTAAAAGGATGAACAAAATGTTGAATGAGATGAATCCTAATGTTCTTAGCTTAAAAAACCTCTCAAAACTAACTAAAAATAAGCCTCATAATGTCTGGTATGATAAAAGAATAGTACACCACCTTATTTTAAGTGTTTGCATTATGCATAACTCTATTTTTGAGGAATAAAGAATTAAAAATCGGTCTAGGCGAACCGGTTCGGTTCTCCTTCTTTACTAGGGCGAACTAGCTCGGTGTATACTAGTTTGGGGAACTAGTTCTACTTATTATTCATCGATTCGTTTTGGTGCTGACAGTGTGGCGGATCGGTTCGGTGATGATTTCATCGATTCGGTTCGGTGACTTTATATTTTTCTTCCTTTTTTCCCTTGATTTCTTCTCAACTTCAAAGTTTCAAAACTTTTTACCCAAGATTCGAATTTGGATGACGTTTCTTTCTACGTGCTTATGGACTTGAGGTCTTCAACTTTCCTCTTCCGTGTCCGGATTCGTGGTGTAAAATCACTGTTTTTCCCTTGACTCTTCTTCTTTTATTTCTCTTTTGATTTTGAATTGTCTCTTTTCTTCACTTGCATAAAATATTTGCAAAATGTATGAGAAATACACTAAACTCGATGCACTCGATGGAAGATGTCAGTAGCAAGTATATGAGATAAATCAATACAAATTACACTACCTAGGGAAATAAAAGTCTCTAAATTACGAGGATAAATCGGAAGAATTTATGCCTAATCAACCACGATTAATATATAATCTATGAAAATATTAAGAACACGAATATATTCATTCACAATCCTAAAAAATGTCGTTGGTGCGAACCATAATAATATGGGATCTATGAAAATATGGAGAGCGCATATTCATTCATAGTCCTACAAATATGGCGTTTGATTGGACCACAATAATATAGGAGCTATTAATTATAGAGAGTCGTATATATTCACATTCCTTAACAAATGTCGCTTGTGCAAACCACAATAATATATGACCTATTAAATATAGAGAGCACATGTATATTCACATTCCTCAAGAAATTTCGATGGCGCGGACCACAATGATATAGGAGCTATAAAATTTAGAGACCACATAAATACAATGAACATGCAAAATGTGTGATTTTTAATTAAAACTAGGGCAACAAATGTAGAAGCTAGACTCATATTGTATTTTTCGTATCAACAACAAACAACATAATATGATTTCATCACTCTATACACAATGTCTACAAATTTATACATACGAGAACATAAAATACATAATAAAATAGAAAAAAAAGTTATATAAAATCTAAGGACACAAAAATATATAGTGCATGGAATACAGAACAAAACACTCAATATACAATGATAAACAGGTGGTATCAGAAATATAATGCTAAGAACACAACATATACATAGTGTATGGTATAAACTTGAGAAAAAACTTAAGGAGATAATATTACATTCAATACACAATGAATTACATCAAATACATTATGAAATCATTTTTGTACGCTGTGTTCTTCATTTGAAGAGAAATCAAGTGAAATAGAGTAAGAAACTTCATCGATTTAGGGTTTACAAACCAAAAAAACTAGAAAAACTAACAATATATGAGCATGGATGGATTAATACCTTGTAACACCCCAAGACTTTTGAGACTGAGAAATTAATTTTTGGGAAAATAAAATTTAATTAAATTTGGAAAATTCTAAAATTGGGAATTTAAGTCCAAAAATAGAGGACATTTTAAAGTATTCCGGATGATGATTTTGAGGGTACCATTGATCCCGGAAGGGTCGAGATAGTCAAAATGACTGTCAATGGGTTTTATTTCGGCTCCAGAATATTTTTAAGTTAGTTTGACTCGAATTGGTGTAAATGAGTCATTTAAAGTGTGTATTAACATTTAAAATTGGGATTTTGTTTTAAAGGGATTTGAGGCTTACGGATGAAGCCATTCTCATTTGAGAGAAAGAGAGAAAAAGCCCTAGAGGGAGAAAGAAGAGAGAAAGAAGAAGAAAAGAAGAGAGAGAGGAAGAAAGCTTGCAGTTTCCGGCCCAAAACCGCGACATCGAGGACGATCCAACCTCTACAAATCTGAGGCAAGTGGTTAATCTTGTTAAATAGCTATTTGTGTATTTCATTTCATAATTTGTGGGTTAAAGAAATGGATTTTTGGGTATTAACATCAAAACCTAGATTTTTAGGTTTAATCTTGAAATCAATGTTTAAATATGGATTAGAAATGGTTGGGATCAACTTTGGGTTGATTAATGGGATTAACATCATAATTTGATGAAAGTTTGGGGATTAGAATGAAGGTTTTAGGGTATTAATTTCGTGGATTTGCTGAAATTGGGAAATCGGCCAGAATATCTGGTATGGCCGGTCGACCGCGGCTTGGGGACCGGTCGACCGGTCCCCTGTTTTTAGCCCAAAATTTGGAGTTCTCCTTTCCCTTTCTTTTGGAGTTTATCCTTGGGGGCTTCCTTAATAGGTTTTTTTATGAGGTTTTCTAGGATGATTTCTACCCTTTTTGGTTGGGTTTATAAATTGAGGTTTTCTCTTCTAAAGTAAGAGATACTTTGGAGACTTATAGGGGGTCTTTCACTTAGTATATGATAGTGGGGACTTCTTGGAATAATTGGATATGAAATACCCATGTATGTTGTGAAATTTTCTAGGCCGACCTTTATGTCAAATCCTTATATGGTTAGGATATTGTTAAGATACAATTTGGGGACAAAAGGAAGAGAGTGGTCGCATACTCTTAAAGAGTGAGGGGTTTCATATCCTTAGAAATGTTTAGACTAAGGAACAATTGATAACTCAATAAGAGTAAGGGCTCCTGAGATTATTTCAACCATAGGTGAAATTGGGAACGTTTGGGATCATGCTATCGACTAGAATAAGCGGTAGCATAAATTCTAGTTAGGATAGTTTACATGTAATTATTGGGATATGACCATTGAGATTCCAATACTTTAAACGAGGTTGGAATAAATTGAGGTTTTAGACTATTAAGTTGAATATGGATGAAATGTGTAGTGATGGTTTCCTACACAAAATTTTGGGTGATAATCCGAAGGTTGGATATATATATGTATATACAAATACATATGATTTTGGTAGACTATTCATCATAGGAAAAATGATTGAATATGTTTCAAGTGAGGGATTGTATTCACATATCAAGGTAAATGATATGAGTTTGTGGTGACAGCTTGTATATTGAGGATTTATGTATACTTATAGCCGGGTTTGTATATCTTATACATATGAATGATAACTAGTTTATATATATAGATATATGGATATGTGAAATGTGTATATATCTATATAGATATGAATATATGGATATATTTATGTTATGGACATGCATGGTATAGATATTTAAACCTTATATGATGGTTTACTATTTGGTCATATGATTGGATCATATGGATGTATATATATTGTGCATGTGAATGATATATATACTTATTTGGTTAAGCATACCCCGCTCATGCTATCATTGGGAAGTTGCGCACGTAGTGGGTGAGCATCCTGGCTAGAAAAGCAGGGTGTGGATATTCCCCAGGTCATAGTCGTCCCGTGTGTTATTATGTGATTTACATTTTTATATTTTGGGATGAGATGTGGTGGGTATATTTGGTCTCATTGCCGGTTTGGAGCTATGAACGCTTCCTGGGACGTCGTGTGCGTGAGTGTACCACGAGATGGGTGTCGTTTAGTCCCACCATGGTGGCCCCAGTATTGCTACGTGAGCCGGGCACTCGGAAGATGATAGCATTGATGCAGTTTTATCGGCGATATATATAGCCAGGTGGATTATGTGCATGTCCATTGTACATCAGATATGATACGTACATTTGGTCATGGGTATGGATGATTGGTATATGTATATATATGGTGAGCATAAAAATACCTATATATATATTTATATATCCTATAGATGAAAGGATATTGAATTTTGGTAGTGTACATCTTGGATGATTATGGTGTACTAGATTGATGGGGGTTGATGTATCGCATTTAAGGAATATTTCGGTTACATCATCCCAAGGATATGATTGGAGATGTTAGTTGTAGTAGTAGTATTATATTGTTTATATGGCATTATGGATCTCTAGGATCGACATTGTCAAGGAGTAGTGTAACGGGGTGGTTCCTTGTTTGGATTTCGCTTTGCGAGACACCCCACGCATGAAACGCAGTGCAGTGTTGAGATTGGAGAAAAGTTCTGCCAATTATTGTATGTACGGCATTATGGACCTCTATGATCGACATTGTCAAAGAGTAGTGTAACGGGGCGGTTCCTTTTTTAGATTTTGCTTTGCGAGACTCCCCACGCACGAAATGTAGTACATTGTTGAGAGTGGAGAGAAGTTGTGTCGATATTTATGTGTGACATGATGGATATCCAGGATCGACGTTGACATGGAGTAGTGCAACGGGGTGGTTCCTTGTTTGGATTTCGCTTTGCGAGACACCCCACGCACGAAACGCAGCGCAGCGTTGAGATTGGAAGGAAGTTGTGTCAATAATGATTTTTCATGCTTATTAATTAGAAATTAAATCATATGTTTCAACCCAAATGTATAGTGGGTAACTTATTAAATTATAAATGGTTAAAGTATAAACCGGAATCCACCAAGTCTAATAAGGCACATATGATTGAAAATAAATACTTATTTGTGGTTAAAAAGGGGGTGGATTCTTGGGGTATGATAGAAAGGTAGATCTCGTGGGTATTGGTTGGGCCTATGATAAGTTAGGTTGTCCTAATAAATGGGGGTAATTCAACTAATAAAATTGAGGACGCAAATAGGTGCGCGCCTTTAGATGAGAGGTGAGTTGGGATTCCACGAGAGTGCGATTCCACTTTAATTATAAAATAAGTGCACTGATATTTATTATGCACGGTTAACACACTTGCTAAATATTTTCACAACTCGGGCTCTGACCCGTTTACTTTTCTCTCCCGCCTGTATATATATATATATATATATTATTACAGGTATCCTACCGCATGGATGCTGGATGACCTTCTATCCAGAGTCTTGGGAGCCGTGACAAGTGCGGACTGTTGCGGGATGTGTCTGGTAGCCGCTTCCTACTTTCAAAATTCTAGGTTGGATTCATGTTGTATATCGGGTTTGTACCCAAGGTATATTTGTATAAATGTTTATACTTATTCCATTCCAGTTATTGTATTCGCAGTGACCCGACAGCTTATTCGGGTCTACTTTTTGTATCGCATTCTGTTGTAGTTAATCATATCATTTTATCATAGCATTTCGTTTATCTTAGTTCTTTCCGGCATCTTTCTCCTATTTATTAGTAGTTTTATGGTGTTGGTTTGTTAGTTGTTGCATGTTTTAATTTATTTTAACATCTCGCTTATATGATATCGGGTAGTTAGTCTTATATTATATAGTACTGGCAGTTGATGTTGAGACTGGACCATCTGAAATTCCTGATTTAATATAGTATAGGGCTGGATACCCGTTATTATTTTAAGCGGAGTGTTAGAGATGGTATCAGAGCATCAGGTTCTAGAGTCCTTAGGATCTGTGAGAGTTTATGGATTCTTCCGTTAACGTTCTTGACATAAAGCCCTACAAATAGGACTGTTGTGCTCACTGCGTTGTTTTCTTTTGTGAAGTACATTCACTTAATTGATGTTCTGATAACAGTTGCTCTTATTTCGTTTCAGACGTCGCCTAGATTTTGTCATCTAGGAAAGGATAGGATTAGAAGTACAATAATCATAGCATATTTTGGGTACGCTTTAATCGGGGGTATTTGTTTTCCCCAGTTCCGGAGGAGATATTGAGGAGATTTCTAGCAGTGGTTCGAGGTGATTTATCGATGGTTGAGTAAGAAAGGAAAGTTTACTCGAATGGAGAACCTTGGACTTAGTAAAATAAGTCTGAGGAGAGAAATATAGTGTAATCCTTGGGAGGCTTAGATGGAGAAACCCATCACCTTTGTTAGGAATCCTGGTGTTGGTGACTTTTCCGACGTGAGGCGTGTGGAGTTATCCCAATATTGGGAGTATTGCCTTCTGGGAAGTGGGAGTAAGAAATTTGGAGACTCAGTCTTGTTGAGTGGGACTGAGGGAGTTTTCGGTAGTCGCAATAGTACTGTCCTTCAATATGGATTAGGATGGATTTTAGGAAAGATGTTTCTCTTGTAGAGAAATAGGTTTAGGAGTAATGATCATCCTGGAAGAAGTAAAGGGTCTTGAACTGAGATCCTTAGATGAGGTGAAACCATTAGATTATGGAAGTACAAGGTAGAATACCTTTCTTTGGGTTAAAGTCATGCTTTGTGCGATATCAGGAACGTCGAGAGTTATAATATTGAATTACGGAGGTACGGAATGTTAAGGTTTGTTAAGTAGTGATTATTCGTCTTATGGATGGGTTAGGGCGTGTAATTGCAGTGTTCCTATGAGGGAAGAATTTATTTCATGGTAAGGTGTTGAGTTGAAGTGGAAGAATTTTTATACTTGAGAAGTTCAAGTTTGGTAGCTCTATTTTGAGTGGGCAATTTAGCTCATGGTTGTGCCAGTTTTGAGAACTAGGTATTGGTTAGAGTGTTGTAATTGTTGAGGCCTTGTGTCCTAAACATAAGGTGTTTGTTTGGCGTGTCGAAAGATGCGGGATTGATTTATATAGTATTGTTGTATAGGCCCTCGGGCAATATCTAAAATATGAAAATCTTTTTATAAAACTTTAGCCCTAGTTTAGCTAATCTCAATTCCCGATCTAGCTACACAGTAGTGTATTGGGAGGGTTCCTTGTTTGGATTTCGCTTTGCGAGGCCTCCCCCGCACGAAGATAGCTAGCGTCAGGAATTGAGGAGAGTTCAACCGTTCGGAATTTTTTTCAAACTTTTACGTTTAAAATGTTATTATAGATTATACTGGTAATAGTTATGTCAAGATTTGAGGCTAATGGAGCCTGATTATAATTCTACTAGTGGAAACTCGGGTACGGGGTGTATGGGCGCCCTGGGTAGCTAGTTGATTTTAAGGATCGATAAGGATCTATAAGTTCGATGTGAGAACTAGAAAGGATCGACATAGTGATCTTGAGGGTTGATGTAAGGACTAGATGATATTGAGGTCCTATGCACATCTTAAATTTCGCGGACAAAATTTTTGTAAGGGGGGAAGATTCTAACACCCCAAGACTTTTGAGACTGAGAAATTAATTTTTGGGAAAATAAAATTTAATTAAATTTGGAAAATTCTAAAATTGGGAATTTAAGTCCAAAAATAGAGGACATTTTAAAGTATTCCGGATGATGATTTTGAGGGTACCATTGATCCCGGAAGGGTCGAGAGAGTCAAAATGACTGTCATTGGGTTTTATTTCAGCTCCGAAATATTTTTAAGTTAGTTTGACTCGAATTGGTGTAAACGAGTCATTTAAAGTGTGTATTAACATTTAAAATTGGGATTTTTTTTAAAGGGATTTGAGGCTTACGGATGAAGCCATTTCTCATTTGAGAGAAAGAGAGAAAAATCCCTAAAGGGAGAAAGAAGAAGAAAAGAAGAGAGAGAGGAAGAAAGCTTGGAGTTTCCGGCCCAAAACTGCGACATCGAGAACGATCCAACCTCTACAAATCTGAGGCAAGTGGTTAATCTTGCTAAATAGCTATTTGTGTATTTCATTTCATAATTTGTGGGTTAAAGAAATGGATTTTTGGGTATTAACATCAAAACCTAGATTTTTAGGTTTAATCTTGAAATCAATGTTTAAATATGGATTTAATGGATTAGAAATGTTTAGGATCAACTTTGGGTTGATTAATGGGCTTAACATCATAATTTGATGAAAGTTTGGGGATTAGAATGAAGGTTTTAGGGTATTAATTTTGTGGGTTTGTTGAAATTGGGAAATCAGCCAGAATATCTGGCATGGCCGGTCGACCGCGGTCTGGGAACCGGTTGACCGCGCCTTAAAGAAAAAGCCTACTGCATTTCTTCGTAGGCAAAATTTGGACCCGCGGTCGACCGGGGGTCTGGGACCGGTCGACCGGTCCCCTATTTTTAGCCCAAAATTTGGAGTTGTCCTTTCCCTTTCTTTTGGAGTTTATCCTTGGGGGCTTCCTTAATAGGTTGTTTTATGAGGTTTTCTAGGATGATTTCTACCCTTTTTGGTTAGGTTTATAAATTGAGGTTTTCTATTCTAAAGTAAGAGATACTTTGGAGACTTATAGGGGGTCTTTCACTTAGTATATGATAGTGGGGACTTCTTGGAATAATTGGATAAGAAATACCCATGTATGTTGTGAAATTTTCTAGGCCGACCTTTATGTCAAATCCTCATAAGGATAGGATATTGTTAAGATACAATTTGGGGCCAAAAGGAAAAGAGTGGTCACATACTCTTAAAGAGTGAGGGGTTTCATATCCTTAGAAATGTTTAGACTAAGGAACAATTGATAACTCAATAATAGTAAGGGCTCCTGAGATTATTTCAACCATAGGTGAAATTGGGAACGTTTGGGATCGTGCTATCGACTAGAATAAGCGGTAGCATAAATTCTAGTTAGGATAGTTTACTCGTAATTATAGGGATATGACCATTGAGATTTCAATACTTGAAACGAGGTTGGAATAAATTGAGGTTTTAGACTATTAAGTCATATATGTGCCTATGGTTAAATAGTACTAAAGGCGATTATGTACTTTTGAATATGGATGAAATGTGTAGTGATGGTTTCCTACACAAAATTTTGGGTGATAACCCTAAGGTTGGATATATATATGTATATACAAATACATATGATTTTGGGAGACTATTCATCATAGGAAAAATGATTGAATATGTTTCAAGTGAGGGATTGTATTCACATATCAAGGTAAATGATATGAGTTTGTGGTGACAGCTTGTATATTGAGGATTTATGTATACTTATAGCCGGGTTTGTATATCTTATACATATGAATGATAACTAGTTTATATATATAGATATATGGATATGTGAAATGTGTATATATCTATATAGATATGAATATATGGATATATTTATGTTATGGACATGCATGGTATAGATATTTAAACCTTATATGATGGTTTACTATTTGGTCATATGATTGGATCATATAGATGTATATATATTGTGCATGTGAATGATATATATACTTATTTCGTTAAGCATACCCCGCTCATGCTATCATTGGGAAGTTGCACACGTAGAGGGTGAGCATCCTGGCTAGAAAAGCAGGGTGTGGATATTCCCCAGGTCATAGTCGTCCCGTGTTATTATGTGATTTACATTTTTATATTTTAGGATGAGACGTGGTGGGTATGTTTCGTCTCATTGCCGGTTTGGAGCTATGACCACTTCCCGGGACGTTGTGTGCATGAGTTTACCACGAGATGGGTGTCGTTTAGTCCCACCATGGTGGCCCCAGTATTGCTACGTGAGCCGGGCACTGGGAAGATGATAGCATTGATGCAGTTTTATCGACGATATATATAGCCGGGTGGGTTATGTGCATGTCTATTGTACATCAGATATGATACGTACATTTGGTCATGGGTATGGATGATTGGTATATGTATATATATGGTGTGCATAAAAATACCTATATATATATTTATATATCCTATAGATGAAAGGATATAGAATTTTGGTAGAGTACATCTTGGATGATTATGGTGTACTAGATCTATGGGGGTTGATGTATCGTATTTAAGGAATATTTCGGTTACATCGTCCCAAGGATATGATTGGAGATGTTAGTTGTAGTAGTAGTATTATATTGTTTATATGGCATTATGGATCTCTAGGATCGACATTGTCAAGGAGTAGTGTAACGAGGTGGTTCCTTGTTTGGATTTCGCTTTGCGAGACACCCCACGCATGAAACGCAGTGCAGTGTTGAGATAGGAGAAAAGTTCTGCCAATTATGGTATGTACGGCATTATGGACCTCTATGATCGACATTGTCAAAGAGTAGTGTAACAGGGCGGTTCCTTGTTTGGATTTCGCTTTGCGAGACTCCCCACGCACGAAATGTAGTACATTGTTGAGAGTGGAGAGAAGTTCTTTCGATATTTATGTGTGACATGATGGATATCGAGGATCGACGTTGACATGGAGTAGTGCAACGGGGTGGTTCCTTGTTTGGATTTCGCTTTGCGAGACACCCCACGCACGAAATGCAGCGCAGCGTTGAGATTGGAAGGAAGTTGTGTCAATAATGATTTTTCATGCTTATTAATTAGAAATTAAATCATATGTTTCAACCCAAATGCATAGTGGGTAACTTATTAAATTATAAATGGTTAAAGTATAAACCGGAATCCACTAAGTCGAATAAGGCACATATGATTGAAAATAAATACTTATTTGTGGTTAAAAAGGGGGTGGATTCTTGGGGTATGATAGAAAGGTAGATCTCGTGGGTATTGGTTGGGCCTATGATAAGTTAGGTTGTCCTAATAAATGGGGGTAATTTAACTAATAAAATTGAGGACGCAAATAGGTGCGCGCTTTTAGATGAGAGGTGAGTTGGGATTCCACGAGAGTGCGATTCCACTTTAATTATGAAATAAGTGCACCGATATTTATTATGCACGGTTAACACACTTGCTAAATATTTTCACAACTCGGGCTCTGACCCGTTTACTTTTCTCTCCCGCCTGTATATATATATATATATATTATTACAGGTATCCTACCGCATGGTTGTCGGATGACCTTCTATCCAGAGTCTTTGGGAGCCGTGACAGGTGCGGACTGTTGCGGGATGTGTCTGGTAGCCGCTTCCTACTTTCAAAATTCTACGTAGGATTCATGTTGTATATCGGGTTTGTACCCAAGGGATATTTATATAAATGTTTATACTTATTCCATTCCAGTTATTGTATTCGCTGTGACCCGACAGCTTATTCGGGTCTACTTTTTGTATCACATTCTGTTGTAGTTAATCATATCATTTTATCATAGCATTTCGTTTATCTTAGTTCTTTCCGGCATCTTTCTCCTATTTATTAGTAGTTTTATGGTGTTGGTTTGTTAGTTGTTGCATGTTTTAATTTATTTTAACATCTCGCTTATATGATATCGAGTAGTTAGTCCTATATTAAATAGTACCGGCAGTTGATGTTGAGACTGTACCATCTGAAATTCCTGATTTAATATAGTATAGGGCTGGCCACCCGTTATTATTTTAAGCGGGGTGTTACATACCTATTAGTGTTGTTTGAAATAATATAATTGAGAATGATAATCGTTTATTACTACTTTGACGATTAGCATTTGATTGGAAGAGAGAAAGTTTGAGGTTTTGATCGTTCGCGCTTGTAAGGTGTGTTTGTTTTGAGATTAGAGGGGGTTTATATAGTAGACCTTATCATTTAAAATTTATTGTGTCCCGGTTTATAGTCTAAAATTATTAGTCCAAGGACTTAACTGTAAAAGACCTTTATCTTTTTTTCCCATATTGCAATTATCTCCAAACATTTCTCTCCCTCTTTTATTTCCAATCACAACAAACTCATATCATACTAGTATTAAATTACAATTTCAACAACACAAAAAAATGCACATTTCAACTTGTAAATAAAATACAAATTTTAGCCACTAAAAAAAGGAATACGAACATGACTCAATTAAAATAAGACCCTATAGGAAATTTTATTTTTATTACCTAACCCGAACCCGGCGCAATTAAATGCGACCAAAAATGATTTTTTAACTAAATACGAACATGACCTAATTAAAACACAACATGACACAACACAACACAACACAAATTTTTTAGGTACTAATTTTTTGTTTTTAAAATCAGTTTTGTGCCTTTTTTTAGGTAGTAAATTTTTTTTTTTGTTAAAATACATTTAATGTCATATGTAATGTCAATTAAATTGTGTTAGTTAAGGCACAGTGCGAGTTTTTTTACCAAACACGACATAATTGAAATGCAATGTCACGCAACACAAAATTTTAATTTTTTACCTAACGCGAACACGACCCAAAAAACGCGACACTACATGAAATCTATTTTTTCTTACTCACCATGAACATGGACCAACTAAAACATGACATGAAATCTAATTTTTCTTACTGACCAAAAAAAGCGACACTACAAGATTCTAATTTTTAAAAAGTTTTAAACATATTTTTTTTTAAATAATGTACATTTATATATGTATAAAAGAGTTTTTATTATAAATATTAAAATTACATAATAAAATAGTTTTTTTATAAAATTACATAATAATTCCATTTTTATTATAAAAAAAAGCAGCGGGAGGATATTTTAAAATATATATGTGTGTGTGTGTGTGTATGTGTATGAAAAATCTTTTTAAAAGATCTTTTTTTTGCTTTTCTCAAATCATTTTTGGGTGGTCAAATCCTAAATAATAGGATCAAAAACCAAAAAGTCCCTCAAACTTTTTCCAATACATATTTTGTCTAAACCTTTTATTTTGTACCAAAAAGTCCCTCAAACACCCATTTAATTAATATTCTCTTATTTTTAAAGGTTCACACTGGCAGCATGGTGAAAGACATTTTTGTGCAAAATAAAAATGTTTGGACTAAACGTGTATTAAAAAATGTTTGAGCGACTATTTAATTTATAACCCATAATTATATGAGGGTATTTTCGATATTACACAAAATATAAAGGGGCATATACCAAATAGTCTCTTGAACTTCTTTCAATACATGTATAGTCCAAGCCTTTTTATTTTGCACCAAAAAGTCCTTTACCATGCCAAAAATTCCTTTACCATGACACTCGTGCGGACCTTTACAAGTAAGAGAATAAGGGACTTTTGGTACAAAATAAAATGCTTGGACTAAATGTGTATTGAGGGAATTTTTGGTATTTGATCCAAATATAAAGGTTGAAATGAGGGCAAACCCCAAAAAATTCAACAAGTGGGGGGTTCGCCTGAATTTCAAAAATAAAATAGATATCAAAACCAAAATAATCTAATTAAATATTAATTTAATGTAAAATTTATTTAATTTTAAAATAAGACATAACTCTAATTATTTATCAATCTAAAATAAATTTTTAAAAAAAAGATAATATGTTTCCGTTTTCTTTTGGCTTTTTTATCAGATTGGACTTTTTTGCTAAAAAAATTGTGAGAAACAAAATGCATTGTTTTTGGGAAAGAGATTAACGGTCCAGATTGTTTTGGGTATTGATAATCCCTACATTTTAACCGACTTGCTGTTTTCTTGCCTCCAAATCCCATACTTGGGGAACAAACAACATGCACCGCGTCAATTATTTAACTTTAAAATAATCTAATTAAATATTAGTTTAATGTAAAATTTATTTAACTTTAAAATAAGACATAACTCTAATTATTCATCAATCTAAAATAAATATGAAAAAAAAAAGAGAATATGAAGAAGGGTTCGGTAATAAATGAACGCCTTCATTGGATTGTGTTTAACAAAGGCACAGACTTCCAACCCCAAAGCCCGACGTAATAATTGGTCTAGGAGTTTTAGAGGGATGCCTTTGTATGTCACGTGTGGACAAGGATATCAAAGTAATATTGAGGTACTAACCATGAGAGAGTATGGTGTGGTTAAATCCCGGAATTTTATGTTCGTCATTTCAAATTTGAACCTAAACCCATATTATGGAGAGTTGACATCGTTGATTGTTACTTGGAAGGGGGAAATTTTGTTTAGAATGTACTGCCGTGGAGTTAAACTATTGGCCTACAATCCTACTGAAGATTCATATAGGAAGGTTGCAAAGAGTGGCGATTATAGTACATGCAAGTGCGTTAGTGCAAAGTCTAGTTTCTCCCATGGGCTACCGTTGGGATAGAAGCGACACCAAAAGCGTGGGAAAGAAATAACCTGGACGACTGAGGGACCGTTTGGTTTTTTAACCTCGAAAGATTGAATGCTTAATGAAAAATTCTGAATGTTGAAAAATACGTATGTTTTTTTATGTGAATGAAGTTATTTCACTCTGAATGTTCAATGCTGAATATAATTAATTTGAAAATTTTTCCATTATTAACAATTTACTAATTTATTTTATATCGTGTCATTTAGCAGATAAGATAAGAGTAAAATTGGAATGTAATTTTATTTTTTAAAAAATGCAGCATTGCACATTGAGAGGCGTACTTGCCTCATAATGCTTAATGCTGAATTTTAACTTAAAAATACCCCTTAAAGTGATTGAGAGGAAGAACCCCTCAATGAAGAAAGAACAAACAGAAAAATGCAAGTAGTTCTAGAAGATCTCCTTCCATTTTTAGTTTATGTATGTTATGTAGTTCCAAGTCTATATATCACTAAGTACGTATCTAGACATTGGTGCTTTTATTTTCTCATTGATAGGGTTAATTATGTTTTTATAGATACAATTAAATTTGTTTGATGAATTTGTGTGGTAGTTCATTGTTTCATATCAAACTTAATGCTAGAGACAAGATTCAGAGTTGTTTACCTAATTTAAAAGATATCGGTGCTAGTCAAGGGTCACAACTGCTTAATTACTATATGTTGGACTCTAAATCTTTTGATGTGGACCATCCAACATTACCATACGTCTGTAATAATCCAATTTTGAGGTTCACCATGATGCACTGCGACTGACACTGCCTCGAATTGATTATATCAACGCACATTGCAACCCGACACAAAGCCTGTTAATGGTCCCGATCAAACCATCAGATTTGATACCACCGTTAGGTCCTAAACTCACAGCTAGGCACCAATTTATCCTCAAATTAATCACTTGGACCTAGCCCAGTGTGGGGTTTGAACCCACAAGGTCTCGGTGTTGAGTCAAATGGTCGCACCCACTTCAGTATTATATGTTGGACTCTACATCTTTCGATGTGAGATAAATACAGACAAGATATTTAACAATTAGGTATTTCTTATTTGGTTAGGCCATTCAATTCACTTATTAGGTTGTAGAAATTATTTAATTCCATAAACATCAGGGAGATTTTTATACGGTGGACCTCGAGGCTTTGCTTTAAGGCTTGTTGTTAGGTAATGGTATTAGTCTGAACAAGATATTTAGATGCCGAAGTGATAACCTGCTAATGGTTCATCTCTCTATTTAGGGTTAAGAAACTGTGAATCAGGCCAAAATGATTAATGTTCACCTTATTGATGGACAATTACAGGGAGGTATACCATGTACAAAGAGTGTTGGAAGTAGGAACCAAAGGCATACAAAATTTATGTAAAAGATGAAAATTTCATGAAAAACAGGACGTCTGAATAATATGTACTATATTGTTGTTTGGTCATATATGATGACACTGGTTATGTAATATTTTATGATGTGATATTTTTTGTACCCTTTAATGGGTACAAAGTAACTCCACAAAAAGTAGTTCTATTGGTGCCCTGATGGGACCCCATACCACAAGTCAATGTTTAATAGGTAGGTAAGAGAATAAGTGGAATCCACGTCAGATTTTGTGGAGATTTTTGTACTCATATCATTATTCAATCTAGAAATTGGAACCATTTTCCCAACACTTCTTGTACAGGTTACTTATCTCTAATTAAAAAAGAAACCTCATCCCTTGATATTATCACATTTTCTCTGAGTGATGTTTTTATATTCATGGTTGGAGGGCACTAATAAAAGTAAGCCGTAGTTAATAATAACCAATACATGTTTAAAGAATTCATTTTCTAGATTCCCATTATTGACTGTTTTGCCTATTTTTATTTAGTGGATTCTGATTATGTGCTTAATAGTTTGTAGAAAAAAATTAATTCCAGATATAGCATGGCAGAACTAAGTTCCAGATTACTTCTGTTGATACTATTCCCAAAACCTGGAAAGAAAGGAGACCCAATTATGACCAAGATGGTCATCAAGCCTTCGTATAGAATATGTGTAATGGTTTTGTTCTCACTTGTTCTTACTAATCTTTATTCTTGTGTCATCCTTCAACTAGATAATTCGTGAGATCGCTAACATCGAATTGCTTTCTCGATGATGGCCATGGCTTCATCGAGGTCTTTGTTATGACCCCTCCATTAGTAATTAAAAGGTCGTACTAAGGCTTTCACAACAAAATTCAGAATGTGGTGTCAAATTATTTTTTTTAATCTAGTGAAGTTAATTGTTTTAATCTACTAAAGAATAAGTTTAAGGAGTCTCCAACTCCAAAGCCCAAGTACAGGGAAAACAATGCAATAAATGGGTTTCGAGATTTTAGGCGGGTGTCTTTTTATGTCTCCCTGGGATAATTTGAGCGAGTTTAAAGGCAATGTTAAGGTACTGAAATGAAGTATGGTGTGGTGGAATCTTGGACTACTATGTTTTTAGTACTAAATATGGACATACATGTGCATTATGGAGATTTAGCACCATAGATTTTTATAAGAAGGGAGAAGTTTTATTTAGGATGAACTAGTGAGGATTATTGGCCTACAATCCTGCAAAGTTGAGTAGGAATGTTCCAATCTCTTTAGGGGATTATTGCTGCTATTTATTTATAGTGTCATTAGTGTAGAGACTAGTTTCTCCTGTTGGCTACTGCTGGAATTGGAGGAGGAGACGCCGAAGACTTAGGAGTGAAATACAAAGGCTTGCAAATTAAGAAATTTGATTATAGATTTTTCTCTAATGACGACATGTTGATTCATTACTATTTTTTCCATTACATATGTCTAGTTTGATGAGGTAGATATTTTCATGTTGCTTTGGCATTGTCGTGATAAAAAGAAAACATCATATAGGGTAAATGTTCTTTTTTTCTCTGCATCATAGTAAGAAGAGAGTACTAGCCCATCCCCAACCTCCAAATAATGGAAATTGCACTAAAGATGGCTTGGATTATTTCTTATGAGGTTCATTACATATGTCATAGTGAAAGAGGAGTGGTAGGAGAAAAGAGAATTATAATGGCCCCAAAACACTCTCAATTTTTATACATTTCTAATAGTGCCTAATGCTAAGGAGGTTGACAAATTGGTTGCAAATATCCACCGATAACCATTTTATATCATTTATACTGGTTATCAGACAACACCCCTTCAAGATTATATTTTCCCTTCTGGTGGTGATGGTCTGTACTTAGTGGTGGAAAAAAGGTGAAATTTTGTGCGAATAGCTTCCAAAAAGGTTTATATACTCTTATTGCCACTAGTGAAGGTGCGAGGAAAAGAGGAGAGAATGTGAAAGGGAAGAAGGGTCTGTTAGTTAGGAGAATTATAGAAGAAAGTGACATATTTAAGATGGTGAAAATGATAATGTAGTGTCAATATATTCCTTCCATTATTTTTAGATTCAGCAAATGGGAATTTGAATTTCTTGCAATGACAGACGGCTAAACTGAATCTCAATGATGATGATGAGTAAGTGAACACGAAACATTCTTTGAAGTGCTATGGACATGTTATTAGATGATGATAAAAATATGCCTCACATTATGATTATGCTATCCCTTGTGAAACGTGGAATAAGTGGCCATTATTCTAATTTACATACCATATTAAGGAAGTGATTGGGATATTATTTCAAGAAGGGATCATCAAGTGTTTGCTTGCTACAGAGATATTCACCATAGGCTTGAATATGTCTGTGAAAACTATTGTCTTCTTAAATTTTTGTAAATTTTATGAAGATAAATATAAATGAATACCCAGTGAAGAGTATGTACAAATGCGTTGTTGTGCTGGTCGCCATGGTATTGATGAATGTGGGATTTGCATCCTTATGGTGGATGAGAAGCTGGAACCATCTAGTGAGCACAAGCTCAACGTTATACACCATAAGAAGGAACTTATTAACAAATTTCAGTCAATTAAGCGAGCAATGAGAACTTCCATGGTACTGATGTTTAAAGATGAACTAAAATAAAGGAAAAGGATCCTCATGCGAGTAGGATATGTTACGAGTGATGACATTATGCATTTGAATGGGGGAGGTGGCTTGTGTATCAGTAGCGCAAATGAATTAACGTTGACTGAACTCATATTTAATAGGTTTAAAGGATATAAAGATGTAGCTTCTCTCTTGTTTAGTGTGTTAATATAAGCTTCAGGGGCTCAGAATCCTCGTTAGGAACTCTAGTTTCTCTTTACATAATTGCAAGATATAACTCGGAGGGTTGCCAAAGTTCAACTGAGTGCAAGGCTCAGCTTAATGTGAAAAGTTTTGCGAATTCTTTCTAACATGATCTCATCGAGGCCATTTATGCATGGAAAAATGGGTTCAATTCTACGAGATAATGAAAATCACACAGTTATTTGAAGGAAGCTTAATTACTACAGAAGACTCAAGGAAGTTCTTTAACAACTAATACGAGAAAAAAATGTTCGGGAAATCGAGCTTGAAGCAAATTTGAAGATAAAGTTTCAAAGATCAAGAGGGATATTGACTTTGCAGCATCACTTATAGTTGCACACTGCCATTAGATGCATTGTAGTGGATTTATTTTTGGAAGAGAGAAATGATGATTGGTTGAAACAAGTTTTGTTATACAGGATACGATATTTTCGCCCTTGTAAAAAGTGTCACTAAAGAGGAGATTAATTTCAAGTGGATATCTACCTTGGGGAGTAGTTAGTAGGCAAACAATTTTACATGTATGATAAAGGATAAAATAGATATCGAGGGTGCATGCTAAATTAATATACGAGCACTATCTGCTTATGAAAAGAAATGTTTCCTTGGCATTGCTACAACATGTTGAATGTCATTAACAAGCACTTTTAATACATGCATTTTTGTTGTGCAAGTCTCGGTCTCCTGTCTCGACATTTATATCATAGTTTAGTTTCTATTCAACATCCATAGCAAAGGTGACAATCCCATAAATTCTCTTTATAGAGAAACTTTCCCTTTATATTCTAAAGGTAACCATAAAATATTTGTCTTAAAACACAAACCTTATGTTTTTGAGTTTTAGAACTACAAGGTTTAGTATCAATTGGCATAATCTCATCTAGGTTCCATTCTCATCTCTGGAATATATACTCACAACTGGAAATCCTTGGATTATACTCTATAATCGATATTATATGAAATTGTTGCAGTTTATCTGTCTCTTTAATTATAAGGGAGACCTTATCTCCTAACATTGTCACATTTGCTATTAGCATATTTGTTTTATTGGAGGCAATATTATGTCTGATCTCTGATCAATAATAAAAAAAATGTTTAACAAATTCCTACCTTAGTATCGACTATTATTTTGGATCATATTCTGACTTGAATAAAATGTGTGTGCTTGTCTTCTTTGGTTAGCGTAATCTTCTCATATACTTATTCCATAAATATCATGGCAAAACTAAGTTCCAGATGCTGAAGTTTGTGATAGTTGAGGACAGTTTTGTATGATAAAGCTGCAGATTTGATTCAAGGCCTGCTATTGGCAAATGATTATGATTTGAACAAGATTTTTAGATACAGAAGTTGAAAAACTGCTAGTGGTTCATCTCTTTGTTTAGAATGATAAAATTTCCCTATTAATCAAATGAACATGTTACATGTTGACCTAATATTTATCATTTATAAATTGACATATAGTTACATAAAAGTTATAAGTGGTGAAAGTAGGTATCAAACATAGATAATTTACATAAAAGATTAAAACTAGACATGCCTACATTGCATGAAAACACAATAATAATGCATGATCTCATATATTGATAATTTCTACTTCATCTCATTTTTTTAAATTTTACATTTTTTCTCCTTTCATTCAATATAAAACGGGTTCCTTAGCCCTAGGTACTAATTTTGATAGTAAAATGAAACATTAGAACCAACCCTTTACATTGGGCTTAAATCTAAGGAATTACATTTTGAACTCTTAATGAAACATAATCCACAATAGGATGTCTATAACCACTATATTTCATACCAATGATGCGTATGTCAAGAACTTGTTAAACTCATTAATAGAATCTCTATTAATCTATGGTGAATATCACCTTGCCCTATCATCCATTGTAATATTTCATTTCATGCTTATGAATATAAAGAAATATATTACAATGGATGATAGATCAAGGTGTTATTTACCATAGATCAATGGAGATTCTATTAAGGAATCTATCAGGTTCTTGATATATTCCGTATTTTTGTAGAAATATTTCGTAATTTTCTTACTCTAAATATTAGGGTGATTTAGTGTAGGATTTTAATCATTCTATGTGATTTGGAAACTTAGACATCATAATATAAAAGTGGGAAGTAGAGTATAGGTTAGGAAAAAGAAACTAAAATCTATACCAATAGACACCATGCCTTCCACTGTTTTATTTGATATATCATAAGTTAGTACTATGGTGAGATGTCTCTTATCAATTAGTATAAGGAGTCGTGGACTCTCATTCTTGATTAGTTTTTCTAATGTCTTATGGACACGATCATGTATTCATAACTCATTCCTAATGTCTAAACACATTAACACTGTGTTAGGAATTGATTATATTAATCTACAACTAGGGAGTGTACACAAATTACAATATAATCACTATGCTTAATTTGAAAATCCGAGGTATTGCAAATCATTGCAAGAAAATCATTATATTACATTATGCCTCATGTAAATCTAGGTGTTAAAATGCTTATTTTTTATGTACATCTCAACATACTTTAAGTGATTATCGCGAGAATGAGAAGTAATTTCATTTATTTTGAAGTTTAAGTACCACTAAATAGTTGGTAAGTACATCTCAAAACTACTAATGCACCTGCTCATGAAAAGCACAACCTCGGGCCATCTATGTTAATTTTATATTTCTCTTTTCTTGCATTCTAATGCAATTTTAAATATTTTTCTTTCCTTTTTTTTAAATCTCTTTTGTTTTTGAATAGATGGATAAGTACAAAAGAAGAATTTGTTTAAACTTGATTTTGGCAAGGCTTCAATTTGTATTCAGTTACACTATGAATATAGTTTTTTCTCACTTAGTCTTTAACATCTATTCTTTAGGAGGCATGACTAATTACTAAGACACTTTCTAATTTTCCAATGATATGAACAATGGATCCCTAAAATTGGAAAGTTATTCAAAGAACAAGTTAAAGTTGCACTTGAATTTGTTTAGAAGACTGAATCTCATCAAATAATATGAAGTTATACTTGATATTGCAGAGGTACACCGAAGTAACTTTCATCAAGGAGTGTGATTAAGGTGACTTAATTTCTTTAAAATTATCAATAGTGGTTTTGTTTCACTTTTTGAATTGTCATCTTTGATCTAATTGCGTTGCCAGTGGTAGATCCGGGAATTTTATATTTGGTGGAGTCAAATCATTAAGTAAACAAAATATAAATATGAATAAGTAAATCAAATGAATAAATAATCCTAAAAAATAACTACGTGGATCTTTATTAACATAGACACCATTAACACGGATAATTATAAAAAAAATGACCCTAACTACATAGGAATTTTTTGCATCACAAATTTTGATCGGCGTTCCTTCATTTCATAAAAGTCATTTATAATGTCATCAACTTCAAAATCTCGGGCAATTTCTTTCTCGATATATGTAATAAAATAATTTTCAAGTAATCCTCCATCATGTTCCATAGCTTAGTCTTAACGAGACCCGTGGCCAAAAATGCACGTTCCGTTGTTGCGGTTGAAACGGGGAGAGTTAACACTAGGCAAATCAGCCTATCAACAAGGGGATAAATTGTAGCTTTTCTTGTTTTCGCCAAAACTTATCATAACTCAGAAATTGTGAACACCCTTTACAGCTCAATATTTATATGAATGTCAAGCTCAGAATGCTCCAGTTGAGACCTCAAACACAAATTCTCTTGTTCATCGAAGTCATTACGATAGAATTTGTTTGCAAGTTTACAAATATCATCAATGTTGAATGACTTATAAGAATCATAAGTGTCAAGTGTCGTGCTCATAATAAGTAACTCCATCATATCTTCTTTAAATCTATGATTCAATTCTTGTATTTGAGAGTCTATTCCAGCAATAAACACTTCAAATAAAAAATGATGCTCAATTGTAATGTCCCTTTACCGAGATCTACCTCTACCACCACTATAATGAGCACTCACATTAGGAATTTATATCTTAGGATTTTCACAAAATGATTTCACTTTATCAAATAAAGGATCCCACCCATCTTCTCTCAACTTTTGCATAAGAGATTTTGTTGTTGATACCAAATGCATTGCATTCACTATATCTTGGGATTTACAATGTAAGGCTTGGCAAAGATCATCATTAATACCCATGATCTATCTTATTATATGTAAGCTAAATATGAATTTAAAAGAAGTGATCAAATCATCATAACTTGTTCCATCAATAATAATATTTTGAAGACTGGACAAGTTGCATTAAACAAAGATATCAAGCTACGAAGAGATCCCAAATGAGAGCTCCATCGAGTATCTCTGGCCCATTTTAAAGTGTTAATTTGATTTAAACCTTTACCAGACTCAACTTCTTCAATGGCAAGTTTTTTTGCAATTTCTTTCGCTTGAGAAATTTTCAATTGAGCATTCCATTTATAAGAGGAACCAACTGCATTAACAATGAAGGGTAAATAATTAAAAAAAATTGATGAACGGGAAAACCTCTCGCGAAACAGCCACAAGTGCTAATTACAGACTGTGGTGACAATTATATTCAACACAAATAGATAAGAAAAGCGCAATCACCAAGAAAAATAAAGAACATAAAATGCCAATCACACAACACAGTATGTACGTGGTTCAGCAAGAATGCCTACGTCCACGGTGGTGCAGTCACAATTATTTCTATATACTCCGGGGAGCATTTACAGAGAATACAGTGCGTGCCTCTTGCCCTAGGCTTAGGGTTTATTATATACATGTTTATCTTTGGGGAGTGGGGGTGTTGGATTCCCCCCACGTCCATCTTTCTCTCCTGGAATATTTCTATACGAGATTTTAGGAGAGGACTAAGTCATAACTGATTTTAGTTAAGGTGCTAGGGATCTGGACTTTGGGCCATTTTTATTAGGATACTCGTTTGGGGCCATGATGGTAATTTCGGGTACCCACAATTGATCCTAAAGTTGTTGGGCCACAGTTTGGGCTCAATAAATTTAAATGATTTGCCACAATGGCTCTTTTGTAAGTTGTGTAACTCTTCCCAAAGTTGAGAACTGATTTAGGCGGCAATTGCTTTGAGTCTTGTGCGCGATGATTGGGAGCATTTGAAAAGTTATTTGGAGCAGCTTTTCGTAGTTGTCGTTTCAAACTTCTAAGTGTTCCTTCACCTTCTGCGAGTTTTTAGCTGTTGTGCCCTCTTCTCCAGGTCTTCATTTTCTTCGCTTCCTATCTCCCTCGTCATCCGATCTTTTGAACTTGCATCGTCCAAGCCAAATTTTCATCTTGTAAGTCCCCTTTGCTCTCTCTTTGTGCTTTTTCTGTTGAGTTTTCTTTGAATTTGCAATTTAGGGTTTATAAATGACAAAGTAGGTAATAGATCAGTGTCTGAGTTTAGGAAGTTTCATAACATCCCAGAATGGGTAGAGATTGAGTGCACATCCTTCCCTAAGAATGTTAGAGAGATAGAGGGAGCTCATTGGATTCACGTCCTGTTGCTTTCCCAAGGGGGGATTAATTTTCCTCCAAACAATTTGTTCCTGCATTTCTTTAGTTATTTTAACATTGTCCCTGCACAGTGTTCGCCTAACGTTTGGAAGATAGTCAATGGTGTCCATAGAGTAAATCAACTTTATGGAACTAAATTAGGGCTCGCTGAAGTTTGTTTTTGTTATTCCTTCTCTCGAACGAGCTATGGCCTTCTTTACCTCAAGGCCAGGAGTCCTGACAGGGTATTGGTAGTAAATTTACCTGATTCCCACAAGGACTACTGGTAAGATGGATTTCTTGCTAGGAATTGGCAGTTCTTCCCTCAGACTGAGGGGGCGAGGTCTGATAAATTCAATGTTCCCTTTTATGGGGAAGAGTACATAAGTAGTCTTCACTCTGCTTTTTCGATCTTTTTGTTAATGTGTGATTTTTCTGATACTTTCATGTTTTCTTTTCAGCGAGGATAAAGAACTTTGAACCTGCCCTTAGCGAGGTTCGAGATGATTAAAGCTTGGAATATCAAGGAATCTCTGGTTAACGGTGAATATCCCCGGTCCGCTTATTTCCTGCTTGAGTATAATAACATTGGGTCCAATTTCATTGCGAGGCCTGTGGACAGCATTCCTGACTTAGATATTTCGAAAGAAGCTGCTGTTGATCCCATTCAGTTGGATGAGGAAGAGAGCAGTTCTGAAGGTGATATCATAGGGGGTGCTGAAGGCGATTTTGGTGAGGTGAGCTCCAGTAGTGAAAGTTCCTCCAACGCAGAAGAGGTTTCTGAGGCTCAAGAGTCTTTAAGTACATCCAGTAGTTCTAGCGAGGAAATGGCTCCCCCTAGGAGGAACCTGATTCGAGATGATGAGGAGGAGGATGATGTGCTTCTCGCTCAGCGGTCAAAGAAGAAAAAGGCCATCATTGGGAATATTTCCCCTAGTTCTTAGTCTTCTAATCACGAGCAGGGGAAGAAGAGAAAAGAAGAAGAGCAGTTGAAAGAGAGAGAAAGAAAGTGAGAAAGGATAAAAAAAAGGCTTAAGAGAAAAAGAAGGTTGAGGAGAGGAAGAGGGTAGAGAAGGAGAAGGAGAGAGAGGAAGAGAGGAGAAGAATGGAAGAGAGAATGAAGGATGGGTAAACTCTAGTGCATGTGTCTGCGCTGCCAGAGGGGGCCTCGGTTGCCATCTCTCCCCAACTGGCGCCTGCGCTGCTCGAAAGGGCAATCTTGCCTGCTGATCGCCAAAGGACAATGGGGACTGACCAGTTAGCCTTACAAGCGAGTCAGAGGCTAACCTTGGTAAGTCTATTTATTTTCTTTAACACTCGTAAAACTCTATTTGTTGCTTGCTTCTAATGCCTTCCTTTTACTTACAGTTCGTGACTGAATTCGCCGTACTCTATCACTCTCGCGACGAGCTGGTGAATAAAAGTGATGAGTTGGAGAAGCAGAACGCTGCTCTAAAAGGGACAAGTATCGAGCTCAAGGCCTACCTGAAGACTACTGATGCTTCTTGGATGTCTTCTGATCTGGCCCTTGTTCAAGCCAATCGGTCGAGGGAGGCAGCGGTCAAAGAACTTAACGAACTACGATAGGCTTATGATTTAGTCTGCTCGAGCAAGCTAGAGAAGGTGGAGGAGAATAAAGTACTGATGGGGAAGTTGAAGGAGAAAGAATCTGAGGCAGCTGCTTTGAAGGAGAGTTCTTACAATGATGGTTGGGTCGCAGCGTATGAAGATGCCGATGTTCAGATTGGCTACATCATCTGATTGAACTTCAAAAAGGGATGGAGCAAGGCTCTTCTAGCTATTGGGTTGGATAATTACTCACCCCTAAATCATGAGCATGATCCAGGCCCAAATCTTATTATAGATGAAGCCCCTATCCTAATCATTGAAGGTGTTTCCCCTGTCTCCTAGACTGTTTCTGCTGCTGTTCCTCCCTCTCAGGGAATAGAAGTTGTCCCTTCTGAGGGAGATGCTCCTACTGCTACTGATAAGGGGAAGCAGCCATCTTCTTCTGAACAAACCGAGGTCGCTAGCTAATCTACTCTTAGGGGTTCTCTGTATTTTTACTTTACTTGTACTTTTCTCGAACAAATCAATGTAATTGTACCCTTTTATTTCAATAAAGTGAGAGTTCTTTCCTTTCTATACATTGATTCTTCTGCTTTTTTACTGCTTGTATGGTTTATAGTTGATTGATGTAGAAGAGTATATAGTTGACACCTCTTAATTAGGAAGGACTCTTGGCCCTAACGTGAGTTCTCGAATTTGCTAGGCCTTCGTTAAGATATGTAAGTCCCTTAGGGAGAGGAATTGGAAGTTTAAGGACCAGTCTGAGCTCGTGGCCAAACTAAAGGACAGGCTTCAAGAGATGGAGGAAGTTCGTGCCTCAGTCCAGAAAGAGGTGAAAACTTTGAGAGCTAGGCTTCTGGATGCCTCTGAGATTAACCAGGTCGGAGAAATTCTTCAACAGGAGAATGAGGCTCTGAGGAGGGAGGTTTTGTGACTCAGGGAGCATGCACCGAGAATCACCCCTTGCGTATTACGAGGTTCCTCTTTGTCGACTATTCCATGATTGGCGTAGAGCTGAGCGGTGCTCCTCCAGCCTCACGAGACTCTATATCATTGGCTGCTCCACGAGCAGGTACACACATAGATGGTTCATCTAGGTAAATGGATGAGCTCCGAGAAGATGTTCATCAAGCATACATGATTACTGTTGGGCTTCAAAGGGATGTTACACGGTTGAGACATATGTTCAAGAAAGGTCCTCGACGAGTGTGGGCTGATGGTTACGACCAAGATTAGGCAGATGCTCCGACGAGGCTGACAGAGTTTGAAGAGTTATCTTTCATCAGGGGATGATCGAGTGCTCTCAGGGAGCTGCAGGTCCCAAGGAACTCTGTACTCTGGTGCCATCATGAGATCTCCCCTTCATCGTTGAGGCCTAATCCTTTCAAAAAGGATGATCAGGAAGGATGATCAGTGGATCCCTATTGACGCCATCCCTCGGCAGCTGTTGGAGTCAGATGCGAATGAGGTCGAGGAGGTTTTATCTCCTCATCTGGATGATGGTCTAAGAGCACAAGTGGCTGATTATCTTGCTCAAAGGCCTTAGCCTCATTAGGATTTTACCAGTTGTAACTCTATATACACATGTAATTAAGTGATGTAATATTGATGTTTTGGGCGATCTCGCCGACTAAAGACGAGTTGTACATTCTTATTGTAATTGTGATGAAGTAACATAATATCTATATTTTGGGCGATCTTGCCGACTAAACATGTGTTCTGTACTTTTTACGTCATTTATTATTTGCTTAATAATCTTGGGCCTCTTGTAGACGAATAGATTAGTAAGTTTTCTTTGTTGAGCAAGTGTCCCTCCAGTCTAGTATGCTTATGAGATACCATTTTTACCCACTTTACCTTTTAGGTCGTGTTGTCACACTTCCTTAAGCCTAAGTATCGTAATTGGCGAGGACACACCTAGTGTTGGATGTTCTATACGATCAGAGATTTGTTAACCAAACATTATTTGGCGACCAATTCAACTTAGCCAGACTGCCTAAGGATCTCCTGTAGTGCTTCATATATTGCCAGGGGAAATGCTAAGAGGTCGTTCGTACTTCATATTGAAAACCTGAGGAGGGTGATTTCCCTGCTATCGCGTACTGAGTAGTGTGCCTGTCACTTCGAAAGGGTGTGAAAGTTATAAAGTTCATGTATTAGTTAATTGACACTTCATAGAATGCAACTGCCAAACAACTTTTATTAATCACAAGTAAATGAGCTGCCAGTTTCATGAATCTGATAAAAGACGAAATAAAAAACTCAAAATAGAATTTCTTAAGGTTGGATGCATTCCATGTTGGGGGTATCTCTCTTCCCTCCAGCTTTTCTAAGTGATAGGCTCCTTGCAGATCATCTCTTATTATCTTGAATGGTCCTTCCCAGTTTGGTCCCAACTTGCCGTCTGATGGTTTTACTGCAATGCCAAGGACTTTCCTTAAGATATAGTCCCCAACTTGGAATGCCCTTGAATTGACCTTCTTATTATAGTGTTTTGCAAGTTGTTACTGACAGTTCGCTAGTTTCACTAAGGCAAGTTCTCTACGTTCGTTAGCTAGGTCGAGTTCAGTGAGCAATCCTGCATCATTCTGGCCCTAGTCGACAAGGGTGGACCTCATAGTTGGTAGTCCTGCTTCTAATGGGATGACCACTTCCATTCCATACGTTAGTGAGAATGGGGTTTCCCCCATTGCCTGACGTGGGGTAGTGCGATAAGCCCACGGAATATGTGGTAATTTGTTCACCCATGCGCCTTTAACTCACTCTAATCATTTCTTTAACCCATCGATCACCACTTTGTTGGAAGCTTCAGCTTGACCGTTGCTCTGAGGATAGGCCACTGAGCTGAAATGGTGCCTGATTCCGTGGTCATTGTAGAAACCCTATAAAGAGTCGCTCTCGAACTTTGTTCCATTATCGGTGATGATGGTTCTGGGAATGCTAAAGCGGGTAATTATGTTTTTCCATATGAATCTCATCATATCTGCATCTCGGATGTTCGCTAGTGGTTTTGCCTTGATCCATTTGGTGAAGTAGTCGGTTGCGACCAACAGATATTTGTGATTGCCGACAGTGATAGGAAGAGGTCCCATGATGTCCATTCCCCATTGGGTGAATGGCCATAGGCTAGAAAATGATCTTAGGTCGCTGGCAGGTTGATGGACCATGGGAGCATGAAATTGGCATTTTTTGCATTTGCGAACATATACTGCAGAATCTCTTTGCATATATGGCCACCAGTAGACTTCCTTCATTACTTGGAAAGCTAATGACCTTCCTCCAATATGGCCTCCACAGATTCCCTCGTGGTGTTCACTTAGAATTCGTTCAACATCCTTTGGTGAACACATTGAAGGTAAGGACCAGAGAATGATCTCTTATATAGCTTGCCCTCGGGAGATAAGTGAAAGCGAGCATCTTTGACTCTTATCTAGTGAGCAGTCTTCTTATCATTTGGAAGTGCGCCATCTTTCAAATAGTCCCTTAAGGGGTCCATCCAACTAGGTGCTGACTCAATCTCGAGCACATGCTCTACGCTTGGTAGCTTATTGCTATGGTTGATGCTCGGATGGGCGAGGAAGTCGATGGGGATCGTTCTTTTTAAGTCGAAATTATTTGTCGAACTCAGGGCTGCCAGGGCGTCAGCATGGTTATTCTGTCCTCTAGGAAACTGCTGGGCACCGACTTTCTCGAAGCTGGCCATTACCCTCTTTGCCAAGTTGAGGTAGGCTGTCATTCTTTCATCCTTTGCATTGTAGTCCCCACTTATCTGATTAGAGACTAATTCTGAGTCTCCGAACACCTGTAACTTCCTTGCCCTCAAAGTGTGTGCCTTCTAGAGGCCGGCTATCAAAGCCTCATACTCTGCCTCATTGTTGGAGGCTTCAAATCCTAGACTGATTCCCTGTTCAAGGATTGTATCTTTTGGAGTGACAAGCACAATGCCTACTCCTTCCCCCTTTGAGTTGGAGGCTCCATCAATAAATAATTTCCAGACTCCCTTCGTTGTCAGTTTCAACTGGAGTGGGGGTGGGGAGGAAAAACCTTAATATTCAAACCATCGAAATGTAGAAAATTAACCTCACCAAGAATAAAATTAGATAAAGAGAGATTAAAAATAGAAAAAAAAATCCTACGGTTTCATAATTGTGACAAATTAATTGTTTTCAAGTCGATGTTGTTTGAAAACCGGTGTATAAAAAATTGATAAATAACACAGTTTCAACTGGAGTGGGGGTGGGGAAGAAAAGCCTTAATTTCAAACCATCGGAATGTAGAAAATTAACCTCACTAAGAATGAAATTAGATAAAGAGATTAAAAACATCAAAAAAATCCTATGGTTTCATAATTGTGACAATTGAATTCTTTTCAAGTCGATGTTGTTTGAAAATCGGTGTATAAAAAACTTACTCGGCATTCAATGTTGAGGATCTGAAGCTCTAATGAGAGGTCTCAATAGCTACCATTGTACCACATCCACCTTACTAAACACATAAATATCGTCATAATACGCAGGGTAGAAAGAAAATACCTTATAAAGAACGTCAATCATAGTAATCCTCATGCACAAAATAAATTAATAAATTAAAAACAAAATAATCAAGAACCTTGAAGACAACATGAGGCCTCATTCGATAAAGGATAAGTATAAAATTCAACATTTTAAGAAGATGGCCTACTAATACCTTTATTCAAGAACCAAATAAGAGCATTGTCTGCGAGTGTATGTCACCGATAATGACATGTTTTCAATCCCGCAATAAGTGAACAAAAGAAATGACAGTTAATCACAAGTTATGATTAATAAATGTGAAGAAAATGACGTACCATTATTATTTTCAATAAAAAAAAATACAATTTTTAATAGGGGACATGCTATTTGATCACCATTTTACCTTAAACATGACTAAGAAGATCTAAAGGCACAACATATAAGTATTAAATGGACACCTTAGTTTATGTTTACCGTAAAAAAGAATGACTAACCCATTAGAAGACTAGGTTATCATGTCTCTTAATTTGGTAGTGCATAACTATTCGAATGTTGAGGAAGAATAAGAATAAAAGGGAAAGAAGAGTATGGAATTTAAAATGCATGAAAATAGCAACACATAGAGGCGGATGGAGGGAGGTCTTGGCCCATGCAAATATTTTCAAACTTTCTACAACAACAAGTTTTTTTATAGGTGTTATATATTTTTTAATATGGTTTGGCCCTTTGAAAAGTCACGTCTGTTTGTGCCACAACACAACCAAAGGACAAAAAAGACATTTTAAGGTTTACGTTAATATATAACAAGAAAAATCAAAATAATGGCTTCCGCTTTTAACTTTTACCAACCAAATAAATTCAAAAGAGAAACCACCTACTAGGCTGGTGCAAAAATCCAAATTCAAAGAAACCAAACAACACCAAAATTTAACCACTATGGGAAAGCAGTAAATTTTAGTTGGTTTTACAAGGTACTTTTTCTTCTTCTCCTTTTGTTTGTTAATTACAATTCAATATAACAAAAAGTATATTGTAACAGTTTATAAAATACAAAGTTGGGACAATCCGATGGCTATCATTTGTAGTTATTTGTCAAGTCCCATCCCATGCTTTTCTTTTATGTTATTTTACAATGACTATTTGCTAGAGTATGGTATGGCTTGAACAAGAGTATTATAAAATTTTAAAATTGAAATTGTAATAGTCTAGGTAATCTTAGTTAGAGAGTGGAAATTAAAATTGAAATTTTAACATTAAATAGTTTTTTAATATAATTTCATATATGTGATATTGTTTTTTATTCTAAGAATTACACATCTATATATGGGGATTTTATTAAATTAAATATTTTGAATATTGGATTTAAGTTTTAATATAAAATCATCATTTCTGTAATTGTAGTTTAAAATCATTTCTTTATGTTTTAAAATTTTGACAGTTAGTCAGGGTCAAGAGAACACCTATTGATGCATTTTTCAAGAAAGTTGGTGTTGAAAGTTTAGATGTTAGTGCACCAATTTGTAATGAACAATCTGCCTCTAATGTCGAAGATGAACAACGACCCTCCAAGGTTTCCAATATCAACTCGATTGAAAAAGATCCAAATTTTTTCGAACGTGATCCAGGATTACGCTAACAAATATAGGAGTATCCATATAATCAACGTGATGAAATTCGATGAGCTTACATTAAAGCCGGTACATATCAACATCTTCTTTCCCAATACCCATTTAATGAAGATAAACATCCTCATCGATTTAAAGATTCTTGGTTCAAAATGTTTCCAAATTGGTTGGAATATTCTCCAACTACTTATGGGATTTATTGTCTTCCTTGCTTTCTTTTTACCAAACCATCGGGTCGCCCTGGGTCTAAATCATTCACGGTAAAGGGATTTCGTTCATGGAATAAAGTTAATTGTGGTGTCAATTGTGCTCTTTTAAATCACGTTGATAAATATCCAAATTCGTTGCACAAGAATGCTATGGAGTGTTTACATGATCTCATTAACCAATCGCAACATATTGAGAAGATTGTTGAAAAAAAATCTGTTGAAATTGTGAAAAACAATATATTAAAATTAAAGACTTTAATAGATGCAGTTAAATGTCTCACATTTCAAGCTTGTGCTTTTAGAGGCCATGATGAACGACCAGAGTCGATAAATTGGGGAAATTTTATTAAATTGATAAAACTTTTGGCATCCTATAGTGAAAAGGTTGCTGCAGTGGTCTTAGATTGAGCTCCTCAAAATGCTATATACATTTCTCATGCGATTCAAAAAGAAATTTTACAAATCTAATGCAAAGAAAATTTGGGAGGTCATTTGGGAAGAAATTAATGATGCTAAATTTTGTATTATTGTGGACGAGTCCCGGGATGAAGAAAAAAGGGAGCAAATTCCCATTGTTCTCAGATTTGTCGATAAAGATGGATTTATACGGGAATAATTTTTTTATTTGATTCATGTAGGTGATACCATGTCATTGACTTTGAACAAAGAAATATCACTTGTCCTTTCTAATAATAATCTTAGTATACAGAACATACAAGGTCAAGGATATGATGGTGCTAGTAATATGCGTGTAGAATGGAATGGTGTGCAAGACCTTTTTTAAATGAGTCCCCTTTTGTATACTATATTCATTATCTAGCTCATCGTCTGTGTGGGTACCCGAAATTACCATCATGGGCCTAGACGAGTAGCCTAATAAAAATGGCTAAAATCAGTTATGGCTTAGTCCTGTCCTAAAATCGCATATAGAGATATTCCAGGAGAGAAAGATGGATGTGGGGGAGTCCAACACCCCACTCCCCGAAGATAAACATGTATATAATAAACCCTAATCCCGGGGCAAGAGGCACGCACTGTATTCTCTGTAAACGCTCCCCGGAGTATATAATCACAGCAGTAACGCCCCTCAAGCAGGAGATATTCAAGAGCAGCCTGCTCCTCGCAGGATCGTCGTTCAAATAAGAGGGCTCGCCCAGAGCGACAAGCCTCAGAAGAAAGTCAGGGACCAACGAAGTCCACACAAATCTCCACATTGATCGATGCCTGTGAGGCAAGACTCCAACAGCAAGGAGAGTCTGCTCGCAAGTAAGAGGCTGAGAATGCTCGCCTCAAAAGAAAGTTTTAAAGGACGGAGAGAGAACTCCATCATAGCACCAGGAGACATCTATACCGCACTCCTAGCTCTCAGGCGAGCAAGTTTTGCAGGCGAGGAAGGAGCCCTAGATGCGGATCCCAAAGAGTTGAGGGACACGAGTCGGATGACGATCTTCTCGAGCAACTGCGACTAGCTCGCCATTACAGGAGCCCAGCTCACAGTAATGAGAATATACGAAATTTGGTCCGAAGGGAGATGAACCAATACCCAACGCACCGCGATGCCAGATCGACTAGGGAGCTCTCTAGACGAGCTCTCAAGACTCAGATGAAATCCCCTTTCTCAATGGAGATAGAAAAAAAGGAAGCCCCCAAGAAATTTTCTATTTCGAGATTTAAGATTTATGACAAAAAAAACTAATCCTATTGATCACGTTATGCAGTACAAGCAAGCCGTGACTCTTTGGAACCATCGGGATGCCCTGATGTGCTGGATCTTCCCCTCGAGTCTGCATAATGTGGCATAGAAGTGGTTCGAGAAGCTTTAAGTCCCTTTCCGAACTCTTCATAGCTCGCTTCATCACCAGCAGCTCCCATCCTAAGAAGATGGATGCTTTGTTAATAATGAAGAAGACGTCACAGGAGAGCCTTCGGGACTACACAAAGCGGTACTGGGAATTGTTCAATGAGGTTGAGGACTTCTCGGAGCAAGTAGTAGTGGCCTCTTTTAAGATCAGCCTACCAAACTCCTGCCTTCTGCACCAATCCCTGACGAATAAGTAGGCCACAACTATTGATGACCTGATGGCCCGCATCGAGAAGTACACCAAGGTGGAGGATGTGACACGCCTCAATACATGGTAGAATGCTCAAACTAGGCTCGCTACCAAGGACAGTGACAAGGTTAAGAACCAAAGGAAAGGAGGCAAGAATGGGGGCAAGAATGTTTCCAAGAACGGAGGCAAGACTAATGCTTCGAAAGAATTTAAGGCAGTAAACACAGTCTTCAAAGAACCAATCTACAAGATCCCGGCGAAGATCAAAGATGATCCATTTATTAAGTGGCCTAGAAAGATGGGAGGAGATCCCTCGAAGAGAAATAACGTGCTAAGATGCACTTTTCATAAAGAGGGAGGATATAAGACTGAGCACTGCAAAGCTCTTAATTCTCACCTCGAAGAACTGGCCCAGTCTGGGCACCTGAATGAGTTTATGGAGAAGAAGGCAGAGAAAATCGCTACCAATGGAGAAGTAAGACCTGACAACATAGTCAAGGATGATACTGGACATGCATTCGTCGTAATTCATGGGGCATCCGATATGAAGAATATTCAAGGAAATTCAGCTCGGATGGAAGTAAAAAAACTTAGAGCAGTGATGCAAGATTTTCAGATCGATCCAACAAAGACACAATCAAGAAAGCGTCAGCGAGCATATGACATCGACTATAAGAAACATATCATTTTCACAGAAGAAGATCTGGTGGGAGTGATAACCCTGCATCATGATGCCTTGAACATTATGCTCAGGATAGCCAACTACGACGTCAACAAATTGCTCGTCGATCAAGGAAGCTCATCCGAGGTAATGTATCTCGATCTGTTCAGGAAATTGAAATTAAGTGTCACCGACCTAAAGGAAGCCATTGTCCCTCTAGTTGGCTTCGCTTAAAAAGTGACTATTCCATTGGGAAAGATCATGCTGCCAGTAAGGACAGGCAATGTCTCTAAGATAATTGAGTTTCTAGTTGTAGACATTGACTCGCCATACCAAGCTATCCTTAGCAGAGGGTGGCTACATGCATGAAGGCAGTCTCCTCGACCTACCATCAGAAACTCAAATATGTGACCGAGTGAGGAGTAATGGACATCCATGGAAATCAAACGATGGCAAGAAGGTGCTTCATAGAGGCCATCCTCCCAAGACTAGAGAAGAAGGCTGAAAAGATGAGAGAGAAAGTCGAGGAAAAATAAGGTTTGATACCTTCAAAATAGCAGTTAAAGTACGGAAGACCCGGAGTGGAAGAGACCAGGCTCCTCCCCTCTGAACGGGTCGTCAAAAACCTGGAGGAAGTTACATCTAGTGGTAGAGAGAAAGACCATGGGAACCATACGAGCTGCCTGGCATTGATCCTAGTGTGGTTTGTCATCGGTTGCACGTCGACCCCACTTTCAAAACTATCACGCAGAAGGCACGGCGAACTGCACTCGAGAAGGCCAAAGCCGTAAAAAAAAAGTTGAAAAATTACTGGACGCATGATCCATTCGGGAAGTTCAATTCCCTAAATGGTTATCCAACCTAGTAGTATTTTCGAAGAGTAATGTAAAATGGAGAGTCTCCATTGATTTCACTGACCTTAACAGGGCATGCCCTAAGGACAGTTTCCCTCTCCTAAAAATTGACCAATTAGTGGATGCCACAGCAGCTCACGAGAGAATGAGTTTTCTGGACGCATATTCGAGGTAGCACCAGATCCTCTGTACGCACCAGACCAGGACAAGACAACATTCATCACCATCGTCGGATTATACTGTTACAAAGCCATGCCCTTGGGGATAAAAAATGCAGGGGCAACCTACCAGCGGCTGGTCACTAAGATGTTTAAAGACCAAATGGGAGACACTATGGAAGTCTACATCGATGATATGCTCGTCAAGAGCAGGAACAAATAAGTCCACCTCTCAGACCTATCGAGAACATTCAAAATCCTCAGGAAATACCGAATGAAGCTTAACTCGAGAGAGTGTTCTTTCGATGTCCAGTTAGGAAAAATTCTTGGGTACTTGGTCAGTAAGAGAGGCATCGAGGCTAATCCGGACCAAATCAATGTAATCAATAGGGTACAGCCCCCTCGCACAATACGGGACGTACAGAAGCTCACCAGCATGCTCGCTGCCTTGAACCGCTTCATCTCAAAGTCCTTCGAGAAGTGCAAACCGTTATTCCAGGTCTTAAAGGGAAACAAGATAGTAGAATGGAATCAAGATTTCTCACAAGCATTGGACGAGCTCAAGGCTTACCTTAGCTCACCACCCCTGCTCATCATACCTCAAGAAAGAGATTCCTTATACATATACCTCGCCGTTTCCAACCACGCCGTCAGTTATGCACTGGTGTGCGAAAAAGTAGGAATCCAGCACCCCATTTATTAAGCGAGAAAGACCTTATTAGAATCTGAGCAGCGGTACTTACCACTAGAGAAGCTCGCCTTTGCACTTGTAGTAGCTTCGAGGAAGTTAAAGCACTACTTTGAAGATCACACCATCATCGTCCTTACATCGCGCCCCCTTAAAGCAATCCTGAGGAAAATGGATTTGTCGGGCAGACTGACTAAATGGTCGGTCGAGCTCGGACGATTTGACATCCAATTTCAACTAAGGAATGCAGTCAAAGGACAAGTCCTCGCTGATTTCATAGCTGAATTCACAGGCGAGCATCCTCTCGACCAACTTTAACCCATGAAGCAAAGAGAGAATCGCACAACAGAGGGAGTCTGAAAATTATTTGTTGATAGAGCCTCCAATTCAAAGGGGGCAGGAGTAGGCATTGTGCTTGTGACTCCAGAAGATACAATCCTCGAACAGGGAATCAAGATTGGATTTTAAGCCTCCAACAATGAGGCAGAGTATGAGGCTTTGATAGCCGGCCTCCAGAAGGCACACACTTTGGAGGCGAGGCAGTTATAGGTGTTCGGAGACTCACAATTAGTCTCATATCAGATAAGTGGGGATTACAATGCAAAGGATGAAAGAACGGGAGCCTACCTCGTCTTGGTAAAAAGGCTAATGGCCAGCTTCGAGGAAGTCAGTGCCCAGCAATTTCCCAGAGGACCGAACAGCCATGTTGAAGCCCTGGTAGCCCTGAGTTCGATAAATAATTCTAACTTAAAAAGAATAATCCCTATCAACTTTTTCATCCATCCGAGCATCAACCATAGCAAAAAGCTGCCAAGCGTGGAGCATGTGCTCGAGATTGAGTCAGCACCCAGTTGGATGGACCCCTTAAGGGACTATTTGAAAGATGGCACTTTCCAAATGATAAGAATACATCTCAGTAGATAAGAGTGAAAGCTGTTCGCTTTCCCTTATCTCCTGAGTGCAAGTTGTATAAGAGATCGCTCTCCGGTCCTTACCTTCAATGTGTTCACCAAAGGATGTCGAACAAATTCTACGTGAACTCCACGAGGGAATTTGTGGAGGCCATATTAGAGGAAGGTCATTATCTTTCCAAGTAATGAAGGAAGGCTACTAGTGGCCATATATGCAAAGCTATTATGCAGTATATGTTCGCAAATGCGAAAAAGGCCAACTTTGTGCTCCCATGGTCCATCAACCTGCCAGCGACCTAAGATCACTTTCCAGCCCATGGCCATTCACCCAGTGCGGAATGGACATCGTGGGACCTCTTCCTATCGCTGCCATCAATCGCAAATATTTGTTGGTCGCAACTGACTACTTCACCAAATGGATCAAGGCAGAACCACTGGCGAACATCCGAGATGCAGATATAATGAGATTCATATGGAAAAACATAATTACCCTCTTTAGGATTCCCAGAACCATCATCACTGATAATGGAACACAGTTCGAGAGCATCTCTTTTCAGGGTTTCTACAATGACCACGAAATCAGGCACCATTTTAGCTCAGTGGCCTATCGTAAGAGCAATGATCAAGCTGAAGCTTCCAACAAAATGGTGATCGATGGGTTAAAGAAACGATTAGAGTGAGCCAAAGGTGCATGGGTGAACGAATTACTGCATATTCTGTGGGTTTACCGCACTACCCCGCGTCAGGGAATGGGGGAAACCCCATTATCACTAATGTATGGAATGGAAGCGGTCATTCCATTGAGGGAAGGCCTACCAACTATGAGGTCTACCCTTATCGACCAGGGCCAGAATGATGCATCATTGCTCACTGAACTCGACCTAGCTGACGAACGTAGAGAACTTGCCTTAGTGAAACTAGCAAACTATCATCAACAGCTTGCAAAACACTATAATAAGAAGGTTAATCCAAGGGCATTCTGAGTTGGGGACTATGTCCTAAGGAAATTCCTTGGCAGCGCAATAAAACCATCAGACGGCAAGTTGGGACCAAACTGGGAAGGATCATTCAAGATAACAAGAGATGATCTGTAAGGAGCCTATCGCTTAGAAAAGCTGGAGGGCAAAGAGATACCCCGAGCATGGAATGCAGCTAACCTTAAGAAATTTTATTTCTAGTTTTTTCTTTCGTCTTTTATCATATTTATGAAACTGGCAGCTCATTTACTTGTGATTAATAAAAGTTGTTTGGCAGTTTCATTCTATGAAGTGTCAGTTAACTAATATATGAACTTTATAACTTGCACACCCTTTCCAAGTGATAGGAACACTACTCAGTACACGATAGTAGGGAAATCACCCTCCTTAGGTTTTTATTATGAAGCATGAATGACCTCTTAGCATTGCCCCTGGCAATATATGAAGCCATACAAGAGATCCTTAGGGAGTCTGGCCAAGTTGAATTGGTCGCCAAACAATGTTTGGTTAACAAAACCCTAATCGGATAGAACATCCAACACTAGGTGTGTCATCGGCAATTGCCACACTTAGGCTTAAGGAAGTGTGACAACACGGCCTAAAACGTAAAGTGGGCCAGAATGGTATCTCATAAGCGTACTGGACTGGAGGGACACTTTCTCAACAAAGCAAACTTACCAATCTAGTCGTCCACGAGAGGCCCAAGATTATTAAGCAAAGAATAAATGACGTAAAAAATACAAAGCACATGTTTAGTCGGCAAGATCGCCCAAAACATAGATGTTATATTACTTCATCACAATTACAATAAGAATGTACAACTCATGTTTAGTCAGCGAGATCACCCAAAACATCAATATTACATCACTCAATTATATGTGTATATAGAGTTACAACTGGTAAAATCCTAATGAGGCTAAGGCCTCTGATCAAGATAATCAGCCACTTGTGCTCTTCGACCGTCGTCCAAATGAGGAGCTAAAACCTCCTCGGCCTCATTCGCATCTGACTCCAATAGATTTTAGGGGATGGCGTTAATAGGGATCCACTGATCATCCCTCAAGAAGGGATTAGGCCTCAACGATGAAGGGGAGATCTCCTGATGGTATCAGAGTACAGAGTTCCTAGGGACCTGCAGCTCCCTGAGAGCACTCAGCCATCCCCTGATGAAAGACAAGTCTTCAAACTTTGTCAGCCTCGTCGGAGCATCTGCCCAACCTTGGTCGTAACCATTAGCCCACACCCGCCGAGGACCTTTCTTGAACATATGTCTCAGCCGTGTAACATCCCTTTGAATCCCAACAGCAATCATTTATGCTCGACGAACATCTTCTCTAAGCTTGTCCATTTCCCTACATGAACCACCTATGTGTGGACCTGCTCGCGGAGCAACTGATGACGTAGAGCCTCACAAGGCTGGAGGAGCACCACTCAGCTCTACTCCAACTCGCATACGCAAGGGGTGATGCTCGATGCATGCTCCCTGAGTCACGAAACATCCCTCCTCATAGCCTCGTTCTCCTATTGAATAATTTCTCCAACCTGGTTAATCTTAGAGGCATCCAGAAGCCTAGATCTCAAAGTATTCACCTCTTACCGGACTGAGGCACCAACTTCCTCCATCTCTTGTAGCCTGTCCTTTAGTTTGGCCATGAGATCAGACTGGTCCTTAAACTTTTAATTCCTCACCCTAGGGGACTTACATATCTTAACGAATGCCTGGTGAACTCGAGGACTCGCGTTAGGGCCAAGAGTCCTTCCTAGTTGAGAGGTGGAAGGTATATACTCTTCTACATCAATCAACTATAAACCATACAAGCAGTGAAAAAGAGGAAGAATTAATGTATAGAAAGGAAAGAACTCTCACTTTATTTAAATAAAAGCGTACAATTACATCTATTTGTTCGAGAAAAGTACAAGTAAAATAAAAATACAGAGAAACCCCAAGAGTATATTAGCTAGCGACCTCGATTTGTTCAAAAGAAGCTGAATGCTTCCCCTTATCAGTAGCAGTAGGAGCAACTCCCTCAGAAGGGATAACTTATGTCCCCTAAGCATGAGGAACACCAGCAGAAATAGTCTGGGAGATAGGGGAAACACCTTCAATGATTGAGGCAGGGGCTTTATCTATAACAGGCTTTGGGCCTGGATCATGCTTGTCAAATAGGGGTGAGTCAGTATGCACCCCAATAGCCAGAAGAGCCTTTTTCTAGCCCTTCTTAAAGTTCAGTCGGATGATGTAGCCAATCCGAACATCAACATCTTCATATGTTGCGGTCCAACCATCATTATAAGAACTCTCCTTCAAAGAAGCTGCCTCAGATTCTTTCTCCTTCAGCTTCCCCATCAGCACTTTACTCTCCTCCACCGTCGCTAGCTTACTCGAGCAGACTAAATCATAAGCCTGTTGCAGTTCGTTCAGTTCTTTGACCACTACCTCCCTCGCCCGATTGGCTTCAATAAGGGCGAGATTAGAAGACATCCAAGTAGCATTAGAAGTCTTCAATCTAGCCTCGAGCTCTGTACTTTTCCCTTTCAGAGAAGCATTCTGCTTCTCCAACTCATCACTCTTATTCACCAGCTCGTTGCGCGAGCGATAGAGCACGGCGAATTCATTCATGAACTACAAATAAAAGGAACGCATTAGAAAAAAGGAATAAATAGAGTTTTACCAGTGTTAAAGAGAAGAAATAGACTTACCAAGGCTAGCCTCTGACTCTCTTTCAAGGCTAACTGGTCAGTTCCCATTGTCCTTTGGCGATCAACAGGCAAGACTGCCCTTTCGAGCAGCGCATGCGCCAGTTAGGGAGAGATGGCAACTGAGGCCCCCTCTGGCAGCGCAGATATGGGCACTAGATCCTGACCAGCCTTTATCCTTGCTTCCATTCTCCTCCTCTCTTCCTCCCTCTCCTTCTCCTTCTCTACCCTCTTCCTCTCCTTAACCTTCTTTTTCTCTTCAGCCTTCTCATTCTCCTCTTCTCTATTTATTTCTCTCTCTTTCAACTGCTCTTCTTCTTTTCTCTTCTTCTCCTACTCATGAGTAGAAGACTGAGAACCAGTGGCAATAGCCCCACTGCTGGACTTTTGCTTCTTCGACCGCTGAGCGAGAAGAACATCCTCCTCCTCATCATCATCTCAGATGAGGTTCCTCCTGGGGGAGCCATTTCCTTGCTAGATCTGCTTGATGTACTTGAAGACTCTTGATCCTCAGAAACCTCTTCTGATCTGGAGGAACTTTCACTAATGGAACCCGCCTCACCAGAACCGCCTTTAGCACCCCCTTTGATATCACCTTTAGAACTGCTCTCTTCCTCATCCAACTGAATGGGATCAGCAGCAGCTTCTTCAGAAATATCTAAGTCAGGAATGCTGTCCATAGGCCTTGCAATGAAATTGGACCCAATGTTCTTATACTCAAGCAGGAAAGAAGCGGACCGGGGATATTCACCGTCAACCAGAGATTCCCTGATATTCCAAGCTTTAATCAGCTCGGTAGCTCGAACCTCGCTAAGGGCAGGTTCCAAGTTCTTTGTCCTCGCTAAAAAGAAAATATGAAAGTATCAAAAAAATCACACATTAATAAAAAGATCGAAAGGGTAGAGTGAAGACTACCTATGTACTCTTTCCCATAAAAGGGAACAGTGAATCTATCAAACCTCACCCCCTCAGTCTGAGGGGAGAATAGCCAATTCCTAGCAAGAAAGCCATCTTTCCAATAGTCCATGTGGGAATCAGGTATATTTACTACCAATAACATGTTAGGACTCCTGGCCTTGAGGTAAAGAAGACCAGAGCTCGTTCGAGAGAAGAAATAACGAAAAAAAACTTCAGCGAGTCCTGATTTAATGCCATAAAGTTGATTTATTCTATGGACACCATTGACTATCTTCCAGACATTGGGCGAACACTGTGCAGGGATAATGTTGAAGTAACTAAAGAAATGCAGGAACAAATTGTTTGGAGGAAAAGTAACCCCCTTGGGAAAGCAACAGGACATGAATCCAATGAGTGCCCTCTATCTCTCTAACATTCTTAGGGAAGGAGGCGCACTCAATCTCTACCCATTCTGGGATATTATAAAACTTCCTAAACTCAGACACTGATATATTACCTACTTTGTCATTTGTAAACCTTAAATTGAAAATTCAAAGAAAACTCAATAGAGAAAGCACAAAGAGAGAGCGATGGGGACTTACGAGATGAAAATTTGGCTCGGAAGATGCAAGTTTACAAGACCGAATGACGAGGGAGATTGGAAGCGAAGAAAATGAAGACCTGGAGAAGAGGGCACAACAACTAAAACTCACAGAAGATAAGGGAACACTTAGAAGTTTGAAACGATAACTATGGAATGCTGCTCCAAATAACTTTTCAAATGCTCCCAATCATCGCGCACTGGACTTGAAGCAACTGCCGCCTAAATCAGTTCTCAACTTTGGGAAGAGTTACACAACTTACAAAAGAGCCATTATGGAAAATCATTTAAATCTATTGAGACCAAATTGTGGCCCTAAAACTTTAGGGTCAATTGTGGGTACCCGAAATTACCATCATGGGCCCAGACGAGTAGCCTAATAAAAAGGGCAGAATGTCAGGATCCCTAGCACCTTAACTAAAATCAGTTATGGCTTAATCCTCTCCTAAAATATCGTATAGAGATATTCCAAGAGAGAAAGATGGACGTGGGGGAGTCCAACACCCCCACTCCCCGAAGATAAACATGTATATAATAAATCCTAAGCCTGGGGCAAGAGGCACACACTGTATTCTATATAAACGCTCCCCGGAGTATATAGAAATAATACTAACTGCACCACCGTGAACGTATGCATTCTTGCTGAACCACGTACATACTGTGTTGTATGATTAGCATTTTATGTTCTTTATTTTCCTTGGTGATTGCGCTTTTCTTATCTATTTGTGTTGAATATAATTGTCACCACAGTCTGTAATTAGCACTTATGGCTGCTTCGCGAGAGGTTCTCCCATTCATCAATTTTTTTAATTATTTACCCTTCATTGTTAATGCAGTTGGTTCCTCTTATAAACGGAATGGTCAATTGAAAATTGCTCAAGCGGAAGAAATTGCAAAAAACTTGCCATTAAAGAAGTTGAGTCTGGTAAAGGTTTAAATCAAATTAACACTTTAAAACGGGCTAGAGATACCCGATGGAGCTCTTATTTGGGATCTCTTCCTAGCTTGATAACTTTGTTTAATGCAACTTGTCCAGTCTTAAAAATGTTATTGCTGATGGAACAAGTTATGATGATTTGATCACTTCTTTTAAATTCATATTTAGCTTACATCTAATGAGAGAGATCATAGGTATTAGTGATGATCTTTGCCAAGCCTTACAACATAAATCCCAAGATATAGTGAATGCAATGCATTTGGTATCAACAACAAAATCTCTTATGCAAAAGTTGAGAGAAGATGGGTGGGATCCTTTATTTGATAAAGTGAAATCATTTTGTTAAAAGCGTAAGATATAAATTCCTAATGTGAGTGCTCGTTGTAGTGGTGGTCGGGGTAGATCTCGGTAAAGGGACATTATAATTGAGCATCATTTTTTATTTTAAGTGTTTACTGATGTAATAGACTCTCAAATACAAGAATTGAATCATAGATTTAAATAAGATGTGATGGAGTTACTTATTCTGCGCACGACACTTGACACTTATGATTCTTATAAGTCATTCAACATTGATGATATTTGTAAACTTGCAAACAAATTCTATCCTAATGACTTCGATGAACAAGAGAATTTATGTTTGAGGTCTCAACTGGAGCATTATGTGCTTAACATTCATATAAATATTGAGATGCAAAGGGTGCCCACAATTTCTGAGTTATGCCAAGTTTTGGAGAAAACAAGAAAAGATACAATTTATCCCCTTGTTGATAGGTTGATTTGCTTAGTGTTAACTCTCCCCATTTCAACCGCAACAACGGAACGTGCATTTTTGGCCACGTGTCTCGTTAAGACTAAGTTATGGAACATGATGGAGGATTACTTTCTTGAAAATTATTTGATTACATATATCTAGAAAGAAATTGCCCGAGATTTTGAAGTTGATGACATTATAGATGACTTTTATGAAATGAAGGAATGCCGATCACAATTTGTGATGCAAAAAATTCCTATGTAGTTAGGGTCATTTTTTTATAATTATCCGTGTCAATGGTGTCTATGTTAATAAAGATCCACGTAGTGATATTTTAGGATTATTTATTCATTTGCTCTACTTATTCATATTTATATTTTGTTTACTTAATGCTTTAGCTCCAACCAATATAAAATTCCTGGATCTGCCACTGACAATGCAATTATATCAAAGATGACAATTAAAAAAGTGAAACAAAACCACTATTGATAATTTTAAAGAAATTAAGTCACCTTAATCACACTCCTTGATGAAAGTTACTTCGGTGTACCTGTGCAACATAAAGTATAACTTCATATTATTTGATGAGATTCATCCTTGTAAACAACTTCAAGTTCAACTTTAACTTTTTCTTTGAATAACTTTCCAATTTTAGGGATCCATTGTTCATATCATTGGAAAATTAGAAAGTGGCTTCGTAATTAGTCATGCCTCCTAAAGAATATATGTTAAAGACTAAGTGAGAAAAAACTATATTCATAGTGTAACTGAATACAAATTGAAGCCTTGCCAAAATCAAGTTTAAACAAATTCTTCTTTTGTACTTCTCCGTCTATTGAAATCAAAAGAGATTTAAAAAAAAGTAAAGAAAAATATTTAAAATTGCATTAGAATTCAAGAAAAGAGAAATATAAAATTAACATAGATGGCCCGAGGTTGTGCTTCTCATGATCAGGTGCATTAGTAGTTTTGAGATGTACTTACCAACTATTTAGTGGTACTTAAACTTCAAAATAAATGAAATTACTTCTCATTCTCGCGATAATCACTTACAGTACGTTGAGATGTAAATAACAAATAAGAATTTAAACACCTAGATATTACATGAGGCATGATGTAATATAATGATTTTCTTGCAATGATTTGCAATACCACGAATTTTCAAATTAAGCATAGTGATTATATTGTAATTTGAGTACACTCCCTAGTTGTAGGTTAATAGAATCAATTCCTAACACAGTGTTAATGCATTTAGAAATTAGGAATGGGTTATGAATACATGATTGTGTCCATAAGACATCATAAAAACTAATCAAGAATGAGAGTCCACTACTCCTTATACTAATTGATAAGATACATCTCACCATAATACTAACTTATAATATATCAAATAAAACAGTGGAAGGCATGGTGTCTATTGGTATATATTTTAGTTGCTTTTTCCTAACCTATACTCTACTTCCCACTTTTATATTATGATGTCTAAGTTTCCAAATCACACAGAATGATTAAAATCCTACACTAAATCACCCTAATATTTACATTAAGAAAATTACGAAATATTTCTACAAAAATACAGAATATATCAAGAACCTGATAGATTCCTTAATAGTATCTCTATTGATCTATAGTGAATAGCACCTTGATCTGTCATCCATTGTAATATATTTCTTTATATTCATAAGCATGAAATAAAATATTACAATGGATGATAGGGCAAGGTGATATTCACCATAGATTAATAGAGATTCTATTAATGGGTTTAACAAGTTCTTGACATATGCATCATTGGTATAAAATATACTGGTTATAGACATCCTATTGTGGATTCTGTTTCATTAAGAGTTCAAAATGTAATTCCTTAGATTTAAGCCCAATGTAAAGGGTTGGTTCTAATGTTTCATTTTACTATCAAAATTAGTACCTAGGGCTAAGGAACCCATTTTATATTGAATGAAAGGAGAAAAAATGTAAAATTTCAAAAAATGAGATGAAGTAGAAATTATCAATATATGAGATCATGCATTATTATTGTGTTTTCATGCAATGTAGGCATGTCTAGTTTTAATCTTTTATGTAAATTATCTCTGTTTGATACCTCCTTTCACCACTTATAACTTTTATGTAATTGTATGTCACTTTATAATTGATAAATATTAGGTCAACATGTAACATGTTCATTTGATTAATAGGGAAATTTTATCATTCTAAACAAAGAGATGAACCACTAGCAGTTTTTCAACTTCTATATCTAAATATCTTGTTCGAATCATAATCATTTGCCAATAGCAGGCGTATAATCAAATCTCAAGCTTCATCATACAAAAATGTCCTCAACTATCACAAACTTCAGCATCTGGAACTTAGTTTTTCCATGATATTTATGGAATTATGTAATTTCTATATCCTATATTAAGTATATGAGCAGATTACGCTAACCAAAGAAGACAAGCACACACATTTTATTCAAGTCAGAATATGATCCAAAATAATAGTCGGTACTAAGGTAGGAATTTGTTAAACATTTTTTTAATTATTGATCAGAGTTCAGACATTATATTGCCTCCAATAAAACAAATACGCTAATAGCAAACGTGACAATGCTAGGAGATAAGGTCTCCCTTCTAATTAAAGAGACAGATAAATTGCAACAATTTCATATAATATTGATTATAGTGTATAATCCAAGGATTTCCAGTTGTGAGTATATATTCCAGAGATGAGAATGGAACCTAGATGAGATTATGCCAATTGATACTAAACCTTGTAGTTCTAAAACTCAAAAACACAAGGTTCGTGATTGAAGACAAATATTTTATGGTTACCTTTAGAATATAAAGGGAAAGTTTCTCTATAAAGAGAATTTATGGGATTGTCTCATCTACTATGGATGTTGAATATAAACTAAACTACGAGATAAATGCAGAGACAAGAGACCGAGACTTGCACAACTAAAATGTATGTATTAAAAGTACTTGTTAATGACATTCAACATGTTGTAGCAATGCCAAGGCAACATTTCTTTTCATAAGCATATAATGCTCGTATATTAATTTAGCATGCACCCTCAATCTCTATTTTATCTTTTATCATACATGTAAAATTGTTTTCCTACTAACTACTCCCCAAGGTAGATATCCACTTGAAATTAATCTCCTCTTTAGGGACACTTTTTACAAGGGAGAAAATGTTGTATCCTGTATAACAAAACTTGTTTCAACCAATCACCATTTCTATCTTCCAAAAATAAATACACTACAATGCATCTAATGGCAGTGTGCAACTATAAGTGATGCTGCAAAGTTAATATCCCTCTTGATCTTAGAACTTTATCTTCAAATTTGCTTCAAGCTCGATTTCCCGAACATTTTTTTTCTCGTATTAGTTGTTAAAGAATTTCCTTGAGTCTTCTTTAGTAATTAAGCTGCCTTCATATAACTGTGTGATTTTCATTATCTCGTAGAATTGAACCCATTTTCCCATGCATAAATGGCCTCGATGAGATCATGTTAGAAAGAATTTGCAAAAATTTCACATTAAGTTGAGCCTTGCACTCAGTTGAACTTTGGTAACCCTCCGAGTTATATCTTGCAATTATGTAAAGAGAAACTAAAGTTCCTAACGAGGATTCTGAGCCTCCTGAAGATTATATTAACACACTAAACAAGAGAGAAGCTACATCTTTATATCCTTTAAACCCATTAAATATGAGTTCGATCAACATTAATGCATTTACGCTACTGATACACAAGCCACCTTCCCCATTCAAATCCATAACGTCATCACTCGTAACATATCCTACTCGTACGAGGATCCTTTTCCTTTCTTTAAGTTCATCTTTAAACATCAGTACCATGGAAGTTCTCATTGCTCACTTAATTGACTTAAATTTGTTAATAAGTTCCTTCTTATGGTGTATAACGTTGAGCTTGTTCTCATTAGATGGTTCCATCTTCTCATCCACCATAAGGATGGAAATCCCACATTCATCAATACCATGACGACCAACACAACAACTCATTTGTACATACTCTTCAGTGGATATTCATTTATATTTATCTTCATCAAATTTATAAAAATTTAAGAAGACAATAGTTTTCACACATATATTCAAACCTATAGTGAATGTCTCTGTAGCAAGCAAACACTTGATGAGACCTTCTTGAAATAATATCCCAATCACTTCCTTAATATGGCAAGTAAACTAGAATAATGGCCACCTATTCCACGTTTCACAAGGGATAGGATAATAAAAATGTGAGGCATATTTTTATCATCATCTAATAACATGTCCATAGCACTTCAAAGAATCTTTCGTGTTCACTTACTCATCATCATCATTGAGATTCAGTTTAGCCGTCTGTCATTGCAAGAAATTTAAATTCCCATTTGCTGAATCTGAAAATAATGGAAGGAACATATTGACACTGAATTATCATTTTCACAATCTTAAATATGTCACTTTCTTCTATAACTCTCCTAACAAACAAACCCTCCTGCCCTTTTACATTCTCTCCTCTTTTCGTCGTACCTTCACGTGAACAAGAGCATATAAACCTTTCTGGAAGCTATTCTCATGAAATTTCCCATTTTTTCCACCACTAAGTACAGACCATCACCACCCGAAGGGAAAATATAATCTTGAAGGGGTGTTGTCTAATAACCAGTACAAACGATATAACATGGTTATCGGTTGATATTTTTAACCAATTTGGCAAACTCCTTAGCGTTAGGCACTATTGGAAAGGTATAAAAATTGAGAGTGTTTTTGGGACATTATAATTATCTCTTCTCATACCACTCCTCTTTCACTATGACATATGTAATGAACCTCGTAAAAAATAACTGAAGCCATCTTCAGTGAAATTTCCATTATTTGGAGGCCGGGGATGGGCTAGTACTCTCTTCTCACTATTATGCAGATAAAAAAAGAACATTTTCGCTATATGATGTTTTCTTTTTATCACGACAATGCTAAAGAAACATGAAAATATCTACCACAACAAACTAGACATATGGAATGGAATAAATAGTAATGAATCAACAGGTCGTCTTTAGAGAAAAAGCTACAATCAAATTTTCTTAATTTGCAAGCCTTTGTATTTCACTCCTAAGTCTTCGGCGTCGCCTCCTCCAATTCCAGTAGTAGCCAACAGGAGAAACTAGGCTCTGCACTAATGACACTATAAATAAATAGCAACAACAATCCCCCAAAGTGATTGGAACATTCCTACTCAACTTTGCAGGATTGTAGGCCAATAATCCTCACTAGTCCATCCTAAATAAAACTTCTCCCTTCTTATAAAAATCGATGGGTTAAATCTCCATAATGCACATGTATGTCCATATTTAATACTAAAAACATATTAGTCCAAGATTCCACCACACCATACTTCATTTCAGTACCTTAACATTGCCTTTAAACTCCCTCAAATTGTCCCAGAGACATAAAAAGACACCCGCCTAAAACCGCAAAACCCATTTATCGCATTATTTTCCCTGTACTTGGGCTTTGGAGTTGGATACTCCTTAAAGTTATTCTTCACTAGATTAAAGCAATTAACTTCACTAGATTAAAACAATTAATTTGACACCACATTCTGGATTTTGTTGTGAAAGCCTTAGTACGACCTTGTAATTACTAATGGAGGGGTCATAATAAAGACCTCGATGAAGCCATAGCTATCATCGAGCAAGCAATCTGATGTTAGCGATATCACGAGTTATCTAGTTGAAGGATGACACAAGAATAAAGATTAGTAAGAACAAGTGAGAACAAAACCATTACACATATTCTACACAAAGGCTTGATGAACATCTTGGTCATAATTGGGTCTCCTTTCTTTCCAGGTTTTAGGAATAGTATCAACAGAAGTAATCTGGAACTTAGTTCTGCCATGCTATGTCTGGAATTAATCTTTTTCTAAAAACTATTAAGCATATGATCAGAATCCACTAATGGTTAACCTCAATTCGAGTTGCAATGTCCGTCGATATAATCAATTCGAGGTAGTGTGAATCGCAGTGCATCATGGTGAACCTCAAAATTGGATTATTACAGACATATGGTAATGTTGGATGGTCCACATCAAAAGATGTAGAGTCCAACATATAGTCATTAAGCAATTGTGACCCTTGACTAGCACCGATATCTTTTGAATTAGGTAAATAACTTTGAATCTTGTCTCTAGCATTAAGTTTGATATGAACCAATGAACTACCACACAAATTCATCAAATAAATTTAATTGTATATATAAAAACATAATTAACCCTATCGATGAGAAAATAAAAGGACCAATGTCTAGATATGTACTTAGTGATATATAGACTTGGAACTACATAACATACATAAACTAAAAATGCAAAGAAATAGAGGAGATCTTCTAGAACTACTTCCATTTTCCTTTCGTTCTTTCTTCGTTGAGCGGTTCTTCCTCTCGATCACTTTAAGGGGTATTTTTAAGTTAAAATTCAGTATTAAGCATTATGAGGCAAGTACCCATCTCAATGTGCAATGCTGCATTTTTTAAAAATAAAATTACATTCCAATTTTACTCTTATCTTATTTCCTAAATGACACGATGTAAAATAAATTAGTAAATTGTTAATAATGACAAAATTGTCAAATTAATTATATTCAGCATTGAGCATTCAGAGTGAAATAACGTCATTCACATAAAAAAACATACGTATTTTTCAACATTCAGAATTTTTCATTAAGCATTCAATCTTTTGAGGTTAAAAAACCAAACGGTCCCTCAGTCGTCCAGGTTATTTCTTTCCCACGCTTTTGGTGTCGCTTCGTATCCCAGCGGTAGCCCACGGGAGAAACTAGACTTTGCACTAATGCACTTGCATGTACTATAATCTCCACTCTTTGAAACCTTCTTATATGAATCTTCTGTAGGATTGTAGGCCAATAGTTCAGCTCCACGGCAATACATTTTAAACAAAATTTCCCCCTTCCTAGTAACAATTAACAGTGTCAACTCTCCATAATAGACATACAAAGGCATCCCTCTAAAACTCCTAGACCAACTATTGCGTCGGGCTTTCGGGTTGGAAGTTTGTTCCTTTGTTAAACACAATCCAATGAAGGCGTTCATTTATTACCGGACCCTTCTTCATATTCTCTCTTTTTTTAATATTTATTTTAGATTGATAAATAATTAGAGTTATGTCTTATTTTACAGTTAAATAAATTTTACATTAAATTAATATTTAATTAGATTATTTTAAAGTTAAATAAATGAGGCGGTGCATGTTGTTTGTTCCCCAAGTATGGGATTTGGAGGTAAGAAAACAGCTGGTCGGTTAAAATGTAGGGATTTATCAATACCCAAAACAATCCGGACCGTTAACCTCTTTCCTAAAAACAATGCATTTTGTTTCTCACAGTTTTTTAGCAAAAAAGTCCAATCTGATAAAAAAGCCAAAAGAAAATGGAAACATATTCTCTTTTTTTTAATATTTATTTTAGATTGATAAATAATTAGAGTTATGTCTTATTTTAAAGTGAAATAAATTGTACATTTAATTAATATTTAATTAGATTATTTTGGTTTTGATATCTATTTTATTTTTGAAATTCAGGAGAACCCCCCACTTGTTGAATTTTGTAGGGTTTGGCCTTCATTTTTAGGGGATTGCCCCCATTTCAACCTTTATATTTGGATCAAATACCAAAAAGTCCCTCAATACACATTTAGTCCAAGCCTTTTATTTTGTACCAAATAGTCCCTTATTCCCTTACTTGTAAAGGTCCGCGCCAGCGTCATGGTAAATGACTTTTTGGCATGGTAAAGAACTTTTTGTTACAAAATAAAAAGGCTTGGACTATACATGTATTAAAAGAAGTTCAAGAGACTATTTGGTATATGCCCCTTTATATTTTGTGTAATATCGAAAATACCCTCATATAATTATGGGTTATAAACTAAATAGTCGCTCAAACATTTTTTAATACACTTTTAGTCCAAGCATTTTTATTTTTCTCAAAAAAGTCCTTCTCCATGCTACTAGAATGAACCTTTAAAAATAAGAGAATATTAGTTAAATGGGTGTTTAAGGGACTTTTGGTACAAAATAAAAGGTTTGGACTAAATATGTATTAGAAAAAGTTTGAGGTACTTTTTGGTATTTGATCCTATTATTATTTAGGATTTGACCACCCAAAAATAATTTGAGAAAAGTAAAAAAAGATCTTTTAAAAAGATTTTTCATACACACACACACACATATATTTTAAAATGTCCTCATGCTCCTTTTTTTTAATTATAAAAACGGACTTACTATGTAATTTTATAAAAAACTATTTTATTATGTAATTTTAATATTTATAATAAAAACTCTTTTATACATATATAAATGTACAATATTTAAAAAAAATATGTTTAAAACTTTTTAAAAATTAGAATCATGTAGTGTCGCTTTTTTTGGTCAGTAAGAAAAATTAGATTTCATGTCATGTTTTAGTTGGTCCATTTTCATGGTCAGTAAGAAAATTTAGATTTCATGTAGTGTCGCGTTTTTTGGGTTGTGTTCGCGTTAGGCAAAAAAATAAAATTTTGTGTTGCGTGATGTTGCATTTTAATTATGTCGTGTTTGGTAAAAAACTCACGTCGTTCCTTAACTAACACAATTTAATTGACATTACATATGACATAAAATTTATTTTAACAAAAAAAATTTACTACCTAAAAAAAGGCACAAAACTGATTTCAAAAACAAAAAATTATTATCTAAAAAATTTGCTACCTAAAAAATTTGTGTTGTGTTGTGTTGTGTCATGTCGTGTTTTAATTAGGTCATGTTCGTATTTAGTTAAAAAATCATTTTTGGTCGCATTTAATTGGGTCGGGTTCGGGTTAGGTAATAAAAATAAATTTTCCTATAGGGTCTTATTTTAATTGAGTCATGTTCGTATTCCTTTTTTTAGTGGCTAAAATTTGTATTTTATTTACAAGTTGAAATGTGCATTTTTTTGTGTTATTGAAATTGTAATTTAATACTAGTATGATATGAGTTTGTTGTGATTGGAAATAAAAGAAGGAGAGAAATGTTTGAAGATAATTGCAATACGGGAAAAAAAGATAAATCTCTTTTATTGTTAAGTCCTTAGACTAATAATTTTAGACTATAAACCGGGACACAACAAATTTTAAACGATTAGGTCTACCATATAAATACCCTCAAATCTCAAAACAAACACACCTTACAAGCGCGAACGATCAAAACCTCAAACTTTCTCTCTTCCAATCAAATCCTAATCGTCGAAGTTGTAATAAATGATTATCATTCTCAATAATATTATTTCAAACAACACTAATAGGTATTAATCCACCCATGCTCATATATTGTTAGTTTTTCTAGTTTTTTGGGTTTGTAAACCCTAAATCGATGAAGTTTCTTACTCTATTTCACTTGATTACTCTTCAAATGAAGAACACAACGTACAAAAATGATTTCATAATGTATTTGATGTAATTCATTGTGTATTGGATGTAATATTATCTCCGTAAGTTTTGTTCTTAAGTTTATACCATACACTATGTATATATTGTGTTCTTAGCACTATATTTCTGATATCACCTGTTTATCATTGTATATTGAGTGTTTTGTTATGTATTCTATGTACTATATATTTTTATGTCCTTAGATTTTATATAAATTTTTTCCTATTTTATCATGTATTTTATGTTCTCATATGTATAAATTTGTAGACATTGTGTATGGAGTGAGAAATCATATTATGTTGTTTGTTGTTGATACGAAAAATAAAATATGAGTCTAGCTTCTACATTTGTTGCCCTAGTTTTAATTAAAAAAACACACATTTTGCATGTTCACTGTATTTACGTGGTCTCTAAATTTTATAGCTCCTATATCATTGTGGTCCGCGCCATCGGCATTTCTTGAGGAATGTAAATATATATGTGCTCTCTATATTTAATAGATTATATATTATTGTGGTTTGTGCAAGCGACATTTGTTAAGGAATGTGAATATATACGACTCTCTACAATTAATAGCTCCTATATTATAGTGGTCCCCTCAAACGCCATATTTTTAGGACTATGAATGAATATGCGCTCTCTATATTTTCATAGATCCCATATTATTGTGGTTCGCGCCAACGACATTTTTTAGGATTGTGAATGAATATAAACGTGTTATTTATATTTTCATAGATTCTATATTAATCGTGGTTGATTAGGCATAAATTCTTCCGATTTATCCTTGTAATTTAGAGACTTTTATTGCCCTAGGTAGTGTAATTTTTATTGATTTATCTCATATACTTGCTACTGACATCTTCCATCGAGTGCATCGAGTTTCGTGTATTTCTCGTACATTTTGCAAATATTTTATGCAAGTGAAGAAAAGAGAAAATTCAAAATCAAAAGAGAAAGAAAATAAGAAGAGTCAAGGGAAAAACGGTGATTTTACACCAGGAATCCGGACACGGAACATGAAAGTTGAAGACCTCAAGTCCATAAGCACGTAGGAAGAAACGTCATCCAAATTCGAATCCGGGGTAAAAAGTTTTGAAACTTTGAAGTTGAGAAGAAATCAAGGAAAAAAAGGAAGAAAAATATTAAGTCACCGAATCGATGAAATCATCACCGAACCGGTTTGCTACACTGTTAGCATCAAATTGAATCGATGAAATATAAGTAGAAAAGGTTCCCCAAACTGGTATACACCGACCTAGTTTGCCCTAGTAAAGAAGGTGAACCGAACCGGTTCGCCTAGACCGATTTTTAATTCTTTATTCCTCAAAAATAGAGTTGTGCATAGTGCAAACACTTAAAATAACGTGGTGTATTATTCTTTTGTCATACCAGACATTATGAGGCTTATTTTTACTTAGTTTTGAGAGGTTTTTTAATCTAAGAACTTTAGGATTAATCTTGTTCAACATTTTGTTCATCCTTTTGGATTAATTCAAGGCTCTTCTTTATTCCAAGTATTATTTTCTTCGTTGCTTTTAATTGTTTTCATATTTTCAGTTGGTGATTCATTATTTCTTAGTTAAAATTCCTCTTTGCATTTTTCATTACACTTTTCACATAATTATGATTTTCATCACCTACAACTTTAAGATTTGTATTATTTCGCACGTAACCATGTCCGACTGGATTTCTAAGTGTTGAAATTCATGAACCCAACCCGATGTGGCTTGCATGGATATAAAAGTAATTCCCTGTAACAACCCGCCCTTTTGGAGACGATTAAATTCCATAAATAAATATAAATTGGAATCTGGGGAATTTTCTTAAATAGTAATTTTTTAGATTTTCGAGGATTAAATGATTTTCGAGGGATGTTGTGATTATTTTTGGGACTATATAGGTCGAAATATTTTAATTATATTTCGTTGTTGAGTAAAGCGACATGAGGTAGGATTTTTAATTGGAAAACCCGCATTTATTTATTTTGGATTGGAATAGTGATTTGCGGTCAAGTAACTCGGATGGAAATTTCGACTGCGCCGTGAGTCTCGGAATTTCCGAGATAGTCAGAAAAGAGTGTCCGATTGTCGAAAATGAGTTTCGGGTAATTTTAGAGGTAAAAGTAACTCGTAAATGGGTAAACGAGTCTTTTTTGGGTTTTAAGGGTTAAAAACCCTTTTCTTCCTATTTAAAGAGGGAGAAGGGAAGAGAATAGAGAGAAAAGAGAAAGAAAGGAAAGAAGAGAGAGAGGAGGAGAGAAATGGAGATCTCGGGCAAACTCCGCCGGATTCGACTCGGGGTCGTCGGATTTTATCCACGAGGCAAGTGTTTACTTGCTTTATTTATCTTTTTTGCATAAATATCTCATACCGTAGTTTAGTAGAAACAAACCCTAAAGGTTTTGGGGTGGATTATCGTGGATAAAAACGGGTTTTTGGAGGTTAAAACAATTAAACCCCAATAATATCTCAATTTGTGGAACTTAGGTTTTAACCTAAATTAATTGGTGGTTTTGGGTTCTAGGATGTTTAGAACCCTTAATATATGTGTATTTGTAGTTGGTTGAGGTTGTAGGACATTGGGTGAGGCGACAAAAGCTTGGGAGAGAAGACGATAAATAGTAACCCGTCACTTTAGGGGGCCATTTTGGCCAGGAAAAGAATTGATTTAGCTTTCGGCCATAACACGATAGTTGTAGATGTTTTCGATACGGTCGCGTGGGAACTAACCACGTATTTTTTTGATTTTTCTACGATTTGATATGATTTTTACAAGATGGAAGCTTCGGTTTGAAATCATCAACTCGGAAATCAAATCGGGAATTGGAAAAATTACGGCTAGAATTAATTGTGTAGATGTTCGGAATAATTTTTAGGGTAGTTTAGAAACCCCAATAATGAATTTGGGTTGTTGGAAAATGAATTTGAGGAATTTAGTTTGGGAGACCTGGTGTGACCCCTAAGGCCAGTCGACCGCGTCAAGGAGGAAGGGCCTACTGCTTTGTTTCGTAGGCTTATTTACAACCCGCAGTCGACCGGGGGTCTAGGACCGGTCGATCGGTGCCCTGTTTTCAGAGCAAGATTTTGGAGATTAGGATTATTTCTCCTCTTTGAGTTTAAAGTTTAAGGGCCCTCTAAATTAGAGTATTATAGAGGGTTAAGTCCTAAAGGACTTGAGGAATTGGGAATGTATATATATGTGTATATTCACTTAGAGTGAATTAGTATAATTGGAGATATCCAAATAAATCCGTAGATGGGTTTAAGTATGTATTACTTATTAAAGTAAGAAAATACTTTGGGTTTAGTATCATGCATATATGAATGCATGATTATGATTCTTTGAGAGAATCTTTGGGATTAATGGTCATCGCTAGATATCATTGGCATTAATGGCCATTTATATATTCGAGGAGGAATATAGGGTATATATATATACTATGTGATTGAGTATATATATGATATGAGATAATGATTTTGAAAATAAAATATTAATGCTTTTAAAATGGAAAGACAAATGATTTTCATAAATGATAAAAATGAGGATACACACCTCTCTAAATCGCTATCATAAGGGAAGTTTGCGTACATATGGTGAAGCCCCCTGGCTAATGAATGCAGGGTGGATATAGTCCTATAGGCCATATGAGCGTTTGTTGTATATTTTTCTGCGCTGGTTAGGAGATTCCGGGTGTGGTCTTGACTATCCCGCAGGCATATGGCCGCTTCCCGACGTCTTGTGATGTAGGATCCCAAGTTGTCTTGATGTTAGGCCCTGGAAGATGATAGCCATTTAGGGACGCGCACAGTGGGGAAACCCGGACGGGCGGTCTTAGAACGCGTTATCTGTTAAAGAAATTTATGATAATAAATTGGCTTTAATTTACATTTCCTGGATATAGGAAGGGAAATGGGATAAAGGTTTGGCTTCGGTAACACTCCCGGATGGAAGAAGGGATGTGGAAGCATATGATATGATCAAAGTATTTTTATGATAATGAAAATGGCTTTGAATACATTTCCTGAGTATAAAAAGGGAAATGGGATGACATATAAAGGAAAAGCATTTTTATGATAATAAAACTGGCTTTTAAAAGCATATGATTTGTTAAAGCAATTCATGATAATGAATTGGCTTTTATATTTACATTTCCTGAGTATAAAAAGGGAAATGGTAAGTTTTGAGAAAAATGAAAGTACTGATAAATACTTGATATATGAATTCTCATTCCGGGAGATAGATCCGGATGTATATGGTAATATGTATATATATGGATAAATCTAGTGCCGAGGGTCTAATGGATCCCGACGATCGACCTTGCCGCATAGTAGTGTATCGGGGGGGTTCCTTGTTTGGATTTCGCTTTGCGAGACACCCCACGCACGAATATGGCATTGTGTGCAGACTGGGGAGAAGTTTAATCCTTAGTGCTCTAATATTATAAATGTTTATGGTATATATATATTTATATATATCTTTCTGTACTGAGGGACTGGCGGATCTCGACGATCGATCGTTCTGCCTAGTAGTGTATCGGGGGGGTTCCTTGTTTGGATTTCGCTTTGCGAGACACCCCACGCACGAGCATGGCATAGCGTTGAGACTGGGGTGAAGTTTAGCCCTTAGTACATTGCTTGGACTATCTAGGATTGATAGTGGGTTAGTGATAGACTAGTTTAGCAGGATAGCTTGACTAGGATGTTTAGAGGGATGCGCTAGGAGTGCACTGTTAGTGGAGAGGTGAGGGGTATCTCATGGGAGTGTGATACCAAACTTAAATATGAGGTAAAACCTTTTTCTAAAAATAAGGCATTTATGCACTTGCAAAATATTTTCAAAACTCGGGCTCTGACCCGTTTATCTACTTTTCCTTTATTCCTATATTATATATATATATATATATATATAGGTGTCCAGACACAGGGACGCCTGGATGACACATCTTTCGAGTCAGACGTCAGTTGCAGCAGCTGTGGATGCGTGCAGGATTCTCGATAGACGCTTTTATCCTTGTACTCTAGATAAGAGGTACTGTATAAATATTCAGGCCAATGGTCCAAGTGCATTTATTCATTCTTTTAGAGCATCATTCGATATGGTTGTATATTTTGACCGAGTGTTCGGTTATTTTATTTCATTTCAGTTTCATTTTCGCAAAACTGTGTGGATGTTTTATTTACAGTTGTTAAAAAGAGTAGTAAAGTTAAAATTTTGACACCGGCCTAATAGGTTATTACTAATTAAATGGACTTTCGACAGTGATGCTAAGAATGATACATATGAGACTCCTGTTTTAATTTGATATAGGAGTGATCGCCCGGTATTTTATTAGGCGGGGTGTCACATTCCCTAAATTAAGTAAATGATTAAATCGCATTGATTAGTTATTACAACCGTTGTAGGACTTTAACCTCGTTTCTCCTAGGTAACCGGGGTGTTTAAGAGTGCGACGCAACCTAACTTATAACTAATAATGAGAGAGAGAGAGAGAGAGAGAGAGAGAGAGAGAGAGAGTAGCATTCCTTCATGAGATCAATTTCTTTCATATATCCGTCATTTCATATAAAGTGTGTGAGACATTTTACCTTGTGTACATTTACTCACCTCCTCACACACTAGAGAGATACACTTACCCGATTCTCAGAGAGTTCGATTTAGAGAGATATATCTACTGAGAATTGAAGTCAAAACGTTGATTCTATAAAGGCGATCTAAGAATTTCTCTGATGATACTTATGATTATTTCACACTAACACATGATGAGTTTTAGGAAGGATTACACTTTGGGTATTAAGTGAAATTATGCCTTACCTTGATAGTTAAATATGGTGTTCATTGACATCCTTTTAAATTGGGTTGTATAGCTCTTCATCATAAATAAGAGACTGCATTTAAATAAAATTTTGAATTTTGTCTGCACATTGACTGCAAACCCTCACGAGACAACACTCGTCCTGTAGGGCAACCGACAGGTTGAACGACTTGTTGCACATGCTAAGTGCAATCGCAAGTGCCTATGAAAGTGGCACTCTTTTGGTCATTTATCTCTTTTTCTCTCTATATTTGTTTGAGAACTAGCAATATTCTGTTTGAGGGTGGTGCGATAAGTACCTAAAAGTGTTGATTTTATACCCTAAATATGTGCATTTTAGTCGCTCGATCTCAATAAAATTAGCCTTATGTTCATATTTCATTATTTCGCAGGTCAATCGTCAGTCGCGGTATCAAATTGTGCTAAATCGACATAATATTGCCTCCAATAAAACAAATACACTCATAGCAAATGTGATAGTGTTAGGATATACGGTCTCCCTTCTAATTAAAGAGATAGATAAACTGCACTAACAATTTCATATAATATCGATTATAGAGTATAATCTATGGATTTCCAGTTGTGAGTATATATTCCATAGATGAGAATGGAACCCAGGTATGATTATACCAATTGATACTAAACCTTGTAGTTCTAAAACTCTAAAACACAAGGCTCGTGTTTTAAGACCACTATTTTGTGGTTACCTTTGGAATATAAAGGGAAGGTTTCTCTATAAAGAGAATTTATGGGAATGTCTCCTCTGTTATGGATGTTGAATATAAACTAATATATGAGATAAATACAGATCCAAGTGACCGAGACTTGCATAACTAAAATGCATGTATTAGAAACACTTGTCATGACATTCAACGTACTGTAGCAATGCCAAGGCAACATTTCTTTTCAAAAGCAGATAGTGCTGGTATAGTAATTTAACGTGCACCCTCGATCTCTATTTTATCTTCAATGATACATCTAAAATTGTTTGCCTCCTAATTACTCCCCAAGGTACATATCCACTTGCAATTAATCTCCTCTTTAGTGACACTTTTTACAACGACATAAATGTCACATACTGTATAAAAAAACTTGTCTCACCCAATCATCATTTCTATCTTCCAATAATAAATCCACTACAATTCATCTAATGGCAGTGTCCAACTACAAGTGATGCTGCAAAGTCAATATCCCTCTTTATCTTAGAAACCGCGTCTTCGAATCTTGCTTTAAGCTCAATTTCCTGACAATTTTTTCTTCTTGTATTAGCTGTTAAAGAACTTCCTTGAGTCTTCTGTAGTAATTAAGTCGCCTTCAAATAACTGTGTGATTTCCTTTATCTCATAGAATTGGACCTATTTTCCCACGCATAAACGGCCTCCATGATATCAGGTTAGAAAGATATCACAAAACCTTTCACATTAAGTTGAGCCTTACACTCGAGATGGTTTTTTTCCACCCTCCGAGTTGTATCTTATAATTGTGTAAAGAGAAACTGAAGTTCCTAATGAGGATTTTGAGCCTCTTGAAGCTTATCTTAACACATTAAACAAGAGAGAAGCTATATCATCTCCTCAAGCTTTGTGTCCTTAAAACAACCATTAAATATGAGTTCGAATAAACTTCAATGCATTTTCACTCTTGATACACAAGCCAGCTTCCCCTTCAACTCCATAACGTCATCACTCATAACATATCCTACTCGCATGAGGACCTTTTTCCTTTCTTTAAGTTCATTTTTAAACATTAGTATTCTGGAAGTTCGCATTGCTTTCTTAATTGACTTAATTTTGTTAATAAGTTCCTTCTTATGGTGTATAACGTTGAGCTTATGATCATTAGATGGTTCCATCTTCTCATACACCATAAGGATGCAAATCCCACATTCATCAATACCATGACGACCGACACATCAACTCATCTGTACATACTCTTCACTGGGTATTCATTTATATTTATCTTCATTAAATTTATAAAAATTTAAGAAGACAATAATTATCGCACGCATATTTAAGCCTATGGTGAATGTCTCTATAGCAAACAAAACTTGATGAGCCCTTCTTGAAATAACATCCCAATCACTTCCTTAATACGGGAATTAAACTAGAATGATGGCCACATATTCCACGTTTTACACGAGATAACATGATCAAAATGTGAGGTATGTTTTTATCACCATCTTATAACATGTCCATGGCACTCCAAAGAATGTTTTGTGTTCACTTACTCTTCATCATCATTGAGATTAAATTTATCCGACTATACTTTCCCATTATTTCCTCTCTTCCTCGCACCTTTACTTGTGGAAACAAGAGCATATAAACCTTTCTAGAAGCAATTCGCATAAAATTTCCCCTTTTGTCCACTACCAAGTACAGACCATCGCCACCAAAAGGGAAAATATAATCCTGAAGGGGTGTTGTCTGATAATTAGTATAAACAATATGACATGGTTATAGATGAATCTTTACAAGAAAGTTGACAAACTCCTTAGCGTTAGTCACTATAGGAGAGGAATACAAATTGAGAGTTTTTTGGGGTCGTAATAATTCTCTCTTCCCGTACCACTCCTCTTTCACTGTCATGTATGTAATAAACCTCGCAAAAAACAACCCAAGCCACTTCCCATTTAATTTCCAGTATTTGGAGGCAGTGAATGGGCTAAAACTCTCTTCTCACTATGATGCAGAGAAAAAAAAAACATTTCCTCAATACGATGTTTTCTTTTCATTACGACAATGCCAAGGCAACATGAACATATCTACCTCAACAAACTAGACATATGGAGTGGAGAAGATTCTTATGAATAAACAGGCTGTCTTTAGAGAAAAAGCTACTATTAAACTTTCTTAATTTGCAACCCTTTGTATTTCACTCCTAAGTCTTTTGAGTTGCCCCCTCCAATTCTAGTAGTAGCCAACAAGAGAAACTAGACTCCGTACTAATGACACTACAAATAAATACCAACAGTAATCGCCAAAAGAGAATTGGAACATTCCGATTCAACTTTGCACGATTGTAGGCCAATAATCCTCACTAGTCCATCCTAAATAAAACTTCTCCCTTCTTATAAAAATTGATGGCTATAACTCTCCATAATGCAGATGTATGTCCATATTTGATAATACAAACAAACTAGTCCAAGAATCCACCACACCATACTTCATTTCAGTAGCTTAACATTACCTTTAAACTCGCTCAAATTGTCCCAGAGAGACATAAAAAGACACTTGTAACAACCCTCGAATTCAGGAGGCTCGATTTTATATTAATTTTACCGCATAAGGTAATTATATAAAATGTTGGGATTGGAGTAAATATTAATTGAATGAATTGAAAGTTATTATTAACTAGACTGTTGTATATTTACTGTATGTGAAAGTAAATATCATCAGGTTGCATGTTTATAGTGTCATGTATTTAAAATGACATTCTGATTTAAATGAAATTGGAACTTGAAATAATTTATAAAAATTGTCGGATGCCAGTTTAGAGGGTGTAGTTAGTCCCGGAATGTTCGAGACAGTCAAAATAAGTGCCATATTGCATTTTTGTATTTCGGGCACTTTTACCTGGTTTCAGCTTATATGTGTATTTTGGGAGTCATTTTAATGCGGTATTAACCACTTAAGTTGGGAGTTTTAACTTAAACCACGATTTAGTCTTCTAAATCCCTTAATTCCCTAATTTATGTCTTAAACATAAAGAGAAAAGGAGAGAAAGAAAGAAGAAGAGAAAAGAGGAGAAAGAAGAGAAAGAAGAGAAATTTGGAGATTGAAGATGGATTGATGCTCCTACACCAAGAAATCTGAATTTGCAATCCTAAGGCAATTTTTCTACTTACTAATATGTGATTTAAGTTGAATAATTTGTATGATAATTATGTATTTTCATTTGGAGATAAAAAATGGAATTTATGGGAATTAAACCCTAATCTTTGTTTGGATGATAAAATTTTGGATTATAATGGTTATTAATCATGTAGGATAGATTTTGGGTAGATAAATGTTATTGGTTGTGTGTAGAATTGAAGAGATTTGAGGTTTGGAAGATTTAGGGTTCAAAACCCTTAAAAACAAAATTTGGAAATTCTGCAGAACCGAATAGATTTGGCTAGGCTGAATCGATTCGCCTTGAGACAGTTTTCAGGTCTGGGTCGACCGAACCGATTTGGATGGTCTGAATCGATTCGGCAATTATGCAGAAGGTCAGGTTTTTCGAACCGAATCGATTCGAGTGGGCCGAATTGATTCGCTTTCTTGAACCCAAATCGATTTGGCTAGGCCAAATCGATTCGGAAGCCCTACAATTTTGAGAAATTTTCTTAGTTTAGTTCTAATTCATTTTCTTTAAGTCTAGGGCCTAGGAACCTTCTCTAATGAAGTAAACTAAGTGTCCTAGAGTTATGATTGAGTTAGTTACTTTCCCTACACTAGGAATGGGTTATATGGGGACTTTTCCGGGGATATGCCAATTGATGTTAGGGCATTCTTTTTCTAGTTAATTATTATGAAACTAGGATTCCTAGAGTTATGTTTGGGAGTCTTTTGGAGCTCAATGGAGCTACATTAATCTTGATGGTTCATAATAACACCATAAAAGTAAGTTGGTAGTATAAATTGAAAGTTCATTCATTCCTTTGAGGTATGATAATATTGGGGTTTAAAAATAACACCCTAAAATGTTTGGAGAAGATTAAGAGTTTCAATTACTCCTTTAAGGTTGTAGCAATGATATAATTTATCGTATGGCTCCGGATAATAAGTTATATTATTTACGAGAAGTAAATAGTAATGGTTTCGGATAAAATGAAACATATACATGGAAATGGATATAATGATGGTAAATGATAATTTACTTAATCATTAATATGATAAATGATGAATTGGTTAAACACACCTCTCTAAATGACATCATAAGGGAAGTTCGCGCGCTTGGTGATGCCCCTTGGCTAGTGAATGCAGGGTGGATATAGTCCATAGGCCATATGAGCGATTATGTTATATTTTCTGCGCTGGTGAGGAGATTTCGGGTGTGGTCTTGACTCTCCCGCAAGCATATGGCCGCTTCCCGACGTATTTCGTTGTAGGTGCCCAGGTTGTCTTGTATAGATAGGCCCTGGAAGATGATGGTCATTTCGGGGCGCGCCTAGTGGGGAAACTCGGAGGGGCGGTCTTAGAATCGTTATATGTATATAAATATAACGATTCATCATCAAGTGGGACTTGATGGATTATATGCCAGAAAGAGCATGAAGAAGTGCCACAAAGAGCACAGTACAATGCCACAAAGAGCATTTAATGTTGATTATATTCCTACTAAGGAATGGTAATGCCAGGATGGGCATGTAATTGAAAAAAAAAGGCATAAAGAGCTTAAAATTATAATTATATTTTCCTGATAAGGAATGAAATGCTAGTGAATAGCATAAATGTTGTAATTATGAGTTCCTGATAAGGAACATAATAATGAAATGGAAGTTTTTAAATTTATGTTACCCATGCTTTTCTTTTCTGTCTTAGTTATGTTTTAGAACTGTGTAGATAGATTTTATTCTTTATAGCATGATTTTATTCATAACTGTCATACTCTTTATTCATCTGGTAATCATATATAATCGGGGCCTGACCCGTTTACATTTCATGTTTCATATGCATCTTGTCTCCGCTCAGGTACTCCGCCGCAAGGATGCCTGACTTGAATTCCTATTTCGATGTATTCGGCGAGCCATGATGCATTGCGGGCATTACGGGATACAATTTGTATAAACGTTTTCATTTTTGTATTCTAGCTAAGATCGGGTCTCTTTCACTCGGGCGAGGCCCAAACTTTTGTAATTGATTAATGTAATGGAATATATATATTTATTGGAATTGTTTAATAATGTTTTATGAATCAGCGGACCGATAACATATTTGGTCCTCTTATTTGTTACCTGTTGTTGTAGTAATATATATACATCCTTGTGGTTTCCCCTATCTATTCAGGAAATGGGTTGTTTATTTTCCTTTATTTACTTTAAATTCAAAAATTTTGGCAACCCGTTTTCTGAAATATTGGGTGGTTATCGTGGATAATCTATATTTTTATTGAGATGCTGAGAATGATTCCATCTATGATTCCATTAAAATGGAGTATTGGGCTGGCCACCCCTTATTTTGGTGAGCGGGTTGTCACAACACTCGCATAATTGGGTCTCCTTTCTTTCCAGGTTTTGGTAACAGTATCAACAGAAGTAATCTGGAACTAAGTTCTTTCATGCTATTTTTGGAATTAATTTTTTTCTATAAATTATTAATCACATAATGAGAATACACTAACGAAAGACAACACACACAAAATGACTCAAAAGAGTCAATAATGGCAATCTAAAGAATGAATTTGTTAAACATGCATTCGTTATTATTAACTACAGTTTACTTTTATTAGTGTCCTCCAACCATGAATATAACAACCTCACTCATAGGAAATGTGACTCATATCAAGGGATGAGGTTTCCTTTTTAATTAGAGACAAGTAACTAACACACAAACGGTTGAGAAAATGGTTTCAATTTCCAGATTATGAGCAACTTTATGCTCAAACTAAAATGGGAACCACACTTTGATAATAGTGGGACTTTGCAACAACATGATCTCCTCCGTGAGGTGAATAACATGGTGTATCTATTTTCTAGAAAACATTGAGAGTTGAATGGGAAATTGTCTCTAAAATTACCCATTTTAATGCTTCTATAGTACACGCGTCCCATTTTTTGGACACCAAAACTTTTTCATGCAATCAATTTCTCGCCATATTTATGACAACACGAAGTTTCTCAGAAGCCCGAATGGGTAAGACTTAAACCACTATTAAAATGAAGATCTCCAGAAACATTATTCATACAGGTACATAAATTAGTAAAAGTACAGACATTTGCATTGGTTAAAATATATTTTTTTACGTAAATGTGTAAATTAACTTTGTCGTTACATAAGATTCATATTGCGCTATTTCACATCCACATAAGCGGAACATACACATTCACACAGGAGATGCTTTAACCTTGAGCACATTCACACAAAGGAGTTGATCACAAACTCAAATATGTGTTCCCAATGTTTCAAACCCAAGCACTTTAAACTTGGATTAAGTTATATATTAATTGATAAATAAATCAAACACTACATGTCTCAAGAAGGGTGTTTACACATTGGCACAATTTATTATGGATATAATTTACATTACTTACCATTTTCATATTATGATGTTTAAGTTTCAAATAAAACTCAGGAAAGCATGGTGTCTACTAGTCTAGCTTTTTATTTTATTTTTCCTAACCTATACTCTACTTCCCACTTCCCACTTTCATATTATGATGTTTAAGTTTCAAAATCACAGAATGACTAAAACCCTGCACCAAATCAATTCCACTAGATCACCCTAATATTTACATTAATAAATTACCAAATATTTCTACAAAAATATGGAATATATCAAGAACCTAATAGACTCCTTAATAGAATCTCTATTAATCTATGGTGAATATCACCTTGCACTATCATCCATTGTAATATTTCTTTTATCACAACCATGTCCCAACATTTGTAGTAAGGAACGAGTGTCTTGACATGTCACCAAGGCAACATATAGTCTGACTTAAATTATTTCTTTAAATAAGTTCAACGAAAATATGATCACATGGTCATGAATCGTAAATTACTGATAGTAAAGGAATTACGTCATCAGAGCTTTCTAAAAGGAAACTTCATTTATTTTAAAAGTGACAACGAGTTACAACTTAAGAGAAATTTTAAAACATATTACAAGAGAGCCAGACATGCTCAAAATAAACATTTTACAAAAAAGAGCTCTAAAATCTTAATCTTCAATATAGTCCTTTTTCGTTCCGTCCATGAGCCTAAACGTTTCCTGAAAAATGGTTATTTATACAACATTAGGTAAAAGCCAAGTGAGGTTTAATCTCTAGACATTCCAAGGTTTTCTTCAAAAAATTGATACCTATTCAAATCCAAAGAGTAGACATATACATATATCGGTAGGAATTTGTTGTATAAAATTTGAGATGACAATATATAGAAATGAATAGCACTGAATAGAACAAATACGAAAAATCAATTTCAATATCTTTTTCTTTCAATCATATCATTTTAATGGCCAAGTACACTCTAATACCGTATTATTGCCCGGTAGTTGAGGGTCAATCGAACTCGTTCGTCACAACGCCTTATTTAGGGTACACCAGCGATAACCCAGCTGGGAAGGTTAGTCAGTAAGAGAGGTCCCTTAAGCTGAATCTTATATTCAATATTCAATATCATTTTAAAAACTCTTTTCAATCGGTATATCTATATGGACAAATATAAACATATCACAAGAAATCAATAATCGGTATCACATGAATTTTGAGAATAAAATTAGTTCATAAAATATATTTAGTTTGCATAATATCATATAACTAAAACTCACAAGGAATGTCAGAGTACTCACCTAAAACAGAAGTTCGAAGTTATCGATATTGAGTCTTTGATTTCTTCGCTAAGATGAAACTTCTTCAACTTACAGAACTCCCTCTTCAGATATCACTCTTTCTTACTTAATTATCGAGGAAATGGTATGAGTTTAAATGATCCTAAAGGCCGTATTTATAGTTCTCCATGGATTTCATGGAGGTGACACGTGTCTAGCTGACCAAGCCTTTATAACGGCGAGTCAGCGTTGAGGTGTCGCACAACGGAGGGGTCTTGCAGCCTTGTTTCACCGAGCAGTGACATGTGTTTTTAGTTTAGCTATATCAACGACACGTGTTAGCACGAGGTGGAAAGATGTTAGGGGTATAATGGTCATTTTACACATTAAGGGCATTTTGGTAATTTCACACGGTATATTTTCAATATTTCTTAGAGGTCCTTGAAAATATTTTATTTACAAAATGATCCTATTTATCTTTTCATTTTAGTCCCTGAGACTTTCTTTATTAAGAATCAAGTCCCTAAAGTTTTGTAAATTTATATTTTCTACCCCGAAACTTATCATTTAGATGAAGATGTGTCCTAAAACATCAATTTGACTTATTTTATAATTAATTCTTCAAATTTAAAAAAAAATGGGTTTTATTATATTAAGAATCTGAAATATCACATATGTAATAATACAACATTATTAGATAGTAAGTGAGATGAAATTGAAAGAAGGCAATTATATATTCGCATAATAAAATAGGGTCATTACATCCTACCCTCCTTATAAAAAGTTTGGTCCCCAAACTTGACTTACATTAATTTTCAAACAAGTATGAATATTTCTCCTTTATTTCATCTTCCCGCTCCCATGTTGCTTCTTCAATGGAATGATTACTCCACCACACTTTGACCAACGGATTTACCTTGGTTCATAATATTTGATCTTTATGGTCCAAAATTTTGGTTGGATGCTCAATGTATGACAAATCTTCTCTCACTTGAAGAGGTACATGACTTAAGATATGTGTTGGATCTGGGACGTATTTCTTCATCATTGAAACATGAAACACATTATGCACACTAGAGAGTTCAGGAGGTAAGGCTATTCTATGCGCAACGGCTCCTATCCTTTCAAGGATTTCAAAAGGTCCTTTGTATCTTGGACTCAACTTTCCTTTCTTCCTGAATCGGATTACTCCCTTTGCTGGTGATACTCGTAAGAACACATAATATCCTATTTGGAATTCCATCTCTCGTCGGCGATTGTCAACATAACTCTTTTGATGGCTTTGAGCGATTCGAAGTCGGTCTTGTATCAATTTCACTTTCTCTGTTGTGATCTGGATCAAGTCTAGTCCCAACAATTTTCTTTCTCTAACTTCTACCCAACATGCAGGGGAATGACACCTTCTACCATAAAGTGCCTCATATGAAGCCATCTGAATACTTGCTGGATAACTATTATTATATGCAAGTTCCACTAATGATAAATGATCATCCCAATTCCCTCTTAAATCAAGTACATATGCCCTAAGCATATCCTCTAAGGTTTGAATGGTTCTCTCAGATTGTCCATCCGTTTGAGGGTGAAAAGCGGTGCTGAAATTCAATTTTGTTCATATGGCTGCTTGTAGGCTATTCTAGAATCTAGACACAAATCTAAGGTCACGATCAGAAATAATTGAAACTGTGGTTCCATGAAGCCTAATAATTTCCCGCACGTACAACTTAGCTAACTTTTCTAAAGAATGGGTAATCTTAATGGCAAGAAAATGAGCAGATTTAGTTAACCCTGTCACAAAATCTATAGTGATATGTTCCCACTCCCACTCAGGGATTGGTAGGGATTGTAGTACTCCTGATGGTTTTTTTTGTTCATCCTTTACTTGTTGACAAACCAAACACCGGGATATAAATTTTGCTATCTCCCTATTCATGTTATTCCACCAAAAAACTTATCGTAGATCCATATACATTTTTGTACATCCGGGATGAAATGTGAATCTTGAGTAACGACTTTCCTCCAAAATTTGCCTCTTTAGTTGGGCATCACATGGCACACACACTCTATTTCCTAACCTCAATATATCATCTCGCATCCCAAATTCAATCCTATTTCCTTAATAAATTCTTCTCTAATCTTCTTTAGTTGTGGGTCGTTTACTTGTGCAATTTGGATTATTTTCATCAACATTGGTTGTACTTGTAAGTTTGAGATTATTCCTCCTTTACTATAAATACGTACATCTATTTCTGTACTTCTCAAATCCTTCAACAGTGCTTCTTGGCTTGTAATATAACACACTAAATTTGATGTAGACTTCCTACTTAAAGCATCAGCTACTATATTAGCTTTCCTCGGGTGATAATGAATATTTACATCATAATCCTTCATCAATTCTAACCACTTCCTTTGTCTCATGTTCAATTCTTTCTGAGTAAATATATACATCAAACTCTTATGATCGGTATAAATCTCACAAGTCCCACCATACAAATAGTGTCTCCAAATCTTAAGTGCAAAAATTACATCTGCTAATTATAGGTCATGGGTTGGATAATTCTGCTCATGTGGTTTTAACTATCTCGAGGCATAAGATACTACTTTTCCATTTTGCATTAGCACACATCCCAAACTATTTTTAGAAGCATAACTATAAATCACAAATCCCCCTGTCTCAGAAGGAATAGTTAAAATTGGGGAAGTTACTAATCGATTCTTAAGTTCTTGAAAACTATTCTCAACTTCCTCAGACCATTAATATTACCTTCATTTGGGTTAACCTAGATAGAGTTTTGGCAATACTAGAAAATCCTTCAACAAATCTTCGATAATATCCTACTAATCCAAGAAAACTATGAATCTTCGTCACATTAGTTGGTCTAGGCCAATATAGTATAGCTTTGATCTTTGAGGGTCAACCGACACTCCCTCCTTAGAAATGACATGTCCTAAAAAAGATACTGAAACACCCCATAATTTTGAGGATTAAATATTTAATTATTTTTGGGAGTTATAAAAATATATAAATTTGGAGAAACTGAAATTCATGAGTTGGAGAATTTAATTGAGTGAGACGAATTATTTATAATTGGCGACTTTTAAGTTTAATGGTTTAAAATCTCGTGTGTCACATTTTGAGGTCAAAATTTCGAAAAGTATTTCAGATGGAAATTCTGAATGCGCGGCTGCGTCCGGATGGGTCGAGATAGTCAGAAAAGAGTACCCAGGGGTAGTAATTGGGTCTCGGAATATTTTTGGGTATAGTCGGGCCCATACGGGGTAAGTTGGGCCTTTTTAATTAGGCCCACATGGACAAAAACGGGATTTGGTGTTTTTAACCTAATGGAGAGATTAGGGAATGGAAGTCAACACAACTCTAAGCCTAGGGCTTGAGAAGAAAATTGGGGGAAAGCAAATCAAGAGCCAATTTGGGGATTTTGGAGCCAAATTAAGGAACTACAACTACGGATCAGACACTACGAACAATTCCAGGCAAGTGATTAACTGTTGTGATTTCTAAATTGATGATAATCAATTCATATCATAGTGATGTGTAAACCAAAATTCGTTTTGGGGATAAATGAGTACAAAAATGGGGTTTTGTTCATGGAACTATCGAATGAGATTCGAGGTAAGAATTGGTAGTGTTGTATATTTCTGAGTATGATTATCTGATTTCAATGAGAAAACCCGAGATGGGAAACAGTGGAATTTAAATCTGAAATTGGGATTTTACCATAAGGATTTGTGTTCTTTAGTGGGTAAAGATTCGTAGTGTTAACGATTTTAAAAAGTTTGGATGATGTTTATAGTTCAAGGGAAATATAATAAGAAGATTAACAGACTGGGTTGAGGTGGGAAATTGGAGAAAAGAACCTTAGTTTTTCGTTAATGGCCAAACAGTGGCCTATAGAAGACGAAGTCCGGATCGATCGATCGATCGACCCAAGGGGTTCGATCGATCGATGATACAGGAATCTTAGTAGTTCGGCCAATTTTAATTATCAAGAGAAATTTATTTAAGATTAAATTCCTTACTTTTATTTAGTGATAAATTCATATGTGGCATATATTTCCTTAACAATGATAGGGTGATATAATTGGGTTTAGGAGGGTGTGAACGGTATGTCATGAGATGAACGAATTTGGGAAAATAATTCATAATTGTTGATATTGGGCCGAGGAATAATATTCGGGTATTGTAGTTAGGTGACACTACATTATTAAAGGAATTTAGGTGAAATATTTAATTATGGACCAAGTGGGCTAGTCCGGGTATGTTGATAATTATAGGTAAATATAATTGGGAAATTTGTGGAGATGAATGTGTGACACATTATGGGCGGATATGTGGGTATAAAATTTTGAGATGTAAGATGGACCAAGTGAGTGAGTCCGTGTATATTGGTTAAGTAACACCAAAGTATTAAATTAATTATTGAGAGAGAGTAATTAATTTAGAGTCAGAACATAGACTCGGGAAAAATTAAGGTATGGGCCAAGTGAGCGAGTCGGGGAAAATAGTATATTAATTAATGTGTAAATTAATTATATTAGAGTCGAACCACAAACTCGAATTTGTGTTAATTAATTAATGGTAAATTAATTATATTAGAGTCGAACCACAGACTTGGATTTGTGTTAATTAATTAATGTGTAAATTAATTATATTAGAGTCGGACCACAAACTCGGATTTGTGTTAATTAATTAATGTGTAAATTAATTATATTAGAGTCGGACCACAGACTCGAATTTGTATTAATTAATTAATGTGTAAATTAATTATATTAGAGTCGGACCACAGACTCGAATTTGTGTTAATTAATTAATTTGTAAATTAATTATATTAGAGTTGGACCAAAGACTCGAATTTGTGTTGATTAATTAATGTGTAAATAAATGAAATAAGAGTCGGATTGTAGACTCGGGTAGTTATTAAATTAATGGGTGTGATAATTAATTTAATTACAGTCGGATTGTAGACTCGGGTAGTTATTAAATTAATGGGTGTGATAATTAATTTAATTAGAGTCGAATTGTAGACTCGGGGAGTTATTAAATTAATGGGTGTGCTAATGAATTTAATTAGAGTCGGACGATAGACTCGGGGAGGCATTAAATTAATGGGTGTGTTAATTAATTTAATTAGAGTCGGACCATAGACTCGGGGAAAGAATTATATTAATTGAGGCATGAATTAATTATATTAGAGTCGGACCATCGACTCGGGAAGATGATAAATTATTAAGTGAGAAAATTAATTACGTTGAGTCGGGCCACATACTCAGGAAATTACAGGTAGTGTACGGGATTTTGAGTACAGGGTTAAGCCGGGGTTTATATTTTATATACATACGGTGTAGTGATAGTATATATACTTGTATATATATTGTGTGTGATATTAAATTACAGGCGTGAACGGGATTTTGAGTACACGGTAAAGCCGGGGTTATATTATATATATATATATATATATATATATATATATATATATATATATATATATATATATACGGTGTAGTGATAGTATATATATATGTGTATATATATTGTGTGTGATATTAAATTACAGGCAGTGAATGGGATTTTGAGTACACGGTAAAGCCGGGATTTATATTATATATATACGGTGTAGTGATAGTATATATATACGTGTACAAATTGTGTGTGATATTAAATATCAACGACTAGATATTTATTCAATTTATATACTCTAATGCTATCAAGGGAGGTTACGCGATGTGGGTGAATCCCCTAGCTTAAGGAGTAGGGTGAGTATATCCCCAGGTCATAGCGTCCGGTATATCTCGCATTCAGGGAAGGAATATGACCTCCTCCACTACGTTTATATTTTGGGCCAAGTTGGTGAGCGATTCCAACTCGGGGAACTAGGTTTTGTGAGCACACCTAGTGAGATAGCATTTTAGAGGGAATCATCCGGCGAGGGTATACTCGAAGGGACTTATATACGTATGTTATATGTGTGGATGTTGTGGTAAAGGTACGTATATAATAGTAGTAAATATTATATAGGGTAATAATACAGTGTGTGATGTATTTAATTTATATAACTTGTGACATGGTTATATGCTACTATTTAAGAGGAATTAATTAAGTTAATTGTGAGATAACTTATAATTCAATAAATTATTATACTCGGGTTAGAGTAGTATGGCAAGGGAAGTATATACCAGGACTAGTTGGACGGGGTAGTACAACTAGGTGGGGTTAAGGTAACTGGTAGGTGTGCACAATAGTCGATGGGTGAGAATGTCCACAAGGGAGTGCGACGCTAACTTAAATATGAAGCGCATTCATGCATTTTAAATTACTGCAATTAATTCACTTGCTAAATATTTTCAAAATGTTTTGGGTTCTAACCCTTGCTATAAAACTATTTTCAAAACCTTTTAGGTGTCCAGTCACAGGGACACCAGGATTGATACTCTATTCCAGGGACAAGGAGCTGTAGCATATGTGGATGCTAGCAGGAGTTTGGATTAGACGCATCATTCATTCATTCCTAGAGTAGGAATCTTGTATCAGTTTCAGTTTTATTTAGGGCATGTCGCCGAGACTTTCAGGTCAATTTTTAGACTTATTTGTGTAATACCCCGTAATTTTATTGACATTTATTTATGGGATTAATTGAATTAAATGAGAATTAATTGGGAATTAATTCGGATATAAATACTAGCGAGATGTGGGTTTGTATTTGATTATGATGTTAAAATTGAAAATTTCATGAGTATTGAAAATATTAAAATTGTCACGAGACATAATTACGACAATTTAGAAATTTAGTTGGGACGCACGTGTCAGGACTGAAATTATTTGAATTAAAAAGTGAATTATATTTTTATCAACCGAATGGTCATTTTGAGTGCGCCAACGTGTCCGGAAGGGTCGAAATAGTCAGAAAACACTAGTCGGGGGTTTAGTTTGGGTCTTGGGGCATTTTTAGGCCATACCGGCAACTCAAAAGGGTAGTTTGGTAATTTTAAAAATAGGGGAATTAAAACCCACGAATTTTAGAGGTTAATTTTATATTAGAAATAAGACCACTAAGTCCAATATCAGCATTTAACAAGTAGTGGGCTATGGGAGTTATAGGGAGAGTCTTAAGAGGTTCCAAAAGAAACCCCTAGACACAACACCATCTTTGGGAGAAATCTGTAGAGAGAAAGAGGAGAATCAACCTTCATCCTTCAACATCAAATCAGAACATCTAAGGAAAGTGGTTTAATTACATGATTTCAATTGAATGTTTCCTCCATGCTTAGAATTGAATATATGTCTTGTATTGAAAGTTTGATGAAAACTCGTGAAATTGGAGATAAAACTCATAATCTTATATAGGGATTGCATGTAGAAAGGTTATGGATGAATTTCATATCCAAAATATATCTTTTGATGATTTAAAAACGGATTTATAAGGAGAAATTGTAGACATTAAAATTCTGGGTTCATGTTTATAGGGTTTGGGACAAGGTTTAGGAATTTTGATGATTACATGTTAATTTAGGAAGCATTGACCCCAAATATATGTTAAAGAGTGACCTAAGAGGACTAAAAGTAGTTTAAAAACGTTAAAACTTAATTAGAATGATCTTAGTAGGGATTTAGAGAAGGGAAATTTGACGAAAAACGAATTTGGGAGAATTCTGAGCGCAGTCTGCCATCTCGTTAGAAGACCTGCCCAGGTCGTTCGAACGACCTCGTTTGAACGAGTTTCTGACGAGATGACAGTATCCCTTTTAACGAGTTAGTAGTTCATTCGAAGCCTTTCATTCAAACGACACTCGTTCGAACGACCTCATTCAAACGATACTTCTAACGACTTAACATAATGGCCATTTAGGCCTGATTTCATTTCAAATGTCCCATAGACTTAATTAATGGAGAATTAACCTTCCCTTATCGACTAGCGGGTATAATTGTGAGAATTGGGGTACGTTGAGGAGTAGAACTTAGAACCTTATAGTAAATCGGATGACAATTGTGGATTTGGAAATGAGTACCTAATTACAACGTGAGAGGAGTTTACGACTCTAATGCATTTAAACGAGAACTTATAAACGTATAACAGTAAATGATGGGATAAAAACGAGAAGTATACCTCTATATATATACTGAGATATCTAAGAAGTGTGAATGCTTAGTATATGTAGTTTTCTGTGTATAACATACCTACCATACTTGCTATCATGGGAGGTTGGCGTTCGATCAGCGCTAGCTAATCTTTGTGTGCCTACGCGGGCGATTTAGCTTGGTACCTCGAGGACATAGTTCAGTGAAGGACTTATTGAGAAGTTAATAAGTCTGCTGATCATGGGAGCGTAGGTATGTTCATGACCCATGTGATGTGAACTATGTTCGCCTCTATTATTTGTGATTGTTGTTTATTGAGAACGATTCTTGAAAGATTCGGAATGCATAGTCCTTATGTACGTGATGTAACGGGATTGGATAGCAGAGTATGTGTGCACCGCAGCTTAGCCTCGGGGTGCTAATATTGTATATTTATGATGAGAAAAATATACGATTAATTGAAATGCACTGTCATGTATAAATGCGAATATAAATGATAGTAACGTTTTTATAGAGATAAAAGTGGAATTACTCAAGTAAGTAGAATTACTAATATGGGGAACCGAGAATAAATGTAAAGCTCACTGTTTAAATGGAAATGCCGGAACTAAATCGTGAATCGTATAGTAATGTTAGATTTCATATTGGACTAGTTAGCTATGGGAATAACTAGATTTGGTTACGGATACGTTAGGATTGCACATATAGTAGAGAGGTGAGTATTTCATGTGAGAGCACGTCCTAACATGTATTTTGCATTCATTGTTTTAATGTCATTGAAACACTTGCTATATTTTAAACTGTTTTCACAATCGGGCTCTGACCCGTTTGCTTCCAAATATATTTTCTTGTAAAAACCTTTTAGGCGCCCAGCCACAAGGACACCAAATATAGGAGTTCCATTCAAGTGACGTACTGTAGCTGCTATGGAAGTTACAAAACCTTGACATTAGACACCTCCATTTTTGGTCTTGACTCTATATTATCCACTTTTCTCATTTGTTGGGAATGTCGCCCCATTTCTTTTAGAGACACTCTACATATTCAGTTATTTCAGATTTTGGGTTGTAATTAATTTAGTGATGCAGACTTGGTACTTGTTTATTTCACTATTTAGATTGTTGTGAGTAGTATTCCTCCAGACTCATTACTATTTTATGGTTATTCTATTGTCATTATGTTGTGTTGGTTATGTTAGCATTTCATCATCTATGTATTGCTTGTTAATCGGATTTAATTAAAATTGACAAGTCACTTTTTAAATATTAGGTGGCTAGCAATTGTTAAAACGTTTTTCGACAGTGATGCTATGAATTGAACCAACTTGGAATTTTGTATTAATTTAATAAAGGAGTAGCTACCCGGTATTTAATTAGTCGGGGTGTCACAGGTGGTATCAGAACGTCAGGTTCTAGTGTCCTTAGGATCTGTATGGCTTGTTATGTTTCCGCTGAGCTTTCTTTGATGTAGAGCCCTATATTTTAGGACTGTTTTATTCTTCTGTGTATGTTTCGCTCTTCAGCTATTTTGAGATAGTAACTGCGAACTTATAAGATTTTACTCTCATTTCAGATGCCTCCACGACGTGCACAGCGAGTTCCTAGGGATGCTCAGCCCGAGCCACCGCCTGCACCAGTTCCGGGCACCATGAATGTCGCAGAGGTTGTAGCTATTATAGCCCAAGAGGTAAATGCCACCCTAACTGTTGTACAGCAGGCACCACCCCAGGCGCCGATAGTCACGCCAGTTCAGTCTCATACATTCCCGTCTGCTTGGGAACGCGTTCGTGATGCTTTTCAGAAAGCACACCCTCTAGAGTTCGCAGGTAGCTCCGACATTATTGTATCCAGTCAGTGGAGGAAGGACATTCACAGGCACTTAAGGATGTAAGAGTGCACGTATGTTCATAAGCAGATACTGGCTACTTTCAAGCTAGTAGGATCAGCATTACAGTAGTGGGAGTCCATTACCACCGCGAAGGAGAGGGACGCCCTTTCTATTCAAGAGTTCTGGGTGCGGTTCGACCTCAAATATTTTTCATCAGCTGTTCACACTGAGATGAGGAGGAAGTTGATGAACCTCATGAAGGAGGGAAAGACCATAGCCGAATATGAGGGTGAGTTCACCAATCTCTTGAACATTGTTCCCGATGAGATTCCAACCGAGGAGAAGAAGATTTAAAAGTTCATGGATGGATTGACTTGGAGGATCCGTCAGCACTTGTTGGGGAATTTCTCGTTGGCCACCTATTCTGAAGTGGTTAACGCTACACTACTTCACTGCCAGGATCATCGCTTCCACTTGTCAGAGAGTAAGCGGTCAGGAGAGTTCAGCCACCAGGGCAGGACTGGGGGAAATGGTGCCAGCGGGGCACAATCTACTCAGGGTCAGCACATGCAGGGTGATTAGGGTTCCCAATAGGGGGATCCTAAGAGATTCAGATTTGGGGGATTCAGGAATGATCAGGGAGGTTTCAGACATGGTCATCAGGGTCAGAACGGCCACCAGGGCCAGAATGGTCAGCAACAGTAGTTTCAGCAGGGCGAGCATGGTCAGGGTAGGAATGGTAACGGCTAGTAGGGCCGTGGGTAGCAGGGACAATGAGGGGGAAACTTCCCGAGGAAGTTCTTCGTTTGTGGAAAGATTGGCCACAAACACCAGGATTGTCCTAATAGGGGAAGGGCCCCACAACAGCAGCAGTAGGGTGCTCGACACGAGCCACAGAGGCCTATATTTCCCGCTTCCCTCCCAGCACCACCACAGATGGCAGCATTACCACCCATTCCAGCGGTCCCAGTCCAACAGGGACAACTTCAGTATGGGAGAGTGTATCAGCTCCAACATGTTGTAGTCCCACAGGATCCACCTGCTATTGAGGGTATGTTCTCTATTCAGGGGACTATGGGGCGTATTTAATTTGATACGGGGGCCACACACTATTTCATTACCACGAGATTTGCACGCACTTTGGGGTTGTTAGACACTACAGAGAGCACGATTACTTGTGTAGATTCATCGTTGAGTAGGGGTTCCGTGATTTCCCTTATTTGTAGAGGTGTGGGTATAGAAATCGAGAGGTTTACTTTACCCGCCGATATGTTAGTGTTAGAGATGACTGAGTATGATGCGATTGTTGGTATGGATTGGCTAGTTGCATACCGAGCCATGATTGATTGTTTCAGTTGGAGTATTATTTTTGCCATTCTCGGGCAGGAGATATTTTTAGTAGCGATGCCTCGCCCTGATGGAGGATCGTCCACTCAATTGTACCATATAGAGGAGGAGACCTCTACGGAAGTGGTGATGCCACTCGATTCGATTACAGTCGTGAGGGAGTTTGCTGATGTATTTCAGGATATACTTGGATTACCGCCTAGTAGAGAGATAGATTTTGTGATCGATTTGATGTCGGTCACTCGACCAATTGCCCGTGCACCTCATCGTATGGCCCCAGCAGAGATGAGAGAGCTAAGGGATCAAATATAGTATTTGTTGGGTTAGGTGTTTATCCGAAGGAGTACTTCTCCATGGGGTGCCCATGTGTTGTTCGTAAAGAAGAGGGATGGATCGTTGAGGTTGTGTGTATATTACCAGGAGTTGAATAAGGTCACGATACGGAATATGTATTCGTTGCCCCGAATCGATGACTTATTCGACCAGCTGAGAGGAGCTTCCTTATTCTCAAAGATTGACTTGCGATCAGGATACCATCAGTTGCGTATCAGGGAATAGGACGTCTCAAAGACTGCTTTCTTGACGATATATGGCTCCTATGAATTTCGGGTTATGCCTTTTGGCTTGACCAACGCTCCAGCCGTGTTTATGGACTTGATGAATAGGGTGTTCAGAGAGTTCCTAGACCAGTTTGTCATCGTATTTATTGATGACATTCTAGTTTACTCCCAGACAGAAGAGGTGCACGCCGAGCATTTTAGACAGGTTTTACAGACACTGCATCAGAATGAGCTTTATGCCAAGTATGAGAAGTGCGAGTTTTCGCTGAAGGAGGTTCAGTTTTTGGGACATATCATTTCAGATCGGGGGATATCTGTTTATCCGAGGAAGGTATCCGCGGTGAGAGAGTGGGAACAGCCCATGACACCGACTGAGATCCGTAGTTTCTTGGGCCTAGTAGGATACTACAGGAGGTTTATTTGGGGTTTCTCAAGGATAGCGGGGCCTTTGACACATCTGACTCGCAAGGGTGTGCCATTCATCTAGAGCGATACCTGTCAGTTGGCATTCGATGAATTGAAGGACAAGTTCACATCAGCGCCTGTGTTAGCATTGCCCAGACCAGGAGTTGAGTATCTAGTCGACACCGATGCATCCTTACAAGGACTTGGAAGTGTGCTGCAATAGGAGAGTCAGGCCATAGCTTATGCTTCCCGTAAGCTTAAGCCTCACGAGAGGAATTACCCCACCCATGACTTGGAGTTAGCGGCAGTCGTATCCGCTCTTCGGATTTGGAGACACTATCACCTGGGGGAAAAATTTCGGTTGTTCACAGATCACAAGTCTCTACAATACCTCTTCACACAGAAAGAACTAAATATACGTCAACGACGATGGCTTGAGTTTGTGAAGGATTATCAGTTTGATATCCAATATCACCCGAGGAAGGCTAATGTGGTAGCATACGCATTGAGCCGTAGGACAGTAGATGAGGTGGCCGAGGTGTGGAAAGCTAAGTGGAAGGAGTTGTGACACCAGGATGCAGTGGCCCGATCGTTCATTTTTGTGATGACTGTTACACCGCAGATTGTTATGAGAGAGATAAATGCACAGGCAAATGACTCGTTCTGTCAGGAGAAGATAGTTCGATTACTAGCAGAGGGAGTCGAGTCCTACACCATTAACTTAGACGGGGGATTACACTTCAACGGGTAACTGATCGTTCCATAAGGGGAAGACTTACGACACGAGGTAATGGCAGAGTCGCACGTCTCACGATTCACGGTACACACTGGTGGGGATAAGATGTACCAAGACATGAGACTCCAATATTAGTGGAGCGGGATGAAGAGAGATATCGCCATGTTTGTTCTAAATGCACCACCTATCAGCTAGTAAAGGTGGATCATCAGAAATCGGCAGGACTTCTACAACCATTAGAGGTTCTGACGTGGATATGGGAGAGCATATCCATGGACTTTATCATGGGGTTACCTACGTCACAGAGGGATCACGACTCCATATGGGTGGTTATGGATAGGTTGACCAAAGTTGCTCATTTTCTACCGTAAAGACAGACTACACTACGGGACAGTATGCCCAGATTTTCATTGCAAAAATAGTGAGACTTCACGGTGTGCCTCTAAATATCATGTCTGACCGAGACAAGATATTTGTTTCACGATTTTGGGAGAGTTTCCAGGAGGCCATGGGCACGGAGTTGCAGTTGAGTACGGCTTATCACCCGTAGACCGATGGGTAAACCAAGTGAACAAATCAGATGTTGGAGGATATGTTGCATATGTGCATCCTAGACTTTGGAGGTGGTTGGGAGCAGCATCTTCCACTAGTAGAGTTTGCTTATAACAACACCTACCAATTCACCATTGGCATGGCACCATTTGAGGCATTTTATGGTAGACCTTGTCGTTCCCCAGCATTTTGGTTAGAGGTGGGGGATAACAAACTCCTTGGGCCAGAAGTGATTCAGGATACTTCATCAAGGATAGAGATGATACGGAATCGCATTCGGGTAGCTTAGGATCGGCAAAAGAGCTATGCTGATGCGAAGAGGTTGTTCAGAGAATTCAAAGTGGGGGACCAGGTGTTACTCAGAGTATCTCCTATGAAGGGGATAATGCGTTTTGGGAAGAAGGGGAAACTGTCACCAAGGTATGTGGGGCCATTTCCTATCATTGAGCGTATTGGGCCAGTTGCGTATAAACTTGGGTTACTGGAGCACTTGCATAGGATTCATGATGTGTTCCATATTTTCTCGCTAAGGAAATATCTTAGGGATGATTTGCCCCATACCCACATTGCTATAGAGGACATCGATCTTCAGCCAGATAGTTCCTACGAGGTGGGGCTGATTGCTATTTTGGACCAAAGTGAGCGGAAACTGAGGTCAAAGATAGTACCATTAGTACGTGTTCAGTGGCGGCATCATAATGCCGAAGAGTCCACATGGGAGCGCGAGGATGAGATGCGCGAGCATTATCCAGAGCTATTTTTACCAGGTACTCTTAAGTTCCGAATTTCGGGATGAAATTATGTTATTAGGGGGGAAGTATGTAATACCCCGTAATTTTATTAATATTTATTTAAAAGATTAATTGAATTAAATGAGAATTAATTGGGAATTAATCCGGATATAAATACCAGCGAGATGTGAGTTGGTATTTGATTATGATGTTAAAATTGAAAATTTCATGAGTATTGAAAATATTAAAATTGTCGCGAGACAGAAATACGACAATTTGGAAATTTAGTTGGGACGCACATGTCAGTCGCGTTAGGAATGAAATTATTTGAATTAAAAAGTGAATTATATTTTTATCAACCGAATGGTCATTTTGAGTGCGCCAACGTGTCCGGAAGGGTCGAAATAGTCAGAAAATACTAGTCTGGGGTTTAGTTTGGGTCCCGGGGCATTTTTAGGCCATACCGGCAACTCAAAAGGGTAGTTTGGTAATTTTAAAAATAGGGGAATTGAAACCCACGAATTTTAGAGGTTAATTTTATATTAGAAATAAAACCACTAAGTCCAATATCAGCATTTAACAAGTAGTGGGCCACGGGAGTTATAAGAGAGTCTTAAGAGGTTCCAAAAGAAACCCCTAGCCACCATTACCATCTTTGGGAGAAATTTGTAGAGAGAAAGAGGAGAATCAACCTTCATCCTTCAACATCAGATCAGAACATCTAAGGCAAGTGGTTTAATTACATGATTTCAAGCGAATGTTTCCTCCATGCTTACAATTGAATATATGTCTTGTACTAAAAGTTTGATGAAAACCCATGAAATTGGAGAGAGAACTCATAATCTTATGTAGGGATTGCATGTAGAATGGTTATGGATGAATTTCATATCCAAAATATATCTTTTGATGATTTAAAAACGGATTTATAAGTAGAAATTGTAGACATTAAAATTCTGGGTTCATGTTTATAGGGTTTGGGACAAGGTTTGGGAATTTTGATGATTACATGTTAATTTAGGAAGCATTGACCCCAAATATATGTTAAAGAGTGACCTAGGAGGACTTAGAGTAGTTTAAAAACGTTAAAACTTAGTTGGAATGATCTTAGTAGGGATTTAGAGAAGAGAAATTTGAAGAAAAATGAATTTGGGAGAATTCTCGGCGCAGTCTGCCATCTCGTTAGAAGACCTGCCCAGGTCGTTCAATGAGTTTCTGACGAGATGACATTATCCCTTCTAACGAGTTAGTAGTTCGTTCGAAGCCTTTCGTTCGAACGACACTCATTCGAACGACCTCATTCGAATGAGACTTCTAACGAGTTGACAGAATGGCCTTTTAGGCCTGATTTTATTTCAAATGTCCCGTAGACTTAATTACTTGAGAATTAACCTTCCCTTATTGACTAGTGGGTATAATTGTGAGAATTAGGGTACGTTGAGGAGTAGAACTTAGAACCTTATAGTAAAACGGATGACAATTATGGATTTGGAAATGAGTACCTAATTACGACGTGAGAAGAGTTGACGACTCTAATGCATTTAAACGGGAACTTATAAACATATAATAGTAAATGATGGGATAAAAACTAGAAGTATACTTCGATTTATATACTGAGATATCTAAGAAGTGTGAATGCTTAGTATATGTGGTTTTCTGTGTATAACTTACCTACCATACTTGCTATCATGGGAGGTTGGCGTTCGATCAGCGCTAGCTAATCTTTGTGTGCCTACGGGGGGATTTAGCTTGGTACCTCGAGGACATAGGTCAGTGAAGGACTTATTGAGAAGTTAATAAGTCTGCTAATCATGGGAGCGTAGGTATGTGCGTGACCCATGTGATGTGAACTATGTTCGACTCCATTATTTATGATTGTTGTTTATTGATAACGATTCCTGAGAGATTCGGAATGCGTGGTCCTTATGTACGTGATGTATCGGGTATGGATAGCAGAGTATGTGTGCACCGCAGCTTAGCCTCGAGGTGCTAATATTGTATATTTATGATGAGAATAATATACGGTTAATTGAAATGCACTGTCATGTATAAATGCGAACATAAATGATGGTAATGTTTTTGTAGAGATAAAAGTGGAATTACTCTAGTAAGTAGAATTACTAATATGGGGAATCGAGAATAAATGTAAAGCTCTCTATTTAAATGGAAATGCCGGAATTAAATCGTGAACCGTATAGTAATGTTAGATTTTATATTAGAATAGTTAGCTATGGGAATAACTAGATTTGGTTATGGATACGTTAGGAGTGAACAGATAGTAGAGAGGTGAGTATTTCATGTGAGAGCACGTCCTAACATGTATGTTGCATTCATTGTTTTAATGTCATTAAAACACTTGGTATATTTTAAACTGTTTTCACTATCAGGCTCTGACCCGTTTTCTTCCAAATATATTTTCTTGTAAAAACCTTTTAGGTGCCTAGCCACAAGGACACCAAATATAGGAGTTCCATTCAGGTGACATACTGTAGCTACTGTGGAAGTTACAGAACCTTGACAGTAGACGCCTCCATTTTCGGTCTTGACTCTATATTATCAGCTTTTCTCATTTGTTGGGCATGTCGCCCCATTTCTTTTAGAGACACTCTACCTATTCAGTTATTTCAGATTTTGGGTTGTAATTAATTTAGTGATGCAGACTTGGTACTTGTTTATTTCCGTATTCGGATTGTTGTGAGGAGTATTCCTCCAAACTCATTACTATTTTATGGTTATTCTATTGTCATTTTGTTGTGGTGGTTATGTTAGAATTTCATCATCTACGTATTGCTTGTTAATCGGATTTAATTAAAATTGACAACTCACTTTTTGAATATTACGTGGATAGCAATTGTTAAAACGTTTTTTGACAGTGATGCTATGAACTGAACCAACTTGGCATTTTGTATTAATTAAATAAAGGAGTAGCTACCCGATATTTAATTAGTCGGGGTGTCACAATTTTATTCCGGTGTTGGATATTTGTATTGGATTATTTCTTTGGTGGCCGGAGGTTTATTCGACAAGTTCTGTAATTAATTATTCAGTTAAGTTTCATTCAGTTGTGTGAATGGTTTATATTTATTTCCGCATGTACTGTTGTGTGTAATTAAAAGGTTAAAATTAGCACCAGCTTTTGGAATACTAGGTGGTTAGTAAGTTTTAAAAAGTTTTTAACAGTGATGCTAAGGATGATCCAACTGAGATTCCTATTTTAATTTGGTATAGGACTGATCACCCGGTATTTTATTAGGCGGGGTGTCACAGATGGTATCAGAGCATCAGGTTCTAGTGTCCTCAGGATCTGTGCGGCTTTTCATGTTTCGTCATAGAAATCTGTGATATAGAGCCCTATCATAGGATTGTTTTACTCTTATACTTAAGCGCATTTATGTTCCTATGCCATTTATATTTGAGGGTGAACTCATACGATTCGATTCTCATTCCAGATGCCGCCCAGGAGAGAGATCAGCTAGGGCAGTAGGGGGAGATGAGACTAGGGAGGCTCATCAGGAGCAAGAGTTACTGCAGCAACGGCCAGAGATGATTTTGGCAGCATAGGTAACTGAACTAGTGGCGCAGGCTGTTGAAACGACGGTGGTCGCAATGGCAGGGTACTTTCCACGGGATCAGCCACCAGTGTTAGTGGCCGGATGTTCAGACCCCCACGGGGTCATCGGGGTGGAAGCAAGAAAGAGAGGTTATTTTAGTTGGAACCCACCAGAGTTGCGAGGGGGTTCAGATGTAGTGCTAGCGTGTCAAGGAAGAGAGATATCCAGCGTCACCTACGCATGGGAGATTGAGATAAGGTGCAGAAGCAAATGCTAGCCACTTTTAGTTTAATGGGATCAGCGCTACAGTGGTGGGAGTCGATCACCATAGTTGAGAAAAGGGATACGCTAGCTATTACAGGGTTTTGGGGTGTGGTTCAACCGCACGCATTTTTTTCCTCCAGCGGTTGAGACCGAAATGAGGAGAAAAATTTAGAAAGGTGACTCGGGGAGACCGTTAAGTGGCCGATTACGAGAAAGAATTCACTCGTTGGTAAATTTTGAGGTAAGCGAGGAAATGAGAAAGAAAGCAAGGTTTATGGATGGGTTAGTCTGGAGAATCATACAACATTTAATTGGTAAATACGCATTAGTAGCTTATACTGATGTCGTTAATGCAACACACCAGCACTGTCGGGAATATCGCTTCCACGCGAAAGGAAGCGTGAAGGGAGTGGGAACTAGCCAGTCGGATAAGGCAGGATGGAACAATACCAGTGGGGTATCCCAGCAGCAGACTGGGGGAGATCAGGGGTAGGATTTTCGGCAGGAAAATCATGCCAAACGATTTAGAACTGGAGGCTATCGGCAGGATGGCCAGGAATTTCAACAAGGTCGTCATGGAAGGGACCAGTGGTAGGGTGAACGTATTAGAAGGCATTTCGTTTATGGGGAAAGCAAGAAACATGAAGAGATATTGCCTTAAGCGAGGCAGGGATCAACTACAGGACGAGGTCCTAGATGAACAACCACTAAAGCAAGTCATGGGCGCATTCGGGCAGGGAGAAGATGCTCCGGAACCCAAGGATCAGTCGTTGCAGCTGGAGTATGGAGGTAATTATTTTTACCATATAGGCGTGGGGTATATTTTTGAGTGACAAGGAGGATGTCACAATATAAGACTTATTTTTCACTAGAGTTCGCGGGTTAGTCGAACTTAGTGGGTGCGTTGGTTGTAGCAGCCATAGTATGTGGATAAACTTTTCGTACGGGGTAGCGGAGTTTCCTTGGTGTTCTTCACGGGAGAGTGAAGGTGTACACTGAGTGACGGTTTGAATTATGCGAGGAATTACTACTTTCAAGAATTATGGGAGTAGGGTTGATAACATTTCCAAAAAAATTGGCTGGATAGCGATGAAATTTAACTATGGTGGATAGTGGTGTAAAAATTTTTGTGTTCGCGACACCAGGGTATGGTTGGTACTAGGTATCACCGGAGAGGTCGTATAGCCTATATATATGTGGATATATATGTTGTATTGCGTGGTGCGATAGAACATAGTGAGGTTTAGTAATCTCACATTTTATCCCGATAAGTGCGGATGTTTACTGAAGTGAATCAGGGTGGTTAGATTTATTTTCGAGCAAAGAGAGATAGCTCGGGGTTTATTTTGCGCAAGGACTAGTGATAGTAAGGAAGCGGTATTTTATGTTGTCATTGGTAGCATGAGGGTAAGCATATATACTTTTGTGTTGAGAGACGAGTATTTATGGGGAGATGTTTGGACGTTAGCACATGGGTTGGGTACCCGGGCAGTAAATATATGTATATATATATATATGTGTGTGTGTGTGTGTGTGTGTGTGTGTGTGTGTGTGTGTGTGATATGACTACGGGTTCGAAGTTATATTACAGATTACGACTAGCATAGTCGGGTAACTTTCGTGCAGTAGAGCGCGGTGATAGGGTGTATGGGCACCCGGGTTAATTCAGACAAATTTTGTGCGGTTAAGCACGAGTATAGGGTGTATGGGCGCCCTGGGTAATCTAAATGCATACTTGTGTAACGTATGGTTAGAAGTGGATGGGATAGATATAGTGGGCTTGGAGACACATGACTAGAGAGTAATATGCGAAGCTTGGAACATTACGCTCATCTTAATTTCGAGGACGAAATTCCTTTGTAAAGGGGGGAGTATGTAACACCCTGTAATTTTGAGGATTAAATATTTAATTATTTTTGCGAGTTATAAAAATATTTAAATTTGGAGAAACTTAAATTCATGAGTTGGAGAATTTAATTGAGTGAGCCGAATTATTTATAATTGACGACTTTTAAGTTTAATGGTTCAAAATCTCGTGTGTCACATTTTGAGGTCACAATTTGGAAATTTTGAAAAGTATTTCAGATGGAAATTTTGAGTGCGCGGTTGCATACAGATGGGTCAAGATAGTCAGAAAAGAGTACCCGGGGTAGTAATTGGGTCTCGGGGTATTTTTGGGTATAGCCGGGCCCACACGGGGTAAGTTGGGACTTTTTAATTAGGCCCACATGGACAAAAACGGGATTTGGTGTTTTTAACCTAATGGAGAGATTAGGGAACGACAGTCAACAAAACTCTAAGCCTAGGACTTGTGAAGGAAATTGGGGGAAAGAAAATCAAGAGCCAATTTGGGGATTTTGGAGCCAAATTAAGGTACTACACTAACGGATCAGACACAATGAACAATTCCAGGCAAGTGATTAACTGTTGTGATTTCTAAATTGATGATAATCAATTCATATCATAGTGATGTGTAAACCAAAATTCGTTTTGGGGATAAATGGGTACAAAAATGGGTTTTTGTTCATGGAACTATCGAATGAGATTTGAGGTAAGAATTGGTTGTGTTGTATATTTCTAAGTATGATTATCTGATTTGAATGAGAAAACCCAGGACAGGAAATAGTGGAATTTAAATTTGAAATTGGGATTTTACCATAAGGATTTATGTTCTTTGGTGGGTAAAGATTCGTAGTGTTAACGATTTTAAAAGGTTTGGATGATGTTTATAGTTCATGAGAAATATAATAAGATGATTAACAGACTGGGTTGAGCTTGGAAATTGGAAATTGGAGAAAAGAACCTTAGTTTTTCGTTAATGGCCAAACAGTGGCATGTAGAAGATGAAGTCTGGATCGATCTATCGATCGATTGACCCAGGGGGTTCGATCGATCGATGATAAAGGAATCTTGGCAGTTCGGCCAATTTTGATTATAAAGAGAAATTTATTTAAGATTAAATTCCTTACTTTTATTTAGTGATAAATTCATATGTGGCATATAATTCCATAACAATTATAGGGTGATATAATTGGGTTTAGGAGGGTGTGAACGGTATGTCATGAGATGAACGAATTTAGTGAAATAATTCATAATTATTGATATTGGGTTGATTAATTAATTTGTTAATTAATTTAATTAGAGTCGGGCGATAGACTCGGGGAGGTATTAAATTAAAATGTGTGTCAATTAATTTAAGGAGAGTCAGACCATAGACTCAGGGAGAGTATTATATTAATTAAGGTGTGAATTAATTATATTACAAGGTATAGAGCATCTAAATAAACCCACAATAATATAAATCCACTAATCTCAATCTCTTCAATTACAACAAGTCTCTCGAATTAAAATTACAACTATCTAATTCGAAAATAAAATACAAATCTCCAAAGCTCTATACATCAAAATAATACAAATCTTTCCCAAACAATCCTCGCTAAAATCAATCTCCATAGCGCCCCAAAATCCGCGCTAACCTGCCACTAAAAGAAAATACGGGGAAGTACACAATACGACATGAATTATGCTCAACAAATACGGATTAGCAACGAATAAAACGTAACAACACAAGTACGAATATTCAAATCAAAATGAAAATCTCAAAGCATTTATCAATATAATTTCTCAACAACACTTTAACTGGGTCACCAGGCCTCACCACATCCGTATATACTTTATCAAGCCATAGCCCGGGAAACAGGAATCTTGGCGGGTGCCCAACCTCTGTGCCATATTAAAATCTCATGACAACGTGCTCATCAACAATATAATCATACCACATGAATTAAAATAATTTCAACAATTATTTTCCAGATTTCAATGAATTTAAAAATTCAAATATGAGTTCAATTAACAAGAAATCAAAGAGAATGACACTCGCGAGATTTAAGGAGCATATTGTGTAAAACCCCATACCTCAAACTATGATGAGAAACCAGTGATCACATCCTCAAGATCAACACAAAAGATCTACAAAATCTCCTCCAAGAACCTCCAACAAAATATCCCCAAGAACAGCTCTAATCTAAGGTTAGAACTCACAAATCTCAAGGGCCAATGTGTATATAAAAAGAAGAGGAATATAAAATATATTTGATGCCAAAATTTATGCCAAAAGTATGTTAAAAAGGGTTGCCCAAGAATTGCTTTTATAGTGCAAAGAAATGAAGAGTTGGAATCCAAAAGACTCCTTTAAATAAGGCAAAGAAATGAAGAGTTGGAAGTCAAAACAACTCCAAGAGTTAAAAACATTTAAAAATCATTTTAAAATCTGTTTTAACTCCGATTTCGAAACCGTTTGAAAGTCTCGCCTTTAAAAATAATAACCAACATATTTGAGCAATAAAAATAATTTTATCAAAAACTTTATTTTCCTCCATTTTCCAAAAATTAATTAAAATAGCCCAAAATTACGCGGGTTGTTACACTTCCCCACTAACAATGGAATTTCGCCCTCGAAATTCGCCGAATGCCTAACTCTAAAAAATCAGGCTAACAATCTCGAAAAATAATCTCGTCTCCAAAAATAATTCCTCACCTCTAATCTCGAAACCTATCACGAATATCACCTAAAATTTTCTATCTCCAAAAATTGTTAACCACGCAATGAACTCCAAAACCCAAGCCCCGAGGATTGCCGTATACCTAAGCTCTGATACCAAGCTCTATACATCAAAATAATACAAATCTTTCCCAAACAATCCTCGCTAAAATCAATCTCCATAGCGCCCCAAAATCCGCGCTAACTTGCCACTAAAAGAAAATATGGGGAAGTACACAATACGATAGGAAAGATGCTCAACAAATATATGTTAGCGATGAATAAAACGTAACAACACGAGTACGAATCTTCAAATCAAAATGCAAATCTCAAAGCATTTATCAATATAATTTCTCAACAACACATCAATGGGTCACTAGGCCTCACCACATCCGTATATGCTTTATCAAGCCATAGCCCGGGAAACAGGAATTTTGGCGGGTGCCCAACATCCGTGCCATATTAAAATCTCATGACAACGTGCTTAATAACAATATAATGATACCACATGAATCAAAATAATTTCAACAATTATTTTCCAGATTTCAATGAATTTAACAATTCAAATATGAGTTCAATTAACAAGAATTCAATGAGAATGACACTCGCGAGATTTAAGGAGCATATTGTGTAAAACCCCATACCTCAAACCATGATGAGAAACCAACGATCACATCCTCAAGATCAACTCAAAATATCTACAAAAGCTCCTCCAAGAACCTCTAAAAAAATAGCCCCAAGAACACCTCTAATCTAAGGTTGGAACTCACAAATCTCAAGCGCCAATGTGTATATACAAAGAAGAGGATTATACAATATATTTGCTGCCAAAATTTGTGCCAAAAGTATGTTAAAAGGTTTGCCCACGACTTCCTTTTATAATGCAAAGAAATGAAGAGTTGGAATCCAAAAGACTCCTTTAATTAAGGCAAAGAAATGAAGAGTTGGAAGCCAAAACAACTCTTGAAAATTACTTAATGTTCACCGACTTAGAATTCCAAGAGCTAAAAATATTTAAAAATCATTTTAAAATCCGTTTTAACTCCGATTTCGAAACCGTTTGAAATTCTCGGCTTTAAAAATAAAATACATTATTAAAAATATTTAATTATGGACCAAGTGGGCGAGTCCGGGTATGTTGATAATTATAGGTAAATATAATTGGGAAATTTGTGGAGATGAATGTGTGACACATTGTGGGCGGATATGTGGGTATGAAATTTTGAGATGTAAGATGGACCAAGTGAGTGAGTCCGGGTATATTAGTAAAGTGACACCAAAGTATTAAATTAATTATTGAGAGAGAGTAATTAATTTAGAGTCAGAACATAGACTCGGGAAACATTAAGGTATGGGCCAAGTGAGCGAGTCGGGGAAAATAGTATATTAATTAATGTGTAAATTAATTATATTAGAGTCGGACCACAGACACGGGTTTGTGTTAATTAATTAATGTGTAAATTAATTATATTAGAGTCGGACCACAGACTCGGATTTGTGTTAATTAATTAATGTGTAAATTAATTATATGATAGTCGAACCACAGACTCGAGTTTGTGTTAATTAATTAATGTGTAAATTAATTATATTAGAGTCGGACCACATACTCGGATTTGTGTTAATTAATTAATGTGTAAATTAATTATATTAGAGTCGGGCCACAGACTCGGATTTCTGTTAATTAATTAATGTGAAAATTAATTATATTAGAGTCAGACCACAAACTCAGATTTGTGTTAATGAATTAATGTGTAAATTAATTATATTAGAGTTGGACCACAGACTCGAATTTGTGTTGATTAATTAATGTGTAAATTAATTAAATAACATTCGAATTCTAGACTCGGGTAGTTATTTAATTAATGGGTGTAATAATTAATTTAATTAGAGTCAGATTGTAGACTCGGGTAGTTATTAAATTAATGGGTGTGATAATTAATTTAATTAGAGTGAAATTGTAAACTCGGGGAGTTATTAAATTAATGGGTGTGCTAATTAATTTAATTAGAGTCGGACGATAGACTCGGGGAGGCATTAAATTAATGGAAGTGTTAATTAATTTAATTAGAGTCGGACCATAGACTCGGGGAAAGTATTATATTAATAGAGGCGTGAATTAATTATATTAGAGTCGGACCATAGACTCGGGAAGATGATAAATTATTAGGTGAGAAAATTAATTACGTTGAATCAGAAATTACAGGCAGTGTACGGGATTTTGAGTACACGGTAAAGCCGGGGTTTATATTATATATATATATATATATGGTGTAGTGATAGTATATATATACGTGTATGTATATTGTGTGTGATATTAAATTACAGGCAGTGAATGGGATTTTGAGTACATGGTAAAACTGGGGTTTATATTATATATATACGGTGTAGTGATAGTATATATATATATATATATATAGGTGTATATATATTGTGTGTGATATTAAATTACAGGCAGTGAACGGGATTTTGAGTACACGATAAAGCCGGGGTTTTTATTATATATATATGGTGTAGTGGTAGTATATATATACGTGTATAAATTGTGTGTGATATTTAATATCACCGACTAGATATCTATTCAATTTATATACTCTAATGCTATCAAGGGAGGTTGCGCGATGAGGGTGAATCCCCTATCTTGAGGAGTAGGGCGAGTATATCCCTAGGTCATAGCTTCCGGTATATATGGGTGAGGGATTTATCTCACTTTCAGGGAAGGAATATGACTTCCTCCACTACGTTTATATTTTGGGTCAAGTTGGTGAGCGATTCCGACTTGGGGAACTAGGTTTTGGGAGCACACCTAGTGAGATAGCATTTTAGAGGGAATCATCCGGCGAGGCTATACTCGAATGGAAGGATATACGTATGTTATATGTGTGGATGTTGTGGTAAAGGTATGTATATAATGGTAGTAAATATTATATACGGGTAATAATACAGTGCGTGATGTATTTAATTTATATAACTTATGACACGGTTATATGCTACTATTTAAGAGGAATTAATTAAGTTAATTGTTAGATAACTTATAATTCAAGAAATATTATACTCGGGTTAGAGTAGTATGGCAAGGGAATGTTATACCAGGACTAGTTGGACGGGGTAGTACAACTAGGTGAGATTAAGGTAACCGGTAGGTGTGCACAATAGTAGAGGGGTGAGAATGTCCACAAGGGAGTGCGACACTAAATTAAATATGAAGCGCATTCATGCATTTTAAATTACTATAGTTAATTCACTTGCTAAATATTTTCAAAATGTTTTGGGTTCTAACCCTTTCTATAAAACTATTTTCAAAACCTTTTAGGTGTCCAACCACAGGGATGCCAGGATTGATATTCTATTCTAGGGAAACGGAGCTGTAGCATATGTGGATGCAGAAGGAGTTTGGATTAGAAGCATCATTCATTCATTCCTAGAGTAGTAATCTTGTATCAGTTTCAGTTTTATTTAGGTCATGTCGCCCAGACTTTTAGTTCAATTTTAAGACTTATTTTATTCCGGTGTTAGATATTTATATTGGATTATTTCTTTGGTGGCCGGAGGTTTATTCGGCAAGTTGTGTAATGAATTATTCAGTTAAGTTTCATTCAGTTGTGTGAATAGTTTATATTTATTTCCGCATGTACTGTTGTGTGTAATTAAAAGGTTAAAATTGGCACCAGCTTTTGGAATACTTGGTGGTTAGTAAGTTTTAAAAAGTTTTCGACAGTGATGCTAATGATGATCCAACTGAGATTCCTGTTTTAATTTGGTATAGGACTAATCACCTGATATTTTATTAGGCGGGTGTAACACCCCGTATTTTGTGCATTTAATATTTAATTAATTCGAGAATTTTAAATTACTTGTGGGTTGTAATTTTAATTGAACTAATTATGGCAATATATGTTTAAATATTAATCGGGGAGTGAATGGTCAATATTTAGGTAAATTTATTTACTAAGTTAATAGTAATAATTTAATTGCGTCATTTCGGGTAGTAATGACGGGGTATGCAATTATCTTAGCCGGGAGTCGGTATAGACTAAATTGGGGGTGAGGTAAGGATTTTTATAAATTAATTCGGATGGCGATTCTGAGTGTGCGGTTGAGTCCGGATGGGTCGAGATAGTCAGAAAAGAGTACCCGGGGGTAGCGATTGGGTCTCGGGATATTTTTGGGCATAGCCGGGCCCGCACGGGGTGATTTGGGCTATTTTAATTTAGCCCATTAGGCTAAAAACGGGATTTGTGTTTTTAAACCTAAACCTAAGAAACGGAAAAAGGGCAGCCAACATTATTCTAACCTAGGGTTTGAGAGGAAGATTGGGGGAAAACAATCAAAAGCTAATTTGGGGATTTTGGAGCAAAATCAAGGGGCTACTACAACGGATCAGACCCTACGAGAAATTCCAGGCAAGTGGTTAACTGTTTTTACTCCTAAACTATGATATCCAATTCATATTTTAGTGATGTGTATACTAAAATTAGTTTTGGGGATAAATGGGTACAAAAATGGGATTTTGGGTAATAGAATAATTGAATGAGATTCAAAGTGAGAATTAGTTGTGTTTTATAATTCTGAAAATGAATGTCTGATTGGAATGTGAAATCCAGTAGGAGTTATGAACAAAATTGAGATGAATTTATGGAAATTAACCGGAGAAAAACCCATTTTAGAAATAGTGAGTTATGGTATGAATAGAGCATGCTAAAACAGTTGTAGATGATTGGGACTTGTTTTGGGAGTAATTGATTGGTTAAAAAATAATGAGTTAAGGTTGAAAATCAGAGAGATAAGACCTTGGAAATTCGACTATGGCAGAAACAGACCGGTGGAGAAGACGACCACCTGTTCGATCGATCGATCGACGGTTGGGGGTCGATCGATCGATCCTTCAGTTATTTTGGCAGTTTGCCTTATGGATTTTTATGGGTTAAGATTTCAGTTGTAAATTTCCCCTAGCATAATTAAGAGAAAAAAAATTATTATGGGAGTTAATTCTTAACAATTATAAGGGAGTATAATTGAGGGTAGTGGGGGAATTATATGTGACGCTTTGCAAATGAATTTTGGCGAATAAATTCTGAGGATATAAGATAACAAAATCGGTGAATAAGTTCGGGGATAGTAGTAGGGTAACGCTACTCATTTAAATGAATTAATTTGGAGTCGGGGACTAGACTCGGGTGATATTTAATTTCGGGCCACGTGAGCGAGTCCGGGCATGTTGGTTAAGTGACACCAAGGTATTTAATTAATTATTGAGAAAATAAGTAAATTTGGAGTTGGAATTTAAACTCGGGAAGGGTCAAGTTATGGGCCAAGTGAGTGAGTCCAGGTAATGGTTGGGCGATACCAAGGGTTAAATTAATTAATGTATAATTAATTAGCTAGAGTCGGGTTGTAGACTCGGGAAGGTATTTAAATTAATAGGTGGGTTAATTAATTTAAATGGGAGTTGAATTGTAGACTCGAAAAAGTGTTAAAATAATTAACATGAGATTAATTAAAAGAGAGTCGGACTACAAACTCGGATCGGTATAAATTAATTAATGTGTGAATTAATTAAATTATAGTCGGACCATAGGCTTGGGATAATGATAATCTAATAAGTGAGAAAAAAAACTTATTTAGTTGAGTCGGGCGAGAGACTCGGAACATTATAGGCTAGTGTTACAGGTTATGAGTGCACGGAGGAGCCGGGGTTTATGTTATATATATATATACGGTGTAGTGATAGTATATATATATATATGTGTATATATTGTCTATGCTATTAAGTATCAATGATTAGATATTTATTTTAGTTATACTCTAGTGCTATCATGGGAGGTTGCGCGATGTGGGTGAATCCCCTAGCTCGATGAGTAGGGCGAGTATATCCCCAGGTCATAGCGTCCGTTATATGGAATGAGGGGCATCTCACTTCCAGGGAAGGAATATGACCGCCTCCACTTCGTTTGGTTTTGAACCCGGTTGGTGAGCGAATCCAACTTGGGTAACTAGGTTATGTGAGCACACCTAGTGAGATGGCACTTTAGAGAAAATCATCTGGTGAGGGCATACTCGGAAGGATGAGTACACGTGTGATATGTGTGGTTATTGGTAAAGGTACGTATAATGTAGTAGTGAATATTATACGTAGATGATAATACAGTGTGTGATGTATTTACTTTATATAACTTGGGTTACAGTTATATGCTGTTAATTAATGAGAAATTAATTAAGTTAATCATATATGGGTAATACAGTGCGTGATGTATTTAATTTATATAACTTATGTTACGGTTATATGCTTTTAAGTAAGAAGGAATTAAATAAGTTAATTAGTGAGATAACTTATATTTCAGGAATAATTTTACTCGGGTTAGAGTAGTGTGGCAAAGGGGGGGTTATACCAGGACTAGTTGGATGGCATAGTACAACTAGGTGGGGTTAAGATAACCGTTAGGTGTGCACAATAGTGGAGGGGTGAGAATGTCCACAAGGGAGCGCGACACTAACTTTATTATGAAGCGCATTCATGCATTTTAAATTACTGCAGTTAATTCACTTGCTAAATATTTTCAAAATGTTTTGGGTTCTAACCCCTTGCTATAAAACTATTTTTAAAACCTTTTAGGTGTCCAGCCACAGGGACGCCAGGATTGATATTCTATTGCAGGGACACGGAGCTGCTGCATATGTGGATGCTAGCAGGAGGTTGGATTAGACGCATCATTTATTCATTCCTAGAGTAGGAATCATTTCGCAGCTCAGTTTCATTTAGGGCTTGTTGCCCAGACTTCTCAGTACAGTTCTCAGTTATATTTTATTCAGGTGTTGGATGTTGTATTGTATTATTTTACCTTGGTGGCCGACGGTTTATTCGGCAAGTTATTTATTTATTTTATTCTGTTGCTTTCATTTAGTTGTGTGAATGGTTTATAATTATTTCTACATGTATTGTTTTGATTAATTAAAAAGTTAAAATTGGCACCAGTTTTTGGAATACTAGGTGGTTAATAAGTTTTAAAAAGTTTTCGACAGTGATGCTAAGGATGATCCAACTGGGATTCCTGTTTTAATTTGGTATAGGACTGATCACCCGGTATTTTATTAGGCGGGGTGTCACAGATGGTATCAGAGCATCAGGTTCTAGTGTCCTTAGGATCTGTGCGGCTTTTCACGTTTTGGCTTTGCAATCTTTGATATAGAGCCCTATCATAGGATTGTTGTATTCTCATACGTATGCGCATATACGTTCTTCTGCGAAATTTATATTTAAGAGTGAACTCATACCAATTCGGTTCTCATTCCAGATGACGCCCAGGAGAGAGAAGCTAGGGCAACAGGGGGAGATGAGGCGAGGGAGGCTCGTCAGGAGCAAGAGCTACCACAGCAACGGCCATAGATGATTGGGGCAACATAGGTCACTGAAATAGTGGCACAGGCAGTTGGAGCAACGGTGGTCACAACGGCAAGGTACTTGACACGGGATCAGCCACAAGTGTTAGTGGCGTCGGACGTTCAGACTCACGCGGAGTTGTCAGGGTGGAAGCAAGAAAGAGAGGATATTTTAGTGGGAACCCATCAGTATTGTGGGGGCTTCAGATGTAGTTCTAGCGTGTCAAGGAAGAGAGATATCCAGCGTTACCTACGCATAGGAGATTGCGATGAGGTACGGAAGCAAATGCTAACCACTTTTAGTTTAGTGGGAGAAGCACTACAGTGGTGGGAGCCGATCACCACAGTTGAGGAAAGGGACACACTAATTATTGCAGAGTTTTGGGTGCGGTTCGACCGCAAGTATTTTCCTCAGCGGTCGAGACCGAAATGAGGAGAAAATTTTGGGAGGAAACTCCAAGGGAGACCGTTAAGTGGCCGATTGCGAGGAAGAATTCACTCGTTGGCAAAATTTTGTACCGGATGAGGTAGGCAAGGATAAGGGAAAGAAAGCAAAGTTTATGGATGGGTTAGTCTGGAGAATCAGACAACATTTAACTAATAATTATGCATTAGTAGATTATATTGATGTCATTAACGCAACACTCCGGCACTGTTGGGAATATCGCTTCCACGCGAAAGGAAGTGGGAGGGGAGTGGAGATTAGCCAGTCGGATGAGGCAGAAGGGAACACTACCAGTGGGGTATCCCAGCAGCAGACTGGGGGGAGATCAGGGGCCGGATTTTCGGTAGGAAAATCGTGCCAAACGATCTACAACTGGAGGCTATCGGCGGGATGGCTAGGAATTCCAACAAGGTTGGCATGGAAGGGATCAGTGACAAGGTAAACATGTTAGAAAGTGTTTCGTTTGTGGGAAAAGCGAGACACATTAAGAGATATTGCCTTAAGCGAGGCAGGGGTCAACTACAGGATGAGGTCCTGAATGTACAGCCACTATAACAAGTCATGGGTGTGTTCGGGCAGGGGGAAGCTGCTCCGGAACCCGAGGATCAGCCATTGCAAATGGAGTATGGAGGTAATTATATTTTATCCTATGGGCATGGGGTATGTTTTGAGTGACAAGGAGGGTGTCACAAGATAAGACTTATTCTCCACTAGAGTTCGCAGATGAGTTAAATTTAGTGGGTGCGTTGGCGGTAGCAGCCGTAGTATGTGGATAAACTTTTCGTGGGGTGGCGGAGTTTTAGTGTTCTTCACGAGAGAGTGAAGTGTAAACTGAGTGAAAGTTTGAATTATGAGAGGGATTTATACTGTTGATAAATATGGGATTAGGGTGGATTATTATTCCCAAATATCGACGGGATAGCGATGGATCTGAACTATTGTGGATAGTGGGGTAAAGTTTTGGTGTTCGCAACACCAGGGTATGATTGGTACTAGGTATCAACTAAGAGGGCGTCTAGCCTATATATGGGTATATATATGTTGTTTTGCATGGGGTGAGGGACACATAGTGAGGTTTTGTGTTCTCACATTTTACCCCGGTAAGTGGGGATGTTTAATGAAGTGAATCAGGGTGGTTGATTTGATTTTTGAGCAAAGAGGGATAGCTCAGGGATTATTTTGCGCAAGGACTAGTGGTAGTATGGGCGCGGTAACATGTTGTGTTTGGTAGCATAAGGGAAGCGTATATTCTTTTGTGTTGAGAGATAAGTATTTATGGGGAGATAGTTGGACGTGGCATGGGTTGAGTACCCGGCCAGTAATTATATATGTGTATATATATATATATATATATATATATATATATATATATATATATGTAATATGACCACAGGTTCGAAGTTATATTACGGGTTAAGACTAGCATAGTCGGGTAACTTTCGTGCGATTGAGTGCGGGGATAGGGTGTATGGGCACCCGGGGTGATTAAGGCAAAATTTTGTGCGGTTAAGCCCGGGTATAGGGTGTATGGGAGCCCTGGTAAAGTTAAATGCATACTTGTGTAATGTATGGTTAGAAGCGGATGGGATAGATATAGCGGGCTTGGAGGCACTTGACTAGTGAGTAGTATGTGAATACTGTAACACTAGGTTAATCTTAATTTCGAGGATGAAATTCCTTTGTAAGGGGGGAAGTATGTAACACCCCGTATTTTGTGCATTTAATATTTAATTAATTCGAGAATTTTAAATTACTTGTGGGTTGTAATTTTAATTGAACTAATTATGGCAATATATGTTTAAATATTAATCGGGGAGTGAATGGTCAATATTTAGGTAAATTTATTTACTAAGTGAATAGTAATAATCTAATTGCATCATTTCAGGTAGTAATGACGGGGTATGCAATTATCTTAGCCGGGAGTCGGTATAGACTAAATTGGGGGTGAGGTAAGGATTTTTATAAATTAATTCGGATGGCGATTCTGAGTGCACGGTTGAGTCCGGATGGGTCGAGATAGTCAGAAAAGAGTACCCGGGGGTAGCGATTGGGTCTCGGGATATTTTTGGGCATAGCCGGGCCCGCACGGGGTGATTTGGGCTATTTTAATTTAGCCCATTAGGCTAAAAACGGGATTTGTGTTTTTAAACCTAAACCTAAGAAAAGGAAAAAGGGCAGCCAACATTATTCTAACCTAGGGTTTGAGAGGAAGATTGGGGGAAAACAATCAAAAGCTAATTTAGGGATTTTGGAGCAAAATCAAGGGGCTACTACAACGGATCAGACCCTACGAGAAATTCCAGGCAAGTGGTTAACTGTTTTTACTCCTAAACTGTGATATCCAATTCATATTTTAGTGATGTGTATACTAAAATTCGTTTTGGGGATAAATGGGTACAAAAATGGGATTTTGGGTAATAGAATAATTGAATGAGATTCAAAGTGAGAATTAGTTGTGTTTTATAATTCTGAAAATGAATGTCTGATTGGAATGTGAAATCCAGTAGGAGTTATGAACAAAATTGAGATGAATTTATGGAAATTAACCGGAGAAAAACCCATTTTAGAAATAGTGAGTTATGGTATGAATAGAGCATGCTAAAACAGTTGTAGATGATTGGGACTTGTTTTGGGAGTAATTGATTGGTTAAAAAATAATGAGTTAAGGTTGAAAATCAGATAGATAAGACCTTGGAAATTCGACTATGGCAGAAACAGATCGGTGGAGAAGACGGCCACCTGTTCGATCGATCGATCGACGGTTGGGGGTCGATCGATCGACCCTTCAGTTATTTCGGCAGTTTGCCTTATGGATTTTTATGGGTTAAGATTTCAGTTGTAAATTTCCCCTAGCATAATTAAGACAAAAAAAATTATTATGGGAGTTAATTCTTAACAATTATAAGGGAGTATAATTGAGGGTAGTGGGGGAATTATATGTGACGCTTTGCAAATGAATTTTGGCAAATAAATTCTGAGGATATAAGATAACGAAATCGGTGAATAAGTTCGGGGATAGTAGTAGGGTAACGCTACTCATTTAAATGAATTAATTTGGAGTCGGGGACTAGACTCGGGTGATATTTAATTTCGGGCCACGCGAGCGAGTCCGGGCATGTTGGTTAAGTGACACCAAGGTATTTAATTAATTATTGAGAAAATAAGTAAATTTGGAGTTGGAATTTAAACTCGGGAAGGGTCAAGTTATGGGCCAAGTGAGTGAGTCCAGGTAATGGTTAAGCGATACCAAGGGTTAAATTAATTAATGTATAATTAATTAGCTAGAGTCGGGTTGTAGACTCGGGAAGGTATTTAAATTAATAGGTGGGTTAATTAATTTAAATGGGAGTTGAATTGTAGACTCGGAAAAGTGTTACAATAATTAACATGAGATTAATTAAAAGAGAGTCGGATTACAAACTCGGATCGGTATAAATTAATTAATGTGTGAATTAATTAAATTATAGTCGGACCATAGGCTTGGGATAATGATAAGCTAATAAGTGAGAAAAAAAAACTTATTTAGTTGAGTCGGGCGAGAGACTCGGAACATTATAGGCTAGTGTTACAGGTTATGGGTGCACGGAGGAGCCGGGGTTTATGTTATATATATATATACGGTGTAGTGATAGTATATATATATATATGTGTATATATTATCTGTGCTATTAAGTATCAATGATTAGATATTTATTTTAGTTATACTCTAGTGCTATCATGGGAGGTTGCGCGATGTGGGTGAATCCCCTAGCTCGAGGAGTAGGGCGAGTATATCCCCAGGTCATAGCGTCCGTTATATGGAATGAGGGGCATCTCACTTCCAAGGAAGGAATATGACCGCCTCCACTTCGTTTGGTTTTGAACCCGGTTGGTGAGCGAATCCAACTTGGGTAACTAGGTTATGTGAGCACACCTAGTGAGATGGCACTTTAGAGAAAATCATCCGGTGAGGACATACTCGGAAGGATGAGTACACGTGTGATATGTGTGGTTATTGGTAAAGGTACGTATAATGTAGTAGTGAATATTATACGTAGATGATAATACAGTGTGTGATGTATTTACTTTATATAACTTGGGTTACAGTTATATGCTGTTAATTAATGAGAAATTAATTAAGTTAATCATATATGGGTAATACAGTGCGTGATGTATTTAATTTATATAACTTATGTTACGGTTATATGCTTTTAAGTAAGAAGGAATTAAATAAGCTAATTAGTGAGATAACTTATATTTCAGGAATAATTTTACTCGGGTTAGAGTAGTATGGCAAAGGGGAGGTTATACCAGGACTAGTTGGATGGCATAGTACAACTAGGTGGGGTTAAGATAACCGTTAGGTGTGCACAATAGTGGAGGGGTGAGAATGTCCACAAAGGAGCGCGACACTAACTTTAATATGAAGCGCATTCATGCATTTTAAATTACTGCAGTTAATTCACTTGCTAAATATTTTCAAAATGTTTTGGGTTCTAACCCCTTGCTATAAAACTATTTTCAAAACCTTTTAGGTGTCCAGCCACAGGGACGCCAGGATTGATATTCTATTCCAGGGACACGGAGCTGCTGCATATGTGGATGCTAGCAGGAGGTTGGATTAGACGCATCATTTATTCATTCCTAGAGTAGGAATCATTTCTCAGCTCAGTTTCATTTAGGGCTTGTTGCCCAGACTTCTCAGTACAGTTCTCAGTTATATTTTATTCAGGTGTTGGATGTTGTATTGTATTATTTTACCTTGGTGGCCGACGGTTTATTCGGCAAGTTATTTATTTATTTTATTCTGTTGCTTTCATTTAGTTGTGTGAATGGTTTATAATTATTTCTGCATGTATTGTTTTGATTAATTAAAAAGTTAAAATTGGCACCAGTTTTTGGAATACTAGGTGGTTAGTAAGTTTTAAAAAGTTTTCGACAGTGATGCTAAGGATGATCCAACTGGGATTCCTGTTTTAATTTGGTATAGGACTGATCACCCGGTATTTTATTAGGCGGGGTGTCACAGCGGGGTATCACAGATACGCTAGGCAACCAAAACTCACACTTTTTTAATTTTGCATATAATTTCTCCCTCCTATAGATTTGTAATACTGTCTCTAAATGCTTTTCGTGTTCATCAATACGCTTGGAATAAATAAGGATGTCATCAATGAAAAACGCCACACACTGATCAAAATACTTCCTGAACACTCTATTCATCATATCCATAAAAGTGGCTGCTGCATTAGTCAGTCCAAATGACATCACAAGAAATTCATAGTGACCATATCTAGTAGGAAAGCTGATTTTGAAATATCATCTTCCTTAATCTTCAATTGATGATAGCCTAACCTAAGGCCAATATATGAAAATACTTGTGCTCCTTGTAGTTGGTCAAACAAATCATCTATACGAGGTAGGGGATATCCATTCTTAATGGTCATCTTATTTAGTTCACGATAATCTATACATAACCTCATCGTCCCATCCTTCTTTTTAACAAATAACACCGGAGCACCCCAAGGGGTTACACTTGGTCTAATAAAACCCTTATCTAACAAATCTTGTAATTGAACTTTTAACTCCCTTAGTTCTAAAGGTGCCATGCAATAAGGTGGTTTCGAGATTGGTATAATTCTAGGAATAAGGTAAATCATAAACTTTATTTCTCTACTAAGAGGAAGACTGGGTAAATCATCAGGAAAAACATCTGGAAAATGTTTAGCTATAGGAATATCTTCTAAAATAGGCTCTTTTGCTTGCAAATCAATAACACTCTCAAGGAATCCTTGACATCCCTTCATAAGAAAACTATAATAATGCATTGCATAGATAATACGAATGGGAGATAGGATGCATGTTCCGTCAAAACTGAATTCGGGTTGGTTAGGTATTTGGAAAGTAACTCTCTTATCAAAACAATCTACCTTAGCATGATACGATGCTAACCAATCCATTCCCAAAATGACTTCAAAGTCTTTTATGTCTAAAACTATCAAATCAGCGAATAGTTTATGACTACTAACATCCATAGGGAAAGACTTATATACTAAGGTTCCCATCAATAACTCACCCGAAGGAGTAGAATCGCGCATGCTATGATTCAAGGGTTCGGGCCTATTAGGAAAGCGATTAACAAAATGCACATAAACGAATGAATGGGTAGAACAAGGATCTATTAAAACTTGAAATGGTTGTGCACATATAGAAAGTGTACATCACACAACTGCATTAGAAGCTTGGGTATTAGAAAGTGCAAAAACTCAACCTTGTCTGCCTTGGTCCTTCTTTTTAACTAAAGGTTCTATCGGAATCCTCGCTCGGGTTGGCCAGTCTTTTATCTGATGTCCCTTCTGTCCACATCTAAAATAAGCTCCAGTATCCTTGTAACAAGGACGTCCTCTATGCATCTTCCCACATTACTGACACATCTTGTTATTATACCGTTTGTCATCCCTAGCTCCCCCATCATTGGATGTTTTACTAAAATTATTTCTATTATTTGTGTTATTCCCTATTTGTTCCCCAAAATTCCTCTTACCATATCAAATTCTATTGTACTCCTCGCCATCCCTTTAAGGTATCATAGCCCTAGCCACAATGTCACTATATGATGTCAACTTCAGGATGGAAATTCTACTACGAATACTTAACCTTAACCCACGTTCAAACTTTTTGGCTTTTAAAACATCAATTATCACAACATAAGGTGAAAAATGGGATAACTCAGTAAAATTTTCCTTATATTGACTAACCGTCACATTTCCTTGAACCAGACTCATAAAATCAGCTGCTTTTTGGTCTTGGACTGTTTTGGGAAAGTATTTCTCGTAAAAGATTACTAAGAATTCATTCCAACCTATGGAATTATTCCTTTCCCCGTGTACTTTCTTAGTCATTCTCCACCAATGTTCGACTTCACCTTCTAATATGAATGTTCCAAATGAAACCCTCTGTTCATTTGTACACTTAAGAACATTAAACATCTTTTCCATGTGCATCAATTAGTGTGTGAATAGCTATCATTTTTGTGACCTTTGTAAATTCTCCCTAGATATCTAGAATCTAAGATGTAATTCCCGTCTTAGTTGTCATTTTCTTAATGTTAAATACAATTAAATGTGCCATAATGTTTTGTAACTCCAAAGGTTATGAACGAACCCAATACAAACTTATATGTTGTTTCATCTCCTCTTTTCTTCATCCAATTCCTTTGTCTCAAGAATATATTATGACCAACTTACCTTTTCAGGGATGGAGAATCTGTATGACTATGATTGGTTATATTTTGAAGAAAAGTCCCAAGGGTAATCTCATACTCACTAAAGTTATTTAGTTTTGTCTCTATTCTGTTCAAACTAACCTTATATGTTGTGTACATTTTTTATTTTGTACAGAAAACTGGAGGAGTACTCAACAGTCACTAATAACTTGGATTATAGCCCTTTCGGTGATCCTTTCAACTCCGATCAATACCTATTTCCACAATAAAATAATCAAATTCCCTTTGATTATGATCAACATCAATTTTCACAACTAAATCATCAAATACCCGTTCATTATGATCAATACAAATTTTTGCAACAAACCAATCAAATTCACTACCAATTTTCACAATAACACAATTTCATTCCCCAATTGGAATTCACTGATTCTGAGAGTATCGGTACGGGTGGTTTGTGTAGCATGTGGAATGATAATTTTTCATCTATTAGTCAAGACCTTATTCTTGATACCAAGAAAAAACTGTTGATGGATACTGAAATTTTGGGCTTTTTCACTGATGAAGGAACTTATATGATTGATCCTAAAAACTTTGTGATTTCAAACACAAACGAAAATCAAAGTCGACAAAACAAAAGATTGAGAACATCTCCATTAGAACTGCATGAGATCCAAAAGTATTTTAATGTTCCAATAACTAAGGCAGCCAAATAACTGAAGGTGGGATTGACCGCGTTAAAGAAAAGATTTAGAAAATTAAATATTATGAGGTAGACTCACAGGAAGATCAAGAGTATTAAGTCTCTCATTGATAATGTTAAGTTATTATCCTGCCTGCATGTTAAGATTCTTTCGAAATATCATTGGATACTTTATTATTTTCCATTCATTTCCTTTCTCTCTAATAAAAGTTTACCGAATATATGTTTTTGGAAGTCATTTTAATTTATTGTGTTTTCTTTACTTTACCCCCCTGAGAAATGTAGCAATCAGACATAACCATCCGCTCTTTAAAAAAAATAGACATAAACATCGTATGCATAAGGTACAAGAGAGTCAATATACATGTGGGTGGTCAAGTCTAATCTATGAAAAATAGAGGGGTAATATCTAATTATAGCATTATTGTACGACCTGTTTTATTAGTATAATTATTTTATTTTAAATTGCAATTTTAGGAGATGGGATTAACCAAAGAGGTAGAGATGCTGGAAGAGAACAAAAAGATGATGGAGAAGCTACCCGATTTTGGAATGATAGAGAAAATAAAAAAACTCAGGCAATCTTGCTTCAAGGCCAACTACAAAAAGAGAAGGCGCCTTGCTGACTATTAATACTGCTTCTTCTCTAATGGCTTGGTAATTTGGATTTATAATTAGTTTTGAACTTTGTAATGTTATTTCTTATTTTATTTTGGCACATTAATAACCTTTTGGAATCTTGTTTTCGTAGATATTGTAGTGCCTAAAGCATTAAAACCAAATATAAGTTTAAATAAAGTATGATTTTAATTTTATTTTTACGTGCCTTAAAGTGAATTTATTTTCCTTGTCATGGAAGTTAATAATTAACCTTGAATCGACTTCATTCTTACTGCAAAATCAATCATTATGTAATGAGAAACATTGATGCATATATATATATATATATATATATATATATATATATATATATATATATAGTACTGCACTTGTGTGGGCCAGTCCGCATTTTTTAAGCGCGAACCGGACATGCGTCACCTGGCGGTGAGCCTAGAAAGAAGAAAGAGAGTGCCTATAATTTAGCCGATAATTTCTAGGTTTACCGTCGGTGACATATGTCCGGTTTACACTCTTAAAATGCGGACTAGTTCTGATATGAACAGTAATATATATATATATATGACAAGATAAGAAAACAATTTAAAACATAAATTATGTTAAAAAAAAATAAAACCAAAATTTTTAATAGTCTACATAAAGTAACATATACGATAAATCATTACTTTGGAAAAACAGTGTAAATTATAAATAAATCATTCAATATGTATTGTATGTAAAATACGATAAACTGGATCATCCAAGATTATAGCTTCTCTGGCTTATATATTAAAATCATTACATTAGTAAAACATCGGTAAGTTATAAATAAACCATTCAATATATATTATATCTATAGGTAAATATAAAATACGTCTAGCTGGCTCATCAAAGATTAAAGCTTCTCTGGGTTATATAGAAATTGACATTAATGTTAGCCAATTAAAGGCCATGTTGACACCATGGGGAGAAAATTCTAAAATATAATTATAAGGAACATAACTGTTAAGGCCAAACAAAAGCACACAAAAAATTCACTCTTACCATTTTTTATACGATTTCTTTTACAAATTGATGTGGTAAGTGATATTAGAACTTTTTATTTTTAAAGTCTTAAGCAGTCGGGCAAATTTTTTATTTTTATTTTTATTTTTTATTTCCATAGATTTGATGAAATTACAACATTACTCTTTTTCGTAATGCATGAATATGAATTGCATGACAAGAAATGTCTTTATGTGTTGTTATGTATGTTAATATATACGTTTGTAACTCATTACAACATAATTAGAATTTAATTTTTTATATGCGTCTGTTCATTATCTATATAAATAAATATACACTCGTGTTAGCATTAAAGACCGTTGTAAAATGCATCCATCTATTCATCTCCCTTTAATTTATATTCTAACAATCTTTTGTACGAAATTATATTTATCTCCCCATAAATTTATACCCTTTTTTCCCTTTTCTCTCTCTCATATTTGTACAATATTAATGATACAAATAGTTTCTCGTGGCTTTTATAATGTTGGCAAATATCGTATTTGTATATCTTCTTTTGTATTTGTTCACCAGCATTTCATGCAAAGTTTAGCAAAAACTAAATAAATATTTGTAACTAACAATTTGTCAAATTTATCATAAATAAGTGTATGAAATTTCAACCTCTGTAAAATCATATAATAAAAACTTCAATGCATCTTCTTCTGTTATTCAAACAAAAACACAAAAATACATATTTTTAATTGAACAAGATATATAATTTGTTTTTATAAATCAATTTGACAAGTGACACAGCCATAAACCTTTTTCTGCCTTTTTTAGACCATACAAAAATATTTTTTTTGGTTATAAAATATGTATATGGGTGGATGTTTACTTTTATCTAGCATATGAATGAAAAAGTATTTCAAGATACCTGAATTCATACTATAAATAAAGAAAATACAAGTATGGATATACTAATTGAATGAAACATTTGCTCTCTCTCTAAAAAAATCCTTTATTTTTCAAAACATGTTATAACACAAGAGCTTAATATAATAAAAAGAAAGAGGATTGCCTCCTCGCCATGGGTAACAACAAGTGATGGTAATTTTTGGTTCTCTTCTTTTCCTCACTGAAGACAAATAAGTACATGATTATTACTTTTTCTACATTCAATTTCATGGACTACATCTTCGTTGTCCCTCACATATTTGAATTTGAAAACTTAAAAGTCATCATAGTTGATGCTTATTTTGTTCCTCTCTATTTATAAAGCATCAATTGTTTGTTTTTGGTCCTTTAATACATATTAGCAGGGCTGGCCCCAAGATTTTAGCGTCAAGGCGAATTCTTGAACTGGGATCCATATTAAACAAGAGGTTTTTAATTAATTTATAACTTATGGTTTTTTTAATCGAATGTAACACCCCATGATTTTGGGACTGAGAAATTAAATTTTTGGGTGAAATAAAATTTATTTAAATTGAAGAATTTTAAAATTTGGAAATTGAAGTCCAAAAATAGAAGACGTTATAAAGTCTTCCAGATGATGATTTTGAGTGCGACATTGATTCTGGATGGGTCGTGATAGTCGAAATGATTGTCCTTGAGATTTATTTTAGTTTCGAAATATTTTTATGTCAGTTTGACTCGAATTGGAGTAAAACGAGTCATTTAAAATGTGTCTTAACATTTAAAACTGGGACTTATGTTTTAAGGGTTTAATAGGCTCATGATTTTAGCCATCTCAATTGAGAGAAGGAGAGAAAGAGAAAGGAAGAAAGAAAGAAGAAGAAAGGAAGAGAGAGAGAGGAGAAAAAGCTTGGAGATTTTCATCCCGTACGCGATTTCGGGGAGGATTCAACCTCTACAAATCTGAGGCAAGTGTTTAATCTTGCTAAATATTTCATTTGTGTATTTCATTTCATAATTTATGGATAAAAGAATTGGATTTTGGGGTATTAATGTCAAAACCTAGATTTTGAAGATTAAATCCTGAAATTGATGTTTATATATGGGTTTGATGGTGTAAAGATGGTTGGGATCAGACTTAAGTTGATCTATTAGCTTAGAATCATGATTTGATAAAGGTTTAGGGGTTAGAAGTGAAAATTTTAGGGTTTAGAATTCATGGGTTTTGTGAAGAAGAATAAACCTTCAAAGTTCTGCAAACCCAAATCCATTCGCCCCCTAAGAGAATTGATTTGACTAGGACAAAAGTGTCAGGTCTGCATGACCGAATCGATTCGGAACCAAGGCGAATCGATTCGGCCTGAGACAGAATCCCAGGTCCTTTGAACCAAATCGATTCGCATATGGGGCGAATCGATTCACCCTTGAGACCGAATCGATTCGGGCCAGGCCAAATTGATTCGGAAATAGGGCTATTTGGTGGAGTTTTCTAGAATGATTTCTAACCATTTTTTGTTGGGTTTATTGATGTGGGGCATGATTATATGATGTAATAATTATGTTTTGGAGATTTATTGGAAGTTTCTCGCATGATGAGATCGCGGGTACGTATCGAGTTATTTTGGGGACTTATATACATATGTATTGGAGATGGTCGTATCGATATAGTGGGGAATCTCATTGAGAACAGAGTTTTATTTAGAGGTCTTAAGTGAGCCTAGTTATGACATAAGGTTAAGGACCCTTTGAAAGAGTTGTGAGAGTACGACATGGAAGTGTAGGCCGATATTTGTGTCGAATCCTTATAGTGATAGGATTCTATTTAATATATGGTTTGGGACCAATGAGAGGTAGAGGTCGCTCATCCTTAGTAATGTTTAACTTAAGGAATAAATTGTAATACAATAAGATTAAGGATTCATAAGAGAAATTGAACCGTAGGCGAAATTGTGAACGATGGAATCATACTATCAACTAGAATAGGTTATGTTGTAATTCTAGTCGGAGTAGTTTCTATATAAAATTGTGTGGGATTAACAATAGGGATTCCTATATGAAGGGATTATAAAATGAAATTTAAGGTTTAGCTGGAGGCTTGCAGACTATTAGTTAGGCATATACCTATAGTTGGAATTATTATTAGATATCGATGTGCTTTCGGATATAGATGGGATGTGTAGTGCTTGTTATATACATTAAACTTTGGGGTGATAACCATATTGTCGAATATATATATATTGGAAGACTATTCATATCATAGGGGCAATGAATGAATATGCTTAAAGTGAGGGATCATAATTGTATAACACTTTAAGTTAATATGCTGGGAGTGCTAGCTAGTATAATGAGGACTATGTACGCGTATAGCCAAGTTTATGGATTTCATACATATGATTGTGAGATAGTGTGTATATATGTGGATATGTAGATATATATACGAATAAACATGTATATGTATATGTACTTATGGCATGAATATCTATACCGTGTGTGATGGTTTGATTATATGATGTGATCATAGGGATGTATATGTATATAGTGTGTGATATATATATACTTAAGGTGTGAAGCATACCTGGCACATGCTATCATGGGAAGTTGCACGATGTTGGGTGAGCCCCTGGCATGAGGAGCAGGGGTGGATATTCCCAAGGTCATAGTCGTCCATTATTATTTGTGTGATTTTATTTTGGGGGTGAGAAGTCTTGGATATCGGACATTCTCACTTGACCGGTTAGGAACTATGATCGCTTCCCAGACGTTAGAATTGATTTTATCGCCATGGTGGTGTGATAATAGTCCGATGGGTGGTGACCCCGAGAGAAAGTGAGTAATTCCTGGAAGATGATAGCATGGTGCAGTATTTTGGCATCCTATAGTCATATGTCTTGTGTATTACAAAGTGTACATTATGTGTGTTATGTATATGTGGTTATAGGAACGAATGATTGAGTATATATATATTTAGTGTAAATGTACATATATATATATATATATATATATATATATATATGTATATATATATATATATATATATATATATGTATGTATGTATGTATGTATGTATGTATGTATCCTATAGGTGAAGAGGTTACGAAGTTTTTATGAAGTACATCTTGGGTGATTTTGGTGTACTAGTTCATTGGGGTTGAAGAATCGTACTTAGCGACAATTATGGTTATGTGGACCCAAGGATTTAATAGAGATTCTAATTATGGCCTTAGATAGTGTTGATGTAAAAAATTAGATCATATCTAATTATTCAATCACAGATAAATAAATGAGACAAAGAATTTTTAAAGTGGTTCAGCCTTATAAGAATGGCCTACATCCACTGTTATGTTATTGCTAATTGTATGGAATTCTCGATTACAAGTTATCTCAAGAAATTCAGGTCCCTTTACAATAAGGATTGTACAATGTATTTATAGCCCTAAGGCTGTAATGTGAAAGGGTAATACATTAAATGATGTACATATGAAAGGGTAATACATTCAATGCCCCTTAAGCGTATGCGTATGAATGATAAGCATTTAATGAACAGTCAAACTGTTGATTATACTGCTATTAATGCTTTGTTCGAGGTGCAGCTCGGACTGCCTGAGTTGCTCGGACCGCCTAAGCTTCTCAATGCTCAAGAGTTCCTCGGAGAGTTATCGTTCCTCGGAGCGTATGAGTTCCTCGGAGAATCAGTGTTCCTCGTTGTAGTATGGTTCCTCGGAGCGTGTGAGTTCCTTGAAAGTGTTTGTTGTTTCCACGTAGACTGCCACGTGTCTTCACTTTATTGATCCATGTCAGCAGACTAAATTTGGTATCAACAGAAGCCCCCAATGTTTCATAGTTTGAAATTTGAGGAGTGTGGAACATTATTTCTCGGAATATGGTAGCTTTAAATGGTCCTCCTGATTTTTAGGAGTGTTTCCCTCATATTTATTTCTCTTTCCAAATTCGTAGAATCAGGTTTTTTTTAATTTTTATAACCGCCTCGATCTCCGCATACTTTTTGTCCTTCTAGACGCCGGTAGCGTTATCGTTTCTTTTTGTAATCATTACTTTTTCCTTTTCCCAAGGCAAGATATTTAAGCATCACAGACACTCCCATCGTCTTCTACCTTTTTAAATTTGTATTTTCGAGTTTTCCATTATCTTACTCTCTTGTGCGTTCATCCTTTCCATCGTTCATTGCCAACAGATCCACTCTTTTTCTGTAAGATCTTCTTCCTTCTTCTTCATTTCATTCTTTCATCATGGTTTATCCTGTAGAATCTCTTGATAAGTTTCGCTCTGATTTTTCTATTCCCTCCTGGGTTGTTCTGGAAAAGCTTTCTGAGCCTTCTGACTATTTCCGTTTGGCTGAGGGACATTGGTTCCCCAGTCTCTTTGTTACTGAGTGTGGATTTTCTTTTCCGCCCAATCCTCTATGTCTGGAATTTTATCAATGTTTTGACGTTGTTCCTGCAAGAATAGCCCCCAATACATGGAGAATAGTTAATGGGGTTCACAGATTAAATCAAATCCATGGAACTCGCATAGGAATTCCATAAATCATGTTTTGTTATAGATGGGCAGTGGGTGATAACGCCTTTTATTTAAAAACTAGATTTTTAAATTGGGCTTTAGTGGTCAATCTCCCAGATGCCAATAGGGACTATTTTGAGCACGGAGTTGTTATAAAAAATTGGCAGCATGCTCCTTTATCAGGAGATGAAGTGTATCAGGGTCCCAGATGCCCTCCCTATGGCAATGGGATAGGTTATTTTTATTTCATTTTATTTATTTTGAAATTATGCTTCTTCTATGTTTGATAAAATGTGCCACTGATATTTTAATGCTTATTTATTTGCAGTTGATAGCAAAAGAAAGTGTCCAAAAGAAGAAGACGTGAATATAAGGCACTTAAAACTTATCTGGAGTTTGCATCAGAGTGTTGCCGACGAGCACATTAGGTAAGCCTCGTATCTGCTGCAGTACAAGAGCTACACCACTTCTTTCGCTGCTCGTCCGGTGATAAGTGACGCAGAACCAGTACCAGCTTCCACCAGCTCCTCGCCTGAATCACACATTCCTTTAAGTGAAAGGATGAAGAAAAGAAGACCTCCCACCTTGTTGGAGAAACCTTCCTCTGGTGCTGGAGAGTCAAAAAGAAGTAAGATTGACGTCCCAAGGGAGGGGACAAAGAAAACTGATGCACCTTCCTCGGCTGGCCCTATTGTGAAGGTTGTCGAGAAGCCCCCAGTGGCTCCGAGCAAGTCTGCTGCTCTAGGAGAGGTGATTGTAATATCACCGACCAAGAGTTCCTCCTTGGTTGAATCTATTCCTGCTCCCCCGAGGAAGCTGAAAAAGAGCTCATCGGTCAATTTGGCTAACACTGTCTCTCAGCTCCAGACTAGTGGAGTTCCCACTTTCGTTCCCCCGAGCTCTTCCATGAACTCGGTGAAGACTTGGATCATTCCCGAGATCCAAGGTATCGAAGAAAACCTTTCTCGGGATATGGTTACCTCTTTGGCAGCTCGCCACATTGCTTCTGTAAGTCCTTTTACTATGAACTTCTCATCTTTTCCTTGTTATATCTGTCTCTGACTTGCTTTTATTTTCCTTTCACAGTTGGTGAGCTGCTTCAATACAATTTTGAAGAAGGATGAAGCTATTAAAGCTTCAAGCTCCTCGTCTGGTGTAGAGGAAGCGTTGATGGGCGTGAGGAAGTCTTTGGAAGAGTCTCGCCAGAAGTATGCTGATGATAAGGCAACTTGGGAGAAGAAGCTTGCCTCCACCGAGCAGGAGAAAGCTCAAGTTGTTCAAGTCTCCAAGGAGTTGGAGAAGAGAATAAAGGACATGGAAGGGAAAAATAAAGAGCTCGACAAGAAGCTAAAAAATGCTGGAGAACTTGAGAGTAAGCTTAAGGTTGCGGAGGAAGAGTTGGGTCATCTTCGGGAGGTAAATCGGCAGAAGGAAGAGGTTGAAAATAAATTGAATACTGCTGAAAACCTTCTGTCCGAGAAGCTTTCCTTGAAGAAGTTGAAGAGAAAAGTGGCTGTGAAAAAGTCTTTCAGCGCTGGCTGGGACAAGGGGTGGAAGAAGGGATTGGCTGCCATGATGTCACAAGTAGAATATGGCAGCCTCAAGTACTTCAGGGATGGATGGGTTGCTGCTCCACAGGAGATGAAAGTGGATGAAAATTCCGAACTCTTTCAGCGACACATCCCTGGTCCCCCTCTAACTCCTGAAGAAGAAGAAGAAGAGGATGAAGCTGCCTACGAAGAGTCTTCTATGGTGATGGGAGTGTGACAACCCGCTATCCGGAATAAAGGGTGGCCAGCCCTATACCCCGATAAAATAGGAAATCATGGATAATATCATCCTCAGCATCACAACAATATATAAAGCATAAGGAATAACCACACTATATTCCAGAAAACGGGTTATCAAAAAAAAAACTTTGGTTTGAAATAAAAAAAAAGAAAACATTTTCAACAACCCATAATAAAAATAGAGGGTGGAAACCCCCACAAGCATATATAAGAAACCCAAAAGATACAAAATGACCGAATGAAACGTCGGTCGATAGTAACTATACAACATGCAAATAGTACCAAGAGTTACATAATAGATTCATCATATAATTACAACGGTTTGGGCAACATGCCCGAATAAACTGATCATAACTAGAAAACATAAACGGAGGCGTCTACACAAAATCCTGTGAAACCCGCACAATGTCACAGCTCCTCAAAACATGTGGAAGGAAAGGTCATTACGGGTGACCGTGCGACGGAACACCTGAACGGATTATATATATACATATACAACAAGAAAGGAAAACCGGTCAGGGCCGGGTATATGTGATCAAATAGATAAATGACAGGTATGATAATGATGCGCAAGTAAGCATGGATGATAGTCTAGCATGATAACAACCTGAAAGGAACTAAAACCGATAAAGGACTACATAGAGTGAGATTCATTTTAAAACAGAATTAAACGTACATATGAGCCTTTATCATCATTCATCATATTTCAATTTCAATCTTCTTTTCCATTCCTTATCAGGAATGCAAGTATCATCATGTGCTCTTTATGGCACTAATCTCAATAGCATGCTCTTTGTGGCATAAGTTTGCTCTTTATGGCATTCATGTTCCATCGAGTCCAACTCGATAATAAGAATAGTCATAATTATAAATATAACGATTCTAAGACCGCCCGTCCGGGTTTCCCCACTGTGCGCGTCCCTAAATAACCATCATCTTCCAGGGCCTAACATAAGACAACCTGGGATCCTATCGAAAACGTCGGGAAGCGGCCATATGCCTGCGGGGTAGTCAAGACCACACCCAGAATCTCCTACCCATCGCAGAAAAATAATACAAGCGCTCATATGTCCTAGGACTATATCCACCCTGCATTCATTAGCCAGGGGGCTTCACCTCTCGCACGGACTTCCCTTAAGATGGTATTTAGAGAGGTGTGTAACATCCATTTTATTAATTTCCATTACATGATTTAGTAAATTATCATTTACCTTATCAATATCTCAATTTTAAATGAATGCACAATCTAAATCAGGACTATATGTAATTCGTACCGACATAGCATCCTCAAAAGGAATTCAGACTCCAAAGTTATCCCCAAGGCCTCTTTTAGGCTTTAATATAAACCATCAAGTCAAATCTAACTCGAGTTAAATTCTAAAGTCTCCAAATTGACCTTAAATAGATTCTAAACCCTTATAAAACTACAAGACAAAAGAAATGTCTAAGCATCACTTTAAATTCCCCCTTGAATGAATCCTACATGAACCCTTTCGAGTCTAGGATGTCGACCCAACTCAACTAGAACTCTAAACCCTATGTTTACTTCATTTAAGAAGGTCCCTAATCAATAATCCTAAAGAAAAGGGGTTAAAAAAATGAAAAAGAAAAATTTTGAAAAGTGCAGGGCTACCGAATCGATTCGCCCCCTTGGCCGAATCGATTCGGCCAGAAAATTTGGGTTTCTGCATAACTACCGAATCGATTCGGATCAATTTCGAATTGATTCGGTTCACAAGACCTGAACACTGGACTTAACCGAATCGATTCGCCCAGGGGGCCGAATCGATTCGGGCCTGCGATTTTGCCAGGAATTGGCTATGGAGTCTTGGACTCCATTTTCTACCCCAACTCCAATTTCTTCAAACCAAACTTATATACCAACACTAAAATAACATCAATGATACTATTGATCATCTAAAACCTCATGAATCATCTCAATCATCTTTGAGTGAATCAAAACCCATAAATACATAAGAAAACCCTAAGTTTGCTAAACCAAAATCAACACATCATTACCACAACAAATCATCTATCTCAAGACACAAATAGCAAGTAAAAACTTGCCTTGATTCAGCAAATTGAAGGTCTCTTGTTTGTAGGAGCAAGAATCTCTCTCAATCCCCAAATCTCCAAAGCTTTCTTTCTACTCTTCTCTTTCTCTCTTTGGTTTTGGAAGGAAATTAGGGTAGTTAGAAGACTTAATAGGCTTAAGTTGTGGCTTAAGGCAATTGTCCCACTTAATTAACTAATAGTGCGATAAAATAATACGCAATAGCATAATTAAGGCACAACCAGTCAAAAATGCCCAAAACTACAAAATACAATATGGTACATTATTTGACTATTTCGCACATTCCGGAATCAACTGCAACCTCCAAATTATCATTTGGAAATTTTAAAATTCAATTTAGGTTCCGGTCTCATAATTAAGCCAAATATCATTTTGAATTCAGATGATATTTATAAGCATGACCCATAGATATGATATGTATGCAAACTCACAATAAATATCAACTTTCTACATTGAATTAACATTCAAATCATAACCCAACACTTGTCTCTAATTACTATACTAAGTAATTACTAGAAAATACGGTCTCATAAGCGAGGGTTATTACATACTCCCCCCCTTATGAGGGAATTTTGCCCCCAAAATTCAGGCGTACCTCATAAGAAAAGATGTGGATATTTCTCCCGCATCTCGTCCTCTCGTTCCCAAGTTGATTCGTTAGCATGATGATGACTCCAATGAACTCTCACTAGGGGCACCACACGAGATCTTAACTTTCGCTCACCAAACTCAAGGATAGCAACCGGTTGTTCTTCATAAGAAACATCGGGCTGCAACTCGATATCTTCGAAAGGAATGTGCCAAAGGGCACCTTCACACCTTCTGTACTTCTTCAAAGAGGAGACATGAAATACATCATGGATTTGTTGTAAAGGTTCCGGCAAGGCAAGTTGGTATGCCACGGGACCAACCTTTGAAATCACCGACAAAGGTCCAACAAAACGGGGTGCAAGCTTTCCTTTCTTCCCAAAACGTTTAATACCCTTCATCGGGGACACTCGCACTAACACTTGGTCACCAACCTCCAATTCCATATGTCTCCTACCCTCATCAGCATAGCTCTTTTGACGATCTTGGGCTATCCGTATGCAATTTCTAATAAGCTCAATCTTCGAAGAAGTGTCTTGGATCATTTTCGGTCCAAGGAACTTGTTATCACCCACTTCCAACCAACAAGCGGGCGATCTACAAGGTCTGCCATACAGAGCTTCATAGGGTGCCATTCCGATAGTAAATTGGTAAGAGTTATTATAGGCAAACTCAACCAATGGAAGGTATTGTTCCCAACTGCCCTTAAAATCTAGTATGCACATACGAAGCATAACCTCCAACATCTGGTTCACCCTTTCGGTCTGACCGTCTGTTTGAGGATGATAGGAAGAGCTTAACTTCAACTCGGTCCCCATAGCTCCCTGGAAACTCTGCCAAAAGTGGGACACAAATATTTTATCCCGGTCGGAGATAATATTCAAAGGTACCCCGTGGAGTCTGACGATCTCCTCAATGAACAACTGGGCATAACGAGCGGTATCATAATCGGTGCGCACGGGCAAGAAGTGTGCCGACTTGGTCAAACGGTCGACAATCACCCAAATTGAGTCGTGACCGTTTTGCGATCTAGGCAAGCCCATAACAAAGTCCATCGAAATGCTCTCCCATTTCCATACGGGAATCTCGAGTGGTTGTAACAAACCTGTCGGCCGCTGGTGGTCAATCTTAACCAACTGACAAGTAGTGCATTGAGACACAAACTCGGAGATATCCTTCTTCATACCCACCCACCAATACAAACGACGCATATCTTGGTACATCTTGTCCCCGCCTGGATGCACCGTGAACTTGGACCCGTGGGATTCCGCCATTACTGCACGTCTCAATTCTCCATCGTCGGGGACCACAAGCCTTCCATGGAAGCGTAGTCCACCCTCAGAACCAATTGAGTACGACTCTGCTCCCTCAGACAATAACTGGCGTGTATGGTCTTGACAAACTTTATCTCTTTTCTGAGCTTCCACTATCTTTGCTATAATCGTGGGAGTAACCGTCATCACAGAAAGGAATGCTCTCACCCCTGCATCCTCCAGGCTGAGTTCTTTCCACTTAGCTTTCCACACCTCAGCTAAGTCTCCATCAGGCTTTCTACTCAAGGCATCTGCCACCACATTCGCCTTCCCGGGGATCAAATTGGTAGTCTTTCACAAACTCCAGCCAACGACGCTGGCGCATGTTCAAATCCTTTTGGGAGAATAAGTATTGCAGCGATTTGTGGTCGGTGAACAGACTAAACTTTTCCCCTAAGAGATAATGCCTCCATATCTTCAAGGCAAATACAACGGCGGCAAATTCCAAGTCATGTACCGGATAGTTCCTCTCGTGAGGCTTCAACTTACGAGAAGCGTACGCAATGGGTTGTCTCTCTTGTTGAAGAACACCTCCTAACCCCAGAAGAGATGCATCAGTGAAGACAAGATATTCCAATCCCGGCTTTGGCAATGCCAGGACTGGAGCCGAAGTTAGTCTATCCTAGAGCTCATCAAAAGCCGCTTGACATGTACTGTCCCATACAAATCTTACTCCTTTCCGGGTTAAATTCGTCAATGGGCTAGCAACCTTGGAAAATCCCTTAATAAATCGATGGTAATATCCCGCCAAGCCCAGAAAACTACGAACTTCAGTGGGCGTCATGGGCTGACCCCACTCTTTTACCGCGATCACCTTACCCGGATCCACCGACACGCCTTGGGATGACACCACATGCCCCAGAAACTGAACTTCCTTCAACCAGAAGCAACACTTCTCAAACTTTGCATACAATTGATTATCCCTCAATCTCTGCCGGACCAACCGCAAGTGAGCAGCGTGATCCGACTCTGCCTGAGAATAGACTAGGATGTCATCGATAAATACAATGACAAACTGGTCAAGGAAATCCCGAAACACCCTGTTCATAAGGTCCATAAACACTGCAGGGGCATTAGTTAGCCCAAAGGGCATAACCAAGAATTCATAAGATCCATAACGGGTCAAAAAGGCCGTCTTGGATACATCTTGCTCTCGTATCCTCAATTGGTGATACCCCGTCCTCAAATCGATTTTGGAGAAGTAGGAAGCTCCCCTAAGTTGATCAAATAAATCGTCGATGCGAGGTAAAGGGTATTTATTCCGGATGGTGACCTTATTCAACTCCCTGTAGTCCATGCATAACCGGAGAAAACCGTCTCTCTTCTTCAAAAACAATACCGGAGCGCCCCACGGTGAGGTACTACGCCTAATAAAGCCCTGCTCCAGTAGCTTCTGAATCTGATCTCTCAGCTCCCTCATCTCCACAGGAGCCATTCGATAAGGAGCTTTTGCGATCGGTCGAGTTCCCGGCATTAAGTCAATCACAAACTCTATTTCCCGACTTGGAGGTAATCCCGGTATCTCCCGAAAAATATCTTCAAAGTCCCGAACGATTGGAAGAGAATTTAGGGGAACCACGACATCTCTAGATGCATCTTCCGCAATATAATATAGATAAGCACTCGTGCTCCCTTCCATACAAGGCATAACTACCAGGAACATCTCTTGTCCCGGAACCGCAAAAACTATACTCTTCCCGTAACAATTCACTATAGCAAGGTACGTCACTAGCCAATCCATACCCAAAATTACATCGTACCCGACCATATCAAGGACGAGTAAGTCAGCCTCAAAACACAAGTCACCAAGGTTAATTCCTACATTTTTACATACGAAGAAAATCAAAGAACCGTCGCGCTTAGAGGATTCAACGCTAGTGAAGGTACTTTCGGAAGATTTTATCAAACCTGTAGTCTGGGCAAAACTTCTAGAAATAAAGGAGTGTGTAGCACCCGTATCAAATAGAATTCGACCCATGTGCCCCTGAATGAGAAACTTACCCTCGATCGTTGGTGGTGCCGGAGGAGCTGGAGGAAGCAAAGCCTCCTGAATATGGTAAACCCGTCCGTACTGCAATTGCCCCTGTTGAGGAGGAGCAACCGGATTAGGCGCTTGGGGCAGAAACTGTGCATACGGCTGCTGTGGGGCCCTAGGAAGATGCCCTCCAACCAACTGAGGACACGCCCTTTTGTAGTGGCCCAGCTCCCCACACTGGAAACATTTATTTGTCGTATTATCATGATTCCTGCCTTGGTTGTTTCGGAATTGCCCCGCACCTCGGCCCTGTTGGCCCCTACCTCCATTTCCACCTCTACCTCCCTGTGGTTGCTGACCACCCTGACTCTTCTTGTTGTTATTGTTATTGCCACCAGCATTAAACCCACCGAAACGTTGACGCTTGGACGAATCCCCCTGCTGAGGATCCCTCTCAACCTGCTTGTTCCCCGAGGATTGGGACGAAGAAGATGTTCCCCCTCCGCTCCCAACTCCTCCCTGTCTCACCGCTTGCCCACGGTAACAACCTTCTTCTTGTTTTGCACAAACAATCTATGCTCTTGACAGTGAAGTAAAGCAGCATTCATCACATCACCAAAAGTCACCAGAGATGGATTTCCCAGCAAATGTTGTTTTATTCGCCAATGCAAACCTCCCACAAACTTGGAGATCCTCTTTGCTTCTGGAGTTACTTCATCCGGTATAAAACTGGCTAACCGGGTAAACTCTTCCTCGTACTCAGCAACCGACCTCTCCCCTTGTACCAAATCTTGAAGCTTCCTATGCATTTCCCTCTGAACTGCGGGAGGAAAATACTTTCCATCAAACAAGGCCCAGAAATTTGTAATGGACATAGTATCCCTTTGTTCGGGTGTCGTCATTGATTCCCACCAGTGTAAGGCCGGTCCGACCAGCTTGAAGGTAACGAGAACTTGCTTTTTCTCCTCACTACATTCCACCATTCTAAGATGGCGTTGCATATCTCTCTTCCACTGGTTCGCCTTGATAACATCCGAACCTCCCTCGAATTTCGGGGATGTCCCTTAAGGAAAGACTCCCTCACCCGTTCCCACCGAGAAGGTCCCGTAGGAACTAGTGCTTCTTGTCCCCTCACTTGAGCTTGTGGCATTTGTTGGGCCACTGCAGTCATCGCGGCGTTGACAGCTTGGGCCACAATATTGGCCACTTCGGTGGCACTGATATTCCCCTGCTGCGGTGGAGGACCAAACTCATCCTCAACAACCCTATTACGTCTAGTGGGACGTCCTCTCTTCGGCGGCATCTGAGATAAAGACGAGATAGAGTTAAAACATAATATAAGACAATCTATTTAGCAGAAGATCGCATACATAGGCAGCAAAACAATCCTAACATTAAGTTCTATATCAAAGAACGCTACGGTAGAACGTGACAAGTCCGCATAGATCCTAAAGACTCTAGAACCCGATGCTCTGATACCATCTGTGACAACCCGCTATCCGGAATAAAGGGTGGCCAGCCCTATACCCCGATAAAATAGGAAATCATGGATAATATCATCCTCAGCATCACAACAATATATAAAGCATAAGGAATAACCACACTATATTCCAGAAAACGGGTTATCAAAAAAAAAACTTTGGTTTGAAATAAAAAAAAGAAAACATTTTCAACAACCCATAATAGAAATAGAGGGTGGAAACCCCCACAAGCGTATATAAGAAACCCAAAAGATACAAAAGGACCGAATGAAACGTCGGTCGATAGTAACCATAAAACATGCAAATAGTACCAAGAGTTACATAATAGATTCATCATCTAATTACAACAGTTTGGGCAACATGCCCGAATAAACTGATCATAACTAGAAAACATAAACGGAGGCGTCTACACAAAATCCCGTGAAACCCGCACAATGTCACGGCTCCTCAAAACATGTGGAAGGAAAGGTCATTACGGGTGACCATGCGACGGAACACCTGAACGGATTATATATATACATATACAACAAGAAAGGAAAACCGGTCAGGGCCGGGTATATGTGATCAAATAGATAAATGACAGGTATGATAATGATGCGCAAGTAAGCATGGATGATAGTCTAGCATGATAACAACCTGAAAGGAACTAAAACAGATAAAGGACTACACAGAGTGAGATTCATTTTAAAACAGAATTAAACGTACATATGAGCCTTTATCATCATTCATCATATTTCAATTTCAATCTTCTTTTCCATTCCTTATCAGGAATGTAAGTATCATCATGTGCTCTTTATGGCACTAATCTCAATAGCATGCTCTTTGTGGCATAAGTTTGCTCTTTATGGCATTCATGTTCCATCGAGTCCAACTCGATAATAAGAATAGTCGTAATTATAAATATAACGATTCTAAGACCGCCCGTCCGGGTTTCCCCACTGTGCGCGTCCCTAAATAACCATCATCTTCCAGTGCCTAACATAAGACAACCTGGGATCCTATCGAAAACGTCGGGAAGCGGCCATATGCCTGCGGGGTAGTCAAGACCACACCCAGAATCTCCTACCCATCGCAGAAAAATAATACAAGCGCTCATATGGCCTAGGACTATATCCACCCTGCATTCATTAGCCAGGGGGCTTCACCTCTCGCACGGACTTCCCTTAAGATGGTATTTAGAGAGGTGTGTAACATCCATTTTATTAATTTCTATTACATGATTTAGTAAATTATCATTTACCTTATCAATATCTCAATTTTAAATGAATGCACAATCTAAATCAGGACTATATGTAATTCGTACCGACATAGCATCCTCAAAAGGAATTCAGACTCCAAAGTTATCCCCAAGGCCTCTTTTAGGCTTTAATATAAACCATCAAGTCAAATCTAACACGAGTTATATTCTAAAGTCTCCAAATTGACCTTAAATAGATTCTAAACCCTTATAAAACTACAAGACAAAAGAAATGCCTAAGCATCACTTTAAATTCCCCCTTGAATGAATCCTAGATGAACCCTTTCGAGTCTAGGATGTCGACCCAACTCAACTAGAACTCTAAACCCTATGTTTACATCATTTAAGAAGGTCCCTAATCAATAATCCTAAAGAAAAGGGGTTAAAAAAATGAAAAAGAAAAATTTTGAAAAGTGCAGGGCTACCGAATCGATTCGCCCCCTTGGCCGAATCGATTCGGCCAGAAAATTTGGGTTTCTGCATAACTACCGAATCGATTCGGATCAATTTCGAATTGATTCGGTTCACAAGACCTGAACACTGGACTTAACCGAATCGATTCGCCCAGGGGGCCGAATCGATTCGGGCCTGCGATTTTGCCAAGAATTGGCTATGGAGTCTTGGACTCCATTTTCTACCCCAACTCCAATTTCTTCAAACCAAACTTAAATACCAACACTAAAATAACATCGATGATACTATTGATCATCTAAAACCTCATGAATCATCTCAATCATCTTTGAGTGAATCAAAACCCATAAATACATAAGAAAACCCTAAGTTTGCTAAACCAAAATCAACACATCATTACCACAACAAATCATCTATCTCAAGACACAAATAGCAAGTAAAAACTTTCCTTGATTCAGCAAATTGCAGGTCTCTTGTTTGTAGGAGCAAGAATCTCTCTCAATCCCCAAATCTCCAAAGCTTTCTTTCTACTCTTCTCTTTCTCTCTTTGGTTTTGGAAGGAAATTAGGGTAGTTAGAAGACTTAATAGGCTTAAGTCGTGGCTTAAGGCAATTTTCCCACTTAATTAACTAATAGTGCGATAAAATAATACGCAATAGCATAATTAAGGCACAAACAGTCAAAAATGCCCAAAACTACAAAATACAATATGGTACATTATTTGACTATTTCGCACATTCCGGAATCAACTGCAACCTCCAAATTATCATTTGGACATTTTAAAATTCAATTTAGGTTCCGGTCTCATAATTAAGCCAAATATCATTTTGAATTCAGATGATATTTATAATCATGACATAGCAATATTTACCCATAGATATGATATGTATGCAAACTCACAATAAATATCAACTTTCTACATTGAATTAACATTCAAATCATAACCCAACACTTGTCTCTAATTACTATACTAAGTAATTACTAGAAAATACGGTCTCATAAGCGTGGGTTATTACAGGGAGATCATCTCCCAGCCATCCAACCTGCTACCGAGGAACTTCAGTAGCTCGCTACTTCCTCTGAGCAACCTCCAGCACTTCCCCAGCTACTATTTGTTCCTTCTGAGCAACCTACTTCCTCGTCCCAGCCTCCCGAGAGGGTTTTGGGAGATAAGGAAAAGGTGTAGAGTTATTCGGGTTTCTCTTTATATTTTTCTTTTATCAAATGTAACCATGAACATGGAACTCTGAATCTTGATATAATAAAACTTGAACTTTTGTTCTTGCATACTTTTGTCTCTTCTTCATGCTTAGTTGGTACTTTTATTGATTACTGCTTCTTCTTTCTCTAATAGTTTCTGGCCAGGATGGAATTACTATCTGCTCATGATACCAAGTTTTTGAGGCAATGCAATGATTATTTTAAGGTTGGTCACATAGATTTGAGTACAGCACAAATTGTCGACATCCTCGGCCAAGATGCTTCCGAACAGGCGGTTGAGGCCTACCAATACTTGAAGATCCTGCTTGATCGTGAAGTGGCCAATAATGTGGCTTATTATGACATGATACGGGATCTCCAAGGCACTCTTGAAGACCTTCAGCAGCAATACAAAGAATCCACTGCCCTTTTGCATGAGGGGTATGAGAAGAAGTATCAGCAAATCAATGCTGACAAGGGGTACGAGAAGCGTTTTGCTGGCTACGAGGTGAGGGAGAGAACTCTGAGGGGTGAGGTCGAGGAGTGCAGACAAATAGCTGAACTATTAGAGCAAGAAAATAACAACCTGCAAAAAGAGTTATCTCAGTTGAAGTCTGCAGCTTGCACTTCAAACGCCTTGGTCCCAGTGAATGATGAGGGATTCTCGTTCTTGGAGATCGAGAACGCCAAATTGAGGGACGAATTGGAGACCTTGAAGAGAGCTGGTACCTCTACATCTTCTCGTGGACGAGAAAGAGCTCCTCGGGGATGAGCAAGAGCAGCTCGAATTCCTGTCGAGGAACAGAGGACTCAATCTGCCTTAGAGAACCAAGCCTTCCAATTAATGGCAAAGAACCAGTTGTTGGCTGAAATGTCAAAGAAGATCAGGGACCTGGAAGAGCAGCTTTCAGCGCAGAAATCAGTCTTAGAGAATAAGGAGCTATTCATCAAAAATGTCCACGAGCAGCTGGAAAGACTGACATATCAATTCCACAAACAGCCCAGGGAGTTTTGGATGGCTGGGTACAACGAGGCTCTTTACCATTTGGACGATCGTATCCATAATGCCAATAATGAAGGCTACAAGCAAGGCTGGTTGAATGCCTTAGGTGTGCTATAACTCGAACAGGGTCATTACCTATGGGATTACCATGATCCTGGGCTGCTCGACCTACCCGTGCCACAATTCAAACTTGATATGAGCTGGATCCCTGCTCGGGCCATTCCTCGATGCTTAATTTCAAAGTATCTCAGCGACTACAATCTCTATTCAAGTGTTGAGATATCTCGTCCCGAGCACCTTCTAGATCGACCATCCATGATGAATATCAGGATGTTAAAAGATTTGAACTTCATAAATTCTCCTCTTGCTTTAAATGATCCGCCTGCTGGTGAGGAACCTGTCTCAAAAGCAGAGGGGAAGAAACCAATAGAGTAGGAATTTTGATGTAATAGTTAATATACATTTCATTATCAATGCAATCTATTCTTGGATTTAATGAAAGACTTTTATTTTTGTTCGCAATCTTAATCGCTATTGTCTTGTAAAATACTTTACATTTGTGCATATATGTCTATTAAAAAGATAACAATATTCTGTTGTTTTGTGTTATTTGTCGATCAACTTATTGTCGACTAGCTTTAATATGTGGTAGTCATTAAAAAATTACTAAGTTATTCCTCGACCAACTTACTAAGTTGTTTCTCGACCAACTCACTAAGTTGTTTCTCGACCAACTTACTAATAATTTTAAAAAGTCACGAGTATCAATAATTTTGCTTGATCATTTTCTCGTATTCATAAAATATTTCCGACCAACCAAGGTCGATAAATTTCCTTCTCGACCAACTACAGTTAGTGGGTTTTTTTCCCCGATCAGCCATAGTTAGTGGACTTTTCCTCTATGAGGAGCTTTTAGTTGGCGTTTTCAAGAATATATTTACTTCCTAACCAGCATAAGTTGGTATTTTTAGGAATATTTTTATTTCCCGAGGAACATATAGTTTTATTTCCCGTAGGAATACAAGTTTTACTTCCCGGAGGACTACAAGTAGCTTTACTTCCCGGAGGAATACAGGTATCTTTACTTCCCGGAGGAATACAGGTAGCTTTACTTCCCGGAGGAATATAGGTAGCTTTACTTCCCGGAGGAATACATGTAGCTTTACTTCCCGGAGGAATATAGGTAGCTTTACTTCCCGGAGGAATATAAGTTTTACTTCCCGGAGGAATACATTTGTTTTCCGACCAACCAAGGTCGGTAAATTTCCTTCTCGACCAACTACAGTTAGTGGGTTTTTATCCCCGACCAGCCATAGTTAGTGGATTTTTCCTCTACGAGGAGCTTTTAGTTGGCGTTTTCAAGAATATATTTACTTCCTAACCAACATAAGTTGGTATTTTTAGGAATATTTTTATTTCCCGAGAAACATATAATTTTATTTTTCGTAGGAATACAAGTTTTACTTCCCAGAGGAATACAGGTAGCTTTACTTCCCGGAGGAATACAGGTAGCTTTACTTCCCGGAGGAATATAGGTAGCTTTACTTCCCGGAGGAATATAAGTTTTACTTCCCGGAGGAATACATTTGTTTCTCGACCAACCTTAGATGGCGTTTTCGAGAAAAATTTTGAGTAGCCCGAGTTTCGCCGAGTTTCGCCGAGTAGTGTGTAGCACTAGTATTCCCCAAAAAAATTTCAATAAAAGGAGAAAATACACATCACTGATAATACTTGCGCAAGTGATCTGCGTTCCATGCATTCTTAAACTCCTCCCCTTCTAAAGTTGCTATTCGGTAAGTTCCTGGTCGAACAACTTCTGTAACTCGGTATGGTCCATGCCAATTTGCCTCCAGTTTGTTGTGCTTTTGAATTAATTTGTTCAGCACATAGTCTCCTTCTTTTAGGTCCCTCCTCTTCACCCTCTTATTGTAGAATAGAGTTGTTCGTTGTTGGTATGCAGTATTTCTGATAGCTGCTTCTTCTCTAACTTCCTCGAGCATGTCTAAATCCAATCTTCTCATTAAGTCACTGACAGGGGAATTGGAATTCAGTACCCTGTGTGTTGGGAGGTCCAACTCGGTAGGTATAACAGCTTCACTTCCAAACGCTAGCATATATGGAGATTCACCAGTTGCTACTCGGGGAGTAGTTCGGTAAGCCCACAGTACTGACTGTAACTCATTGATCCAATTTTCTTTCGCATTGTCCAGTCTTTTCTTCAAACCATTCAGCAGTGTTCTGTTTGTCACTTCAGTTTGTCCATTACTTTGAGGATGGCCTGGTGCTGAGTGGATCTTAAACACATTTGATTGATGACAATAGGCAGCAAAATCCTCGTTATCAAATTGTGTTCCATGGTCTGTGATGAAAGCATGAGGAAGACCATATCGACAAATGATGTTCTTCCAAATAAATTGGTACACCTTCTCGTACGTCATATCAATGAGAGTCTCAGCTTCCACCCATTTAATAAAATAATCCACTGCGACAACGAGGTATTTGAACCTTCCTCTAGTCGTTGGCAATGGTCCAACCAAATCTATTCCCCACATGGCAAATGGCCAAGGGGAAGTGATGGGTGTCAACAATGCTTGTGGAGTTCTTCGGATGGAGGAAAAGTGCTGGCACTTGTCACATTTCTTGGCATAGTCTACACAATCAGCCCTCATCATCGGCCAGTAATATCCCTGCGTCATCATCCTTTGCAAAAGCGTCCGACCTGCTACATGGACTCCACAGGACCCTTCATGGATCTCTTCAATCAAGTCTTTCACCTCAGAGGGATGTACGCATCTTTGTAAACCTGCCATAATTCCTCGTCTATATAAAATACCGTTAGTTAATACATACCGAGCAGCTTTAAACTTCAATTTCTTGGCTGCGAGCTTGTCAATTGGTAATTCTCCCTCCTCAATATATGCCCTGATGGGAACCATCCAAGATGGTCCTAAATCAAGGGTGATAAAGTTCATCGCCAAATATTTATCTATACTCCGACCAGTTAAAACTTCAATTGGGATTGTTCTTCGTAGCTCGGTACGAGTAGCTGATGCTAATCGAGCTAGGGCATCTGCTCTTGCATTCTCCATTCTTGGTATTCTGATGAGCTGAATACCAGTAAATTTTGATACCAACTCCATCACCTTTGCATGGTACTTGATCATTAATTCTCCTTTGCCTGCATATATTCCCAACATTTGATTTACAATTAATTGAGAATCACTGAAGACAATAATTTGCTACGCCTCCATAATTTTTGCCAAATTAAGACCTACAAATATGGCCTCATACTCAGCCTCATTATTGGAAGCTTTGAGTTGGAAACGTAGGGCGTATTCCATGTCGACCTCGTCCGGAGTGCTTAAAACTATCCCTGCCCCACTACCTGTTGTGCAAGATGAGCCATCTACATATTACCTCCATAGAGGTAACTCGTCTTCAAATTTCTGATCTGACAGAGTTCCTCGGTGAAATAATTGTTACTTCCTTTCATCTTCCCCTGATATTTCTCGCTCTTCGTCGATTATCTTTTCTTTCCCTTTTACCAACCGGAGTTGGTATGAGCTCGAATTTGATGATCCTGTAACATCCACTTTCTCTTTTACCAACCGGAGTTGGTCTGATCTTGTGTTTGTTGATCCTGTAACATCCACAAGTTGATCATCGAGCAACTTTTTCTCCTCGGGGGTATCAGGATAAGTGAACTCTGCTATAAAATCTGCTACAACTTGCCCTTTCAGCGATGATCTGGGTTCATAAACTATATCATATTCATCGAGCTCCATTGCCCAGTACATCAATTTCCCCAATTTTTCTAGTTTATGAAGGGCTTGCCTCAATGGCATATCAGTATATACGACTATTGTATGAGCCTGGAAGTATGGCCTCATTCTCCTACTCACCTCAATCAGTGCCAGTGCTAACTTTTCCAGCCTTAGATATCTGATCTCTACTCCTCGGAAGGCCTTAATTATGTAATAGATTGGTTTTTGTACTCCATTCTCCACTCTTATCAACGCCGAGCTAACTGCATTCTCTGATACTGCTATATACAAGTATAATTTTTCTCCCATCACCGGCCTGGACAACAGTGGAGGTGCTCCCAAGTATTTCTTCAAGTCTTGAAAAGCATTCTCACATTCATCATTCCACTCAAAAGTCTTTCAAAGTGTTTTAAAGAATGGGAGACATCGATCAGTTGCTCGCGATATAAATCTATTGAGTGTTGCTACTCGTCCTGTAAGACTTTTCACCTCTTTCTTTGTCGTTGGAGATCGCAACCCTAATAGAGCTTTGATCTTTTCAGGATTCGCCTCAATGCCTCATTGATTGACAATGTACCCAAGAAACATGCCTTCTTGTACTCCAAATATGAACTTCGTCGGGTTCAGCTTCATTTGATATTTATCCAGTTGATCAAAAGTCTGACTTAAGTCAACTAGATGATCAGCAGCTTTTTTTCTCTTTGTCAGCATATCGTCAACATAGACTTCCATATTGTAACTGATTTGTTCAGCAAAGACTTTGTTCATCAGCCTCTGATATGTCACACCTGCATTTTTCAAACCAAAAGGCATAACATTATAACAATAAGTTCCCCTAGGGGTAATGAAATAAGTACTCTCCCTATCTTCAGGTTTCATTTTAATCTGATTATAGCCAGAATAAGCATCCATGAAGCTCAGCAGCCCATATCCCGAGGTAGCATCGACTAGTTGATCAATTAGGGGCAATGGAAAGTGATCATTTGGGCATGCTTTGTTGAGGTCGGTGAAGTCTACACACATCTTCCACTTGTTGTTCTTCTTCTTTACCATCACCACATTGGCTAACCAGTCTGGATATTTAACATCTTTAATAAAGCAGGCTTTTTGGAGCTTCTCGACTTCCTCCGGTATAGCTTTATTCTTCTCGGGACTGAATACTCTTCTTCTCTCCTTCACGGCTTGATCTCCTTATTCACATTGAGTTCGTGACATAAGAAATTTGGGTCTATCCCGGGCATATCCTCATGACTCCACGCAAAAGTTTGCTTTCTGCTTCTAAGGAAAGTTATCAATTCCTGTTTTAGTGAGGTTTCCAATGATGAACATACTTGAGTAGTTCGCTCAGGGTGCTCGTCGTCCAAAATGATGTTTTCAGTAGCTTCCACCACTTGACCCTTCACGAGTTGAGATTCATCTCTAGGATCCAATGTTTCAATTTTTTCCCCTTCTTCCACTTGTTAAGTAGTAGTCTTTTTCCTTGATTCCTCCAGTTCCTCTTTCTCGGCGGATGAATAATAGCATTCCCGAGCTACTTTCTGGTCACCTTTCACAACTCCTACTCCAAAATTTATTGGAAATTTCAGGCACTGATGCACCGTAGATGGTACAGCCTCGAACTTTTTCAATCCTACTCTTCCCATGATGATATTATATGATGATTGAACATTCTTATCCATCACGAAAAAGCATATTCTTTCTATCCGATAAGTAGGCCACGTACCAATGAATATATCCAACTTGATCGTCCCAAGTGAAAATACTTTCTCGCCAGCAAAACCGAGGAGGGGTCTATGATAAGGCTCCAGTTGAGATAGCTTTAGATTTAAACTATCGAAGCACGAGTAGAACATGATGTCTGCCAAGCTACCATTATCGACCAATACTCTTGAAATTATTACCTCCTTCATTCTCATCTTGACCACCAGTGGGTCATCATGAGGATATAGAACACCTGCAAGGTCATTCTTTGAGAACCCAATAACCAACTTCTCTTTGTTCACCTTTCTCGGGCGATCCTCCTCAACTAGATTTATTCGTTGAATGTACGAGCAAGCTTGAGCCTCACAGAGGTAAGCTTTTCTCTCAGCAGTAAGGTCTCCTCCTCCTGCATCTCCACCTGTTATAACATTACAGTCAAATGACCCAAAGTGTATTGAAAATACCTCTCGTTCTGGCTGCCTTGGTCTCTTGGGATGATCGGGGTCATCTTCGGGATCAACTTCGTGGTTTCTTTTCTTGTTCTCCTCTGCTCGACGAGGAGATCTAGACCTCTCTCGTGTTCGATCGTTGTTTCTTCTTTCGCTTCCACGATCAACATACTTTTTCAGCTTTCCTCGCCTGATGAGTGTTTCAATTTCATTCTGAAGAGCTATGTAATTTTTGGTCATATGGCTATGATCTTTATGAAACTCGCAATACTTCGCTTTATTCCTCTTATCAGGGTCTGCCTTCATTTTCTCTGACCAGTTTAATTCCTCGTTGCTCTTGATTTCTTCTAGAACATGGTTGATATCCTTCTTCAAAGGAGTATAATTATCAAATTTCTTCATTGCATCCCATACCGACCTTGCTCTTGAATGTTTGTTATTACCATTGTTCTTATGCTCTTTCTTCTTAGCTTTATCACCTTCCACCTTAGTTTCTTTGGCATCCATGTTCTTCTTCGCAGCCATAGCTTCCTCGGCATTCATAATCTTGGACGCTTTTCCCATCAGATCCGACATGGTTATAGGTGGATCTTTGGCCAAAGTATAGTGCAACTTGTTGGGCAGTAGCCCACTCATCAAGGCGGTAATCGTTGTCTTCTCCTCATAATCAATGACTTCATGTTTCTCGTTATTAAAACGAGTTATATAATCTCTGGTAGTCTCACCAGCCTTTTGTCTAACACTTAACAAATGTGCTACTCGTTTAACTGGCTTTGCCCCAAAATAGAAATTCCCAATGACTAACTCGACCAGAAAAGTTGAAATCTTACCCCGAGGAAGATTATTATACCATATTTGAGTAGATCCGGTAAGAGTTCCCGAGAATGCCCTACATCTCATCTCATCTAGAATAGCATAGATGTCGGTTGCAGCTTGGTATTGTTCTATATGAAGGATAGGGTCTGTCTTTCCATCATATTTGGGGGTCACAACAGGTGCTTTGAACTTTGATGGTGTTGGGAAATCTACAATGGCCTGGACAAAAGGTGTTCCTCAAATAAAAGTTCGTTGTAGAGGGTTCTTAGCTTTAACCATTTCCCCCAATCTATCCTCCAACCTTTGAATAAAGCCTTTCCATGCATCATTTCCTTCCTCGGGCCTATTGGTTCGAGCAGCTGATCGAGTTGAGGTGGCTTCCTGGGATCTATCTTGACGAGCAGCTGGTTGCAACTGGGCAGATCCTTCCCTTAAGTCTGATGGTCATCGAAAACTCCTCGATGGGGATATAGGAGGACTTTTGCTCCTCCTATGACCTAATCGATAGAAAAGGAGATACTCTGCTTAATCTTTCCAGCGCACTGGTCCTTTCTAGGGAGAGAGTGATACGTTGTTCAGTATATGTGGCTCGCACTGACGAAGTTCGTCCAGGTTGATAAGAAAAATCTTTAGAATCCTCATTACGATATGAATTGGTACGCCTAGTACGTGAAGAAGATGCACGGGTATTTCTTTGCATACTTCGTGGTCTTGAATGGGTTGGTGCATCGCGATGGAGGCTGACCCATAGTTTCTTGCATGGCGGTCTGTCCCTGAGCCAGATTTGTCATTATTCCAGCCAGATCTGGAATATTTGGTGGAGCAGATGGATTTGGAGGGCTTCCAGCATTTCGATTGCTAGATTCTGGAATATTAGCCATTTGTAATGGATTGTTTTTTATGGAAAACGATATTACCAGTCGTTTCCCACAGACGGCGTCAATCTGTTGATGTAAAAAATTAGATCATATCTAATTATTCAATCATAGATAAATAAATTAGACAAAGAATTTTTAAAGTGGTTCAGCCTTATAAGAATGGCCTACATCCACTGTTATGTTATTGTTGATTGTATGGAATTCTCGATTACAAGTTGTCTCAAGAAATTCCGGTCCCTTTACAATGAGGATTGTACAATGTATTTATAGCCCTGAGGCTGTAATGTGAAAGGGTAATACATTAAATGATGTACATATGAAAGGGTAATACATTCAATGCCCCTTAAGCGTATGCGTCTGAATGATAAGCATTTAATGAACAGTCAAACTGTTGGTTATCCTACTATTAATGCTTTGTTCGAGGTACAGCTCGGACCGCCTGAGTTGCTCGGACCGCCTAAGCTTCTCGATGCTCAAGAGTTCCTCGGAGAGTTATCGTTCCTCGGAGCGTATCAGTTCCTTGGGGAATTAGTGTTCCTTGTTGTAGTATGGTTCCTCGGAGCGTGTGAGTTCCTTGAAAGTGTTTGTTGTTGTCACGTAGACTGTCACGTGTCTTCACTTTATTGATCCATGTCAGCAGACTAAATTTGGTATCAACAAATAGTAATCGTTATTTAGGTAGTTGTAGTAATAGATTTTTTGTTTGACATAATGGATCCCTACGATCGACGCTGTCAAGGAGTAGTGTATAGGGGAGTTTCGTTGTTTGGATTTCGCTTTGCGATACGCCCCACGCACGAAACGTGGTGCAATGTTGAGAGTAGAGGGAAATTTTGCCTTAATACTTGTATGTATATTTATTTAGAGAATACACTTTTATATTGAAATTAAAGTTAATACGTGACGTATTAAGACTTATAACTGGTTTGAGTTAATAATTGGAACCACTATATCCTAGTAAGGCATATATTTTAAATATATATTTAAGTGTGATTATAATGGAAAGGATTTGAGGGTTATGTTAGAATGGCAGTTCAGTTGGGTATAGGCCATGCATATATTTTGGTAAGTGGTCCTTAGATGTGTCGGGTAACTTAAGGGTAAATTAATTAAGGTGCCAGGACACGATTAGGTGCGCGCAGTAGATGAGAGGTGAGTTTGGGGTTTCACGAGAGTGCGACTCCACTTTAATTATGGAATAGTGCATTTAGATTTATTATGCACGGTTAACACACTTGCTAAATATTTTTACACCTCGGAATCTGACCCTTTTATATTTCTCTTTTTTAAAATATATGTATATATATATATTATTATAGGCATAGCAGTTGCGAACTGTGGCGGGATTTAGTTGTAGTCACTTACTACTTCTTGTAAATCTAGGTAGGATTCGTTGTATATTGGCTTTATACCCAATAGTCATTTGTAATTGTTTATACTTTTTATTTTGGTTGTTGTACTGTTTGTGACCCGATAACTTATTCGGGTTTATTTCCTTTTTGTGTACTTGTTTTATTTTGATTCGAGCATTTTCTTTCTTCATGGTACTTGTGTGTACTCTTCTATTTCCATATGTTCTATATTATTGGTTTGTTGTCTATTGTATGTTTTATTTAATTCTGGCATTCGCTTCTGTAGTTTCGGGTAGTTAACCTTATTTATTTTAGTATAGTCTGTTGATGCTGAGAATGAGCCATCTGAGATTCCTTATTAAATGTAGTATAGGGCTTGCCACCCGTTATTATTTTAAGCGGGTTGTTACAGATGGTATCATAGCATCAGGTTATAGTGTCTCTAGGATCTGTGCGGGTTTTCTGCGTTCTTTCGTTAACGTCCTTGAGGTAGAGCCCTACTGTTAGGATTGTTGTGTTCACTGCGTTTATCTTCTTCTGCAAGGTGTACTCACTCGACTGACGTTCTGACAACCGTTGATCTCGTTTCAGACGTTGCCTAGAATATGTCGTCCAGGGAGGGACAAGATGAGAGATGCAATACCCATAACATATTTTGGGTATGCTTTAACTGGAGGTATTTGTTTTCCTCGATTCAGGCGGAGATAAGGAGGAGATTTCTAGCAGTGATTCCAGGTAATCTATTAGTGGTTGAGTAAGAAAGGAAATTTTACTCAAATGGTGAATCTTGGACTTAATAAGGTAAGTTCTGAGGAGAGGCATTAGTGAAGTCCTTGGGGGGTTTAGATTGAGAAACTCGTCAACCTTCATTAGGAAGCCTGGTGATGCTGACTTTTACCGGTGGAAGGTAGGTAGCATTGTCCCATTGTTAGGAATATCTTCTTTATTTAAGAAGGGAGTAAGAAATTTGGAGACTCGAGTTCGTCGAGTAAGACCGAAGGAGTTATAAAGGGTCGCAACCGCGTTTTGTCCTTCAAAATTGTTAGGAAGGATTTTCTGGAAGATGTTTCTCTTGGGGAGAATTAGGATTTAGGAAGAAAGATTTTCCTGGAAGAAGTAGAGGACTTTGAATAAGGGTTCATGGATGAAGTAAAACAATTGGGTTATGGAAGTATAAGTGATGAGTGCATTATTTTGTATTATTTACACCCAAATCTAAGTGTTGTTATTCCCATTTTATCATAAATAAAGAGCTTTTATAGATATTTTTATTATTTTAGAGAAAAATACAAATTTAAGAATAAATTGGGTTAATAATGCAATTTTGGGAACTTCAAGCTCACATCTTATATTCATTGCTAATCTCTTGTTCAAGTTCTTTTTGAGTATTGACAGGTTTAAAAAGAAAGCGGTGAAGTCCGGACGCAAATTGAGTATGAAAAGGTCACTTACGCACCTTCAGGGGCAATATTGTAAATTCAAATGACTGATTTCAGATTCGGAGCAAGCACGAAAATTGAAGGCATTGAATCGAGGGACGCCTGAGTTCAAACGGCGTGTCAATCAGAGTTGAAATGAAGAAGTTATGTCCGTTCAAAGTTCAAAGCCGAAAGAAAGTCAAAAGTCAACCCCAAAGTCAAACCCAATCCCTTAACCAAAACCGACCCCTAAACCGAGCCCAGCCCATACCTACACTTTGTGTGTGTATGTTTAGTTTGTATTTATATATTTATATATTTTTATTTGCGTCATGTACATATTTTTGGTGATGTTTTATATATACGTGTATAATATTTATTTGATTCTATTTTTAGAGTCTTTATTTTTACTTTTCGACTGTTTAATTATTTTATGTAAATATTATTGAGAGTGTGTCATTTTATATGTCGTAGTGACGTTTTAGTGTTATTTATTTTATTTGAGTCATTGTACATTTTTTTAATGTCAAGATATGTTATTGTTTCTAGATTTATTCTTGTAGTTTTATAAATTTATTTTTATTTTTTTTGTTTCTTATTATTCTATAGGTTAAAATTTATTTATTTACTTTTATTTTTTTAGTTTGTAATTTTAATTGAGTCGTAAATAATTTGGTTAAATTTATTAAGTGTACAAATTAAACACACACTCACACCTAACTAACCTACACACTATCCTATACCTAAACCAACCCACTCACACACACACATAACCAATACACCCTCACACACCCAATACCTCTACCCCTACCATCTTCCAAATTCCCATCCTCTCTCTCCACGTCAATACACCCATAATAAAACCAAAACCCAATACCCACTACAAACACCCCCACCTTACCCACAAACCCACCTACCCACTACTCCCACTACATGCTCACACTAAACTCCTACAAATACCCATTCCTACATCACCCCATGGAGGTAACAAAGAAAAAAAGTGACGAGAGAGTGAGAAAAAAAAAGACACTTTGAGAGAGAAAAAAAAAATTGTGTAGAGATTATTTTAGAGGCACACTTTGGAGGAGCATATTGTGTATTGTAATTCAAGCTTTGGACCCGAAATTTTGTAAGTTGACATTTATTAATGAAAATTATTTTTTTCAGCTTGCAATATTTGTGTGTCAATTATGTCGTGTGAGTAGTTTAATTACGAGGACTTAGGTGATGTTTGTCATTACTAATTAAACCACGCATGTTAATTTAATTTCGTACATATTCCGACATGTTATAATTTGAAATAAAAAAATTCGGTATTCGCTTAAAAATACACGAAAGTCTATTTTTAAACCTCAAGAATTAATTAGAAATTCATGCTTTAAAAATTTAGAGTTGTCATTTTTGATGGGTTATGCTTGCACTTAGATGTTTTGATATCCCATGCTTAAATACACATTAAAAATTTAGAACGTGATATTTTCGAGGGAATAGGAATTTATGGTGTCTAATTTAAGAGACGTTAAAATATTTTGAGCGCATGTATTGTTTTATTCTCCGAAATGTACCCGACGAGAGTCGGTATATTTTGTGTTATAAATTCGGAAGTATGAAATTAAATTGATGTGTTAATTTAATTAAAATTGACAAACGAAACCGACGTCCTAGATTCTTCCACATTTAATATTATCTCTTGTACTTGTTCGTTTATTCCGTCTTTATTTTTATTGTTACATAATTTGTGTCACGCATTTATTTATTTATTTATTTTGTTCCATCACTCAATCACATTAACACACTCAATTGTCTAGTTGGACAATCGATATTTTATAAAAGTTGACGAAATCTCTGTGGGTTCGACCCGTACTTACACACGCTATATTTCAATAGCCCGTGCACTTGCGGTAATTTTAACTTTTAAAATTAGACAACAAGTTTTTGTGTTATAAATTCGGAAGTATGAAATTAAATTGATGTGTTAATTTAATTAAAATTGACAAACGAAACCGACGTCCTAGATTCTTCCACATTTAATATTATCTCTTGTACTTGTTCGTTTATTCCGTCTTTATTTTTATTCTTACATAATTTGTGTCACGTATTTATTTATTTTGTTCCATCACTCAATCACTTTAACACACTCAGTTGTCTAGTTGGACAATCGATATTTTATAAAAGTTGACGAAATCTCTGTGGGTTCGACCTGTACTTACACACGCTATATTTCAATAGCCCGTGCACTTGCGGTAATTTTAACTTTTAAAATTAGACAACAAGTTTTTGGCGCCGTTGCCGGGGATTTCGATTGATTTTAAGAATATTGATTTTCGGACTAGTTAAAAAAAAACGAAAAAAAAAAAATCAAATATTCCACTTACTAATTTATTTTCAGAATTAAAAAAAAAAAAAAACATTTAAAGTATTTTATGAAAACTATTTGTTTTTAACACTACTTTTGTCATAAAAGTACTCAAAAAACAAAAAAAACAAAAAAAAATCCAAAAATTCCAGCAGCTATTTTTTTTTATTTTCAGAATTAAGAATATATATAAAAAAAAAACAAATTTAAGTCTTTTGTGATTAAATAGCGTTTTCAACACTAGTTTTGTCATAAACTAACTAAACATTTTTAAATTCGAAATAAATAAAAAAAAAAAAAGGAAAATTTTCAGATTCAAAGTTGTTGTAATAAAATAAAATAAAAATAAAAAAAAGAAATCAAATTTAAGTTTTTTTTAATAAATAGCACTTTTGGCATTAGTTTATCACAAAAATACATAAAAAAATTGAAAAAACGTGAAAAAAATATTTTTTTATGTAAATTTCCAGATTCGTTTTTTTTAATTAGTAGACCCAAAAAAAATAAAAAAAAAATAAAAAAGCTTTAAGTGTTTTATGAGAAACTAGTTGTTTTTTACACTAGTTTGTCACAAAAGTACTTAGAATTTTGAAAATTTCGAAAATAATAATTTTTTTTTTTTTGGGAAACTTCCAGATTTTCGAGTTTCTATAGGCGGAAAAAAAAAAAACGGAATTAAAGTCTTTTTGTAATTAAATAGTGTTTTTGACACTAGTTTTGTCTTAAACCAACTAAAATTTTGAAAAATTCGTAATTAATTTTTTTTTTTTTCCGGGAAATCTCCAGATTTTCGTGTTTTTGTAATTTGAAAAAAAAAAATCAAAATTAAAAAAAAAAAAAAAATATATATATATATATATATATGCTACTTAAATGACAAAATATATATATTTTCGGTATATAACTTTTTTTTCCCTCCATTCTTATAGTGTGTTTTTGGTTATTATTTGTTCTTTTTTTTTTTTTTTTTTTTTTTTTTTGTGTGTGTGTACAAATTCCTTGTAAATGCATGCGTAAGTATTTTTGTATTTAATAATTTTTGCACTTTACGCTTGGTATATTTTTTTTGTGTTCTTTTTCAGAAAAAAAAAACAAGAGTAGAAAAAAAAAAGGCGAAGAAAAAAAAAAAAAGAGGAGAAAAGAGAAAAAATCGAAAAAGCAAGCAACCGTGGGAAAAGCGCTAACGTTACTTGTACAATCTTGCCACGCGCACAAGGTACTCTCGGAGACGACTGAAACGGAGGCGACGTTTCCCTCCGATCGACGTCAAATAAAACTTCGGCCCGGCGTAAACAAGTGACCGTAGAAAGTCCACGCCGGAGGTAAGTCTTGTGTGCTCCTACGTGAAACTATTTTCGCATATTTCAATAAGCACGTGCATAAGTTGAATTAAGGGCAAAACCCAATTTTAAGATAAGGTGGGGATTTAATCACCCCTCCTTGGCCCACAAATCATTAAGTTACCCGAGCATCTGCATAACCCAAGCCATAATTTTAATTTAAAAAATATTAGACATTGGCCATAGGGTGTCACATAGCTCATAGGCATATTCTTTTCAAGGCTAGGATTAAAAGCTAATCCAAACACGGAATTTTCAAATCGATGCCATTTTGACCTTGACTAGGATTGGTGGTTTTTAATGAGTCTTCGTATCGACCACCTACCTGGAGGAAATATTTGGTAATTGAGACGATAGTCCGGAGTTGGTCGTCTTTTAAATTCTCCCTCGTCAAGAATTAGGAGCTCTTTAATTAGGGAGATTATTTCGGAGACCCATTGTCGTCGAATAATCTCGGGAAAGAAGATCTTAAAAATTGAACTTCCCCTCACCTAATTCAGATAAACTCAAATTACTTTGTGTTAGCTTAGGAATTTTGTGGTCCTGTATCAAATTATTTGCTTTATATATATATATATATAAATAATAATATATTAAAAAAAAAAAATTGTGTGAGTACGGTGTATGCTAGGTTGGTGTCGAGATTCTACGGGTCGTTTAGCTAGAGTGGAGTCTAGTATTCCCGATACTATTATAGGTAGCACCTCGATTTTCACCGAAATGGGAGATGAGCTAGGAACTCGTGCCCTAAAGGATTACCTGTATCCTAATAGGGCAAGTCAACCATCATGCATACTTCTTCCCCCACACAATGCAAACAATTTTGAGTTCAAGTCGGGAATAATTCATTTACTTCCCATCTTTCGAGGGACAGAAAAGGAGGACCCGTACCTCCATGTGCGTGAGTTTGAAGAAATTTGTGGAACGGTTATGTTACAACAACTCACCGATGAGATTGTTAAACTAAAACTATTTCCATTTTCTTTGAAGGACAAAGCTAAGAGTTGGCTACTCTCACTTAAACCAAATTCCATCACTACTTGGAATCAGTTGAGTGTTGAATTTTTGCAAAAGTTTTTCCCTAACCAAAAGACGGCGGCAATACGTCATGCCATCAATACTTTCAATCAAAAAGAGGGAGAGACTTTATGGATGTACCTGGAAAGATTCAAGGAATTGCTCCTGCAATGTCCTCATCACGGAATCGAATTAGGTCGTCAAATTCAGATTTTATATGAGGGTTTCGATTACACTACTCGATCTATGCTTGAACTTATGTGTAGTGGAGATTTTACAGAAAAGAGTGAGGCCGATGCATGGTCGTTTTTAGAATCCGTTGCTCAAAAGTCCCAACGATGGGCACCCCATCGGGATTCGAAGACCACCACAATTAATGAGGGTAATGCTCAACCAGAAGAACAAGGTTTTGAATTAGATGCCAAAGTGGACACCTTGGCCCGTCGTTTAGAAGCCTTGGAAATGAGTAAAGAGGGTAACCGAGCCACACATGCCTCCGTGCAACATGTAGGGTCACCTATGTGTTTACTTTGCGATAGTTTCGACCACCTCGTCGAAAGTTGCCCCGCCCTTCCGGCCCATAAAGCTCTCACCGAGCAAGCAAACGCCCTCTATCAAAACAAGCCCAAGTACGACCCATTTTCCAACTCGTACAATCCAGGTTGGAAGGATCATCCCAACTTTTCATGGTCTAAAGGTCAATACCAGGGTAGTGGAGGTCAATCTTTAAGTAACCCACCCCCGGGTTTCCAAAAAAGCACCCCCGCACCATCGTTACCTTCACCCCAAAAGATTCAATCCTTAGAAGAAACGATGAATTTACTTGCCCAAAGTACCCTGCAACTCCAACAGACCACGCAAAGTGTCCTTCAATCCACACAACAAAACTTTCATGCCAACACCCAATCGATTGCCAAATTAGAGGTACAAGTGAGTCAACTAGCCAATGCTTTGAGCGAGAGAAATAAAGGAATGTTCCCGAGCCAACCCGAGCCTAATCCTAAGGGAAACATGCCTAGGGGTCAGTATGTTGTCCAAGACAACACTAGCATGTCCACTCCCCAAGAGCATGCTAAGGCTATAATCACGCTTAGGTCAGGTAAAGAAGTTGAGAATAATGTCTCACGACCCACCATGAGTGAATCCGAGAAAGGTAAGGAAAAAAAGGACCCACCTTTGGATCCGCCTTCTTCCTCGCCCTCATCTTCTGAACCGTCTATTGAGACCTACGTCCCGAAAGCTCCATTTCCAGAACGTTTAGTGCCACAAAAGAAAAAGGCACAAGTGGATAAAATGTTAGAAGTATTTTAGCACGTACAAATTAATATCCCATTGCTTGATGCCATACAACAAGTTCCATCCTACGCTAAATTTTTGAAGGACCTTTGTACCTTCAAGAGAAGCACCAACGTACCCAAGAAAGCTTTTCTCGTCGAGCAAGCAAGCTCGATCATTTCTTATCGAACTCCCATCAAGTATAAGGATCCCGATACTCCGACGATCTCTATCAAGATAGGGGAGCACCTCATTGAGAAATCCCTTCTAGATTTAGGAGCAAGCGTGAACCTTCTGCCGTACACCGTGTACGAGAAACTAGGTTTGGGGGAGTTGAAACCGACTAGGATTACCTTGTCCTTAGTCGACCGTTCTGTGAAAATTCCGAGAGGCGTTGTTGAGGACGTCCTAATTAAAGTGGGTGACTTTATATTTCCTGTCGACTTTGTTGTCTTGGACATCCAACAAGTGCAATATCCTATTGCACAAATCCCTGTTATTTTGGGTCGTCCTTTCCTCGCCACATCTGATGCCGTCATTCGGTGTCGTAGCGGCCAATTGAACCTATCATTTGGAAACATGACTATGGACCTTAATGTGTTCAATTTGTCCAAACAACCACCCGATGACGACGAACCCGTGTATGTTGACATGATTGATAATATCGTCCGAGAGACTTTCGAGCAAACTTATAATGACGACCCTTTAGCATCTTGTCTTGCCTTTTTTGGGTCCGAATTTGATGTCGAGCAGTCCATCGAAGAAGTCAATGCCCTCCTCGACTCTGCCCCTATCATGGAAGTAGGAAATTGGAAGTCTAAACTTGAGCCCCTCTCACTTTCCATGTCACCTATTCCACCCTCGATTGAAAAAGCCCCCGAGCTTGAATTAAAGCCGTTACCAGAATCACTCGAGTATAGGTTCTTAGGACCTTCTGATACCTTGCCTGTTATCATAGCATCTGACCTAGATAAAGAACATGAAGGTAAGTTGTTGCGTGTTCTCAGTGAACACAAAGAAGCCCTCGGTTGGACCATAGCCGACATCAAAGGGATGAGTCCGTCAGTGTGCATGCACAGAATACACTTAGATGAAAATGCTAAAAATTCTCGTTAAGCACAACGTAGACTTAACCCCATACTTAAAGAAGTCGTCCGAGCCGAGGTGCTCAAGTTGTTAGATGCGGGTATTATTTACCTCATCTCTGATAGCCAATGGGTCAGCCCCATTCAGGTTGTTCCAAAGAAATCTGGTGTTACGGTGGTGAGAAATGATAATAATGAGTTAGTCCCCACTAGGATGCAAACCGGTTGGCGTGTCTGTATAGACTATAGGAAGTTGAACACTGTCTCACGGAAGGATCACTTTCCCCTTCCGTTCATAGACCAAATGCTTGAGAGATTAGCCGGTCACCCCTATTACTGTTTTCTCGGCTGTTATTCCGGTTATAATCAAATTCCAATTATTCCTAAGGATCAAGAGAAAACCACATTCACTTGTCCATTTGGTACTTTTGCTTATCGACGCATGCCCTTCGGGCTATGTAACGCACCCGCTACCTTTCAGCGGTGCATGATGAGTATCTTTTCGGACATGGTCGAAAGGTTTCTTGAGGTTTTTATGGATGATTTCTCTGTGTTTGGGTCTAATTTTGATGAGTGCCTTCACCACCTTACCCTCGTTCTGAAGAGGTGTAAGGAAAAGAACCTTGTACTTAATTGGGAGAAGTGTCACTTCATGGTTAAACAAGGCATAGTATTAGGTCATATCATCTCTGGAAAGGGTATCGAGGTTGATAAGGCTAAAATTGATCTAATTTCTAATCTCCCACCCCCAAAAACTGTGCGTGAAATTCGATCATTCTTAGGGCACGCCGGTTTTTATCGGAGATTCATTAAGGATTTTGGTAAAATCTCTCGGCCTTTATGCAATCTTCTAGCGAAAGACACACCCTTTGAGTTCACCGATGATTGCCTTCAAGCCTTTGAGAGGCTAAAGAAGGAATTGACCTCAGCACCTATTATGCGACCCCCTGACTGGGGTCAACCTTTCGAAATCATGTGTGACGCTTCTGACTATTCACTAGGTGCGGTTCTGGGTCAGCGAGATGAGAAACTTCCTCATGTTATATACTATGCCAGCAGGACTCTTAACGATGCTCAATTGAATTATTCCACCACTGAGAAAGAGTTCTTGGCTGTCGTATTCGCGCTAGAAAAGTTTAGGTCTTACTTGATAGGATCCAAAGTCATCATTTTCACCGATCACGCGGCCTTGCGACACCTTTTATCTAAAAAGGATGCTAAGGCCCGGCTCATTAGGTGGATCCTATTACTTCAAGAGTTTGACCTTGAAATTCGAGATAAAAAGGGTTGTGAGAATGTAGTGGAAGATCGCCTATCTAGGTTGACCGTTGAATCTTCCAATGACTTGTTGCCACTTAATGAGTCTTTCCCTGATGAGCAACTGTTCCTTATCAACCAACTTCCGTGGTTTGCCGATATTGTGAACTATCTTGTGACGGGTGAAATGCCACTGCATTGGTCTAAGCAAGATCGTTCTAAATTTTTAAAGGAAGCCAAGCATTTCTTTTGGGATGACCCATATCTTTTCAAGTATTGTCCCGATCAAATCATTCGAAAGTGTGTCCCCGATCATGAGATTCAGAGCGTAATCTCTTTTTGCCATGACCAAGCTTGTGAAGGTCATTTCAGTACTAAGAAAACCGCTGCGAAAATTTTGCAATGTGGATTCTATTGGCCCACCATTTTTCGTGACTCCAATGACTATAGGAGCAGTTGTGACCGATGCCAACGGTTAGGAAAGATCACTCGTAGGAATATGATGCCCTTAAGTCCCATATTGATTATTGAGGTTTTTGACTGTTGGGGCATTGATTTCATGGGTCCATTCCCGAAATCCTACGGTAATCTTTACATCCTTTTGGGAGTTGATTATGTGTCTAAGTGGGTCGAAGCTATACCGAGTCGGAAAAAATGATCGCCATGTGGTAGTCAAATTTATTCGAGAAAATATTTTTTCCCGATTCGGTACACCTCGAGCCATCATTAGCGATCAAGGAACCCATTTCCCCAATCGAACATTTGAGAGTCTCATGAAAAAGTATTCAGTCACGCATAAAGTAGGATGCTCTTATCATCCTCAAACCAGTGGACAAGTTGAAGTGTCTAATAGGCAAATCAAGCTAATCATCGAGAAAACAGTGAATCCAAATCGAAAGGATTGGTCCTTACGGTTATTAGATGCACTGTGGGCTTATCGCACTGCGTATAAAACCCCACTTTCTATGTCCCCTTATAGGCTTGTCTACGGAAAAGCCTGCCACCTTCCGGTAGAGTTAGAACACAAGGCCTATTGGGCCATTAAGACCTTTAATTTCGATTTACCTGCTGCAGGAGAGGTCCGAAAACTCCAACTCAATGAGTTAGAGGAGATTCGGAATGATGCATATGAAAACGCAAAATTGTATAAAGAAAAAATGAAAATGTTCCATGACAAGTCCATCCTACGGAAGTCATTTGAGCCTGGACAAAAAGTTCTCTTGTACAATTCTAGATTGCATCTCTTTCCTGGTAAGTTAGGGTCTAGATGGTCCAGTCCCTTTATTGTTAGGACAGTCTACCCACATGGGGCGGTTGAGATAGAGAATCCTAAAAATGGTGAAATTTTCAAAGTTAATGGTCAACGGTTGAAGCCATATCTAGCATTGCGAGATCGGGAAGTGGAGGACATTCTCCTCCAAGACCCGGTATACCACGAGTAAACATAACTTGGGTCGTATTTTTGTATTATAGTATTTTTTTTTATTTATTTTTTTTTTTTTTTGTAATTATTTTTCTTCCAGGAAACATGTGTTGGAGAAAGTCCCTCATTATGGTAATATCTTTCATATCTTTCTCGCCTTTTCAATTTTTGTCTTGTACATTGAGGACAATGTAGAAATTAGGTTTGGGGGTATTAAGGTCATTTTTCTCCGCTAAAAAAAAACCAAAAAAAAAAAAAATTTAAATCCAAAAATATTTTCAATATATGTGAGTTTTGAAACAATTTCTTAACATAGAATTAATTCACAAATCTCTCAACTTATAATATTTTACACTTAGCCATATAATATGATCGAAAATGGATATTGCGGCGAAAGTTTATATGCTTAAAGATACATGTGGAGATTTTAGCCCGGTGAGATATTGTGCCATTCGTCGTTTTCGAGAGATTTAAATCAATCCGAGTTAAAATAACTCAAACTTTCCTTCAGTGATAAATTCGTTGATGATCTCAAATTCATTGTTTTGTTCGATTACTGAAAACAAAAGGTCAAAATCAGAATCTTACGCACTAGAAGTCTTAGTAAGTCGTCTTGAGACACAAATCAACTTAATGAAACTTGAGAAATGAGATTAGGCCCTCGTTTGAAAGCCCAAAATTAAGCTCAAACTCCAACATTTTTTACATTATTACATTGCAAGCCCATTTGAGCCAAAAAGAAGATAAGTCTTTTGTTGAAAGCCCACTATCCTACCCCAACTCCAACTAGGAGTTTAAAACCCATAAAAAGAAGCCATGCCCATTTTCTGAGAATACTAGGGTAAACTTATGGTTTGAAAAAGGCCAAATGAAAATGAGGTTACAAGAATGATGTGTGGAAAGAAAAGAATAAAAGAAAAAAAAAGGGAGAAGAAAGAAAGAAAAAAAAAGGGGGAAAAATGTGAGTTTGAAAAGAAAAAATGAAAGAGAAAAGAAAAATGGAGGTGAGAAAAAGTACCTAAAAGTCAAAATACCGAAAACCTCTATATTCTCAGAAATTTTGAACTCCAAAAGCCATTCTTTCTAGCCAAAATTCGAGCCTACAATAAAACCAAAAAAAGTCCTAATTGATCTCAAGTGAAGTTAGTTAAAGTGTGGAGAGAAGATGAATAGGATCTATGGTGTGATTCAATGTTTTCAAAAAGTAATCGATTTTCCGTTCATGAGATCATATTCATCCATTATAAAAAGTCCGTTCTTGATCATGTATATGTGAAATTTGTTCATATAAATTTACTCTTTTATTCACATATACCGAGAGAAAATAACCCATTTCCGAGTGTTCGATTGTGAGTGCATTCTGTGAGACTTTGAAATCAAAACGAACTTTCGAATAAGAAATGTAACGATCAAATCTTTTGAAATGGACGGTTATATTGGCTATGCACACACACACGATAAGTTGAGATTGAAAAGTGAAATTTTGCTATATTTATGAAGTTTGCATTCAAACTTGGGTATATTACTTTTGAGTCTCTTGTAAATAGAGTCAAGTTTTTGAATTTTGTGGGTATATTCACTGCAAACCCTCACGAGACAAAACTCGTCCACTAGGGAAACCTAGGGGTTTAACGGCTTGTTGCACATGCTAAGTGCAACCGTGATTCCTACGAAAGTGAGTTAGATTTTAAAATTTTAGTTTTGCTAGAGGACTAGCAAAGTTTAGGTTTGGGAGTATTTGATGAGTGCATTATTTTGTATTATTTACACCCAAATCTAAGTGTTTTTATTCCCATTTTATCATAAATAAAGAGCTTTTATAGATATTTTTATTATTTTAGAGAAAAATACAAATTTAAGAATAAATTGGGTTAATAATGCAATTTTGGGAACTTCAAGCTCACATCTTATATTCATTGCTAATCTCTTGTTCAAGTTGTTTTTGAGTATTGACAGGTTTAAAAAGAAAGCGGTGAAGTCCGGACGCAAATTGAGTATGAAAAGGTCACTTACGCACCTTCAGGGGCAATATTGTAAATTCAAATGACTGATTTCAGATTCAGAGCAAGCACGAAAATTGAAGGCATTGAATCGAGGGACGCCTGAGTTCAAACGGCGTGTCAATCGGAGTTGAAATGAAGAAGTTATGTCCGTTCAAAGTTCGAAGCCGAAAGAAAGTCAAAAGTCAACCCCAAAGTCAAACCCAATCCCTTAACCAAAACCGACCCCTAAACCGAGCCCAACCCATACCTACACCTTGTGTGTGTATGTTTAGTTTGTATTTATATATTTATATATTTTTATTTGCGTCATGTACATATTTTTGGTGATGTTTTATTTATACGTGTATAATATTTATTTGATTCTATTTTTAGAGTCTTTATTTTTACTTTTCGACTGTTTAATTATTTTATGTAAATATTATTGAGAGTGTGTCATTTTATATGTCGTAGTGACGTTTTAGTGTTATTTATTTTATTTGAGTCATTGTACATTTTTTTAATGTCAAGATATGTTATTGTTTCTAGATTTATTCTTGTAGTTTTATAAATTTATTTTTATTTTTTTTGTTTCTTATTATTCTATAGGTTAAAATTTATTTATTTACTTTTATTTTTTTAGTTTGTAATTTTAATTGAGTAGTAAATAATTTGGTTAAATTTATTAAGTGTACAAATTAAACACACACTCACACCTAACTAACCTACACACTATCCTATACCTAAACCAACCCACTCACACACACACATAACCAATACACCCTCACACACCCAATACCTCTACCCCTACCATCTTCCAAATTCCCATCCTCTCTCTCCACGTCAATACACCCATAATAAAACCAAAACCCAATACCCACTACAAACACCCCCACCTTACCCACAAACCCACCTACCCACTACTCCCACTACATGCTCACACTAAACTCCTACAAATACCCATTCCTACATCACCCCATGGAGGTAACAAAGAAAAAAAGTGACGAGAGAGTGAGAAAAAAAAAGACACTTTGAGAGAGAAAAAAAATTTGTGTAGAGATTATTTTAGAGGCACACTTTGGAGGAGCATATTGTGTATTGTAATTCAAGCTTTGGACCCGAAATTTTGTAAGTTGACATTTATTAATGAAAATTATTTTTTTCAGCTTGCAATATTTGTGTGTCAATTATGTCGTGTGAGTAGTTTAATTACTAGGACTTAGGTGATGTTTGTCATGACTAATTAAACCACGCATGTTAATTTAATTTCGTACATATTCCGACATGTTTTAATTTGAAATAAAAAAATTCGGTATTCGCTTAAAAATACACGAAAGTCTATTTTTAAACCTCAAGAATTAATTAGAAATTCATGCTTTAAAAATTTAGAGTTGTCATTTTTGATGGGTTATGCTTGCACTTAGATGTTTTGATATCCCATGCTTAAATACACATTAAAAATTTAGAACGTGATATTTTCGAGGGAATAGGGATTTATGGTGTCTAATTTAAGAGACGTTAAAATATTTTGAGCGCATGTATTGTTTTATTCTCCGAAATGTACGCGACGAGAGTCGGTATATTTTGTGTTATAAATTCGGAAGTATGAAATTAAATTGATGTGTTAATTTAATTAAAATTGACAAACGAAACCGACGTCCTAGATTCTTCCACATTTAATATTATCTCTTGTACTTGTTTGTTTATTCCGTCTTTATTTTTATTGTTACATAATTTGTGTCACGCATTTATTTATTTATTTATTTTGTTCCATCACTCAATCACATTAACACACTCAATTGTCTAGTTGGACAATCGATATTTTATAAAAGTTGACGAAATCTCTGTGGGTTCGACCCGTACTTACACACGCTATATTTCAATAGCCCGTGCACTTGCGGTAATTTTAACTTTTAAAATTAGACAACAATAAGGTAGAATACCTTTCTTTGGGTTCAAGGTCACGCTTTATGTGATTTTTGGAGTGTTGCATATAAGGTTTATGAGTTGTTAGTAGCTATAACCATAGTGTGTACAGAATTTCCTTCGAGGAAGGAGTGAGCAAGTGTGGTATTTGTATGGTACTTTTGGGATAACAGATTGTCTCGTGATGAGCCAATAGAGAGTTTTGTTATTGATTTTCGAAAGTGCGGACTGTTAAGGTTGTTGTTTTGTAGTTAGGTTAGTTCTATGTAATTGTAGTGTTCCAATGAGGGAAGGACTTAATTTGTGGCAATGCTTTAATGTGACATAAAGGATTTGTAGAACTGAGGAGGTTCAGAGTTTAGCGGATTTATTGTTGAGCAGGAAATTTAGCTCAGGGTTGTGCTAGTTATGAGAACTATGTATTAGTGAGAGTATTGTATTTGTTGGGGCCTTGTGTTGAGAATAAGGTGCTTGATTGGTGCGTTGAAATGTATGAAATTATTTGAAATTATACTGTTATATAGGCCTTCGGGCAATATCTATAAATTGAAAATCTTTTATAAAACCTAAATCATGGTTCAACTGATCTCAATCCCCGACTTAGCTACGCAGTAGTGTATTGGGAGGGTTCTTTGTTTGGATTTCGCTTACGAGACCTCCCCCGCATGAAGGTAGCTTATGTCAGGAATTGAGAAGAGTTTAACCATTGGAAATTACAAACTTTTATATATACTTAATATGATACTATAGAAATTGTTGAGAGTTATATTACGATTTGAGGCTTGTAGAGTCGCGTTATGCTTCTATGAATTGAGCTCGGGTATAGGGTGTATGGGCCCCGTGGGTAGTTAGTTTGATTTTAGAGTTTATATGATTCGACATGAGAAGTGGTAGAGGCATGTGATGATGCTAGAAACAGCACCACCCTTCAAGGTGTTTGTAAGCTTAATTCAATGTTAGCAATGGCAGCATAAAAGTATTTGAATATATAGTAGAAGAAGGTGGGGAGAAGAGGATGAACACAGATATATAAGTGGTTCATCCAATCAGACCTACGTCCTGTGTGCAAGTAAATGAGCAAGGTCACTGGAATAAGGCACTAACGGCCATGGATACAATCTCTCAAGCTTTCTCTCTCTACTGTATATATGGAGAGAGTTTTAGCTAGGGTTGTTGATTTAGGATCCTCTCCCATGTAGGAGAATGCAAGCATATATAATGTGTGGGGGGTGTAATGCACCCCTCATGCATGCTATGAGCATGTGTGTGCTGATCTAGCCAATACGATGAAGACATCTGTCACTGTCACATGTAGAGAATGATGATGAAATATTCCCTCACGCGAGGGGATTGATTTGTTATAATTGATTTTAGTACACGTGTTCCCAGCCACACATATGCGAGTAAAGGCTCGGCTATCTTCGATTTGTACCAACCTCGGCCTGGAAGAGTACGAGGTTGGTGAAGTCTGACTGCTGCCCACTCCGAGGTTACTCATGATGATCTCGACTTAGTGAGAAATTCGTGGTAAGGCAAGTGGAGTTATAACGTCGGCCTGGGTTGGGGTTATGTAGGAGTAGTTTGAAACATCGGTTGATTCCTAGCCGAGGTTGGTTATGATGATGTTGAAGTCCTTGCTTCCTCAGCTTATGCCCAAAATAGGTTACTATATGAGGCAAACGTAATGTCGGCTCTGGGTGACCTGATGAATAAGTGCCCCCTGGATCATGAAGACCTTAGATGTTGTCTGATTGTGAGGTAACTAGTAACATTGTCCATATCCGACCTTGCTTAGGATGAGACCGCTAGTTGCCAATATGGGGCCCTTGTAACCTCGGCCATTTCCTTGGCCGAGGTTGGTGTCTCTGAGCTATTGGGTACATATAGGGCATATCAATCACCCCTAGCCCTTAGTTACCTATATGAACAAGTGACTAAGGGGTATATATGTTCGAGGTTGGATTTCTTTATGTTCTAGTATTTTCTTAACAAAGGTCAGCTTCTGAAGTGGGCTGCACGCTTGACAAGTGCAATGATTGTGGCCTTTTGGGATCCCAAGGCAATGATGGGCCTTGGGGTGTGTGCAAGTGGATTTTGAGGATTTTAACCATTTTCTCTCTCTTTCTTCTTCATTTCCTTTCATTACCCCGCCTGAACCTTCTCTGCTTTCTCTCTCTTCCAGAGCTTGATCAAGAGTGCGTGTTGGTACCAAATTTAGTCTGCTGACATGGACCTACGTGCCAACCAATGTGGCAATTAAAAATACTTCTATCGATCAAAACACTGCCACCGAGCTACTCATAAATTCCGAATAACTCAAGCGTGCTGATCAACTTAGGCCCCCCGAGCAGCTCATGGGCCCCGAGCAACTCAAATGTGTCGAGCTACTTAGACGGTCCGAGCTGCTTAAGCGGTCCGAGCTACTTAGCGTACAGAATACTCAAATCAGGATAATCAAAGAGATGATTGGGCATTAAATGCTCATTACAATCGTACAAATGTATATGCTTACTAGATAACAACGCATGGTCCTTTGACATGTACAGCCTCAAGGCTATAAATACATTGTAAACTCCTTATTAGGGGGAGGGGGAATTTCTTGAGAAAAACACTTGCCAAGAATTCTAGGCAAACAGTCAGCAATACAAAAACAGTGGACGTAGGCCATTTCTTTAAGGCTGAACCACTTTCAAAATCTCTTATCTCATATTTATCTGTGATTAAAATAATTAGATCAAATCTAGTTTTTTACATCAACAGATTGGCGTCGTATATGGGAAATGACTGTAATTAGCACTTTTCACCGAAATAACTCATCATCAATGGCTAATAATCCAGAATCCAGTAATCGAAACACTGAGATTCCTCCAAATCCTTCTGCTCCCCCAAAATTTTCAGATCTGGCTGGTATAATGGCTAATTTGGCCCAAGGGCAAACGACCATGCAAGAAACCATGCGTCAACTCATACAAATCTTTCAAGGCGGAGTGCCAGCCCAATCAGGACAATGAAGTGTTCAGAGAAATACTCGTTTACCCTCTTCCCGAATGAGGCGAATAATATTTCTAGAGGAATCTCAATCCAGACGCCTATATTCATATCGTATTGAGAGATCTAATGATCCTTCTTATCATCTTGGATGAACTTCCTCAGTACGAGCTACAGACACTCAACAAAACATCACTTTATCTCGAGAGAGGACAAGTGCTCTTGAAAGGTTGAGTAGAGTCTCTCCTTTTGATCGTTTGGGTCCTAGGAAGAATAGAAGTCACCCTAGGATTGTGTCGAGGCACTCTCAACGACCATCTAATTTAAGGGAAGGCTCTGCCCAATTACAACCAACTGCTCGTCATGAAAGATCCCAATAAGCAAATTCAATGCTATCATCTGCTCGAACCAATAGGCCTGAGGAGGGAAATGATGCATGGAAGGGCTCTATTCAGAGGTTTGAATACAGATTAGGGGAAATGGCTAAGGCCAAGAATCCTCTACAAAGAACTTTTGTCCAAGGAACACCATTTGTACAGATAATTGTGGATTTCCCCACACCATCAAAATTCAAAGCTCCTATGGTGACACCAAAATATGATGGAAAAACTGACCCTGTCCTTCACATAGAACAATACTAAGCTGTTGCTGATATCTATGCAGTTCCAGATGAGATGAGATGCAGGGCATTTTCAGGAACTCTTACCGGATCTGCTCAGATGTGGTACAATAACCTTCCTCGTGGGAAAATTGTGACTTTATTTCAACTAGCAAAACTCTTTATTGGAAAATTTGGTTTTGGATCAAAGCCAGTCAAACGAGTAGCACACTTGTTAAGTGTTAGACAAAAGACAGTTGAAAGCACCAGGGACTATATTACTCATTTCAATAACGAGAAATTGGAAGTAATTGATCACGAGGAGAAAACTGCAATTGCTGCTTTGATGAGTGGACTGTTGCCCAATAAATTATACTACACTTTAGCCAAAGATCCGCCCACGACCATGGCATAACTGATGGAAAAAGCAACCAAAATCATGAATGCCGAGGAAGCCATGGCTGCAAAGAAGAACGCAGACACTAAGGAGACTAAGGTGGAAGATGGTAAAACCGAAAAGAAGGATCAGAAGAACAATGGTGGTAACAGGCAATCAAAAGCAAAGTAAACCCTGGAACAGATGAAGAAATTTGGAAATTACATTCCTTTAATGGTAGATATAAATCATATTCTGGAGGAAATCAAGAATAGCGAGGAGCTAGCCTAGCCAACAAAAATGAAGGAAGATCCGGATAGAAGAGATAAGTCCAAATATTGAGAATTCCATAAAGACCATGGTCATACGAGAAAACAGTGCATAACTCTTCAGAATGAAATTGAAGCACTCATCAGACGAGGAAAATTGGCTAAGTATGTTGATCGCCAAAATGGTGGAAAGACCAACGACCGAGGAAGAAGAAGATATAAATCTCCTCGTCAAGAAAAAGAAGACAATAAAAGAAGTCATGAAGAAGATCAAGATGATCCCGATCTCCCTAAAAGACCAAGATAACCAGAATGTGAGGTATTTTCAATTTGTTTTGGATCATTTGATTGTAATGTTATTACAGGTGGAGATACAGGAGGTGGAGACCTTACTGCGGAGAGGAAAGCTTACCTCAATGAGGCTCAAGCTTGCTCGTAGATTCAACGAATAAATCTAGCTGAAGATGATCGCACGAGGAAGGTAAATAAAGACAAGTTGGTCATTGGTTTCTTTAAGAACGACCTCGCAGGTGTGCTATATCCTCATGATGACCCATTGGTGATCAAAATGAGAATGAAGGATGTAATGATTTTACGAGTATTGGTGGATAATGGTAGCTCGGCAGATATCATGTTCTACCCATGTTTTGATAGTTTGAATCTAAAGCTATCCCAGTTGGAGCCATATCATAGGCTCCTCATTGGTTTTACTGGCGAGAAAGTTTTTCCACTTGGGACGATCAAGTTGGATATGTTTATCGGTACATGGCCTACTTTTCAAACAGAAAGAGTATGCTTTTTCGTAATGGATAAAAATATCCAATCAGCTTATAATATCATCATGGGAAGGGTTGGTTTGAAGAAGTTCAAAGCAGTACCATCTATTGTACATCAATGTTTAAAATTCCCAACCAACTTTGGAGTAGGAGTGGTGAAGGGAGACCAAAAAGTAGCTCGGGAATGCTACTATTCATCTGCCGAGCAAGAGGAACATGAAGAATCCAGGAAGAAGACTACTACTTATCTGGTAGATGAAATTGAAGATGCGGAGATTGAAACTTTAGACCCTAGAGATGAGTCTCAGCTCGTTAAGGGTCAGGTCATAGAGGATACTGAAAATATAATTCTGGACGACGATCATCCAGAACGAACAACTTAAATCGGTGCATCACTAGATGTATTAATAAAATAAGAGCTGATAGCATTTCTAAGACGTAGAAAGCAGACTTTTGCATGGAGCCACGAAGATATGCCAGGGATAGACCCAAATTTTCCGTGTCACGAGCTCAACGTGAACAAGGAAATCAAGCCAGTGAAGCAACGACGAAGGGTATTCAGTCCCGAGAAGAACCAACCCATACAGGAAGAAGTAGAGAAACTGCAAAAATCCTTTTTTATTGAAGATGTCAAATATCCTGAATGGCTAGCAAATCTGGTAATGGTGAAGAAGAAAAACAACAAGTGGAGGATGTGTGTGGACTTCATTGATCTTAATAAAGCCTACCCAAAGGATCATTTCCCTTTACCTCGAATCGATCAGTTGATGGACGCTACCTCTGGACGCGAATTGTTGAGTTTCATGAATGCTTATTCTGGTTACAACCAGATTAAAATGAATCCTGAAGACAGGGAGAGTACCTCTTTTATCACCCCAAAGGGAACTTATTGCTATAATATTTTGCCTTTTGGATTGAAAAATGAAGGTGCAACGTATCAGCGGCTGATGAATAAGGTGTTTGCGGAGAAGATCAGTCATACCATGGAGGTTTACATTGATGATATGCTGACGAAGAGTAAGAAAGATACCGATCATCTAGTTGATCTAGGTCAAAACTTTGATCAGTTACAGAAATATCAAATGAAGCTGAATCCCACCAAATGCATATTCGGAGTATGAGAAGGCATATTTCTCGAGTATATTATTAATCAACGAGGGATTGAGGCGAACCCTGAAAAGATCAAGGCTCTATTAGATCTACAATCTTTAACCACTAAGAAGGAAGTGCAAAGCCTCATAAGGCGAGTATAAGCGCTTAATAGATTTGTGTCACGAGCAACTGATAGATGCCTCCCATTCTTCAAAACACTCCGAAAAACTTTTGAATGGAATGATGAATGCGAGGAGGATTTTCGAGAGTTGAAAAAATATCTAGGGACACCTCCATTGTTGTCCAGGCTAGTGATGGGAGAAAGATTGTACTTGTATCTAGCAGTCTCAGAGAATGCTGTTAGCTCGGCATTGATAAGAGTGGAGGACGGAGTGCAGAAACCAGTCTACTACACTAGCAAGGCTTTTCGAGGAGAAGAAATCCGATATCCAAGGTTGGAGAAGTTGGCATTAGCACTTAATGAAGCCAGCAGAAGAATGAGACCATACTTCCAAGCCCATACTATAGTTGTGTACACTGATATGCCATTAAGGCAAGATCTGCATAAACCGGAGAAATCAGAAAGATTGATGTACTGGGTAGTAGAACTTGGCGAGTATGACATAGTTTATGAACCTAGATCATCGCTCAAAGGGCAGGCAGTAGCGGATTTTATCACAGAGTTTACTCTGGAAGATGCTTTCGACCAACCTGTGGATGTTACAGGATCATCGAAATTAAACCCCAACCAACTTACGTCGGTAGGAAAGCAGCAAGAAATGCTAGTCGAGTAGGAAAAGATGACTGATGAGCAGCGAGAAGTACTGGAGGAGGACAAAAGGAAGTACCAGATATTCCATGGAGGAACTCTCTCTGATAAAAATTTTGATGATAAGCTACCCACATGGAATTGGTATGTGGATGGATCTTCGTGCACTGCGGGCAGTGGATTAGGAATTGTTTTGAAAAGTCCGGATGAGATTGATGTGGAGTATGCTCTGCGCTTTTAATTTAAAACTTCTAATAATGAGGCCGAATATGAAGCAATGATAGTGGGGCTAAACCTAGACAAAACCATGAAAGCAGAGCAAGTCGTGGTGTACAGTGACTCTCAGTTAATTGCAAATAAAAATCTGGGGGTGTATGCAGTAAAATGAGAATTAATGATCAAGTATCATGCCAAAGTAATTGAGGTGGATCAAGTCTTACTGCAGTTCAGTTGATTAGAATACCAAGATTGGAGAATGCAAGAGCAGATGCACTTGCTCGATTGGCATTAGCCACATGCACCGAGCTACGAAGAACAGTCCCGATAGAAATCCTTATTGGTCGGAGCATAGATGAAAATCTAATGATGAATTTCATTTCCCTCGACTTAGGACCATCTTGGATGGATCCCATCAGGGCCTTTATTGAAGATGGGACTTTACCAATTGATAAACTCGTAGGCAAGAAAATTTTTTAAAGCTGCTCATTATGTATTGACCAATGGCATTTTGTACAGACTAGGAGTTATAGTAGGGCTACAAAGATGCGTTCATTCCTCTGAAGTGAAAGATTTGATCGAAGAGGTTCATGAAGGGTCTTGGGGAGCCCATGTAGCTGGTTGGACGCTCTTATGAAGAATAACCACGCAGGGGTACTACTGGCCGACAATGAGAGCTGATTACGCAGCTTATGCTAAGAAGTGCGATAAATGCCAACGCTTCTCGTCCATCCGAAGAACTCCTAAGGCATTGTTAAAACCCATAACATCCCCTTGGAAATTTACCATGTGGGTGATAGACTTGGTCGGGCCACTCCCAGCGACTAGGGGAAGATTCAAGTACCTTATGGTTGCTGTGGATTATTTTACAAAATTGGTGGAAGCTGAGCCCCTTATTGATATGACATACGACAAAGTATATCAATTCATTTGGAAAAACATTATTTGCAGATATGGTCTCCCACATGCATTCATTACTGACTATGGAACCCAGTTTGACAACGAGGAGTTTGCTGCATACTGTCGTCAATCCAATATGCTGAAAACTCATTCTGCACCAGGTCACCCCTAGAGCAATGGACAAACTGAGGTAACAAATAGAACACTACTAAATGGATTGAAGAAACGACTAGACAGTGCAAAAGCAAATTGGATTAATGAACTACACTCTGTGTTGTGGGCTTATCGCACCACACCGCGAACATCAACTGGAGAGTCCCCATACATGCTGGCATTTGGAAGTGAGGCTGTCATACCTGCTGAATTGGGTCAACATACGCATAGAGTATTAAATTTCAACTCTCCTGTCAGTGACTTGATGAGAAGATTAGACCTAGATATGCTCGAAGAAGTTAGGGAAGAAGCAGCAATCGGGAATGCAACATATCAACAATGAACATCTTTGTTCTATAACAAAAGAGTGAAGAAGTGTGATTTAAAGGAAGGGGATTATGTGTTGAAGAAAGTGATCCAAAAGCACAACAAACTGGAAGCCAACTGACATGGACCTTACAGAGTAACAGAAGTCATTCTCCCAGGGACATACAGGATTAAAACATTGGAAGGAGAAGAATTCAAGAATGCATGGAATGCTGAGCATCTGCGCAAGTATTATGAATGATTGTAGTTCATATGTAATGCAGTTTCTTTAATATAAATAAAGCGATGCTTCATCCAGTTGCTTTCTTTGTTGAATTTTTTTTTGGAGTATTAGTGCTACACACTACAAATTCAAAGCATTTACCACCAACTCCGGTTGGTTGGAAACCTATTTACCACCAACTCCAGTTGGTCGGAAACTTATTTACCACCAACTCCGGTTGGTCGGAAAGTATTTACCACCAACTCCGGTTGGTCGGAAAGCATCTACCACAAACTCCAGTTGGTCAGAAACTTATTTACCACCAACTCCGGTTCGTCGGAAAGCATTTACCACCAACTCCGATTGGTCGGAAACTTATTTACCACCAACTCCGATTGGTCGGAAAGCATTTACCACCAACTCCGGTTGGTCGGAAACTTATTTATCTCCAACTTAGGTTGGTCGGAAACTTATTTACCACCAACTCCGGCTGGTCGGAACGTATTTACCACCAACTCCGATTGGTCGGAAAGCAATTAACTCAAATTAAGCAAACAAATGGGATAAATATTATATACACATATATTTATCAATCATAAAGTAAGAACATTTTACAAATTATTTGGAAGACAATGAAATGGAAAAAAAATTCTTCATTCAAATCAAATAAAATTACACATGATGTGAAAAATAAACTTCATTACAATAAAAATCCTATTCTATCGGTTTTTTCCCTTATGCATTTGAAATAAGTTCTACTCCAGCAGGAGGGTCATCTAAGGCATAAGGAGAGTTTATAAAATTTACATCTCTCAGCATTCTAACATTCATCACAGAGGGATGATCAAGCAAATGCTCTGGGCGAGCTATATCAACATTGGCATGAAGACTGTAGTCGCCAAGATATTTGGAGATTAAGCATCGAGGAATTGCCCGAGCAGGTATCCAACTAAAATCAAGCTTAAAAGGAGGCACGAGCAAGTCGAGTACTCCAGGCTCATAAAAATCCCATAAGTAATGTCCTTGCTCCAATTGTAGCACACACATAGCATTCAGCCATCCCTGCTTATACCCCTCATTATTCAACTGCTGGATCCGATCATCAAGATGGTAAAGAGCTTCATTGTACCCAGCCATCCAAAATTCTCTGGGTTTTTTATGGAATTGATAAGTCAACCTCTCTAGTTGCTCGTGGAGATTCTTCACCAGGATTTCCTTACTTTCCAAGGCAGAACTCTGAGTAGTAAGTTGCTCGCTGAGACTCAAAATTTTCTTAGACATTTCTGCTAAGGCCTAGTTCTTCGCCATCAATTAAAAATCTTGATTCTCTAAAGTAGATTGTGTTCTAGCTTCTTCAATGGTGACCCGACCAGCCATAGCTCATCCACGAGAAGAAGACCTTGCTTGTCCACGAGCAGATGAGTAGGGTCCAACCCTTTTTAAAGTTTCCAACTCATCTCTTAAGTTGGCATTTTCTACCTCCAAGAAAGAGAAACCTTCATCATTAACTGGGACTAAGGCTCCCGAGGAAGATGCTGCAGATTTTAGTTGTGCTATCTCCTCTTGCAAAAAAATGTTTTCCTGCTCCAATAACTTAGCGATATGCCTATGCTCTTCAACCTCAAGCCTCAGAACACTCTCCTTATTCTCATAAGTAGAGATAAATTTATTATACCCTTTATCAGCACTTAATTGCTGATATTTCTTCTCGTATCCTTGATGCAGAAGAGCAGATGATTCTTTATACTGCAGCTGAAGTTCCTCGATCATTCCTTAGAGGTCCTCAATCATCTCATAGTAAGCCACATTATTGACAACAACGCGGTCGAGCAAGAACTTCAGATATTGGTAAGCTCCCACTGCTCGTTCAGAAGCATCTGAACCCAGGATATCAATGATTTGAATCTCATCAAGATCTGCATGACCCGCTTTAAAATATTCATTGCATTTCTTCATTAATTCGGTGTCATGAATTGATAAGAGCTCCATCCTGGCCATAAACTAGCAAAGAGAAATAGAAAGAATCAATAAGGATGCAGACAGAGCAAGTAAGGGAGAAATTCGATATGAAGAACCAAAGTTCAAGTTTTATTTCATCATAAGAGGAAATACAAAGTCTGAGATTACATTCAACAGAACAACAAAATAAAAATCCGAGAAACTTTACACCTTCTCTTTGTCCCCTATGACTTCCTCAAAAGGTTTGGATGAATGGGCTGGTTGCTCGAAAGACAATGATAGCTGCTCGACGGAAGTAATGGTTGGTTGAAGTTGCTCGGTAGGTTGAATAGCAGGAACTTGATCTCCAATCATCAGGGAAGACTCATCTGAGGCAGCTTCGTCCTCTTCTTTTTCTCCAGGAGAGGGAGGAGGGCCATGAGTGTGTTACTGGAATAACTCAGAATTCTCAACAACTTTCAGCTCTTGCAAGGCTGTGACCCATCTGTCCCTAAAATATTTAAGGATGGCATACTCCATTTGTGATATAGCAACCAGGCCTTTGTTCCAGCCTTTATCCCAACCCGTACTGAAAGACTTTTTTATCGCTTTTTTCCTCTTTGCCTTCTCCGAGGAGGTCATTTCTTTAAAAAGCTCCTCGACAGCCTTCAATTTCTCTTCCACCTCTTTTTTCTGCCAATCAAAAGCTTGAAGTTTAACAATTTCATTTTCAGTAGACTTGAGATTAGCCTCAAGCTTCTTGTTGCTTTGCTCAAAGTTTTTGTTTCTCCTCTCAGATTCTTTTAACTTTTTCTCCAAGTCCTTGGAGGCATTCACAACCTTGTTTCTATCCATCTCAATGGACTTGAGTTGCTTATCCCAAGAAACCTTATCTTCCTTGTACTTTTGACGAGAGTCTTTTAAGGACTGGGTCAGACCAATAAATGCTTCCTCTAGTCCTCCCGAGGAACTCGAATCCTTGATTGCTTTATCCTTCTTCAAAAGGCTGTTGAAGCACGTCACAAGCTGAAAAAAAATGACTTCAAGTCAATATATGGACATATAAATAATAACAAAACAAAAGAGGTTAAGTTGAATATACTTACTGAGGCAATGTGTTGAGCAGCCAGGGTATTAATTCTCTCATGAGAAAGTGAATCCTCAATGCCTTGGACTTCTGGGATAGTCCAAGATTTTACCAAGTTCACAGCGGAGCTCGGGGGAACAAAGGTTGGAACATCACCTTCAATAGTTGAAGGTTGAGAGATAAATTCAGCAGGTCTCTCAGAAGAACTTTCCTTTAACCTCCTCGAAGGTGCAAGGACATTTTCAACTAAAGACGTTGTCTTTGTTGGTGATATAATAATAACCTCACTTGGAGGAGAGATAGCAACAGTCTTTCTTTGAGCCACAGGGGGCTTCTCGCCAGTCTTCTTAGCAGCAGAAGGAGGAAGTGCATCAATGGTTTTCATCCCCTCTTCTGGGATATCTTTTTTACTTTTCTTTGCCTCCACAGCAGGAAAGGCAGACTTGTCGAAATAGGCAGGAGCTTTTCTCCTCTTCGTTATGTCTCCGATAGGAATATTTAACTCAGAGGAACAACCTTCTACGCTGGACTCAGAGGTTGGTATTTGGACAAGATCAACCACCACTGGACGAGCAATAAAAGATGCAGTATAAATCTTGTACTGCAACAAATAAGAGGCCGATCTAATATGTTCCTCGGCAACAGATTGGTGCAAATCCCAGATAAGTTTCAAATGATTCAAATTAATGTCAGCTTCTTTTGGCGGTTTTCTTTTACTGTCAACTGTAACAAACAAAAATAAAAATGTCAGTGATACATTTTATCAAACACCAAGAAAACAATACTTCAAAAAATAAAAAACAACCTATTCCATTTCCATAAGGGGGATACCTAGGACCCTGATATACATCATCTCCATTTAATGGAGCATGTTGCCAATTTTTCATAACAACTCCATGCTCAAAGGAATCCCTATTGGCATCTGGAAGATTGACAACAAAATCCCTATTCAAAAACCTAGTTTTTAAATAGAATATGGAATCCCTGACAACCCATCTATAATAGTACATAATCTCTGGAATCCCTAAGCGGGTTCCATGGAGTTGGCTTAATCTATGAACACCATTGACTATCCTCCAGGTATTTGGAGCAATTTTTGCAGGTACAACGTCAAAATATTGGCAGAACTCCAAACACAGGGGGTTGGGTGGAAAAGAAAAGCCACATTCAGCAAAAAAAAGACTTGGTAACTAATGTCCCTCAGCTAAAGAAAAATAATCAAAAGGTTCAGAAAGCTCCTCCAAAATGACCCATGAAGGGATTGAAAATTCAGACCAAAACTTGTCCAATGACTCAACAAGATAAACCCGGATAAACAAAGCAAAATAAAAGAAAGGAAAGAAAATCTTACAGGGAAAAAGAGATCAGGTGACAATGAACGACGGAAAGAATGAAGGCACGAGACAGAAGGAAAATGAAGAATTCAAAGATAAAGATTTGAAAAGTGAAAAACGATAGGATTTCTGTCGCGCTTAAATACTTTACCTCGAGAATACAGAAAACAATGATTACAAAGGAAGACGTTTGCATATCCGACGGCTAAAAAGAAGCGGTTATGGAAATTTAAAATACTTTAAAAGCCTGATATTATGCACTCAAAAAAGGAGTTATATACAACGAAAGTTTGCCTAAAATCCATAAAAATCGAAAATATAATCAGCAGAATGTTCTATACTTTTCTTCAACATCAAATTATGAAACATTGGGGGCTTCTGTTGGTACCAAATTTAGTCTGCTGACATGGACCCATCATTTGAAGACACGTGTCAACCAACGTGGCAATTATAAATACTTCTACTGATCAAAACACTACCATCAAGCTATTCATACATTCCTAACAACTCAAGCGTGCCGATCAACTTTGGCCCCCCGAGCAGCTCATGGGCCCTAAGCAACTCAAACGTGCTGAGCTACTTAGACGGCCTGAGCAGCTTAAGCGGTCTGAGCTACTGGGCGTACAGAACACTAAAATCAGGATAATCAAAGAGACGACTGCGCATTAAATTCTCATTATTATCGTACAGATGTATATGTTTACTAGATAATAGCTCATGGTCCTTTGACGTGTACAACCTCAAGGCTATAAATACATTGCAAACTCCTCATCAGGGGGAGGAGGAATTTCTTAAGAAAAACACTTGTCAAGAATTCTAGGCAAACAATCAGCAATACAAAAATAGTGGACATAGGCCATTTCCTTAAGGCTGAACCACTTTAAAAATCTCTTATCTCATATTTATTTATTCATATTTATCTGTGATTAAAATAATTAGATCAAATCTAGTTTTTTACATCAACAGTGCGTTTGGTGGAATTTTCTTGCCAATCTTCCCCTTCTTCTCCTCGTATTTCATCAACTATTGTTTATTACCTCTTCTTTGCCATTTTTTAGCTTTGTTTTTCTATTTGCTACATTTTTCAATATCAACTTGAGTTTTTCGGCAATAGTTTAGGTTTTTCGGTGAGACTATAAGTTTCTTAGTGGACTGTTCTTATTAGAAATGTTTCAAATAGCACGTTTTATCTTTCATTGTTGTGTTCATCCTGTTTGTTTTTATCTTGAGTCCATAAGTGTAAGGTAATCTCCATATGCTCAGACCCCTTTATCAACTCTTAGAGGAATTCTCTTCTCTTAGGGAGAAAACCTTAGATAAGATTAAGCAAATAGAATGAGCCCAAGAGGAAGCTCGTAGAGCAGAGGCATTCCCTCTTAGGCCTATATTTCCACCCCCTCTGAAAGTGGTATATCCTGAGCCATCTGTTCCTAGAGAGGTCCCAGTAGAAACCATTCCTATGTCTGAGTCTGAGTCGTCAACCTCAGACCCTATATTTGTGGATTCTTTTCAAGAAGCCATGAATTATTCCATCAGGATGGATCAAGCCCCTGACCAAGATGAGGTTTCTAGCCGGGCCTCATCTAACAAGAGTTCTAGCATTTCACATTCTTCCTCTGATATCGAAATTATAGGACCTAGTGTGGTTGTTCCACCAATCCTTGATGTTATTCCCTTATCTGCCGCCATAGGAGTTGAGTTTTCCCAGAGGTTCCCTAATGGTGCTCTCTCGTCCACTCCAATTGGCATTAACCGAGATGAGGATGATGATAGTGAAAGTGATGTTGACACCTCGAAGACAATCGAGATAGAGAGAACTATCAGCGAACTCGACCTCCTAGCCTTCAGACATCTGTATTATATAGGTCCCTCCATAAAACTTAGGAGACCTCTGAGGGACGAGAGGGCCTTTGGTGGTCGAGATAGTGATATTTGCTTGTATGAGCAGATGTTTAAGTTAGGATTTTGTTTTCCCATTCATCCCATAATTAGGGCCATATTGTCCTATATTAACTTGGCTCCTTCCCTGTTATCCCCCAATGCTTAGAGGGTGATAATTGGAGCTATAGTCTTATAGAGGCCAGTCCATCATTTAGACCTTTCCGTCCAAGTCTTCACAGGGTGCTACGTACCCTCCTCTGCTAGGAGTCACCCGAGTTACTACCACTTTTTAGCTTGAAAGTCCAATAAGAAGATGTTACTTATTACCCAAACTTCGAACCACAATTAGAAACCACGATACTTTTTCGCCTCAAGGTCATGGGAGTTTGGTCCCTATGCCCCCTCTTCATCCTTAGAGCCGAGAGTACCCCTGAGATGGGGAAAGGTGTCAATGACTTCTAGGTCCGACCCTGGGTTAATCCAAAATAACCTTTAAAAGGTCAAAGACCTTCAAGATCGAGGGAACATGGTCTGTTGGTCAAGTACAAGCATTTGATGACCCTCGACTACCTCTCTGAGACTGGCCTTGTGGGGAGTCCTCTGATCGAGCTCCGTAAGTTACTTTATCATTTCAATAAGTTATACCTATGGTTTTGTTATGTCTTTAATCTATTAACTCATATCTTTCTATTTGCAGAGCGTCCAAAAGGAATTTCAGACGACCTTTGGGAGATAGTAGCCCCCAGTCTTACTAATCTTGTGAAGAAAGCAGGTTTTACTGCACCTCCTCCTCCTCCTACTACCTCAAGGGCTGAGGCCTCCAAGAAGAGGAGATCTACAGAACCTGCCACAGAGGATCAGAGGTAGAAGAAGAAAACTTCAAAGGGGGATCGTGCTATCCCCATCTCCTCTGAGGACATGTTAGATGCTCGTCTGGAGCAACTAAAGATCGGATAAAGTCTTATCGGCTACAGTCTAAAGGCCTTGGACGCTATCGGCTCCGTCATGACTGACTTTGACAAACGCTTATGTCGCTCTCTGTACACCCCTTTATTGGCCGAGTTCGCGCTCCATCGATCTATCCAAGTAAGACTTTTTGCTTTTGCTTTTGTTGAACAAGTGTAACATCGGCTTTGAAATATACCAAATCTTGAACTGACATTTCTGCACATGTTTTGCAGGGTCTCCTCACTATGCACCAGTTTGTCGACTGGACTCTGAGGAAACTTCCTCTGATTGAGAAGGGCAAAGAGGCCAAAAAAAATCGAGCTTGATCTGAACGCTGAAGTGGAGCGTCTGAAGGCTTCCTTACAGAAGTCTGAAGCCAATGTCAAGCAGTTGGAAAAGGACATGGTCAAGCTTAAAAAGGATCATAGCTCTGTTCTAAAGACCCAGGCCGACTCTCTCCAATACAAGGTTGACGTAACTGTGAAGGCTGCTCTAGATGATGCCTCAGAGAAGTTCTTGGAGGACTATTCGTCACCTTTGGCTTTGAGTACCTCGAAAGGGGTGTTAAGGCTACTAGAAAGTGGGTTGCAATAAAGGATAAAGAGTAAGGGAGCCTGGCAACCTCTGACTTAATTGTTCTGGTTTATGTCGATCCTTAGTTTGCTCAGGCCTTACAAGAGGTCAAGGAGGAAGGAGGTGCCGCACCTGCCGAGACTTCTCCCCAAGAAGATACCAGGACTGAAGATGTTAGTTCTCAAGATGATGGGGTAGAAGTGACCAACCTCGATGACGGAGATGGAGGCATGGCTACTAACCCTAGGATTGTAGATACTTAAATCCGTTTTGTGAACCTCTTGTAATTTTTAACATTGATCTGTAACTTCAAATGATAAATTATGTTACCTTTTGGTTTGTAACTCTTAACTTTATGCTATATCAACCTCTGAAGGGGGATTTCTTTCTTAGTTGCCGAATGTTCTTTGAATGGTTTTCTATGTCATACAATGTGTTTGTGTTAAGGCCTGAAGCCTCAATATAATGGTGTCTTCCTAAGCCTTATAACATCGTCTAAGGTATGAGGTCATCCAAGGATGATGTCTTACCTCAGACCTTGTCACCAAATTATGATGTTACTAAGTCTGAGGCCATCAACTAAGATGTTGTCATCATAAATAATTTTCCACCAAATTAATGATGTTTAAGGTCTGAGGTCATCCAAGCATGATGTCTCACCTCAGACCTTGTCACCAATTTATGATGTTATAAGGTTTGAGGTCATTAGCTAAGATGTTACCCTCATAAATAATTTTCACCAAATTAATGATGTTTAAGGCTTGAGGTCATCCAAGCAAGATGTTATCCCCATAAATAATTTTTCTCCAAATTAATGATGTTTAAGGTCTGAGGTCATCCAAGCATGATATCTCACCTCAGACCTTGTCACCAAATTATGATGTTATAATGCCTGAGGTCATCAGCTAAGATGTTACCCTCATAAATAATTTTTCACCAAATTAATGATGTTTAAGGTCTGAGCTCATCCAAGCATGACGTCTCACCTCAGACATTATCACCAAATTATGATGTTATAATATCTGAGGTCATCAGCTAAGATGTTACCCTCATAAATAATTTTTCACCAAATTTATGATGTTTAAGGTCTGAGGTCATCCAAGCATGATGTCTCACCTCAGACCTTGTCACCAAATTATGATGTTATAAGGTCTGAGGTCATCTGCTAAGATGTTACCCTCATAAATAATTTTTCACCAAATTAATGATATTTAAGGTCTGAGGTCATCCAAGCATGATGTCTCACCTCAGACTTCATCACCAAATTATAATCTTATGAGGTCTGAGGTCATCAGCTAAGATGTTACCCTCATAAATAATTTTTCACCAAATTAATGATGTTTAAGGTCTGAGGTCATCCAAGCATGATGTCTCACCTCAGACTTCGTCACCAAATTATGATGTTATAAGGTCTGAGGTCATCAGCTAAGATGTTACCCTCATAAATAATTTTTCACCAAATTAATGATGTTTAAGGTCTGAGGTCATCCAAGCATGATGTCTCACCTCAGACCTTGTCACCAAATTATGATGTTATAAGGTCTGAGGTCATCAGCTAAGATGTTACCCTCATAAATAATTTTTCACCAAATTAATAATGTTTAAGGTCTGAGGTCATCCAAGCATGATGCCTCACCTCAGACCTTGTCACCAAATTATGAAGTTATAAGGTCTGAGGTCATCAGCTAAGATGTTACCCTCATAAATTCTACCAATAGAGCATAATGAACCAAGAATTGATACGGGAACTGATCTTCTCATTAATAATATTTTCATAAGATACATTTACATAGAAACTCTTGCAACATCATATGTAATACTTTTTTAGATGATCAGCATTCCAAGGATTAGAGAAAGGTTCCCCTTCAAGGTTTTCTAGCCTATAGATCCCGGGTAGAACCTCCTCAATCACTTTATAAGGACCATGCTAATTTAGGTGAAGCTTGTTTGCCTTTTGCAATGGCTTTTTTAGCACTAGGTCTCCCACGGGCTATGGGTCTTGATTTTACCTTTTAATCGTAGAACTCTGTTGTTCTCTGCTGTAAGTTGCATATCTGATCTCTGCGTCTTCCCTTCTCTCTTTAATTAAATGTAATTCAAGTCTTATCTCCTCCCCATTCTTTTCAGGATCATAGGTCTGAACCCTATGGGTAGGGAGTCCTACTTCTATTGGTGTGACGGCCTCTGAGCTATGTGCTATCATAAATGGGGTTCCCCCCATTGGTGTCCTAACCGCTGTTCTGTAGACCCATAACATAACATAAACCTCTTCAGTCCATTTTCCCTTAGCTTCTTCTAACTTCTTCTTGATCCCTTCGACGATCATTCTATTTGTGATTTTAGTCTGACCATTTGCCTGAGGTTGGCCAGGAAAAGAATTGCTTTATCCCAACTCTTTCGCAATATTTTGCTAAGGAAGAATTCTTAAACTAGGTTCTTTTGTCCGAGATGAGGGTGTTTGGGAGGCCATGTCTGCATATGATGTTTTTCCAGATAAATTGGAAGGTCTTCTGCTTTTTAATCGTGATCATCGGCCCGGCCTCTACCCATTTGGAGAAGTAATCAATGGCAACTATCAAAAATCGGTAATTATTTGTAGCCCTTGGCAGGGGGGCCACCAAGTCAATCTCCCATAGTGCAAATAGCCAAGGGGAACTAATCGACGTCATAGGCTCATGAGGTTGGTGGGGGATAATGGAGAATCTTTGACATTTATGGAACCTCTTCACGTAGGCTATAGCATCTTTGGCCAAGGTCGGCCACCAGTATCCTTGCATATTAATACTCTTGTCCAAAGGTCTTCCTCCTATCTGACTAGAGCAAGAACCCTCGTATACCTCCTATAAGACGTGGGGAACCTCTGTGGGATGAACACATCCAAGGTGAGGTAGTATAAATCCTTTCTTATATTGGACATCTCCTATTATTGAGAACTTTGTAGCTCTGTACCTCAGTTTCCTCCTCTCTAGCTTTGATTCCAGAAGTTTTCCCTCTTTGATATATCTGATAAGGGGGTTCATCCATGAGTCCCCTAGGTTCAAATTGAGGCAAGCGTTACTAACCTCTTCTTCTTCAATGGTCGCCTTGGGCAGGATCTCGATTGGGACTTTCCTTATGATGTCTGTCATTGTTGCTGTAGCCAACCTTGCTAGTGCATCTACGTGGTTGTTGTTTTATCGAGGTATTCCCTTCATCTTTACCTCTTCAAAAACTTTTAGTATCATGCTTACCCTTTTTAGTTATTTGGCTATCCTTTCATCCTTGGCCTCATAAACCCCCAACACTTGGTTAATAATTAGCCTTAAGTCACTATGAAGTAAGAGTCATCTTACCCTAAGGGTCTTTGCCAAGGAGAGGCATGCTATCATGACTTCATATTCTGACTCATTTTTTGATGCCTTGAAGTTAAACCTTAGGGCATATTCAACGTTGGTACCATCCGGAGTTTAAAGTATTAGCCCTACACTGCTTTCACTTTCGCAAGAAGACCCGTCAATAAATAGTTTCCAGATGTCTTTATCTGATGAGAAGCTCCCTTCTAACATGATTCCTTGCTTGAAGAGGTACCAATCTTCCTCATTCTCGACTATTTCATTTTTGGCTCTCTTGGATACAACCTCTTCTGGGTCTCGAAAGACGTTGTTGTTTGATCCCTTTACGGTCTCTAGGTTATTCTCAACCCTGACCTCTTCCCATGTGAACTCAATAACAAAATCTTCAAGTGCCTGCCCTTTAATGGCCACCCTGAGTTGATAAGTAAGGTCATATTCTCCCAACTCAATGGCCCATGTCATCAATCTACCCGACTTCTTAGGTTTGTGGAGGACCTGTCTTAGTGGGGAGTCAGTGAGCATGACCACAGAATGGGCTTGAAAGTAGGGCTTCATCTTCCTCGAAGCATGTATCAAAGCGTAGGCCAACTTTTCCATCTGAGGATAGATCTGTTCAGACCCTTAAAGGGCCTTACTGTTGAAGTATACTAGTCTTTGGACCCCAACGTCTTCCCGTACTATGGCTGCAGTTATAGCTGACTCAGAGACTACTAGATAAACATACAACGTCTCTCCCACTATGGGATGAGATAAGAGCAAGGGAGATCCAAGGTAGGACTTGAGTTAGTTAAAAGCCTCATCACACTCTTTGTCCCATTCGAAGGCCTATCTGAGAACCTTAAAGAACGAAAGACACATTTTTGTCGCTCTAGAAACAAATCTGTTGAGTGCATCTACTCTTCCAGTGAGCCTCTGAACGTCCTTGATACTCCTTGTTGTCTTCATGTCAAGCAAAGCCTTTATTTTCTCAGGGTTGACCTCTATTCCCCGTTGATTGACTATGAATCCAAGAAATTTCCCAGCTCCTACCCCAAAGACACACTTTGTGGGATTGAGTTTGATTCTATACAAGTCCATGGTATTGAAGGTCTTTTCTAGGTCTGCCACATGAGTGCAGGCCTTTAAGGTCTTAGTCAACATATCGTCTACATATACTTCCATAGTCTTTCCTATTTGATTTTCAAATATCTTATTCATAAGACGTTGATACAATGCCCCCGCATTTTTCAAATCGAAGGGCATAACCTTATAGCAATATGTCCCCTTGTCAGTGATGAAGGTTGTCTTCTCTGAGTCTTCAGTATCCATAAAGATCTGATTGTAGCCTGAATACGCGTCCATGAATCTAATGAGCTCATGCCCTGCAGTGGCATCTACCATCTGATCGATTCGAGGTAAGGTATAGTTGTCTTTTGGGCAAGACTTGTTCATATCGGTAAAATCTACGCACATCCTCCATTTTTCGTTGGCTTTAGGCACAATGACTGCATTTGATAACCACTCCGAATATATGACTTCCATGATAAACTCGGCCTCTTCTAACTTTCTGACTTCTTCCCGGATGATGTCATGTTTCTCCCTAGAGTAAACTCTTCGTCTTTGTTTGATTGGCCTAGCATCCTTAGTCACGTTGATTTTGTGGCACATAACCTCAAGGTTGATGCCAGGCATGTCCGCGTGGCTCCAAGCGAAGACACTCTGCCTCTTCCTTAAAAAGTTTATCAGCTCTTCCTTGATCTCAGCTTTTAAGGCTTTACCGACCTAGATGGTTTTTTCCGGTTTGTCCTCATTGAGGACGATGGATTCTACCTCTTTCGTGGCTTCTCATTTCTTCAACTTTATTTCATCTCTAGGGTCAAGTGTATCAATGTTATACGTGGTAGTTTCTCTCTTATGGACCTCTCTCTCTTCAGCTGTGTTGAAGTAGCATTCTTTGGCTATGGTTTGGTCACCCTGCACTTCCCTTACCCCATAGGGGGTCAGGAATTTTAGCATCTGGTGGACCTTCGACAGCATGGCCTCAAACTCCCTAAGGGCTACTCTTCCTATGATGAGGTTATAGGACGAGAAGATTTTTTCATCCGTAATAAAAAAAATAATCTTTCAGTTCAACCTCTTAGGACACTCATCACCCATTCGCACGTCCATATCATATATGCCCAACGAATGGACCTTTTCACCGCTGAAGCCTATTAACGGATGATCATAGGGTACCAGCTAAGCTCTGCTAAGGCCTAGGCTTTTGAAGCAGGGCCAGAATATCACATCTGTTGAACTTCCTCTATCTACGAGAATTCTCTGTACCTCTCATCCATGCACTCTTGTTGTGATTACCAAAGGGTCATCATGCGGAGCTAGGATGCATTTGAAGTCGAGTCGGGATAACCTGACTATAAGAGTGTCCATATCCACCTTCTTTCTCTTCTGCTTGGTTTCAAAATATGTAAAATTTACCACTTCAAGTTTGGCCACTGACTTGCCCTCTGCCACATGAGTTTTTTGGTCAGCCACTTTAGAACCACCCCCTATGAGTCCTCCGCATATGGCGTTAACACCAAAGGAGATCATACCAACCCTCTTCACTGAGGCATTGTCATCTTTTGGTGGGAGGTTTGGATCGTCTTCATCATCACCATCCGAGTCATCGTCTCTTCTTGCTGGGGTATCATCACGACATCTATTGTTTCTCTTCTTTTTAGGGTCATCTCTTCCCTTCTTTGGAGATTTGCCATCAATATACTTCCTCAACTTTCCAGATTTTAGCATCTTCTCAATCTCATCCTTTAAGAGGAATCACTTGTCTATAACGTGGCCATGGTCTTGGCGGAACTCGCACCACAAGTTCTTATTCCTCTTATACGGAGGAGCCTTTAGTTTCTATGTCCATCTCAGAGGCCGGTCAATTTTTATCTTATTAAGGATGTGTTCGCAGCTCACAGTTAGAGGGGTATAGTGTGCAAACTTATCGTCAGTTGACCTCTTCTTTTCATCCTTCTTTCTTTGGAACTTCCCGCTGCTACCGCCATTATCATCCTCATACTTTGCGTCCATGTCCTCTTCAGCATTCATGACCTTTCCCGCAGTTGCTAATAGTTCTGCCATGGACTTGGGAGGGTCTTCCACAAGTTTCCAAAATAACTTCCCTTTCTGATGACCTCCTATGAGGGAGGTCATGGCTATATTCTCTTTGTAGTCTTCAACCTTGAGTTTTTCTTTATTGAATATAAAAATGTAGTCTCTTAGGCTCTCGTTCTTTCCTTGTTTGACATACAATAGATGGGTGGTCTTTGTTTGAGGTCTTACCCCAAAATAAAAATTATGAATGAATCGTTTAGCCAAGCCCTTGAAGTTCTCAATTGAATTCTTTGAAAGAGAAGTAAACGAGATGTGTGCTTTTCTCGTCAAAGTCCCGGAGAAGGCCCGGCACTTCATATTATCTGGTATTGAATAAATGTCTGCCGCTGTCTGGTATATCTCAATATGATGTCCAGGGTTGGTGCTACCGTCATATTTGGGAGACACCGTAGGCCGTTTGAACTTACCAGGGGTCAGAAAACTCACTATCTTTGCCACAAATGGGGAGCCTTCTGAGAAACCTCTCTGCAGCGAGTCCCGGCTTTTGATAAGATCTCCTATCTTTTCCTCAAGACGTTAGATGGAGTCATTTTATGGCCTCATAATGTTGACCGAGCTGAGGTTATCCCCAGCCACCTCCAAGGGGTGGACTGAGGGTTCCCCAGTTGTAGCACAACGTCGGTTTTTGACCTCTTCCTAGTCTCTACCTCGTCCTATATGGGGTCGGCCTAGATGAGGCCGACGTTGGCCATCTTCCCTTTGTGATCCGGATTCACTTCTCGACCTTAACAACTTCTGTCTTAGGTCATTTACTGGGCCGAGCCTTTCAAAGGCCGACTCTATGCTCAATCGATCAAAAGTTGATCCTCTTTGTTAGGCTTCTGCACCTCTTCTACCTCCACAACCTCGGCTCTGCTGGATAGGAATAACTATGTTATTTGAAACCTCATACGGTTCCTAATAATCTTCTGGAATATCTTTCGCCTCCAAATCGTCGTACTTATCCTCAGAGCAAGGGTGTCCTTGCCTCCCCAGGAGTAAACGCCTAGGGTCAACAACATCCCTCCTCCATTGGGGTGTAGGTTTGTCTTTTCGCGATGCCTGGGGTGGTCCCCTGGCTTCAGGATGGGGCTGAACAGCCGCCAGAGTAATCATCTACGGTGAGACCCCAGGTGGTATCATTATATTTTGACTAAGTTATGAAAATTGCTCCTTTATTGCTTGTTGCGTTGCAGCCAAAGACCTCAAGGCTGCTGCCACCTTCGTTATTTCGGACTGAGGTGATGCCTGGCTGGAACTAGGCCCTCCAGCACCATGCGGTGGAAGAGGTGGTGGTAATTTCGGTGCCATATGTTAACACTAAAGAGATGGTGTAGGTGATGAGATTAATACCTTAAAGGACCTCTTTCAATGGTGAAATATCTCCACGCAAAGGGTGAGGCCTAGTTCATCACCAGAGTCTCCAATGAGGTTAAGCAGAAAAAGAGGGGAAGAGACATCTTCTCGTTCTCACAGACGGCACCAAAATGATGATGCTGGAAACAGCACCACCCTTCAAGGTGTTTGTAAGCTTAATTCAATGTTAACAATGGAAGCACAAGAGTATTTGAATATATAGTAGAAGAAGGTGAGGAGAAGAGGATGAATAACAGATATATAAGTGGTTCAGCCAATCAGGCCTACGTCCACTGTGAAAGTAAATGAGCAAGGTCATTAGAATAAGGCACTAACGGCCATGGATACAATCTCTCAAGCTTTCTCTCTCTACTGTATATTTGGATAGAGTTTCATCTAGGGTTATTGATTTCGAATCCTCTCCCATGTAGGAGAAGGCAAGCATATATAGTGTGAGGGTGTAATGCACCCCCCATGCATGACATGAGCATGTGTGTGTTGATCTAGCCAATATGATGAAGACATCCGTCACTGTCACATGTAGATAATGATGATGAAATATTCCCCCATGTGAGGGTATTGATTTGTTACAACTAATTTTAGTACACGTGTTCCCATCCACACATATGCGAGTAAAGGCTCGATTGTCTTCGATTGGTACCAACCTGGGTCTGTAAGAGTACGAGGTTGGTGAAGTCTGATTGCTGACCACTTCGAGGTTACTCATGATGATCTCGACTAAGTAAGAAAGCCGTGGTAAGGCAAGTGGAGTTATAACATCGGCCTGGGTCAGGGTTATGTAGGAGTAGTTTGGAACATCAACTGATTCCCAGCGGAGGTTGGTTATGATGATGTTGAAGTCCTTACTTCCTCGGCTTATACCCAACCGAGGTTGTTGTATGAGGTAAACGTGATGTCGGCTCTGGACGACCTGATGAATAAGTTCCCCCTGGATCATGAGGACCCCAGTTGTTTTCTATCTGTGAGGCAACTAGTAACGTCGACCATAGCCGACCTTGCTTAGGACGAGACCGCTAGTTACCAATCTGGGGCCCTTGTAACCTCGGCCATTTCCTTGGCCGAGGTTGGTGTCTCTGAGCTATTGGGTACATATAGGGCATATCAGCATGTATACTAATGTTAAGGGTAGATGTAAGGACTAGATGAGATTCAAAGTCCTAGGCATATCTTAAATTTCGCGGACTAAATTCTTGTAAGGGGGAAGTATGTAACACCCCATGATTTTGGGACTGAAAAATTAAATTTTTGGGAGAAATAAAATTTATTTAAATTGGAGAATTTTAAAATTTGGAAATTGAAGTCCAAAAATATAAGACGTTATAAAGTATTCCAGATGACGATTTTGAGTGCGCCATTGATTCCGGATGGGTCGTGATAGTTGAAATGACAATCCTTGGGATTTATTAATTCCAAAATATTTTAAAGTCAGTTTGACTCGAATTAGAGTAAAACGAGTCATTTAAAGTGTGTATTAACATTTAAAACCGGGACTTATGTTTTAAGGGTTTAATAGGCTCAAGATTTCAGCCATCTCAATTGAGAGAAAGAGAGAAAGATAAAGGAAAAAAGAGAGAAGAAGATAGGAAGAGAGAGAGAGAGAGAGCAGAAAAAGCGTGGAGATTTTCGGCCCGTACGCGATTTCGGGGAGGATTCAATCTCTACAAATATGAGGCAAGTGTTTAATCTTGTCAAATATTTCATTTGTGTATTTCATTTCATAATTTGTGGATAAAATATTTGGATTTTGGGGTATTAATGTCAAAACCTAGATTTTGTAGATTAAATCTTAAGATTGATGTTTATATATGGGTTTAATGGTGTAGAGATGGTTGGGATCAGAGTTGAGTTGATCTATTGGCTTAGAATCATGATTTGATAAAGGTTTAGGGGTTAGAAGTGAAAATTTTAGGGTTTTGAATTCATGGGTTTTGTGTAGAAGAAACCTTCAAAGTTCTGCAGACCCGAATCGATTCGCCCCCTAAGTGAATCGATTCGGCTAGGGCAAAAGTGTCAGGTCTGCATCACCGAATCGATTCGGACCCAAGGCGAATCAATTCGTCCTGAGAAAAACTCCCAGGTCCATTGGACCGAATCGATTCGCATATGGGGCAAATCGATTCGCCCTTAAGACCGAATCGATTCAGGCCAGGATGAATCGATTCAGAAACAGGGTTGTTTGGTGGAGTTTTTCTAGAATCGTCTCTAACCCTTTTTGGTTGGGTTTTATTGATGTGGGGCATGATTATATGATGTAATAATTATGTTTTGGAGATTTATTGGAAGTTTCTCGCATGATGAGATCGTGGGTACGTATCAAGTTATTTTGGGGACTTATATACGTATGTATTGGAGAGGGTTATATCGATATAGTGGGGAATCTCATTTAGAATGGGAGTTCTATTTAGAGGTCATAAGTGAGCCCAGTTATGATGTAAGGTTAAGGACCCTTTGAAAGAGTTATGAGAGTATGAAATGGAAGTGTAGGCCGATATTTGTGTCGAATCCTTATAGTGATAGGATTCTATTTAATATGTGGTTTGGGACCAAGGAGAGGTAGAGGTCATGCATCCTTACTAATGTTTAACTTAAGGAATAAATTGTAATACAATAAGATTAAGGGTTCATAAGAGAAATTGAGCCATAGGCAAAATTGTGAACGATGGAATCGTACTATCAAGTAGAATATGCTGTGTTAATATAGTCGGAGTAGTTTCTATATAAAATTATATGGGAGTAACAATAGGGATTCCTATATGAAGGGATTATAAAATGAAATTTAAGGTTTAGCTGGAGACTTGCAGACTATTAGTTAGGAGTATACCTATAGTTGTAATTATTATTAGATATCGATGTGCTTTCGGATATAGATGAGATGTGTAGTGATTGTTATATACATTAAACTTTGGGGTGATAACTTTATTGTCGAATATATATAGTGGAAAACTATTCATATCATAGGGGCAATGGATGAATATGTTTAAAGTGAGGGATCATAATTGTATAACGCTTTAAGTTAATATGCTGGGAGTGATAGCTAGTATAGTGAGGACTATGTATGCGTATAGCCAAGTTTACGGATTTCATACATACGGTTGTGAGATTGTGTGTATATATGTGAATATGTAGATATATATATGAATAGATATGTATATGTGTATGTACTTATGGCGTGAATATCTATACTGTGTGTGATGGTTTGATTATATGATGTGATCATAGGGATGTATATGTATATAGTGTGTGATATATATATACTTATGGTGTGAAGCGTACATGGCTCATGCTATCATGGGAAGTTGCGCTATGTTGGGTGAGCCCCTGGCTTGAGGAGCTGGGGTGGATATTCCCCAAGTCATAGTCGTCCATTATTATTTGTGTGATTTTATTTTGGGGGTGAGAATTCTTGGGTATGGGATGTTCTCACTTGACCGGTTAGGAACTATGACTGCTTCCCATACGTTATGATTGATTTTGTCGCCATGGCGGTGTGATAATAGTCCGATGGGTGGTGACCCCGGGAGAAATTGAGTAATTCGTGGAAGATGATAGCATGGTGCAGTATTTTGGCATCCTATAGCCTTATGTCTTATGTATTGCAAAGTGTACATTATGTGTATTACGTATACGTGGTTATAGGAACGAATGATGGATTATATATATATATATATATATATATATATATATATATATATATATATATATATATATATATATATATATATATATATATATATATATATTTAGAGTAAATGTATATATATCCTATAGGTGAAGAGGTTACGAAGTTTCTATGAAGTACATCTTGGGTGATTTTTGTGTACTAGTTCATTGGGGTTGAAGAATCGTACTTAGCGACAATTATGGTTATGTAGACCCAAGGATTTAATAGAGATTCTAATTATGGCCTTAGATAGTAATCGATATTTAGGTAGTTGTAGTAATAGAATTTTTGTGTGACATAATGGATCGCTACGATCGACATTGTCAAGGAGTAGTGTATAGGGGAGGTTCGTTATTTGGATTTCGCTTTGCGAGACACCCCACGCACGAAACGTAGTGCAATGTTGAGAGTAGAGAGAAGTTTTGCCTTAATACTTGTATGTATATTTGTTTAGAGAATACAATTTTATATTGTAATTAATGTTAATATGTGACGTATTAAGACTTATAACTGGTTTAGGTTAATAATTGGAACCACTATATCTTAGTAAGGCATATATGTGAAATATATATTTAAGTGTGATTAGAATGGAAAGGATTTGAGGGTTATATTAGAATGGCGGGTCTGTTGGGTATAGGCCATACGTATATTTTGTTAAGTGGTCCTTAAATGTGTTGGGTAACTTAAGGGTAAATTAATTAAGGTGCCAGGACACGATTAGGTGCGCGCAGTAGATGAGAGGTGAGTTTGGGATTTCACGAGAGTGCGACTCCACTTTAATTATGGAATAGTGCATTTGGATTTATTATGCACGGTTAGCACACTTGCTAAATATTTTTACACCTCGGGCTCTGACCCATTTATATTTCTCTTTTGTTATATATATGTATGTATGTATTATTACAGGTGTCCTATCGCATGGATGCCAGATGCTTTTCTATCCAGAGTCTCGGGAGCCATAGCAGTTGCGGACTGTGGCGGGATTTAGTTGTAGTCGCGTACTACTTCTTGTAAATCTAGGTAGGATTCATTGTATATCGGATTTATACCCAAGATTCATTTGTAGTTGTTTATACTTTTTATTTTGGTTGTTGTACTGTTTGTGACCCGACAGCTTATTCGGGTTTATTTCCTTTTTGTGTACTCATTTTATTTTAATTCGAGCATTTTCTTTCTTCATGGTACTTGCGTGTACTCTTCTATTTCCATTTGTTCTATATTATTGGTTTGTTGTCTTTTGTATATTTTATTTAATTTTAGCATCCGCTTTTGTAGTTTCAGGTAGTTAGCCTTATTTATTTTAGTATAGTCTGTTGATGCTGAAAATGAGCCATCTGAGATTCCCGATTAAATGTAGTATAGGGCTGGCCACTCGTTATTATTTTAAGCGGATTGTTACATCGAAAAGATGCCGACTTGATTTTCAGGAGTTTACAAGTTTAAATGTTTGTCCCTTCAGTTTTTAACAAATTATTTGTGTGACAATTGAAAAATGACGCTATAAATTTAAATACACAGATAAAATTTTGGGGCGCCTAAAATGCGTTGAAGCCTCCTCTCAAAACTGGCTCAAAATATTAGAAAGTTTTATACTTCTTCTTCATTGTAGTTTATATATATGAATGAATCAACTTAGCTTCTGATCAGGTCTATAAAAATATGAGAATTATTGATTAGTAATCAATAATTAAACTACATCCTATAATATTACTTTTTATTTTCACCATGTTTTAAGGTATTTTAGTTTGGTCTTATAAGCTTACAAATTATTTTAGTTTTTTTCCTCCCTAGGTTTTAAGCTATATAGGAACTAATTGCCTTAAAATATAAAATTGGCTATATTTTAGTTTGATCTTATAAGCTTACAAATTATTACATTTAAATTTTAAGGCTTGTTCTCATATAACCTTTTTTAGCTGCAATCGGAAGGTACCAAATCATACGATGTTAATACCTACACCATAATTATTCAACTTTGGAACTTGTACTTTCTATGTTCTAATTTTAGTATTTGAAGTCCCTAAATTATTTGGACCTAAAGTTTCAAAGAAAATATATCACAATCAAACATGGAGTTTTAATTGATAGTGTACAAATTGAAAGTCATATAATTTATATTGATTTGTGATATGAAGATCCATAATGATTATTGTGATCAAATGTTCACAAATTATTACTTGTAAATGGGATACAGTTTCTTAGACGTACTATTAAAAATGCCCGAATCTCTCCTGTTATTTAACGATATTTGGATTAGAGTATCCAAAAGTAACAACCCCCATTTTCTCACGTAAAGATTGGCCAGACATGATACGCCGAAGATGGGGATTGCTTGTCAATTTATATCATTCTTAGCATCGACCGAGAATAAACATTTATATTTTAAACCACATTTTAATTTAAAACTGAATTGAATTAATAAACAAGAGATAATAGTAAATCCAACATCCACGTTCAACAAAATAAAATATAACATAATTATAACATCTCGACTAATAAAACTAAATGACTTCGGGCTTAGGACCATAAAATAATCCAAAATAAATAAAGATAGGAAGAAGTAGAAGCCTAAACTAGAATCAATAAATCGATCTTCGAGAAGCAATACGTGACAGCAAGTCTGATATTCCTTTAGTCCCGCTATCCTTGTCTACACAAGCCTTGTAATTTGGGTCAGCGCCCTAGAGTGTGTAAGAATTAACTTACTGAAATTGAAATACAAGATTACAGTAAATTTAAGTAGGTGTCTCCCATCGGCACTCGCATAGGATAATCTCATCACCTTTCACCTAGGTGTAATATTAATCGTATCCTATCCCCAGAGACCAAATGCAATATAGATAACAAGATGATTGGGAAATATGTGATGCGTCTAGCATACACTTCAAGACAAATGATTTTTAGTGACATAATTTTTTGCACCTAATTGTAAAAAATTCTCTACCAAATCTTTTAGTGGAAAAAAAAATTCGTCATGCTATTGCCACTAAAGGTGTGCCGCGGATTGTTTTCGTGGCAATTTATTAAATCTCCACTAAAAGTTGACTTTTTAGTGACAAAATCACTTCGCCACCAGAACATCGCTTTAGGTGGCAATTTTTTTGCATCTAATAAAGATTAAATTGCCACTAGTAGTTGATAGTTTGACACTAAAAGTTTAATTTTTGTAGCAAAATAAAAATTCACCAGCAAAAGTAACCTTTCGTGGCAGAATAAATCGCCACAATTGAACTTAAATTTCTATGGAACGATTTTTTAAATATTAAATTGCCATCCATAGTTGATAGTTTGCCACCAAAAGACTATTTTTTGTAGCAAACCAAAGAATCGCTACCCAAAGGGTTGTTTTGTGGAAAAAAATCGTCACATTTGATCTTAAATTTGTATGGAACAACTTTCTTAGCAATTTCAATTCGCCACTAAATGACATTTTTTATTGCAAAAAATCTCCATAAATTAATGCAATATTTTTCACAATACATATACACGTTGCTTTGGTAACAACTTAATTTCTCTGCATGTTTTTATTACTTGTCATCCAATTTCATATAATACTCAAAATAACTCATATACACCATTCTAATAAAGTCATTGACATTTATATAGCAATATTTGAAAAATAAATCTTTGTCTCAAAAGTTCCGACGCTAAACACTATTTCAAACAAATTATTTACAAGAAACGTGCTAACATTAAAAAAAAATAGGTCTAATCCATCATTATTCTTTATTGTTACTCTCCTCTACAAAAGCTTCCACTGAATCTGCAAAAAAAACACAAAAAATTTGTTTAGAATTATCACTTTGAAAAACAATGACAATAAATTTTGGAAAATTAATCAAAGTACATTTATAAATTCCACTTACAAGTCTTGCAAAATAATAATAAAAATATGATAAATCACATTCATTAACATCAAATTCGTTTCCTAATTATATCCCACCCATCCGCCCACACAAAAAAATATTTTTTCTTCTCCGTGTATTAGGATTATTATTAGCGAATAACAAGAGAAAGCAAAAATTGTGCATGTCAAATATAAAACAAGTTTGGGGTTATGTGCTTACCATGAAGAGTTATATTATTGTGTTATGAGGTTACTTAATGCCTCAAGTTTTCCATTAAGTTCATCCATTCGTCCTTTCATTATCGCATTCTCCCTTCTTGCTTCATTAGCTCCTCTCCTTGCTTCATCTGCCTCCCTTCTTGCCTCGTTAGCGTCCTTCCATGCCTCAACAACTTATTTATCTCTCTCAATGTCTTTGTCCTTTTGCATAGCAGAAACTGCGGATGATGTGGGTTTAAGACAAACCCCACGACCACATACATATCCCGAGCGATGTCCTAGAATTTCTTGAAATGCATCAGCATCATTCATCACCACCGTCTTCAAGTTCAGATTGTGAATTGAGATTTTCTTGCACATCATCCTATTAATAACAGTGAAGATATTATAATTATATCATACGATATAGGTAAAAAAATTATTAACAAACTACTATTGAAACACTTCTTACATAGACATAACGCAGTTACTCACAAGAGAACCATTAGAGAGACTTTGCTGCATGGGAAGACCGGATTCATCCTTCACTAGACCTCCTTTTATTCCAATTACATTTCTCAACTTGTTTAACCACTCAACCTTATCTGCCATACTCTTAGCCTTCAACACAATGAGCTACAAAATGAATTGTTGTGTCTATATTTGTTTAAAAATTTAAAAATATAGATTTGTTGGGTATTGATTTATTAGTATTTTAAAAATAAAAGTATTGATTATTTGTTATTGGGTTGTTTCCTATTCCGTGATTATATTAGTTTTTTCATTTTTTTTTTGCTAATTTTAATTGTCGAAACATAATTTGAAATAAATTATCAAATTTTGGGCAATTATGTTGAATTTTTTTTTTCTTATTTAAAATTTAGGGTGATATTTCGTTGAGGTATTTTGAAAAAAGTCTGCAAATAAAATGAGAGAAAAAAATGAGTGAATATAAATTAACATTTTTAGGGTTAAGAAATTGCAAATAAAGTAAAAATGTCCCTAAAAATCATCTCGAGGATCCCGCCCCAACCCTCCATCCTTTGTAAAAACATTTCGCACCGTAATAAAAAATCCTAGGTCCGCCACTGACACGCAACAACCAAATGAGATTGTCTCTCCTTGACCAACTACTCAAAACCAACAACCCGGTCGGCGACATCCTTAACCCATCTTAAACCCGAAATCCTCTTTAATCCACCGAATCTCCATTCTCGGAGCTGCCCAACTCAGATGCTACAAAAAGACAAACTCGGATCTTCAACCCAGCCTCTACCCAAGCTTCCAAACCCAAAACCAAGATCCAATTCCATCTTCTCAACTCAAAACCCCATAAACCATAACTGCCCATAACCCGACGACCTTATAAATCCAACCAACGACCTCCATCTCCATTTCCCCTAACTTCGGTCATTACCCTATTACCCCCTGCTCTGAATCTGCCTAAACTGATGAAACCTGTATGCCCAAATCATTACAACCCGAACCTATATCCAAACCCATTAACCCATAATCTAAACCTCAATTATCTCGCCAAAATCCAGAAGTATTTTAACCCAAATTCAAAAGAATCCACCAATCCCCCAAACCCATGTTTGTATCTTGACTTGGTAAAAGGAAATCCCTCAATTATCTCACCAACAAAAAGGACATCTGAAACTCTCACAGGCTAGAATAGACTCACTTTGTACATATTAGGAATAAAAAATAGGTTTAGAAAAATGAAAAAAAAAACTAGTTTACTTTAGATTAATATTTAAGTTCAGTCTTTATTTTTATTTTATAAATCAAGTGCGAATATTTGTGGAATAATTGAGACGAATTTCAAGAATGCAATTCGACAAGAAAATTTGTGTATTGTATTTCACTCCTCTCTTTCTCAATTTGATGTCATCTCATGACATTTTATTAATTGTAATTTCTTCTAATATGAGAATTTTTCGCTAAACACTCCGTTCAAGGGGTCGGATGAAATCGCGTCTAATGTTAATTTAATTAATTTAGTTGATTGTGATATTTCTAAGAGAATTAATCTAAATTGTCACAAATTAGTTTATGTATCGAGAGATAGTAAATTAATTTAGTTTTAATATTTAATTTTGGGAATCGAACGAAAGATAGTTTTTGTTTCTTTCTAAATTTTGAATATTCATTCGGTGTTAAAATTCAAGGATCTGTATAGTTTTTATTAAATTCATCTTAGCGGGTAATTTATTTGAAAGAGTATAAATCTTTGTTTCTTAAAGTGTGTCATTTTTAAATTAGTTTTCTAAAAAATATATTATTCAATTTATAATTGTAACGAGAGTTAGATTATGAATTCAATATTATCTCAGAATATTTTAATTCAATAAATTAAGAAATTAAAATAATTGATCACGTGGTGTAATCCCATCTCTTGTACCTTCTCACATTTATCACGCTCAATTACGTGTCGTTTTTTATTATTTAGTCACTTCAGATTTTTAGCATTAATTTGTTAATTCTCCCTTGAAATTGTTTTTAAAAAATAAAAAATATATAAAAAAGTTTTGATAAAAATTTGAATTGCAAGCATTCACACTCTTTGTTTCACCTTGAAAGTTGGATTGATACATGTACTTACCACGATATGAGTTGTTTAACAAATTTTGTAGGTATTCAAAAGATTTTGAGACTAAACTTTTGAAGACATCAACGATATACATAAAAAGCCAAGTTATTGGAATACATGTCTCACTATAATGATTGATAAGACCCTATTTATATATCTCATACGTTTTGATCATGTCAAACCCAACCGTTGGATTTAATTATCCTAAATATCGAATAGGTTATGGGGACGGTCTCAAGGATTTTATTTATAAGACGTCCATTAAATATAATCGTCCATAATTTAATTCAGCTAACGAGTATCTGTAATCTTAACGTGTGAAGATTGTTAAGCATTTTATAATGAGGAGGCCAAAATTATTATTTTGATATGTAGATTATAGTGAAATTATTATTCTTTAGTGTAATAAATTATAATTTAGAATTATGGAATTATTATAGTTTATTTAGGATTCCTAAGTATATAAAATGTTTGTCTCCTATATCTCCTGAATGTCCCCGTGCTAGCTTGTATAAACAATCATGTATCTCAGAGTAAGTGTGAGATCATTATAGATTAGAAAAATACATAAAAATAAACGGTAGGGTCTTGCTCCTTGGTGCCCACACATCAATGACATGTCTTGACTTGATAGGAAATAACATGGAAGGTCCTAAGGTGTCTTTTATTGATCTCATATTGTAAAATCCATTCTAAAGGGCATCCAAAACATTTGAAATTTTAATCATAAGTTCCTGATATAGAGAGGTAGATGCACACTAAAATTTAGGTCATTTAGAGATTGTTTGATCCACCTCCTCGATGCATCTCCCTTATAAAGTAGATATAAATTGTGTGTTGGATTCCATAAGAGACTTTGGAGGAGCTAAAGCTTCAATTATTTTATAAATATTTTCTTCCAATTTCCTGTGTTAACTCTTAGTAAGTTTTCTTCCCTTCTATTGATGTATCTTTCTCAGAGTGAACCAATGACTTCTACTAAAGAGGCTCCTCTACTCTTAGTGGAAGCTTCCCCTTCCAACCTTGAAACTGGGGCTTCATCGTCGGAGCCTTCCCTTAGACCGGATTGTGTGTCAGTTGAAACATAATTTAATGTGCCAACTCAAGAGGAAACCCTCTCTACTTAAAGGCATGGCATTGAACCTAAGGACACAAACACTCCATTAACTTCGTTTCTGGTTGTTCAAGCCCCTGAGGTATATTTTTGTTTTGAAAATACACCTTCTTGGTGATTTAGCAATCTCTTTTCTAGAAGAAATTCAAATCTAACACTTGTTTGGTGGCTTTGCTAAGGGTTTTTCACAATCTTACACCTTATTGGTAACTTAGTAATCTCTTTGCTAAGATTTTTTCAAATCTCAGCGTTAGCTAACTCTTTGCTATTTTTTTTTCAAATCTCACACCTGTTTGGCAACTTAGCAATCTCTTTGATAAGATTTTTTTTTTAAATCTTAAATTTAGAAAAATCTTTGCTAAAAAAATTCATATCTCACACCTTCTTGGCGACTTAGCAATATCTTTGCTAAGATTTTTTTCAAATCTAACACATGCTTGGTGGATTCAACTCTTTCACGCAAACCGTTGATACATTTGCATGTTTGATGCAACAAGCTCACATTTCACTACCCTTGGTTGTGACAGCCATGATATTATGATAAATCATGTTTAAATCATTATTACCTTATGTTATATGTATATTGTGTTATTAGGGTATATAATGTTATGTTATTATGTTTAGTCTAATCCTACCTTCATAACTCATGAAATATCTAATTATTTATTAACACAAAATTTTATAGTTTTCGATTTGAATATTCATGTTGGAGGCTCGTTTTTACCCTTATAGATATATGAGTTATGATTTATGCTTGTAGATATATGAGTTATGTTTGTAACACGATAAATGTGTGCAAAACAGAGGTTCGAGTAAGTAGTTATGCTGAAATTACAAAGCAAGGGCAAATCGGTCCATTCGTTAAGTGATATTTTGCCTTATTAGTACAACAATTGGGTTGTTGTGGTTGGTTGGAAAGAGATGTGGGTTTGGATGACTTACAACCCTTAAAACCATCCCCTTTATTCAGAAAATTCATCCTTAGTTCAGTTTTGGAGAGTTTTAGCTTGAGGAAAGAGAGTCGGGATGTTCAGGAAGAAGAAAGTGAGGAAAATAATTTACAAAAATCAATAGGAAAATACCTAAACGTCCTTAAGGTAATTCTATCCATAAATCTAGTTATATTTTTGGTATTACTTATTGAAATGATATAAATCATTGATTATTTATTAAACTTTCGTTCCTTGGGGTATATGTATGGATAGATGTCAGTTTAAGCAAAGTTGAGCGTGTAAACCCTTTATATTGTTTCTATTGGAAACCTTGTGTATTCGAACTTGTATATATTTTTGTCTAATTACTCGAATTGAGTAATTCTAGTTGAAGATTAAAATGAACTCATAGATGTATATCATATCCGAAAATTATTTAAAAATACCAAGGAATGAATCTTGGGTGATAGTTTGAAGTTCAGGTATAGAATCTGCCCCAAAAGTGTAAGTACGGATACCAGGTGTTTGACGTTTTTCTTGGCATAGCAAATGAACTCTAACAATTATGAAACTTTAATTTTTCATCATTAAATATTTTTATTAAAGTTGGGTGAATTATCATAGGATTTTGTGATATAGAAAAAGTATGAAAATTCCTAGAAGTTGATTGAACGATAGAGGAGCCTATACGATAGGTTTACTAAGTGGTAAAGAAATGCGCATATCTTGCTCTAGAAAACTTAAAATGATGTTTTGTTTTTTGTATTGGAAACCTAATATGTTATAGATGGAATTACCAAGGCGAAATTAAAGTTTTTTTGGGTTATGATTTGGATATGTTAAATATCTTAACATGGAGTTAGATGAGACTTCATTTATAATAAATGATTTGAATGTATCATATGATGTTTATGAATTGAGTTACGTTTAAATTATTTTTTGGATTGTAAATATTTTTATGATGATAATAATATTTTAAGAATTATAGGAAAGAAAGGGAAACCAGTTGAACAAGTGCTAGATAAAGACAAAGGAAAAACCCATTAAGTGGTCAAGGTAAGTGTACTCACTGGTAAGATGCATTTATACATGGCTATGGATATGATCAAAATATTACTCATTGATAAGATGCATTTACGCATTGTTATGGATATGATCATAATGTTATGAATATTAAACTATTCATTTCGATTTATCGAAATGGGAGTTTTACTCCCCCCAACCCGGAATGGGGGAGAATTGTCTATTGCAGATAGGATATATGAATCATGATTCAGAAAGTTGGTCATTCTTTATAAATGAGATGGAAATTAGGTCATTCTTTATGAATGAGACAGAAATTAGGTCATTCTTACGAATGAGCCGAAAACTCAATCATTCTCTATAATGGAGACGAATAAGTACATATATGTCATCACAAGGATATGATTTACTGCATTTAATTTTATGCAATAGTGTAGTAGTGATGCATTCACTGAGATATTTTTCTCACAGTTTCAATTGTTTTGGTTTCAAGTAATGGGATATCACTGCCAAATCTAAAAGGTCTGGTGGGGTTAGTAAGGGATGCATAAAACCATGATTTTCGTCAAATGTAAATGGGGTAATTTAATCCTACTTATCCTTCCAGTAAGTTTGAATAATCATAATTACTTTAAAATTGTGAAAAGTTTTTAGTCTTATAGATTCATGTTAATAAGTCAAAAAGGATACTCGTTTTTATTGTTTGGTTAAGACAATCATGGTTCACATCACTTTGACTTTCAAACTTAATTATAAGAAACTGGGTTGGGGTGTGTCAACTTTTGGTATGAGAGCCTAGGTTTTAGAGGTTATGGAGTTAGAAGCGCCTAGATTTGGTAGTGGACATAAAAAAATTTTGAGTCATAAGTATTCAATTTTAAAGGATACAAATAAGTATGATGGATTTTCAAGACATGGACATGAAGAGTTTGTTATTAAGTTTTGAATTGGCTTTATTGACTAACATCTATCAGTTATACATATATATATTATTGTACGGGATATGCAATGTAAGGATATTGCAGGAATGGAAATAAGATGTTAAGGTTTATTCAGTGATGACAACGAATACATGTATTTTAATATAAGGAATTACATTGTTTTATATGTTGCAAACGTGTCATGGATGGAAAATGTTTAAAGAAAAAATGTGATATTTAAAGTTGTGAAGAATTACTATTACACGATTATTATGAGAGTTAAATCGTTAGATAAAATGAAGATTCACATAGTAAAGGAGAAAGGAAAAGATTAGTAGTTGTATATGTTTAAATTTAATATGTTAAATGGTCTGAAATATAATATATCACAACTGATATGAACATTGGTTCATAATGAATTATGATAAGTAGAAGAAAAGAGTAATGAGAGTTGAGATGTATTTATTTAATATTATGAGTATATGCAGTGGGTATTACTCTTATGACGTTTTGCGATGCTTATATGAGTAGTAAAGTTGAGATGAGGTGTTAAAGAGTTGGAATTTTAAAATATTAAGGAATTATTTTAGGAGAATATGTTGTGTATTAGGGCAATAAATTTCTTATCGGATAAGAGGTAAGAATTATTTATGAGAATTGAACATGTATTTGAGAATGAAGGGTGGAAAATTATTGATATTTAGTGTATATGATAACTGAGTAGGAGTTATTAAATAAGAAAAGAGGGGGCGAGTGTATGCTCATACTCAATATCAATAAAACCTAATGGGATGTGGCCATGGTGAAATATAAATGAAATATGATGGGGTGTGATGACTTTGTGATAAAATATAATTGGGGCTAAATGATATTTTCACAGTTAATAAATAAATGAGATATAAACTTTAACTAATGATGAATAAGGAATAATGTATGAATATGAGAAATATACTAGTTGGATTTGAATATCATCAACTAGTTTGGGGGGGATATTGAGTTGTATTTGTCGTTGTACATATGTGTTATCCCTAAGAGTATGACATATAATGAATATTATTGACATTATATGAATTCACCAAGAAGTATGTGTAAGGATAATGTGCTATGTGAGATACTATAATGTGATACATTAAGGGATTTGTACAGGTTATTGTGACAACCCGCAATCCGAGATAAGGGGTGGCCAGCCCGATACTCAAACGTAACAGGGATCATGGATGGATATCATTCTCAGCATCACAAATATAAACTGATTATAAGGGAAAAACCACCCAATAGGTCAGAAAACGGGTTGCCAAAAAGTGTTAAATTTTAAAAAATGCGGTTATGAAAATTTTAAACTAAACAACCCAATCTGACGAGCAAGTGGAATTCCAAAAGATAATATATAATATGACTAAAACGAATGTACAAATGGACCGAATAAGCTGTCGGTCCACAGCTACATAAGACAACGTACCACAATATAAAATATCTTACATAGTACAACCATTAATCAAATACAATAGATTGGGCCACACGCCCGAGGGACAAGACCCGATCATATCTATAATAACAAGAATGAAAGCGTCTAATACAACATCCTGTAATAACCCGCAAAGTCTTACAGCTCGTCGAAGGTGCAAGGAACTTGGAAAGTCAAGTCGGGTGTCCTTGCGGTGGAGCACCTGAGCGGATAAAATTATATATATACAACAAGAGAGTAAACCGGTCAGGGCCGGGTTCTATATGATTTCTAGAAGAATAAAAAGCATGATAGATATGAACAGTTATACATGAATAATGAGGATGATCACATGACATGCTATCTACAAATTCAAGCAAGGATAGAAGGTAAAGCATTTTAATTTAAAACCCTTCCTTATTAATACAATTCTCCATTTCCTTCAGACATTCCTTATTAGGAATAAAACCATATATTTGGTTAAATCAAGAAGTTATAATTTATGTTCATTAATTAAAACTTCCCATTTTATCTTTCCATCCCTTATTAGGAATATCATTTACATCAAGTGCTCTTTGTGGCACATATATTATTCCCGTGCTCTTCCTGGCACATATTTATGCTCGTTATGGCATTTAACAACCATCAAGTCCAACTTGATGAAAATATAGTTATATTCATATACATATAACGATATCTAAGACCGCCAGTCCGGGTTTCCCCGCTGTGCGCGCCCCTAAATGACCATCATCTTCCAGGGCCTAACATAAGACAACCTGGGCACCTAACGGCACACGTCGGGAAGCGGACATGAGCCTGCGTGGTAGCCAAGACCACACCCGGAATCTCCCTACCCGCGCAGAAAAATATACAACCATAAACGCTCCCATGGCCTAGGACTATATCCACCCTGCATTCATTAGCCAGGGGGCTTCACCTCACCAGCGAACTTCCCTTATGATGTCATTTAGAGAGGTGTGTAACAGTAAATTAATATTTACATTTATAATCATTTTATTTCCAAAAATCCATTTCCATTAATCATGTGATTGGTTCTTTTATTAAACCTAATATCATTAAACAACGGGGTTCGTTCTAGTTGAACCTATCATCATTAAACTCATATGGGTTCATTTTATGCGAACCTAACTCCCATCGAATATTATCATTTATTCCTCAAATTACAATCCCCGATTAACTCTCCAAATGATCATTATGATCCTACAAATCTCCAAGGCCTATGTAACTTGACAAGCCCTTCTATTCTCCAAGTTAGGGTACCTAACTTCCAAACTTCTAAGAGTTGGAATAAAAGAAGTAATGCTTTAGTATTACTTTAAACCTCCCCAAAACAAACCCCAGATGAACCCATTTCTAGTCCAGGGTAACGACCAAACTCCATAGCTACTCTAGGACTCTAAGTTTACTTCTTGAAAGAAGTTTCCTAGGTCCTAATCCTAAAGAATAAGGAGGAAAATTAAAAGAAAAAGACCCCCAAAATCTGCTGGAACCGAATCGATTCGCCCTAGGGGCCGAATCGATTCGCCCCAGCGAATCGATTCGCTCTGAAAGAGAATCGGTTCGGACAATAAAATTTGGTTTCTGCAATTGCCGAATCGATTCGGTCTAAATCCGAATCGATTCGGACAACAAGACCTGGGTTTCTACATCTATGCGAATCGATTCGCCCAAGGGGCCGAATCGATTCGCCCTTGCGAAAATGCCAAGAATGGCTATGGAGTCTTGAACTCCAAAATTATAACCAAACCCAAACCAGCCAAACCCAATTGATTCAATGGAACTAGTACACCAAAAATACACCCAACTACCATCATTTGTAATTCTTATCATCCAAATCAATCTCAAAGGGTTAAATACCCAAAATTCCACCAAAACCCTAACATTTCTAAATCATAAATATCAATGAAATTTATTCTACTTAAACCATAAATTTGCAAGTAGATTACTTGCCTCAAGGTAAGAATCTGATTTGATGAAGAAGGAGGCAACAATCCAAGCTCCAATCTCTCTTTTCTCCCAAGTTCTCTTCCTCTCTCTACTCTCTCTAGGGCTCAATTGTGTAAAATGGAAGAATGGGAATAGGGGTGGGGAATTAAAACGGGGCTTAAGTCTAAAAGCCCAACTTAAAATGCTAATACACGATATACTAATACGCGACTACACTATTTAAGCCAAAACCAGTCAAAAGTGCCCGAAATGCCAAAATACAATATGGCACTTATTTTGACTGTCTCACACCTACCTGGACTAACTACACTATTCAAATTATCATTTGAAAGTTTTATTACTCATTTTAGTTCCGGTTTCATAATAAACCAAAATGTCATTTTAAATCTTTATGACATAATAAATTACCACATGAACATTTTATCTACTCACGAGGTAACTATACAACATTTAGTAAATATTGACCTCGTCATAACAAATTAATATCTACTCAACATCTACCATCTTATAATTAATTCCTACCTGGTAAAAATAAATATAAAATGGGCTATCAGAAGAGAGGGTTATTACATACTCCCCCCCTTAAGAGGGAATTTTGCCCCCAAAATTCGGATATACGTCGCAAGAAGAAGTGCGGATACTATTCCCGCAAGTCATCCTCGCGCCCCTATGTCGATTTCTCAACACACTGTTTAATATATAGAACACATCCCCCAAGGTACTATCGGCGACACCAACGTAACTCTACGCTCTAAGATAGCAACCGACTATATCTAATAAGAACCGTCAAGTTGCACCTACTTCGAAAGGAATGTGCCTAATGGCACCGTCCTATCTCTCGTACTCCCTTGCAGGAGAGACAAGGAACAAATTATGAACTTGCCGCAAAATGTTTCAACAAAGCGAGCGAATAGTTTACCGAACCCACCGCGACATTTCTAGAAAAGGTACAACGTCATGCGGTGCAAGTCTTCCTTTTCTCCTCGAAACGCATAACGCCCTTCTCAGGTGATACTCACCACAACCTTTGGTCTAATGACCTCAACTCCAGATGCCTTCTTCTCGCATCGCATGAGCTCTTTTGTCGGTCTCGGTTATACGAGAGACTCATCATCTCGCACTTCTAACCAACAAGCGGGAGATCTAAAAATCCTATCATACAAGGCCTCTTCCAAAGCGCCGTCCCAACCGCAAATTCTATAAAGGCGAATTGAACGAGTGGAAGCATCGTTCCCAACTACTCTTAAGGTTAGGCATGCAGGTAAGGAGTATATGCCTCGGCATATGGTTTATTCTATTGGTTTGGTGATCTGTGGAAAATGATAAGAAGTAATTAACCATAATTCGATCCCCATGGCTTCTTGGAACCTTGCCAAGAATGAGAAACGAAAGTCTTGATTTAGTACAACAACCTTCCCATGCCCAGCCAATAGTACTAGCAATGTATAACTTGGCACGATTCATCATTACCTTGATGCACCGAAATGTTAGAACCGCGTGATTTCTCCATATCTGCTTAACTTAAGTCCCTTCCGTTCGGAACAAAATTTTCTTAAGGGAACGCACCCCACCCTCAAGATGGACTTCAATTTAAATAGGGGATAATACTCCTTACAAGTTTAAACTTGTGAGGCGCATCCACAATAAATCGACACTCCAGTATCATCACTCCCCGTCATGACAGAGACTTGCTAATAGAATCTACCTTCGAGCTTAACCACGTGGCTCAGGGGTAAGAGTTAATTCACCCTTTCGTTACCTCCGTAACACTCCACTACGTGAGGCCTCATCTCCTTCGGCCTTAACCACCAACTTCTCGAAATCCTCCCACTTCATATAACATGGAACCAATCCCTTGATATGAATTTACGCATGGCTTAGTCATGGTCAACTCCCAACAACCCTCCTAATCTTATGTCCCATACTAAAAGGCCTTACGTCTAAACAATCCTAAAGTCTATCTACCTATACCCTATCTAAGTCGTATACCCCTAATGCTAAGTACATCCCTAGTGCCCAAGACCTTTCTCAACTTCTGACATTTGCTCAGTTTCGTGCGTGGGACGTCTCGCCGAAGCGAAATCCAAACAAGGAACCCTCCCGTTACACTACTACTTTGCGTTGTCAGTCATCGAGGGGTACAGGTCTAAGACACATGTTCAGGACCAAAAGATTCTACAGCTACACACTAACTATTAAACTAACAAAAGAATATTAACAATCCAAAGCTGACCCTTCGTGAAACCCTAGGGTTATATACCCTATAACATATGCATCTCAATAAATAGCCTTCTATTTAAAGGCATAACCCGAAGTCTCAATTCGACTTCGTACTACAGTCTCCCTCATATCCATCAGAGGAGAGAACTATGTGCAGTGCTCCTATGTCGCACTATAATAACCATCAATCATCCTAGTACGTGATCTTCGGCTAAACTTTCAAATCCCACTTCCGACAATAAAGTAGCAAAATAAAATATAATAAAAGGGAAGAATAGCATATCTTCACTCACAACATCGTTAAGTGTTCATGCGGCGGAGTGTCTCGTAAAGTGAAATCCAAACAAGGAACCCCTCCGTCACATGCCTACTTAACTAGTTGATCATGGAAATAGAGCGTAATACACATAAAATAAAAGAAAGGAAAGGTGGTATATCCCCACTCCCAACGTCGTTAAGATTCGCGCGTGGAGCGTCCCGCAGAAGCGGAATCCAAACAAGGAACCCCTCCTATACGCTACCACTCAACTTGTTGGTCGCGGAGATAAGGCATAGCAATCACATACCAATATCACATCATACTCGACCATGTTAAGGACGAGTAAATCGGCCTCAAGCACAATTTAATAAGAGAACTTCCTATATACATACAAACAAAAGAAAAGAGCGAACCATTACGCATATAACTCGATACTAATGAAAATACTCTCAGCAGATATTATGAAATCTGTAACCTGAGAAAAACTCGTAAAATAATTGAGCGCGTAACACCCGCATCGAATAACATATAACTCACAGATCTCTAAGAAAAACTTACCCTCAATAACGGGCGGTGCTGGCAGGGCAGGAGGAAACATAGCCTCCCGATCATGACAAACACGTCCATACTGTAGTTGCCCCTGCTGCGGAGGAACAACCATAATAGGTACCGGAGGTGGAAACAGAACATACGGCTGTTGCGGAACCCCAGGAAACTGACTCCCAATCATCTGAGGACACTCCTTCTTGTAATGACCTGCCTCCCCACATTGGAAGCACCGTCCTTTCATCTCCTCCTGACCTCTACCTCTGTTATTTCGAAACTGAGAAGAGCCTCGGCCCGGATGACCTCTATCTCCAGGGCCACCCCGATCTGCCTGATGCAAAGCACCTTGTTCGTGCCTATTATTGCCCCTCGCAATAAACTCTCCAAACTTCCCCACTTTCCTCATCTCAGTAGCTTTCTTGCTATCCTGCATATATAATCGATGCTCCTGGCAATGGAGTAAGGCTGCATTTATAACTTCGCCATAGGTCTGGAAAGCTGGGTTACCCAATAAGTGTTTTCGGATTCTCCAGTTTAGACCTCCCATAAACTTCGAGATCTTCCTCTCTTCCGGAGTCACCTCATCTGGTACAAAGCTTGCCAACCGGGTGAACTCCTCTTCATACTCCGCTACAGACCTCTCCCCTTGCTCTACATCTAGCAACTTCCTCTTCATCTCCCTCTGAACAGCGGGAGGAAAATACTTTAGATCAAACAAAGTCCAGAACTCAGTGATTGACATGGTGTCTCTTTGCTCTGGGGTGGTCATCGTTTCCCACCAGTGTAACGCAGATCCGACAAGCTTAAAGGTGGTAAGGACTTGTTTCTTATCCTCACAGCATTCTATCATTCGAAGGTGGCGTTGCATGTCTTTCTTCCATTGATTGGCTTTAATAACATCCGCACGTCCCTCAAATTCCGGGGGATTGCCCCTTAGAAAGGACCCCCTAACCCTTTCCCACGGAGTAAGTCCCGTAGGAGCTTGAACACCTGGAGCCCATGGCAATTGTTGGATCACTATGGACATGGCGGCATGAACCGCTCCAGCCACTATGCTTGCTACATCCGCAACATTAACCGTCCCTTGTAGTGGCGGTGGAGGACCAACTTCCTTCTCTACGACCTTAACACGTCTCGCCGGGAGACCTCTCTTAGACGGCATCTCAGATGGAAGAACAACAGTATTAGAATGCTAATTAAAACAATCTATCTTGCAGAAGATCATAAACATAAGTATCAAAGAAATCCTAACATTAGGCTCTACATCAAAGAACGCTACGGTAGAACGAGACAAGTCCACACAGATCCTAGTACTCTAGAACCTGATGCTCTGATACCATCTGTGACAACCCGCAATCCGAGATAAGGGGTGGCCAGCCCGATACTCAAACGTAACAGGGATCATGGATGGATATCATTCTCAGCATCACAAATATAAACTGAGTATAAGGGAAAAACCACCCAATAGGTCAGAAAACGGGTTGCCAAAAAGTGTTAAATTTTAAAAAATGCGGTTATGAAAATTTTAAACTAAACAACCCAATCTGACGAGCAAGAGGAATTCCAAAAGATAATATATAATATGACTAAAACGAATGTACAAATGGACCGAATAAGCTGTCGGTCCACAGCTACATAAGACAACGTACCACACTATAAAATATCTTACATAGTACAACCATTAATCAAATACAATAGATTGGGCCACACGCCCGAGGGACAAGACCCGATCATATCTATAATAACAAGAATGAAAGCGTCTAATACAACATCCTGTAATAACCCGCAAAGTCTTACAGCTGGTCGAAGGTGCAAGGAACTTGGAAAGTCAAGTCGGGCGTCCTTGCGATGGAGCACCTGAGCGGATACAATTATATATATACAATAAGAGAGTAAACCGGTCAGGGTCGGGTTCTATATGATTTCTAGAAGAATAAAAAGCATGATAGATATGAACAGTTATACATGAATAATGAGGATGATCACATGACATGCTATCTACAAATTCAAGCAAGGATAGAAGGTAAAGCATTTTAATTTAAAACCCTTCCTTATTAATACAATTCTCCATTTCCTTCAGACATTCCTTATTAGGAATAAAACCATATATTTGGTTAAATCAAGAAGTTATAATTTCTGTTCATTAATTAAAACTTCCCATTTTATCTTTCCATCCCTTATTAGGAATATCATTTACATCAAGTGCTCTTTGTGCAACATATATTATTCCCGTGCTCTTCCTGGCACATATTTATGCTCTCTATGGCATTTAACAACCATCAAGTCCAACTTGATGAAAATATAGTTATATTCATATACATATAACGATATCTAAGACTGCCAGTCCGGGTTTCCTCGCTGTGCGCGCCCCTAAATGACCATCATCTTCCAGGGCCTAACATAAGACAACCTGGGCACCTAACGGAACACGTCGGGAAGCGGCCATGAGCCTGCGTGGTAGCCAAGACCACACCCGGAATCTCCCTACCCGCGCAGAAAAATATACAACCATAAACGCTCCCATGGCCTAGGACTATATCCACCCTGCATTCATTAGCCAGGGGGCTTCACCTCACGAGCGAACTTCCCTTATGATGTCATTTAGAGAGGTGTGTAACAGTAAATTAATATTTACATTTATAATCATTTTATTTCCAAAAATCCATTTCCATTAATCATGTGATTGGTTCTTTTATTAAACCTAATATCATTAAACAACGGGGTTCGTTCTAGTTGAACCTCTCATCATTAAACTCATATGGGTTCATTTTATGCGAACCTAACTCCCATCGAATATTATCATTTATTCCTCAAATTACAATCCCCGATTAACTCTCCAAATGATCATTATGATCCTACAAATCTCCAAGGCCTATGTAACTTGACAAGCCCTTCTAGTCTCCAAGTTAGGGTACCTAACTTCCAAACTTCTAAGAGTTGGAATAAAAGAAGTAATGCCTTAGTATTACTTTAAACCTCCCCGAAACAAACCCCAGATGAACCCATTTCTAGTCCAGGGTAACGACCAAACTCCATAGCTACTCTAGGACTCTAAGTTTACTTCTTGAAAGAAGTTTCCTAGGTCTCAATCCTAAAGAATAAGGAGGAAAATTAAAAGAAAAAGACCCCCAAAATCTGCTGGAACTGAATCGATTCGCCCTAGGGGCCGAATCGATTCGCCCCAGCGAATCGATTCGCTCTGAAAGCGAATCGGTTCGGACAATAAAATTTGGTTTCTGCAATTGCCGAATCGATTCGGTCTAAATCCGAATCGATTCGGACAACAAGACCTGGGTTTCTACATCTATGTGAATCGATTCGCCCAAGGGGCCGAATCGATTCGCCCTTGTGAAAATGCCAAGAATGGCTATGGAGTCTTGAACTCCAAAATTATAACCAAACCCAAACCAGCCAAATCCAATTGATTCAATGGAACTAGTACACCAAAAATACACCCAACTACCATCATTTGTAATTCTTATCATCCAAATCAATCTCAAAGGGTTAAATACCCAAAATTCCACCAAAACCCTAACATTTCTAAATCATAAATATCAATGAAATTTATTCTACTTAAACCATAAATTTGCAAGTAGATTACTTGCCTCAAGGTAAGAATCTGATTTGATGAAGAAGGAGGCAACAATCCAAGCTCCAATCTCTCTTTTCTCCCAAGTTCTCTTCCTCTCTCTACTCTCTCTAGGGCTCAATTGTGTAAAATGGAAGAATGGGAATAGGGGTGGGGAATTAAAACGGGGCCTAAGTCTAAAAGCCCAACTTAAAATGCTAATACGCGATATACTAATACGCGACTACACTATTTAAGCCAAAACCAGTCAAAAGTGCCCGAAATGCCAAAATACAATATGGCACTTATTTTGACTGTCTCACACCTACCGGGACTAACTAAACTATTCAAATTATCATTTGAAAGTTTTATAACTCATTTTAGTTCCGGTTTCATAATAAACCAAAATGTCATTTTAAATCTTTATGACATAATAAATTACCACATGAACATTTTATCTACTCACGAGGTAACTATACAACATTTAGTAAATATTGACCTCGTCATAACAAATTAATATCTACTCAACATCTACCATCTTATAATTAATTCCTACCTGGTAAAAATAAATATAAAATGGGCTATCAGAAGAGAGGGTTATTACAGTTATTTGAAAGAATTGCGACATATAATAGTTAGAGAAGCATTATGTGGTTGGTAAGTATGGAAAAACTTTTGAGTGGTAATATTACATTTAACATCCATGTTATCAAATGGATAAGATGAGTTTGTTAATGATATTGCATAAGACTATCATGTCAATAAGGATTGGGGTAAGATTATGATTCTAAAGTTATTGTGTTGGATAAATGATTTGTTAAGGTACGTTTACAATCAAACTATATTAAAAAAGGAATATAGTGAGACATTATATTATGTTCATAGTGTATGACTGCACAACATACATGAAAGTGAATATGGAATCTTAGTTAACAATAAACATTTAGTGAATGCTTGTTCAGTTTAAATATATGAAAAGTAGTGAGGCTATATTTAAATTAAGAAATTATGAGGACGATATTTAACATACTATTAAACTTCCGAAATGATGTGGATAGTAGTTAAAGTCAAACAACTATATTTGTTATTGAATGGAAGATGGATATATGACATGTAATAAGTTAGTCTGGTAATGTGATATTGATTTGAAGAAGGAGAGATAACGTATAAAAAGATAGTCTTGTAATAGAATAATTATGATTTTAAATATCAAACGATGATAAGTATAGAGTATTGGAATGAAGGGAGAAACGTAAAGAATGATACTAGGTTCATTAAAAATGTTCACTTATTATGAATATATGAATGTACACCTGATAATCTATCATGTGTAAATGTTCGACATACGTATATAAAGGTATGAAGTAATATATGAGTTTGGAATTGGTTTTAATTGATAAGAAATAATTATACAATTATCCTTACGTGTAAATGATAAAGAAACTGAAGATATTATAAAAGAAGATTTGTCGTACATCGCGGAACTAGTTAAAGTGTTATGGGGGATCCATAAAAATTACAGAGTCAACTTGGGAAAGGGAATATATAAAGAGGAAATATCATCCCCAATTATTTGGTAAGTGAAATTTAGACTAAATATCGAGGACGAAATTTTCTAGGGGGGAAAGGTGTGACAACCCGAATATAATTATGATAAATCATGTTTAATTCATGATTACCTTATGTGATATGGATATTGTGTTATTAGGGTATATAATTTTAAGTTATTATATTTATTCTAATCCTACCTTCATAACTCATGAAATATCAAATTAGTTACTAACACAAAATTTTATAGTTTTCGATAGTAATGTTCATGTTGGAAACTCATTTTGACCCTTATAATATAACAATTGACTTGAAGTGAAACTAGATAGTTGTAGATATAGGAGTTATGTTTGAAAAAAAAATAAACAGTGTGCAAAACAGAGGTCCGAGTGATTAGTTATGCTGAAATTACGAAGCAAGGGAAAATATGTCCATTCGTTAAGTGATATTTTGTCTTCTTAGTACAACAAATGGGTTGTTATGATTGGTTGGAAAGGGAGGTGGGTTTGGCCGACTTATAACCCTTAAAACCAAACCCTTTATTCATAAAATTCATCCTTGGTTCAGTTTTGGAGAGTTTTATCTTGAAGAAAGAGAGCCGGGAGGTTCAGGAAGAAGAAAGTGAGGAAAACAATTAAGAAAAATCAATAGGAAATTACCTAAACACCCCTAAGGTAATTCTATCGATAAATCTTGTTATATTTTTTGTATTACTAATTGAAATGATATAAATCATTGATAGTTTATTGAACTTTCGTGTCTTGGCATATATGTATGGATAGATGCAAGTTTAAGCAATGTTGAACGTGTAAACCCTTTATATCGCTTCTATTAGAAACCTTGTGTATTCAAACTTGTATATCTTTTTTCATAATTACTAGAATTTAGTAATTATAATTGGAGATTAAAATATACTTATATATGTATATCATACCCAAAAATTATTAAAAATACCAAGAAATGAATCTTGGGTGATAGTTTGAAGTTTAGGTATACAATCTGCCCCCAAACTGTAAGCACGCATACCAGGTGTTTGACATTTTTCTTGACATAGCAAATGAACTCTAAAAATTATGAAACTTTGATTTTGTATCATTAAATATGTTTATTGAAATTGGGTGGAATATCATAGAGAGTTATGATATAAAAAAAGTATGAAAATTCCTGGATGTTGACTGAACGATAGAGTAGCCTATACAACCGATTTACTATGTGGTAAAGAAATGGGCATATCTTTCTCTAGAAAACTTTAAATGATGTGTCATCTTTTATATTCGAAACCTAATATGTTAGGGATGGAATTAACAAGTAGGAATTAAAGTTTATTTGGGTTATGATTTGGATATGTTAAATATCCAAACATGGAATAGATGGGACTTCATTTATAATAAATAATTTGAATGGATCATATGATGATAATGAATTGAGTTACATTTAAGTTATTCTTTGGATTGTAATTATTTTTATGATAATACTCATATTATAGTGATGAGAGAAAATGAAGGGAAACCAGTTGAACAAGTGCTAGATAAATACAAAGGAAAAATCCATTAAGTGGACAAGGTGAGTGTACTCATTTGTAATATGCATTTATACATGGCTATGGATATGATCAGAATATTACTCACCGGTAAGATATGTTTATGTGTGGTTATGGATATGATAATAATGTTATGAATACTAAACTTTTCATTTTGGTTTACTAAAATGGGAGGTTACCCCCCGCCCCGGAATGGGGGTAAATTATCTATTGCAGATAAGATATGTGAATCATGATTCAGAAAGTTGGTAATTATTTATGAATGAGCCAAAAATTAGGTCATTCATTATGAATGAGACAAAAATTAGATCATTCTTATGAATGAGCCAAAAATCTGGTCATTCTTTATGATGGAGTCGTATAAGTATATATATGTCATCATAGGGATACGATTTGTTGCATTTAATTTTATGCAATAGTGTATTAGTGATTCATTAGTTGAGCTATTTTTCTCACGATTTCAAATGTTTTTGTTTTTAGGTAATGGTATATCAATGCCAAATCTTGAAGGTCTGGTGGGGTTAGCAAGGGATGCATAAAACCATGATTTTAGTCAAACGTAAATAGGGTAATTTATTCCTACTTATCCTTTCAGTAAGTTTGAATAAGCATAATTACTTTAAAATTGTGAAAAGCTTTTAGTCTCATGGATTAATGTTAATAAGTCAAAAAGGATACTCGTGTTTATGGTTTGGTTAAGACAATTATGGTTTGACTCACTTTGACATTCAAACTTAATTATAAGTAACTGGGTTGGGGTGTGTCATTGGTGATCCGTGAAAACGAGTCAAATGCTTCAACTTTCACAATTTTCTCTAATGTTATTGCCCCTATACTTTCTTTCTCTCGGTTCCACCCGATAAGATACGACTCTGCCAATAAGCATGAGTACCCCTGCGCAAGACTTATTTTTTAGTTTAGTAAAGTCAAGCTTTGGCTCCTTAAAGACTGAAGAAATGGATATAAAAGGTGGCGGGCGGGACTTTTGCAATGGGTTATGCCACCCAAACCAATTGAGGGAAGTCACGTCCAACCCATTGCAAGAGCCTACAATGTAATGATCACATTCCCATTCATTCATGTTCATTCACTATCGCCACGATCGCATCATGTAATAAGTGTATCCATTTGACACTATCTGGGAACCCACTCCAACTTTTCCTAATGACATTCACAATACTGAGTGGTCTGAGCAACTAAACTATTTATGAACGTATGATCACCCTCCTAAGTAATACCCACCCCAACCATAATTTATGGATCCTCCTAGTTTCCAATAGTTTTCATGACAACAATGTGCACCATTCCCCAATCTTTACTCACACCACACTCACCAAAGTCATCAAATGTTCGTCTGTCACAGAGAATCGCCTCCTATGTATGACCTATTTGATCCCATCCCACCTACTTCATATGCGTATTATCCACTTCCTATTGGAAATACTGAGTTGGTACCACCTTAAACCTATGCCACTTCATCGCACTCTCGAAAATATCTTGCAATAATTCATCATCCAATGAGAGTAAGCCACTCAAGCTTAAAATCATGTCATTTAATGACTTGGACAATTCTTAAATAAATATGATTTGGAGAAAGATTCAGAGTTACCCCCGAGTTAACCTATTTCTTACCCTATAGAGTATAGCAATGAGCCGACTTGTGACATCGATTTTGAGTCTACCCAACCCACCTACCATAATAATCTCGAAGTTGAGACCACCCCTTGGTCTAAGATGCACGTTGACAATTTTGTTGACTTATACAAATATTTTGAGATTAATATATCCCCCGAACCCATCTTGTGGTTAACATACGCGTCAGGTCCAAAAATATATGCGAGTCTACACCTATTAAGCCCACTGTGTGTATTCGTGAGGCTCCCCTTCCTTATAAGTTAGCTCCGGCTACGGGTTCTAACTACGGGTGCTAACCAATGCACTGAGATTGAATCAAATATGGTTCCTACATCTATTTATATGGATCCTAACCAAACATACTTGGATCACTTTGAGTCTGATTTTGATGTAGGTTCATATATCTCGAATCTCAATGCCTCGTTAAATTTTCCTAACACCACATATGGTGACCTATGGGTAGATAAGTTGATCATGCAATCCTTTGACACCTCACTCTCTATTAAGAGTATCCTTGAGGATTGTTATGTGTCTCATTATGAGTGTATATCCTCTACTCTCGAGTTAAATTATCTTCCCCCACCCATTGTCCCACTAGACCCACCCATTATTCCTCCCAACCCACCCATTGTTCCACCCAACCCACCACCACATTTTGACCTTGTCATCATACATCTCCCATTTCTATCCAATCATTTAGGTCCTCACTTGCACCCGCCCTCCACCCTCGAGCTCCACGAGCCTTTTCGTGAGTTCCTCCACCCCACCATCCATAAGAGTTTTCGTGGTGACACTCAATCATCACGTGTTACATAACTTGTTTCTTATTGCACACCTCTTGATTGTGGTGTTGATTCTTCTTATCATCATCTCATTGATGTGTCATGGCATGACCATTATCGACGTCTATTTATAGAAAAGCCACATGATTTCCATAAGGCCCACCCCACTAACGTTTTTAAACCTTTTCGACTACTTATCTAACATAGAGCTCCATGCTTATTGGGCCCCTTTAGCCCTTACATTTACACTAAATAAGGCATATGATCGGTGATTGTACTACATCATCCTTTCCATTCCTCCATAAAGCCTCACCTCTGCCATCCCTTGGTCAATCTAAGCACTTCATATAATTAATCACTTCGTCGTTCAGGTGCATTGACCATGTTGACTCGATCTTCCAAAACTAACTTTTCAGTCTTTTGGGGTGGGGGTGATTCTCATCACCCACACTCCTCTGCCACCCCATTCTATCCTAGTTTCCATCATTAGGATTAATACCTCTACATATGGTTGAAGTCGTTAAACTTAGTTCTACCATCAGGCAACTTGTCGTGTCTTCAATACACCAAAATGGGCAAATTGACACCCTTTCAGCGGCTAGTCTTGTCATGGTCATTGACCATGACAAGTCCGTGACAAATGATTATCACGGTCAATGACCGGATAGTCCTTATAATATTGTAACGGTCAAGGGCTGTGACATGACCGTGACAAGTTTTGCAGCAAAAATACTTTCCCCTCCTGTTTTCCTCACCACTTTGTTTCCCTCCAATTTCTCTCTCTCTCTACGCGCTGCTCTCCCTCTCTCTCTCTCTACTTTCATGTTGGTTTCTCTCTCTCTCTCTCTCTCTCTCTCTCTTCCATTTATATATATGTGTGTGTGTGTATATATGTGAGTGTGTGTGTGTGTTCATGTATGTGCATGTGTGTGTGGTGGGTGGGGGTGCGGAGGGGAGGGGGTGGGGTTGTGTGTGCATGTGTGGTGGGGGAATGGGGTGGGGCAGGGTGTGTGTACGTGTGTGTGGTGGGGAGGGGGTGGGGATGTTTGTGTGTGTGTGTGTGGTGGGGGAAGGGAGTGGGGCAGGGTGGGGGAGGGTTCAGGGATGGGGGTGGGGGTGGGGTAGGGGGTGGGTTGTGTGTGTGTATGTGCGCGTGTATGTATATGTGTGTGTAGTGTGCGTGTTTATGCGTATGTGCGGGAGGGGGAAATGATGCGGGGGGTGTGATGGGGGGTGGGTCTGCGTGCGTGCATGTGTGTGTGTGTGAGAGAGAGAGAGAGTGTGTGTGCGCATGTGTGTGTCTGTGTGTGTGTGTGTGGGGAGGGGGTGGGGGTGGGGCAAGGGGAAATGGGGCGGGGTGGGGCTTGTTAATTTTTTTTTATTAAATTTTGATTGGTGTATTAGATATTATCCCTCATATGCAAGTAGTGTCCCTTGTAAACGAATTTATTGATTATTAATTTTTTTAGTAAATTAATATATGAAAGTAGGATTGCCCCTCATTGTAAATTAGTAAATTAATAATTGTATACTTTAATTGTTAGTTTAATTGATGAAAATAATTAATTGAGTAGATGAATTAGAAGGAGTACGGGATACACATTTGTTGTTGACATTGCGGTTGGATTATAGTGGATCGATGTTGGGTTGGTTAATTTTAAAAGTGGCATGACCACTGGATTATTGTCCATATGGGGGTGGGATTTTTAAATTTTTTTTTAAAATTACTTTGTATAACGAACAATATATATATAGTATGATAATTAAATGAAACATACTTGAAATTACATATAGTGCGCATAGATACTAGCCTTCTAGTTCTTATGCCTACTCACTCAATAGCCCTTAGACCCATTCGAGAGTCATTACCCTTGTAATGAGATCTCTCGAGTTGCCCCGTTTGGACAACTTGGGACTGCATAATTTCTATATGATAATATTCTTAGTGGCTTAAAGTTGTGGCTTTTGGAGGAAGTTATGCAGTCGTATCCTAATGTTCTTTGTGTACATACTATATTGATAAGTGTGCCTGTTATTTCAATTGACCAATTGAAATAACACTCACACTTGCCAATCTACGTCGTGTACTTGGAGAACTACGGGGATATGCTACCGAATTTTTCTCAAATCGTAATAATGTGCATGAGATGTTAAGTATATTACAGAAAAATGCGGTCTTGAATGGGATATGACCACTCACCCTTTAGAGGAGATGGAGGAAATAGAAATTTCTATTATAAATTGAATTTGAATATCACCTTGGAGTCATCAATATATACTCGGGAATATATGCCTGACTCGACCAGCGTAGATAACACTAATGAGTTCATCGATGATGGTTGTCATGTGATGGGAAAACGAGTGAAATTAACGAGTTTGCAACATGAACAAGTAGCTCGTTATCTATTTGACACACATGAAGATGTCGAAGAATGGAAAAAGGAAGTTTCGATTATTATAACGTTTAACATTATTGTAGATTATTTTATACATGATTAATTTTGTAATATGCAGAAAATATGAAGCATGTGAGAACAATAAAAGATGACAAACAATGGTACAATCAGATAGCGAATTTAGGTTGTGGTTGACACAAGAGGTAGTTATAATAAAAATGATCATTATATAATGTTACATTATACTCAAATTTTACAACTAATATAATTAATTTATCTATATTCTCATCTCTTAAAGATAGGTGATGCGACATCAAGGCTTGCTCATCTAGCCACTGGACCCTTGTTCGTGGCACAAGAGTACAAAAAGTATTGATTGAACGGTTACGTTTTCGGCGCTAAACTGTACGAGGAAAGTTTAAATGTACAGAACTCGGTCATTTCATAAAAGGATCTTGCTTTCTTTCAAGCGACCTTAAAAGATAAAAATCTAGTTGAAGCTGAAATGACTTACTATAATGTAATCGGAAATATATTTGAATTGGATTATATAAGCTTCAAAGAGGTTGTATTTTGCTGTGACTGGGTAATAGTTGAGAATAAAAATGCTTGTAAAGTTGATCCTGTCACCAATTTGATCATGGTTGACTTGTCCAAGTTGAAGAGCAACGACCACGTGAGCGATGAACCGTTTGTTTGTGCATTTCAAAAGGTTAACCAAGTGTTTTACTCGGAGTATATCAACAACGAGCCGTGGTCAATTGTACAACATGAGCCAAAGCATATAAATAGTAGTGTGGATGACTTGGCTGCTCCTATCGAATATCAATCCATTTTTTATGATAACCCGAATTTTAAACAATTTTTCAATTTGTAATAAATATTCTAATTTGTACTGAAACATTCATTTTAATGCTTTTAATTGATTTGCACTTTATCATTTTCACTCTTGTGTAGTGTGCGTATGTGTGGGCAGTAGGGGTGGGGGTGTGGATATTTTGGATTTTTAGTAATTGTACATATTATGAGCTAGATGTTGTTGTTTTGGAATTCAGAATTGAGGTGTTTAACAGTAACAATTCATTTTTATTTGTAGTAACTGTACATATTTGTAGTAATAATTCATTTTGATTTGTACTAATAACATTTTTTTATAGCAAATGTCTCCTTCAGGTATTAAAGCGCGGATGATGATGCTAGTTATGATGATGTCATCTGGGCTCGGTGGTAGCAGAGGCGACGAGGGCTCCTTGGCCCCTAGGCTCCCCAAATATGAAAAATTGGGGATGGCCATCGAGAACAAGTCGAGGCTATTAGCGACCCTCGATCTGGTAAAGATGATCATCGGCCCGGGGTACATTAGTTGGAAGGAGGTTCCATATGAGCTCAAGATAGTTGTTTGGATGGCACTACGTGTAATGTATTTATATTTATATGAATATTTCAATTTCGATTTTGATTTCAATTTCATTTTATATTTATATTTATATTTATATTTATATTTATATTTATATTTAGATTTAGATTTAGATTTAGATTTATTCGCAACTAACATTGTATTTGTTGGACAGGAACAATTCAGCCTGGATCCCAAGCTACGCGATTCCGTCTTAGAGCAGTTGAGGGAGCAACACAAGATGTGGAAGAAAAATATGCGGACCCGGTACTTTGGGAAGACATGAGAGTCAGTTATCCGAATGCTTGAATCCGTCCCGACGAAGGAGCCGATCTCATTGGCACAATGGCAAAAGTTCATTGACAATGAGATCGGAGAGAGACAATTGGCATCTCGCCAATCAGGGAGGGAAAATTGGGCGAAAAAGATGGAGGTGCACTACTCCGACTGGACGTCTTACGCCGAGGTGGATCATAGGATGATGGTAAGATTTAATTTTTCTATAACTACAGAAATATATTATTCTGCATTATTTTACTTTGCGGGGCCTATACTAATTTTACTCTATTTTATTTTAGGGAACAAGGAGTGGCCCTAGGGGTAGGACACATAGTCTTGATACTTATGTGTCTCTTCGGACGAAGAAGGGGAAGGATAAGGAGGTGTCCCCGACCGTCACGGCCACGATTGTAAGTAATCCGATGGTTTACTTTTTATTAATTACGTTATAATATTTTAATTTACTTATTTTACTAATCATGTGCTTTTTGTCGTTTCAGGAAAAGCTTAAGGAAGTGCATGAGTCGCAGTTTGATGCCGACAAGGCATCTTTGTCCACAGACGCACTCAGCCAAGTGCTTGGTGCTGATCGCAAGGGTAGGAGAAGGGGGGTGAGCTCGCGGGTGGCCAAATCTAGGATCATCGGATTGGAGACGAGCGACACCGAGTTGGCTCGAACGATGGAATCGCATGACGCGAAGCCGTCCCGTTTGGAGGCGACGGTCCAAGATATGTTCTCATTCATGAAGCATTCATTGGGTGAAAACTGTAAGGGGAAAGGGAAGGAGAAGGTGGTGGAGGAGGAGGTGCAGGATGATGAGGATGTGGACCTCGTTGCTTCATCGTCAACACGTGCGGACTTTGATGATCCACTTCACTATTTATCTCCCTTCGACTGACCGATTTCGACACTTGGTTGGCCGAGCGTGTTTATACTAGACATATTTGATGGCTAGCGGATAGGCGGGGGTTGAGGGACCCGAATATCGTCTAAGGTGCACTAGTTCATGGACATGAGCTTCAAGAAATCGAGTGCAAGGTGCTCGTCACGCATGTGATACCTAAGAAGGAGAACTACGTATTGTGGTTGTGCTAACAATGCGACACGATGTATATTTGTGGGTGTGTCAATTCGTATATCGTGTGGCCTACTCACCTCCTCAAAGTTAATCTTACCCCAGACATGTAGTGACATTATTTGAGTTGAATTATTTTTAAGTTGGTACATTTGAATTATATTTGGATAATATCATGATGCATATTGTCTCTATTTTGAATGTATATTTGAATTATCTCTATTTTATTTGAATATATGATGCTTGAACAGGTACAACATTGCTGCTGGGCAGTGGCAGTGGCCAAACTTCCCAGCAGATTTTTTTCAATTCTGTCCAGAGTTGTCACGGTCATTGACCTTGACATTTTTTTAAATATTGTCATGGGTTTGTCACGATCCCTAATTGTGACATAACTTGTCAAGGTCAAGGACCGTGACAATTCTAACGAACTTGTCACAGTCAATGACCGTGACAATTCTAACGAACTTGTCATGGTCAGTGACCGTGACAAGTCCGTGATAAAAAAAGTTATCACCTCAGGAATTGTCACAGTCATTGACCTTGACAAGTTGAACTTGTCAAGGTCAATGATCGTGACAATACGACAAATTTGTTGTAGTTCTTGTTTATGGGTATGAGTATTATCCTATTTAGGGGTGGTGTTAAATCCTTCCCCCGATGATTTACAGAATTGTAAATTTTTTTATTGTACCATTTTTATCCAGGTTTCACCTCGGGTACATCATACGGCACACTTTAATTACCATTTGATTATGGTAATCCATTTCCTACCTTATGCCTTCAATTTCTAATATGGTTTTATCATTGAGGACGATGTTCTCTTTTGTTTATGGGGTATCTCATTTTTGACGTGATTTACCCATCATATATCTTGTAGAAGTGAATACTTTTATTCGTGAGTTTTTAGGATCTGTTTCGAGTTAAAAACTATCCTAGGGTTATCCAAGCGAGTGTATTAACCTACGTGAGTAACGGGTGACTTAAATTCCAAAGTGTTAGGTAATTAAGGGTGTAATGGTCCTCGGGGTATTGAATTTGGGTGAAAACCTAGGAGAGAATGTAATTCCTAGAGAGGCAATATATATATATATATATATATATATATATATATATATATATATATATATATATATATATATATATATATATATGCATATTGGAGAGTAATGACGATAATATTACTTACGGATTATAGTATTTGGGTTATTTGATTACCTATTAATGTATATAAGTTGTGTGCATTCTTATTACTTGGAATATCATTTGTATGACATACCTAGAAACTGGCTATCAAACGGAGGTTAACACATTATGGACGACCATATCTTGTGTGCCTTCGGGGGATTTCGAGTCGTACCACTAAAGCATGGAACCTAGGTACGGGTTATCTGTAAGAACGATAGTGTTGACGGTTGTATGGGTGCGTAGGTATGTGCGTAGCCCATTCAATTGGGACTTATTCACCTCCAATATGTGTATATGTTTTATTGGTTCTTGAGAGATTGAACCAGTTGTCCTTTATGCGTGAGCATTGCAATGGGAATAGATAGTCGAGTATGCCTACCACTAGGGGTTTCTTAACCATGGGTACTGTATAGATAAATTTATATGTATACATAGTGAGATTTTATATATGTATACTGAGTCCCTATTCCGTGTTTCTTGTTGGCTACTTTATTAAAGTATATACTTAATGGGTCAACAGTGGGGAATAAAAAATATTATGAGATTAAGTTATAACATCCTTAAACCTATTCCTAAATAATAGTAATATATTGATTTCTGGTTATTTAAGTATTGTATCCGGCATAGTGATTATCCTACATATAGTCAGGTAGAGTGGCGAAACTAGTATGGGTAGTTAGACTCGCTAGGTGTGCACATTAGATGAGAAGTGAGTACGCTAAGTTAACATGGATGATATATGTGCTAATTAAATCAATTTAAGCACTTGCCATTTTTAAATTGTTTTCTACTTGGGCTCTCACCCGTTTTTTTGCAAATCTTTTTTTGTTATATTATTTTAGGTGCTCAGCCACAGGGACACTAGACTTAGGAGATTCCATTCATTTTCTGAGCTTTAGCTGCTGAGGAAGCTACAGGATATAGCTAGTAGACGTTTTTTAGTCTATTTATCCTTATCCATCAGTCATTTCATTTCAGTTGGACATGCCATCCCTCCTATTTTCCATTCATAGATTTAGAGTTGTTTTTATTCTATCATTAGACTTTGATGTCATGTTATTGGATTATTATACTGGATTTTGACTGGATGTGTTAACTCCAGTTCTTTATTTTACTTCAGTTAGTTCTTACCTTATACTAATGTGATGAATGGTGATGTTTATATATAACCCTTTAATGATGGAGGTTAATAATAAGGTAAAATTTTGACGACAACCTTTTTAATTATTAGGTGGTTATTTTTTATTAAATTAAAATTTGAGTTTTCGACAGTGATGCATTATCTGAACCAACTTGATATTCTGAAATTAATTAATTAAGGACTGATCACCCGGTAATTAATTAGGCGGGATGTCACACGTACCCTGAAATTTCATCAGTAAGAATCCTTAAGCACCAGAATCCAATATAACTAGACAACTGTACTCTCTAAAGTCTAATTCACAAAATACCACCGCCAGCTCTCCCTCTTGTAGGTGAGACATCACAAAAAGAATATACATCCTGCCCTAAAACAGCGAACAAGATAATCTTGAGATTACCACCCACCATCGCTAACCCGTCCGCACTCAAGATAAAATTATAAGCGCATAATCACCTCTCCTCATGGGATTACCTAAAAATATACCCTCTCAGTGTCCCCACCCGCTCCTCTGCAGGGGGGAACTAAAGAGAACCCCGCTACTCAATGATAAATGTTTACATCAATAGTACTATTTATGATACCTCTACTAAACTCGTTCCCCATGCGAATTTAGTATTAACAAACTACCGTGACTCATTCATGTCACACAAAATAGACCCCAATCACTCCGGGATAAAATTCGTAGTTTCAATCGCCCATAACATTGGCGGATTAAACGGATCCTGGATATGACACTCTCATCCTAATCGAACCAAAACTTCTATAACTGTTGCCCCTGCTAGGCATCCCGCTCCTGTCCCATGACACCCTGCGTACAATATCCACGCTTGTGTTTCTTCTCTTTACACATAAGACTCATAGTGCCCTTCCCCTTTTCTATGGGCCCACTGGCCATGTCAAGGTTATCCTTCTCGCGGACATGGTAGTTTTGACCCTGATTGCTACCCTTATTGTCCCTTTGGCTCCATTGCATCCACGGGACTTGTTGATGGCCTTGACAACCCTGACTGAACCCACTGTCACTCGGTACAAATTTTATTGATCTTGATCATTAATTTGGGTCCTCTACTATGTATCCCTTCCCTTGGTGCCTCACTAGCACTGAAAAATCCAGATTTACTCTTCGATTAGATGCTTTAACTCACTAGCTCCCTTCTCACGAGAGCATTGATTTAAATTTGTAAATGTACAACCTTTATGACAACGGCACCAATCATCCTAGTCGAATCTCCTATCCACACTTTTATATTCTACCCACAAGTCTATTTTCAACTTACGATTCCTTCTTGATTCTCCGTATCCCTCTCATCGGGTATGAAGTTTGCAATTTTTTTTAACTTTCCTTCACATCCGGCCACTGTCCGACCCTTCTGGAAAAGTACTGAAATCTCCCTTGCCTCTTCATTTATATAACTGGTGAGAGGATTCGTAATAATTTACACCCCAAATTCCTCATTATTCATTATAATTTATCATGGATATGGTGACTGATGCCCATCAACTTATGCTGCTCCTATGAGCAAACATTGTTGCCCAAAATTTTGACTTGATTACATTTGATACCAATTGGATGTTCTCTTTCCATTAGTAAGTCTCCCTTTCTCTCTTTTCTCGAATTCTAGCGGATTGTTCTTCTGAAACAAAAATCTTATTCTACCCTCGTCATTGTAGTCTACACTTGGTGGGTCTAACTTTTCGCCATAGTCCTTCACGAAAGTTCTTGGGGAAACTACTACACTCTAGCAGTTGCTCCAATGTTAATTGTTCGAACAATAATTATGGTGACTCCTATCACGTCACTGTTCCCAGAATACTCTATGGCTTTTGTTGAGTCCTCCCTTCTACAATCCTTCTAACGTCCCATGCTTATCGTTATGTAATGTTCGATCTTCCAAACTCAATCGAAATCGTATATGAATCACATCAACTTATACGTAATTAGCAGGAAAATGTAAGTCGCATGTGTAAAGGAATGGAACAATCCTATAATAAGGCTCTATATCAAAGAATGCTAAGCTAAAACATAGTAAGCCTTACAGATCCTAAGGACACTAGAACCTGATGCTCTAATACCATCTGTGACACCCTGCCTAATAAAATACTGGGTGATCAGTCATGTATCAAATTAAACATGAAACTCATTTGGTTCATTCTTATCATCACTGTCGAATAACTTTTTAAAACTTACTAACCAAATATTCTTTAATTAAGTCGGTGCCAAAATTTTATCTTTTAATAACCAATTCATTTAGTACTACGGAAGACTAAATAGAACCATCACATAATAATAGAGCCTAAACATCTAAACAAATAACTGAAATAAACTCTTGCCGAATTAACCATCGGTTAAAATACAAAACCAAATAAGTCTGACATATAGTATATAAATCCCATACAATCTGAACTGAAATAATATGAACAATTACAGTGAGTAACATGCTCGAAAAAAGATTGAGATAAAATTCCTAAACTAGGAATAAATGAAATAGGCGGCTACTCCAACTCCTGCAACATCCACATATGTCGCAGTTGTGTAACCCTGGAATAGAATCAAGTCTGGCGTCCATATGGATGGACACCGAAAAGGTTTTAAAAATATTTTATAGCAAGGGTTAGAACCAGTGGCGGAGCCAAGAATTTGTGATTGGTGGGGCACAAGAATAAAAGTACGGGGGTGGTAGCCCCCGGAAAAAAAAATTGAAGTTTATTCACACATTAATACTTTATTGCTAAAAAGATAAATATTCATTGTAAGTACTAATTAAAATATAAAACGGACTAACTATAATATCCCTTTATGATTTTTCATATGTTAGAATCGATCCACAATTGCATTATTGGAAATGCAACTAAGAAAGATTTTTTTTCCCATACCACGAAGAAAGTTTAAGCATAACACTGCTTTGTATATATTAAAAGCTTATCTCGATTCAAGTTAATATGTACATCCATGATGACTATTTAAACCAATACCATTGTACTTAAATTCAATCGCAAAACGTCTAAAGCAAGTTTGGAAACATAAATTAAATTCCTAAAAACTGTGGGATCATAAAACGTTTCTTGCAAATCTAAAATAAATCCGGGGCTTAAAATTAGGCAAAAGACTCCAATAGCTTCTATTTTATCCTTCGCTTTATTGCCCATGTAGAGAAAATGCTCATTTGGATTTTTTTTGCAGATCGAAGTGAAGCCCTTCATCGAATTAGAAACATGATACATAGAACCAGAATCAATCCACCAAGTGTTAGAAGGAGCGTTAATAAGGTTTGATTCGAAACAAACATAAATAAAAGGCTTACCCTTTTTCTCGAACTAGGCCTTTCGTTTATGATAATCCCTCTGGAAATGGCCCTTCTTTTTTTAGAAGTGACACTTGTCGTTCTTTTCCTTCTTCACAGCAGCAGTTGATGGTTCAGCTTGATGAGACGGCCCAGGACCTTTCTTAATGCCCTTGCCGAACTTCTTCTTAAAACCAGCTCCTTTGACTGTCAGATTTGCCACCTGTCCCTTAGTCACATGGCCATTATGTTGCTTAAGCGTTCCTTCCTCTTATACCAACATGCTTTGCAAATTATTTACATTCCACTTATCGTTTATTATGTTGTAATTGATTTGGAAAGGCCCATACTCACGAGAAAATAATCATTCACTGTCATGCCCAAAACTCTAAGTCTAGCAGCCAGATTGGTCATTTCTATAATGTGCTCATTCATAGTTCGAGTACCATCGAACCTCATAGTGGTCAGGTCAGCTATCAGTTTCTCAGTAAGGGATTTATCAGCAGTGCGAAAGCGTTCCTTAATGTTGTTCAAATACTCTTTCGCTTTCGTAGTTTCAGGTAGGGAGGTTTTAATGTTAGCAGCAACGCACATTCGCATAAACATAAGGGCCAGCCTATTGGATCGAGACCATGCTTCATGGACAACAATTTCATCCTCGCTACTGGCATCAGTAATAACAGTGGGTTCATCACACATAATTTCCATGTCCAGGTCAAGAACCCCTAAGCTGAACTCAATTTGCTCATTCCATTCAGAAAAATTGGTTCCATCAAATTTGGAATAGGAATGAGCGTGTGAATATAGGTTAAGGGGAACTGCAATAAATAACAATATTCACAAATTAAATTTTCACACACAACAAAAATTGCAAGGGTCGAATATTGAATTGTTGACTAAAAATTTTGGCATATTTCATTTACAATCTGAATATCACGGAATCTGTGTTAATCATCACATAAAGTTCAGATTGTAAAGATATACTACCCTATAATTCATTTATCATGGTCCCATAATTTTGGCATCTGTGTCTGTTTCCTAAAAATTTAATACCATGACTAATGGACTTAATGTCAACTATTCTGTTTCAATAAAACCAGTTCTAATGTTGTTGAATTCAGAAATTAGCATGTGTTGCGCCTCAATCCAATTTTATAACTAACATCAGAATAAACCTTTAATGAATGTAAGTGTATTATTCGTATATGCAGTCTCAGCTTGTGTTTGGCCTTTGACTTAACTCAAATGAATAATTGCTTACATGTCCCAACATAAATATAGTTAATCATTCATTAAATATTAACTATAATACGTAATCTAGCAGTAATTACAAATATACCAATTGTTGATGTAAAAAATTAGATCACTCTAATAATTCAATCACAGATAAATAAATGAGACAAAAGATTTTAAAGTGGTTCAACCTTATAAGAATGGCCTACATCCATTGTTGTTTTATTGCTGAGTGTTTGGGAATTCTCGATTACAAGAAATTTTGTTCTAGATACTGTCCCCTCACAATGAGGGTTGTACAATGTATTTATAGCCCTGAGGCTGAATGTGAAAGGGTAATACATTAAATGATATGCATATGAAAGGGTAATACATTTAATGCCCTCTTGGCGTGTGCGTCTGAATGATAAGCATTTAATGAATCAGTTGAACTGTTGGTTATCCAGCTATTAATGCTTTGTTCGAGATGCAGCTCGGCCGCCTGAGTTTCTCGGACCGCCTAAGCTTCTTGGTATTCAAGAGTTCCCCGGAGAGGTTTGTTCCTCGGAGCGTATGAGTTCCTCGGAGCATGTGAGTTCCTCGGATAAGCAGTGTTCCTTGGGGAACTAGTCTTCCTTATTGTAGTCTTGTTCCTCGGAGCGTATGGGTTCCTCAGAAGTGTTTATAGTTGCCATGTAGATAGCCACGTGTCTTCATAGGATTGGTCCACGTTAGTAGATTAAATTTGGTATCAACAGAAGCCGCCAATGTTTCATAGTTCGAAATTTGAGGAGTATGGAACATTCTTTCTCGGAATATGGTAGCTTTAAATAGTCTTCCTGATTTTTAGGAGCATTTCCCTTGTATTTATTTCTCCTTCCAAATTCATAGAATCATGCTTTTTTGGACTTTTCAGCGTGCTTCGATTCCCGCGTTACTTTTCATCTTTTTAGCCATTGTTGCCCTCTTTGATTCCCGCGCCCCTTTTCATCTTTTTAGCTTCCGGTAACGTAATCATCCCTTTTTTTGTAATCATTACTTCACGGTTTCCCAAGGCAAGGTATTTAAACTTCACATATACTCCCATCATCTTCTACCTTTTCAAATTTTTATCTTCGAGTTTTTCATTGTCTTCTACTCTCTTGTGCGTTCATCTCTTCCGTCGTTCGTTGTCAACAGCTTCAGTCTTTTTTCTGTAAGATCTTCTTCCTTCTTATTCATTTCTTTATTCACCATGGTTTACCTTGTTGAGTCTCTTGAGAAACTTCATTCTGATTTCTCCATCCCCTCTTGGGTTGCTTGGAAAAACTTTCTGAGCCTTCTGATTATTTCAATTTGGCTGAGGGACATTGGTTCCCCAGCCTCTTTTTTGCTGAATGTGGATTTTCTTTTCCACCCCATTCCTTGTGTCTGGAATTCTGTCAGTACTTCGACGTTGTTCCTGCACGAATAGCCCCCAACACATGGAGAATAGTTAATGGAGTGCATAGATTAAATCAAGTGCATGGAACGCGTATAGGAATCCCAGAAATCATGTTCTGCTATAGATGGGCAGTCAATGAAAATATTTATTATTTAAAAACTAGATTTTTAAACAGAGCCTTAGTAGTCAATCTCCCTGATGCCAACAGGGATTATTTTGAACATGGGGTTGTCATATAAAATTGGCAACACCCTCCATTGACTGGAGATGAGGTCTACCAGGGTCCCAGATGCCCTCCTTATGGCAATGGGATAGGTTATTTTTATTTCATTTAATTTTGAAGTTATGCTTCTTTTGTGTTTGATAAAATGTGCCACTGATAACAATGTTTATTTATTTGCAGTTGATAGCAAGAGAAAGTGCCCCAAAGAGGCAGATGTCAACATAAGGCATTTGAAACTTATCTGGAGTCTTCATCAAAGTGTTGCAGACGAGCACATTAGGTCGGCTTCGTATCTGCTCCAGTACAAGAGCTACACCACCTCCTTCACTATTCGTCCTGTGATCAGTGAGGCAGAGCCAGTTCCAGCTTCAACAAGCTCATCGCCTGAATCCCATATTCCTTTAAGCGAAAGGATGAAGAAAAGAAGAACTACTGCTCTGTTTGAGAAAACCTCCTCCGGTTATGGGGAGGTAAAAAGGATTAAGATTGATGTCCCAAGGGAGGGGACAAAGAAGACTGATGCAGCTCCTCCAGCAGCTCCTGCTAAAGTCGTCGAGAAGCTCGCAGTGGCTCCGAGCAGGTCTGCTGCTCCTGGAGAGGTGATTGTGATATCACCGACCAAGGGTTCTTCCTTGGTTGAATCTGTACCTATTCCCTCGAGGAGGCTGAAGAAAAGCTCCTCGATCAATTTGGTTGACACCACTACTCAGCCCCCAGCTGTTGGGACTCTAGTTCCCACTTTTGTTCCTCTGAGCTTTGCCATGAGCTCGGTGAAGTCCCGGACCATTCTCGAGGTCCAAGGTAATGAAGATAATCTTACTCGGGACATGGTTACTTCTTTGGCTTCTCGTCATCTTGCTTCAGTAAGTCTATTTACTTTCAATTTTTCATATTTCCTTTGTCATTTCTATTTCTAACTTGCTTTCTATTTCTGTTCACAGTTGACGAGATGCTTTAACATAATCCTGAATAAGGATGAGGCAATTAAAGCTTCATGATCCTTGTCCAGCGTAGAGGGAGCTTTGGAGGAAGCTAAAAAATCTCTGGCAGATTCTCGTCAGACATATGCCACTAATAAGGCTGTCTGGGAGAAGAAGCTTGCCTCCACCGAGCAGGATAAAGCTCGAGCTGTTGAAGCCTCCAAAGAGTTGGAGAAGAAAAATAATGCCTTGGAGAAAGCAAATAAAGAGCTCGAAGAGAAGCTCAAAGCTGCTGGAGAGCTGGAAAATAAACTCAAGGCTGCCGAGGAGGATTTGGCCAAACTTTAGGAAGTAGGTCGACAGAAGGAGGAGGCAGAAAACAAATTGAAGGCTACCGAGAACCTGCTGTCCGAGAAGCTTGCCTTGGAGAAGACCAAGAGGAAAGCTGCTATGAAGAAATCCTTCAGCTCTGGCTGGGACAAGGGGTGGAATAAGGGGTGTGCTGCCATGGTATCTCAAGTAGACTATGACAGTCTAAAGTATTTTAGGGATGGATGGGTTGCTGCCCTTCAGGAAATGAAGGTCGACGAATCATCCGAGCTCTTCCAACGACATATCCTTGGTCCCCCTCATACTCCAGAAGAATTAGAAGAGGACGAAGCTACCTCTGAGGAGTCTTCAATGGTGATGGGAGATCACCTCCCAACCATCCAATATGTTATCGAGCAAGTCATTTGTTCTTCCGAGCAATAGCTGGTGCTCTCCAAACAACCCACAGTTCCCTCCGAGCAACTTGCTTCCTCTTCCCAACCTCCCGAGAAGGTTTTGGAAGATAAGGAAAAGGTGTAGTGTTGTTCGGGTTATCTTTATATTTTTCTTCTTTTGTCAAATGTAATCCAGAACTTGTAACTCTGAATTTTATGATCTAATAAAACTTGAATTTTCTTGCCTATTGTTGTCTATTTTTCATTCATACTCTGCTTGTTCTTCTTATTGATGATTGCTTTTCTTTCTCTGCTAGTTTCTGGCCAGGATGGATCTGCTATCTTCCCATGATACAAAGTTACTGCAACAGTGCAATGAGTACTTTAAGGCTGGTTACACAGACTTGAGTGCTACACAAGTTGCCGACATCCTTGTCCAGGATGCTTCAGAACAGGTAGTGGAAGCATATCAGTACCCGAAGTGTCTGCTTGATTGAGCGGTGGCCAATAATGTGGCTTACTACGAAATGATCGAGGATCTCCAAGGCACCCTTGAAGACCTTCAGCTTCAATATAAAGAATCCACTGCCTTGTTGCATGAGAGTTATGAGAAAAAGTACAAGCTGATCGTTGCTGACAAGGGCTACGAGAAGCTTTTTGCCGGTTATGATGTAAGGGAGAGAACTTTGAAGGGTGAGGTCGAGGAGTGCAGGCAGATTGCCAAGTTGCTAGAGCAAGAGAACAACAACTTGCAAAAAGAGCTATCACAATTGAAGTCTGCAGCTTCTTCTTCAACAGACCTAATCCTAGTGACTGACGAGGGATTTTCATTCTTAGAGGTTGAGAATGCCAAGTTGAGGAAAGAGTTGGAGACTTTGAAGAGTTTAGGCACCTCTACATCTTCTCGTGGTCGAGCAAGAGCTCCTCGGGGACGAGGAAGAGCAGCTCAGGTCCTTGTCGAGGAACAGAGAACTCAGTCTGCGTTAGAGAACCAAGCTTTCCAATTAATGACGAAGAACCGGGCTTTGTCTGATATGTCAAAGAAAATTAGGGACTTGGAAAAACATCTCTCTGCGTAGAAGTCAGTCTTGGAGAATAAGGAGCTTTTCATCAAGAATCTCCACGACCAGCTAGAAAGGCTAACATACCAATTCCACAAACAGCCCAGGGAATTTTGGATGGCTGGATACAACGAAGCACTATTCCACTTGGATGATCGTATCCAGAATGCCAACAATGAGGGCTACAAACAAGGCTGGCTGAATGCCTTAGGTGTGTTGAAGCTCGAACAAGGCCATTATCTGTGGGACTACCATGATCCCGGGTTGCTCGACTTGCCTGTGCCACCATATAATTTGGAGATGGAGTGGATCCCTACTCGGGCCATTCCTCAGAGCTTAATTTCAAAGTATCTCGGTGACTATAATTTACATTCTCAGATCGAAGTATCTCGTCCCGAGCATCTTTTAGATCGACCTTCTGTGATGAACGTCAGGATGCTGAAGGATTTGAACTTTATCAATTCTCCTCAGTCTTTAAATGATCCGCCTGCTGGCGAGGAACTTGTGTCAAAAGCTGAGGGGAAAAGACCAGTAGAATAGGAATTTTTTATGTAACAGTTAGTATACATATCAATGTAACTGTAATTTCATTATCAATGTAATTTATTTTGAATTCAATGAAAGACTTTCATTTTTGTTTGCAAATCTCAATTGCTATTATCTTGTGAATATCAATACTTTACATTTATGCATATCTGTTAAAAATAACAATATTGTGATGTTCGTCGACTAATTCAGTAATAATTAAAAAGTTCCAAGTTTCAATAATATTGGTCGATCACTCAATAATAAAGTCACGAGTATCAACCAATCAAGTTTGTTAAATTATGCTTGTCGACCAACTACGGTTAGTGAGAGTTTATCCCGACTAATCATACTTGGTAGATTTTTGTCTTTTTCATAAAATGTGTCCGACCAACCAAGGTCGATAAATTCTCCTCGTCGACCAACTACAGTTAGTGGGTTTTTACCCCCGACCAACCATACTTGGTACAGTTTGGAATATTTCGTTTCCTAGCCAAACAGGTTGGCATTTTTAGGAATATTTCTCCTCGTCGACCAACTACAGTTAGTGGGTTTTTATCCCCGACCAACCATACTTGGTACAGTTTGGAATATTTCGTTTCCTAGCCAAACAAGTTGGCATTTTTAGGAATATTTCTCCTCGTCGACCAACTACAGTTAGTGGGTTTTTATCCCCGACCAACCATACTCGGTACAGTTTGGAATATTTCGTTTCCTAGACAAATAGGTTGGCATTTTTAGGAATATTTCTCCTCGTCGACCAACTATAGTTAGTGGGTTTTTATCCCCGGCCAACCATACTTGGTACAGTTTGGAATACTTCGTTTCCTAGCCAAACAGGTTGGAATTTTTAGGAATATTTATCCTCGTCGACCAACTACAGTTAGTGGGTTTTATCCCCGACCAACCATACTTGGTACAGTTTGGAATATTTCGTTGAGTAGTCTGCCGAGCTTTGCCAAGTAGTGCGTAGCATTAGTATTCCCCGAAAAATTTTCAATAAAAGGAGAGCCTTTGGCAGAATATCTTCATTTTATTCATACTGATGGAACTGTGTTACATATACATCACTGATAATACTTGCGCAGATGCTCTGCGTTCCATGCATTCTTAAACTCCTCGCCTTCTAAAGTGGCTATTCGATAAGTTCCTGGTCGAACAACTTCTGTAACTCGATATGGTCCATGCCAATTTGCCTCCAGTTTGTTATTCTTTTGAATTACTTTCTTCAGCACATAGTCTCCTTCTTTCAGGTCGCACTTCTTCACCCTCTTGTTGTAAAACAAAGTTGTTCACTGCTGGTAAGCAGCATTTCTAATGGCTGCTTCTTATCAAACTTCCTCGAGCATGTTTAAATCCAGCCATCTCTTTAAATCGCTGACAGGGGAATTAAAATTTAGCCTCCATATAGGTAACTCGTCTTCAAATTTCGAATCAGTCAGAGTTCCTCGATGAAATATTTGCTGCTTCTTTCCATCCTCCCCAGATTTTTCTCGCTCCTCGTCGATCATTTTTTCTTGCCCTTTTACCAACCGGAGTTGGTCTGGGCTCGAATTTAATGATTTTTTAACATCCACTTTCCCTTTTACCAACCGGAGTTGGTCTGAGCTAGTGTTTGTCGATCCTGTAACATCCACAGGTTGATCAGCGAGAAACTCTTGTTCCTCATTCGGAGTTCTCACAACTATCTCTGCATCACATCCCGTAACATCCACACGCCCTTTTACCAATTGGAATTGGTCTGAGCTTGTGTTTGTTGATCCTGTGACATCCACAAGTTGATCAACGAGCAACTTTTGCTCCTCGGGGGTATCAGGATAGGTGAACTCCGCTATGAAATCTGCTACAGCCTGCCCTTTTAGTGATGATCTAGGTTCATAAATTATATCATATTCACCGAGTTCTATTGCCCAGTACATCAATCTTCCTGATTTTTTTGGCTTATGAAGGGCTTGTCTCAATGGCACATCAGTATATACTACTATAATATGAGCCTGGAAGTATGGCCTCATTCTCCTACTCGCCTCAATCAGCGCTATTGCCAATTTCTCCAGCCTTGGATATCTGATCTCTGCTCCTCGGAAAGCTTTACTTGTGTAGTAAATTGACTTTTGTACTCCATTCTCCACTCTGATTAACTCCGAGCTAACTTCATTTTCGGACACTGCTAGGCACATGTACAATTTTTCTCCCATCACCGGCCTTGACAACAGTGGAGGTGCTCCCAAGTATTTCTTCAAGTCTTGAAAAGCCTTCTCACATTCATCATTCCACTTAAAAGTCTTTATGAGTGTCTTCAAGAATGGGAGACATCTATCAGTTGCTCGCGACACAAATTTGTTGAGTGCCGCTACTCGTCCTGTGAGACTCTGTACTTCCTTCTTCGTCGTTGGAGATCGCAGCCCTAATAGAGCTTTGATCTTTTCAGGATTTGCTTCAATGCCTCGTTGATTGACAATATACCCGAGGAACATGCCTTCTCGTACTCCAAATATGCACTTCGTCGGGTTCAGCTTCATTTGATATTTATCTAGTTGATCAAAAGTCTGACTTAAGTCAACCAGATGATCGGCAGCTTTCTTTCTTTTTGTCAGCATGTCGTCAACATAGACTTCCATATTGTCACTGATTTGTTCAGCAAAGACCTTGTTCATCAGCCTCTGATATGTCGCACCTGCATTTTTCAAACCAAAAGGCATAACATTATAACAATAAGTTCCCCTAGGGGTAATGAAAGAAGTACTTTCCCTGTCTTCAGGTTTCATTTTAATCTGATTGTAACCAGAGTAAGCATCCATGAATCTTAGCAACTCGTGTCCCGAGGTAGCATCCACCAGTTGGTCAATTCGGGGCAGTGTAAAGTGATCCTTTGGGCATGCTTTGTTGAGGTCGGTGAAGTCTACACACATCCTCCACTTGTTATTCTTCTTCTTTACCATCACCACATTAGCTAACCAATCTGGATATTTAACATCTTCAATGAAACAAGCTTTCTGGAGCTTCTCGACTTCCTCCTGTATAGCTTGATTCTTCTCGGGACTGATTACTCTTCTTCTCTGCTTCACAGGCTTGATTTCCTTATTCACATTGAGCTCGTGACATAAGAAGTTTGGGTTTATCCCAGGCATATCTTCATGAATCCACGCAAAAGTTTGTCTTCTACTTTTAAGGAAAGTTATCAATTCTTATTTTAATGAGGCTTCCAACGATGAACCTATTTGAGTAGTTCGTTCAGGGTGCTCGTCGTCCAGAATGATGTTTTCAGTAGCTTCCACCACTTGACCCTTCACGAGTTGCGACTCATCTAGAGGATCCAATATTTCAATTTCTGCACCTTCATCCACTTGATAGGTAGTGGTATTTTTCTCTGATTCTTCCAGTTCTTCTTGCTCGACGGATGAATAATAGCATTCCCGAGCTACTTTCTGATCACCTTTCACAACTCCTACTCCAAAGTTTATTGGAAATTTTAGGCATTGATGCACTGTAGATGGTACAGCCTCGAACTTCTTCAATCCTACTCTTCCCAGGATGATATTGTACGATGATTGGACATTCTTATCCATCACAAAGAAACGTATTCTTTCTGTTCGACAAGAAGGCCACGTACCAATGAATATATCCAACTTGATCGTCCCAAGTGGAAATACTTTCTCGCCAGCAAAACCGATGAGGGGTCTGTGGTAAGGCTCCAGTTGAGATAGCTTTAGATTTAAACTATCGAAACACGAGTAGAACATGATGTTTGCCGAGCTACCATTGTCGACCAGTACTCTTGAAATCATAACCTCCTTCATCCTCATTTTTATCACCAGCGGGTCATCATGAGGATATAGAACACCTGCAAGGTCGTTCTTTGAGAACCCGATGACCAACTTCTCCTTGTTCACCTTTCTCGGGCGATCTTCCTCAGATAAATTTATTCACTGAATGTACGAGCAAGCTTGAGCCTCACCGAGGTAAGCTTTTATTTCTGCAGTAAGGCCTCCTCCTCCTGCATCTCCCCCTGTAATAACATTACAATCAAATGACCCAAAGCGTATTGAAAATACCTCTCGTTCTGGCTGCCTTGGTTTCTTAGGAAGATCGGGGTCATCCTCTAGATCAACTTCATGGTTTCTCTTCTTGTTCTCCTCTGCTCGACGAGGAGATCCAGATCTCTCTCTAGTTCGGTCGTTGTTTCTTCTTTTGCCTCCCCGATCAACATACTTCACTAGCTTTCCTCGTCGGATGAGTGTTTCAATCTCATTCTGAAGAGCTATGTAATTTTTAGTCATATGGCCATGATCCTTGTGGAACTCGCAATATTTTTCCCTATTCCTCATGTCAGGATCTGCCTTCATTTTCTTTAGCCAATTTAACTCTTCGGTGTTCTTAATTTCTTCCAGGACGTGGTTGATATTTACCTTCAAAGGTGTGTAATTATCAAATTTCCTCAAGACCTCCCATGACGACCTATTTTTGGATTGTTTGTCACCACCATTGTTCTTATGTTCTTTCTTCTTAGATTTATCACCTTCCACCTTGGTTTCTTTGGCGTCCATATTCTTCTTTGCAGACATAGCCTCCTCGGCATTCATAATCTTGGACGCTTTTCCCATCAGGTCCGACATGGTTCGAGGTGGATCTTTGGCCAAAGTATAGTACAACTTGTTTGGCAGCAGTCCACTCATCAAAGCGGTAATCGCTATTTTCTCCTCATAATCAATGACTTCGAGTTTCTCGTTATTAAAACGAGTTATATAATCTCTGATACTCTCCCTAGCTTTTTGTCTAACACTTAACAAATGTGCTACTCGCTTAACTAGATTTGCTCCAAAGCATAAATTCCCAATGAATAACTCGGCCAGTTAAAGAAAAGTTGAAATCTTACCCCGAGGAAGATTATTATACCATATCTGAGTAGATCCGGTAAGAGTTCCCGAGAATGCCCTGTATCTCATCTCGTATGGGACAGCATAGATGTCAGCAGCAGCTTGATATTGTTCTATATGAAGGACATGGTCAGTCTTCCCATCATAATTGGGAGTCACAACAGGTGCTTTAAACTTTGATGGTGTTGGAAAATCAACAATGTCCTGGACAAAAGGTGTTCCTCGAATAAAGGTTCGTTGTAGAGGGTTCTTGGCCTTAGCTATTTCCCCCAATCTATCCTCCAGCCTCTGAATAGATCCTTTCCATGCATCATTTCCTCCCTCGGGCCTATTGGTTCGAGCAACTGATCGCGTTGAAGTGGCTTCCTGGGATTTATCTCGACGAGCAGCTGGTCGGTCATAAGATCCATCTTGACGAGCAGCTGGTCGCGACTGGGCAGATCCTTCCCTTAAATCTGATGGTCATCGAAAGCTCCTCGATGCTGCATTAAGAGGGCTTTTATTCCTCCTAGGGCCTAAACGATCGAAAGGAGAAGCCCTACTTAATCTTTCCAATGCGTTGGTCCTTTCTGGGGAGAGGGTGACATGTTGTTCAGTATCTGTGGCTCGTACTGACAAAATTCGTCCAGGTTGATAATAAAAATATTCAGATTCATCATTGCGATATGAATCAGTATGCGAAGAAGGCGCACTGGTATTTCTTTGAATGCTTCGTGGTCCGGAATGGGCTGATGCACCGCCATGGAGGGTTTGGATAAGTTGTCGCATTGTTTCTTGCATGATGGTCTGGCCCTGAGCCAGATTTACCATTATTCCAGTCAGATCTTGAACCATTGGTGGAGCAGATGGATTTGGAGGGGTTCCAGCGTTTCGATTGCTGGATTCAGGAATATGAGCTATTGGTAATGGATTATTTTTTATGAGAAAACAATTTTACCAGTCGTTTCCCACAGACGGCGCCAATCTGTTGATGTAAAAAATTAGATCACTCTAATAATTCAATCACAGATAAATAAATGAGACAAAAGATATTAAAATGGTTCAGCCTTATAAGAATGGCCTACATCCACTGTTGTTTTATTGCTGAGTGTTTGGGAATTCTCGATTACAAGAAATTCCGTTCTAGATCCGGTCCCCTCACAATGAGGGTTGTACAATGTATTTATAGCCCTGAGGCTGAATGTGAAAGGGTAATACATTAAATGATATTCATATGAAAGGGTAATACATTTAATGCCCTCTTGGCGTGTGCGTCTGAATGATAAGCATTTAATGAATCAGTTGAACTGTTGGTTATCCAACTATTAATGCTTTGTTCGAGATGCAGCTCGGACCGCCTAAGCTTCTTGGTATTCAAGAGTTCCTCGGAGAGGTTTGTTCCTCGGATCGTATGAGTTCCTCGGAGCATGTGAATTCCTCGGATAAGCAGTGTTCCTTGGGGAGCTAATCTTCCTTGTTGTAGTCTTGTTCCTCAGAGCGTGTGGGTTCCTCGAAAGTGTTTGTAGTTGCCATGTAGATAACCACGTGTCTTCATAGGATTGGTCCACGTCAATAGATTAAATTTGGTATCAACACCAATAGTAGCTTAAATGCCTCAAAAACATAATTGGCCAAGTATAGTAAAAAAATACATAATTCATGAATTTTGTCAATAATGACAAAAATGAGTTTTCACCATAGAATTGAAGTAAAACATGCCAGAAAACCAAAACTTTTTACAGAACGTTAATATCAATTTTCTATATAGATTTATAAGCCCCGAGATTATTTCCTAAAATGGCAAAACGGGGTTTTGAGGGCCTTAATGGACTCGGATTACCGAAAAACACATTACATCACAACCGAAGGCCCAATGTAAAGGGTTTGTTCTAGTGTTTCATTTTACTATCAAAATTAGTACCTAGGGCTAAGGAACCCATTTTATACTGAATGAAAGGAGAAAAAATGTAAAATTGCAAAAAAATGAGATGAAGTAGAAATTGTCAATATATGAGATCATGCATTAGAATTGTGTTTTCGTGCAATGTAGGCATGTCTAGTTTTAATCTTTTATGTAAATTATATATGTTTGAAACCTCATTTCACCACTTATAACTTTTATGTAACTGTATGTCAATTTATAATTGATAAATATTAGGTCAACATGTAACATGTTCATTTGATTAATAGGTAAATTTTATCATTTTAAACAAAGAGATGAACCACTAGTAGTTATTCAACTTCTGTATCTAAATATCTTGTTCTAATCATAGTCATTTGCCAATAGCATACCTTGAATCAAATCTCAAGCTTTATCATACAAAAATGTTCTCGACTATCACAAACTTCAGCATCTAGAACTTAGTTTTGCCATGATATTTATGGAATTATGTAATTTATATATCCTATATTAAGTATATGAGCAGATTACGCTAACGAAAGAAGACAAGCACACACATTTTATTCAAGTCAGAATATGATCCAAAATAATAGTTGATACTAAGGTATGAATTTGTTAAACATTTTTTTATTATTGATCAGAGTTCAGACATAATATTGCCTCTAATAAAATAAATACGCTAATAGAAAATGTGACAATGTTAGGAGATAAAGTCTCCCTTCTAATTAAAGAGACAGCTAAACTGCAACAATTTCATATAATATCGATTATAGAGTATAATCCAAGGATTTCCAGTTGTGAGTGTATATTCTAGAGATGAGAATGGAACCTAGATGAGATTATGCCAATTGATACTAAACCTTGTAGTTCTAAAACTCAAAAACACAAGGTTCATGTTTTAAGACCAATATTTTATGGTTACCTTTAAAATATAAAGGGAAGGTTTCTCTATAAAGAGAATTTATGGGATTGTCTCCTCTGCTATGGATGTTCAATATAAACAAAACTATGAGATAACTGCCAAGCCAAGAAACCGAGACTTGCACAACTATAATGCATGTATTAAAAATACTTGTTAATGACATTCAACATGTTGCAGCAATGCCAAGGCAACATTTCTTTTCATAAGTAGATAGTGCTCGTATATTAATTTAGCATGCACCCTCGATATCTATTTAACTTTTATCATACATGTAAAATTATTTGCCTCCTAACTACGCCCCAAGGTAGATATCCACTTGAAATTAATCTCCTCTTTAGTGACACTTTTTACAAGGGCGAAAATGTTACATCCCGTATAAGAAAACTTGTCTCAACTAATCATCATTTCTATCTTCCAAAAATAAATCTACTACAATGCATCTAATGGAAGTGTGCAACTACATGTGATGCTGAAAAGTCAATATCCCTCTTGATCTTAGAAACTTCATCTTCGAATTTTCTTCAAGCTTGATTTCCCGAACATTTTTTTCTCGAATTAGTTATTAAAGAACTTCCTTGAGTCTTCTGTATTAATTAAGCTTCCTTTAAATAACTACGTGATTTTCATTATCTCGTAGAATTGAACCCATTTTCCCACGCATAAATGTCCTCGATGAGATCATATTAAAAAGAATTCGCAAAACTTTTCGCATTAAGTTGATCCTTGCACTCGAGTTGAACTTTAGCAACCCTCCGAGTTGTATCTTGCCATTATGTAAAGAGAAACTAAAGCTCCTAACGAGGATTCTGAGCCTCCTGGAGCTTATCTTAGCACACTAAACAAGAGAGAAACTACATCTTTATATCCTTTAAACCCCCATTAAATATGAGTTCGGTCAACACTAATGCATTTGCGCTACTAATACGCAAGCCACCATCCCCGTTCAAATCCATAACATCATCACTCGTAACATATCCTACTCGCATGAGGACCCTTTTCCTTTCTTTAAGTTCATCTTTAAACATCAGTACCATGGAAGTTCTCATTGCTCGCTTAATTGACTTAAATTTGTTAATAAGTTCCTTCTTATGGTGTATAACGTTGAGCTTGTGCTCATTAAATGGTTCCAGCTTCTCATCCACCATAAGGATGTAAATCCCACATTCATCAATACCATGATGACTAGCACAACAACTTATTTGTACATACTCTTCACTGGGTATTCATTTATATTTATCTTCTTCTAATTTACAAAAATTTAAAAAGACAATAGTATTCACAGACATATTCAAGCCTATGGTGAATGTCTCTATAGCGAGCAAACACTTGATGAGCCCTTCTTGAAATAATATCACAATCACTTCCTTAATATGGTAAGTAAACTAGAATAATGGCCACATATTCCACGTTTCATAAGGGATAGCATAATCAAAATGCGAGGCATATTTTTATCATCATCTGATAACATGTACATAGAACTTCAAAGAATGTTTCATGTTCACTTACTCATCATCATCATTGAGATTCAGTTTATCCGTCTGTTATTACAAGAAATTCAAATTCCCATTTGCTGAATTTGAAAATAATGGAAGGAACATATTGACACTACATTATCATTTTTACCATCTTAAATGTGTCACTTTCTTCTCTAACTCTCCTAACTAACAGACCCTTCTGCCCTTTCACATTCTCTCCTCTTTTCATCGCACCTTCACTAGTGGGAACAAGATCATATAAACCTATGGAAGCTATTCGCACGAAATTTCCCCTTTTCTCCACCACTAAATACAGACCATCGCCACCAGAAAGGAAAATATAATCTTGAAGGGGTGTTGTTTGAAAACCAGTATAAACAATATAACATGGTTATCGGTGGATATTTGCAACTAATTTGGCAAACTCCTTAGCGTTAGGCACTATTGGAGAGGTATAAAAATTGAGAGTTTTTTGAGGCCATTATAATTCTCTCTTCTCATACCACTCCTCTTTCACTATGACATTTGTAATGAACCTCGTAAAAAATAACCCAAGCCCTCTTCCATGCAATTTCCATTATTTGGAGGTCGGGGACGGGCTAGTATTCTCTTCTCACTATGATGCAGAGAAAAAAAGAACATTTCCTCTATATGATGTTTTTTTTATCACTACAATGCGAAAGCAACATGAACATATCTACCTCAACAAAATAGAAATATGGAGTGGAAAAAATAGTAATGAATCAACATGTCGTCTTTAGAGAAAAAGCTATAATTAAATTTTCTGAATTTGCAAGCCATTTTATTTCACTCCTAAGTCTTCGGCGTTGCCTCCTTCAATTCCAGCAGTAGCCAACAGGAGAAACTAGGCTCTGAACTAATAACAGTATATATAAATAGCAACAGTAATCCCCCAAAGAGATTGGAACATTCCTACTCAACTTTGCAGGATTATAGGCCAATAATCCTCACTAGTCCATCCTAAATAAAACTTCTCCCTTCTTATAAAAATCGGTGGTGTTAAATCTCCATAATGCACATGTATGTCCATATTTTATACTAAAAACATAGTAGTCCAAGATTCCACCACGCCATACTTCATTTCAGTATCTTAACATTGCCTTTAAACTTGCTCAAATTGTCCTAGAGAGACAAAAAAGACACCCACCTAAAACCGCCAAACCCATTTATTGCATTATTTTCCCTATACTTAGGCTTCGGAGTTGGAGACTCCTTAAACTTATTCTTCACTAGATTAAAACAATTAACTTCACTAGATTAAAACAATTCATTTGACACCACATTCTAGATTTTGTTGTGAAAGCCTTAGTACGACCTTTTAATTACTAATGAAGGGGTCATAACAAAGACCTCGATGAAGCCATAACCATCATCGCACAAGAAATCCGATGTTAGCGATCTCACAAATTATCTAGTTAAAGGATGACATAAGAATAAATATTAGTAAGAACAAGTGAGAACAAAACCATTACACATTTTCTACACAAAGGCTTGATGACCATCTTGGTCATAATTGGGTCTCCTTTCTTTCCAGGTTTTGGGAACAATATCAACAGAAGTAATCTGGAACTTAGTTCTGCTATGCCATGTCTGGAATTAAATTTTTCTACAAACTATTAAGCACATAATCAGAATCCACTAATGAAAAACAGGTAAAATAGTCAATAATGGCAATCTAAAGAATGAATCCGTTAAACATGTATTGATTATTATTAACTATAGTTTACTTTTATTAGTGCCCTCCAACCATGAACATAACAACATCACTCACAGAAAATGTGATAATATCAAGGGATGAGGTTTCTTTTTTAATTAGAGATAAGTAACCTGCACAAGAAGTGTTGGGAAAATGGTTCCAATTTTCAGATTGAATAATGATACGAGTAACAAAATCTCCACAAAAACATCCCAAAAATCTGACGTGGATTTCACTTATTCTCTCACCTACCTATTAAACATTGACTTGTGGTATGGGGTACCATCAGGGCACTAAGAGCACTACTTTTTGTGGAGTTACTTTGTACCCCTTAAAGGGTACAAAAAATATCACATCATAAAATATTACATAACCAGTGTCATCATATATAACCAACCAACAATACAATACATATATTTAAGATGTCCTATTTTTCATGAAATTTTCATCTTTTACATAAATTTTGTATGCCTTTGGTTCATACTTCCAACACTCTTTGTACATGGTATACCTCTCTGTAATTTTCCATCAATAAGGTGAACATTAATCATTTTGGCATGATTCACAATTTTTTAAATCCTAAATAGAGAGATGAACCATTAGCAAGTTATCACTTCGGCATCTAAATATCTTGTTCAGACTAAAACCATTAGCTAACAACAAGCCTTAAAGCAAAACCTCGAGGTCCACCGTATAAAAATCTCCCTGATGTTTATGGAATTAAATAATTTCTACAAACTAATAAGTGAATTGAATGACCTAACCAAATAAGATATACCTAATTGTTAAATATCTTGTGTGTATTTATCTCACATCGAAAGATGTAGAGTCCAACATATAGTACTCAAGTGGGTGTGACCATTTGACTCAGCACCGACACCTTGTGGGTTCAAACCCCACACTAGGCTAGGTCCAAGTGAGTAATTTGAGGATAATATCGGTGGCTAGCTGTGAGTTTGGGACCTAACGGTGGTATCAAATCCGATGGTTTGATTAGGACTATCAACGGGCTTTGTGTCGGGTTGCAATATGCGTCGATATAATCAATTCGAGGTAGTGTGAGTCGCAGTGCATCAGAGTGAACCTCAAAATTGGATTATTACAGACGTATGGTAATGTTGGATGGTCCACATCAAAAGATGTAGAGTCCAACATATAGTTATTAAGCAGTTGTGACCCTTGACTAGCACTGAGATCTTTTGAATTAGGTAAACAACTCTGAATCTTGTCTCTAGCATTAAGTTTGATATGAACTAATGAACTACCACACAAATTCATCAAACAAATTTAATTGTATATATAAAAACATAATTAACCCTATCAATGAGAAAATAAAAGGACCAATGTCCAGATACGTACTTAGTGATATATAGAATTGGAACTACATAACATACATAAACTAAAAATGGAAATAAGTAGAAGGAGATCTTCTGGAACTACTTGCATTTTTCCTTTTATTCTTTCTTCATTGAACGGTTCTTCCAATCGATCACTTTAAGGGGTATTTTTAAGTTAAAATTCAACATTAAGCATTATGAGGCAAGTACCCCTCTCAATGCGTAATGGTGCATTTTTTTTAAAATAAAATTACATTCCAATTTTAATCTTATCTTATCTGCTAAGTGACACGATATAAAATAAGTTAGTAAATTGTTAATAATGACAAAATTGTCAAATTAATTATATTCAGCATTGAACATTCAGAGTGAAATAACGTCATTCACATAAAAACACATACGTATTTTTTAACATTCAGAATTTTGCATTAAGCATTCAATCTTCCGAGGTTAAAAAACCAAATAGTCCCTCAGTCGTCCAGGTTATTTCTTTCCCACACTTTTGGTGTCGCTTCGTATCCTAGCGGTAGCCCACGGGAGAAACTAGAGTTTTCACTAACGCACTTGCATGTACTATAATCGCCACTATTTGAAACCTTCTTATATGAATCTTCTGTAGGATTGTAGGCCAATAGACCAACTCCACGGCAGTACATTCTAAACAAAATTTCCCCCTTCCTAGTAACAATTAACGGTCTCAACTCTCCATAATATGGGTTTAGGTTCAAATTTGAAATGACGAACATAAAAGTCCAGGATTCAACCACACCATACTCTCTCATGGTTAGTATCTCAATATTACTTTGATATCCTTGTCCACACGTGACATACAAAGGCATCCCTCTAAAACTCCTAAACCAACTATTGCGTCGGGCTTTGGGGTTAGAAGTTTGTGCCTTTGTTAGACACAATCCAATGAAGGCGTTCATTTATTACCGGATCCTTCTTCGTATTCTCTTCTTTTTATAATAATTATTTTAGATTGATAAATAATTAGAGTTATGTCGTATTTTAAAGTTAAATAATTTTTACATTAAATTTATATTTAATTAGATTATTTTGAAGTTAAATAAATGAGGCGATGCATGTTGTTTGTTCCCCAAGTATGGGATTTGGAGGCAAGAAAACAGCAGGTCGGTTAAAATGTAGGGATTTATCAATACCCAAAACAATCCGGACCATTAATCTCTTCCCCAAAAATAATGCATTTTGTTTCTCAGAGTTTTTTAGCAAAATAGTCCAATCAAATAAAAGAGCCAAAAGAAAACGGAAACATATTCTCTTTTTTTTAATATTTATTTTAGATTGATAAATAATTAAAGTTATGTCTTATTTTAAAGTTAAATAAATTTTGCATTAAATTAATATTTAATTAGATTATTTTGGTTTTGATATCTATTTTATTTTTGAAATTCAGGAGAACCCCCCACTTGTTGAATTTTTTAGGGTTTGGCCTTCATTTTTAGGGGGTTCCCCCATTTCAACCTTTATATTTGGATCAAATACCAAAAAATCCCTCAATACACATTTAGTCCAAACCTTTTATTTTGTACCAAAAAGTCCCTTATTCTCTAGGTCCGCGCCAGTGTCATGGTAAAGGACTTTTTGGCATGGTAAAGAACTTTTTGGTGCAAAATAAAAAGGCTTGGACTATACATGTATTAAAAGAAGTTCAAGAGACTATTTGGTATATGCCCCTTTATATTTTGTGTAATATCGAAAATACCCTCATATAATTACGGGTTATAAACTAAATAGCCGCTCAAACATTTTTTAATACACGTTTAGTCCAAGCATTTTTATTTTGCTCAAAAAATTCCTTCACCATGCTGCTAGCGCGAACCGTTAAAAATAAGAGAATATTAGTTAAATGGATGTTTGAGGGACTTTTTGGTACAAAATAAAAGGCTTGGACTAATTATGTATTAGAAAAATTTTGAGGGACTTTTTGGTATTTGATCCTATTATTATTTAGGATTTGAGCCACAAAAATAATTTGAGAAAATAGAAAAAAAAGATCTTTTAAAAAGATTTTTCATACACACACACACAAACTATTTTTTAAAAAAGATCTTATAAAAAACTATTTTATTATGTAATTTTAATATTTATTATAAAAACTCTTTTATACATATATAAATGTACAATATTTATAAAAAAAATATGTTTAAAACCTTTTAAAAATTAGGATCATGTAGTGCCGCTTTCTTTGGTCAGTAAGAAAAATTAGATTTCATGTCATGTTTTAGTTGGTCCATGTTCATGGTCAGTAAGAAAAATTAGATTTCATGTAGTGTCGTGTTTTTTGGGCCGTGTTCGCGTTAGGCAAAAAAATAAAATTTAGTGTTGCGTGAATTATGCCGTGTTTAGTAAAAAAACTCGCATCGTGCCTTAACTAACACAATTTAATTGACATTACATATGACATAAAATTTATTTTAACAAAAAAAATTTACTACCTAAAAAAAGGCACAAAACTGATTTCAAAAACAAAAAATTATTACCAAAAAATTTACTACCTCAAAAATTTGTGTTGTGTTGTGTTGTGTTATGTCGTGTTTTAATTAGGTCATGTTCGTATTTAGATAAAAAAATCATTTTTGGTCGCATTTAATTGGGTCGGGTTCGGGTTAGGTATAAAAATAAAATTTCCTATAGGGTCTTATTTTAATTGAGACATGTTCATATTTCTTTTTTAGTGACTAAAATTTGTATTTTATTTACGAGTTAAAATGTGCATTTTTTTGTGTTGTTGAATTTGTAATTTAATACTATTATGATATGAGTTTGTTGTGTTTGGAAATAAAAGAGGGAGAGAAATGTTTGGAGATAATTTCAATATGGGAAAAAAAATATAAAGGTCTTTTAGTGTTAAGTCCTTGGACTAATAATTTTAGACTATAAATCGGGACACAAAAAATTTTAAACGATTAGGTCTACCATATAAATACCCTCAAATCTCAAAACAAACACACCTTACAAGCGCGAACGATCAAAACCTCAACTTTCTCTCTTCTAATCAAATACTAATCGTCGAAGTTGTAATAAACGATTATCATTCTCAATCAGATTATTTCAAACAACACTAATAGGTATTAATCCATCCATGCTCATATATTGTTAGTTTTTCTAATTTTTTTGGTTTGTAAACCCTAAATCGATGTAGTTTCTTACTTTATTTCACTTGATTTCTCTTCAAATGAAGAACACAGTGTACAAAAATGATTTCATAATGTATTTGATGTAATTTATTGTGTATTGAATGTAATGTTATCTCCTTAAGTTTTGTTCTTAAGTTTATACCATACACTCTGTATATGTTGTGTTCTTAGCATTATATTTCTGATATCACATGTTTATTATTATATATTGAGTGTTTTGTTCTGTATTCCATGTAATATATATTTTTGTGCCCTTAGATTTTATATAACGTTTTCCTATTTTATCATGTATTTTATGTTCTCATATATATAAATTTGTAGACATTGTGTATGGAGTGATGAAATCATATTATGTTGTTTGTTGTTGATACGAAAAATACAATATGCGTCTAGCTTCTACAATTGTTTCCCTAGTTTTAATTAAAAAAAACACATTTTCCATGTTCACTGTATTTATGTGGTCTCTAAAATTTATAGCTCCTATATCATTGTGGTCCGCGCCAACGGAATTTCTTGAGGAGTGTGAATATACATGTGTTCTCTATATTTAATAGGTTATATATTATTGTGGTTTGCACAAGCAACATTTCTTAAGGAATGTGAATATATATGACTCTCTATAATTAATAGCTCCTATATTATTGTGGTCCACTCAAACGCCATATTTTTAGGACTATGAATGAATATGTGCTCTCTATATTTTCATAGATCCTATATTATTGTGGTTCGCGCTAACCACATTTTTAGGGATTGTGAATGAATATATACGTGTTATTTATATTTTCATAGATTTTATATTAATCGTGGTTGATTAGGCATAAATTCTTTCGATTTATCCTCGTAATTTAGAGAGTTTTATTGCCCTAGGTAGTGTAATTTGTATTGATTTATCTCATATACTTGCTACTGACATCTTCCATCGAGTGCATCGAGTTTCGTGTATTTCTCGTACATTTTGCAAATATTTTATGCAAGTGGAGAAAAGAGAAAATTCAAAATCAAAAGAGAAAGAAAATAAGAAGAGTCAAGGGAATAACAGTGATTTTACACCAGGAATCCGAACACAGAACCTATGGAAAGTTGAACACCTAGAGTCCATAAGCACATAGGAAGAAACATCATCTAAATCCGAATCCTGGGTAAAAAGTTATGAAACTTTGAAGTTGAGAAGAAATCAAGGAAAAAAAGGAAGAAAAATATAAAGTCACCGAACTGAACCGATGAAATTATCACCGAACCGGTTCGCCACTGTCAGCACCAAACCAAATCGATGAATAAGAAGTAGAATCGGTTCCCCAAACTGGTATACACCGAGCTGGTTCGCCCCAGTAAAGATGAAGAACCGAACGGGTTCGCCTAGACCGATTTTTAATTCTTTATTCCTCAAAAATAGAGTTGTGCATAGTGCAAACACTTAAAATAACGTGGTATATTATTCTTTTGTCATACCAAACATTATGAGGCTTATTTTTAAGTTTTTGAGAGGTTTTTTAAGCTAAGAACTTAAGGATTCATCTTGTTCAACATTTTGTTCATCCTTTTGGATTAATTCAAGGCTCTTCTTTATTCCAAGTATTATTTTCTTCGCTGCTTTCAATTGTTTTCATATTTTCAGTTGGTGATTCATTATTTCTTAGTTAAAATTCTTCTTTGCATGTTTCATTACACTTTTCACATAATTGTGATTTTTCATCGCCTGCAACTTTAAGATTTGTATTATTTCTCACATAACCACGTCCGACTGGATATCTAAGGGTTGAAATGCATGAACCCAACCCGGTGTGGTTTTCATGGATATAAAAGTAATTCCCTAAATTAAATAAATGATTGAATCGCGTTGATTAGTTATTACAACCATTGTAGGACTTTAACCTCGTTTCCCCTAGGTAACCGGGGTGTTTAAGAGTGCGACGCAACCTAACTTATAACTGATAATGAGAGAGAGAGAGAGAGAGAGAGAGAGAGAGAGAGAGAGAGAGTAGCATTCCTTCATGAGATAAATTTCTTTCATGTATCCGTTATTTCATATAAAGTGTGTGAGACGTTTGACCTTGTGTACATTTACTCACCTCCTCACACACTAGAGAGATACACTTACCCTATTGTTAGAGAGTTCGGTTTAGAGAGATATGTCTAGTGAGAATTGAAGTCAAAACGTTGATTCTATAAAGGCGGTCTAAGAATTTCTCTGATGATACTTATGATTATTTCACACTAACACATGCTGAGTTTTAGGAAGGATTACGCTTTGGCTATTAAGTGAATTTATGCCTTACCTTAATAGTTAAATATGGTGTTCATTGACGTCCTTTTAAGTTGGGTCGTATAGCTCTTCATCATCAAATAAGAGACTGCATTTAAATAAAATTTTAAATTTTGTGGGTACATTGACTGCAAACCCTCACGAGACAACACTCGTCTTGTAGAGCAACCGACAGGTTGAACGACTTGTTGCACATGCTAAGTGCAATCACAAGTGCCTGTGAAAGTGGCACACTTTTGGTCATTTATCTCTTTTTCTCTCTATATTTGTTCGAGGCCTAGCAATGTTCTGTTTGAGGGTGGTGTGATAAGTACCTAAAAGTGTCTATTTTATACCCTAAATATGTGCATTTTAGTCGTTCGATCTCAATAAAATTGGCCATATGTTCATATTTTATTATTTCGCAGGTCAATCACCAGTCGCGGTATCAAATTTTGCTAAATCGGCGTAATTGTGATAAAGTAGTGGTAAAAAGCGTTTAATGAAGAAAATCAAAGCGGTCGTGAAGCCAAAAGTCCCTTTTAATCTTTCCCCGATGAGTTCCAATGCCCTAAACCCAAGTCTCGTAGCCTAAACCTATCCCGAACCAAGCCCAATCCATCCCTAACCTGTCCTATAATTGCTCAGTATGTGTGGTATTATTATTTTTATTATTTTATTCAGGTTGTGTCATTTTTATTATTTAATTTTTGATTTTAGGGTATTTATTTTTAGTATTTTAATATTTTTATCTTATGTAAATATTATAACGTGTGTGTCATCATGACAGTGTATTTAGATGTGTTTTTAATATTTTCTTGATTAGATTTTTAATATTCTTTGTTGTATATTTTGAGTCTTTTTATACTTTATATGTGTGTGTTTATATTTTTATAATATGTTCGTCGTAAATACATATATACATATTTTCTATTTTATATAGTAAAGTACTTACACACTATTTCCATACACATAACTCACTCCCTAACCTACACCCCACATTCCATACACCTTAACGCACCAAATCAACCCTCACACTCAACAGGGGCGGACCTAGGTGGTTCTGAGGGTGGGCGACCCAGATATAATATTGTTGGGTATTGATTTATTAGTATTTTAAAAATAAAAGTATTGATTATTTGTTATTGGGTTGTTACCTATTCCGTGATTATATTAGGTTTCTCATTTTTTTTGCTAATTTTAATTGTCCAAACATAATTTGGAATAAAATTTCAAATTTAGGGCAATTATGTTGAAATTTTTTTTCTTATTTAAAATTTAGGGTAATATTTATTGAGGGATTTTGAAAAAAGTCAAATAAAATGAGAGCAAAAAATGAGTGAATATAAATTAACATTTTTAGAGTTAAAAAATTGCAAATAAAGTAAAAATATCCCTAAAAAAATCATCTCGGGGATCCCGCCCCAACCCCTCATCCTTTGTAAAAGGAAAATGTTAGAAAGAGCCACTTCGTGAACACATTTCATAGACACGATACATTAAAAACTTATACCTATAAAAAATTATATTTATTTACATGTACAATTCTTATACCTACATTAAAAACTTGGAAAATGATATTGGGATTGAATTTTTTACCGAAAGTGGAATTACCGAATGAGGTGGAGGGTTTCTATTGGCTCTTTTGTGGGGTCCACGCCAGTGGCATCAGAAAATAAACCAATAACACACCGCCACGTGTATTTTCGGTAAAAAATTATGTCAAAAATTCAGTTACAATAGGACTCTAAAAACTTATATCTCTCTTCCAATTCTTCTTCCTTATTCACTCTTCAAATACAACCCTTTCGTTTTCCAAATCATTTATGTTCTTCCACCTTATAAATCATTGATCCATAAACGTTAAACAACACCCCTACACCCTTTCATTTCTTTTATAACAAACCCTTTTATTGAAGTCCAAAGGACCTTTCAGTTCTACCACCTTATAAATCATCCACCCATCCATGTAAAACAACACCCCTATTTTGTAGGTCGATATAAATTGTGGTGCGTTGAAGAGACAAACGATTTCTATTGTCGGTAAATTTTCCGATTGAAAATGGAAGACCCACCGGTGATTGCTGTGAAAGGTGAGTTTACACGGATCTGATGTGTGGTTATTTATAACATTTTTAGAGTTATGATAGTCAAGGTGGGTAAATGATGGTTTGAATTGGGTTTAGGAGAAGCTTAGGTTGGAGGAGATGGATTTAGAAGCCGGGGTTGAGAGCTGGTGGTTCCGGGTTATGTAGATAGTGGTCTGGGTATGGCTGCGGGGGGTCGGGTTGCCATGGGTATGGTTGCGGGTCAGACTTGGGATTAAAGGTCAGTCATTGGGTCTGATTATCGTCGGGTCGGGATCGAGTTTCCGTCTTTGAAGGTGGTCGGTATCGGTAGGAGATAGATTTGTTTAGAGGATGATTGAAATCGGTTTTGGGGAGAGATCGGGTTGAAGTCGGTGTGGGTTTAGGAGGTGCGAGTTTTATTAACACAAGGATTACATGGTTCAATAAGTCTTTTCTATCTACGCGCGCACACACGAGAAATAGAAGGGAGAGATTGATCTCACTGATATATACAGACTAGAGTCCTACAATTTTGTCCTATTCCATATTGCTTGTATAATATGTTTCGTATATGTAAGTGGTTATATGTGTCTCTTTATCATAAGGGGTTCTTATTACATAAATATTAGTATTTAGAACATGTCCATGCCACTCATGAGGCCAAGATCCTGCATATAAAAAGGCTTATAAGGCTGTCCATTAACTGAATCCCTTTATTTGTTTTTGGTGCCATGGGAAATTTTATCAATATCTTATGTTCTGTTTTTCTCTTGTCTTTACTCTCTATATGTAGGTGTTGGATTTTGGGCTCAACCATTCTCCATTTTTTTTTATCAAATGCTCTACGTGAGCATCATTTATATATATTAAAAAATAAGCCATTCCATATAGTTCATTATTAGGATTTTAATTTCAAATTTTCTTTAAAAAATATGTAATAATATTGCGAAGGTGATTGTTAGTTCAAATACTCTAATTTTTTTTAATGATGTAGGGAAAATATATATAGTGCTTTATTTTAATGGTTTTAAAATTGACGTTTCAATGCTATGACTTTGAGTATTTCAAAATATATGCTTGATTTGGTTTTAATTGTTTTCGATTTTTAGATCTAGGTATATACAAGACTGAGTTTCGATTATTTAGTTTTTTTAGCTTTAAGTTAATCTCTTAAAATTTGTGGAGCATCACTCCCATTTATTTTTGAAAATATATTAAGTTTCATATCCATCTCAAACCGCCCATAACTGCCATGTGACCACCCCGCTTTTTTTCCCCTAGAATACACTTATCCCATATATGTTACAATACGACCAATAATAAAAAAAAATAAAGACATGAGAGTGGATACAAATGAATCTTTAAAAATGAGACTAAATGCTTAAGATCCCTTAATTATTTGTGACATTATTATTTTCACCAAAATACCCTCAAATGTGATAATGTTCATAGTCCAATGTTTTCGGGTAAAAGGAAAAATATGAGGTTCATTTTAAGTTTGTGCCCATGTTAGTTATTGTCTATGGATCTCTTTTTAATTAACAGTTTACTATGTTTTTTTAGCCTATGCACATTTTTATCTTTTTGAACATTGTTAATATCGTTTGTCTTTTTTTGCATTAATAATCTAATTTTTGTCTTAGTGCTATATATCTTTCAAAAAGAAAAAAAGTTCTTGAGTTGCCAAAGTATATATGATATGTACTATGTTTGACTACATATATAATCGAAGGCGCTATTTGAGATTGACTATTTCTGCAAATTTTCAAGTATACATGAAATAATATAGTCATTTTACAAAAAAATAGTTGATATAGCAGTTGAAGTTAAACAATCGTGCTTTTGAGTTCTTTTTATTTTTTATTTTTTTTTACCACGAAATGGTCGTACAATTTAATTCGTTATCATAATTCGTTCATGATAATCAGTTAAAGACTAATAAGGATGGAGGGAGTATATTAGATAGGTGTGCTTAATTTCATTGAATGAAATTGAATCTTTTGGGCTCATTTTCATTTACTTAATGTTCTATTTATTTTTTTGTCATTTTTTAATATCATAGTATGTGTAATCACTTAAGTTAGGAACTAAATAAATATGTTAATATCAAATATATATATATATATATATATATATATATATATATATATATATATATATATATATGTCGTACGCGCATCGCGCGGGTTTACAACTAGTGTTATATATAACACAAGAGCTCAATATAATAAAAAGAATGAGGATTGCCTCCTTGCCACTCGTAATAATAAATTTTCGTATTTCTTGATTCTGTTCCTTTTCCTCACTCAAAATAGGTAAGTACATGTCAATTTCATGTACTGCATCTTCATTGTTCGTCGCATATTTGAATTTAAATTTTTTAAAATCAACAGAGTTGGTTCTTATTTTATTTGTTTTTGGTCCTTTACTACTTATTAGAATGTTTTATGCTTGTTCTTCGTTGTAATTTATATGTATGAATGAACCAACTTAACTTATTATTAGGTCTATAAAAATATAGAAATTATAGATTAGTTATCAATTATTAAAGGATCAAATACCAAAAAGTCCGTCAAACATTTTTTAATACAAATTTAGTCCAACCCTTTTATTTTGTACCAAAAAGTCCCTTATTCTCTTATCTTTAAAGGTTCGCGCTAGCGGCATGGTAAAACTTTTTTGGCTTGGTGAAGGACTTTTTGGCGCAAAATAAAAAGGCTTCGAATAAACGTGCATTAAAAAAGTTCGAGGAACTATTTGCATACGCGCGCGTGTGTATTTGATATTAGATTTAATGTTATATGATATTTTAATCCCTTATCAAACTTTAATTTTGACATGTGTGTAACAAATATGATGGAAATATTTTTAAATATGACAAAAATTATAATACGACAATCCCTTGTTATATAATGCTGCCTTAATATGACACTATGGACTTCACATTATTCTACAATAAATTTTAAGACCTCAACTACAAATTTTTGGGGGCGATTATTCATGTTCAAATTTCGGAGTTTATTACTAATGCCCTTAATCAAATTAATGTTTGTAAATATGCCTCATACATAAACTTCTCACGTTGGTTACACGTGCAATGCGTGTGTGCATCAATTAGTGCGTGAATAAGTATTATTTATGTGACCTTTGTAATTTCTACCTAGATATCTAGCATCCAGGATGTAATTCCCGTCTTAGTTGTCATTTTCTAAATGTTAAATACAATTAAATGCGCCACAATGTTTTGTAACTCCAAAGCTTATGAACAAACCCAAACCAAACTTATATGTTGTTTCATCCCCTCTTTTCTTCATTCAATTCCTTTTTTTTCAAGAATGGATTATGACCAACTTACCTTTTCAGGGATGGAGAATCAGTATGACTTTGATTGGTTATATTTAGAAGAAAAGTCCCAAGGGTAATCTCATACTTACTAAAGCTCTTTTGTTTTGTCTTCATTCTGTACAAACTAACCTTATATGTTGTGTACATTCTTTAGTTTGGTCTCCATTATGTACAAATTAACCTTATATGTTGTGTACATTTTTTCTTTTGTACAGAAAATTGGAGGAGTACTTAACAGTCGCTAATAACTTGGATTATAGTGCTTTCGGCGATCCTTTCAACTTTGATCAATACCTATTTCCACAACAAAATAATCAAATTCCCTTTGATTATGATCAACATCAATTTTCACAACTAAATCATCAAATTCCCGTTGATTATGATCAATATAAATTTTTGCAACAAAACAATCAAAATCAGTACCAATTTTCACAAGAAGATAATTTCATTCCCCAATTGGAATTCACTGATTTTGGGAATATCGGTACGGGTGATTTTTGTAGATTGTGGGATGACAATTTTTCATCTATTAGTCAAGACCTTATTCTTGATACCAAGAAAGAATTGTTGATGGATACTGAAATTTTGGGCTATTTCACTGATGAAGGAACTTCTATGATTGATCCTAAAAACTTTATGATTTCAAACACAAACGGAAATCAAAGTCGACAAAACAAAAGATCGAGAATGTCTCCATTAGAACTGCATGAGATCCAAAAGTATTTTAATGTTCCAATAACTCAAGCAGCCAAAGAATTGAAGGTGGGATTGACCACGTTGCAGAAAAGATGTAGAAAGCTGAATATTATGAGGTGGCCTCATAGGAATATCAAGAGTATGAAGTCTCTCATTGATAATGTTAAGGTATTATCCTGCCTTCAGGTTAAGATTCTTTCGAAATTTCATTAGATACTTTATTATTTTTCATTCATTTCCTTTCTCTCTAATAAAATTTTACCGAATATATGTTTTTGGAAGTCATTTTTAATTTATTGTGTTTTTTTACATTACCCCCCTGAGAAATGTAGCAATGACATAACCATCCACATTTTAGAAAAATAGACATAAACATCATATGTATAAGGTACAAGAAAGTCAATTCACATGTGGGTGGTCAAGTCTAATCTATGAAAAATAGAGGGGTAATATCTAATTATAGCATTATTGGACGACATGTTTTATTAGTATAATTATTTTGTTTTAAATTACAATTTTAGGAGATGGGATTAACCAACGAGGTAGATATGCTAGAAGAGAAAAAAAAACTGATGGAGAAGCTAACCGATTTTGGAATGAGAGAGAAAATGAAAAAACTCAGGCATGCTTGCTTCAAGGCCAAAAGCAAAAAGAGAAGGCTCCTTGCTGACTATTGATACTGCTTCTTCTCTAATGGCTTGGAAATTTGGGTTTATATTTGGTTTTGAACTTTGTAATGTTATTTCTAGTTTTATTTTGGCACTTTAATAACCTTTTGGAATCTTGTTTTCTTAGATATTGTAGTGCCTAAAGCATTACAACCAAATATAAGTTTAAATACAGTACGGTTTTAATTTTATTTTTATGTGCCTTAAAGTGAATTTATGTGCCTTGTCATGGAAGTTAATAATTAACCTTGAATCATGCTTCTTTATTACTGCAAAATCAATCATTATGTAATGAGAAACATCGATGCATATGAGATTCTTATATATATATATATATATATATATATATTTGACAAGATAAGAAAACATTTTAAAACATAAATTATGTTAAAAAAAATAAAACAAAAATTTTCAATAGGCTATATAAAGTAACATATACGTTAAATCATTACTTTAGCAAAAAAGTGTAAATTCCAAATAAATCATTTAATATGTATTATATATAAAATACGGTAAGCTGGATCATCCAAGATGATAGCTTCTCTGGCTTATATATTAGAATCATTGCATTAGTAAAACATCGGTAAGTTATAAATAAACCATTCAATATATATTATATCTATAGGTAACTGTAAAATATGTCCAGCTAGATCATCAAAGATTAAAGCTTCTCTAGCTTATATAGAAATTGACATCAATGTTAGCCAATTAAAGACCATGCTCACACCATGGGGAGAAAATTCTAAAATATAATAATAAGGAACATAACTGTTAAGGCCAAACAAAAATATACAAAAAAAAATGCACTCTTACCATTTTTTATATGATTTCTTTTACAAATTGATGTGGTAAGTGATATTAGAACTTTTTATTTTTAAAGTCTTAAGCAGTCGGGCAAATTTTTTATTTTTATTTTTATTTTTTATTTTTTATTTTCATAGATTTGATTAAATTACAACATTACTCTGTTTCTTAATGCATGAATATGACTTGCATGATAAGAAATGTCTTTATGTGTTGTTATGTATGTTAATATATACGTTTGTAACTCATTACAACATATTTATAATTTAATTTTTTATATACGTCTGTTCATTATATATAAAAATATATATACACTCGTGTTAGCATTAAAGACCATTGTAAAATGCATCCATCTATTCATCTCCCTTTAATTTATATTCTAACAATCTTTTGTACGAAATCCTATTTATCTCCCCATAAATATATACCCTTTATTCCCTTTTCTCTCTCTCTCTCTCTCTCTCTCTCTCTCTCTCTCTCTCTCATATTTCTACAATATTTATGATACAAATAGTTTCTCTTGGCTTTTATAGTGTTGGCCAATATCGTATTTGTATATCTTCTTTTGTATTTTTTCACCAACATTTCACACAAAGTTTAGCAAAAATTTTAATTTTAATTATTTTGTTTTAAATTACAATTTTAGGAGATGGGATTAACCAACGAGATAGATATGCTAGAAGAGAACAAAAAAATGATGGAGAAGCTAACCGATTTTGGAATGAGAGAGAAAATGAAAAAACTCAGGCATGCTTGCTTCAAGGCCAAAAGCAAAAAGAGAAGGCTCCTTGCTGACTATTGATACTGCTTCTTCTCTAATGGCTTGGTAATTTGGGTTTATATTTGGTTTTGAACTTTGTAATGTTATTTCTAGTTTTATTTTGGCACTTTAATAACCTTTTGGAATCTTATTTTCTTAGATATTGTAGTGCCTAAAGCATTACAACCAAATATAAGTTTAAATACAGTACGGTTTTAATTTTATTTTTATGTGCCTTAAAGTGAATTTATGTGCCTTGTCATGGAAGTTAATAATTAACGTTGAATCATGCTTCTTTATTACTGCAAAATCAATCATTATGTAATGAGAAACATCGATGCATATGATATATATATATATATATATATATATATATATATATATATATATATATATATATATATATATATATGTATATATATATATTTGACAAGATAAGAAAACATTTTAAAACATAAATTATGTTAAAAAAAAATAAAACAAAAATTTTCAATAGTCTATATAAAGTAACATATACGTTAAATCATTACTTTAGCAAAAAAGTGTAAATTCCAAATAAATCATTCAATATGTATTGTATGTAAAATACGGTAAGCTGGATCATCCAAGATGATATCTTCTCTGGCTTATATATTAGAATCATTGCAGTAGTAAAACATCGGTAAGTTATAAATAAACCATTCAATATATATTATATCTATAGGTAACTGTAAAATATGTCCAGCTGGATCATCAAAGATTAAAGCTTCTCTAGCTTATATAGAAATTGACATCAATGTTAGCCAATTAAAGACCATGCTCACACCATGGGGAGAAAATTCTAAAATATAATAATAAGGAACATAACTGTTAAGGCCAAACAAAAATATACAAAAAAATGCACTCTTACCATTTTTTATACGATTTGTTTTACAAATTGATGTGGTAAGTGATATTAGAACTTTTTATTTTTAAAGTCTTAAGTAGTCGAGCAAATTTTTTATTTTTATTTTTTATTTTCATAGATTTGATTAAATTACAACATCACTCTTTTTCTTAATGCATGAATATGACTTGCACGACAAGAAATGTCTTTATGTGTTGTTATGTATGTTAATATATACGTTTGTAACTCATTACAACATATTTATAATTTAATTTTTTATATACGTCTGTTCATTATATATATAAATATATATACACTCGTGTTAGCATTAAAGACCATTGTAAAATGCATCCATCTATTCATCTCCCTTTAATTTATATTCTAACAATCTTTTGTACGAAATCCTATTTATCTCCCCATAAATATATACCCTTTATTCCCTTTTCTCTCTCTCTCTCTCATATTTCTACAATATTTATGATACAAATAGTTTCTCTTGGCTTTTATAGTGTTGGCCAATATCGTATTTGTATATCTTCTTTTGTATTTTTTCACCAACATTTCAAACAAAGTTTAGCAAAAACTAAATAAATATTTGTAAACAACAATTTGCCAAATTTATCACAAATAAGTGTATGAAATTTCAACCTCTGTAAAATCATATAATAAAAACTTCAATGCATCTTCTTCTATTATTCAAATAAAAACAAAAAAATACATATTTTTAATTGAGAAAAATATATAAATTGTTTTTATAAATCAATGTGACAAGTGACACAGCCATAAACCTTCTTCTGCCTTTTTTAGACCATACAAAAATAATTTTTTTTGGTTATAAAATATGTATATGGGTGGATGTTCACTTTTATCTAGCATATGAATGAAAAAGTATTTCAAGATACTTGAATTCATACTATAAATAAAGAAAATACAAGTATGTATATACTAATTGAATGAAACATTTGCTCTCTCTCTAAAAAAAATCCTTTATTTTTCACAACATGTTATAACACAAGAGCTTAATATATTAAAAAGAACGAGGATTGCCTCCTCGCCATGGATAACAACAAGTGATGGTAATTTTTGGTGAAAAATATGTTACTAAAGCCGTTTATTAAAAATAAACTATTTAAGTAACTCCGATATGTTTTTTTAAGAAACTCTTTTCGTAAAAATCAAACTATTTGAACACAAGATGTGTTTAACAAATCAGTATGTACCAGATCTATTCAAGATTTGAATAACAGGTTTATAAAGTAGTTTAAAAAACTTAAACTCAGTACAACCAAGAATGAGATGAGGAGATGTCGAAAGATTATGTTCACGATGTTTTTTACGTGGTAAAACCTCACCAATTGAGGAAACATCCACGACTCCCTCTACGGAGTAAAATGAAAAATCCACTAAAACAAATTTATGAGTTACAAACTATATAACTAACATGCAAAAAACTCACACATATATAAGTTTAGGAATGTACCCTCTGATGTCCTTATAACTTCTCTTCAGTTCTGATTGTAGATGTAGTTCTCCCAGTTTGTTAACTTCTGATTTGTTCCAGCACTTTATGTCGACTCTTTGTTCACAAGATCTTATTACCAACACTTTTCGTGTTGTAGGGTGAAAGTGTTTGTGAAGGTGCTCTCTAACACATGCATGCACACACACACGCTTATGATGTACAAACAGTCCTAACAAATTATAGTAACACTATATACTGTGATCTTTTCTTTTTCTTTCTTCTTACAAAACTTAGAACCTTATTTAACCTTTAAATCAATCCCATAATCCACGGATACCTTGCTAAGAAGACAGATAAGGTCTTAATCAATCTCAGAATTTAGAAAAGCTTTTCGAGATTGAAAACCTCCAAGTGAGATTCCAAACTAGGTCAAAGGTTTAGTTTTACAAGAACTAGAAACAGAAAGCATTTATTGTTGATTTCAAAGTAAGCAAACGTTTTATAGAAAATAATCAACAATATATTTCTCAATATGAGAAATAAAGAATGAAACTAAGTGTAATGTAACATTAATAACTCAGATCTGAAATTTCTATGAAAACAGAAAGTAGATCTGAGTAAAAGTTTAAGTTGAAAACAAGATCTAACGAACAAGAGGTTACAACAACAATTACAAACTCAAATCAAACTCTCAAACACTCAAGAACACTCAGGGTAGTGTTTTGGATATGAAGGAGTTTTGGAGAAGTGTTTGAGTTTGAATGGAAAAGGCTTTGACGAAAAAGGTTAGGGTTTCTAACTCTCTCTCTCCCTCTAGTTTTTCTCTTCTCTCTCTATTTCTCTCAGAAAAATGAAAGTGGAAAAAGTCTTCGAAGTCTGAGAATAGGGTTCCTTTTATAGGGTGAAGAGAAGGTTCGAGAGACTGGATCAAAACCAAGGGCCAAGATTAAGTCAAGTTAAATTGACTTAGATCGAAGGGTTCTAAGAACGCGGTGCTTAAACGATACCTGATTGGTTTAAAATGTTGTACTGGGATTCACCAAGAAAACATGCAGATCGTCGATAACCAATGATCCAAGGGCTAAAAACATATGCGTTTATAACTCAGTAAAGAAACACAATCTCAGCCAATCAGATGAAGACAGGTGTTGGCCAATAACAGGATATGAAACGCGCGTCCTAAAGTAATTAAAACCCCACCCTAAGGTTTACTCCGCTTTCGGATTCTACCCAAGGTAACATTAGGCCAATATTCCCAACAAAGTAAATTTACAGATTGACCACAAAAACTTATAAATCAAGTTTTTAATTAAGAAAACCTCATATAAAAAATGTTTATAAAATCCCAAAAAAATTATTAAAATTCAAACTTAGGGATTTAAACACACTCAACATATGTACACACATTATTATGCAGTATGATATGCATTACATAAATTCTACTGTGTGTGAGTGTTGGCAATATGTTCTTGATCATTACAAGATAGAGAGATGAAGTAGCAAACCAATTTCTGAGGTTCTTTGGTTTCTAGGGAGGACATAATTTTGTCACAATTTCCAAACTAGATGAGCACTTATACAATATAGACTCAAGTGAGTCAAAAGTATAAGGGCTTCAATCTCCCCCTTTGGAAATATGAGACAAAATATCTTTTGAGTCATCTAGGACTCGTAGGGCAACAAAAAATAAGAAAAACTTATTCCTATCAAAATTCTATCTACCCAATACCTAGTAATCAAAAAGTACATAACTCAACTAAGTACATTTGAATACCCTATTATAACTGTTGAGAGTAACTGTACAATAAGAACCTGCAATAGATCACTAAGATCAAGCTGTTGAGCATATGTAAGAATTTAATAGACTCAAATTTCTCCCCCATTTTGTCTCAAACGGACAAAGGGAAAAACTTGGATAAACAACAAAGTTATTACTCAGCATAAACCATACCAATAGATTTACGTAATGAAATGAATCTATTATAATCTAGAGGTTTGGTAAACATATCTGCGAGTTGTAGATCAGTAGGAAGATAATTGATTTCTAATTCCTTAGATTCAACCAATTCGCGTATAAAATGATGTCTTAGTTTTATATGCTTTGTTCGCGAGTGTTGAACAGGGTTTTTAGAAATATTAATCGTACTTTGATTATCACAATAGAGATGCAATTGGTTTTCTTGAATACCTTAATCACTTAGCATTTGTTTAAGCCACATTAATTGAGCACAACAGCTGCCAGCGGCTATGTATTCAGATTCAGCTGTTGAGAGTGATGTGCAGTTTTATTTTTTACTACTCCATCCTACCAAGTTATTACCTATATAATAACATGCTCCTGATGTGCTTTTACTATCATCAGTACACCCATCCCAGTCAGCATCAGTGTACCCAATTATAGTGCTTGGTGTGTCATTAGTGTACCAAAGTCCTAGATTTAGACTACCTTTTACATATTTAATGATACGTTTAATAGCATTCAAGTGGCTCTCTTTAGGGTTACTTTGATATCGAGCACATACACACACATCATACATAATATCAGGATGTGAGGCAGTAAGATATAGTAAGGTGCCTATCATACTATGATACAGAGTAAGATCTACAGATTTTCCATTTTCATCTTTAAAAAGTTTTAGCGTAGTACTCATGGGAGTTTTAGCATCTTTAGCACTGTCGAGGCCAAATTTCTTTACAATCTCTAAAGCGTACTTGGATTGCGATACAAAAAATCCTTCTGAATTTTGTTTGACTTGGAGGCCTAAGAAGAATTGTAGCTCCCCTATAAGGGACATTTGAAATTCCTTATGCATAGTTGCAGAGAAGGATTTTACTTCTGAGGGAGAAGTTGATCCAAATATAATATCGTCAACATAAACTTGAGCAATAGTGATGTGTTTGTCAAAATGTTTGACAAAAAGAGTTTTGTCATTTCCGCCTCTTTTGAAACCTTTATCTAAAAGAAAACTGGAAAGACGCTCATACCAAGCTCTAGGAGCTTGTTTAAAGCCATAAAAAGCTTTTTTCAGACGAAATACATGATTTGGATATTTAGGGTCAATGAACCCTTTAGGTTGTTCTACATAGGTTTCTTCAGCCAGTATTCCATTAAGGAACGCAAATTTGACATCCATTTGGTACAGTGTAAAATGCATGCGGCAAGCTATAGCAAAAAGCAGACGAACATATTCTAAATGAGTAATAGGAGCAAGGGTCTCGTTAAAATCTATTCCTTCTATTTGAGAGTATCCTTGAGAAACTAATCTAGCTTTATTTTTAATTATTATCCCATTTTCATCAGTCTTATTTTTAAAAATCCAACGTGTGCCAACAACCTTTTTGTGATCAGGACGTGGAACAAGATACCAAACATCATGAATGACAAATTGTAAAAGTTCTTCCTGCATAGCAGAAATCCAGTGAGAGTCATTCTATGCCTCATTTACATTCTTTGGTTCCACAAGGGAAACAAAACATGCATAATGTGCATAATTTCTTAGTCGGGATCTTGTACGCACTGGCTCACTAGGGTTACCAACTACGTTATTTATGGGATGATCTTTATAAACCCAGTTAGGTACTTCAGGTGTCTCAATGGGTAATGCATTATCCATTTCAGAGGAGTCATTTTCTAAAATATTTGTAGACTTTTCCTCAATAGTAAATTCACCAGTCTTGCTTTCTACAGTAGTGTCACTAACAGTTACATTTATGGATTCCATCAAGGTTTTAGTGTGAAGATTATACACTCGATAAGCTCTACTGTTAGGCGAATATCCTAGAAATATGGATTTATCTCCCCGGCTCTCAAATTTGGATAAGTGTTACCTATCTTTGCATACATAACAAGTACTGCCAAAGGTTTTAAGATATTTGAGATTAGGCTTTTTATTGTACCAAAGTTCGTAAGGGGTTTGTTTGGAATTCTTTCTAAGATAGACCCCATTTATAATGTGACACGCAGTACGAATAGATTCTACCAAAAAATATTTAGGTAAATTCTTGGCATGTAACATAACACGTGCCATCTCTTGAAGGGTACGATTCTTTCTCTCCACAATACCATTCTGTTGAGGGGTCTTAGGAGCACTGAACTCGTGTTTATAACCATTATAGTCACAGTATTCTATAATACCATTGTCTTTGAATTCACCACCTCTATCACTGCGAATTCTATTCACTTGAGTATCCTTCTCATTTTCAATCCTAAGAAGAATTTTTAGGAAGGTTTGAAATGTTTCAGACTTTTGTTTTAAGAAGGCTACCCAAGTAAATCTAGTGAAGTCATCAACCAAAACAAGTATGTAACTGTGTCCACGGAGACTAACAGTTTGGGAGGGACCCATTAGGTCCATATGGATGAGTTCTAAGGGATTAGAGGTAAGAATATCTTTGACTTTCTTATGAGGTGCCTTAACAATTTTACCTTCCTAACAGGAGCCACAAATAAGATTGGGTATGAGTTTGATTTTAGGAACTCCTCTAACTATTTCCTGAGAAGTCAGTCTACTAAGATTATCGTAATTTATATGACCCATTCCGTTATGCCATATCTCATTGTCATCCATTCTGGCAACATTACAGATTTCAGAATTGTTCATGACAGTGTAGCAATTGTCAGGAGTTCTGAATCCAGTAATTATGCATTCACCTTTTTCATTTAAAATTTTGCAATTGTTCTTTGAAAAGGTAACAGTATGATCTGAGTCACAAAATTGCGATATGCTAAGTAGATTTGCCTTAAGACCTTTGACTAGAAGAACATCTTGAAGAATAGGAAGCCCGTCTTCTTGGAGAGTTCCTTTGCCTATGATTTGAGATGAAACTCCATCACCAAAAATGACTTTACCACCAGCAAAGCTGGTTTTGTTTAAAAGTTTAGTTTCATCACCAGTCATATGCTTAGAACATCCATAGTCTAAATACCAACCGGATGATGTGTGTTCAGCTTTTAAAGCAGTAACAACAACATTACACTTCATCTGAGGTAATAGATCATCTTTTCTAACCCAAATTGCCTTAGTTTTCATCTTGCGCTTATTAGCTCTCAATTGATAAAATTTGCGAGCTTTGGATTTTTGCTGAAAAATGTTTTGCGCATGATTTTGAATTTTCTGAAAGACTTGAGAATTTGGTTTAAGAAAGTGCTTAGGATTCCTTCTAGGAAATGTTCTTTTAGGTTTGGTCTTTCTCTTTCTATAATTAGAGTTTCTATCTGGCTGTCTAGGAAGTATATAATTGTTGCGATTCCTCCTAGAATAGTTAAAGTTCTGATAGATATGAGGATTATAGACAGGTTTAACTAGTCTCCTAGCATAGCAACTATCAAAAGAGTGACCATATATGTCGCAGTAAGAGCAATAAAGATTGCTCAGAATTGGGGTCTCCTTAGGAAAGTCTCTAAACAAAGGTTTTGAAGAGTTTTGAGGTTGAACTCTATTCCTAGGTGTGACAGTCTTGTATGCAAACTCACTCTTCCTAATAGAAGGGCAGACGTATTTAGCCTTACGTGAACTTTCATGTTTAGAGAAACTTGATTCCCCAATGTTAAAATTTTGATGTTTTGAATCAAACTCAGTTTTTAGAGAATGAAAGTCTGGGCATGTTTCAATAGGTCTTTTGCCTCCTGACACAAACTTGATAGGTTCAAAAGATTTTGTTTGTGTTTTCAAATTGGGGCAAAACCCTATTCCAGTTCGATCATCAGAATTGGTTTTTGATTCAGCAAAAATTCATCAAAACATTTTGAATTATTTTCAAATTTTGTAAATTTTTTGAAAACAGTTGCTGTCTTTTCTTTAGTTTGCTCCAATTCTAACAATGTCCCTTTGTATTTTTCCTCCAGAGTTTCATTTGTTTCTTATAAATTTCTGAGTTTTTCATCAAACATTTTGATTTTGCTTTTATGAGTCAAACATTGGGTAGTATACTCTTCAGCATTTAGTTTGACCATTAGGCTTAGATCTTCCAACTTTTTGGTAAGTTCTTTCACAATTTTTTCTAGTCTAGCACTTTTCTTGAGAGTTTTAGCATAAAGTGTGTGAATGTCTGGGAGGTCTTCATTGTCCGAGTCACTAAGTGTGGTGTGTGGAGTGACCCCTAAATATTCATTTGTTAAACTCACACACCCATTGACATCGTCATTATCGCTATCCCTTTGACTCACACACCCCAAGGTAGAACATGCAACATTCTCAGTAATCAACGCATCTAAACCAGTATAAACATGATTCTCAATAGCAGGAGTATAGTTACTAGAAACATTTTCATACACAGACATAGGCACATCATCATTATATATGATCTTGGCAAAGAAAGACATGCAAGGGTCAAAAACATCAAATGACTCAGGTTCCTCCTTTTCAGAGTCACTTGAATCATCCCATGTTTTGCAAATGTTAGCTCTAGTGTGTTTGTTTTGAGTGTTCAAGTTAACTCTACAGTCTTGTGCAATGTGCCCCAGTTTACCACATCTATAGCATTCAGTCTTCTTAAGGTCTAATATGAGAGTCCTTGTGATTTTTGTCATGGTTTTTCTCATGAGGTATGTGATCAGAGGAAGTTGGATAATTTGAATTGCCTTGTTTATTTAACACTTTGTTTCTAAACTTAATGATTTTCTTAAACTGTTTTGTAATTAAGGCAATCTGATTGTCCAAACTCTCTATATTGCATTCCTCATCAGAGTCTTAAGTGGGGAATTTAAGCTCAGGCTTAGTTAACTTAGAAGAGAAGCTCAGATTGGAACTAGTCTGTTTCCTATGGGTTTTGGTCAATTATTTCTTAAATTCTAGTTCCATTTCCACAGTTCTTAGTTTACTACTGAGTAATTTAGGAGTGAGATTTTGATCACACATTTCCTCAATAGCATATCTTTTGTTATCAAATTTCTGTGGTAATGATCTTAGAATTTTAGATACAATTTCATGTTTGTCATAAGTCACCCCATTAGAATGCAGTTTGGTCACAATATCAGTCAGGTTCATATAGAAGTCATCAAATGACTCAGTCTCAGACATAATTAAGGAGTTATACTGCTGAATGAGCATTTGAGTTTTAGCAGCCTTAACTCTAGTGTCTCCTTCATGAGCAGTAACCAAGGTGTCCCAAGCTTCCTTAGAAGTGGTATAGAATGAGATTTTTTTGAACTCATGTTCATTTATGGACATAAATATGGCATTCTTTCCTTTGTTATTATTTCGAGAAACTTGTTTCTCTTCTTGAGTGAACTCACATAATGCTTTCTTAACCCTCTCATTACTTCCTTCGGTGGCTGGTTTTGTAGGAAAAGTGTAACCATTTTCAATAATGTCCCAGACATCATCTCCCAGAGTTCCTTGAATGAAAGCAATCATCCTTACTTTACAGTAAGCAAAATTGGTTCCATCAAAAATTGGAGGTCTGGTCAAGTTACCAAATCTTTCATTTTTCTTGTCCATAATTGATTTTCAGAAAACAATTTCAGAAACACAGGATCTCTTTTGAAAGCAGTTTACCAAGCTCTGATACCAATTGAAAAATATGTTACTAAAGTCGTTTATTATATATAAACTATTTAAGTAACTCCAATATGTTTTTTTAAGAAACTCTTTTCGTAAAAACCAAACTATTTGAACATAAGATGTGTTTAACAAATCAGTATGTACGAGATCTATTCAAGATTTGAATAACAGGTTTATAAAGTAGTTTAAAAAACTTAAACTCAGCACAACCAAGAATGAGATGAGGAGATGTAGAAAGATTATGTTCATGATGTTTTTTACGTGGTAAAACCTCACCAATTGAGGAAACATCCACGACTCCCTCTACGGAGTAAAATGAAAAATCCACTAAACCAAATTTATAAGTTACAAACTATATAACTAACATGCAAACAACTCAGACCTATATAAGTTTAGGAATGTACCCTCTGGTGTCCTTATAACTTCTCTGCAGTTCTGATTGTAGATGTAGTTCTCCCAGTTTGTTAATTTCTGATTTGTGCCAGCACTTTACGTCGACTCTTTGTTCACAAGATCTTATTACCAACACTTTTCGTGTTGTAGGGTGAAAGTGTTTGTGAAGGTGCTCTCTAACACATGCATGCACACACACACACACACTTATTAAGTACAAACAGTCCTAACAAATTACAGTAACACTATATGTTGTGATCTTTTCTTTTTCTTTCTTCTTACAAAACTTGGAACCTTATTTGACCTTTAAATCAATCCCAGAATCCACGGATACCTTGCTAAGAAGACAGACTAGGTCTTAATCAATCTCAGAATTTAGAAAAGCTTTTCGAGATTGAAAACCTCCAAGTGAGATTCCAAACTAGGTCAAAGGTTTAGTTTTACAAGAACTAGAAACAGAAAGCATTTATTGTTGATTTCAAAGTAAGCAAACGTTTTATAGAAGATAATCAACAATATATTTCTCAAGATGAGAAATAAAGAATGAAACTAAGTGTAATGTAACATGAATAACTCAGATCTGAAATTTCTATGAAATCTGAAAGTAGATCTGAGTAAAAGTTTAAGTTGAAAACAAGATCTAACGAACAAGAGGTTACAACAACAATTACAAACTCAACTCAAACTCTCAAACACTCAAGGACACTCAGGGTAGTGTTTTGGATATGAAGGAGTTTTGGAGAAGTGTTTGAGTTTGAATGGAAGAGGCTTTGACGAACAAGGTTAGGGTTTCTAACTCTCTCTCTCTGGTTTTTCTCTTCTCTCTCTTCTCTCTCTATTTCTCTCAGAAAAATGAAAATGGCAAAAGTCTTCGAAGTCTGAGAATATGGTTCCTATTATAGGGTGAAGAGATGGTTCGAGAGACTGGATCAAAACTAAGGGCCATGATTAAGTCAAGTTAAATTGACTTAGATCGAAGGGTTCTAAGAACGCGGTGCTTAAATGATACCTGATTGGTTTAAAATGTTGTACTGGGATTCACCAAGAAAACATGCAGATCGTCGATAACCAATGATCCAAGGGCTAAAAACATACGCGTTTATAACTCAGTAAAGAAACACAATCTCAGCCAATCAGATGAAGACAGGTGTTGGCCAATAATAGGATATGAAACGCGCGTCCTAAAGTAATTAAAACCCCACCCTAAGGTTTACTCCGCTTTTGGATTCTACCCAAGGTAACATTAGGCCAATATTACCAACAAAGTTTATTTACAGATTGACCACAAAAACTTATAAATCAAGTTTTTAATTAAGAAAACCTTATATAAAAAATGTTTATAAAATCCCAAAAAAATTATTAAAATTCAAACTTAGGGATTTAAACACACTCAACATATGTACACACATTATTATGCAGTATGATATGCATTAAATAAATTCTACTGTGTGTGAGTGTTGGCAATATGTTCTTGATCATTACAAGATAGAGAGATGAAGTAGCAAACCAATTTCTGAGGTTCTTTGGTTTCTTGGGAGGACATAATTTTGTCACAATTTCCAAACTAGATGAGCACTTATACAATATAGACTCAAGTGAGTCAAAAGTATAAGGGCTTCATTTGGTTCTTTTCTTTTCTTCACTGAAGACAAATAAGTACATGATTGTTACCTTTTATACTGTTAATTTCATAGACTACATCTTCGTTGTCCCTCACATATTTGAATTTGAAAATTTAAAAGTCAGCATAGTTAATGCTTATTTTGTTCCTCTCTATTTATAAAGCATAAATTGTTTGCTTTTGGTCCTTTTATACATATTAGCAGGGCCGACCCCGAGATTTTAGCGTCAAGGCGACTTCTTGAACTGGGATCCATATTAAACAAGAGGTTTTTAATTAATTTATAACTTATGGGTTTTGTAATCGAAAAGATGCCGACTTGATTTTCAGTAGTTTAAAAGTTTAAATGTTTGTCCCTTCAGTTTTTAACAAATTATTTGTGTGACAATTGAAAAATGACGCTATAAATTTAAATACACAGATAAAATTTTGGGGTGCCTAAAATGCATTGAATATCGGTGCCCGAGGTGACCGCCTCCCTGGCCTCCCCTTAAAACAGGCTCTAAATATTAGAAAGTTTTATACTTCTTCTTCATTGTAGTTTATATATAAGAATGAATCAGCTTAGCTTTTGATCAGGTCTATAAAAATATGAGAATTTTTTTATTAGTAATCAATAATTAAACTACATCCTATAATATTACCTTTTCTTTTCGCCATGTTTTAAGGTATTTTAGTTTGGTCTTATAAGCTTACAAATTATTTTACTTTTTTTTCCTCCCTAGGTTTTAAGCTATATGGGAACTAATTGCCTGTAAATATAAAAATGGCTATATTTTAGTTTGATCTTATAAGCTTACAAATTATTACATTTAAATTTTGAGTCCTCTTATCATATAACCATTTTTAGCTACGACCTGAAGTTACCAAATCATACGATATTAAGACCTACATCATAATTATTCAACTTTGGAACTTGTACTTTTCTATGTTCTAATTTTAGTATTTGAAGTCCCTAAATTATTTGGACCTAAATTTCAAAGAAAATATATCACAATCAAACATGGAGTTTTAATTGAAAGTGTACAAACTGAAAGTCATATAATTTATATTGATTTGTGATATGAAGAGCCATAATGATTATTGTGATAAAATGTTCACAAATTATTACTTGTAAATGGGATACAATTTCTTATACATACTATTAAAAATGCACGAATCTCTCCTGTTATTTAATGATATTTGGATTAGAGCATCCAAAAGTAACAACCCCCATTTTCTCATGTAAAGATTGGCCAGACATGATATGCCGGAGATGGGGCTTGCTTGTCAATTTATATCATTCTTAGCATCGATCGAGAATAAACAAGTATATTTTAAACCACTTTTTAATTTAAAACTGAATTGAATTAATAAACAAGAGATAATAGTAAATACAACATCCACGTTCAACAAAATAAAATCTAACATAATTATAACATCTCGACTAATAAAACTAAATGACTTCGGGCTTATGCCCATAAAATAATCCAAAATAAATAAAGATAGGAAGAAGTAGCAGCCTAAACTAGAATCAATAAATCGATATTCGAGAAGCAATACGTGACAGCAAGTCTGATATTCCTTTAGTCCCGCTATCCTTGTCTACACAAACCTTGTAATTTGGGTCAGCACCCTAGAGTGTGTAAGAATTAACTTACTGAAATTGAAATACAAGATTACAGTAAATTTAGGTAGGTGTCTCCCATCGTCACTCGCATAGGATAATCTCCTCACCTCTCACCTAGGTGCAATATTAATCGTATCCTATCCTCAGAAACCAAATGCAATATAGATGACAAGATGATTGGGAAACATGTGATGCGTCTAGCATACACTACAAGAAAAATGATTTTTAGTGACATAAGTTTTTGCACCTAATTATAAAAAATTCGTCACCAAATCGTTTAGTGGCAAAAAAAAATTTGTCATGCTATTGCCACTAAAGTTGTTCCGCGGATTGTTTTCGTAGCAATTTATTAAATCGCCACTAAAATTTGACTTTTTAGTGACAAAATCACCTCGCAACCAAAACATCGCTTTAGGTGGATTTTTTTTTTGCATCTAATAAAGATTAAATTGCCACTAATAGTTGATAGTTTGACACTAAAAGTTTATTTTTTGTAGCAAAATAAAAATTCACCACCAAAAGTAACATTTCGTGGCAAAACAAGTCGCCACAATTGAACTTAAATTTCTATGGAACGATTTTTTAAATATTAAATTGCCACCCATAGTTGATAGTTTACCACCAAAAGATTATTTTTTGTAGCAAACCAAATAATCACCATCCAAAGGGTTGTTTCGTGAAAAAAAATCTTCACATTTGATCTTAAATTTGTATGGAACAACTTTCTTAGCAATTTAAATTCGCCACTAAATGACATTTTTTATTGCAAAAAAATCTCCATAAATTGATGCAATATTTTTCACAATACATATATACGTTGCTTTGGTAACAACTTGTGTCTACGCGTATATAACTTATACATCTACAACTTTCGCAATTTTTGTTTTCCCAAAATCATAAACTAGTACTCCTAATTTGGGCTTCGAACAAGAAAGTAGCAATTTACCGAAAATCTCAAAACTTTCACATTTTGCGACCAAACATTGCCAATTTCGCATCAACACCCTAATTTACTTTTATAAACATAATCATGCATTAGAAACATATTTTATGTCTCATTTAACCACATACTAGTCATATGCTCTAAACATGTTAGCCCCGATCATAGGCTCGATTAGCATCTAATATAAACCACATATATATCACAGGAGCATGCATCCCCTAAACATGTTAATTAACATGTTTAACACACATAAACAATTTATAAATAATAACTAATAACTTATACTTAATCATGTAATTAACCTTCCTAATCATGTTTTAGGTCCTTACACTATAGGACTCAAACTATCAAAAGAAGGAGAAGGATAGTTTGTTAACTTTACTTTGATCAAAAGTATAGTTGGAAGCTTGAGGTACTTGACAATGATAAGACTTGGAATTTTATATGTAGTTGGACTTGTGTGTCGTTACATGGAAACACCAAGAGAATCTCATCGTCTAGCTAATAAGAGCATACTAAGGTATAATAAAGGTGCTCTTAACCCTGAACTTTTTTATGCTTTTAGAGAAGATGAAAATCTAGTAAGGTATTTAGATAGTGATTGGGGAGGTTATCGAGATGAGGTGAAAAGCACTACAGGGTACATGTTCTACCTTTGTTCAACAACTTTATCTTAGCCACCTAATAGACATACAATTACAAAATTATCATCATGTGAAGCTGAGTATGAGACAACTTGTTCAATTGTTTGTAAAGGTATTCAGTTGAGAAATATGTTGAAGTCATTAAATCACTTATAAAAAGAATATACAGTGATTCATGTGGATAATAAGTCTGCAATCAAGCTTGCAAAGAATCTATTACAACATGGAAGGAGCAAGCATATTGACATTAGGTTACATTTTCTAAGGCATCATGTGAAGTAAAAGACAATTGAACTTGTGTATTATCACACCAGGGAGAAGATAATAGATATCCCTATGAACCCTCTCCCGATTGATTATTTCAGAAAGCTATGTGTAATGCTTGGGATGAAGGACTCTTGATTTGAGGGGTGAATGTTGGAATAAACACAAATCAAGTGTCTCTTGCACTATGATAATTAGTGGTAAGCCTGACTATGCACTACATAAGCACTATGTGAAGTGATAATCCACAAAGACCACTTTCATGATTTTTAATATTTCTTTCTTTAAGTGGTTTAGGTGTTAATTCATTTCCTCCATTGCTTTTTCTAATGGGTTAGATTAATGTAACAACCCGCGTAATTTTGGGCTATTTTAATTAATTTCTGGAAAATGGAGGAAAATAAAGTTTTTGATAAATTATTTTTATTGCTCAAATATGTTGATTATTATTTTTAAAGGTGAGAATTTCAAACGGTTTCGAAAACGGAGTTAAAACGGATTTTAAAATGATGTTTAAATGTTTTTAACTCTTGGAGTTGTTTTAACTTCCAACTCTTCATTTCTTTGCCTTATTTAAAGGAGTCTTTTGGATTCCAACTTTTCATTTCTTTGCATTATAAAAGGAAGTCGTGGGCAAGCCTTTTAACATACTTTTGGCACAAATTTTGGCAGCAAATATATTTTATATTTCTCTTCTTTTTATATACACATTGGCCCTTGAGATTTGTGAGTTCCAACCTTAGATTAGAGGTGTTCTTGGGGCTATTTTTTTGGAGGTTCTTGGAGAAGATTTTGTAGATATTTTGTGTTGATCTTGAGGATGTGATCATTGGTTTCTCATCATGGTTTGAGGTATGGGGTTTTACACAATATGCTCCTTAAATCTCGCGAGTGTCATTCTCTTTGAATTCTTGTTAATTGAACTCATATTTGAATTGTTAAATTCATTGAAATCTGGAAAATAATTTTTGAAATTATTTTGATTCATGTGGTATCATTATATTGTTGATGATCACGTTGTCATGAGATTTTAATATGGCACGGATGTTGGGCACCCGCCAAAATTCCTGTTTCCCGAGCTATGGCTTGATAAAGCATATACGGATGTGGTGAGGCCTGGTGACCCGGTTAAAGTGTTGTTGAGAAATTATATTGATAAATGCTTTGATATTTGCATTTTGATTTGAATATTCGTACCCGTGTTGTTACGTTTTATTCGTTGCTAATCCGTATTTGTTGAGCATCTTTCCTGTCGTATTGTGTACTTCCCCATATTTTCTTTTAGTGGAAGGTTAGCGCGGATTTTGGGGCGCTATGGAGATTGATTTTAGCGAGGATTGTTTGGGAAATATTTGTATTATTTTGATGTATAGAGCTTTGTAGATTTGTATTTTTATTCGAGTTAGATAGTTGTAATTTTAATTCGAGAGACTTGTTGTAATTTAAGAGATTGAGATTAGTGGATTTATATTATTGTGAGTTTATTTAGATGCTCTATACCTTGTCACTTGTGGATTTGGATTTATTTTATCGCACTAGCACTCCGTTCGCTCTCCCCGGGCAGGCGGGGTGTTACAATTAATTATGTTATTTTAGTTGTTCCACTTAATGTGTGGTTGTGTGTGTTTTGTAACTCTATAAATAGAGTTATAAGCTTGTTGTTTGATATAAGCAATAACAAGAGAAGAAAAACATTTTATCTCTGAAAATACTTGTTCTCTTTATTAGTTCTTATATTTGAGAGAATGTACGCGTGGGTGTGATATAGTTTGAAAACTTATCACCCAAACAAGAAGTTTGGCATAAATAATTTAATACCAACAATAATTGCCTCCACTTTGTTTGGATCAACCTTCACACCATCACTTGAGACAACATAACCCAAGAATACTAAACTATTTTTCAAGAAGTCACACTTCTTCAATTTAATTTCTACTCACTCAATACATCAAAAACCTTTTGAAGATGCTCAAAATGTTGATTTTTCTCTTTGTTAGATATAAGAATGTCATCAAAGTAAACCACAATAAACTTACCAATATAAGGCTTGAATATGTGATTCATAAGACGCATAAATGTGCAAGGAGCATTAGAAAGACCAAATGGCATCACTATCCATTCAAATAAGTCATCCCTTGTCTTGAAAGAAGTTTTCCATTCATCTCCTGGCCTTATGCAAATTTGATGATACCCACTTCGAAGATTAATTTTTGAAAAGATTACATCCCCACAAAGTTGGTCTCATCGAGTCGAGGAATAGGAAAATGATACTTAATGGTAATTTTATTCATCGCCCCACTATCAACACACATCTTTTAAGATCCATCTTTCTTAGGAACAAGTAATGTCGAGATAACACACGAACTCATGTTCTCTATAATCAAACCTTTCTCCAAAAAATCATTGATTTTCTTTTAAAGGTCTTCATATTTTTTAGGATATATTCGGTAGGCTACTGGAAGTATAGAACATGGGAAAAGAGCAAAACAGTGTTGACTCTCATCAATAGAAGGCGGGATGAAATTTCCTTTAGCACCACATCATAAAATTTATCGAGCAAAGGTTGTAAGCTAGGTGGGACTTCAAACCTCTGTTCATTTTCCTCTATAAGAAGTGCAATAGGTGTGAAAATTAATATTTCAAAGTCATTGATCATCCTCGACATGGGTTGCATTTAAGCTTCTTCAAACAACAAGTGATTCTCCTTGGTCATCATATAAAACTTCACCCTCAATTTCATCTTCATCACTATAATTTTTTTCCACATCTTCATTGACGTCCACCTCCACTAATGAAACAATATTTTGATTTGGATATTCAGCTGCAATATGCCCAAAGTTGTGACATTTAAATAACGATGATAATTTCAATTTGAAGATCCTTGCTGAATTGATTTGCCCTTTATATCATTCTTCGAAGGTAGCTTGAAAGATGTCTTCGAAGGCTTGGAAATAGAAGTAGTCCCTGATTATAACCTCCATCACGACTCTAACTTCGAACACTACTTTTCTCCTTGAGTTGCTTATCCACCTTTAGAGACAAATGAACACATCATTATAAGTTCAATATGGTTGCAATTGAACAACATTTAAAATATGAGTCCTTAAACCACTAAGATAATGAGCAATTATTTGATCCTCTGACTCGAATAAGACACATCGCATCATGATATGATCAAGTAGTCTTGAATACAACTCCACGGACAACCAATTTTTTTGAAATTGTGAAACTTAAGAAAAGCATCTTGTACGTAATGACTAGGAAAAAATATTTTTAACTCCTTTTTCATCTTCTTCCAAGTTACAATTATGGAAACTAATTTCACTTTTTTGATTTATAGAATTTCATAATAGTAAAAGATTCTCTCCACGGTGTTGATCCAATCAATGAATTCATCACTTTAGATTTGACCATCAAATTCTTGGACCCTAACTTTTATATAATCACAGTGATATGGTTGGTTCCTTACACATATACGTTTCAAAGGAACCTCTTCTTCTGATGCGTGGTCATGAGCATTATAAATGGGGTTAATTTCCTCTTCATGATGTGGAAATTCATTATAACTACTGCGTCCATCACATTCCTGAGATTCAAGGCATACTAAACGCTATTGGAGTTTTTCACCTGTTCCTAAATTAATCTAGTTCAATGTCAGGTAAGTCTCTTTCGCATACTGGTGCACCAACATTCGGGCCATGATGACAGTTGCTAGCCATCAAAACCAGGTCTCTGATACCAATCTAAAATTGGATAATGAAAGAGAAATACATAACACAAGTGTTAACTAAGGTAACCCACTCAAACTCTAAGGATAATGAAAGAGAAATAAATAACACAAGTGTTAACTCAGGTAACCCACTCAAACTCTAAGGAATCCACTGAAGAGAGGGAGCAACACTCGTCCTTAATTGGAATCCACCAAAAGGTTAAGAGCAAAACAAGAAAACTTCGCTTTTTATACAAAAGTCTGTTTATAATCTCAAATGAAATTATCCTTGTTTCATACATCCTCAGCCCTTATATAGGTGCTTGGAACAACTCTCCAGCAATGGGTGATAAGATATATTAAATAGAACATTGAATAAACTAGAAGTTAGAAAACTAAAAGACTAGACCCTTGGACACCAAACTATTCTGCCAATAAGTTAGGCGTCACTTAAAATGCATGCCACTCTCTGTGTACATTGAATTAGAAGGTGAGACATACCAATTGAAAGGTATATACGTTAGATTTCCAATGAGATTTGAATCATGTCATTTGGACTTTTAAGGAGGGCGTTATGACCATTTTTATAAATGGTGTTTCTGTTGTCGGTATAATCCAAAAATAAACTCTAGAGCTTCTTCAAGCCCATTTATTGAACCATGACACTTCTAAGGACTTATAGTAATATCAAAGTTGCCCCTGCATCAAAAAAGTTCAGCATGTAAATATGTGAAATTGATGAAAATAGAAGATTATATTGACCAAAGATTGATAATCATAGTAAACCCAACATATTTGTATAAAAGGAAAAGAATCCTCACATCATTATTATTCCCTTCCATGAAAGTATGTATGGATTATCCTTATATTTATATGTGATAAGGAATGGACACTTCATGGCCGAACTTGCATTGAACCACTAAAGATATACACTTACCAATTCAGAAAACATGAACATACCAACTTTTACTTTCAGGGTGAGTGAGGAAAAGAAGCACTAAGTTAGTGAGTATATATATATTGTTATGCATTGGGAGATATCCCAAATGGAAATATAAATTGAATAACATCTAACAACAATATAACTTCCAACAAATTACCCTCTCCCTATGACAACAATATATGACATCCCAAAAGATAGTACAAATCGAAAACCATAAATACTAACTAAAATAGTGGTGAAGATATTCAATCTTATAAAGAATTTAGGATCAATTTGAAATTTTAAAGTATTTATTCATGTCTATAACAGCACCCAAAAAATATCTATTGGTAATCAAGGCACTACCTATTCAAGTCTGTGACAATTAACGACCTATTATAAAAAAAAAATCCTCTCCCCCTCTTTCTGTCTATACCCTTTTTAACTTGTAAAAATGATTTTAGTCTAATTATGGGTATTTCACTGTTCTACACTAATAAATTAGAAATGAATAAATTCGTAAAACGGTACAAGTAGCTAATATACAGGATAATTTGAGAGAAAATTAGTGTTGGTTGGTTTGAACACGCTAAACATAAATCAATTTATGCTTCGTAAGAAATAATGATTTAGTTAGTATTGATGGTAACGATATCGGTAGAGGTTGACCCAAATTGACATGGTGGGATATTATAAATAATGATATGATATCATGGGGATATTGTGGGAAAATGAAAAATTAGGATTCATGTTGCCGATCGAAAATAATTGAAAAAAGGATTTGTAGAGTTGAGTACACTATTTTCCACTAATACGCAAACTTACAATAGTTTGAGCTTTGGATAATTAAACAATAATACAATAGACCCGTTCAACCTCGATAAATAACACAGTTTCAACTGGGGTGGGGGTGGGGAGGAAAAACCTTAATATTCAAACCATCGAAATGTAGAAAATTAACCTCACCAAGCATAAAATTAGATAAAGAGAGATTAAAAATAGAAAAAAAATCCTACAATTTCATAATTGTGACAATTGAATTGTTTTCAAGTCGATGTTGTTTGAAAACCGGTGTATAAAAAATCGATAAATAACACAGTATCAACTGGAGTGGGGTGGGGAGGAAAAGCCTTAATATTCAAACCATCGGAATGTAGAAAATTAACCTCACTAAGAATAAAATTAGATAAAGAGAGATTAAAAATAGCAAAAAAAATCCTATGGTTTCATAATTGTGACAATTGAATTCTTTTCAAGTCGATGTTGTTTGAAAATCGGTGTATAAAAACTTACTCGGCGTTCAACGTTGAGGATCTGAAGCTCTAATGAGAGGTCTCAATAGCTACCATTGTACCACATACACCTTACTAAACACATAAATATCATCATAATACGCAGGGTAGAAAGAAAATACCTTATAAAGAACGTCAATCATAGTAAACCTCATGCACAAAATAAATTAATAAATTAAAAACAAAATAATCAAGAACCTTGAAGACAACATGAGGCCTCATTCGATAAAGGATAAGTATAAATTAAACATTTTAAGAAGTTGGCCTACTAATACCTTTATTCAAACACCAAATAAGAGCATTGTCTGCGAGTGTATGTCATCGATAATGACATGTTTTCAAGCCCGCACAAAGTGAACAAAAGAAATGACAGTTAATCACAAGTTATGATTGATAAATGTGAAGAAAATGACGTACCATTATTATTTTCAATAAAAAAATACAATTTTTAATAGGGGACATGCTATTTGATTACCATTTTACCTTAAATATGACTAAGAAGATCTAAAGGCCCAACATATAAGTATTAAATGGACAACTTAGTTTATGCTTACCCTAAAAAAGAATGACTAACCACTTAGAAGACTAGGTTATCACGTCTCTGAATTTGGTAGTGCATAACTATTTGAATGTAGAGGAAGAATAAGCATAAAAGGGAAAAAAGAATATGGAATATAAAATGCATGAAAATAGAAACGCATAGAGGCGGATGGAGGGGGGGGGGGGGGGGCTTGGCCCATGCAAATATTTTCAAACTTTCTATAGCAACAATTTTTTTTTATAGGTGTTATATATTTTTTAATATGGTTTGGCCCCTTCAAAAGTCACGTCTGTTTTTGCCACAACTCAACCAAAGGACAAAGAAGACATTTTAAGGTTTAGATTAATATATAACAAGAAAACTCAATAGAATGGCTGCCGCTTTTAACTTTTACCAACGAAATAAATTCAAAAGATAAACCACCTGCTAGGCTGCTGCAAAATCCCAAATTCAAAGAAACCAAACAACACCAAAATTTAACCACTGTGGGAAAGCAACAAATTTGAGTTGGTTTTACGAGGTACTTTTTCTTCTTCTCCTTTTTTTGTTTGTTACAATTCAATATAACAAAAATTATATTGTAACAGTTTATAAAATACAAAGTTGGGACAATCCGATGGCTATCTTTTGTAGTTATTTGTCAAGCCCCATCCCATGCTTTTCTTTTATGTTATTTTACAATGACTATTCGCTGGAGTATGGTATGGTTTGAAAAAGAGTATTAGAAAATTTTAAAATTGAAATTGTAATAGTATTGGTAATCTTAGTTAGAGAGTGGAAATTAAAATTGAAATTGCAACATTAAATAGTGTTTTAATATAATTTCATATATGTGATATTGTTTGTTATTCTAAGAATTACACATCTATATATGGGGATTTTATTAAATTAAATATTTTGAATATAGGATTTAAGTTTTAATTTAAAATCATCATTTCTGTAATTTTAGTTTAAAATCATTTCTTTTTGTTTTAAAATTTTTGACAATTACTCATGGTCAAGAGAACAACTATTGATGCATTTTTCAAGAAAGTTGGTGTTGAAAGTTTAGATGTTAGTGCACCGATTTCTAATGAACAATCTGCCTCTAATGTCGAAGATGAACAACAACCCTCCAAGGTTTCCAATATCAGCTCGATTGAAAAAGATTCAAATTTTTTCGAACGTGGTCCTGGATTACGCCAACAAATATGGGAGTATACATATAAATAACGTGATGAACTTCGACGAGCTTACATTAAAACCGGTACATATCAACATCTTCTTTCCCAATACCCATTTAATGAAGATAAACATCCTCATCGATTTAAATATTCTTGGTTTAAAATGTTTCCAAATTGGTTGGAATATTCTCCAACTACTGATGGGATTTATTGTCTTGCTTACTTTCTTTTTACCAAACCATCGGGTCGCCCAGGGTCTAAAGCATTCACGGTGGAGGCATTTCGTTCATGGAATAAAGTTAATTGTGGTGTCAATTGTGCTCTTTTAAATCATATTGTTAAAGATCCTAATTCGTTGCACAATAATGCTATGGAGTGTTTACATGATCTCATTAACCAATCGCAACATATTGAGAAGATTTTTGAAAAACAATCTTTTGAAATTGTGAAAAACAATAGATTGAAATTAAAGACTTTAATAGATGTAGTTAAATGTCTCACATTTCAAGCTTGTGCTTTTAGAGGCCATGATGAACGGCCAGAGTCGATAAATTGGGGAAATTTTATTAAATTGATAAAACTTTTGGCATCCTATAGTGAGGAGGTTGCTGCAGTGGTCTTAGATTGAGCTCCTCAAAATGATATATACATTTCTCAAACGATTCAAAAAGAAATTTTACAAATCTAATGCAAGGAAAATTCGGGAGGTCATTCGGGAAGAAATTAATGATGTTAAATTTTGTATTATTGTGGAAGAGTCCCGAGATGAAGCAAAAAGGGAGCAAATGCCCATTGTTCTCAGATTTGTCGATAAAGATGGATTTATACAGGAATAATTTTTTGATTTGATTCATGTAGGTGATACCATGTAATTTACTTTGAAGAAAGAAATATCACTTGTCCTTTCTAATAATAATCTTAGTATACAGAATATGCAAGGTCAAGGATATTATGGTGCTACTAATATGCGTGGAGAATGGAATGAGTTGCAAGCCCTTTTTTAAATGAGTTCCCTTTTGCATACTATATTCATTGTCTTGCTCATCGTCTGTGTGGGTACCCAGAATTACCATCATGGGCCTAGATGAGTAGCCTAATAAAAATAGCCCAAAGTCATGATCCCTAGAACCTTAACTAAAATCAGTTATGGCTTAGTACTCTCCTAAAATCTCGTATAGAGATATTCCATGAGAGAATATATGGACGTGGGGGAGTCCAACACCCCCACTCCCCGAAGATAAACATGTATATAATAAACCTTAAGCCTGGGGCAAGAGGCACGCACTGTATTCTCTATAAACGCTCCCCGGAGTATATAGAAATAATACTGACTGCACCACCGTAGACGTAGGCATTCTTGCTGAACCATGTACATACTGTGTTGTGTGATTGCCATTTTATATTATTTATTTTCCTTGGTGATTGCGATTTTCTTATCTATTTGTGTTGAATATAATTGTCACCACAATTGCACCGTCTGTGGGAAACGTTAGTCTTCCTTGAGAAAGCCCTCACCAATAAAGAATCCAGAATGTCTAGTCACAGTAATAACGCCCCTCAAGCAGGAGATATTCAAGAGCAGCCTGCTCCTCGCATGATCAGATCCGAAGTTCGTCGTTCAAATTAGATGGCTCGCCCAGAGCGACAAGCCTCGAAAGAAAGTCAGGGACCAGCGAAGTCCACACAAATCTCCAGATTGATCGATGGCTATGAGGCAAGACTCCAAGAGCAAGGAGAGTCTGCCCACAAGCAAGAGGCTGAGAATGCTCGCCTCAAAAGAAGGTTAGAAATGATGGAGAGAGAACTCCATCGTAGAACCAGGAGACATCTATACCGTACTCCTAGCCCTCAGGCGAGCAAGTCTCGCATTCGAGGAAGGAGCCCTAGATGCGGATCCCAAAGAGTTGAGGGACACGAGTCGAATGCCGATCTGCTCGAGCAACCGTGACTAGATCGCCATTACAGGAGCCCAACACGCAGCAATGAGAACATACGAAATTTGGTCCGAAGGGAGATGGACCAACACCCAACGCATCATAGTTCCAAATCGACTAGGGAGCTCACTAGACGAGCTCTCAAAACTCAGATGAAATCCCCTTTCTTATGGGAGATAGAAGAAGAGTAACCCCCAAGAAATTTTCTATTTTGAGATTCAAGATCTATGATGGAAAAACTTATCTTATTGATCACGTTAGGCAGTACAGGCAAGCCATGACTCTCTGGAACCACCGGGATGCCCTGATGTGCCGAATTTTCCCCTCGAGTCTGCATGATGTGGCGCATAAATGGTTCGAGAGGCTCCCTTACAGGTCCATCAGAAGCTTTGAGTCCCTTGCCGAACGCTTCATAGCTCGCTTCATCACCAGTAGCTCCCATCCTAAGAGGATGGATACTTTGCTAACAATGAAGAAGATGTCACAGGAGAGCCTCTGGGACTACGCAAAGCGGTACTAGGAATTGTTCAACGAGGTCGAGGACTGCTCAGAGAAAGTAATAGTGGACTCTTTCAAGATCGGCCTACCAAACTCCTGCCTTCTGCACCAACCCCTGACGAATAAGGAGGCCATAACCATTGATGACCTGATGGCCCGCATCGAGAAGTACGCCAAAGTGGAGGATGTAACACGCATCAATACATGGGAGAACGCTCAAACTAGGAAATGATAAGGTTAAGAACCAGAGGAAAGGAGGCAAGAATGGGGGTAAGAATGTTTCCAAGAACGGAGGCAAGACTGATGCTTCAAAAGCATTTCAGGCAGTAAACACTGTCTTCAAAGAACCAATCTACAAGATCCTGGCGAAGATCAAAGATGAGCCATTTGTTAAGTGGCCTAGAAAGATGGGAGGAGATCCCTCGAAGAGAAACAATGTGCTGAGATAAAGTTTTCATAAAGAGGGAGGACATAAGACTGAGCACTGCAAAGCTCTTAATTATCACCTCGAAGAACTGGCTTAGTCTGGGCACCTGAATGAGTTTGTGGAGAAGAAGGCAGAGAAAATCGCTGCTAATGGAGAAGCAAGACCTGACAACATACTCGAGGATGATGCTGGACATGAATTCACCGTAATTCATGGGGCATCCGATATGAAGAAGATTTAAGGAAATTCGGCTCGGATGGAAGTAAAAAAACTTATAACAGTGATGCAAGATTTTCAGATCGATCCAGCAAAGACACAATCAGAAAAGCATCGATGAGCAAATGACATCGACTATAGCAAACATATCGTGTTCACAGATGAAGATCTAGTGGGAGTGAGAACCCCACATCATGATGCCTTGATCATTATGCTCAGGATAGTCAACTACGACGTCGAAAAGTTTCTCGTCGATCAAGGAAGCTCATCCGAGGTAAAGTATCTTGACCTGTTCAGGAAATTGAAGTTAAGCCTCACCGACCTAAAAGAAGCCACTATTCCTCTAGTTAGCTTCGCTAGAAAAGTGACTATTCCATTAGGAAAGATCCTGCTGCCAGTAAGGGCAGGGAATGTCTCCAAGATGATTGAGTTTCTGGTAGTCAACATTGACTCGCCATACCAAGCTATCCTCGGAAGAGGGTGGCTACATGCGATGAAGTCAATCTCCTCGACCTACCATCAGAAACTCAAATATATGATCGAGTGAGGAGTAATGGAGATCCATAGCGATCAAGCGATGGCAAGAAGGTGCTTCGTAGCGGCCATCCGCCCAAGACCAGAGAAGAAGGTCGAAAAGCCTAGAGAGAAAGTCAAAGAACAAGAAGGTCTGATACCTTCGAAATAGCAGTTAAAGTACGAAAGACCCAGAGTGAAAGAGACCAGGATCTTCCCCTCTAAACGGGTCATCAAAAACTTGGAGGAAGTTACAGTTGGTGGTAGCGAGAAAGACAAAATTTTCTTGATTGGAGCTTCTCTCACAGATCAGGAAAAGAAGGAATTGACGATTTTATTGAGAAGCAAGGTAGACGTTTTCACATGAGAACCATACGAGATGCCTGGGATTGATCCCAGTGTGGTTTGTCATTCGTTGCACGTCGACCCCACTTTCAAAACTATCACGCAGAAGGCACGAAAAACTGTACCATAGAAGGCCAAAGCCGTAGAAAAAGAAGTTAAAAACTGCTGGACGCGGGATCCATTCGAGAAGTTCAATTCCCTAAATGGTTATCCAACCCAGTAGTAGTTCCGAAGAGTAATGGAAAATGGAGAGTCTGCATTGATTTCACCGACCTTAAGAGGGAATGCCCTAAGGACAGTTTCCCTCTCCCAAAAATCGACCAATTAGTGGACGCCAAAACAGCTCACGAGAGAATGAGTTTTCTAGACGCATATTCGAGGTATTATCAGATCCCTCTGTACGCACCAGACTAGGACAAGACAACATTCATCACCATCATCAGATTATTCTGTTACAAAGTCATGCCCTTCGGGCTAAAAAATGCAGGGGCAACCTACCAGCGGCTGGTCACTAAGATGTTCAAAGACCAAATGGTAGACACTATGGAAGTCTACATCGACGATATAATCGTCAAGAGCAGGAACAAAGAAGACCACCTCTCAGACCTATCGAGAACCTTTGAAATCCTTAGGAAATACCGAATGAAGCTTAACGCGAGAAAGTGTCCTTTCGGTGTCCAATCAGGAAAATTTCTTGGGTACTTGGTCAGTAAGAGAGGTATCAAGGCTAATTCGGACCAGATCAATGCAACCAACAGGGTACAGCCCCCTCACACAATACGATACGTACAGAAGCTCACCGGCATGCTCGCCGCCTTGAACCGTTTCATCTCAAAGTCCTTCGAGAAGTGCAAACCATTCTTACAGGTCTTGAGGGGAAACAAGACGGTAGAATGGAATTAAGATTGCTCACAAGCATTGGACGAGCTCAAGGCTTACCTTATCTCACCACCCCTGCTCGTCATACCTCAAGAAAGAGATTCCTTGTACTTATACCTCGCCGTTTCCAACCACGCCGTCAGTTCTGCACTGGTGTGCGAAAAAGCAGGAATCCAGCACCCCGTTTATTATGCGAGAAAGACCTTATTAGAAGCTGAGCAGCGGTACCTACCACTAGAGAAGCTCACCTTTGCACTTGTAGTAGCTTCGAGGAAGTTAAAGCACTACTTCGAAGCTCACACCATCATCGTCCTTACATCTCACCCCCTTAAAGCAATCCTGACTATTGTAAGTTTGCGTATTAGTGGAAAACAATTTACTCAACTCTACAAAGCCTTTTTTCAATTATTTTCGATCGGCTACATGAATCCTAATTTTCATTTTCCCACAATATACACATGGTATCATATCATTATTTATAATATCCCACCATGTCAATTTGGGTCAACCTCTACCCATATCATTAGCATCAATACTAACTAAATCATTATTTCTTGCGAAACATATATTGATTTACGTTTAACGTGTTCAAACCAACCAACACTAATTTTCTCTCAAATTATCCTGTATATGAGATACTTTTACCGTTTTACGAATTTAATCATTTCTAATTTATTAGTGTAGAACAGTGTAATACCCATAATTAGACTAAAATAATTTTTACAAGTTAAAAAGGGTAGAGACAGAAAGAGAGGGAGGGGATTTTTTTTTTTATAATTGGTCGTTAATTGTCACAGACTTGAATAGGTAGTGCCTTGATTACCAATAGATATTTTTTGGGTGTTGTTATAGACATGAATAAATACTTAAAAATTTCAAATTGATCATAATTTTTTTATAAGATTGAATATCTTCACCACTATTTTAATTTGTATTGATGGTTTTTGATTTGGACTATCTTTTGGGATGTCATACTTTTTTGTCATAGGGAGAGGGTAATTTGTTGGAAGTTATATTGTTGTTAGATGTTATTCAATTTATATTGCCATTTGGGATGTCTCCCAATGCACAACAATATAAATATACTCACTGACTTGGTGCTTCTTTTCCTCACTCACCCTAAAAGTTAAAGTGGGTATGTTCATGTTTTCTTAATTGGTAAGTGTATATCTTTAGTGGTTCAATGCAAGTTCGGCCATGAAGTGTCCATTCCTTATCACATATAAATATAAGGATAATCCATACATCCTTTCATGGAATGGAATAATAATGATGTGAGGATTCTTTTCCTTTTATACAAATATGTTGGGCTTACTATGATTATCAATCTTTGGTCAATATAATCTTCTATTTTCATCAATTTCACATATTTACATGCTGAACTTTTTTGATGCAGGAGCAACTTTGATATTACTACAAGTCCTTAGAAGTGTCATGGTTCAATAAATGGGCTTGAAGAAGCTCTACAGTTTATTTTCGGATTATACCGACAGCAGAAACACCATTTATGAAAATGGTCATAACGCCCTCCTTAAAAGTCCAAATGACATGATCGTAATCTCATTGGAAATCTAACGTATATACCTTTCAATCAGTATATGTCTCACCTTCTAATTCAATGTACACAGAGAGTGGCATGCATTTTAAGTGACACCTAACTTATTGGCAGATTAGTTTTGAGTCCAAGGGTCTAGTCTTTTAGTGTTCTAACTTCTAGTTTATTCAACGTTCTATTTAATATATCTTATCACCCATTGCTGGAGAGTTGTTCCAAGCACCTATATAAGGGCTGAGGATGTTTGAAACAAGGATAATTTGATTTGAGATTATAAATATACTTTTGTATAAGAAGCAAAGTTTTCTTGTTTTGCTCTTAACCTTTTGATGGATGAGTGTTCCTCCCTCTCATCAGTGAATTCCTTAGAGTTTGAGTGGGTTACCTGAGTTAACACTGGTGTTATATATTTCTCTTTCATTATCCTTATAGTTTGAGTGGGTTACCTAAGTTAACACTTGTGTTATATATTTCTATTTGTTTATCCAATTTCATATTGGTATCAGAGACTTGGTTTTGATGGCCAGCAACTGTCGCCATGGCCCAAATGTTGATGCATCGGTATGCAAAAGAGACTTACATGACATTGAACTAGATTAATTTATGGTGTGGGTACCCTGAATTTAGCACCATAGGCTTGGACGAGTAACCTCTCCCTAGCGGCCCAAAGCCCAGGCCCATCACCTTTGTATTAATCCAATTACCCCACGATCCCATGAGGAGAAGTTGTGGGGGAATGCGATCCCATGTAGAGGAGATGGCTAATAAGAAGGAACCCATCTCCCCCACTACTCCAACACATACATGTATAAATTAAACCCTAAGTCCGGGGCAAAGGACAAGTTGTATTCTCTGTACTTATTCTTCAAACTATAGAGAAATAACACTGACTGAACCACCGTGGACGTAGGCACATATTTGCTGAACCACGTATACCATTGTTGTGTGATTGTCATCTTATTTATCTTTTCTTGATTGTTACCTCTTTCATATTTATTTGTGTTGCATAATAATTGTCTCCACAATTGGCGCCGTCTGTGGGAAGCGTTTATCTTTCCCTGAGAAGAGCCCACGCCGAGAAAAAATCTAAGATGTCTGGTCACAGCAGCAACGCTCCTCAAGTAGGAGATATTCAGGAGCCACCCGCTCCTCACAGGATTAGGTCTGAAGTCTGACGTTTAGATCAAGGGGCTCGCTTAGAAAAGCCAGCCTCAGAAGAAAGTCAAGGACCAGCAAGGTCCACTCAGATATCCAGATTGATCGATGCATACGAAGGAAGGCTCCACGAGCAGAGGGAGTCTTCTCGCAGGTATGAGGCTGAGAATGCTCGCTTGAAAAGAAGACTGGAGAAAGAACTACGTCCTGATACCAGGAGATGCCCCTATCGCACTCCTAGCCCTCAGGCGAGCAAATCTCGCAGCCGAGGAAGGAGCCCTAGGCAGCAATATCAAGGGTTCGAAGGTGGCGACTCAGACGACGACCTCCGCGAGCAACTGAGAAAAGCTCGCCGCTATCAGAGCCCTGCTCGCAGCGACGACAACATACAGAACCAAGTCCGCAGAGAAATGGACCAACATCCAGCTCACCGCGGCACCAGGTCAACCAGAGAACTCGCCAGGAGAGCCCTCAAGACCCAGATGAAATTGCCCTTCACGAGGGAAATTGAAGAAGAAGAAGCTCCCAAAAAGTTTGTTATTCCAAGGTTCAAGATTTACGACGGGAAGACTGATCCCATTGATCATGTCAGGCAGTACCGGTAGGCTATGACCCTCTGGAATCACCGAGATGCGCTGATGTGTCGTATTTTTCCCTCGAGCCTTCATAACGTGGCCCAAAAATGGTTCGAGAAACTCCCTCACCGATCCATCAAAAATTTCAAATCCCTGGCCGAGCTCTTTACGGCCCGGTTCATCACCAGCAGCTCCCATCCCAAAAGGATGGATGCCCTGTTGACAATGAAGAAAACTCCTCAGGAGACACTCCGAGACTACGCGAAGAGGTACTGGGAGTTATTCAACGAAGTCGAGGACTGCGCGGAAGAGGTGGCAGTGGCTTCATTCAAAATTGGGCTACCTAGATCTTCCCTCCTTTACCAGTCCTTGACAAAGAAGGAAGCAACCACCATTGATGACCTGATAGCCCGGATTGAGAAATACGCAAAGGTGGAAGATGTCACCCGCCTTAACGTAGGTGAAAACGGTCGAGCCAAGCTCACCACAAAGGGAAGTGAGAAGGTTGATAACCAGAAAAAAGGAGGAATGAATGGGAGCAAGAATGGCTCCAAGAACGGAGGGAGCCCTGACGTTGCAAAGTCGTTCCAGGCGGTCAACACCATCTTCAAAGAACCAATTTACAAAATTTTCGCGAAGATCAAGGATGATCCGTTCATCAAATGGCCCCGGAAAATGGGAGGAGACCTATCGAAAAGAAACAATGCGCTGAGATGCACCTTCCACAAAGAGGGAGGACATAAGACCGAGCACTGCAAGGCTCTTAAGTCCCACCTCGAGGAGTTGGCCCAATCCGGACATTTGAATGACTTTGTAGAAAGGAAAATAGAGAGAGTGACTGTCCACAAGGAGGCAAAACCCAACAACGTATTGGAAGACGACACCGGACACGAATTCACAGTAATCCATGGAGTATCCGATGTTAAGCAAATCCAGGGCAACTCAGCTCGGATGGAGGTAAAGAAGATGACAGCAGTAATGCAAGCTTTTCAAATTGATCCAGCCAAATCACAGGCAGGAAAACGCCGGCGAGCAGAGGACATCAACTACAACAAGCATATTGTTTTCACGGATGAAGATCTTGTGGGAGTGAGGACCCCACATCACGATGCCTTAGTCATTACACTCAGGATAACCAACTTTGATATCGACAGGCTGCTCATCAATCAAGGAAGCTCATCCGAAGTAATGTACATCGACCTGTTCAGAAAATTGAAGTTGAACATCGCCAACCTAAAGGGAACCACTGTTCCTCTGGTCGTCTTCGCTGGAAAATGACCATGCCTCTGGGCAAGATAGTACTACCAGTTCTCGCTGGAAATGTTTCAAAAATGATCGAATTCTTGGTGGTCGACATCGATTCACTGTATCAAGCCATCCTCGGTAGAGGATGGCTTCATGAAATGAAGGCAGTCTCCTCGACCTACCACCAGAAACTCAAATATGTCACCGAGCGGGGAGTGATGGAGATACATGGCGACCAGGCGATGGCGAGAAAGTGCTTCATAGCGGCCATCCGACCAAAGCCAGAGAAAAAAGCCGTTCAAACCAGCGAGAAAGTGGAGGAAGGTGCAATCCCTTCCAAATAGCATTTAAAATATGGAAGGCCCGGAGTGGAAGAGACCAGGCTCCTCCCCTCCGAGCATGTTGTAGAGGACCTGGTAGAAGTAATTGCTAGAGAAGGCGACAACAGTAGAGTCTTCCTGATCGGGACCTCACTCACTGACCAAGAGCAAAAGGATTTGTTAACCTTACTCAGAAGCAACATATGTGTTTTCGCTTGGGAACCCTATGAGCTGCCAGGAATCGATCCCAATATGGTCTGCCATCGGTTGCACGTCAATCCCACATTCAAACCGATAGCGCAGAAGGCACGACGAACTGCTCCCGAGAAGGCCAAAGCAATAGAACAAGAAGTCAAAAAACTGCTGGATGCAGGATCCATACGGGAAGTGCAATTCCCCAAATGGTTATCCAACCCAGTGGTAGTTCCAAAAAGCAACGGGAAGTGGAGAGTTTGCATAGACTTCACCGAACTCAACAAAGCCTGCCCCAAGGATAGCTTCCCTCTTCTGAAAATAGACCAACTAGTAGACGCCACTGCAGCTCACGAGCGAATGAGTTTCCCGGACGCATACTCAGGCTATCACCAGATTCCCCTGTATGCACCAGATCAGGATAAAACGGCGTTTATCACGACGGTTGGTTTATACTGTTACAAGGTCATGCCTTTTGGGCTAAAAAATGCAGGGGCAACCTATCAGCGGCTGGTTACTAAAATGTTCAAAAATCAGATGGGAGACACAATGGAGGTCTACATCGACGACATGCTCGTCAAGAGCAAGGAGAAGGAAAATCACCTCTCGGACCTGTCAAGTACCTTCGAAATCCTCAGGAAGTACCGAATGAAACTCAACGCGAGCAAGTGTTCCTTCGATGTCCAGTCAGGAAAGTTCCTTGGGTATTTGGTCAGCAAGCGTGGCATAGAGGCTAATCCGGACCAGATTGATGCAATTAAACGGGTGCAACCTCCTCGCACAATCCGCGATGTACAGAAGCTCACTGGAATGCTCGCTGCTCTACATCGTTTCATTTCTAAATCATCCAAGAGATGCAAGCCCTTCTTCCAACTCTTAAAAGTCAGCAAAACAATAGAATGGACCCCAGGTTGCTCGCAAGCATTTGATGAGCTCAAGTCCTACCTAAGCTCCCCACCACTGCTTGTCATACCACAACAAATGGACCCTTTGTACCTCTACCTCTCTGTATCCAGCCATACTATCAGCTCAGCGCTAATGTGTGAAGCTACAGGGATCCAACATCCAGTCTATTACGCGAGCAAAACCTTACTAGATGCCGAGCAGTGCTACCTGCCATTGGAAAAGCTCGCATTCGCCCTAGTAATGTCCTCGAGGAAACTGAAGCATTACTTCGAAGCTCATACGATCATTGTCCTTACATCACACCCCCTCAAGGCTGTCCTAAGGAAGGCAGATTTATCGGGCAGACTGTCTAAATGGTCAGTCGAGCTCGGCCGGTTCGACATCCAATTTCAACCAAGGACAGCTATCAAGGGTCAAATCCTTGCTGACTTCATAGCTGAATTCACAAGCGAAGAACCCTTCGACCAGCCTAAGCCAACAGAACAAAACAGCCAGGCTACAGGGGGAAGCTGGAAGCTATTCGTTGATGGAGCCTCCAACTCAAAGGGGGTAGGAGTAGGAATTGTTCTCATCACTCCAGAAAATATAGTCCTCGAGCAAGGAATCAGGCTGGGATTTGCAGCCTCCAACAACGAAGCAGAATACGAAGCCTTAATAGCAGGTCTCCAAAGGGCGCAAACTCTAGGAGCAAAGCATTTACAGGTATTCGGAGACTCGCAACTAGTTTCAAATCAGATAAGTGGAGACTATAACGCGAAGGATGAGAGGATGGCAGCCTACCTCTCCTTGGTAAAAAACTTAATGACGAACTTTGAAGAAATCAACATCCAACAGTTTCCCAGGGGGCAGAATAGCCACGTTGACGCCTTGGCAGCCCTTAGCTCGGTAGTTGATTCCAGCCTTAAAAGGATAATCCCTATCGATTTCCTTAGCTGCCCGAGCATTTACCCCAACTGCGAGCTGACCAAAGCGAAACAAGTACTCCAATTGGAACCAGCCCCAAGCTGGATGGATCCCTTAAGAGACTATTTGAAGAACGGAACGCTCCCAGAGGATAAGAGGACTGACCACCAGATAAGAGTCAAAGCTTCTCGCTTTCACTTATCCACGGCAGGCGACTTGTATAAAAGATCTTTCTCCGGCCCCTACCTTAGATGCGTCCACCCAGGCGATGTCAAGACAGTGCTTCACGAGCTTCACGAAGGAATCTGCGGGAGTCACGTCGGAGGAAGGTCTCTAGCCTTCCGAGAAATGAAGGAAGGTTACTGGTGGCCATATATGCAAAGGTACTCCGCAGTATATGTCCGCAGGTGCCTAAAATGCCAGCTTCACGCCCCCATGGTCCACCAGCCCGCCAGCGAATTAAAATCCCTGACCAGCCCCTGGCCTTTCGCCCAGTGGGGAATGGACATCGTGGGACCACTGCCCACCGCTGCCGGCAATCGCAAATACCTGTTGGTCACAACTGATTACTTTACCAAGTGGATCGAGGCAGAACCACTGGCGAGCATCCGAGATGCTGACGTGATGATGTTCATATGGAGAAATATAATCACTCGATTCGGGATCCCCAGAACCATCATCACTGATAATGGAACACAGTTCGAGAGTGGCCCTTTTCAGAACTTCTGCGACCAACACGGGATCAGGCACCACTTCAGCTCGGTAGCTTATCCTCAAAGCAACGGACAAGCTGAGGCATCCAACAAAACAGTGATCGCTGGGTTGAAAAAGCGATTAGAGCGAGCAAAAGGCGCGTGGACTACCGAGCTACCACATGTCCTATGGGCGTACAGAACGACTCCTAGGCGAGCCACAGGTCAAACGCAATTCTCACTAGCATATGGTATGGAAGCGGTCATCCCATTAGAAGCAGGATTGCCTACAATGAGATCCGACCTTGTCGAGCAGAGTCAGAACGATCAGGCTTTGCTCGCTGAACTCGACTTGGCCGACGAGCGCAGGGAACTTGCACTAGTAAAACTAGCGAGCTATCAGCAACAGCTCGCGAAGCACTACAGCACAAAGGTCAATCCGAGGAAATTCGAAGTTGGGGACTATGTTCTAAGAAAGGTCCTGGGCAACACAGTGAAGCCATCAGACGGTAAACTGGGCCCGAACTGGGAAGGACCTTATGAGATAATTAGAGACGATCTGCAAGGTGCCTATCATTTGAAAACGATGGAGGGCAGAGAGATACCACGAGCATGGAACGCAGCTAATCTCAAGAAATTCTACTTTTAGGAGTTCCATTGTTAGATCTTTTATTGTACTCATTATGGGAAAAGACAGTTTATTTCTCTATTCACCAATGAAAATCTCTCAGTTGATCACTCTCTAAAAAGTAACAATTATATCTTATTGCACATCCTTTTCAAATCACAGGTATAATGGTTGGCATAGCAGGGGAATACCCCCCCTCAGGTCATTGTCATGAAGCACGACAGACCTCTTAGCATTGCCCATGGCAATATATGAAGCCCTACAGAGCATTCTTAGGCATCAAACCTACTTTGGTTAAACAAAATCCTGACCGGATGAAGACATCCAATAACAGGTGTGTCCTCGCCAATTGCCCCACTTAGACCTAAGGTAGTGTGACGACACGACCTAAAAGGTAAAGAAAGGGCACAATGGTATTCTTAATACTGGACTGGGCGGACACTCACATGACAAGATAAAAAAGATTGTGAAGCTGCAAAAATATAAAAAAGATTGGATAAACACGTTTAGTCGGCAAAATCGCCCAAAACTCAAAATCTTTTATATTTACAAACAATAATAGTACATGTTTAGTCGGCAAAGCTCGCCCAAAGCATTTATAATTATTAAAAAACAAAAAATCAAGAAGGTGGAAGCCTCCGAGCAAGGTAGTCAGCAACTTTAGCTCTCCTCCCATCATCAGGAGCAGGATCGAACTCCTCCACGACCTCATTTACGTCCAACTCCAGTAATCTCCGGGGAATAGCATCGATGGGAATCCATTGATCATCTCGCCTGAATGGATTGGGCATCAGAGTAGAGGGAGACATCTCATGCCGATACCACAATATCGAGTTTCTCGGGACCTACAGCTCTTTGAGAGCACTCAACCACCCCCTAATGAAGGAAAGCTCCTCGAACTCTGATAATCTTGTGGGAGCATCCATCCAGCCCTGATCATAGCCATCTGTCCACACTTGGCGAGGGCCCTTCTTGAATAGATGCCGCAGTCGGGTGACGTCCCTCTGGAGCCCAACAGCAGTCACATAAGTTCGCCGGACATCGCCGCGCAGCTCCTCCATTTCCCTCTCACGCTGCTCCTCAACTTCCCTACTCCTACCCCGTGTACTCCTACCAGCGCGCTGGAGGGGAGGCCGAGCAGCCCGCGATGAGGAAGAGCCTTGTAGGACTGCCGAAGCGGTGCTTGGCGAATGCTCCTTAAGCTTTAAGACCTCCCGCCTCAGGTCGTCATTCTCCCGCTGAAGAAACTCCACGACTTGGTTGATCTAGGTGGCCTCCAGTAACTTTGCTCTCAGCTCGCTAACTTCTTCTTGCACTGAAGCTCCGATCTCTTCCATTTCCTAGAGCCTGTCCTTCAATTTGGCCACCAGCTCGGACTGATCCTTATATTTCTGGTTCCTTGACTTAGCAAACTTGTAAAGCCTAGCAAAGGCCTGGCGAACTGCAGGGCTTGCATTAGGACCCATAGTCCTACCTAAATGGGAGGTAACAGGAATATAGTCATCCACATCAACCAACTACAAGTAAAAGAAAGAGAAGAGAAAGAAATCAGCATAAACAAAAATAAATTCTTTTCATTAATAATGAGCGAGGTTACATCAGATCAAAAAAGAAAAAGGTTACAAAGAAGCCCTATCACTTAGTAACCTCGGTGGATGGACCCTTGTCCTTATCAGCATCAGCAGGGGCATTACCCTCTGCAGGGATATCCACTGCCTCCTCGACTAAGGGAGCATCAGAAGGAGTCGCCCGAGAAACAGGATTGGTGACGTCAGCAGTTGGGGCTGGGTCCTCATCCACGACTGGCTTTGGCCCTGGATCATGCTCGTCAAAGAGTGGGGATTCAACATCCACCCCAGCGGCCACGAGGGCCTTGTTCCACCCTTTCTTGAAGTTCAGACGGCTAATATAGCCTATCTGAACCTCGGCGTCCTCATACGCAGCAGACCAGCCAGAATTGTACGAATCTTCTTTAAGAGTGGCTGCCTGGGCTTTCTCCGCCTCCAGCTGCTCGGCAAGAACCCTGTTCTTCTCCGCAAAGTCCATCTTGCTCGAGCATACCTGATCATATGACTTCCTCAGCTCGCCGAGCTCCCTGACAGCATTATCTCTCTCGCGAGCAAAATTAGCAAGGGCCGAGGCAGATGAAGCTTGAGCCGCATCAGCAGCCTTCAGATCGGCCTCCAGCTGGGAACCCCTGGCCACCAGAGTAGACTTATGCTGCTCCAGCTCGCTGTTCCTTCTCAACAGCTCGTCGCGAGAGCGATAGAGCACAGCAAAGTCGGTCACAAACTGCAAAAAATGAGAGAAGGATTAGAAAGAAGAAACCATCAAAATGGATTAAAATAAGTTAAGAACCATCAAAACCTCTGGCTAGCTTACAAAGCCAGTTAATCGGACCCCGACGCCCTCTCACGATCTGCAGGGAGGACTGCCCTCTCAAGCAGCGCAGGGGCAAGCTGAGGAGAGGTGGCCACCGAAGCCCCCTCAGGCAAAGCAGATACTGGGACCAAGGTTTGACCAGTTTTGGTCCTCAGTTCCATCTTCCTCCTCTCCTCCTCCTTTTCTTTCTCCCTTCTCTTTCTCTCTTCCACCTTCTTCCTCTCCTCCTCCTTTTTCTTCTCTCTCTCTCTCTCTCGCCTGCTCCTCCTCTCTCTTCCTTTTCTCTTGCTCCTGAGAAGAAGTCCGAGAACCAGTAGCTATGGCCCCGGAGGCAGTCTTCAATTTCTTGGACCTCTGGGCAAGAAGCACATCATCATCATCATCATCATCATCACCTCTGATTAAATTCTTCCTGGGAGGCATCTCTTCACCAGAACTGCTGGAAGTGCTCGAAGAACTGCTACTGTCAACACTGCCTGCACCCAAATTACTAACACCTGCAAGCTCACTCTCCTAGATGCTCTCCTCTTCGTCCAATTGGATAGGCTCAGCAGAAATCTCTTCGGAGGAGTCGAAGTTCGAAACACTACCCACAGGTCGGGCTATGAAGCTGGAGCCTGTGTTCTTGTATTCAAGCAGAAAAGCGGCAGACCTAGGATGCTCGCCGTCACCCAAAGGTTCCCTGATGTTCCAAGCTTTCACCAGTTCCGAGATACGAACCTCGCTGAGAGCAGGCTCCAAGTTCTTTGCCTTCGCTGTAAAAGAAAAAGCAAAGAGAAGTTAGAAAAATCACACAGTCAGCAAAGGTTGAAATAATAATACAACATCTACCTATATATTCTTCCCCATAAAAGGGAACAGTGAACCTCTCAGACCTCGACCCTTCAAATTGGGGGGAAAGTTGCCAATTCCTGACAAGAAAACCTTCTTGCCAGTAGTCCTTATGGGAATCAGGTAGATTTACTACCAATACCCTATCAGGGCTCCTAGCCTTAAGGTACAGAACACCTGAACTCGTTCGAGAAAAGGAGTAACAAAAGCAGACCTCGACAAGCCCTAACTTTGTGCCATACAATTGATTTATCCTATGCACGCCGTTCACTATTTTCCATACGTTGGGCGAACATTGTGCAGGCACAATACTGAAATAGCTAAAGAAGTGCAGAAAAAGATCATTAGGAGGGAAGGTAAGTCCCCCCTGGGAGATCAACAGGACGTGAATCCAATGTGCATCCTCTATATCCCTGACGTTCCTAGGAGGCGAGGCACAACACTCAATCTCTACCCACTCAGGAATACTATAGAATTTTCTAAACTCAGTTACTGACCTATTTCCAATCTTCGCCATTGGAAAAATACATGAAAAACTACAAACCAAAGAGAAAATGTAAAGAGCGCGAGAGACTTACAAAACAGAAGATCAGGTCAAATGGCAAAGAAGCAACGAAAGTAGAGATCGAAAACAGAAGGTACTAAGCGCAAGAGCACTCAGAAGATAGAAGATTGCTGGAAAAGTCTGAAGCGACGAAAAGAAATGCGCCTTATTCCAATGAGCCTTCAAGTCTAATCATAGCGCACGGATAACGAAGCGGGTGCCGCCAAAGTAACTTCACAGTTTTCAAAGAAATCAACCATAATAGCTGATTATTTAAATTCATTGGACCTGTAGAAACGGCCCAACAAATTTAGGGGCAATTGTGGGTACCCTGAATTTAGCACCATAGTCCTGGACGAGTAACCTCTCCCTAGCGGCCCAAAGCCCAGGCCCATCACCTTTGTATTAATCCAATTACCCCACGATCCCATGAGGAGAAGTTGTGGGGGAATGCGATCCCATGTAGAGGAGATGGCTAATAAGAAGGAACCCATCTCCCCCACTACTCCAACACATACATGTATAAATTAAACCCTAAGTCCGGGGCAAAGGACAAGTTGTATTCTCTGTACTTATTCTTCAAACTATAGAGAAATAACACTGACTGAACCACCTTGGATGTAGGCACATATTTGCTGAACCACGTATACCCGTTGTTGTGTGATTGGCATCTTATTTATCTTTTCTTGATTGTTACCTCTTTCATATTTATTTGTGTTGCATAATAATTGTCTCCACATATGGAATAGGTGAAAAACTCCAACAGCATTTAATACGCTTTGAATCTCAGGAATGTGATGGATGGTGGTAGTTATAATGAATTTGCACATGATGAAGTTGAAATTAACCCCATTTATAATGCTCAAGACCATGCATCGGAAGAAGAGGCTCCTTTGAATCGTAGATGTGTAAGGAACCAACCCTTTCAGTGTGCTTATATAAAGGTTAGGATCCAAAAATTTGAAGGTCAAATCAAAAGTGATGAATTCATTTATTGGATCAACACCGTGGAGAGAATCTTTTACTACTATGAAATTCTAGAAATAAAAAAAGTGATGTTAATTTCCATAAAGTTGAAGAAGAATACCTCAACTTGGTGGGAACACTTAAAGAAGAAACGTGAATGTGAAGGTAAAAGAATAATTGTAACTTGGAACAAGATGAAAAAATGAGTTAAAAATATTTTTTTCCTAGTCATTACGTACAAGATGCTTTTCTTAAGTTTCACAATTTCATAATAATTAGTTGTCCGTGGAGGAGTATTCAAGACTACTTGATCATATCATGATGCGATGTGTATTATTAGAGTCAGAGGATCAAATAATTGCTCATTATCTTAGTGGTTTAAGGACTCATATTTCAAATGTTGTTCAATTGCAACCATATTGGACTTATAATGATGTGTTCATTTGTCTCTAAAGTTGGATAAGCAACTCAAGGAGAAAAGTAGTGTTTGAAGTTAGAGTCGTGATGGAGGTTATAATCAGGGAGTACTTCTATTTCTAAGCCTTCAAAGACATCTTTCAAGCTACCTTTGAATAATGATGTAAAGGGCAAATCAATTCAGCAAGGATCTTCAAATTGAAATTCTCATCATTATTTAAATGTCATGACTTTGGGCATATTGCATCTGAATGTCCAAATCAAAAGATTGTTTCATTATTGGAGGTGGACGTCAATGAAGATGTGGAAAAAAATTATAGTGATGGTGAAGTTTTATATGATGACCAAGGAGAATCACTTGTTGTTTGGAGAAGCTTAAATGCAACCCATGTGGAGGATGAACAATGACTTCGAAATATTAATTTTCACACATGTTGCACTTCTCATAGCAAGATGTATAATGCTATCATTTATGGTGGTTGTTATGATAATATTGTGGCTACTTAAATGGTGGAGAAATTTAAGCTCAAGATAGAGAAGCTATCATGGCTTAAGAAGGGAAATGAGGAAAAAATACTAAAAAGTGTCTTGCTCAATTTTCAATTAGTAAAATTTATCAAGATAAAATTTGGTGTGTTATTGTGCTTATAGATGATTGTCATTTACTTCTTGGAAGACCTTGGGAGTTTGATAGTCATATTAAATGTGATGGATTCAAAAATACCTACACTTTTCGTAAGGATGGGGTTTAAGTTACTTTATATCCTTTGAAACTCGAAACTGTCTTGCATTAGCAAAGGGTAATGTAAGTCATTTGATTTCAAAGGAAGAATTTTATAAAGTAGTGGAAGGGGAATAAAATGCTTTCGTCATAGTGTTAATAGAGGAAAATGAAGAAAGGTTCGAAGTCCCACCTAACTTGCAACCTTTGCTCGATAAATTTTATGATGTGGTGCTAAAGGAGATTTCATCTCGCCTTCTATTGATGAGAGTCAACACTGTATTGCTCTTGTCCCATGTTCTATGCTTCCAGTAGCCTACCGAATATATCCTAAAAAATATGAAGATCTTTAAAATCAAATTAATGATTTGTTGGAGAAAGGTTTGATTATAGAGAACATGAGTTCGCATGTTATCCCGGCATTATTTGTTCCTAAGAAATATGGATCTTAGAAGATGTGTGTTGATAGTGGGACAGTGAATAAAATTACCATTAAGTATCATTTTCCTATTCCTCGACTCGATGAGACCAACTTTGTGGGGATGTAATCTTTTTAAAATTTAATCTTCGAAGTGGGTATCATCAAATTTTCATAAGACTAGGAGATGAATGGAAAACTGCTTTCAAGACAAGGGATGACTTATTTGAATGGATAGTGATGCCATTTGGTCTTTCTTTCTAATGCTCCTTGCATATTTATGCGTCTTATGAATCACATATTCAAGCCTTATATTGGTAAGTTTATTGTGGTTTACTTTGATGACATTCTTATGTCTAGCAAAGACCAAAATTAACATTTTGAGCATCTTCGAAAGGTTTTTGATGTATTGAGTGAGTAGAAATTAAATTGAAGAAGTTTGACTTCTTGAAAAATAGTTTAGTATTCTTAGGTTATGTTGTCTCAAGTGATGGTGTGAAGGTGAATCCAAACAAAGTGGAGGCAATTATTGTTGGTATTAAATTATTTATGCCAAACTTCTTATTTGGGTGATTAGTTTTCAAACTATATAACACCCACGCGTACATTATCTCAAAGATAAGAATTAATAAAGAGAACAAGTATTTTTAGAGATAAAATGTTTTTCTTCTCTTGTTATTGCTTATATCAAACAACAAGCTTATAACTCTATTTATAGAGTTACAAAACACACACAATCACACATTAAGTGGAACAACTAAAACAACATAATTAATTATGGAAACATTAATCTAACCCATTAGAAAAAGCAATGGAGGAAATCAATTAACACCTAAACAACTTAAAGAAAGATTTATTAAAAATCATATAAGTGGTCTTTATGGATTATCACTTCACATAGTGCTTATGTAATGCATAGTAAGGTTTACCACTAAGTATCATAGTGCAAGAGACACTTGATTTGTGTTTATTCCAACATTCACCCCTCAAATCAAGAGTCCTTCATCCCAAGCATTATACGTAGATTTCTAAAATAATCAATCGGGAGAGGGTTCGTAGGGATATCTGTTATCTGATCCATGGCGTGATAATACACAAGTTCAATTGTCTTTTGCTTCACATGATGCCTTAGAAAATGTAACCTAATGTCAATATGCTTGCTCCTTCCATGTTGTACTAGATTCTTGGCAAGCTTGATTGCAGACTTATTATCCACATGAATCACTATATATTCTTTTTATGAGTGATTCAATGACTTCAACAGATTTCTCAACAAAATTCCTTTACAAACAATTGAACAAGCTATCACATACTCAGCTTTACATGATGATAATGTTGTAATTGTATGTCTATTTGATGACCAAGATAAAGTTATTGAACCAAGGTATAACATGTACCATGTAGTGCTTTTCACCTCATCTCGATAACCTCCCCAATCACTATCTAAATACCTTACTAGATTTTCATCTTCTCCATAAGCATAAAAAAGTCCAGGGTTAAGAGCACCTTTATTATACCTTAGTATGCTCTTAGTACCTAGACGGTGAGATTCTCAGTGTGTCTCCATGTAACGACATACAAGTCCAACTACATATAAAATTCCAAGTCTTATCTTTGTTAAGTACCTCAAGTTTCCAACTATACTTTTGATTAAAGTAGAGTTAAAAAACTATCCTTCTCCTTCTTTTGATAGCTTGAGTCCTGTAGTGTAAAGCCCTAAAACATGATTAGGAAGGTTAATTACATGATTAAGTATAAGTTATTAGTTATTAGTTATAAATTTTTTAAGATATGCATTTCATCGGGTTCAGCTTCATTTGATATTTTTCCATCTGATCAAAGGTTTGGCCAAGGTCATCTAGATGGTCGACGGCTTTCTTGATCTTAGTTAGCATATCTTCGACATACACCTCCATGTTTTTTCCGATTTGCTCTACGAAAAATTTATTCATCAACCTCTGGTACGTAGCACCTGCATTTTAAGTTCGAAAGGCATAACATTATAGCAGTATGTTCCCCTTAGGGTAATAAAAGAAGTACTCTCCCTGTCTTCTAGTTTCATCTTAATCTGGTTATAGCCGGAATAAGTGTCCATGTAGCTCAATAACTCGTGCCCCGAGGTAGCGTCCACCAACTGATCAATTCAGGGCAAGGGAAAGTGATCTTTCGGGAAGGCTTTATTGAGATCTGTGAAATCTACACACATCCTCCACTTGTTATTCTTCTTCTTCACCATCATAACATTGGCTATCCAATTAGGATATTTGACATCTTCAATGAAAGAGGCCTTTTGTAGCTTCTCGACTTCCTCCTGGATAGCCTCATTCTTCTCTGGGCTAAATACCCTTCTTCGCTGCTTTACTGGCATGACCTCCGTATTAACATTGAGCTCGTGGCACAGAAAGGCCGGGTCTATCCCTGGCATGTCTTCATGACTCCATGCTAAAGCTTGCTTTCTATGCCGTAAAAATGCCACTAGTTCCTTCTTTATTGACGGATCTAATTAAGCGCTAATTTGAGTTATCCATTATGGTCGTTCATCGTCCAGAATGATGTTCTCCGTAGCGTCGATGACCTGACCCTTCACAAGTTGGGACTCATCCCTAGGGTCCAAAGTCTCAATCTCTGCATCCTTAGACTCATCCACCTGGTAGGTGGTGGTTTTCTTCATAGCCTCCTCCAGTTCCTCCTATTTGGTAGATGAATAATAGCATTCCCGAGCTACGTTTTGGTCACCTTTCACAACTCCAACTCTGAAATTGGTCGAAAACTTCAAGCATTGGTTTACCGTGGATGGCACTGCCTTAAACTTCTTCAAGCCTACTCTCCCCATGATTATGTTGTAGTCTAATTGGATGTTCTTGTCCATTACGAAAAAGCATACTTTTTATGTTCTGCAAGCAGGCCAGGTGCCAATGAGTATGTCCAACTTGATCGTCCCAAGTGGAAAAACCTTCTCCCCGATAAAACCGAGGAGGGGCCTATGATATGGATCTAACTGGGCTAGTTTCAAATTCAAACTATCAAAATAGGGGTAGAACATGATGTCTATAGAGCTACCATTGTCTACCAATACACGTGAAATCACCACATCCTTCATTCTCATGTTGAATAGTAAAGGGTCATCGTGAGGATACAGTACACTTGCAAGATAATTTTTAGAAAAATCAATAACCAGTTTGTCCTTGTTCACTTTCCTTAGGCAATCGTCTTCGGCCAAATTTATGTGATGTATGTAAGAACAAGCTTGGGCCTCATTGAGGTAAGCTTTCCTTTCAGCAGTCTCATCTCCACCTCCTGCATCGCCACCCATAATCACATTACATTCAAATGATCAAAAGTGGATTGAGAATACCTCATGCTCAGGTTTCCTTGGATTTTTGGGGAGTTCGAGGTCATCCTCTGGATCATCTTCATGGTCCCTCTTTTTGTCATCTCTTGTTCGGCGAGGAGATTTGGACCTTTGTCTTACTTTCTCGTTAGTCTTCCCACCATTCTGGCGATCAATGAACTGACTCAATTTTCCTTGCCTAATGAGTGATTCGATCTCATTCTGGAGAGCTATGCAGCGCTTGGTTATGTGTCCATGATTTATATGGAACTCACAGTATTTGGACGTATCCCTCTTATCGGGGTTTGTCCTCATTTTTTTCGGCCAAGTTAGCTCCTCGTTGTTCTTGATCTCTTCCAGAATATGGTTTATGACCACCTTTAAAGGAGTGTAATTTCCATACTTATTCAACTGCTCGAGCGTCTCCTTGACTTTTTGTCGATTGTCATTCCCGTTATGCTTTTAATCCTTCTTTTTTATTGTACCTTCAGCCTTGGTCTCTGCTTTAGTGTCAGCATTCTTCTTTGCAGCAATGGCCTCCTTGGTGTTCATAATCTTAGCTGCTTTTGCCATTAATTCTGCCATGGATTTGGGGGGATCTTTGGCCAATGTATAATATAACTTGTCAGGTAACAGGCCACTCATAAAAGCTGTAATTATTATCTTCTCCTCGTACTCGATCACCTCAAGTTTCTCATTATTAAAATGAGTGATGTAATCCCTGGTACTTTCTCATGTTTCCCGCCTTACGCTCAGTAGGTGTGCTACTCTCTTATCTGGCTACATACCAAAGCAGAAGTTCCCTATAAAGAGATCTGCCAACTGATGAAAAGTAGCAATCTTCCCTCGGGGAAGGTTATTGTACCATATCTAGGACCCAGCGATAGTTCCTGAGAATGCCATGCACCTCATCTCATCAGGAACTGCATAGATATTAACAGCAGCTTGGTACTACTCTATGTGGAAGACGGGATCAGTTTTTCCATCATATTTAGGCATCACCGCAGGAGCTTTAAATTTTGATGGTGTAAGAAAATCCATAATTGCATATAAAAAAGGTGATCCTTAGACAAAAGTTCTTTGGAGAGGGTTTTTGGCCTTGGACAAAAGTTCTTTGGAGAGGGTTTTTGGCCTTAGCCATTTCCCCTAACCTAGCCATTTCCCCTAACCGGTCTTCTAATCTCTGAATGGAACCCTTATAAGCATCATTCCCAGCCTCAGGCCTATTTTCCCGAGCAATAGAGCGCGCTGAATTCTTCTCTTGGGATCTTTCATTACGAGTTACTAGGCGTGATTAGGCAGAACCTTCCCTTAGATCGGTTGGTCATTGAGAATTCCTCGACCTAATCCTAGGGGAATTTTTATTCCTCCAAATGGTCAAAGGGAGAGACTCTTCTCAACCTCTTCAAAATGCTTGTTCCCTCAGGAGTTAATGCAACATTTTGTCAAGAATCTGTAGCTCTTATAGATGAAGTCCGTCTAGGCTAGTATGAAGGATCATTGGATCTCTCAGTATGATGAGAGCCACTGCACCTGGGCAGAGAAACATCCAAGAATAGTGTACGTCGAGTTCTTGAAGATGGCAGATGAGTGTTTCTCTGAACGCTTTGTTGACCTGACTGGGCAGGTGATCCGTTACGAATAGTTTGAATGAGTTGTCACATGGTTTCTTGCATAGCCATTTGCCTTGGGGCTAAGTTGGCTACTATTCCTGTAAGTTAATCGATAGTTGGGGGAGCAGAGGGGTTTGGAGGGACCCCGGTATTGTTCCGATTATTGGATTCTGGGATCTCATCCATTAGTGATAAGTTTTTAGTGAAAAACACTACGTATAGTCGTTTCCCACAGATGGTACTAATCTGTTGATGTAAAAAACTAGATTCGGTCTAATTAATTAATCATAGATAAAAAAGGAATAAGGAAATAAGATAACATATTTTTAAAGGGGTTCAGCCTTATGAAAATGGCCTACATCCACTGTTTTGTATTGCCGATGTTTGCCTTAATCTCAGTGATGATTACAAGAGATCAATTACCCCGTTATGGAGGGTGTTACAATGTATTTATAGCCTTGGGACTATCAGTATGAATAGACGATAGGCCTTTGTTTAATAGACATATACATTTGTATAATAAGAATGTTCATTAAATTCGATGTTCATTGAATGTGTAATTGTCCCTCGATCTTCCCAGCCAGATGCTCTGCACGCTGAGCAGGTCAGCACGCTAAGTAGCTCAATGAGCATATGTATTTGCCACATAAGATGACACGTGTCTTTATATAACTGGTCCACGTCAGCCGACTAATTTCCGTATCAACATTTACCATGTTATAATCAAACCACCCATCACTCAAAAAATATTTCTGCAAAATATTGTGATGGTTCAACATTTACGTCCACAGCATGCCCCGTTGTTTAAATAAAACTCCGATTTCCCAAGAGGTATGAAACCTCGTGGGAGTCCATTGTTATTATAAAAAATTCAACATGTTTTCTGGGTGGACCCTTAAAATTTTCGTCTTCTCGTCTATGGTAAATTAGAAGATGATATTTTTTTACTTTGTACAGATTTTGTAAAATAAAAGGGCAAACCCAGTGCACGAGGCTCCCACGAGGGCAAACTAAGTGATAAAGAGATATTTTTAATCTTCTCGTTTCTAAATTTTTTTACATGATTATAGAATATGCAATATGGGGATCACCACATATTGAATAACATCTCTTTATCACTTGAATTGAATATTGTTCTTAAATAAAATTAACGGTAATGTAACGTTTTAGTTACAGCCTATCATAATATATTTGCATACATCATGTTCATTTTTCTTTATTAAATAAAAAGATATAAAATTTTAATAAATAAATAAATAATAATTTCATTAAGTGATTATTGGCATAAGTTTCTTGGTGAAACCAACTCTAACCATTTAAATAAAATTAAAAAAAATAAAAACATTTTCTTCTTTTTTAGGTTTTTTGCATAAATTTTTTATTTCTTTTATGTATTTTACTCTCTAAGTTACCTCATTCTTTTAAATTAAATAAGTATTAAACTAAGGATTGACCAACTTAAATAGCTCTTTAGTTGATTTACCATCACTATTATGATTTATTAATTCATATGATTTATGTATTGACACCTTATGCATAACACGATTTATACTTACATAATTGTTTAAAGCCAAATGACTAGATAAATTTAAAGATGCGTAGGTATACTGCTATATTTCCAATTTTGAGTGATGTGTACACTTATTTATTATTCGCTTAATTATGTTAAGCCATTGTTAATCTCAATATCCTTGTTTTGACTGTCGACTAAACAATTGTGATATAATATTTTTTGAACCAAAATTAGAATATTATGGTTTAACCTCACTTTTGATCAAAGCCAATTCATTTTGATCATCTCATCTGCTTCAGCAACATCTTAAAAATTGAATGCAAAGTGAAATAAGGATTGGACAAAAATAGAGGAAGAGAGAAAATAAAATAAAAGAAAAGAAAAATAGAAATAAAGGAATTCAAAAAAGGAGCAAAGAATTTCATAGAAAAGAAAAGAGAAAAAGTTACTCTTCAAAGCTCACCATTTTCTTCAAACATACAAAATCATTTTGAGATGTTGGCCATTATCATCCTTTCACACATTTTTCATCCTAAAATTTCCTTATATGATCACGCGGTTAACATGATTTTACATATTGAAAAAGATTACATTTTCACATTCTTTACAAAACATTATCCTTTCATGAGATTACGTTTTATAGTTTTGTATAAACGTATGTCCTCACTGACATGTGCAAGGATTTGTTTCCAATTATATTTACTCTTTATGCCTTCATGTCCCGCGTGACTTACACAAATTTCGAGTGTTTTCAATTTTTGAGTGTAAATTCTCGATGAGAGTTGAACTAGTGAACTTCATTATAAGTACTGAATCATCAAAATTTATATACAATTTCACTTATAAATTATTTTTCACACACAACGCACTCAATTGAATGTGTCACTCAATCTTCATATTACAGCCTCAGAAGTTTCTCAAAAAACCCTAAACTAATAAAGCTTTAAAACAACTACAAAAATTAAGATAGAGTTTTCTACTCCAAAATTGGGTTTTGAGGTACAAAACTGACGATAATGACAAGAGTATTTACATAATGCTAGGATTTTTCCATGTCAAGGGTCTGATATCGAAGGGCCTCTATGATCATATTATTCTTAAGCTGAGCCAAAGTGTGGGTCTCCTTGACCTTGGTCGTGAAATCTTGAGTAGCAACGGGAAGAAAATGATATCCCTAAGGGTCTTTTATTCGGATGTAGCAACTCGCTTAAAAAAATAACGGGTGACCAGCCCTACACTACATTAAATCGGGAATCTCAGATGGCTTAGTCTCAACATCAACTTACATAACAATAACATATAAGGCTAACTACCCGAAAATATTAAAAGCGGGATGTCAAAATTAAATGAAACATGCCAAGAACAACAACCTAACCATATAAATATCTGGCAAAGGTAAAATGCACACAAGTACCATGATAAATGAAGTGCTAGAATAAAATGAAATGAGTATATGCAAGGTAATATACCCGAATAAGCTGTCGGGTCACAGACAATACAACATCATAAAGAAGAAATATAAACATCTATAAATATCCCTTGGGTATAAACTCGATACACAACATGAATCCTACCTAGATTTTCAAATAAGTAAGAGGCGACTACAATCTAAATCTCGCAACAGTCTGCACCTGTTACGGCCCCCACGACTCTAGATAGAAGGACATCTGACATCCATACGGTAGGACACCTGTAATAATATATACATATAGCAGGAGAGAAATATAAGCGGGTCAGAACCCGAGGTGTAAAAATGTTTAGCAAGTGTGTTAACCGTGCATAATAAATCTAAATGCAATATTTCATAATTAAAGTGGAGTCGCACTCTCGTGGAACCCCAAACTCACCTCTCATCTACTAGCGCGTACTTATTCGCATATTGGAACCTTAATTAAGTTACCCCACCCATAAGGACAAGCTACCTTACCATAGGCACGACCTAAACCCACAAGACCTGCCATCCTAACATAACCCAAGAATCCTTCACATTCCAATTACACTTAATTTTATTTACACATATATGCCTTACTAGGCTGTAATGGTTCCAATTTATTTACTTACACCAATTATGAGTCTTAATGCATTACACCTTAACATTAAAATTCATTATAAGAGTTTATTCTCTAATTATCATACATATAATTTAATAAGGACAAAACTTTTCTCCACTCACAACATTGCACTACGTTTCGTGTGGGGGGCGTCTCGCAAAGAGAAATCCAAACAAGGAACCCCCCTCGATACACTACTCCTTGATAATGTCGATAGTATGGATCCATTATGTCACCCACACAATCATACTACGGATACATACAAGTACAAAGGACAAAACTTCTCTCTACTCTTAACATGGCACCGCGTTTCGTGCATGGGGCGTCTCGCAAAGGGAAATCCAAACAAGGAACCCCCTCGATACACTACTCCTTGACATTGTCGATCGTAGGGATCCATTATGTCATCCATGCAATCATACTACTACTACAACTTAGATCACTATCTAGGAACAACCTCAAATTCTCCACTAAATTCTTGGGTTGATGTAACCGAAATTTTCCTTAAGTGCGATACATAAACCCCCAACAATCTAGTACACCATAATCACCCAAGATGTACCCTATAGAGATTTCATATCCTTCTCACCTATAGAATATAATATATATATATATACAACCATTCATTCTCATAGCCACGTGTACATAACACATATAATGTACAATTTCCATCCACAATATATACCCGGCTATAGAATGCCAATATACTGCACCATGCTATCATCTTCCAGGGCATCACTCATATTCCAGCCTAGGGACCACCGGTGGGACTAAATATCACCCACTTCGCGGCCAACACACACACACGACGTCCGGGAAGCGGTCATAGTTCCTAATCGGCAACGAGACAAAAGATACCCACCACGTCTCATCCCAAAAATAATGTATATCACATAATAACACAATGGACGACTATGACCTGGGGAATATCCACACTCTGCTCCTCGAGCCAGGGTGCTCACCCTCATCGCGCAACTTCCCAATGATAGCATGTGCGGTGTATGCTTCACAATACAAGTATATATATCATTCACATACATAATACATATACATCCATATGATCCCATCATATAATTAAACCATCACATACGGTTTAGATATTCACGCCATGAGTACATACATATATACATATTCATACCTATAAATATAAATATAAATATAAATATATATATATATATATATACCACCTCTCACGCGTAGGTATGAAATTTATAAATTCGGCTATATGTGTATATAATCCTATTTATACTAGCCGTCGTCTCAAACGTATTTAATTTAATTCCTTATATTAATACGATCCCTCACATCAAGCTTATTCATCCATTATCCCTATGATATGAATAGTCTTCCAATATTCAACATTAAGGTTATCACCCCAAAGTTTAATGTGTATAACAATCACTATACATTCCATCAATATCTGAAAGTACATCAACCCATGATACTTATTTCACTCATAGGCAATCACCTAATTAATATTCGATAAGCCTCAAGCTCAATCCTAAATTCATCTCATGATCCCATAAAGTATGGGAATATCAATTATCAATCACACATAGTCATATAGCCACTGTCCCGACCAGCATTAAAACACAACTTATTCTAGTTGATAGTGCGATTCCACCATTCACAATTTCGCCTATGGTTCAATTGCTCTTATGAACCCTAAATCTTATTACATTAAATTTATTCCTTAAGTTAAACCTTACTAAGGATGCGCGACCTCTACCTCTCCTTGGTCCCAAACCATATACTAAATAGAATCCTATCACTATAAGGATTCGACACAAATATCGTCCTACACTTCCATGCCGTACTCTCACCACTCTTACAAAGGGTCCTTAACCTTACGTCATAACTAGTCTCACTTATGACCTCTAAATAGAACTCCCGTTCTCAATGAGATTCCTCACTATATTGATATGACTCTCTCCAATACATATGTAAATAAGTCCCCAAAATAACTCGATACGTACCCGCAATCTCATCATGAGATAAACTTCTAATAAATCTCCAAAACATATTTCTTACATCATATAATCATGTCCCAAATCAATAAACCCAACCAAAAAGGGTTAGAAATCATTCTAGAGAAAATTCACAAAACAACCCTATTTTCGAATCGATTCTTCCAGGCCCGAATCGATTCCGTCTCAAGGGCGAATCGATTCACTCCAACTATGAATATATTCGGTCCAAAGGACCGAGGACTCTGTCTCAATCCGAATCGATTCGCCTTGGGTCCGAATCGATTCGTCCATGCAGACCTGCCACTTTTTCTTAAATCGAATCGATTCGCTTGGGGGTGAATCGATTCGGGTCTGCAGAACCTAAAAGGTCTCTTCTTCTTCATAAAACCCATGAATTTTAAACCCTAAAATTATCACTTATAACCCCTAAACCTTCATCAAATCATGATTCTAAGCCAATAAATCAACCCAAATCTGATCCCAACCATTTCTACCCCATCAACCTATATATAAACCTAAATTTCAAGATTTAATCTACAAAATCTAGGTTTTTCTATTAATACCCAAAATCCAATTCTTTTATCCACAAATTATGAAATGAAATACACAAATGAAATATTTAGCAAGATTAAACACATAGAGGTTGAATTGTCCCCAGGATCGCGTTTGGGCCATAATCTCCAAGCTTTTTCTCCTCTCTCTCTCATCCTTTCTTCTTCTTTCTCTTTTCCTTTCTCTTTCTCTCTTCTCACAAACGAAAAGGGCTGAAATCGTAATCGCTTAAATCCCTTAAAACATAAGTCCCAGTTTTAAATGTTAATACACACTTTAAATGACTAGTTTACTCCAATTCGAGTCACACTGACCAAAATATTTCAGAACCGAAATAAAACACAATGACAGTCATTTTGACTATCTCGACCCATCCGGAATCAATGGCATATTCAGAATTATTATTCGGAATACTTTATAACTTCCTCAATTTCTGGACTTCAATTTCCAAATTTCAAAATTCTCCAATTTAAATAAATTTTATTTCTCCTGATAATTTAATTTCTAAGTCCCAAAATCATGGGGTGTTACATCAAAATCTTGTCATAATCCAACTCAGTGATCTTCGGCCTCATGTGTACCCTCTCATTATACAAAGAAGTCTCTTCCAGCCTCTAGTTGTTAATGATCTAGTTTAACTCAAAGTGATTTAAGGTCTGACTTTTTCATCATTTCCACGGTCTTATTCCAGCCTCTGCTGCCATCGATGAAATCCATCATAAGGGCTTCCACCAAGTGCTAGGCCTATAAAATAAGGAAAATAATGAGAACGAGATTCAAAGAATGAAAGAGCACTAAGGAAAAATCAAAGGGGAAATGTGTAAGTTACTTTCCTAAGAAAGGAATCAACTCTTCGGTATTAAGGGAAGTCCCTCTGGCCCACAGCATGGCCACAAGTCTGAGTAATTAGTTTTAGACATTGAGTGGAGTTCATCGACAACCAATTTATAGGAGTTTATCTGCTTGAAAATATAAGGTCTAGAATACCTCTTTTCTCTAGGGACCAGTAAATCCTCCCATACTATAGTCAAAGAACTCGTAGGTTAGCTTGTGACCTCAGCGGCACCCTTCAGACCCACTATTTCTAGGGACACCACTACCTCCTTTTCCTTGGTTTTCTCAATCATTGAGAACAGGGATGGAAGTCCCTTGGAATAGAATAAAGACTATAGATTGCCTAAGAGGTTCCATCTACCCTTGATAATACTTAAAGTAAGGGGAGGGTTTTATTCATAGACCCCATCACTAAGACCTCACTGAGCCAGACCTCAAGTTTGCCTTATCCACAAGCTTGGCACTAGTGATTGGAAGATCCATCGATGTACTAAAATTTAAACATTTAGTGGTCTTGGATCTTTTCTTCTTGCCAACTGCGGCCTCAGCAGAGGTTTTATTAGCAAATCTCCTAGCCATCCTCCATTCCTCAGATCAATAATAATTCTGAGTTAGCTATCAGAGAACTAAACATGGGGTAATAACATAAAATAAAAGTTAGGTTACTTCCTGGGGACAATAAGATTCTACCAAGATGGCCTCTTTAATTGAAGGGAGGAACTATTCAATCTTAGGGGGAGTTTAACCTTACCCTTAGGATGAGCATCTGCACACTCAGAGGCCTTAGGAACCTCAATAGAGACCTCAGTGGTAGCCTTTCTCTTTCGAGACACCAAGATAGATGGTTTAGACCCCAACGTAACCCCCAACTAAGATTTAGAGGACCAGAAGGGCATCAAAAGATGTCAAAGCCATAGGATCAGGTCCTAACCCACAATTAAAAAGATGTTTAGCAGTGGCAATGACTTAAAAATGGTTGGAGGCTAACTTTTGGTCCTCAGTTATCCTATCCACTTCCTGAGAGGGATTAGCAACCACTTATAATGAAAAGAGATTGTTAAAACTCATGACAGAGGTTGATAATAAACCCAAGTAAAAAATGAGAGGTAAACTTTATATTACCCATGAACAAAGGAGTGCATCAGAGGATAAGGCAACCAATTAGCTCAGCAGGGTCTAGGGTTGCCCAGGACCCATAAATAAGCAACAATCTATCCTTACAGTTCTTGAGAGCGTTGTTTGTCCTTAGTAAAGACCATATTGGCCTTACGAGCTAGTTACTTCAAACCCTTATCCTTAGCTTTCTTTTTTTCATGGACCCTATACAACTTGAAGAATTGAGTTGGGGTAACATCACACTTTTCCCATCTTGATCCTCTAAAGTCTAAGATCGTGGCCATTAAAGATCTCTAGGAGTTAGTCAGTAACTGAGTATGAGAAATCCATATGGCTTGTGAGATCCTCACCACAAGTAACAGTAAGAGAAACTTAGGCACATATTTAAGGAAACATTAATTAAAGCACACATTTGGGAAACCGTGGATCAATCTCTCTCATCAGTCTTAGCAACCCTCAGAGTGATAGAGTCTGGTATCTGGTAGTTCTTCCATATGACTACCAAGTCTTGCTCCGTGATTCGAGAAGTAGAATGGTATCCAATAAAAAAATTAGCCCATTAGCCTCAGGTAAGTGATCATCACAGTTTCGAAATGGATGTTCCAAGTGGGAAGGTTTCCCTAGGCCTCAGTTACCTTCTATTTAGTTAAAAGAACGGAGACGTGAGAGCCAATAATATATAAAGGCATTGGGTCTAAAACTTTAGAAGGGGAAATATTTTCTGCAAATATTTTTTAAAGAAGAAGATAAAGAACTACATTATTTGCTCAAAGGGTTCTAGAGAGAAAAAATATATAGAGTGAATAATGAAGGATTTATACTAGCCCAAGTGGCTTCTTTATAGCCGCAAGGCGTGTCCCATCAATGCTCCCATCCACTTGCAAGAAACTTCCCAATACAATCTAATCATGACAAGAATCTCGATGGTTAGTTATAACCTTACCCCTAACTTACGTAACAACCAAAATGTTGCCCCTTACAAACCCTCCAAAATGTAACAAGGGTCTACTAATGATACATATAGGAACCCTGGTATTCCAAGGGTAGTTAAACCTTAAAACTATCCTAAGGTGAGAACAGAGGTCGAAAGGTCATTCCCCGACCTCTTCTAGACCACTTCCCAGTCTCAAAGACCTTTACTTCTCTTAAGACAGGGACCATGATACTGTAGCAGATCTCAATTATTTATTCCTCCTCCTATAATGATCAGTCAGTGCAACATGTTAACTTAACCATGCTCAGAAACCACAAGAGTAGAGTTCCGCCATATCTGACTCTTGTCCGGAGAGAAATGATCTCTCGATGTTAATTAACCCTCGGTACAAAGGTGTATTACTACGAAACACCTCAAGATCAACTAACAGTAATCCTATGATAATTCCCAAGATCCCAAGATTCTGATATAAGTCCCTATGACTAGTCTGGCGGCGTAGGTTGAAAGAAGAACACTATTCCACTTATAGACACTACTCAAGCCCACTTGCATTGATAGCTCTTATCCACATTTAATGCAACCAATAACTACCTTACACCACCTGCAAAACCTTTGGCTAACACTCCACCATCTTGCTAATGTTATCAAACCTTAGATCCATCATAATAATGATATGAAAATCCACTCATTCTATCCCCTAGAGTTTGAGCAAAAATAGAAGGGTGAGAAAAGGTAAAAGGCATATTCGAGTCATTATACTTTAAAAGAACCAAGAGTTTTAGCATTTGAACGTGTTTAATAGTTATTCTGTACTCTCTTAACCCAATTTTGTGAGTTTATATCTATAGTTTGGATCGTATCAAACTAATTGCTATATAGTATACCTTGTTGATCCCTAAATTAATACTCAGGAATCCTTAGATAAGTCCATAAATTATTTACTCACGTCCTTTGGATTGTTGACAAATGCTACAAGGAACTCAAACTCTCCTGAGTAAAGATCATGATGTCTCATAGATTGTAATAACTCCTCTTATGGGATAATAAAGAGCATATTACCCTTTGACAGTGATCATAGAAACGTTAGTTGATGTACGAACCACTTTAAATACTTATCTCACACATTAACACTTCTCCCCTTTTACCTATCTAAGGTCCATAGGGGAGGACCTGTTGGGTTTAAATCAGTTATGATTTTAATACTTACTAATTATATTGAAGTGGTGAATTTTATCGATCCATTAAGTGAAAACCTTGCCAAGATTCAGAAGGATATCAAAGTTAAGGAATTTTTTTATGGATAGTAAAATATAGATGGGGTGGATGATACTATGGGGGTTAAGATTAGGAAGAGTTATGGGTAAATGTTAGTTAAGCTTACAAAATGTAGTCTAGGTTTATTTTATTTTCTCGATGAATGATTTATCTTTCTTGTGTAAGGGACATCTTATGTAGCCATATTTTGGCCTTGAACATATATCTGTCAATGGAATGGGAATTTTTTTTATTTTTCTATCTTTGGTCCAGTGGAATGGTTTCGATCATAGTTTTCCCTATGATCGATTATATCTTTAGGTAATTACTCTTCCCTCATTCAAATGTATCTTGGCCATATATGTTTTATTTCAAAAAAAATTTGCTGTACCGTAAGCTTCCAATTCCATAAAGTTATAATACTATGAGAACGGAATGCCTTAACAATATTCATCCTCAATTACGTTATGCCTTGTTTATGTTGTTCCTTCAATGCTTTTCTTTTTCAACCCAAAAGTCATATTTTATTTATTTATTATATGGATTTCATAAAAATTTGTGATGTCATTCATCTGAACGAAACATTACACCACTGGACAATTAATGTTATGGGTAATATTAGTCATATTAGGAAACTTGGCAAAACAAATAAACTTTAAATGCCCTTTATCAATCGTACGTCGAAAATTGATATGTGTAATACCCCGCACGCGCCCGGGGGAGTGCGGGGCGGAGCGCTACTCCGATAAAACTAATCAAATCCACAAATAACAAGGTATGGAGCATCTAAATGAAACCCACAATATATGAAAACGTCGTGTGATATCGATTCGATTCGCAAATTAATAAGATGGCACACTTATTTAATTAGAGTCTATTAAAACAGCCCCTACACATGCATCTAACCAAGATAAATCATTCAAGCCATGCATGGTAAAATAAAGACGAGCAATTGAGGAAAAAACCCCTTCCGGGTAAAAACCTTTTATAACACTTTGAAACTTTAACAAGACCTTTGACTTACATACAATCCTGATAATCGCCCACAAGACTATACCTGCACGGTGCCTTCAGAAAACCTTCAAAGATACGAGAGACAGCGAAAGTACCCTCCAGGTGTCGGTTCGTCGTCTTCGGCTCGTCCATATGTAGAATGACTACGCTCGGTATCCACCGATCAAAGTATGGAGATACCTTCTCCACAGAGGTTAAAAAAATACACAAGATGTGTTCTTGGGTTACCAAAAAGATTCACAAAGGTTTGGCAATTGTGTGAATCAAAACATGAGTCTTGGGACTCAAAAAATATGAAGACTAGAGGTATTTGGACTCTCAAAAACGTCTTCTAAAGTCTTGCAAAACAACTCCCCCGAAGTTGGTATTTATAGGAAAAAATATGAAGAGTCCCGCTTTGTTAAAACTCTTAAAAACTTATCAGCGTACAGGTACACCGAACCCCATCTGGGGTACACCGACCCGGTTTGGTGGTACCATTCTGGTATGGGGTTAAAAAACAGCATTCTTCAAGGAATTTTCTCCAACTTCAAAAGGTCATAACTTCTTCACCGTAGCTCGGATTGAGGTGCCGTTTCTCCCAGTATCTTCGTTGCGGCGAGCTCTTCAACTTTCCAGTTGACCAGACCTCCGAACTATGGATGTGAAATTACGAAAATGCCCTTGAACTTCCCTATCAAGCCTTGTTTCACTGTTTTGACTTCCCTTGCGTTCCACTTGCATTCTGTGCCTAAAATCAAGGAAAGTGAAGTCGTTGAGGCATATGTAGGACACATTAATGGAGATGTTGAATGCTTGATTCCCGAAATTCGGATAGAGGCCGTCATATGAGATCGTGAGGTGACGTGCCAAATGTAGCGGCGTAAGACATACACAAATGTAACATGTTGGACATGAGAAAAATGTCCTTACAAATCTCCCCCTATGTCTATGCCGGTACATACATAAAAAATCCGAATTATCAAATATGAAATTGCCTATACAAATCTACCCTCCCATGAACCCAAAACTGGAAAAGGTACAAATGAATAGTCTTCATCGTTTGTTCTTCAAATCTTCAGGAATCTCAAATCTTTTCTCATCAGGGTGTGCAACTCAGAGATCATCAATGTAGTACCTACACACATGAGATAAAGAAAAAATACCAAGTGATGTATCGAGTTTGAAATGAGATAAACATAGATACCAATATATGATAAGCATAAGTCAAATCTCAAAAACTCCCCCAAAATTCAAACTCCCCCAAAATAAGATAATTCTTTCTCCCCCTTTTTATGATGTCCCCAAATAGACAAATGAGAAGAATGAATCAAATAAGCAAAATCGGGGTGTCACGGTATACAAAAAAAAACAATTTTTGATTTTTCAAATTTTTCATACAAAGATAGGATACCAATATGAACAAATATGATACAAAAAACACACCATGGATTTAGACTCAAACAACCAAGTCATGGAAACGGAATGAATGGGTGTGTACACATTCGATAGGTAAATCAACTCAATCAATCATATGTGCACGATGCATACGTGTACTCCTAACGAATGAACATCAAAGGTATCCTTAGGTGTAAAAGTTTGTTGAATTTAGATGACATCGTCTTATGCAAATCAACAAATCAAAGTCAAATGATTTTCACACCAATAACGTCCAAAACTATGTAGCGCATTTTTAAGCATTTCAAGGACGTGCAAACCCGTTTTAAATTCTCCAACCAAACTCCCTCGAATATATTATCTTTTAGAGGTAATCTAAATTCTCAAACTTTGGAGAATTGGTGCAAAAACCTAAATGGCCCATATTTGGCATGAATTGCTTTTTATTGCCTTTAAATTTTTTCGGGCTCTTTTAACCTCTTTGGACCCCGGATAATAAAATTCCTCCATTTTTTAGGTCCTTTTTAACGGTGGCTTAGTATTCGCAAAGCTTAAAATGAACCTTTCGCAGCCCTTCCCCGTTTTCAAACAAAGCACACAAACTCACAAAACGGTTTTTATATGCACAGTTTCCTTATCAAAAAATTATCGCGCTTGGTTCGTTTTAAGGACATGATTGAAGTGAAAACACCCAACCAACATGTGATAAGACAAGCACAATAATCTAACAAATCCGTGCATGTGTGCAATAAAGGATAAAGTGAGTCAAACATGTAGGAAGTAACACTTAATTACATCTTAATGACTCCAAACATTATAAAGCACATGGATGAATTGACCTATTATCTCAAAACACTATCAAATAGTCACATGAAAATAATGGAATGATATTGTGACTCGGTCATCCAAAGTGTTCATCCATAAACGGTGCAACAAAAAAAATCTTTTTGTATTTTTCAAAATTTTTCAAAAAAATATATACAAAAAGTACATGTCACAACGCTAGCAAACATATATCAAAAAGCATAACTAGCGTATGACACACATGCAAACACAATCATCTATATGATATGGCAAGAGAAGAATCACGTGCAAGCAAACGAGAATCAACTTGTCTAAAATCTAGTGTATCCAAAAGTAATTTCCTAACACAAATAGATGTGAAACAACGTGTGGGGGATTTAGGAACCAAGGTAACACTAGACTTCGACATCCTAGGACTTCTTCCAAGATCAAAACAAAATCTCCTAAGGTGACCTTTCCTACCACAATGTGAACATGTGTAAACGGAAGGAATGTTACCTAAAGTGTGATCTTTTCTAATGTCCTTGGGATTGATTGACCCTCTAAAACAAATAATGGTTTTGGCTTAAGCACTAGAAGCGTGAGAACAAGATGAGCCATTACCATCACAATCAAACCTACTTGAATCGTTTAAATCATTTTTCATCTTCAAAATATTTGATTCAAGCAACAAATTAGACTCTTCCCAAGACAGGGATTGCTTTTTCAAATTTTCAACAATTTCTAAAAGGGTATCCCTCTCCCCCTCAATTAAAGCAAACTTTTCCCTAAGAGTCTCTTCACGTGCCACAAACTCATTGATTAAAATATTTCTTTCATCTTTGGCACAAACATAAACCATCGAATTTTTAAGGTCCTCCAATTCCTTTTCTAAAAATAGGACCCTATCATCACTCTCCTTTTTGGCAATTTTCAAAGAATCAAAATCAATAAACAAATTACCAAAGTGCTCACGACAAATATTACTTTGAGTTTGGAACTCTTGCAAATATTCAATCTTAATTTTAAAGAGAGAATTTTCTTTTTCCAAAACTTTAATTCTTTTGCAAAGTTTCAAATTCAAACTTTTTAAATTTTCAGCATGGTCGTGAATTTTTTCAAAAATAGGCTCCTCATTAAATGGGCGTTCCATTGGAAAAATTGCGATTTTTCACAAAACTGATTTTAAAAAATCAATATCACACAAATTTTTGCGGAAAATAGGAATACGCGATAAATTAGCGTAACCTGCTCTGATACCAATTTGAAAACGTCGTGTGATATCGATTCGATTCGCAAATTAATAAGATGGCACACTTATTTAATTAGAGTCTATTAAAACAGCCCCTACACATGCATCTAACCAAGATAAATCATTCAAGCCATGCATGGTAAAATAAAGACGAGCAATTGAGGAAAAAAAACCTTCCGGGTAAAAACCTTTTATAACACTTTGAAAAGTTAACAAGACCTTTGACTTACATACAATCCTGATAATCGCCCACAAGACTATACTGCACGGTGCCTTCAGAAAACCTTCAAAGATACGAGAGACAGCGAAAGTACCCTCCAGGTGTCGGTTCGTAGTCTTCGGCTCGTCCACACGTAGAATGACTACGCTCGGTATCCACCGATCAAAGTATGGAGATACCTTCTCCACAGAGGCTAAACAAATACACAAGATGTGTTCTTGGGTTACCAAAAAGATTCACAAAGGTTTGGCAATTGTGTGAATCAAAACATGAGTCTTGGGACTCAAAAAATATGAAGACTAGAGGTATTTGGACTCTCAAAAACGTCTTCTAAAGTCTTGCAAAACAACTCCCCCGAAGTTGGTATTTATAGGAAAAAATATGAAGAGTCCCGCTTTGTTAAAACTCTTAAAAACTTATCAGCGTACAGGTACACCGAACCCCATCTGGGGTACACCGAACCGGTTTGGTGGTACCATTCTGGTATGGGGTTAAAAAACAGCATTCTTCAAGGAATTTTCTCCAACTTCAAAAGGTCATAACTTCTTCACCGTAGCTCGGATTGAGGTGCCGTTTCTTCCAGTATCTTCCTTGCGGTGAGCTCTTCAACTTTCCAGTTGACCAGACCTCCGAACTATGGATGTGAAATTACGAAAATGCCCTTGAACTTCCCTATCAAGCCTTGTTTCACTGTTTTGACTTCCCTTGCGTTCCACTTGCATTCTGTGCCTAAAATCAAGGAACGTGAAGTCGTTGAGGCATATGTAGGACACATTAATGGAGATGTTGAATGCTTGATTCCCGGAATTCGGATAGAGGCCGTCATGTGAGATCGTGAGGTGACGTGCCAAATGTAGCGGCGTACGACATACACAAATGTAACATGTTGGACATGAGAAAAATGTCCTTACAATATAAAAGAAACGACTAATCTCAAATTTCTCTAATGAAATACAGCCAAGAGTCTCTCGAAATAATACAACTATCTATCTCGAAATAAAATGCTCTATACAACAAAAATAAATACAATGCTTCTCATATGTATTCTCGAATATTCATCCCAAAATAATCCACGCTAAATACCAATCTCCAAATCAAATCCAAAGCGCCCAAAATCTGCGCTAACCTCCCACTAAAAGAAAATATGGGGAAGTACACAATAAGACAAGAAAGATGCTCAATAAATATTGGAGATGAATAAAACGTACCAATATGAGTACGAATATTCAAATCAAATGTGAATCTGAATAGAATTTTTATCAATATAATTTCTCAACGATACATTAATCCGAGTCACCAGGCTTAAACATACCGCGCCATACTTTAACAAATAGCCGGAACATGAGTCTTGGTGGGTGCCCAACATCGGTGTCATATTAAAATCTCATGATAACATGACCAACACAATAAATAATACCACATGACTCAAAATTAGATTCCAACAAATGTTTTCAGATTTCCAAAAGAATTTAATAATTCAAATATGAGTTCAATTAAACATGAAATCAACGAAATATCACTCGTAAGATTAAGAAGCATATTGTGTAAAACCCCAAACCTTAAACCACTTTAAAGAATCCAACATAAATCTACCCAGAAATGTCAGATTACACCATCAAAATCATCTCCTAAGAATCATCAAATCATCAACAAGAGTTAACACCAAAACAACCCCAAGAATACCTCCCAAAACTAGCGTTGAATGCATAAATTAAAAGAGTACTGTTTGTGTATAAAAAGAGAGGAAAAGAAAATACGTTTGTTGTATATTTTTGTGCCAAAAGAAGTTTAAAAAATGGTCACCCACGACCCCTTTTTATAAGGCAAAAAGAAAGAATTTAAATCCAACTCAAACTCTTTAAAAAGCTTGATGCGCACGAAAACTGCTGGGGTCGATCGATCGACCCCTGTCGTCGATCGATCGATCGCCCAGGTATTCTGACAGTTTGGCTTAAAAATATTTATATATGATAAATATATAAAAATCCATTAAAAATCCGTTTTAACTCCGATTTCGAAACCGTTTGAAATTCTCGTCTTTAAAAATAAAATCCAACATTTTTTAGTAATAAAAATAATTTTATCAAAAACTTTATTTTCCTCTATATTTTGAAAATACCCCAAAAATTATGCGGGTTGTTACAATATGAAATATATTTATTTCTTACAAACTTTTCGAAAAATACATAGATCTTAGTGTAGACATTAATCCAAAAAGTGTATATATATAACTTCAAGAGTACTTTTGCAAGTAAGTATATACAAAAATGTTAACTATTTAGATAAAGAAAAAGAAGATTTAGGGAAGTAAATTTTTACTGTTAAGGTAAATTCTTACCTTAAGAGTATAAAAAAGCATAAATCCATAATAAGCATTCAAATTTAGATTACTCAACATCCGAATTTAAGTCAACATAATCCCATTAGTATAAATTTCTAGTTTACTTAGTACTATATATGTGCATTGCGCGTGAATGTGTTCATGCTCATATTTATGACAACCCGTGATCCAAAATAAGGGGTGGACAGCCCGATACTTCCAAAATAATGGAATCATGGATGGAGATCATTCTCAGCATCACAACAACAAAATAAGTATACGGGAAAACCGCCCAATGAATCAGAAAACGGGTTCCCAAAATTTAGTTTGATTATAAGTTAAGAAAAATAAATTAAACAACCCAATTTGATAAGAAAGTGGATTTCAAAAAAAACTTATATTAATACTAAAACAACCATACAATAAGAGGACCGAATAATCTTTCGGTCAACAGTTACATCATCATGTTTCATCAGTTCAATAATTTACATAATACATTCATTAAGCAATTACAAAAGTTTGGGCCACACGCCCGAATGAAAGACCCGATCATATCTAGAATTCAAAATGAAAGCGTCTAACAAAGCATCCTGTAATATCCGCAAATTCTAATAGCTCCTCAAAAGTAATGGAATAGGAATATCACATCGGGCATCCTTGCGGAGGAGCACCTGAGCAAATACAATAACATCCACAACATGGAAAGTGAATGGGTCAGGGCTCGGTTTATATATGATTACCAGATGAACAAGAAGCATGATAGATAAGGATAGTTAATCATGAATGAAGAAGATGAAAATCTAACAACCTAATTACAAAGCATGCTAAGACAATTTAAATGATTCTAACAGTGTTAACTTATACAAAATAATAAATTAAACATCATTATTCCTCATATCTGTTCATTTTCCATTCCTTAACAGGAATATAATTACCAACACATTTTTTATGGTAATTCACATTTATCAAGTCCCACTTGATTTAGAAAGGTTATATTCTTATACATATAACGATTCTAAGACCGCCCCTCCGACTTTCCCAACTGGGCGCACCCCAAAATGACTATCATCTTCTAGGGCCTATCTATACAAGACAACTTGGGTACCTAACGCACGTCAAGAAGTGGACATAAGCCTGCTAGTGAGTCATAACCACACCCGGAATTACCTCACTAGCGCAGAAAAACATATAAAGATCCCGCATATGGCCGAGGACTATAGTCTCCCTGCATTCATTAGTTAGGGGGCATCACCTCACACGCGAGCTCCCCTTATGATAGCATTTGGAGAGGTGTGTTTAAGTAAATTAACATTTACCTTTTTTCATCTCATTATCATTTTCATTAATCACATGTATGTTTCATTTTATTTGAAACCATAATCCTTGAATATTCTCATTAATATTCATCATATTTTAAGTACCGAGCTATTCTCCAAATGTTCCAAAAATCTCATGAGTCCCAAGGTTTTAAATACCTCAATAGGACTCCTAAAATCTTCAAGTATGGGCTTATAATGCATTGTTCCTAATAATTTGCGAAAAGAAAGGAAATGCCTAAACATAACTTTTAGTACCCATTGAATAAACCCCAAGTGAACCCATTCAACTTTAGGGTAACGACCAAACTCAACAAAAACTCTATAACTCTAAGTTTACTTCATACAAGAAGGTTACTAGTCCCTAATGAAAAGAAGAAACCTAGGAAACAAAAATAAGGTTTATGGTTGGAAAACAGGGGACCGGTCGATCGGTCCTGAGACCGCCATCGACCGCCTCTCAAAATTTGGCCTATGAAGAAAAATAGAAAGTCCAGGTAAAAGGGGGACGGTCTACCAATCTTGGACCGCGATCGACTGCACACCAAAACTTAGACCTTGGTGGGAAAGCAATGTGCCCTCCCCCGAAGGCCCGGTCGACCGGTCCTGGACCCGCGGTCGATCGGTCATAGCAGACCTAAGACTCTTTCTTATTCCAACAACAAAAACCCTTATCATTTATTACCACCAACTGATTTTAAATGCATCCAACAACCATAATTTACACCCATACCAAATCAAATGAACCTCCAAAGATTCAAAGCCCATAAATCCAATAAAAACCCTAACTTTCTTTAAACCATAGTTAACCCGCAACTATCAACACTAATTATTCAACTTAAATCATCTAATAGAAAGTAGAGAACTTGCCTCCAGGTTGCAAATTTTGATTCGATGAAGATGTAGGCAAGATCAATCTTCAAACCTTCAATCTCTCTTTTTCTCCTTAAGTTTTCTTCTTCTCTCTCTCTAGGTCACTAATTACACTTAAGAGGAATAAGTGAATTTCAAGACAAAAATCGTGCCTTAGACTATAATTACTAACTTAAATAATAAATACCACGATAAAATAACACGCAACTACACATTTAAACCAAAACCAGTCAAAAGTGCCCAAACCTCAAAATACAACATGGCACATAATTTGACTATCTCGCACCTTTCGGAACTAACTACACCCTCCAAATTATCTTTTGGAAATTTTATAACTCATTGTAAGTTCCGATTTCATTTTATGCCAAAATGTCATTTTAAATCGTATGAAACTATAAAACAGAACATGGTGATATTCAACTACATTAAAGGTAAATATGCAACATCATAGTAAATATTAACTTTTCTTCCTTAAATTAATACTTACTCCATATGCCAACATTTTATATCTAATTACTATACCTAGAAAATAAATATAAAATAGGTTCTCAAAAGCGAGGGTTATTACATACTCCCCCCCTTATGAGGGAATTTTTTCCCCAAAATTCAAGCGTACCTTGTATAAATAGATGCAGATACTTTTCCCACATATCATCTTTACGTTCCCATGTTGATTCCTTGGCATTATGGTGACTCCATTGGACTCGCACCAAGGGAAACACTCGAGCCCTCAACCTACGCTCCCCATGCTCTAAAATAGCAACCGGTTGTTCTTCATATGAAATGTCGGGTTGCAAGTCAATATCTTCGAAAGGGATATGCCAAAGTGCACCTTCGCTCCTACTATACTTCTTTAGAGAGGAAACATGGAATACATCGTGAATTTGTCGCAAAGGTTCCGGTAGGGCAAGTTGATACGCCACTAGACCCACCTTCGCAATAACTGGAAAAGGTCCAACAAAACGTGGCGCTAGCTTCCCTTTCTTCCTGAAACGCTTGATGCCTTTCATTGGTGACGCTCGAACCAAAACTTGGTCCCCAATATCTAACTCCATGTGTCTTCTACCCGCATCGGCATAGCTCTTTTGGAGGTATTGGGCTATCCTAATGAGATTCTGAATGAGTTAAATGTTTGAATAAGTATCTTGGATCATTTCAGGTCCAAGAAATTTACTATCGCCCGCTTCCAACCAACAAGCGTGTGATCTACAAGGTCTTCCATATAAGGCTCCATAAGGGTCCATCCCAATTGTAAATTGGTACGAGTTGTTATAAGCAAACTCAACCAATGCAAGATATTGTTCCCAACCACCTTTGAAGTCAAGCATACACATACGAAGCATATCCTCCAACATTTGGTTTACTCTTTCAGTTTGGCCATCTGTTTGAGCATGATAAGAAGTGCTTAACTTCAATTCGGTCCCCATAGCCTCTTAGAAGCTTTGCCAAAAGTGGGAAATGAAAATTTTGTCTCGGGTGGAAACTATATTTAAAGGCACCCCATGGAGTCTAACAACCTCCTCGATGAATAGTCGGGCATAGCGAGCAGTGTCAAAATCAGTTCGCACGGGTAGGAAGTGTGCCGACCTATTCAAGCGGTCTACAATCACCCAAATGGAATCACAACCACTCTGTGACCTTGGCAAGCCCAAAATAAAATCCGTCGATATGATTTCCCATTTCCATACCGGAATCTCTAACGGTTGCAATAAAATTATCGGTCACTGATGATCGATCTTAACCAACTGACAAGTAGTGCATTGGGACACGAATTCAGAAATATCCCACTTCATGCCTGGCCACCAATACTGACGGTGCATGTCTTGATACATCTTTTCCCCACCAGGATGTACTATAAATTTAGATCCGTGAGATTTGGCCATCACCACCCGTCATAAATCCCCTTCCTCAGGAATAATAAGTCTTCCATGGAAGCGTAATCCACCTTCAGATCTAATCGAGTAGGACTCCGCTCCCTCAGATAGTAATCGACGTATATGGTCTTGGAAACCCTTATCCCTTCCTTGGTCTTCTATAATCCTTACTATAATGGTAGGGGTAATGGTCATTACCGATATGAACGCTCTCACCACCGCATCCTCCTGACTGAGCTCTTTCCACTTAGCTTTCCAGACATTAGCTAACTCTCCCTTGGGCTTCCTACTCAAGGCATCCGCCACAACGTTCGTCTTGCCCAGATGATAATGGATATCAAATTGATAATATTCCACGAACTCCAACCATCGGCACTGTCGCATATTCAACTCATTCTGTGAAAATAAATATTGCAGTGATTTGTGGTCCGTGAAAAGACTGAACTTCTCCCCTAAGAGATAATGCCTCCATATCTTCAAGGCAAAGACAACCGCAACAAGCTCTAAGTCATGCACCAGATAGTTTCTTTCATGGGGCTTTAGCTTGCGAGAAGCATAAGCAATATCCCGTCTCTCTTGCTGAATTACACCTCCTAATCCTTGAAGAGATGCATCGGTGAAGACTAGATATTCCAATCCCGGTTTTGGCAATGCAAGGACTGGAGCCGAAGTTAACCTACCTTTGAGTTCATCAAAAGCATCTTGACAAGAGTTATCCCAAACAAATCTCACCCCCTTCTGGGTCAAATTTGTCAAAGGGCTAGCGATTTTAGAGAAACCCTTGATAAACCGACGGTAATAACCCGCCAAACCCAGAAAACAACGAACTTCGGTAGGTGTCGTGGGCTGACCCCACTCCCTCACCGCAACCACCTTATTCAGATCCATCGATATACCCTGGGATGTCACCACATGACCCAAAAACTGTACCTCCTGTAACCAAAAGCCACATTTCTCGAACTTAGCACACAATTGGTGATCCCTCAATCTTTGTAGGACCAACCTCAAATGAATAGCATGATCAAATTCCGTTCGAGAATAGACTAAGATGTCGTCAATGAATACAATAACAAATTGGTGCAGGAAGTCCCGAAATACCCTATTCATGAGATCCATAAATACAGCAGGGGCATTAGTTAGTCCAAAGGGCATAACCAAAAATTTATAGGACCCGTATCTTGTCAGAAAAATGGTCTTGGATACATCCTCCTCCCATATCCTCAACTGGTGATACCACATCCTCAAATCGATTTTTGAGAAGTACGACACTCCTCGAAGTTGGTCAAAAAAGTCATCGATACGAAGCAAATGATATTTATTCCGGATGGTGACTTTGTTCAACTCTCTATAGTCAACGCATAACCGGAGAGAACCGTCTCTTTTCTTTACAAACAACACTGGAGAACCCCAAGGTGATGTGCTACACCTAATAAATCCCTGATCCAACAACTGTTGGATTTGATCTCTCAACTCCCTCATTTCCATAGGAGCCATTCAATATGGAGCCCTTGCAATAGGCCTCGTTCTCGGTGCTAAATCGATCACAAACTCAATCTCTCGGCTAGGAGGCAAACCCAGTATTTCTCGGAAGACATCCTCAAAATCTCTCACAACCGGAATAGAATCCAAGGGAACAACTACATCCCTAGAAGTCTCCTCTGCAATACAATACAAATAAGTACTAGTATTTCCCTCTAAACGAGGCAAAACTACCAAGAACATTTCTTGTCCCGGAACGGCGAAGACTATACTCTTCCCATAACAATTGACTATCGCATGATATTTCATAAGCCAATCCATGCCCAAAATCACATCATACCCGACCATGTCCAGGACGAGTAAATCAACCTCAAAGCATAAGTTACCAAAAGTAATTCCCATATGTTTACAAATAAGGAAAATGAGTGAACCATCACCCATAGAGGACTCGATACTAGTAAAAGTATTCTCAGCAGATTTAATCAACTCTGTGGTCTGAGCAAAACTCCTAGAAATGAATGAATGTGTCGCACCCGTATAAAATAAAATGCGACCCATATGTCCCTGAATAACGAACTTACCCTCAATGGCTGGCGGTGCCAGCGGAGCCGGAGGAAGCATAGCATCCTGAATATGATAAACTCTCCCATACTGTAACTGACCCTCCTGTGGAGGAACAACCGGGTTAGGTACTTGTGGAGGAAACTGAACATATGGCTGTTGTGGAGCTCTAGGAAACTGTCCCCCAATCAACTGAGGACACTCCTTCTTGTAATCACCAGCCTCACCGCATTGGAAACACCGACCTAACATATTCTCCACATTTCGACCCCGGTTATTTCTAAACTGATTAACACCTTGGCCCTGCTGGCCTCTACCTCCTTGACCACCCCAGCCTGCTTGTTGTTGCAGGGCATCCTGACTGTGCCTATTATTATGGCTCCTCGAATTGAACCCACTAGAACGTTACCTCTTTGACAAGTCCCCCTGCTGGAGATCCCTTTCTTTCTGCTTCACACCCGAAGATTGGGACGAGGGAAATACTCCTCCTCCGCTCCCACTACCTCCAGGCCTTCCCACTTGCCCCACTACGGTGGCCTTCTTGCCACTTTGCACAAACAATCTATGTTCTTGGCAATGTAGTAATGCCGCATTCATTACTTCACCAAAAGTTTACAATGCCAGATTACCCAGCAAGTGTTACCGGATCCTCCAGTTCAAACCTCTCATAAACTTCGAAACCTTCCTTTCTTCGGGAGTCACCTCATTCGGTATAAAAGATGCCAACCGGGTGAACTCCTCTTCATATTGATCCACGGATCTCTCTCCTTGCACATCATCTTGAAGTCTCCTTCTCATCTTCCCTTGAATAGCGGGAGGAAAGTACTTTTGGTCAAATAAGACCCAAAAATTGGTGATCGTCATGGTATCTCTCTATTATGGTGTAGTCATAGACTCCCACCAATGTAATGCGGCCCAAACAAGTTTGAAAGTCGCAAGGACTTCCTTCTTCTCCTCACTACATTCCACCATACGTAGATGGCGTTGCATTTCTTTCTTCCACTGATTTGCCCTTATGACATCCGAGCCTCCATTAAATTCCGAGGGCTGGCCCTTTAGGAAAGACTCCCTAGCTCTCTCCCACGGAGAAGGTCCCGTAGGAGCTTGGGCAGCTTGCGCTCGCTATTGAGCTTGTGGCATTTGTTGATCCACTGCTGTCATAGCCGCATTAACCGCATGAGCCACTATGTTCGCTACATTAGCAGCATTAATTGTTACTTATGGCAGCGGTGGAGGAACAACCTCCTCTTATACAACCCTATTACGTCTCGTTGGGCGACCTCTCTTAGGCGGAATCTGAGATGGAGAAACAATAAAGTTAGAATACTATATAAAACAATCTATCTTGTAGAAGATCGTAGACATAAGCAATAAAGCAGTCCTAACAATAGGCTCTATATCAAAGAACGCTATGGTAGAACGTGACAAGTCCACCTAGATCCGAAAAGACTCTAGAACCTGATGCTCTGATACCATGTGTGACAACCCGTGATTCGAAATAAGGGGTGGCCAGCTCGATACTTCCAAAATAACGGAATCATGGATGGAGATCATTCTCAGCATCACAATAACAAAATAAGTATACGGGAAAACCACCCAATGAATTAGAAAACGGGTTGCCAAAATTTAGTTTGATTATAAGTTAATGAAAATAAATTAAACAACCCAATCTGATAAGAAAGTGGAATTCCAAAAGAACTTATATTAATACTAAAACAACCATACAATAAGAGGACCGAATAATCTGTCGATCAACAGTTACATCGTCATATTTTATCAGTTCAATAATTTACATAATACATTCATTAAGCAATTACAAAAGTTTGGGCCACACGCCCGAATGAAAGACCCGATCATATCTAGAATTCAAAATGAAAGCGTCTAACAAAGCATCCTGTAATATCCGCAAATTCTAACAGTTCCTCAAAAGTAATGGAATAGGAATATCATATCGGGCGTCCTTGCGGAGGAGCACCTGAGCGAATACAATAACATGCACAACATGGAAAGTGAATGGGTCAGGGCCCGATTTATATATGATTACCAGATGAACAAGAAACATGATAGATAGGGACAGTTAATAATGAATGAAGAAGATGAAAATCTAACAACCTAATTACAAAGCATGGTAAGACAATTTAAATGATTCTAACAGTGTTAAATTATACAAAAGAATAAATTAAACATCATTATTGCTCATATTTGTTCATTTTCCATTCCTTAATAGGAATATAATTACCAACACATTTTCTTATGGTAATTCACATTTATCAAGTCCCACTTGATTTAGAAAGGTTATATTCTTATACATATAACGATTCTAAGACCGCCCCTCCGAGTTTCCCCACTGGGCATGCCCCTAAATGACTATCATCTTCCCGGTCCTATCTATACAAGAAAACCTGGGTACCTAACGCACATCGGGAAGTGGCCATAAGCCTGCGAGTGAGTCATAACCACACACGGAATTACCTCACTAGTGCAGAAAAACATATAAAGATCCCGCATATGGCCGAGGACTATAGTCTCCCTGCATTCATTAGTCAGTGGGCATCACCTCACGTGCGAGCTTCCCTTATGATAGCATTTAGAGAGTTGTGTTTAAGTAAATTAACGTTTACCTTTTTTCATATCATTATCATTTTCATTAATCACATGTATGTTTCATTTTATTTGAAACCATAATCCTTAAATATTCTCATTAATATTCATCATATTTTAAGTACCGATCTATTCTCCAAATGATCCCCAAAATCTCATGAGTCCCAAGGTTTTAAATACCTCAATAGGACTCCTAAAATCATCAAGTATGGGATTATAATGCATAGTTCCTAATAATTTGCGAAAAGAAAGGGAATGCCTAAACATCACTTTTCCATGGAATAAACCCCAAGTGAACCCATTCAACTTTAGGGTAACAAACAAACTCAACTAAAACTCTATAACTCTAAGTTTACTTCATACAAGAAGGTTCCTAGTCCCTAATGAAAAGAAGAAACTTAGGAAACAAAAATAAGGTTTAGGGTTGGAAAATAGGGGACCGGTCGACCGGTCCTAAGACCGTGGTCGACCGAGTCGCAAAATTTAGCCTACGAAGAAAAGCAAAAAGTCCAGGTAGAAGGGGGTCGGTTGACCGGTCCTGGACCGCGGACGATTGTACACCAAAATTTAGACCTTGGTGGGAAAGCAGTGTGCCCTCCCCCGAAGGCTCGGTCGATTGGTCCTGGACCCACGGTCGATCGGTCATAGCAGACCTAAGACTTTTTTTTCTTCCAACAACAAAAACCCTTATCATTTATTACCACCAACTGATTTTAAATGCATCCAACAACCATAATTTACACCCATACCAAATCAAATCAACCTCCAAAGATTCAAAGACCATAAATCCAATAAAAACCCTAACTTTCTTTAAACCATAGTTAACCCACAACTATCAACACTAATTATTCAACTTAAATCATATAATAGCAAGTAGAAAACTTGCCTCAAGGTTGCAAAATTCAGATTTGATGAAGATTTAGGCAAGATCAGTCTTCAAACCTTCAATCTCTCTTTTTCTTCTTAAGCTTTCTTCTTTTTCTCTCTCTCTAGGTCACTAATTACACTTAAGAGGAATAAGTGGATTTCAAGACAGAAATCGTGCCTTAGACTATAATTACCAACTTAAATAATATATACCGCGATAAAATAACACGCAACTACACATTTAAACCAAAACGAGTCAAAAGTGCCCAAACCCTCAAAATACAACATGGCACGTAATTTGACTATCTCGCACCTTCCGGAACTAACTACACCCTCCAAATTATCTTTTGGAAATTTTATAACTCATTTTAAGTTCCGATTTCATTTTAAGCCAAAATGTCATTTTAAATCTTATGACACTATAAAACACAACATCGTGATATTCACCTACATTAAAGGTAAATATGCAACATCATAGTAAATATTAACTTTTCTTCCTTAAATTAATACTTAGTCCATATGCCAAAATTTTATACCTAATTACTATACCTAGCAAATAAATATAAAATAGGTTCTCAAAAGCGAGGGTTATTACAAATTCCACTCATTAAATGTTTTTTATTGTGAATTCGCACACTCATTTTGAGTAGTAAAGTTCATTATTGACAGTGTGATTATGACATATCGAATATTTTATAAGGTTCTCCAATAAAAATCAACATGACATCAAGAAAATAGATAAGAACAAGTTATTATTTACATCTATTACTTGTCTTACTATACTACAATAATTAAATATTATAGGTATTTAATATCCCAATATAATTTTTTAAAAATTTCATCTAAATATTCTAATCCCGAAACTTTGAACATGCCTTCACTCTTGGACCTTTCCCATTTTTCTAGAGAGGCTATCAAGCGATTTCCTTCTCTAAAAGATGTTGCATTGCATAGTAGTTCCTTTGAGATTATTGGCATGGTTCTGAAGTTGTATTCTCAAACGTTTGAAAATTTAAGGTGGAATATGGACACGTTATGTAGACATTTTTTTTCCTTCAACTTATACATGTGAAAGGAATGAGAATTTTTTTTTATATCGTTATCTATGTTCATGTGGAATGGTGTCTGTCGTAGTTTTTTTCTTTGATCAATTATATCTTTAGTTAATTATACTTCCCTCATTAGAGTGTATCTTTACCAAATATGTTTTATTGTGGTGTTATTCCTAACTTTTTATGCCTTTACCATAAGTTTCCAATTCCATAATGTTCTATTACCATGAGAACGGAATGCCTTAAAAATATTCAACGTTGATAACATTATGCGTTGATTATGTTGTTTATTGATTATATTTTCAATGCTTTTCGTTTTCAACCTAGTTATATAATTCCTTGATGGTCTTTTTGATATGTTGTTTATTTATTATATGAATTTCATAAAAAAAAGTTTTGGTGTCATTAATTTTCACATAATATTACATCACTGTCCAATTAAGGCTATGAGTAACATAAGTCCTATTATACAACTTAGAAAAAAAATAACTTTAAATACCCTTTATCAACCTTACATTCAAAATTGATATGAAATATATTTATTTCCTTTAAACTTTATAAAAAATACATAGATCTTGGTATGGACATATATATATATATAATAAGGAGTAAAAGTATTTTACTATTCCATAAGAGGATAAGATAATGAGAGATCATGATTTTTCCAACAAGGCTAAAAATCAATGGCCAGATCAAAACTCATAATACAAGTGTTTCTTACGATATACACTTCAAACTATTCTTACTTTAAATTGAATGTATCCCAACTAAACTTGCCAGAAAACAGTCTTTCCCACCTACCAAAGCAACATCAGGTTTACACATCTTCCCATTAACTCCAACAACTACCCTATTTGAAATTTTAAAACCCATTTACCTCCGCTTCTACAAATAAGAGGCTCATGTAGTTCTACTTTTGCGGTAAAAAAAGAAGAAGATGCAGATTGTATAATAGGTGGAAACCCTTATAAGATTGGATAAGAGGCATATTGGTATGTGAGCGACCAGATATGAAAGAGATCGGAGAAGATCTGTAATGGGACGATGACAATAATGGAACGGAGATAACAAACACTCTAGCGAAGAGCTCCGAGGTGAGATTATGAGGCAAAAGATCTGTAAGAAAAAAAAAATATGCCGTGAAACCCCTAACCCAAAAATAATTTTCCTTCGTAAAAACCCACTTGATGAAATTTCCTTCAGTTGATTTTTACAAAACTCAACTTCATTTTTTTACATTAGATAGTCTAGCTTTGGCAGAAGCCACTGTTGTTTAGGTAACAACTTTTCATTTTTACTAATTCAGAGGCAGTAAAACAAGCTTCCTCCCTGAAAAAAATAAGCAAGATTACAAGTGTGAAGACGTGCATGGACCATCCTATAATTATATTATTTGACAATGGGAATAAACACTCCACACTCTGTAGCACAAATAAAGACTCGAGAGTAAACACTATTTGAATGAACACACACACGGTAACAGAGTTTCTTTTCTTATTTATTGGTTTTCTATATGTTCTTTTTATTCAACGACTTTTTAGTTTCAGATTTATTTAAGATTATAAATGATTTTGTTTTACTAGGTTGATTTTTGACCTTCGGGAGGAAGCAGGGTTCGGAAAGAAAGTTATTGTGGCGGTTAAGCAGGGGAACTTTCTAGTGAATGTTTTCACCCTGAATTAACTGTAGACACTCGATGATATATGTAATTTACACTATTGTGAATTTCCTCCTATAAATTGTTGAGAAAGTGAACTATTTGGTTTTACAGGCACTGTTAGGCGAGTGAGGTTGGAATAGGGGACCCAACTAGCATTGTTACATCCGGAGAACATCAAAGCTTACACAAAAAACCTAAAATTGATCTTCAGGTATTCATATCCTATTGTTGAGGGTTCAAATAATGTTTGGATTATTAAAGATGTATTTTCTGAATTAGGTTTTTAAGTTGGGTGCTTATTTTTTTTCGATTTTGATTTGTCTTTGCTGGTATTTAAATATTGGAATATAGATTACCTATCATTGTTGGTGTCAATTGTAATCTTTTTTTTCTATTGATCTGTAACAGGGATTTATTGAACTTTTTTTTAAATAAAAGCTTCTCCTGTTACGGTTAGGGACCGACATTCTTCAGGCACCAGAAGAGGGGCTAAAATTATTATAAAACTGAATCGGGACTCAATTAATGATAAATTTTATATTCTTTTATCGTGTATTTAATGAACATGAACTTATATTCACATATGTTTTTATCAAGTTGTTTGGATTTCTTTTTAGGGCGTAACGAAAGTTTCTATAATAATTTGATTACTAACGTAATTTATTTGATAATGTTTGTTTCAAAATCATTTACATTTACTATAATAATTTGATTAATAACACAACTGTTCTATCACTCACCGGGCTCACTTCTATGTATTAACTATTGTGTTGTTTGACTACCTTGTTAGACAACATTAGGTTGAGCAATAGGTAGTTTTATTCATTTTATGTGACTTAAGATATGTTGTTATGGATTTCTAAATAGATTTGTTTGAGTGAAGAGGGAATACACATGATCTATTTCAAATACTAATTGTCATAACCCACCTAAAATAATAACGGGTGGCCATCCCTATACTATAATAAATCAGGAGTTTCAGATGGTCCAGTCTCAACATCAACTGCCAGTACTATATAATATAGGACTAACTACCCGAAATCACATAAGCGGGATATGAAAAATTAAAATAAAAACACAACAGACAACAAACCAACACTATAACACCACCACGAAAGAAAAGAAAGATGCATGATATGACTAAGATAAATGAAATGCTAGAAATAAAATGAACTAAATAAATACAACCGAATGTACTACACAAAGTAGACCCGAATAAGCTGTCGGGTCACAGCCAATACAATAGCTGAAATGGAATAAATATAAACATGTATATAAATATCCCTTGGGTACAAACCCGATATACAACATGAATCCTACCTAGAATTTTAAAGAAGTAGGAAGCGGCTACATGAAACATCCCGCAACAGTCCGCACCTGTCACGGCTCCCAAGACTCTGGATAGAAAGTCATCCGGCATCCATGCGGTAGGATACCTGTGATAATATATATATATATATATATACAAGGAGGAGAGAAAAGTAAACGGGTCAGAGCCCCGAATGTGAAAAATATTTAGCAAGTGTGTTAACCGTGCATAATAATTATCGGTGCACTTATTTCATAATTAAAGTGAGACCGCTCTCTCGTGGAACCCCAACTCACCTCTCATCTAAAGGCGCGCACCTATTCGCGTCCTCAAGTTTTTAGTTAAATTACCCCATTATGTTCTCAGGACAACCTATCTTATCATAGGCCTAGCCTATTCCCACGAGATCTACTTTCCCATCATAATCCAAGGAACCAACCTTAATCCTACTAGATTATGATAACAACAATTATGCCTTAATAGGCTTAATGGATTCCGATTCATAATAATAATGAATTATAAGTCTTAATACATTACCCCTATATATATATATATATATATATATATATATATATATACATGTATATAGGCTAAAATATAAGAATTTATATCCTTAATAACATGCACATGGAATATTGGCAAAACCTCTCTCTAATCTCAAACTTGTACTACGTTTCATGCGTGGGGAGTCTCGCAAAGCGAAATCCAAACAAGGAACCGCCCCGTTACACTACTCCTGACAAGGTCAAGACCAGAGATCAGAGATGCCACGAATAGAATTACTTCTCTCAACTCTCGACATAGCACTGCGTTTCGTGCGTGAGGCGTCTCGCAAAGCGAAATCCAAACAAGGAACCCCCTCGTTACACTACTCCTGGGCAATGTCGATCCTAGAGATCCATAATTCTTAACATACTATATAGTACTACCATTACTGCTAAACTAACTATCAAAGAAAGAAAGAAAGAAAGAAAAGAAAAAAAAGAAAACAAAAGAAATAAAATAAAAGAATCTCCAATAATATCCTTGGGATGATGTAACCGAATAATACCTTATGTGCGATACATCAACCCCCATCAATCTAGTACACCATAATCATCTAAGATGTACTTTACCAAAACTCTATATCCTTTCCTATATAGGATATATAAATACATATATATAGGTATTTTATGCTCACCATATATATACATATACCAATCATCCATATACCCATGACCAAGTGCACATACCATATATGATGTACAATGGCCATGCAAATATAATACCCGACTATATGTAGCGCCGATAAAACTGCATCAATGCTATCATCTTCCCAGAGTCCTGCTCACGTAACAACTGGGAACCACATGGTGGGGATCAAAGACACCCACCTCGTGGTAACTCACACACACGACGTTCCGGGAAGCGGTCATAGTTCCAACTGGCAATGAGACAAAACATACACACCACGTCTCATCCCAAAAATATATATCTATATCGTATAATAACACAAGGGACGACTATGACCTGGGGAATATCCACACCCTGCTCTATATGCCAGGATGCTTACCCTCTGCGCGAAAACTTCCCAATGATAGCATGAGCGGGGTATGCTTAACCACATAAGTATATATATCGCTCATATACGCAATATACATACATCCATATGATCCCATCATATGATCCAATATAATAAACCATCATATACGGTTTAGATATCCATACCATGTATGTCCACAACATAAAATATATCCATATATTCACATTCATACATAGATGTATGTACATATATTCACACATCCCTATATCAATCTATATACAAACTAATTCCCGTTCATATGTATAAGGTATATAAACCCGGCTATAAGTATACATAAATCCTCAATATACAATCCGTCACCACAATTTCCATTAAATGTACCTCGATATGTGAATACAATCCCTCACTTGAAACATATTCAATCATTTTTCCTATGATGAATAGTCTCCCAAAACCATATGTATATATCTATACATATATATTCAACATTTGGGTTATCACCCAAGAGTATGTGTAAGAATCCATCATTACACATGTCATCCATAACCAAAGTACATAATTACCTTTAGTACTATTTAACCATAGGCACACACATGACTTAATAGTATAAAACCTCAATTTATTCCAACCTCATTTCAAGTATTGGAATATCACAGGTCATATCCCCATAATACGTGTAAACTAATCCTACTAGAATTTATGCTACCGCTTATTCTAGTCGATAGTACAATCCCAAAGCGTTCTCAAAGTCACATATGGTTTGAATAAGTCTCGGTAACTCTTACTCCTATAGAGTTATCAATTTCCCTTAGACTAAACTTTTCTATCTAAGGATATGAGACCCCTCACTCTTTAAAAAGTATGCGACCACTCTCTATCAAATTTCCCCAATCTGTAACTTAACAATATCCTATCCTTATAAGGATTTTACATAAATGTCGGCCTAGAAATTTCACCACATACATGGATATTTCTTATCCAATGATTCCAAGAAGTTCCCACTATCGGATACTAAGTGAGGGACCCCCTATAAGTCACCAAAAGATATCTCTTACTTTATAAGAGAGAACCCCCAAATCAACAAACCCAACCAAAAAGGGCTAGAAGTCATCTTAGGAAACCCATAAAACAGCCCATAAGGAATCCCCTAAGAATAAACTCCAAAAGGAAAGGGGGAAAAGAAATCCAAGTTTTTGGCTAAAAACAGGGGACCGGTCGACCGGACCCTGACCCCCGGTCGACCGCGGGTCCAAATTTTGCCTACGAAGAAATGCAGTAGGCTTTTCCCTTAAGGCGCGGTCGACCGGTCCCCAGACCGCGGTCGACCAGCCATACCAGTTAAGTTGGCCGATTTTCCATTTTCAGCAAACCCCACGAATTTAAACCCTAAAATTCTCATTCCAATCCCCAAATCTTTAACCCAATAATGTTATTAACAAGAAAACCCATCCTACATCTCCTCCCAACCATTTATATGGGATTAAACCATAGAATAACATTGATCTCAAGATTTAAACCCAAAAATCTAGGTTTTGGTATTATACCCAAAAATCCATTTCTTTACCCCACAAATTATGAAATGAAATACACAAATAGCTATTTAGCAAGATTAAACACTTGCCTCAGATTTATAGAGGTTGGATCGTCCTCGATGACGCGGTTGGGCTGGAAATCCCCAAGCTTTTCTTCCTCTCTCTCTTCCTTTCTTCTTCTTTTCTTCTCTTCCTCTCTCTCTCTAGGGCTTTTCTCTCTTTATCTCAAATGAGAATGGCTTAGTCCGTAAGCCACTTAAACCTTTAAAACAAAATCCCAATTTTAAATGTTAATACACACTTTAAATGACTCGTTTACTCCAATTCGAGCCAAAACAACTTAAAAACATTCCGGAGCGGAAATAAAACCCAATGACAGTCATTTTGACTATCTCGACCCTTCCAGGATCGATGGTACCCTCAAAAACATCATCCGGAATACTTTAAAATATTCTCTATTTTCGGGCCTAAGTTCCCAAATTTTGAAACTCTCCAATTTAATTAAATTTTATTTTCCCAAAATTTAATTTCTCAGTCTCCAAAAATCGAGGGTTGTATATAAATGAATATGCCAGAAGGAGATAAACCCGAATAAGCTGTCGGGTCACAGCCAATACAATAACTGAAATGGAATAAATATAAACATGTATATAAATATCCCTTGGGTAGAAACCCGATATACAACATGAAGCCTACCTAGATTTTTAAAGAAGTAGGAAGCGACTACATTCTACATCCCGTAACAATCCGCACATTTCACGGCTCCCAAGACTCTGGATAGAAGGTCATCCGGCATCCATGCGGTAGGACACCTGTAATAGTATATATATATATATATATATATATATATATATATATATACAGGCATGAGAGAAAAGTAAACGGGTCAGAGCCCGAGTGTGAAAAATATTTAGCAAGTGTGTTAACTGTGCATATTAAATATCGGTGCACTTATTTCATAATTAAAGTGAAATCAGACTCTCGTGAAACCCCAACTCACCTCTCATCTAATGGCACGCGCCTATTCGCATCCTCAAATTTTAGTTAAATTACCCAACTAGAAGGACAACCTAACTATTTTATAGGCCTAGCCTATACCCACGAGATTTGCCTTCCTATCTTAACCCAAGAATCCACCCCTTTTTCTAATCATACTTGATTATGTTTACAAACAATTATGCCATAATAGGCTTAATGGATTCCGGTTTATAATTTATTTAATTATAATCCTTAAAACGTTACCAAATTATATTTGGGTTGAATCAAAAGACTTACTTTCAAATTAACATCCATACAAATTATTATTGACAAAACTTCTCTCCAATCTCAACGTCGCGCTAAATTTCATGCGTGGGGTGTCTCGCAAAGCGAAATCCAAACAAGGAACCACCCTGTTACACTACTTCTTGACAACGTTGATACTAGAGATCCATCATGCCACACATAAATATTTGACAGAACTTTTCTCCAATCTCAACGTCGTGCTAAATTTCATGCGTGGGGTGTCTCGCAAAGAAAAATCCAAACAAGGAACCACCCCATTACACTACTTCTTGACAACATTGATACTTGAGATCCATCATGCCACACATAAATATTTGACAGAACTTTTCTCCAATCTCGACATTGCACTACGTTTCGTGCGTGGGGTGTCTCGCAAAGCGAAATCCAAACAAGGAACCATCCCGTTACACTACTCCTTGACAATGTCGATCCTAGAGATCCATTATGTCATACATACAATACTACTAAATATATATACCATAAGAACAACCTAAAGCCTCCAAATAATATCCTTGGGAAGATGTAACCGAAATATTCCTTAAATGTGATACATCAACCCCCAATCATCTAGTACACCATAATCATCCAATATGTACTTCATAAAAGTCCATATCCTTTCATCTATAGGATATATATAAATATATATATATAGGCATTTATTCTAACCATATATATATATATATATATATATATATACCATCATTGAGAACGCGTGTAATATCGATTTAAATTAAATTCGCAAGTTTCCAAGAACCCTTATTTAATTAGCGTCTACTTTTAAACCAAATAAAATCAACCCTTAAACATGCATCTAAATCAACCCATCAAATAAAAGGCATGCGACACAAAGTTAAGGAAAAATCCCCGAAGGGCAAAACCTTTTATTTCTAGAACTTTAAAGAATTTACAAGACCATTGACTTACATTCAACCTGATAATCGCCCACAAGTGTAACGCACGGTGTCTTCGGTAAACCTTCAAAGGAACGGCTAGAAACAGTGTGACACAGAAATACCCGCAGGTGTCGGTTCCTATGTCGGCGGCTGGAACTATCCCTTTCCAGTAGGGCTGTAATGGAGAAGAAGAATGGTCTTCTCCACAAGGGTTGAACAATAGCAAAGCTTGTGTTCTAGGGTTCCAAAAGATTCACAAAAGTAATTGGGATTTTTTGGTGTGAATCAAAAAGATGTTTGGCACATCAAAAAACGAAGTCTTGTTGTGTTTTATCTCTTAAAAACGTTTTCTCAAAGACTTGAAAAAATACACCATCGGAATAGTAATATATATAGGAAATATAAGATGGTGGGTAAAAAACACACGGAACTTCTCGAGTATATCCCAGGCGGATCGGCCCGGCTTGGGGGCAGATCGGTCCGGATGACCGGATCGGTTCTTTTAAAATATGGCTCCATCGGTTTGCATTCGATCCGGGGTATACTGGATCAACAACAAGCGGATCGGTCCGGGTAGAAGGCGTACCGGTCCGATTGCGGATCGGTCCGGATGAGGGGCGGACCGGTCCGGCTTCCCAGAAAAATAAAAAACTTTTAAAAGCCTCATTTTGCTTGAAAAAACTTACTTCTTATTTTTATAAAAAACATTTTATAAAAATTTCCCAATACTAAATATGAACTTTAAGGAACGTAAATTTTTTTTTTTACCAAGTTCATTCTCGCAGAGACTATGATGTTGAAGACGCTTTGATATTTGGATCCGTTGACCTAGATGCGATCTTGAATTTCTTCAACGGTGTAACGGCGTACGACATACAAATTGATAATAGACAAAAATGTCCTTACAATCATCAATCCCATAGCCAAATGTACATACTACATATGATGTACAAGGCCATGCACATAATATACCCGGCTATATATATCATTGATAAACTGCATCATGCTATCATCTTCCCAGTGCCCGGCTCACGTAGCAATACTGGGGCCACCATGGTGGGACTAAACGACACCCATCTCGTGGTAAACTCACACACACGACATCACGGGAAGCGGTCATAGCTCCAAACCGGCAATGAGACGAAACATACCCACCACGTCTCATCCTAAAATATAAATCACATAATAACACACGGGACGACTATGACCTGGGGAATATCCACACCCTGCTCCTCGAGCCAGGATGCTCACCCTCTACGCGTGCAACTCCAAATGATAGCATGAGCGGGGTATGCTTAACCACGTAAGTATATATATACCATTCACATGCACAATATATATACATCCATATGATCCCATCATATAATTAAACCATCACATACGGTTTAGATATTCATATCCTGTATATCCATATATTCATATCCATATAGATATATATACATATATTAACATAACCATATATCTATATATACAAACTAATTCTCGTTCATAAGTATAAGATATATAAACTCGACTATAAGTATACATAATGCTCAATATACAAGCCGTCACCACAAACTCATTTAATTTACCTCGATATGTGAATACAATCCCTCACTTGAAGTATATTCATCCATTTTCCTATAATGAATAGTCTTCCAAAAATACATACATATATATATATATATATATATATATTCAACAGTTGGGTTATCACCCAAAGTTTAGTGTAGGTAACAATTACTACACATTCCATATATCTCCAAAAGGACATTCATGTCTCCAATACTAGTTTTGACTATTGATATATATATATATATACATAACTAATAGTCTGTAAACCTCAACTGAGCCCAATCCTATTTCAAGTATTGGAATCCCAACGATTATATACACACGATTCTATAATAACTATCTTGACTAGAATCTTACTACAACCTATCCCAATTGATAGTACGATCCAATCGTTCCCCATTTCGCCTATGGTTCAATTTATCTTATGAATCCTTAATCCTATTGCATTCCAATTTATTCCTTAATTTAAACCTTACTAAGGATATGCGACCACTCTCTCTCGTCGGTCCCCAATATTATCCTAATAGCATCCTAACTCTATAAGGATTCGATACAATCATCGGCCTAGAATTTCACAACGTACTCTCGCAACTCTCTCTCTAAGAGTTCTTAACCTCACATCATATCTATACTCATTTTTTATTTATAATTAGGATTTTCAACCCTAATGAGGTTTCTCACTATCTCTATACACAACTCCAATACCTACATGGATATATTTCTCCCCAATTATTCCAAGGAGTCCCAGAAGCATGATATGTGAGAAACCTCCTATATGTCTCCAAAAACATCTCTCTTACATCATAAGAGAAGGATCAAACCATTAAACCCAACCAAAAAGAGTTTGAATTTACTATGAAGAAAATTACTCAAAATGCCCTATTTTCAAATCGATTCGGCCCCTCCGAATCGATTCGGCCCCAGCAGCGAATCGATTCAGCCCATCCAAATCAATTTGGTCCAAGGGATCTGAGATTCGGCTACCTACCGAATCGATTCGCTAGGGGCAAATCTATTCGTCCCTAAAGAACTATGGCTTCTGCAACCTAGCGAATTGATTCGCTAGGGGGGAATCGATTCGACCAGTTCAGAAAGCCACGAAAATGGTTATTTTCTCCAAAACCCAAATTTCCCAAAATTCAATTTATACCTCTCCCAACCCTTAATCTTCAACCCCAACATGTTTTCAAACATAAAAAATCATCCTATATCTAATCTCATAAATTCATATCCCTTAAACCCAATTATAATCTTCAATTTCAAGATTTCAACCAAAAATTAGGTTTTCGTAATTATACCCCAAAATCCAATTCTTATATCCACAAATTATGAAATGAAATACACAAATAAATTATTTAGCAAGATTAAACACTTGCCTCAGATTTGTAGAGGTTGGACCGTCCTCGATGTCGCTGTTGAGCCGGAAATCTCCAAGCTTTCCTTCCTCTCTCTTCCTTTCTTCTTCTTTTCTCTCTTCTTTCTATTTTCTTTTCTTTTTCTCTCTTTATCTAATGATAAGGCTTCATCCGTAAGCCTCTTAAGCCTATAAAACATAAGTCCTAATTTTAAATGTTAATACCCACTTTAAATGACTCGTTTACTCCAATTCGTGTCAAACTGACTTAAAAACATTCCGGAGCCGAAATAAAACCCAATGACAATCATTTTGACTATCTTGACCCTTCCGGGATCGATGGTACCCTCAAAATCATCATCCGGAATACTTTGAAATGTCCTCTATTTTTGGGCCTCAATTCCAAATTTTAGAATTCTCCAATTTAATTAAATTTTATTTTCCCAAAACTTTAATTTCCCAGTCTCAAAATTCATGGGGTGTTACAACTAATTCATCCCAAACAATTTCTTGAGTTTGTTTTATCTGATTTGTTTATTCTAATATAATATTCCCAGACATTGGACAAATTGTTAAAACATAGCTATTGAATTAAATCAAATAGAGTTGTACTAATTGATGATTTCATCTTTTTTTTGTGAAGGATGTGATTTTCTTACTTTTAATGAATTGTTTTAAGTTTTTGAAAAAATCACCAAGTTTATATTGACATATAATAATTTAAAGTCAACATATTTCCATTTGTGGTTGTACATCTTTTGTTTATTACTAGTCAAGATGATAGCTTTGGAGGAAACTTTTACTGAATGGTGAATCAAGAAAGCTTCCCTTTCATATGAGTATTTAATTAATCTCTTCGTCATAGGATACTATTCCAATACATGTCATACTTCCAGCATTCGTCGCCATTTGTTTTATATTTTTAACTACCCATACATGTTCAAGGATTACTAGATCTGTCTTTGAATGCTTTTATTCTTATTGTGTAGGCATCAAAATTATTTGGCAATTGGAGATTGGAGTATCCAATGCATATAGTGTATTCAGTGGTGAAAATATATGGTCGATAATATACATGGTATGGGTAAGTGATAAATTTTGACATTATGCTAACAATGTCAATTTTTCTCCCAAGTGATTAACTACTCCTAATTTAAAGTTAATGTATTTGTTACGTGTAAGTTACGAAAGAGTTGTAGCGACACTATTTTGGCGTGCTGCTGATCTAAATTTTCATTCACACTTTACGAACGAATCTCTGAATAAATACAAAAGTTTGATACATATGTCTGAATAAATCCTTTTTATATTTTTTGGCAGCGAGGTTGAAACATTGGATTCTTGGTGTTTCTGGAAACATATCTGACTACAATTGCTCCAAACACCACTGACGAATCACCGACCAAATCTCCTCAATTAGATGTGTTTAAAGGGATTGTATTGGCTCAAAGATGTTGGACGAAATGAGTCAATAATCAAGGAAAGCAGAAACCATTTCAGATCTGCCTGCCATTGAGTTCTACGCTGATCCGTGTTTTGTGAAGAAACTAAATGCCCAATTGGTGTGTAGGTAAATGTTTTTTTTGCATGGTTTATAGTTTTCACAATGTTTTTTTATGGTATTGTTTAGGGGACTTATCTATCATTTTTAATGATTCATTATTTCCGATAACTAAGGCATTTACTCATTTCATATTAAGGTGCTACAGATACTAATTTATATTGTTTCTCAAACTCAGGTATAGCTTATGAAAATAATGTCGATTGCCATTGTGCAACCATTCAGGCCTTTATAAGGAACACCATGTAATAACCCTCGCTTATGAGAACGTATTTTATATTAATTACTAGGTATGGTAATTAGATATAAATTTTGGATTATGAATTGAGTGCTAATTTAATGAAGAAAAGTTAATATTCACTATGAGTTTGCATATATACCATAACTATGGGTAAATATTGCTATGTTATGCTTATTAATATCACATGAATTAAAATGATATTTGTCTTAATAATGAGACCGAAACTTAAATTGAATTATAAAATGTCCAAATGATAATCCGGAGGCCGCAGTTGATTCCGGAACATGTGAGATAGTCAGATATTGTGCCATTATGTGTTTTGAGATTCTGGGCATTTTTGACTGATTATGCCTTAAATATGCAATTGCGTATTATTTTATCGCAATATCGATCAATTGAGTTGGGATTTTTAATTAAAGGCACGATTTATGTCTTGAGTAAATCACTATTCACCTAATTGTATTTCCTAAACCTAGAGAACTAAAGAGAGAAAGAGAAAGAGTAGAGAGAAGAAAGGATATTGAAGATTTAAGAAGGATTCTTGCTCCCACACCAAGAAAATCTGCATTTTCTACATTGAGGCAAGTTTACTACTTGCTACTTATGGTTTAAGATAAATGATTTGTGTGAGAATGATGTATTTGATTATGGTTTACTAGTCTAGGGTTTGAATGTTGGTTGGTTTTGAATCATTAAAGGATAGTTGAATGATGGTTGATGTTGATGGTAGTGGTAGTAGCATTTATGTTGTGTGGGTGAGAATAAATGAGTTGGCTTTGGGTTTTGCTTGAAAATAGGAAGTCTTGGTCTAGGTCTGCAGGGACCGGTCGACCGCGATTCTCAGACCGGTCGACCGGGTCTTTGGGAGAGGGTTCACTGCATTTCTTTCAAAGGCCTAAAATTATGGCACGGTCGACCGCGGTCCCCTGACCGGTCGACCGGCCCCGCCGAAATGAACTTTCTGCTTTTCTTACTAGGCCAAATCTTGAGACGCGGTCGACCGCGGTCTTAGGATCGGTCGACCGATCCCCTGTTTTCTTCCGAAACATTTTATTTTCAGTCCTTAACTTCTTCTTTTCATAGGAACATAAGGACCTTCTTAAATGAAGTAAAAAAATAGGGACTTACAGTATTAGTTGATTTCGGTCGACTCCCTAGACTCGAAGGGGTTCATCTAGGGTTCCTGTCAGGGGGAGAGATTTAAAGAAATGTTTAGGCATTATTTCTGTCAGGTAGTTCCATAAGAGTCTAGGAAATCTTAAGGTCAAATTTGGAGACTTTAGGAGTAAATGCGAACTAGATCTCATTTGATGGGTTATTATAAAGTCCAAACAAGGACATTTGGGAGAGATAACTTGGGAGTTTAAATATTCTTCGAGGTTATTATGATGATGTGAAGTATACCATAATGCATTTAATAAAATGTAAAATGGATAAAGTAAAACATAATTTACTGAATCACGAAATGGAAATTAATAAAATGGATGTTACACACCTATCTAAATACCATCTTAAGGGAAGTCCGTGCGTGAGGTGAAGCCCCCTGGCTAATGAATGCAGGGTGGATATAGTCCTAGGCCATATGAGCGCTTGTTTTATATTTTTTTGCGATGGGTAGGAGATTCTGGGTGTGGTCTTGACTACCCCGCAGGCATATGGCCGCTTCCCGACGTTTGCGATAGGATCCCAGGTTGTCTTAGGTTAGTCCCTGGAAGATGATGGTTATTTAGGGGCGCGCACAGTGGGGAAACCCGGACGGGCAGTCTTAGAATCGTTATATACGTAATTATAACTATTCTATTATCGAGTTGGACTCGATGGAACATTAATGCCATAAATAGCAAAGTATATGCCACAAAGAGCATACTATTGAGATAAGTGCCATAAAGTGCACATGGTAATAATTGCATTCCTGATAAGGAATGGAAAGAAGATGGAAATGAAAGTTGGGAAAGATGAAAAAGGCTTATAAGTACTTTTATTTCTTTGTATAATTGAATTTCATTTTAATAATCATTTAACTATATTAGTTCTTTATATGATGTTACCATGCTAGAATATCATCCATGCTTACCTGTCCATTATTGTCATACCTGTCATTTATCTAGTGATCATATAAAAATCGGCCTCTGACCGGTTCTTCGTTTTCTTGTTGTGTATGTATCTTCTATATTCGTTCAGGTGTTCCGCCGCAAGGTCGCCCGTAATGACTTTCTTTTCTCTGAGTCTTTTGAGGAGCCGTGACATTTTGCGGGTATCACGGGATATTTTGTGTAGATGCCTCTATGATTGTTTTCTAGCTAAGATCAGTCTTTATTCGGGCGTGTGGCCCAAATAGTTGTAATTGTATAAATGATGTATTATGTAACACATGAAACTTACTGTATATTGTATGGATTGTATCGACCGACGCTTTATTCAGTCCTTTCTTATCTATTGGATTACATATATATGTTTGTGGGAGTCTTCACCCTCTTTTTCTATTATGGGTTGTTGAAAGTGTTTTCTTTAAATTTCAAACTAAAATGTTTGATAACCCATTTTCTGGAATATTGTGTGGTTATTCCTGATACTCTGTATGATATTGTGATGCTGAGAATGATATCTATCCATGATTCCTGTTTCATCGGGGTATCGGGCTGGCCACCCTTTATTTCGGATAGCGGGTTGTCCCAAATGGTATGAGAGCATCAGGTTCTAGAGTCTTTAGGATCTATGCGGACTCGTCACGTTCTACCGTAGCGTTCTTTGATATAGAGCTTAATGTTAGGATTGCCTTGTTGCTTATGTATGCAATCTTCTGCTAGATAGATTGTTTTATATAATATTCTAACTCTATCTCTTCTCTATCTCATATGCCGCCAAAGAGAGGGCGTCCCGCTAGACGCAATAGGGTTGTCAAGGATGAGGATGGTCCTCCACCACCGCCACCGGGGAATATCAGTGTCGCTGATGTGGCAAATATCATGGCCCAAGATGTTAATGCAGCGATGACTGTAGTGGCACAACAAATGCCACAAACTCAAGCGAGGGGACAAGAAGCACTAGTTCCTACGGGACCTTCTCAGTGGGAATGGGTAAGAGAGTCTTTCCTAAAGGGTCATCCCCCAGAATTTGAGGGAGGTTCGGACGTTATAAAGGCAAACCAGTGGAAGAAGGACATGCAGCGCCATCTTAGGATGGTGGAATGTAGTGAGGAGAAAAAGCAAATCCTCGTTACCTTTAAGCTTGTCGGATCGGCCTTACACTGGTGGGAGTCAATAACGACACCCGAACAAAGGGATACAATGTCAATCACCAATTTTTGGGCTTTGTTTGATGGAAAGTATTTCCCTTCCGCAGTTCAAAGTTAGATGAAGAGGAAGCTTCAAGATTTAGTACAAGGGGAGAGATCGATTGCCGAATACGAAGAGGAGTTTACCCGGTTAGCAAGCTTTATACCGGATGAAGTGACTCCGGAAGCAAAGAGGATCTCCAAATTTGTAGGAGGTTTGCACTGGCGAATAAAATAACATTTTCTTGGAAATCTATCTTTGGTAACCTTTGGGGACGTGATGAATGCTGCTTTACTTCACTGTCAAGAGCATAGATTATTTGTGCAGAACAATAAGAAGGCTACAGCACTGGGGAAAGTGGTGAAACCGGGAAGTTATGGGATCGGAGGGGGGACATCTTCTTCATCCCAAACCTCGGGAAACAAGCAGAAAGAGAGGGATCCTCAGCAAGGGGATTTGTCCAAGCGTCAACGTTTTGGTGGGTTTAATGCTGGTGGCAACCATAATTATAACTGGCCAGGTCAAGGCGGATAACAACAACAGGGAGGTAAAGGTGGAAATGGAGGTAGGGGCCAGCAGGGCCGGGGTGCGGGACAATTTCGAAACAATCAAGGTAGGAATCAGGAGAATGCGGCTAATAAATGTTTTCAGTGTGGGGAGTTGGGCCATTATAAAAGGGTGTGTCCTCAGTTGGTTGGAGGGCATCCTCCTAGGGCTCCGCAACAGCCGTATGTACAGTTTCCTCCCCAGGTGCCTAATCCGATTGCTCCTCCTCAGCAGGGGCAACTGCAGTATGGACGGGTTTAGCATATTCGGGAAGCTATGCTTCCTCCACCCCTTACGGCACCGCCAGCGATCGAGGGTAAGTTTTTCATTCATGGGCACATGGGTCGAGTACTATTTGATACGGGTGCTACACACTCCTTTATTTCTAGGAGTTTTGCTCAGACCACAGGTTTGAAAAAATCTGCTGAAAGTACCTTCACTAGCGTTGAATACTCTATGGGTGATGGTTCATTAATTTTCTTTATTTGTAAAAACGTAGGGATTAACCTTGGTAACTTGTGTTTTGAGGCCGACTTGCTCGTCCTTGACTTGGACGGGTATGATGTAATATTGGGTATGGATTGGCTAGGGAAACACCGCGCGATAGTAAACTGTTATGGGAAAAGCATAGTTTTTGCAATTCTGGGACAAGAAATGTTCCTGGTTGTTATGCCTTGTATGGAAGGGAGTACGAATGCTTATTTATATTGTATTGCGAAAGATGCATCTAGGGATGTTGTGGTTCCCCTAAATTCTCTTTCGATTGTTAGAGATTTTGAAGATATTTTTCGGGAGATACCGGGATTACCTCCAAGTCGGGAGATAGAGTTTATGATTGATTTAATGCCAGGAACTCGACCGATTGCTAAAGCTCTGTATCGAATGGCTCCTGTGGAGATGAGGGAGTTGAGAGATCAAATTTAGCAGTTATTGGAGCAGGGATTTATTAGGCATAGCACATCGACATGAGGTGCTCCGGTATTGTTTGTGAAGAAAAGAGACGGCTCTCTCCGGTTATGTGTGGACTATAGGGGGTTGAATAAAGTCACCATCCAGAATAAATACCCTTTGCCTCGCATCGATGATTTGTTTGACCAACTTAGGGGAGCATCATACATCTCCAAAATCGATTTGAGGACGGGGTATCATCAATTGAGGATACGGGTGCAAGATGTATCCAAGACTGCATTTCTGACTCGTTATGGATCCTATGAGTTCTTGGTTATGCCATTTGGGCTAACCAATGCTCCTACTGTATTTATGGATCTTATGAACTGGGTGTTTCGGGATTTCCTTGACCAGTTTGTTATTGTATTCATCGATGATATCCTAGTCTATTCTCAGACAGAGTCTGACCATGCTACTCACTTACGGTTGGTCCTGCAGAGATTGAGGGATCACAAATTGTATGCAAAGTTTGAGAAATGTGGCTTTTCATTGAAGGAAGTTCAATTTCTAGGTCATGTGGTGTCATCCCAGGGTGTATCTGTGGATTCTATTAAGGTGATTGGGGTGAGAGAGTGGGGTCAGCCCACGACACCTACTGAGGTTCGTAGTTTTCTGGGCTTGGCGGGTTATTACCGTCGATTTATTAAGGGTTTTTCAAAAATCGCTAGCCCATTGACGAATTTAACCCGAAAGGGAGTGAGATTTGTTTGCGACAGTTCATGTCAAGCTGCATTTGAAGAGCTCAAAAATAGATTAACTTCGGCTCCAGTCCTTGCATTTCCAAAATCGGGATTGGAATACCTAGTCTTCACCAATGCATCTCTTCAAGGGTTAGGAGGTGTTCTTCAGCAAGAAAGACAAGCTATCGCTTACTCTTCTCGTAAGTTAAAACCTCGAGAAAGGAACTATCCGGTGCATGACTTAGATTTTGCCGCAGTTGTCTTTGCCTTGAAGATATGGAGGCATTATCTCTTGGGGGAAAAGTTTAGTCTTTTCACAGACCATAAATCTCTACAATATTTATTTTCCCAAAAGGACTTGAATATGCGTCAGCGTCGTTGGTTGGAGTTTGTGAAAGACTACCAATTTGATATCCATTACCATCCTGGAAAGGCGAACGTAGTAGCAGATGCCTTGAGTAGGAAGCCCGAGGGATACTTAGCTAATATGTGGAAAGCTAAGTGGAGAGTGATCGGGCGGAAAAAGTGTGTTCATGCGAGGACACAATCGTTGTGTGTTTCGCCGCCGCGATGCAAAAACCTAAGCTACTACTACACTTGCGAGGCAAGTAAAGCGGTAAGTCGGGTATCGTAAGAAATCCACAGGGAGTGATTAAATTTTAGACTTTAATTGTTTTAATTACTTCAGGAATAAAAGTGTAAAATAAACAAATGAAAAGGTGATAGGGTGGTTATGGTGACAAAGAAAATAATAAGTTAATGCTAAATTAAAGGAAAGCGAGGATCGGGATCGCATTCCACCACACGGGCTAAACAACTACTAATTAGAATTACGGTTCGAAAACATTTAATCGAGCATATTCAATTAAGCATAAACATCACACAAGAAGGAATTTAACCCAAAGTTGCGAGATTAAACATTTAACTGAAAATGGTCACACGCGGATTAAATTCGGATTATCGCTATAAACACTAAAGTTGCATGACAAATAAAGATAAACGCATAACAATCCAACTTTAATATACGCAGTTTCAATTAAATGTAATTTTACACAAAACCTAATTTTTGAGGTCCAAACCCGAAAATGGCGGAAACACAATTCCGACCCTATTTATCTAAGGGTGCATAATGAATTAAACTAATTTAACACTAATTAAACTAGAAAAACAATAAATAAAGCAAGTAAACTAATTAACAAAGCATGTAAACTAACTACAAAGCAATAAAACAATGAAATACAACTATATTAATGGAGAGGGAATAAGAAAAGATCAATCTTACAACCCAAATGTTGTCACACCAAATGAGGAAGAAGAAATGAGCTCTCAACTCCCAAACCCTAAACTAAGCTAAAATGATAGATATCTCTCTTCAAAATGAAGAGAAAGTGTTATAAACCAAATATCCCATGGCAAACTTGTAATAAAAGGGAAGAAAACCAAAAATCTGGAGGCCCGAATCGATTCGGAAATGGTCCGAATCGATTCGGAAACAGGGGAAGTTCGAATCTGCAATTCTGCAGAATTCCGAATCCATTCGGTTTTGGGCCGAATCGATTCGCAACCTACAGGTCTGAATTCTGCAGCTTTGTCCTGTTTTACGGAAAATGCCGCCATTTCTTCGTTATAGCTCGGAATGAGGCACGGTCAGAGGCTACGCGAAGATAACTCAGAGGAATACAACATCCAAGAAGACATTGGGCCAAAAAACCAAATTATGAAATGACTAAAATGCCCTTGAATGTGACCTTGAGTGTGAATTTGAAGTAAAAACCATCCTAAAAATGCCATAACTCTTTCGATACAACTCAGAATCATGCACCGTCGGCGGCCACGCGAAGAGAAATCAGAGGGCTTCAACTTCCGTGAAGAGCTCGGGATTCAAACCCGAATGCTGAAATTACTAAAATGCCCCCGAAGCTGCAAAAAACGACGAAACATTTCCGAAAAGCGTCCGAACTTCATACTAAGCATCCAAATACCTACAAAAGCTCAATTAACCCCTGCAAAACATGTTAACATAGAAATCCGAGGTTGTCTGGTTAACGAGCATAAGTATAGGGATTAAGATACCCAAGGGGGCTCATAAGGCGTAGGTTAACGGGTGAAATACGCAATATTTGCGTCGTATCACACCCCCTAACTTACACATTGCTAGTCCCTAGCAATGAAATAGGAAACAACAAGAACTACAAGAAAATCAGGAACAGAAGATAGTACAAAAGTATGGTATAAAAGCATAAGTCCACTTTCGCGGGCGATTCGATTGCATTTAGCGTATGCAATAAGCCGTTAAACCTCTAGGTCACCCTAGTGGACGAGTGTCGTCTCGTGAGGGTTTTCAGGGATGAAACCCACAAACATCATATGGTTTCCTCAAAATATGCCCAACCCAACATGCGAAAAACTCAACAACAACGAAAAAGATTTCAAACATGTTATTAGCATATTGAACGAATTCAAGCTAAAGTCCATTGTTATTAACAAGTTGAATGCACCTCATAGAATTGAAACTTAAAAGTGGGAGGGGGAGAGCATATGCATCGTATGATTTGGCAAAAAACTTATATAAACCGGATACTAATCAAAGCAAGAATACATTCAATCCTCACGGGCATTACGCTCAACAAATGAATTCACTATGAAAAGGGAGGTAATACACGGGACATGTGGGCATAAAGAGTAAATGTAAATGGAAACTAGGCCGCTCACATGTCACAAATGCGGAACGCTATATATAAAATGAAAAATTGTAATCTCAATGAAAGGATACCGCACACTAAAAGAGGCGAAATGCATTTTCACAGATTATCACAACTATTATGACTTTTGAATTACATCAACCTAAGATCACATAGGACTTTAATAGGGTTATGATGTAGGTATGGCTAGGGTGCGAAACGAAGGAATGTATGTACGGATTCAAAGTGTTCGAAATGAAAACTCGGGATAATGGGAGAATGCGTACAATAACAAAATTGGAAAAACAAGTTCCAAAACGGCATTAGATATATCATCGGGGAAAGTAATCAAAGCTTATTGAACACAATATACACAACATATACAACTTTCTCTTTATTTTATTTTCTTCTTTTTCTCATTTTTCTCTTTTGTTTTCTTTTGCTTTTTGCTTTCTCTTTTTCTTCACTTTTTTCACTAGTTTCTTTTCTTTGCTTATCAAACTCTCATATGCCTAAAATTGCAACCGCAATACAACAACAACATTCAATCCTAAGTAACATTCCAAACAAAGGTATGGAAAGTGTATGTATGGTTTATAACTCCAATTTAGAGTTGGTTATGGGATTTTGGGTAATGAAAAGAAAGGCTATATTTAGGCTCAAAGGGGTTAATGAGGGTAAACATATAAGGGTGAGGTCAAGGCTAATATGGGTGATATATCAAAGATGGCCTATGATCATTTCCAAAAGTTTACGCAATTCTCGAATCAAAACAATATATGAAAATCATGCTCAAGTAACACATTTCAAGTATGAACTCAATTAATGAACGGTCAAATGAAAGAATAGAGAGATTACCAATGAATTCAACGTTTTCAAAGAGGAAAGAATAGTGTATAACACTCACAAATGACGAAAGGTACGAAGCTTACTCGGTGTAAGTATATACAATGCAACAAAACATTCCCGAGTTATAAAAATCTTAAACCAAATCAATAGAACCACGAAATTGCATATGCTCATGGGATAAAGTTTAATTCATGAAGTTATTCACAATATCAATGATTTGAGGACTAAAGTCTAATAACGTCTAAAATCGAGAACATGCATCATTGAGTTGTCTATTGGATCGGGCAATTATTGAAATTTATCATCGAAAACAAGGCAAAATGCCCAACAAAGGAGAAAAAAGAAAGAAAATATTTTTTAAATTTTTTAAATTTTTCACAAAAAGGCATACTTAGTAACTAAATGTGAGCAAATCCATGGACAAAACAAAGAAATGGATAAAATATCCTACACCCCCTAACTTAAATGTTGCATTGTCCTCAATGCGCATTAAGAACACAACATAAAGAGAGGAAAAGAACGATATTACCCAAAATTGGAGCGATCTCCATAAGCATGAGTCCAAAGAAATCTACAAAACAAGTTAGTACCGAGCATAGAAAAAACAAATAACAAAAAGTTAACTAATTACACTAGACTAAATTAAAAAGGAAAGAAAAAAAAAAGGAAAGAAAGAAAATTAAAAAGCTAATTATTTACAACCTACTATTTAGGCTTCACACTAACTATACACTAGAAGTCTAAATAGTTGAGGGTCCACCATAAGAACGATTTGACTTTGGAAGATCAATGGTGGACCCTCCAAAGCGAACATGCCTCCCGGAAGATATGAATTCCGTTTGAACAACGGAAGGCATGTGGGTGGTGAAAAAAATGAACCATCGCCAATTTGAAATTTTGAGCGGACGATGGGGGATTTGGATAATAAGGGGGAAAGATACACCTGAGGTCCAAGAAAAATAGACTCATCTCCCAAAGATATTTCAAATGGAATGGGAGATGGTGCACACGTGGGGATAACATCCATCGAAAACAAGTCCGGCAAGGAGTCCTCATCGGCAAAAAGTGTAGAAGTTTTAAAAGTTTCTACCGACTCATAGGAATCAACCGGTAATTCTAATGGTTCAATGATGGAAAATGAATATGGTGATGAAACAAATTCAATCTCAATCGACTCATCGTCGGAAGGAGATTGAATTTCAGTGGAGAAAGATTCACATTCGATGAGAAATTCTCTAAAAAATTGAGGTGAAACACAAGTTTCCACCTCCTCGTTGTTTTGTGCATAAGAATTCATCTCATCGCAAAGTGTACCAAGTCTCATTTCAGCATCATTTAGGCTTTCCAAACCTTGGGAGTAAAGAAGCAAAGTCTCTTCCAAAGTAGGCTTCCTCGGCTCAAGAGCCTCGGACTCCTCATTTGGTTGAAACTCATCTTCGAAAGTAATGAAATAAGAATCGTCATTGGATTAGAATAATGAATCCAACTCAAGCTCCCAATAACGATTTTCATTCCGATAAATGTTTTCAAGTCTTTCATTTTCAAGAAAATCTTGAAAATGGAAAACTTGAAAACTATCCCCAAAGTATGAATCATTAGAATAACCGTAATAACGATAATAGTAGGACATGATTACCTCGTTGTTTGAAAGATGGAGAATCCAAGAAATAAAGTGAGCAACCGCGAATCAAAGTTTCTTAGCACTCAAAGTATGCAATCCTGCAAAAAAGGTTAAAACAAAGAATACAAATACAAAAGGAAAAATACTACGAAATAATAAAACAATTACTATCTAAAACACACTCCCGAGCAACGGCGCCATTTTGATCGGGCGGAAAAAGTGTGTTCGTGCGAGGACACAATCGTTGTGTGTTTCGCCGCCGCGATGCAAAAACCTAAGCTACTACTACACTTGTGAGGCAAGTAAAGCGGTAAGTCGGGTATCGTATGAAATCCACAGGGAGTGATTAAATTTTAGACTTTAATTGTTTTAATTACTTCAGGAATAAAAGTGTAAAATAAACAAATGAAAAGGTGATAGGGTGGTTATGGTGACAAAGAAAATAATAAGTTAATGCTAAATTAAAGGAAAGCGAGGATCGGGATCGCATTCCACCACACGGGCTAAACAACTACTAATTAGAATTATGGTTCGAAAACATTTAATCGAGCATATTCAATTAAGCATAAACATCACACAAGAAGGAATTTAACCCAAAGTTGCGAGATTAAACATTTAACTGAAAATGGTCACACGCGGATTAAATTCGGATTATCGCTATAAACACTAAAGTTGCATGACAAATAAAGATAAACGCATAACAATCCAACTTTAATATACGCAGTTTCAATTAAATGTAATTTTACACAAAACCTAATTTTTGAGGTCCAAACCCGAAAATGGCGGAAACACAATTCCGACCCTATTTATCTAAGGGTGCATAATGAATTAAACTAATTTAACACTAATTAAACTAGAAAAACAATAAATAAAGCAAGTAAACTAATTAACAAAGCATGTAAACTAACTACAAAGCAATAAAACAATGAAATACAACTATATTAATGGAGAGGGAATAAGAAAAGATCAATCTTACAACCCAAATGTTGTCACACCAAATGAGGAAGAAGAAATGAGCTCTCAACTCCCAAACCCTAAACTAAGCTAAAATGATAGATATCTCTCTTCAAAATGAAGAGAAAGTGTTATAAACCAAATATCCCATGGCAAACTTGTAATAAAAGGGAAGAAAACCAAAAATCTGGAGGCCCGAATCGATTCGGAAATGGTCCGAATCGATTCGGAAACAGGGGAAGTTCGAATCTGCAATTCTGCAGAATTCCGAATCCATTCGGTTTTGGGCCGAATCGATTCGCAACCTACAGGTCTGAATTCTGCAGCTTTGTCCTGTTTTACGGAAAATGCCGCCATTTCTTCGTTATAGCTCGGAATGAGGCACGGTCAGAGGCTACGTGAAGATAACTCAGAGGAATACAACATCCAAGAAGACATTGGGCCAAAAAACCAAATTATGAAATGACTAAAATGCCCTTGAATGTGACCTTGAGTGTGAATTTGAAGTAAAAACCATCCTAAAAATGCCATAACTCTTTCGATACAACTCAGAATCATGCACCGTCGGCGGCCACGCGAAGAGAAATCAGAGGGCTTCAACTTCCGTGAAGAGCTCGGGATTCAAACCCGAATGCTGAAATTACTAAAATGCCCCCGAAGCTGCAAAAAACGACGAAACATTTCCGAAAAGCGTCCGAACTTCATACTAAGCATCCAAATACCTACAAAAGCTCAATTAACCCCTGCAAAACATGTTAACATAGAAATCCGAGGTTGTCTGGTTAACGAGCATAAGTATAGGGATTAAGATACCCAAGGGGGCTAATAAGGCGTAGGTTAACGGGTGAAATACGCAATATTTGCGTCGTATCAGAGAGAGCTATGTCAGGAGGATGCGGGGGTAAGAGCATTCATTTTTGTGATTACCGTTACTCCTAAGATTATAGCGAGAATTGTGGAAGCCCAGGGAAGAGATAAAGGTTGTTAAGACCATATACACCGACTGTTGTCCAAGGGAGCGGAGTCATACTCTATTGGTTCTGAGGGTGGACTACGCTTCCATGGAAGACTTATTGTTCCCGAAGATGGGGACTTGAGATGAGAGGTGATGGAGGAATCTCACGGGTCAAAGTTTACGGTACATCCAGGTGGGGACAAGATGTACCAAGATATGCGCCGTCAGTATTGGTGGGCTGGTATGAAGAGGGATATCTCAGAGTTTGTATCCCAATGAACTACTTGTCAGTTGGTTAAGATTGACCACCAACGACCGACAAGTTTGTTGCAACCGCTGGAGATTCCAGTATGGAAATGGGAAAGCATTTTGATGGACTTCATTACGGGCTTACCTAGATCACAGAGAGGTCATGATTCGATCTGGGTGATTGTCGACCGTTTGACTAAATCGGCACACTTCTTGCCTGTACGTACGGATTATGATACCGCTCGTTACGCCCAATTGTTCATTGAGGAGATCGTTAGACTTCATGGGGTACCTTTAAATATTGTTTCTAACCGAGATAAAATATTTGTGTCCCAATTTTGGCGAAGTTTTCAAGAGGCCATGGGGACCGAGTTGAAGTTAAGTTCTTCCTATCATCCTCAAACAGATGGTCAAACTGAAAGGGTAAACCAGATGTTGGAGGATATGCTTCGTATGTGCATGCCTGATTTTAAGGGCGGTTGGGAATAATACCTCCCATTGGTTGAGTTTGCTTATAACAACTCATACCAATTTACTATTAGAATGGCACCTTATGAAGCTTTGTATGGACGGCCATGTAGGTCACCCGCTTGTTGGTTAGAAGTGGGTGATAACAAATTCCTTGGACCTGAAATGATCTAAGACACTTCTTCAAAGATTGAACTTATTCGAAATCGCATTCGGATAGCCCAAGACCTTCAAAAGAGCTATGCCAATGCGGGTAGGAGACACATGGAGTTAGAGGTTGGAGACCAAGTGTTTGTGCGAGTGTCTCCAATGAAGGGCATTAAACGTTTCGGGAAGAAAGGAAAGCTTGCACCGTGTTTTGTTGGACCTTTCCCAGTTATTGCAAAAGTTGGTCCCGTGGTGTATCAACTTGCTTTACCAGAGCCTTTCCAATAAATCCATGATGTATTCCATGTCTCCTCTTTGAAGAAGTATAGAAGATGTGAGGGTGCCCTTTGGCACATTCCTTTTGAAGATATCAACTTGCAACCCTATGTTTCATATGAAGAACAACCGGTTGCTATTCTTGAGTATGGGGAGCGCAAGTTAAGGTCTCGTGTGGTGCCCTTAGTAAGAGTTCAATGGAGTCATCACAATGCAAAAGAATCAACGTGGGAGCGTAAGGAAGAGATGCGGGAGAAATATCCACATATTTTCTTATAAGGTACGCCTGAATTTTGGGGACAAAATTCCCTCATAAGGGGGGGAGTATGTAATAACCCTCGCTTATGAGAACGTATTTTATATTAATTACTAGGTATGGTAATTAGATATAAATTTTGGATTATGAATTGAGTGCTAATTTAATGAAGAAAAGTTAATATTCACTATGAGTTTGCATATATACCATAACTATGGGTAAATATTGCTATGTTATGCTTATTAATATCACATGAATTAAAATGATATTTGGCCTAATAATGAGATCGGAACTTAAATTGAATTATAAAATGTCCAAATGATAATCCGGAGGCTGCAGTTGATTCTGGAACGTGCGAGATAGTCAGATATTGTGCCATTATGTGTTTTGAGATTCTGGGCATTTTTGACTGATTATGCCTTAAATATGCAATTGTGTATTATTTTATCGCAATATCGATCAATTGAGTTGGGATTTTTGGTTAAAGGCACGATTTATGTCTTGAGAAAATCACTATTCACCTAATTGTATTTCCTAAACTTAGAGAACTAAAGAGAGAAAGAGAAAGAGTAGAGAGAAGAAAGGATATTGAAGATTTAAGAAGGATTCTTGCTCCCACACCAAGAAAATCTGCATTTTCTACATTGAGGCAAGTTTACTACTTGCTACTTATGGTTTAAGATAAATGATTTGTGTGAGAATGATGTAGTTGATTATGGTTTACTATTGTAGGGTTTGAATGTGGGTTGGTTTTGAATCATTAAAGGATAGTTGAATGATGGTTGATGTTGATGGTAGTGGTAGTAGCATTTATGTTGTGTGGGTGAGAATAAATGAGTTGGCTTTGGGTTTTGCTTGAAAATAGGAAGTCTTGGTCTAGGTCTGCAGGGACCGGTCGACCGCGATTCTCAGACCGGTCGATCGGGTCTTCGGGAGAGGGTTCATTGCATTTCTTTCAAAGGCCTAAAATTATGGCGCGGTCGACCGGCCCCGCCGAAATGAACTTTCTGCTTTTCTTACTAGGCCAAATCTTGAGATGCGGTCGACCGCGGTCTTAGGATCGGTCGACCGATCCCCTGTTTTCTTCCGAAACATTTTATTTTCAGTCCTTAACTTCTTCTTTTCATAGGAACATAAGGACCTTCTTAAATGAAGTAAAAAAATAGGGACTTACAGTATTAGTTGATTTCGGTCGACTCCCTAGACTCGAAGGGGTTCATCTAGGGTTCCTGTCAGGGGGAGAGATTTAAAGAAATGTTTAGGCATTATTTCTGTCAGGTAGTTCCATAAGAGTCTAGGAAATCTTAAGGTCGAATTTGGAGACTTTAGGAGTAAATGCGAACTAGATCTCATTTGATGGGTTATTATAAAGTCCAAACAAGGACATTTGGGAGAGATAACTTGGGAGTTTAAATATTCTTCGAGGTTATTATGATGATGTGAAGTATACCATAATGCATTTAATAAAATGTAAAATGGATAAAGTAAAACATAATTTACTGAATCATGAAATGGAAATTAATAAAATGGATGTTACACACCTCTCTAAATACGATCTTAAGGGAAGTCCGTGCGTGAGGTGAAGCCCCCTGGCTAATGAATGCAGGGTGGATATAGTCCTAGGCCATATGAGCGCTTGTTTTATATTTTTCTGCGATGGGTAGGAGATTCTGGGTGTGGTCTTGACTACCCCGCAGGCATATGGCCGCTTCCCGACGTTTGCGATAGGATCCCAGGTTGTCTTAGGTTAGGCCCTGGAAGATGATGGTTATTTAGGGGCGCGCACAGTGGAGAAACCCGAACGGGCGGTCTTAGAATCGTTATATACGTAATTATAAATGTTCTATTATCGAGTTGGACTCGATGGAACATTAATGCCATAAATAGCAAAGTATATGCCACAAAGAGCATACTATTGAGATAAGTGCCATAAAGTGCACATGGTAATAATTGCATTCCTGATAAGGAATGGAAAGAAGACGAAAATGAAAATGAGGAAAGATGAAAAAGGCTTATAAGTACTTTTATTTCTTTGTATAATTGAATTTCATTTTAATAATCATTTAACTATCTTAGTTCTTTATATGATGTTACCATGCTAGAATATCATCCATGCTTACCTGTCCATTATTGTCATACCTGTCATTTATCTAGTGATCATATAAAAATCGGCCTCTGACCGGTTCTTCGTTTTCTTGTTGTGTATGTATCTTCTATATTGATTCAGGTGTTCCGCCGCAAGGTCGCCCGTAATGACTTTCTTTTCTCTGAGTCTTTTGAGGAGCCGTGACATTTTGCGGGTATCACGGGATAGTTTGTGTAGACGCCTCTATGATTGTTTTCTAGCTAAGATCAGTCTTTATTCGGGCGTGTGGCCCAAATAGTTGTAATTGTATAAATTATGTATTATGTAGTACATGAAACTTACTGTATATTGTATGTATTGTATCGACCGACGCTTTATTCGGTCCTTTCTTATCTATTGGATTACATATATATGTTTGTGGGAGTTTCCACCCTCTTTTTCTATTATGGGTTGTTGAAAGTGTTTTATTTAAATTTCAAACTAAAATTTTTGATAACCCGTTTTCTGGAATATTGTGTGGTTATTCCTGATACTCTGTATGATATTGTGATGCTGAGAATTATATCTATCCATGATTCCTGTTTCATCGGGGTATCGGGATGGCCACCCTTTATTTCGGATAGCGGGTTGTCACACACCACAAAATCCCCACAATAACAAGTTGAACTTGGCCGCAATGAAGAATGGAAAATTATGTTTGTTTATATTGATGTAAGACTGAGTATGTGTTTGTGTTTCGTAAACAGATATATACATTTCAATATATAGGTTTTTGATGTAGTAATTATCTCACCAAACATTGATTCCATGTTCACTGAACTATTTTTGAGTCCATGTTCGCCCCTAAACTAACCAAATAAACTAATCAAATAGTATTTTATTAATGAATTTAGGAAGTGTAACTATTGTTGGAAGTTAACTTTTGTGAATGTTTGAGTATATGACAAACAAAAAACTAAGTTCAATCACGTGGTCATTTGGCTCCCCTTTAAATTCGTCATTAACCATGACTTTTTTTTATTTAAATGACTTCTCTTCATTTCATGATCTTGAATTGTTATAGCAGTCTTAAAGAGGTATAACGGCCTTTTAGTACATATTTAATTGATTCATATTCATTGAGCTGAATTTTCCACTAATGGAATTTAAGCCATTAATTTTTATTGAGTCATTGTCTGAGGTGTATTAGTGTTATTGCGGACTATTTACATTGTTCTACTATTTTTTATTTCTTAAACAGAGTGATGGATAGTCCTATAAACAAAGAAAATTTTGCCCAATGTCTTAAAAATGTTTACACATTTGTGTTATAAAAATAATTTTGATTTAAAAGTATTTGATAATATCATTCTATTTATGCGAGATCCATGACACTATTAGTATTGCTGTAGTTAATTATTATTTTTCGTTAAATAAGGTGGATTGTCCAATAAACAAAGGGTATTTGCCCCAAAAAATTTAATTTTTCCAGTTTTCTATACTTTAGGAAATTATTTGTCCATTTAAATTTATACTTTTTTATTTGAGGCACAATGTAAATTATGTTGTTGAATATTATATATTTCATGTTATATATGATTTTTTTTACGAATGTAGACTATTTGAATTTTGTTGGAGTATTTATTATTTGTTAAGAAAAGTGGCTAGACCTTTAAACAAAAGAGATTATGTCCATTTTTAAAAAAAAATTACACTTCGTTGGTTATTGGGGGATGAAATTTTTTCCGTTTAGCAATTATGTACTTTGGAAATTTTTTTCGTTTTATGGTTGCATACTTTCGAAATTTTCACCGTGCCTTTAGGCACGGGCATTCCGCTAGTGTGTGTGTGTGTGTGTGTGTATATATATATATATATATATATATATATATATATATATATATATTATTTACTTCGAGAGTAATTTGAAAATGAGTATTTACTCAAATGTTAACTATTTACATAAACAAGAAGAAGATTTATGGAAGTAAATATTTACTATTATGGTAAATTACTGCCTTAAGATTAAAAAAAAAAGAAAAATATTTACATAAACATTGACATTAATATTACTCAACCTCTAAATTTAAATCAACTTAGACATGCTAGTACTAATTTCTAGTTTACTTGGTACTACATATGTACTTTGCATGTGCATGTGTTCGTGCTTACATTCCATTCCAAAATTATTTTTTAATGGAAATTTTCACACTCTTTTTGAGTTGTAAAGTTCATTACTAGTTGTGTGTTTTTAACATCTCTGACATTTTATAAGGTTCTCCAACAAAAATCAACATGATATCAAGAAAATGGATAAAAACAAGTTTAATGTTTGCATGCATTACTTATCTTACTACACTAAGCTATTTATCCCAGTATCATTGTTTTAGGAATTCCATCTAAGTATTTTAATCCCTAAACTTCCAACATGCCTTCACCTTTGTTCCTTTCCCATTTTTCTTACAAACTTTATAAAAATATGTAAATCCTCGTGTAGGCATTAATCCAAAAAGTGCATATATATTATTTATTTCGATAGTAATTTTGCAAGTAAGTATTTCCAAAATGTTAACTTATTTATATAAAGAAGAAGAAGAAGAAGAAGAAGAATATTTCTTGGAAGTATATATTTACTATTAGGGTAAATTCTTACTTTAAGAGTATAAAAATGTAGAAACCTATACATAAACATTCAGATTTAGATTACTCAACCTCCAAGTTTGAATCAACATAATCATGTTATTACTAGTTTCTAGTTTACTCGGTACTACATTTATACATTGCACATGCATGTGTTCATGCTTACATTTCATTCCTTGATTTTTTTTGTGAATTCACACACTCACTTTGAGTTATAAAGTTCATTATTGATAGTATGATTGTGGCATCTCAGACATTTTATAAGGCCATCCATCAAAAAACAACATGACATCAAGAATCATGAACAAAAAATAGTTATTGTTTGCAACAATCCGCATTTTCAAAAGGGTAGTTTTAAATGAATTTTGGAAAATTCACAGAAAATAAATTTTTGGATTTAATTATTTATAATAATTAAATATGTTGAGTTTTATTTCTTAAAAGTGGAATTTCAATCGGTTTTGAATTTGGATTAAAATGAAGTTTTAAAAGAGTTTTTAACATTTAAGCCTTTGCTGGCAGAATTGTTTTTCCTGAAGGGTCGATAGATCGACTATGCCCAGATATGAGTCGGCAGATCTGTTTTAAAGAGTTAGAGGCTTTACAAATTCTTTATTCCCTTAAAAAAAAGAGGTCGTGGGTAGGAGTTTTTAACCAACTTTTTAAAAACACAAAAATGCAGTAGACCCTTTATATTTCCTCTCCCTCTTTATACAAACCCTAGCCCCTATTTTATTCAATGTTCAACCTTAGATTTGGAGGTCTATTTGGGGATATCTCGTGTTGGGGCTAGAACATGATTTGATTATTATGGGAGTGGAACGTGAAGATGCAATTTGATTTTGGGGCTGAATTTATGTGATGATTTTGAGGTACGAGACTTACATAATATGCTCCTAAATTCTCTCGAGAGTATTCGGTTTGTTTTTTGTGTCGATTACACTCATGTTGAATTGTGATATTCATTTACAATCTGAAAATTGTTCGAATTTAAATATTGATTCATTGAGATATATTATATTGTGATTTGAGCATCGTGTCATGAGATTTTTATATGGCACGGAGAATGAGCACTTGCCAATAGTCCCACAAACTAGTATATGACTTTGAGATGCCTAGGGGAGGTGAGGTGAGGCCTGTTGAACCATTGATGTGTTGTTGAGAAATTAATATTGATATAATGCTTCAGTATTGCATTTGATTTGTATATACGGATTCGTATTGTTGCGATTTATTCATCGTGCATATTATTTTTTAGCATCTATTCATGTCATATTGTGCACTTTCCCGTATTTTCTTCTAGTGGCAGGCTAGCTTGGATTGGGACGCTATGGACTATTTTGGAGAATTATTTTAGAGCTTGGATTGGAAGATTTATTTTTGATGTATAAATTGGTGGTGTAATTTTAGTTGGAGAATTGTGCATTTTTTAGAGACATTATTGTAATCATTATTTTGGAAAAAGAAGAATTGTGAATTTGTTATTTTTAAATTATGGGAAATAGATGCTCTATACTTATTGTGGATAGTTTTAGTTTAGTTTTTATTGTATTAGCACGCTGCATCTTTTTCGGGAGCGCGGGGTGTTACATTTTTTACACGCATTACTTGTCTTACTTCACTAGGATAATTATATATTATTGGTATCTAATTTCCCAATATTGTTGTTTTATCAATTTCATCTCTGACTTCACCCTTGGTCTTTTTCCCATTTTGTGAAGAGGTTATGAAGTGGTTTCCTTTCCTAAAATATGTTGCATTTCATAGTAGTTATTTTGAGATTATTTTCATGGTTCTGAAGATCTATCATAAAACATTTGAAAATTTTAGGTAGAATAGTTCAAATATGAAGGATTCGATGTTAAAAGAGTTTGCTCGGGGTTTGTAGGATCATGGAGGGATTTACGCTCTTGTTCCCAAAACCATGGTTGAAAAGTTTCATATTTTTTACTTGATATGGAGATATGTCACCTCGACATTTGGTGGTTTTGGTCTTTGTTGGAGAAATATCTTTCAATTCATAAGAACCTCTTCCTTCGGCATTAGATTAAGGTTGTCACAAAAAATAGAATTTAAAACTACGCTATGTGAAGTGAAGTATTCTATCGAACCATTAAGGAATAAACTTGCCAATGTTAATAAGGAGATCGATGTTAAGGAATCTATTTTCGATAGATTCCTTAGGAGAAGGAAAATGTAGAGGTGGTGATTACCTCTATGGGGGATGAGATTGGAACGAGTTATGGGACAACAATAATTTAGCTTATAAAATGTAGTCTAGGTTTGTTCTATTTTTTTTATGAATGGATTGTCTTTATTGTGTAAGGAACACCTTATATAGCCATAATTTGACCTTCAACTTAGATATGTGAAAGGAATGAGAAGATTTTTTATTTCACAATCTTTGGTCGAGCGGAATGGCTTCGATTGTAGTTTTTTTCTTTGGTCGATTATTTGTGTAGTTAATTATACTTCCCTCATTCAAGTGTATCTTTACCAAATATGTTTTATTGTGGAGTTATTCCCCAATTTTTTGAACTGCATCATAAGTTTCCAATTCCATAAGGTTTTACTACCATGAGAACGGAATGCCTTGAAAATATTCGTCCTTCATTACATTATGCATTGCTAATGTTGTTCCTTGATTATAACCAATTCCTTCATTGTCTTTTTGATATTTTGTTTACTCATTATATGGATTTCATAAAAAGTTATGATTTCATTAATTTTCACATAACATGACACAATTGGCCTATTAAGGTTATGGGTAATACAAGTTCTATTAGACAACTTAGAAAAAAAATAAACTTTAAATACCCTTTGTCAACCTTACATCAAAAATTGATATGAGATATATTTATTTCTTTCAAACATTATGAAATATATATATATATATATATATATATATATATTATTTACTTTGAGAGTAATTTTGCAATAAGGTATTTACAAAAATATTAACTATTTACATATAGAAGAAGAAGATTTGTGCAAGCAAATATATACTGATAGGGTAAATTCTTACCTTAAGCATATAAAAAAATAGAAACACATACACAAACATTCAGATTTAGATTCTTAACCTCCAAATTTAAATTAATATAATCATGTTAGTACTAATTTCTAGTTTACTTGGTGCTACATATGTGTATACATGTGCATGTGCTCTTGCTTACATTCCATTCCTTGATTGTTTTCAATGTGATTTTTCACATTCGTTTTGAGTTTTAAAGTTCATTATTAGTAGTTTGATTATGAAATCTCTTATATTTTATACGGTCCTCCAATAAAAATAAACATGATATCACGAAAAGGGATAAAAATAAATCATTATTTATATGCATTACTTGTCTTACTATACTAAGCTAATTATATATTATTGGTATCTAATATCCTAATGTTGTTGTTTTAGTAATTTCATTTAAATATTTGAATACCTATACTTCGAAGCTGCCTTCACCCTTGGTTCTTTCACATTTTTCAAAAGAGGCCATGAAGTGGTTTCCTTTTCTAAAACATGTTGCATTATATAATAGTTCATTTCTGATTATTGGCATGGTTCTGAAGTTCTATCATCAACGGTTTTAAAATCTTAAGTGTAATAACCCAAATACAAAGGATAGATGCTAGAAGAGTTTGCTCGGGGTGTGCAGGAGCATGGAGAGATTTATGCTCCTATTACCATTTTTTCTTAATATGGATTTATGTCAACTCGACTTTGGGTGGTTTCGGTCTTTATTAGAGAAATTGCATTCACTTGATAAGAACCCCGCTTTTCGACGTTGGATTGATGTTGGTCTGGAAAACAGAATTTGGAACCACGTTACCATAAAGTGGAGTATTCAATCGAAGAATTAAGTAATAAACTTTCCAAGATTAAGAAGGAGTCGATGTTAAGGAATCTATTTTTCAACAGATTTTTCAAGAAAAGAAAAATATAGAGGGGGCGGATTGATAATATGCAAATATTGAGTATTTCATCCGTTAACATACGCGTTATTAGCCCCCTCGAGTATCTTATTCCCTATATTTATGCTCATTAACCAGACAACCTCAGATTTCTTTGTTAACATGCTTTGCAGGGGTTAATTGAGCTTTTATAGGTATTTGGATGCTAAGTATGAAGTTCCAACGCATTCCGGTGAAGTTTCGTACATTTCTGCACGTTCAAGGGAAATTTAGTCATTTCACAGCTTGGGAAACATCTACACGGAAGTTGTAGCCCTCATCTTAAGCTTCGCGTGGCCGTGAACGGTGCGTGAATCCGATCCCTAACGAAGAAGTTCCGAGACTTTTGGGGAATGAGAAAAATAAAGAAACCAAAGCAGGGCAGCTTGCCTCATACCTGACTGATCGATCGATCGACCAAAAGTATTGATCGATTGATTCCACTTTATTTCTGATATCGTGGGAAGCAGTGGGCTCTTTTCTGATCGATCGATCGATCGACCAAAGGGTTCGATCGATCGATCCCCTATTTTTTGAGATATTTCCTTTTCTTTTCTTTCTTCTTTTCTTTTCTCCCAACTTATTATATAAGGGATTTTTATTGTAATAAAACATATATTCAGTTTTAATTCGTTTTAGGGTTAGAAAAGTTCTGGGTTTTGGGTTTTGAGAGCTTTGCTTCATTTCTCTTTGGGATGATAACCATTTGGGGTTTGTAAGTTGAACTTTTCAGTTCCTTTACCATTAATATAGTTGTTCTTGTTTATTTCTTGCTTTGTAGATTAATTTCATGCTTTGTTAATTGGTTGTAGTTAGTTTAATTGTGTTTATTTCTTTCTTTCTTAGTTTAATTGGTTTAATTTAGTTTAATTCATGTATTACCCTTAGATAAATAGGGTCGGGATTTCATCCCGCCATTTACGGGCCTCGAGCTCCTAAAATTAGGTTTTGTGTATAATTGCGTTTAATTGAACCCGCGCTAATTAAAGTCGGATTATTATGCGTTTAACTTTCTCTGTCATGCAACGTTAGTATTTATAGCGATAATCCAAATTTAATCCGCGTGCGACCAATTTTCGATTAAATGTTTATTCACGCAACTTTGGCTTAAATTCCTTATTGCGTGAAGTTTATGATTAATAGATAATGCTCGATTAAATTGCTCTCGAGCTGGAATTATAATTAATAGTTGTCTCGATCTGTGTGGTTAGATTCTATCCCGATCCTCGCTTTAACTTTATTTAGACTTAACTTCTCTCTTTTCTTTTATTTATAAGCACACATCACCTTTTACACTTTTATCCCTGAATTAATAAGTCGATTAAAATCTGTCGAACACTCCCTGTGGATTCAATACCCAACTTACCGCTATACCTGTATTGCAAGTGCAGTCGTAATTTAGGTTTTTGTATTAACGCAGTGAAACGAACACAACGATCGGCGTTCTGACGACGCGCCGCACTTCACACGCTTGATCATGGATACTCTTACGGGGAATGAGATTGGGAAGAGTTATGGGGAAGCGTTAATTAATCTTATAATATGTAGTCTTGGTTTATTTAATTTTTTCGATGAATGATTTGTATTTCTTGTGTAAGGGGCACCTTATGTAGCCATATTTTGGGCTTCAACTTATATATGTGAATGGAAAGTTTTTTATTTCTTTGTCTGTAGTTATGTGGAATGGTTTCGATGGCAGTTTTTTTTTTCTTTGGTCGATTATTTGTTTAGTTAATGTAAGGACATTTTTGTCCAACATACTTGTATATGTCATTAGCCGTAACACCGTTGCAAAGATTCAAAGTCCATTCATGATCAACGAAATCCGAAGATCAAAAGTAGAAGGAATCAGAAATCCAGAAATCCGGACCAGTCTGCCTCTAATTAAAAAGAACCAATCCGCCCAGGCAACCGGATCGATCCGCTGAAATAAAAAAGGAACCGATCCGCCAACGAACCGATCCGCCCAGTCCCGGACCGGTCCACCCTGCAAATTGTATCCAGAGAGCACCGAACCGATTTCAAACCGAATCTGCGTCAAATTAAAAGAACCGATCCGCTATCGGACCGATCCGCCTCAGGCCCGGACCGGTCCGCCCTGGAGAGAATTTCCCAGATCGTGATTTAGATTTTTTAGGGCTATGGCTACCTTATTTATACCACGATCAGAAGATGGTTTCCTTAAGACTTTACCACATTTTTCAAAGCATATTAACCCTAAAGTCTTCACCTATTGAGTCCTATGATTCTAGGTTTTTAGATTCACACATCTTCCATATCTATGTGAATCAAGTTTGGTAACCCAAGAACACCATTGTTGTTGTTCAACCCTTGTGAAGTGGACCATTTCTTCCTCTTTATTGCAGCCCTACTGGAAAGGGATAATTCCAGCCGCGACTACAGAATCCGAGACCTAAGGGTAATTCTTAGTCAAAAATCTTGTATTTTAGTGTAATCCGATTGTAAGCCGTTTCTCTTACAAATTATAGTGATATACAAATGGTTTTGCCCCTGTGGGGGATTTTTCCTTAATTGCATGTGTTTGAAGTTCTTGCGTAGATTATCTATTTTATTCAATCACATACTGCTGCATGTTTAGGGTTTGTTTGGGTTAAAAATGTGTTTATTATATTATTTCTTAATTGAACGCAAGCGCCAACTCTTTCAAATTGGTATCAAAGCAGGTTACGCTATCTTATCGCGTATTCCTTTTTCCGCAAAATTTTTCTAAGATATCAATTTCCAAAAAAAAAAAAAAAAATTGATTTTTGAAAAAGTGCGTGTTCAAATGGAGAAGTCATATTATAAAATGCCTGTTTTTGACGGGACAAATTATGCTTATTGGAAAGCCCGTATGAGGTCGGCTTTAAAAGCCATTGATGAACGTGTATGGATTTTGGTTGAACGAGGGTGGACTCCTCCCACCGTGACTGTTGATAATGTGACCAACTTGAAACCTGACATTTCTTGGTCTGATGAAGAAATTAAATGGTCATCTTTTAATTCTAAGGGTCTAAGTGCTATTTCTGGGTCTGTCACACCTGATGAGTTCAAACGCATAATGACGTGTACCACGTCAAAAGAGGCATGGGATGTTTTACAACTCACCCATGAAGGAACTAATGTTGTGAAAGAGTCTAAATTGTAAAACTTGACAACTCAATTTGAAACAATCACCATGCATGATTCTGAATGCTTTGATGAATTTTATGCTAGACTTTCTGACATTGTGAATACTAGTTTTAATCTTGGTGAACAAATTCCGAAAGCTAGAGTTGTTAAAAAGATTCTTCGTACTTTGCCTAAGCGTTTTATCCCTAAAGTCACAGTGCTAAATTCTATGGGAAATTTAAATACGCTAAAATTGGAAGAACTTGTAGGAGATTTGCAGACTTATGAAATTGATATGTTCCCTAAAAATGCTAAATATAAAGATAAGGGAATTGCACTTAAAGCCCAAGAGAGAAGGAGTGAGGGGTCAGCTAAAAAGAGAGTAGAGTCATCTAGAAAGAGAGAGACTGACACGTCAGATTCTGAGTGCGATTTTGACTTGGATGATTTAGCTCTTTTCGCAAAAAATTTCAAGAGAATTCTCAAATTTAAGAAAAATGGCAATTTTAAAGATAAAAAGAAATTTGAGAAAATAAGTTTGAAAAGAAAAATGAAAAAGGTTCCAAAAATCCTCCTCTGAAAGAAAGTGAGAGATGTTTTGAGTGCGACGGTAAGGGACACAGAGCGTTTGAGTGTGCCACTCGTCTGAATAGGGAAAAGGGTAAAGCTGTCCTAAATGCTACCCTTAGTGACGACAGTGAGGTCGAATCGGTGGACTCGGGAGATGAGTCACCGCATGAGCGTAACTTCACCGCATTCATTGCTAGTCATGTGAGTACTCCTAGTGCATCTCACGACGATGAGGATGCTACTTCACAGGGACACCTCGACAGCGAGAGTGAAGAGAGTGAGGGAGAGGAGGAAGGTAGTGAGGACGAGAGTAACCTTCAACGCGCGTACGCTGAGTTGTATAATGAATCATTTAAAACTAAAAAGTGTAACAAAGCCCTAGTGCTTAGATCACCGCGTTAGAAGAGGGGTTAGGAGAAATGAGAGAGAGTGAGTCCTTCACCTGCACCGCTATGAGAGAGAGAGAGTCTGCCTGCGCTATGAAAGGGAAGTCTCTTAGAGAGAAAGAGAGCAGTTGTGAGAAAGAGAAAGCGGACTTGACTAAACAAGTGGCTAGTCTTACGAGTGAGCTCCATTCCTCCCTGGAGACTCGGAAGAAACTTGAAGCCCTTGTTGCCCAGCTTACTCATCACCTTGAGAGAGCTAGGAAAGTCAAGGTACAAATCGAGGACAGATCTGGGAAGATGGGAAAGATGCTCCTCGGTCCCGCTTTAGGTTTTGGTGACAAGCAAGGAATAGGTTTTGATGGTGCCTCCACGTCCCAAATTGCACCCGGACCAATTCATGAGTTTACTACGACTCCTTATGGCCGTCATCAAAAACCAAGAAGGAGAGTTCGACCAAGAAAAGCAATCCAAAGTCTTCCTAATACTGTGCCCTTTTGCTCCCATTGCAAAAGAAACGGACACCTTAGGGATGATTGCTATAAGTTGGGTCGGACACGACGTACGTTTACTCCACCACATCAGACTGATGAGTTTGCCAGTCTGAGAGAGCGTGTTGAGTTTCTAGCCGCCACATCACAGAGTTTGATGGAGGAATTCCGACGAATGACCTTACCATCAATGAATGCGCCCTGTATTCCGGCTAAAACCTACAACAACAAGGGAATACAAAAAGGTACCTATTCTTGGGTTCCTAATAAAGAAAAAAGGGCCCTTGTTATCCATATCGCTCTCAAAGCACATAATACCTCTCAGTGGTATTTTGACAGTGGATGCTCCAGACACATGACAGGTGATGTCTCCCTTTTTACTCAGATTGAGGATCATAATGATGGGAGAGTCACCTTTGGAGATGGTAGAAAATCTAGCATATTAGTACGAGGTACAGTAGAGTTACCAGGATTTCCAAAGCTAGAGAACGTGTTGTACGTCAAAGGTTTAAAAGTAAACCTTCTCAGCATCAGCCAGCTGTGCGATGATGACTTTGAAGTGAAGTTTGATCGAAAAGCTTATAAGGTCTATAATCAAGCCGGTAAACTTTTAGTGCAAGGGGTGAGGACAGAGGATAACTGCTATGGGACAGAGCCCACATCCTCACTTATTTGCAATAGCGCCACGATCACTCCTATGGATCTGTGGCACCAACGTCTAGGCCATGTGAACGTTAGAGACTTATCTCGTTTAGTCAAAAAGGACCTAGTACGTGGCTTACCATCTCTTGGAAAGCCAACTTCCATGATTTATGGACCCTGTCAGTTGGGAAAGCAAATTTGTAGTCCGCATAGGAAGTTGCATTCCATTACCACCTCTCGTGTTCTGGAGTTGATTCACATGGATCTTATGGGTCCCACTCGTACTGAGTGTCTAGGTGGTAAGAGGTACATCCTCGTGATGGTAGATGATTTCTCCAGGTACTCCATTGTAGGTTTTCTGAGAGAGAAATCCGATGCTGTAGATTTCTTAACGACCAAGTGCCGTGTCCTGCAAAATCAACACGGTGTCACTATTAACAGAATACGTAGTGACAACGACACTGAATTTAAGGAAGCAAAGGTAGATTTGTACTGTGATAGCCTTGGGATCAAACATGAGTTTTCTTCTGTGAGAACTCCTCAGCAAAATGGGATTGTTGAGAGAAAGAATAGAACGATCCAAGAGATGGCTAGATCTATGCTTCTAGGTCGTAAAGTTTCTAGGAGATTTTGGGCAGAGGCAGTATCTACTGCATGCCACACGGTGAATAGGGTGTATCTGCGTCCACACACACTTCACACTCCTTATGAGTTGTTGACTGGCAAGAAGCCCAACCTAGCATATTTCCGTATTTTTGGGAGTAAATGCTACATCCTACGGGATAGAGAGAAATTAGGAAAGTTCGACTCCCGGAGCGACGAGGGAATATTTCTAGGATATTCATCAAATAGTAGAGCATACCGGGTTTTTAACCTGAAGAGCTCTAGGATTATGGAATCAATAAACGTTACCGTGCAAGATAACGAACCTTCGACGATTATTGATCCTAACCTTCAGTGTGAGGATGAGGACTGTTCTGACAGTGATTTACCTGTTCCTCTCTCACACTCTCTGGACCCTACTCCTGTGTTAGGGGACACACCTGCTTGGGTTCGCAAGAGTCATGACCCATCTTCCATTGTTGGTGATCCCACTCTAGGGGTCAAGACTCGTGCTCAGCTAGAGAACGTTGTTAGCCATCTTTGCTACACGTCCAAAGTCGAGCCCAAGAACCATAAAGAAGCACTCAAGGATGAACACTGGATATCTGCTATGCAGGATGAGTTGCTTCAGTTTAAAAAGAATGATGTCTGGGAACTTGTCCCCCGACCTAGTGAGATTAATGTGATAGGTACCCGGTGGATTTTTAAGAACAAAATGGATGAAAATGGTACCATAATCCGAAATAAGGCTAGGTTGGTCGCTTAAGGCTACACACAGATAGAGGGTGTAGACTTTGGGGAGAAATTTTCTCCTGTTGCGAGGCTTGAGTCCGTCCGTCTTCTGCTCGCCATTGCATGTCATATGCGCTTCAAGGTGTATCAGATGGATGCCAAGAGTGCCTTTTTGAATGGCATTCTATAGGAGGAGGTTTATGTGGAACAACCAGAAGGGTTTGAAGACCCTCAGCACCCTGAGCACGTCTACTATCTGAGGAAAGCCTTGTATGGATTGAAGCAAGCACCCCGTGCTTCGTAAGAGAGGCTTACTTCCTATCTCTTAGCTCGTGGCTTCAAGAGAGGGGGAGTAGATATGACGTTGTTCGTCAGGAGAGATGACGGTGCTATTTTCGTTGCCCAGGTCTATGTGGACGACATAGTCTTTGGATCCACATGCTCCCAGCATGCTCACCACTTTGAGGAGGAGATGAAAAGTGAGTTTGAGATGAGCATGGTTGGTGAGCTTACATTCTTCCTTGGTCTCCAGGTTCGTCAGCTAGAGGATGGGATGTTCATCTCCCAATCCAAGTATGCTAGAGACCTTGTGAAAAAATTTGGTTTAGACTCCGCTAAGCATGCACGTACACCTATGAGTACTTCTACCAAGCTTAGTAAGGACACTTCAGGCAAGGACGTTGAGCAAACCTTGTATCGGAGTATGATAGGCAGTCTTCTCTACTTGACTGCTAGTCATCCCGACATAGCCTATAGTGCTGGAGTCTGTGCGCGATATCAGGCATCCCCAAAAGAGTCTCATTTACTTGCTCTAAAACGTATTATTAAATACGTGAGTGGGACTCTCTCATACGGTATTTGGTATTCCTTTGATACCGATGACCGTTTGTCCGCCTATTCGGATGCCAATTGGGTCGGGGATGTAGATGGATGTAGGAGCACTTTTGGTGGGTGTTTCTATTTTGGTTCTGCTCTTGTCTCCTGGATGAGCAAGAAGCAAAATTCCATCTCTTTGTCCACTGCGGAGGCTGAGTACATAGCCGTCGGGAGTTGTTGCACACAACTCTTGTGGATGAAGCAAATGCTGGAGGATTATGGGATATCACAGGACACCATGACCATTTCCTGTGATAACACGAGCGGGATACACATATCCCGCAATCCAGTTCAGTATTCGCGCATAAAACACATCAGGATACGTGAGCACTTTATACGTCAGTTAGTTGAAGATAAAGTCGTATCCCTGAGTTTTGTTCCTACCGAGCGTCAGTTAGCCGATATTTTCACGAAACCTTTAGATGCCCTTAGATTTGAGAGTCTTAGGAAGTCTTTGGGGATTTTCACAGTTGACTGAGGGGTTGGTCCATGTCTAGCGTAGATTGCATTGTCATTTTCATATCCTCTGATGCCTATTGCTAGATTGTACTATTAGTGTGTTTTACTTATTTTTGCTTTTCATTATTCTTTGAAAAATACAAAAAGATTTTCTTTTTAGAAAATTTTTTAGAAAAACACAAAAAGATTTTATATTGATAAAATTTTTGAAAAATTCAAAAAGAGATTTGCCTTTTATGGATGAGCATTTAAGATAGCCAAGTCACAACTTCATTCCATTTATCCATGTGACTGTTTTATAGAGATTTGAGACGCTACATCATTTCATCCATATGCTTAACATTGATTGGAGTCCTTGAGATGTACTTAATGATATTTCCTACATGCTTGACTCCTATATCCTTTATTGCACACATGCACGGCTGTATTTATCTATTGCACTTGTCTATCACATATTGGCTTGAGTGTTTCTATCTCAATTTTGTCTATACAATGTACAATATGCGATAAAACTTGACAAGATTGGATTGCATGTAAAAACCGTTTTGGTGAGACTGTGTGATATTTTGCATAACGGGGAGGGGCTGCGAAAGTTGATTCTTATCCTTTGCGCAAAAGCCACCGTTAAAATGGACCTAAAAATGGAGGAATTTTAATATTCGAGGTCCTAAGAGGTTAAAAGAGCCCGAAAAAATTGAAAAGGCAATAAAAAGCAATACATGCCATATATGGGCCATTTTGGTTTTCACCATCAATTCTCCAAAGTTTGAGAATTTAGTATTCCTCTATTCAAAATATAAATCTGAGGGAGTTTGGTTGGAGATTGAAAAACGGGTTTGCACTTCCTTGAAAGTCCTGAAAAAGCATGAAAATCATTTTGGACGTTATTGGTGTAGAAATCACTTAGAGCTTGATTTGTAGATTTGATATAGTCAATGTCTTATATTTCCAATCTTTTACACCAAAGGAAGTATTTGAGTTCATTCGTTAGGAATATCCAATATTCATCATGCACATATGTCATGTTTGTATGCATTGATTTTCCTATCGAATTTGTTCACACCACTTCTTTTACGCTATCATCGACTTGGTTGTTTTATGTTCATTCATGGTGTGATTTTATGCCTTGTGTCACCCCGGTACTTGTTTGCTTGATTTATTTCTCTCATTTGTCTATTTGGGGACATCATAAAAAGGGGGAGAATGAATTATCTGATTATGGGGGAGTTCTGAAATTCTGAGGGGAGTTTTGAAATTCTGAGAATATCATCTTAAATTGATATATATGCTTATGTTTATCTCATTTCAAACTCGATACATCACTTGGTATTTGATTTGTCTCATGTGTGTAGGTACATCTTTTGATAATCCCATGTTGCACACCCTGATGAGAAAAGCGGTGAGATTTCTGAAGATTCGAAGAACAAACGATGCAGCCTTAGTCATTTGTACCTCTTTCAGTTTTTGGGTTCATTGAAGGGTAGATTTGTATAGGCATTGTGATTATAGATAATTCGGATTTTTTATGTTTGTTCCGGCATAGACATAGGGGGAGATTTGTAAGGACATTTTTGTCCAACATACTTGTATATGTCATTAGCCGTAACACCGTTGCAAAGATTCAAAGTCCATTCATCATCAATGAAATCCGAAGATCAAAAGTAGAAGGAATCAGAAATCCAGAAATCCGGACCGGTCCGCCTCTAATTAAAAAGAACCGATCCGCCAAGGCAACCGGACCGATCCGCTGAAATAAAAAAGGAACCGATCCGCCAGCGAACCGATCCGCGCAGTCCCGGACCGGTCCACCCTGCAAATTGTATCCAGAGAGCATCGAACCGATTGCAAATCGAATCTGCATCAAATTAAAAGAACCGATCCGCTATCGGACCGATCAGCCTCAGGCCCAGACAGGTCCGCCCTGGATAGAATTTCCCAGATCGTGATTCAGATTTTTTAGGGCTATGGCTACCTTATTTATACCACGATCAGAAGATGGTTTCCTTAAGACTTTCCCACGTTTTTCAGAGCATATTAACCCTAAAGTCTTCACCTATTGAGTCCTATGATTCTAGGTTTTTAGATTCACACATCTTCCATATCTATGTGAATCAAGTTTGGTAACCCAAGAACACCATTGTTGTTGTTCAACCCTTGTGAAGTGGGTCGTTTCTTCCTCTTCATTGCAGCCCTACTGGAAAGGGATAATTCTAGCCGCGACTACAGAATCCGATACCTAAGGGTAATTCTTAGTCAAAAATCTTGCATTTCAGTGTAATCCGAGTGTAAGTCGTTTCTCTTACAAATTATAGTGATATACAAATGGTTTTGCCCCTGTGGGGGATTTTTCCTTAATTGCATGTGTTTGAAGTTCTTGCGTAGATTATCTATTTTATTCAATCACATACTGCTGCATGTTTAGGGTTTGTTTGGGTTAAAAAGGTGTTTATTATATTATTTCTTAATTGAACGCAAGCGCCAACTCTTTCAGTTAATTATACTTCCCTTATGCAAGTGCATCCTTACTAAATATGTTTGTTATGGTGTTGTTTCGAACTTTTTGTAACTATACCATAAGTTTCCAATTCCATAAGGTTTTATTGCCATCAGAATGGAATGCTTTGAAAATATTAATCTTTGATTATTATGCCTCGATTATATTATTCATTGATAACATTTTCAATGCTTTTCTTTATCAATCAGGATATCTAATTCCTTAATTGTCTTTTTTATATTTTGTTTATTTAATACATGGATTTCATAAAAAGTTGTGTTGTCATTAATTTGAACATAATATTACATCATTGGCCAATTTAGGCTATCAATAATATAATTCCTACTAGATAACTTAGAAAAAACATAAACTTTAAATACCCTTTTATCAACCTTATGTCAAAAATTGTTAAGATATATATATATTTCTTTCAAAATTTACAAAAAATACATAAATCTTAGTCTAGACGTTAATCCAAAAGTCATATATATATATATATATATATATATATATATATATATATATATATATATATATATATATATATATATATATATATATATATATATATATATATATATATATATTATTTACTACAAGAGTAATTTTGCAACTAAGTATTTACTCAAATTTTAACAATTTACATTAAGAAGAAGATGATGATTTATGGAAGTAAATTGTTCCTATTACGGTAAATTCTTACCTTAAGAGTATACAAAAATATAAACACATACATAAAGATTTTGATTTATATTACTTAACCTCCAAATTTAAATCAACATAATCACGTTAGTACTAATTTCTATTTTACTTGGTACTACATATGTGCATTGCACGTGCATCAGTTCGTGCTTACATTCCATTCCTTGATCATTTTCATTGTTAATTCACACACTTATATTAAGTAGTAAATTTCGTCATTGATAGTGTGTTTGTGACATCTCAAATATTTTATAAGGTCCTCCAACAAAAATCAAGAAAATATCAAGAAAATGAATAAAAATTAGTTATTATTTACATGCATTATTTGTCTTGCTACACTAATATAATTATATATTATAGGTATTTAATATCGAGATGTCGGGATTTTAGAAATTTCATCTAAATATTTTAATTCTTAAGCTTTAAACATGCCTTAACCTTTGGTTATTTCCCATTTTTCTTATGAGGCTATGAAGCGGTTTCTTTTCCTAACAGACATTGCATTATAGAGTAGTTACTTTGAGATTATTTCCATGGTTTTGAAATTCTATCCTCAAACATTTGAAAATTTTAGTTGGAACAGTCTAAATATAAAGGCTTCTATGCTAGAAGAGTTTTCTCGGATTTGTAGGATCATGAAGAGATTTACACTCTTGTTCCCGAAAGCATGGTTAAGAAGTTCCACGTGTTTTTGCATGATATGGAGATGTGTCGCCTCGACAATGGGTGGTTTGGTACTTTGTTTGAGAAATTCCTTCTAATTCATAAGAACCCTGCCCTTCGACATTGGATAGAGGTTGGTATGGAAAAATAAGATGTGGATCTACATTATCGTGAAGGGAGCCTTCTGTCAAACCATTAAGGAAAAAAAATTACATAATAAAAAGGAGATCAATGATAAGGAATCTATTTCTAATGGATTTCTCCTGAGAAGGAACATATAGAGGGTGTGGCTACTGCTATGGGGGCTGAGATTGAGAAGATCTATAGGGCAGAGTCAATTAACCTTGTAAAATGTAGTCTAGGTTTGTCTTATATTCCTGATGAATGATTTGTCTTTCTTGCATAAGGGATACCTTGTGTAGACATATTTTGTATTTCAACATACATATGTGAAAGGAATGAGAAGTTTTTTTTTATTTCGTTATCTTTGTTCATGTGGAATGGTTTCGATCGTAGTTTTTTTCTTTCATTGATTATTTTTTTATTAGTAATATTTCCCTCATTCGAGTATAACTTTACCAAATATGTTTTATTGTAGTGTTGTTCCCAACTTTTTGTGATTGTACCATGAGTTTTCAATTCCATAAGGTTCTAATACCAAGAGAATGGAATGCCTTGAAGATATTAATCCTTGATTACATTATGCCTTGATTATGTTGTTCGTGGATTGTCTTATCAATGGTTTTCTTTTTCAACCTCGGTATATAATTGCTTAGTTGTCTTTTCATAATATTTTTTTGACCTATTACAAGGATTTCACAAAAATTTATGATTTCATTAATTTTCACATAACATTACATCACTAGCTAATTGGGTCTATGGGTAATATAAGTCCTACTAAAAACCTTAGCCAAAAAAACTCTAAATACCATTTATTAACCTCACATCAAAAATAGATATGAAATAAATGTGTTTTCTTCAAACTTTACAAAAATGTTATAACATGTGGTTTAAAGATATATTTCCACATATATCTAGTATTGTTTAAATCAATTAATCGAGATATTTTTAACAAGAACCATGAATAATATGTAGTCCTAAAGAAAAATTAATGGATAAAGTAAATATATTTTGTCTTTATTGTGAAGGTGTAGTAAATCTTTACTATGTGTATATGTTATTTGTTCCATGGCATTACCCAATTAACCATGGGTTACATTTAGACTTTAAAAAATACATAAATCTTGGTGAAGACATTAATACAAATAACATAAATATTTTATTTACTTCAAGAGTAATTTTGAAAGTATGTTATTATTTACATGAAAAACCACAAGACTTGTGGAAGTAAATATACAATATTACAGAGAATTATTAGCATAAGATTATGAAAACGTAGAAACCCGTACATAAACATTAAGATATGGATTACTCAACCACCAAATCTAAATCAACCTAATTAGTGAGAGTGCGAATGTGATCTTAATGGATTATTTATATAATTAAGTGTCGAGCACAAACAATATCCAAATTTTATCTATTTATCCTAAGACAAGAATCTAGGTGATAAAGCAGAGAAATTAAAGCATGGAAATAGATAAGGCAATTTAAGGAAAAAAAAACTTTTCTGGTAAAACCTATTTTCAATCAACACTTAATAGTTTAACATAACAAAACTTACGAAACCTCTAAAGAGTACGGCTCTTTCCTGAGTCATCCATAGGTGGCAGTCCACTCTTGATATCCATCGATCAACCTTTGTCTTCCTTCAAGAGTGATCTCCTCGAGAACCATAAGCTCAGCAGTGAAGAAGATATCTCCACAAGAGTAACTTAGATATGAAACTATTTAGGGTTTCAAATTGATTCACATATATATTTGGGATTAATGATTTGTGAATCAAAAGGTGTTTTAGACCTAAATAAAGTCAGAACTTTTACACCAGGTATGCAGAAATCATTTTTTGCAAAAATCCCTTTTAATATCCATTCGAAATAGGTATTTTTATGAAAGGCTCAAAATTCGAGGCGAAAGCACTCGTTCAAATGAAAACTAGGCTCGTTCGAACGAGAATAGCATCTCGTTGGAACGAAAGCAAGTTTGTTCGAACGAAACAGCTATCTCATTTAAACAAGCTTCAAACGACACAAAATAGTACGCCCTCGTTCGATGTTCGATCGAAGTAAATTTCAAATGAGACTTCAAAAGAAAAAGAGATCTCGTTAGAACGAGAAAGCCATCTAGTTTGAACGAGATGAGTGAACTTTGAAAATATTTAAATAAAGAAAATTGCCTTAATTTTTTAAATAAAAACATCTCCCAATATTATAAATGTAATAAATTCAAAATCTTAAATTATTTTATACCTTGGTAATGTGGAGATCATTTTGAATTTCAAGATGGTGGAAATTCGGTTCTTCATGACGACTCGATTCAAACGGTAGCGGGATATGCCAAAAACTATATTAGACTAAGCTATGAGCAAATGATATAAATTATGCTCTTATAAATCTCCCCATTTTTGGCTATTCCGATACAAACATAAAATCGAAGTCCAAATTACAACGAAATCCCAGAAGACAATAAAAATATCCTAATACCCTCCCAAACCCTAAAATGAATAGGTATAAGAATAATGATGTCTTCTCAAAGGAAGTCTTCAAATCTCCACTTCTTTTTGGTCTTCTCTTGGGAATTTTGTCTTTATTGAGTGTAATGAGAATAGGATCTTTCAAAATTACCTACACACATGAAACAAAGCAAATACCCCGTCATGCATCGAGTTTGGCATATGAAATAAAATTCATAAAATGCTCTCCCATAAATCAAATTTCCCCTTAATTTGTTCTCGCCCTTTTATTTTGTTTGAAATAAACTAGGAGTAGAAACTAATTTGTGACACCCCGCTCATTAAAATAAGAGGTGGCCAGCCCGATATCCCAATAAATGCAGGAATCATAGACGGTCCATTTTTAGCATCATTGTTGTGAAAATATTAATATGCGATAACCTGTAAATATTTTAGAAAACGAATGTAAAATTTAATTTTGTAAGTTAAAAGAAAAGCATTTAGACAATCCAATTTGAAAAGAAGGTGGATATAAAAACAAACGAGAAATTTTATAACAATGATGGACAAATTAATAACCGAATAAGCTGTCAGTTAACAGACCAATACAACAGTTACACCAAGTATTTCAAATAAATAGCACAGTATATAAACAAGTACAAAACTTGGGCAACACGCCTGAAGTTTGACTTATCATAACTAGAATATACAAAATATGAATGCGCCTATGGCAAAAATCCTACAACATTTGCAAAAATGTTGTAGCACCCTGACACTGAGAAGGAATGATCATATCGGGCGCCCTTGCGGCAGAGAACCTGAGCAATAGAAAGAACCAAACAAGAAAGAGAAATATAAACGGGTCAGGGCCCAGTTTGATATGATAACCGTGTGAATAAAATGCATGACAGTTATGAGTGCTAACATCATAAATAAATTGAATTCGCTCTTCCATCCAAGAATAGTCCTCATCTCTCTTCTACGTGCACATCCTATCGTCGCACTAGATCATTATAAATCAAACTGCCTGTTTAACTTAAGATTAATAGATACATTCTATAATCATGTTTATCTGTAACAACCCTCGCTTATGAGAGCCTATTTTATATTTATTTACGATGGGAAGTAATTATATATAAAACGTTATAATTTGGGTAAGTGTTAATTTACTGAAGAAAAGTTAATATTTACTGACTTATTGAATATTTACTGTATGAGCATGTAAATATCCTCATGATGAGCTTTATGGTGTCATAAGAATTTAAAATGACCCTATGACTTAAAATGGAACCAAAACTTAAAATGGATTTATAAATTGTCCAAATGAGAATTTGGAGGCGTAGTTGATTCTGGAACGCGCGAGATAGTCAAATTATGTGCCATATTGTATTTTGAGTATTTGGGCACTTTTGACTGATTATACCTTAAATATGCAGTTGCGTGTTATTTTATCACAGTATTGATCAATTAAGTTGGGATTGTTGACTAATGGCAGCACTTATTCTTACTAAGTCTTCTACTCTCCCTAATTTCATTCCTAAACCTAGAGAGGGCTAGAGAGAGGAAGAGAAAGAGTAGAGAAAGGAGAAAAGATTGAAGATTAAGGAAGGATTCTTGCTACTACACAAGGAAAATCTGCATTTGCTTGATTGAGGCAAGTTTTCTACTTGCAATATGTGGTTTAAGATAAATGATTAGTTATGATAATGGTGTATTGATCATAGTTTAACTAGTTTAGGGTTTTTGTTTATTTGTGAATCTTTCATCATTAAAGAAGGATTTGGATGATTATTGATGGTTAAGATTGCAGTTAGTAGCAATTATGATGTGTTGGTGACAATAAATGAGCTTGGGTGGAAGGGATTTGAGTTGGGTTGAAAATTGCAGTCCAAGACTCCATATCCAAAATTGGGAAAAATCGCAGGGCTGAATCGATTTGGCATGGCCGAATCGATTCGCCCAGGGGCAATTTCCAGGATTAGGTGAACCGAATTGATTCGGCCTGTTTCGAATCGATTCGGACTTTATGAAGAAACCCCATTTCCCTGACCGAATCGATTCGGAGGGTCCGAATCGATTCGGCAATTATGCAGATCCCATATTTTCTGGCTGAATCGATTCGGCTATGGCCGAATCGATTCGGAAATCCTACATTTCAAATTTTGTTTTCTTTTTCATTTTTAAACCTTTTTCTCTAGTTTTAGGAAAGAGTAACCTTCTTATATGAAGTCAACTTAGAGTCCTAGAGTTCTAGGTGGGTTAGTTACTACCTTAGGTGAAAATAGGTAGATTTGGGGACTTATTTCGGGGGGTGAGTGAAGTGATGTTTAGGCATTACTTTCTTTTTATTATTAGTAGGTCTTTAGGAGAATACTAAGTATGCTTGGAGACTTTAGAAGTTAATTTGAGGTATGATGGTCTACTATAAAGTAAAAAAAAAGGATATTTGGGAGAAATAACTTGGGAGTTTAAATATTCTTCGAGGTTATTATGATGATGTGAAGTACATAACCATAATGCATTTGATAAAATGTAAATGGACAAAGTAAATGATAATTTACTAAATCATGAAATGGAAATTAATGAAATGGTTTAAACACACCTCTCTAAATACCATCTTAAGGGAAGTTCGTGCGTAAGGTGAAGTCCCCTAGATAATGAATGCAGGGTGGATATAGTCCTAGGCCATATGAGTGCTTGTTTTTATATTTTCTGGGATGGGTAGGATATTCCCGGTGTGGTCTTAACTATCCCGCAGACATATGGCCGCTTCCCGACGTTTCGATAGGATCCCAGGTTGTCTTATGTTAGGCCCTGGAAGATGATGGTTATTTAGGGGCGCGCACACTGGGGAAACCCAGACAGACGGTCTTAGAATCGTTGTAGATATATACTTATAACTATTCTAATCATCAAGTTGGACTTGATGGATATTAATGCCATAAAGAGTAGAAAACAATGCCACAAAGAGCATAACATATGCCACAAAGAGCATGCAATTGAGATACGTTCCACAAAGAGCAGATGATAATAATTGTATTCCTGATAAGGAATGGAAAGATAAGATGAAATGGTGAAAGATGAAAAAGGCTTATGATTATTCTTATTCTCTTGTATAATTGAATTTCACTTTATAATCATTCAAATGTCTTAGTTCATTATATGATGTTATCATGCTAGAATGTCATCTTTATCATCCATGCTTAAATATTTCATTATTGTCATACTTGTCATTTATTTGGAGATCACATAAAACTGGGCCCTGACTGGTTCTTCTTTCTTGTTGTGCATATATATATATATATATATATATATATATATATATATATATATTGTAATCGTTCAGGTGCTCCACCACAAGGACACCGTAATGACTTCCCCATTCTAGTGTCTTTCGAGGAGCCATGACATTTTGTGGATTTCACGGGATATATTGAGTAGACGCCTCTTTTGTTGCTTTCTAGTTATGTTAGCGTCTTTATTCAGGCGTGTGGCCCAACCTTTGTAAATGTATAATGAATGTAATATGTAACTCATGGAACTCATTTTACATTGTATGTAATTCTGTTGACCGACCTTATATTCGGTCCTTTAATTTATATTGTCGTATTTGTAACATACTTACCCTTTGGGGTTTCCAGTTGTGTTTTAATTATGGGTTGTTAACTGCTTTCTTTAAATTACAAAACAAATTTTTTTGACAGCCCATTTTCTGAAATATTAAGTGGTTGTCCCATATACTTTTTATGTTGATTGCGATGCTGAGAATGATTCCATCCATGATTCCTGATCTATTGGAGTATCGGGCTGGCCACCCCTTATTTTGGATATCGGGTTGTCACATTATCTCACCAAGAGTAGTATACCTTTATGAAATAGAATATAACTTACTAAGATTTTCTTTTCAGTTTTACACCATTTAACTTTACCTTTCCCTTTTTCTCTTTAGGAAACGTTTCCAAGCAGTTTATCTCACATAATGCTTTACCACCTATAAGATTCCCACTTTAATAAGAATAGTTATAATCACATCATATAACGATTCTAAGACCATCCTTCCGTGTTTCCCCACTGGATGCACCCCTAAATAGCTATTATCTTCCAGAGCCTATCACCAAGACAACCAGGGCATCCTATATCTCGTGACGTCGGGAAGCGGCCATATACCTTAGATAGTGAGTCATAACCACACCCGGAATTACCTCACTTCGAAAAATAATCAAATAATATATAATAACCGATCCTATGGCCGAGGACTATATTCACCCTGCATTCACTAGCCAGGGGACTTCACCTCATATGCGTAACTTCCCCAATGATAGCATTTAGAAAGGGGTGTATATGTAAATTATCATTTACAATTTATGCCCATTTAAAGGATTCACATTTTTCATTTTCATAAATCATTTATGCTTAGCAATATGTGCCAATTTATAATATGCATCTCTCACTCGTTAAATCATATGTTATTACCAACATAGGCTAATAAGTACAATTATCCTAATACTAGATTCCAAGAGTTCAAAACAATGCCATAAGCCCCCAAAGGGTAATTTTCCTCAACACTAGTCTACGAGAGTCCTAGATAATATCATCATACTTTCCCTTAGTCCTAGGCTAGCTTCCTATATCAAATGAGACATTTACTTCTATAGAATAACCCCTGATATAAGCCCAATTACCCCCAAGCTAAGCTAGAGTATTAATCTCCCCTAATATAGACCCCTAATACTCTTTATTACTTCCCAAGAGAAGGTTCCTAGGCCTTAAACCTATAAGAAAAGGACTAGAAACTAAGCTGGAAAATCCCTATAAAAAAGTTGGGTTTTCGAATCGATTCGGTCATGAAAGCGAATCGATTAGGCCTAGCCGAATTGATTCGGTCAAGAAGAGCAAGCTTTTGCCATGTTTATCGAATCAATTCGAACAATTCAAATTGATTCGCCCAGCACAAACTTGTAGCCTACCCCTTTAGCGAATCGATTCGCTTGGGGCGAATCGATTCGCCTGGGCCAGAATGCCCAATTTCGACTATGGGTTTTAAGAACCCTAAGACCCCAAGACCTAAATCTTCCGCTTCCCTCAACATCAACAACTAATAATTCCACCATATCATTCCTACACAACTACTACTAGTAAATTCATCTCAAATCAATTTAAATTAAAGATTAAGGGTTTTAAACACCAAAAATCACCAAAACCCATAAATGGTTTATATCTAAAAAACATAACTATATATACACATTACTCACACTAAATCATACATGTGTAAATAAGAAACTTGCCTCAAGTTTGTAGTCTCGGATTCTCTTCCTATAGCAACGATTCCAGCTCCAAATCTCCAAATTTCTCTCTTTCTCCCATTTTCTCCCAAGATCCCTCTTCTCTCTAGCTCTCTCCAAGTCTAAAACATAAAAGATGAGAAATAAAAGGGTTTGGAATACTTAAACTTGCACTTAACATTTGTTTCCATCTTTAATTGTTAACATACCATTAAAATGACTCATAATTACACAATCATAACCTGTCAAAAGTGCCCGGAATCCCAAAAATACAATATGACACTTATTTTGACTATCTCGACCATTTCAGGACTAACCATACCCTCTAAATTTGCATCTTAAATATAAAATAATATTTCATGTTCCAACGTCATATTAAATTATTAATAATGCTCCAATTGGAATATAAGTCATAAACGTCGCTTAAAACACTACGACGCAATAAAACACAATATGATGCTATTTACGCTCGCATAACAGTAAATATGCAAAATTCAGTGAATATTATCTCTTAAATCACTTAAAATAATATTCGCCTCAACTTTTTTTTATTTTACAAAATTAACCCATCAGGCAATTTAATATAAAATAATCACTCAAAAGCAAGGGGTGTTAGATAATCATGGAATGAAAAACATCATAAATAGTAATAATATATCATCACAAAAAAATATAAGAATAAAAATCATCAATGATAATCTCAAAAGCTCCACAAATTATTTTTGAATTTTAAGAAAAAAAATAAGTAAAAAAATTTATAAATACAACACACCATGGGGAAACACAAAAAAAAACGAATCATAAAAATGGAATCTAGGGGTGTGAACATATTCTATAGGTTAATCAGCGCAAACAAACATATCATATGTGCACGAAGGAATCAGATACTATTAACAAAAAATCTCAAAGTTTACCTTACGTGTAAAAAAAGATGAACTCAAGTGAAATCGACTTAACCTAATCAACTAATCAAGACAGTAAGTGATTTCCACACCAATAATGCTCAAAACTAATCAAGACAGTAAGTGATTTCCACACCAACTAACCCATTAAATTTTTTCTCATAATACTTTTTGGAGAAATTAATGCTCATATGTAGAGAAGCCTCAATGTTCTCTGAAATTGGCGTGGCACTTTTATTTTTATGTGTCGTTAATCTTTTAGGGACTAGGAGGCTTTTAACGCAAAGTCAACCTATCTTTAATAGCCCGATTCCATTGTTTAAAATATACCAAATTTACTAAATAAATAATTTTCTATTTTTTCAATTCGGGCAATGGTTCTTACATATGCACTACTTTTATTATCTTTTTTTTTCACATTTGGTTCATTCAAAAAGCAGGATTGAGATGAAAACACTACAATCGAAATATGAAAGGTAAGTGCAATACTCAAATAAGTCTGTGCTCATAAGTGACAAGGAGTCAAACATGTAGCAAGTAGTCATCATATCACATATTAATGATTCCACACATTATAAAGAGATAATGAAATGATGTCACGTCTCAAAACACTACAAAATAGTCACGTGGATAAGGAATGAATTGGTGACTCGGACATCTTTAATTTTCATCCATATAACTTTGACAAGTTTACAAGACCATTAATTTACAAACATCTTGATAATCTCCCACAAGTGTAATGCAAGGTGCCTTTGTCAAACCTTCAATGTAACGGTATAGAAATCTGCAGTGGTTCACGCGCAGCTATACTGCAAGGACACGCAGTCCTCGACATGCACAACGGAAACTTTGCAGAGTCTCCCTCCACAATAGCATGCATCTCTCGTTTATCGAGATAAATCGACAAAGGTTGAATCAGTAAAATACCCAACAAAACTGTGTATTGGGTTCCAAAAAATAACTCACATAAAAGCACTTGGATTTTTGAATTGTAAAATAAGTTTTGAACCCTCAAAGTGATGGAGAATAAACCAAAAACACTAAAAACGTATTCTGTAAAAACCTAGGTTTTTTCCACACAAAAATTAGTATCCTGACACCGTTTAAATACTAAAAATCAAGGCGGTGACGTGTCTGAATTAAACAGCTCATTCGAACGAGAAATGGTGTCATTTGAGCGAGATTTGATCTCATTTGAACGGGATACGATGTCGTTAGAACGACATCGTACACGTGTCCAAAACAACTTCAGTCTTTGCTTAGCTAATTAGGAGAGAGTTGGGAAGAACATTTAGTCTGTGAAACCTCACCTCTCGGTCTATCCCCGGAATTTATGTGTATTTACAGGCAAATACGTCAGTGAATTCTTTGAGCAAGCCCACAATCTCTTCCTTTTGTTTTGGGTTTAAACTCTCGGGGATTAGAATGGGTCTACTTTCACCCACTTCCACTCCCAAGTTGATCTCTTCTAACCCTTATAGTTGCTCCCTGGGTCTGACCTGCATGCATTATGGAGATTCCTCTGGTTTTTCAACATGCTCAATGATATGGGATTCATCAACAACAAAAAATTATGGTGTTAGGTAGGTGCTCTCATCCCAGTATATCGCTCTTAAAAAAGTTAGGAGTGTTTATGAGATTAGAAAAGTTTATCCAAAACCTTTTTATGATTAAAATCATTTAAAAACATTTCAAAAATTATTTAAACTTTTATGAAAATATTCCAACCCTTTTTATGCAAAATGTAAATGGAACTGAAATACATTTACCAAATTTGTCCTTGTTGGGCATGATTGTTGAAGAACTTGATATTCGGATTCGTATCGATGCATATTTGATCTTGAACAATATTCGACGTTGTGTCAGTATACGACATACTAAATTGATAACGAACATTAATAAAATCATGTTCTTACAAATCTCCCCCAATGTCTGTGCTGGTATAATATAAAAATATTTGAATTATCAATCAAAATATGACCTATAAAAATCTACCCTCCCATAAGTTCAAACATGAAAAGATAACCTGAACATGTCTTCAAACTTTTTCGAACTTCGCTTCAACAATCAACTTTTCAAAACTCCAAGCTTTTGTCATTAGAGTGTGAAATCCAAACATATTCAATCTTACCTACACACGTGAGACAAAGAAAAAATTTCATGATGTATCGAGTTTGAAACGATATAAGTATAAACATGAAAGCATAATCAAATGTCCCCCATACTAAAACTCCCCCATAATATCATAATTCATTCTCCCCCTTTTTATTTGTCCGAAATAGACAAGGAAAAGAATAAATCACATAAAGAAAATCGGGGTGTCATGGTAAACCAAAACAAACAAACTATTTTTAAAATTTTCAAAATTTTCATACAAAAGCAAAAATGATGTTACAAAAAAAAACACCATGAATTTACACCAAGATAACCAAATCGTGGATGCGAAATGAATGTGTGTGAACAAATTCGATGGGAAAATCAACTCAATTATATCATATGTGCACAATGCATAAATGTACTCCTAACGAATGAACATCTAGATAGTCCTTAGGTGTTAAAATGTTGAATTTATATGACATCGTCTTAGATCAAAATCAACAAATCAAAGTCCACATGATTTTCACGCAAATAACGTCTTAAAAAAATTTCCCGCTTTTTCAAGACTTTTTAAGGACGTGCAAAACTATTATAATTCTCCAACCAAACTCCCTCATATATATTATCTTTTTTAGGTGATCTAAATTCTCAAACATTGGATAATTGGTGAATAAACTTATTAGCCCATTATTGGCATATATTTCGTTTTATTGACATTCTATTTTTCGGGCTCTTTTAAACCTCATTGGAATTCGGATAATTAAAATTCCTCATTTTTTTATGTCCTTTCAAACGGTGACTTTATTGCAAAGGAAAAAAATGAGTACCTTTCGTAGCCCTTTTTCGTTTTCAAGAATCACACAAACTCATAGCAAACGGTAACAACATCCACACCTTTTGCTATCTTGTTTTATCGCATTTTTTTCGTTTTAATAGACATAATTGATATGAAAATACGCAACCAACATGTGATTTAACAAGAACAAACATCAAATAAATCCGTGCTCGTGTGCATCAAAGGACAAAGTGAGTCAAACATGTAGGTAGTAACACTATAGCATCTCAAAGACTCCATACTTTATAAAGAACATGAATGACACAACATATTGTCTCAAAACACTATAAAAAGTCACATGAATATGGCATGACATTGTGACGTGGTCATCCCGAATGTGCATTCATAAACGGTGTAAACAAATTACAAAACTCTTTTTGGATTTTTCAAAAAAAAATTAAAACCAAAATCCAATACAAAAGGTATACATGTCATAATACTAGCAAAGATATAAATCATGAAACACAACTAGCGTATGAAAAACATGCAAATATAATCATTTATATGATATAGCAAGAGAAGAATCATGTGCAAGCAAACAAGAATCAACAAGTCTAACATGTAGTGCCTCTAAAAGTGATTTCCTAACCCAAATAGATCTCAAACGTCGCGTGGGGTTTTTGGGAACTTAGGAAACACTAGACATAGACTTCTTAGGTATTTTTTGAAGTTCAAAACATAAATGCTTAAGGTGTCCTTTCCTACCACAATATGAACATGTGAAAACGGATGGAGTGACACCTATGGGTTGACCTTTTCTAATGTCCTTGGGAATTGTCGACCCTCTAAAGAAAACAATGGTTTTGGCTTTAACACTAGAAGCATGCAAACAAGATGAGCCATTACCATCACTACAAAAACTACTCGAGTCCTTCAAATAATTTTTCAATTTCACAATTTTTTACTCGAGTAACAAATTAGACTCTTCCAAAGATAGGGATTAAGTTTTCATGTTATCTCTTAAATTTAACAGTTTATCGCGCTCAGCCTCAATTAAAACAAACTTTTCTCCAAGTGTCTCTTCACGTGCTATAAAATAATCGATTAATTTTTTATCCTCGACGACACAAACGGGAATGCGGAATTTTTTCAAGTCCTTTAGTTAGTTTTCTAAAACAAGGACTCTATCATCACTCTCCTTTTTGGACAATTTTAAAGAATTAAAGTCCTGGTCCAAAGAAATAAAATTTTCACGATAAAAATCTCTTTGATTTTGAACCGTTTGCAAAAGATCCATCGCAAATTTAAAACGAGAATTTTCTTTTTCCAAAACTTCAATTATTTTTGCAAACGTCAAATTCAAACTATTTAAATCGTTAAAACTTTGACTCGTGTCAATATGAGGGGGCATCAAATTACATAACTGTTCCATTGGAAAATTGCGACTTTTCACAAAATAGATTTTTCTAAAAAATCAATATGAGACAATTTATGCGAAAAATAGGAATACGTGATAAATTAGTGTAACCTGCTTTGATACTAATTTTAAAAATGTGCCTTGTGCGATAATGATTTAAATAGATTCGCAATTTCCAATTCAGACTTATTTAATTAGATGTCTAAATATACTCAAATCAAATACCAATTAAATCATCCCTTAAATATTCATGTATGTGTCAGAATAAATCTAGTAAGCATGCGACATAATAATTTTAGGAAAAAACCCCTTTCGGGTAAAAACCTTTATTTCTTGAACTTTGACAAGTTTACAAGACCGTTGACTTACAAACAACATGTTAATTTCCCACAAGTGTAACACATGGTGCCTTCGTTAAACCATCAAAGTAACGGTCTAAAAATATGCAGTGGTTCACGTGCATCTATTCCATAAGGGCACACAGTCCCGAAACTTTACAGAGTCTCCCTCCATAATAGCACGCAGCTCTCAATTGTAGAGATCAACCGACAAAGGTTGAATTAGCAAAACACCCACCAAAACTATATATTGGGTTCCATAAAATAACTCACACAAAAGCACTGGGATTTTTGAATTGCAAAACATGTTTTGAACCCTCAAAGTCATGAAGAACAAACCAAAAATACTATAAATGTATTATGTAAAAACCAATGTTTTCTCCACACGAAAATCAGTACCCTGACACCTTTTAAATACTAAAAATCAAGGCGATGACGTGTCAGAAGTAAACAACTCGTTCGAACAATAAATGGTTTTGTTCGAGCAAGATCTGATCTCGTTTGAATGAGATATGATGTTGTTCAAACGACATCGTATACGTATCCAAAAAAGTTTCAGTCTATTATAAATCTTGGACACGATTAGAAAAGTTTATCCAAAACCTTTTTATGATTAAAATCATTTAAAAAAATTCAAAAATTGTTTAAACTTTTATGAAAACATCCCAACATTTTTTATGAAAATGTAAATTGAACTAAAACACATTTACCAAATTTGTCCGTGTTGGGCATGATTGTTTAAGAACTTGATATTCGGA